>OX403616.1:95763652-97231906 GCA_948107695.1 Meliscaeva auricollis | reverse complement strand
TAGACAACGCAAGCATTCAGACCTGCCGCAGGCATGTCTATGGTGAATTCTTTTATGCTTGGGTGAATGCATGTGGGATGGTAAAAGGTGGAGTTAGTTGGTTGGTTTGGTATACCTACTCTTGTATATATATTGGAAATGGTAATGCAATAGTGCGGTAATAGCTATATTTCAGGGAAAATGTGCAAATTCAACAGCTGCTGCAGGAATTTTGTAGGGAAGGTATTTTTTTGTTGTTGTCTGCGAGCAAATTGTGTGTAGTTCAGTGAATTCATTTCAATTGGCTTAATGTTCAGTTCTATAGCACTCGTATAGGATTGACTTTTTATCAGCTAATCTTGCACTGAGGATGAGAAGTCGTTCTATAAGAATGAGGTTAACAAAAAAAAAATATGTAGAAACATTTCACAAAAGCCAACATGCTATTGGATTGATTAAGGGTGGAATTCATAGACGTAACTCAAGTCGAAATTTGTCTTAACTGCCGTAAGTTGAGACAAATCTTAAGGAAATGCTCAAGCGAAATCCGTAGGTATTCATAAACAAAATAAAAATCGCAGTGAGAATAGTTTATTTCAGTGATAAAAAGCGAAAGCTCGGGTCAATAAAAACAAGCAAGACTTGACATTTTTCAAAAACAATGCTTAAATTAGCTTCTGTCTTCGCTTGAGTTTCGATTTCAATTGAGGAAATCCTCAAGTTAAGACTTGGGAATTTCCACAAAATCTCTATTATGAGAAGCTCAAGTGTTTAAAAGTCTTCTCAAGCGTACACACAAGAAAAATCATGACTTTAGGGACGACTTGAAATTCACAATAAGTTTTTTTTAACAATGTAACCACTTCATTTTAGAACTTGTAGCTAAAGAACGAATGTGAAAAAATGATTTTTTTTGTTATTGTAGTAAAGGCCGCTATTTCGCGTTCAATGTTGGCTGTGAGCTCTTCCAACGTGTCGTCGGCTTGTTTTCATAAACCAATGACTTAACGGAGCCCCATGGAAAATAGTCTAGAGGTGTTAAATCGCACAAACGAGGCGGTCAGTCGACTGGTCCATTCTTGAAATAACACGCTCATCAAACTTACTCTTCAATAATTCGATTTTAAGGTGTGCTGTGTGGCCAAGTCCATATCTTCCAATTCGTGCCAAAAATAATCGGGCCATTCACAGTAACAGTAATCGGATAACGCTGGCCATTCACAGTAACGTGACGATCGTTATCGTCGACGAAAGAATATAGCCCAATATCGCTGACGCGCCGGCATGCAAACCGCACCAAACTGTTATTTTTTGTGGATGAAGTGGTGTTTATTGAAGCAAATGTGGATTTTTGACAGAACTATGACACATATCTTGTATATTGATGAATCCATTGAGCCAAAAATGAGCTTCGTCACTGAAGAAAGCCCAATCGGAGAATATATGTCGCTTCTAATGGTCCATCGGCTTCAATTCTTGAGTCAGCTTGAACTTGTATGGGTGTTAACCAAGATCCTTTTGCAAATACGCCATAATGTGGTCTGAGCGATGCCCAATTCTTGAGAACTCCTTGGAATTGACAGTTTTGAGTCGTTTTCTAGGGACGCCTGAACGGCAGCGATATTTTCGACACTTCGACCAATCCGTTGTCTTACTGGCACGGCAACATCACACAACGAATATGTAGACTCAAATTTTTCACTAAACTTGTTATTACCTGTCTACTAGGGAGAGAATTACGACCGAAAATTTGCTCTTAAAGTTGCGGTCAGGAAATTCGGATTTCGGTAGAAAATTTTTATAATTTGCAGACGTTGCTTAACCGTGTACTTTGTCATGATGAAAATGTTGAGTTTACTGAATAATTTGACAGTGACAGTTTGTGAAAGGGTGTTTGATTTAAGAAAGGGTGCGTTCACAAATGAAATCCAAAGTTGTCAAGTCCCCTCTTTGAAAACCCTTTACTACAGCAAACATAATGCAAAACAAGCCATTCGTTTGGAGCTTATTTTTAAGAGTTAATTGCGACAAACGGAAATCCTTCCCACATCTTAACACCTTTTCGTTTACTAGAAAATTCTATCGTTTGCAGAAGAGAGTTTGTGAATAACATCTCCACAAAGTCGTTTGTTGCAATGTTTGTAAAAATTCTACTAACGGTATCTCCCATAGAACCTTTTTTTTTAATTTTTGACTTTCTTGAACGACTGAACAATTTTGCTGAGTTTTTTTTTCACACGGAAACTCCTTAACAACCTTAAAATTATTTCATATCAAAATTTCCAACAAAAATATTTTTGAATTTTTTTGAAAAATCAATTTTTCGAAAACGGGTCACTATTTTTTTTTTAATTTTGGTTTTAGATGTACATTAATATTTTCTTGAAAATGGCATACCAACTTTTTCTTACACAATTTTTATGAATTTTTATATATACAAAATTAATTTTTTTTAAAACTGCTCTGCTATATTCAAAATTTGTTTTCTAAATATGGATCTTTCTTCATACTAAGTTTGGAGCTCAAAACAATTTAACAAGTTGTTATGTTATGTCATTTTAGTAATGAATTTTATTTAGAAATGCTAAATTTCGTATAAAATTATTTATTTTTAAAAACGTTATATAAGAAACTTCAACGTCCACAGTAACTTTGACCCTAAGATCGATCCAGTCGTTCTTTTTCTTTTTGTTTTTGCACAAATAAGTAATGTTCTGCATCATCGTTTAAAACCGTAAGCTGATGCTTGGAAAAAAAACATGCAAACAAGGCATTTATTCCACTCCCAGTGCGAACCGCTTCAATTTGCACTGTTTGAAGGCAAATAAGAACTTGTAGACAGTGGAATATCACATCGTTATAATAATACCAAAAGTATGTTTTATTTGTTTTTTTTAAAACCACCATACAAATTGTGATGAAATTTATAAAGCTTGCACGGCATTAGTTAGAACGCATAGATAGAAGAACTTTACTGGCACAGGATGTTGGTTATTTTGTTCATTAAATACCACGGGTGGCATACAGTCACTGCTAGGGATAAAGAATAAGGTAAATGCTAACCAGAGAGTTAGTCTCGACTCAGTTTTCTGAGCACCATCAATAAGAAATGCCCGTAGCCAAAGAATTTTTGAAAAGGTGAACTCACCTCAATTCAAATCAGTCGGGGACATCTCATTTCCACCAACTTAACACGACTCTCATCTAAATTTCGAAGTGTCAATCTCGGGACACCCTAACTCGAATAAAAAAATCGATTTCCATACATGTCACCTGCCTCTTGCGAGGAATTGACAATACTTCCAAGAGTACTGCTTGTCACAAGAAGTGCATCTCAACAAGCAATTCCTGCTAAAACTACACGCACAAAAGAAATGATTGAGAGAGTCGGTCTTGGTGGCTCATCAACTAGTCGTGCCAAAAAATTTCATTTAAATAAATTTTTGGTACTGCTGATTGGGTCATATTTAAAAGTATTTTTACTATGAAATGTTTTCATACGGCTTGGACGAAGCAACACCAGTGTTTTTTCCAATACTTTTAAAACAATAGAACGCTTCCACCATCAAGTGTGGTATCTATTTCAAAAGTTGTAATTGAATCGCCCCACCCTAATCTTTTCAAATTATAAAAAAAAAAACTATCACATCGTTTGGGCTTTCCTAACTATCCTTCACGTTGCTTACAAATTTTACACAAATCTGAATCCCTAAAGGTAAATGCCATGTTTCTAGGTGAAAAAATCCCACTGTAAATGTATACAATTGTCAGGGAACGACGAACGATTGAATCGTTTTCTTTGTTTTCTATTTGAGAAGTTGTTACATCGTATTTTCTTGCTAACATGTTTTGTTTATAGTTTATAGCCCCGTGCCGCGTCGTATAAGGTAATCGCACATAAACTGTGCGCGGTGCGTGTCTTAATCAAATCGATTCGCAAATGTGTTACGTTATGTACGAGTAGAAAACAAGTGAGCGAGCGAGTAGAGTGCGGTCATGACCAAAAGCGTGTGTAGTATAATAGCTTGATGGCTATCATGGAATCAATCTATGTTTTATCTTTCCGATTTCAGCAGCAGCAGCTTTTAATAAACATTAAAGTACTCAACTCTCTGACTGCTTGTAATGTTTTTTTAAGGTCTCGAATCTCGATATTGCTCGCGTTTATTGTTGAATGAAAGTAAGTAAGTTATGGAAGGGAGGGGGGGGGGGGGGGGGTTGGACAATATTTTTCCAATGAAGTCTGAGGATATTTTTGTTTCATTCTTAGCCATTTCCAATCGAGTGATTAATGGCATTCGACTGAATAAAAATTCAATGAAATTTGTTTGTTTTTCTTTCGAAATGGGAAATTTGTTTATTTTAGTTTTTTTTTTTTTGGGAAACTCAATTTCAAACATTGATCGTGATGGACAATTAATGATTGTCGATACTTTAGTGTGTTTGAAAACTTTTAACACTTAGAAGGTATAGTAGAGAGTGCAAGTGACTTAAATTATTTTTGTTGATGAAATTTTACACGTAACAAAGTACAATATAATTAGACACGGCATCTTCAAATAATGATAAAAATAAATAGTGCTAAGTCTTCTACTTGGCTGATTTATTTATTTATTTCAGTAGTGCATAGAATTTGTATTATAAAACCTTCATTTAATGATAAAAATAGTTAACCGATATTTTTCTAAAATATTGTCAAGTAAAATTCAATTTCACTGAACTTACTAAAAAAAAGTTGTTTAATATTCAATATTGAATTAAATTGATACATAAAGGGTTTTCAAATGACAACTTGACAACTTTGGATTTAATTTGTGAACGCAGCCTTTCAGAAATCATCGAACTGTCATTGTCAATTTATTCAATAAACTAAACATTTTCATCATGACTAAGTTCACGGTTGAGTAACGTTTGCAAATTATAAAAAATTTCTACAGAAATCCGAATTTCGTGACGGCAACTTTAAGAGCCAATTTTCGGTCGTAATTCTCGCCCTAATAGACCGACAATAACAAGTTATGTGCAAAAATTTGAGTCTACATATTTGTTGTTTGATTTTTCCGTGTCAGTGAAACAACGGGGTCGTCGAAAATATCACTGCCGTTCAGACGTCCGTAGCAAACGGTCGAAATCAGTCATATCCAATTGAAGATATGGACTTGCCACACAGCACTCATTACAATCGATTTATTGAAGAGAAAAAAAAAAGTTGTCAAGTCCTTATTGAAAAACCCTTTATTAGATTTTACTAAACAGAAACATATAAAACCAAAAAAAGCATATATTGAAATTCTGTAAGACTTCATTTTTTTATATACCTACATAAATAATAAACACAAATTTACATACAGTATGCAGAGTGAAATAGAGAAAAAAGAAGAAGATTTATCGATATTTTGATGATGGTGCGTAGTAGATAGTAGATCTAAGAACAAAAAATTAAAAAAATTTAGCAGATTTACTACAATAGTAGCAAAATGTGATCGCTGATCCCGGGATGCAAGCTCTTCAATACATAAGATAATATAAACATAGTCACAAATGCACAGCAGTTTTAAATGGACATCATGACGAGAGAGATAAATGTAAGAAGAGAACCCAACTCCAAACAATGAAAATCCAATATCTTCAGTCAGTATAGATTTTGAAGAAACGATAGAAAAAGGACCTCAAGGCCAAAGGTGGTGATGAATTGGTAACACTCATCTAACAAATCATTAACTAAGTATGCCCGATAACACAGTCAGTTTTACATGTACCAACTTAAAGAAAGGTGATCCTTAATCTTGTAAACACTACCATGCCATATTCCTGCTAAATTCTCCACCTTCTAAATGACACACATAAGATCACATCCAAAAGTATGTTGTGAACTATTTTGCAAAACTTTATTCGGCGGGCGTGTAAAAGGCTGATGGCCTCCACCTAAGCAGTTAAAGGTTAAACCATATACCAAATCTTCACCCTTAGGCAAATACTGGACAAACTAATTTCAAGTCAAGACCTATTTGATCACAAGCACACATTGTTCGAAGCTCTTTATGGCGATGATGGCTGAACTCACTATTCCGATAAAAACGATCCGGCTGAGAAACAGCTCGTCAAAACGAGGAACAAAGTTTTGAGATGCAATATCATGTAATTTCTTCATTCTTGTTTTGAACAAATAGGGCTAACTGTGAAGAGTAAGTGTTAGTACGGAAGCGGAAGCTATAATCTTCAACAGATCGATCCAACTACTTGAATAGAAAAAGAAATGAGAAACAACAAACATCAATGCAAAGCATGTCAAAAATATTCTCTAAAAACAGGGTTTTTTTTTCTGTGATTCCAAAACACGCGCCTTTAGAAAATAAAATGTCAGCAATATTCACACGCATTATCATTGTTTCTGTTCGGGAAATTTTCTTAACACAAAAAAAAAAAAAAAATACGAAATTGTCAAGGCCATCCTCTGAGTCAAATAGAAACAATAGAGAAGCAAACTCGTCGCTAGATTTTCAGCAAGTTTTTCCCTAATATTGTTGGAAATGAGAACAACAAAATAAAAAAAAAATAAAGGGAAAAGTAAAAATGGATTTTTGAAAATGGTTAAACTGGTGTGTGTGTGTATGATGCGGGTGTTGCCAATGGATTGTTTTAATGGATTTGGATATGGCGTCGCACATTTTGGATTTATTTGCTGGCTTAGTGTCATCTACTTTCGCATTATGATGGTGGTAGGTGTTAAGCACCCATCATACCCATTCTACAAGTTAAAGTGCGATTGAAAGAATGGATACTTCGTTTCTAAGCTTATTGATTTTATATTTTCGGTATCTGCATTCGATAGCTAATTTGAAAGAAAATAAAACGCTTGGCAGGTGCCATGCAAGCCACCTAAACCTTGACATCCGGAAACAGCAATGAAATACAAAATCAAAAAAGTATTTCTAAACCTCATCATCAGAAAATCTTTTCTGTTTTTTTTTTTCTTCTTTAAATTCATTTATCTGATGTCATGCTGATGGGGAAATACGAGATTGTTTTTAAAAGCGTGATGGTGTATGGCATGCCATGAGGGCGAGATCATTGCCAATTGATCCCTATTAGTAATTATGTGCATAGTGCATGTCGGTAAAGTGGTTCCCATGGCAATGATGATGATGATGATGACGCTCTGTGGGTCATTGCTATACCTAATCTATATCGAAAAGATATTGTGAAAAGGGAAACGCTTGGCGAGGCAGGGTACGGTTAGTACATATGTAGATTTCATGGTGGTAATAGTAGCGATAATGATAACTAGAGATGGATGCATTCAATCCAAATATGGGTTCAATGCATGAGTGAGTTTTGTGAGTGAAGCGATGCATGGCAATGGGTTGGTGGCATTCAATTTTTGAATTGGCCAACATGTTGTTTTGGTACGTACCTACATTTATAACTTTTGATTGAAATCGAGTTCAATGCCCTTGAAATGCGGAAATCATCGACTCTATGACGACATAATATCTATATTTGAATTAAGATTCTATTGATTAGAAAAGTATAGAAATAATTATTTGGCGTAAAATGCAACAGAATTGTACGTTTTGCATTTTTGCGGTTGTTCTACTAATTAAGTTTTATTGGTTTTTATTCGGCAACTATTTACTTAAAAACTGAAATAGACAAAAAGGAATATAAAAATAATGCTTCTGCATTAAAAAAAAATTTAGCTATTCTATTAATTCTGTTAATTACATACATGATTCCAAATTTGGGGTCCAAAATCCCTGAAAACAGCTTATTCCAACACAATCATGACCTAGAACACACCAGGCAGCTCGTAAGAAACTTCTGAGAAAATGAAATCTGTATGATTTGGGATGGAAAATGGAATCTCTTGACCTTTACCATGTAGAAAATGAATAGGAACCTGTGTTCAGTAAACTAGTAAGCTAAAACTTTCAAATTATGAAGCTGATGGAACAAATAAGGACATAGGACATTACAGAAATACTACCAATTTCATAGATGTGTGCAAAATTTCAAGCTATTACCACCAAAAATAGCTTGGTTGTTGCTTAAAACCGGACCATACCATTTCGTTTGCATTTTCTTTACTTCGAAAAAATTAGTCCAAGAGTGTAGGTTCAGAATTTTTATGATTGGTATCGACGTAGATACCATCAATACCATCTATATACAACTTAGGAACTAACAACAAGTCTCTCAACATTACTATTGGCCTTTTTTGACATTACCGATGCCTGAAAATAATTTGATACAATTTAGTGTTAAAGCAGTTTTCTTAAGAATTTTGAATCAAAAGAGAGAAATAATGTAATATTTTGGGCTAAATGGTGTTGGTATGGTATGGTTACAATTCATAATGTGGGAAAATGGTACCTGTTTGGTAAAAATATACCAAGAATCAAATTGTATAGAAATACCTATACCGAAACTGAAGATTTTTTCAAGAATCCACTGTATTATATAAATACTTTAATTCAACGACGAGTTTGTTGAATAGTTTGTTCTAGTTGATTCTCATGGATTCGTGTCTCCAAAATAAAAAGTATTACAAAGTGAATGCAGGGATTATATCAGAAAATAAAACGTAGTAGAAACCTTTGTTCTTGTTGATTCTCATGAAATCGAGTGACTTAACATTAAAATAGAAAGGTATTGAAATAGTAAGATTTTTTGCGGCGGGATTTCGTACCCAACCCGAATAGAATGTATCAATTTAGTAACTGAAATTTTATTTTGCAGCAATAGAGTAATATCAAACCTGATGGAAAGGTATTTTAAATGAAGTTGTTTCCTTTTATTTTTAGTATTTAAAAAAAAAAAAAAATATTCTTTGAATATAACAAATGGGTTCTGCATTTCACGTTCACCCGACATGAAGTTGATTTCCAGTCTATTAATTTGAGTACCTGCTTCAGTGCGTAATGTAATGTCAAACATCAGAGGTGAGATAGTCTTTGCTTTCTTAACAAGCAGTCAGGATTATGCCTCAACATAATCATGAAATTTGTACCAAAGACAGTAATAACATCTTTTCTTCTGGGGTAGTAAATAGCGATTGTCCTCTGATTTTGTTGTCGTGGATAGAGCCACCTTTAACGACAGCTTCTTAGTTAGTGACTTTGGTTGCATTTTGTAATTATGTGTTCCCTAAACTAAAAGATGTACCCACCGCTCAATGAATTGAAATTAGTGATTTCTTCACAGAAGTCTTAGTTCTGTCCAATAAGTACCAGGTATAAGTAAGGACCCGGTTTTAGCTGGAAATTTGAGATCGGCAGTCTGGTTCCACGCTAGTACCTGAATCAGAGCAATTTATTTCATTTTAATCAACAGAAATATTGATATTGGTCAATTTGTTAAGTTCTTGCCTGCTGTTCGTTTAAAAAACAAATGCTTTTTTTTACTACCACCAGAAAATAAAGATTGTTCGAATGTTTTCGGGAAAAAGAGGCACTTCTTTCCAAAGATGATATTCAGAGGACCCAACACGTAAATTGATGCAATTGAATGAAGTCCAGCCAGTTGAAAATCACCAACTGGCTAATGGAAGGTTTTCAATAAAAAGTACATATCTTGATTGAACCAAATAAGACACAGCGAATGTACAATTTTAGTTGCAGCTATGTAAATGATTTAACAAATTTGTAAATTTGTGACGCAATAGCAGTTGGTCATTCAGAACAGAAATTGGTGATAGTTTTAGAAAAAGTGCTTGTAAAATAAGGATTTTCTCGAAGACGAACGGCGTTGATGAATTAATTACTTCTATTTAAATTGTTTACATTATCCAGTTCAGTTCTCAGAGATTTCGAATCCAAATTTTTTTCTGCTCAGTTGTTGACAACAAATTTTCTGAGAAAGTCTGTTCAGGTTGCTGAGATTACTGAGCGCTCAGAGATCTCAGAAATGTGAACGGGCAAAATATCAAAATAAAATATTTCAAATGCTAAAATATTGTCAAAATCAGAATTAGACCAGTTTAAGACGTATTAAGTTTCTACGATTCCTTCATCCAGATCGAGCAGGCGGCACAAAATCTGGGGCTGCACATTAGTGAAGGTAAAACAAAGTACATGGTGGCGTCGAATGCGAGAAGAACAGTTGGTCAAACAATCAAGGTAGCGGAGCACGAATTTGAAGTGGTGCAATCCTTTAAATACCTTGGGTCAACAGTAGCAGCCGATAACAACATAGAAGAAGAAATACGCGGGCTGCTTCTCAAATCCAACAGAGCCTACTACAGTCTGTCAAAGCTATTCAAATCCAGAAATCTAACCATAACTTCAAAACTGCTGCTGCACAGGACCATGGTCCTGCTAGTACTCATGTATGGATCCGAGACTTGGGTGCTTAGCAAAAGGCACTGTGACCTCTTAGCCGCGTTCGAGAGAAAAGTCTTACGGAGAATTGTTGGCCCCATATGTGAGGAAGGACGATTCCGGAGACGGTACAATCATGAGTTGTACGCAATCTACCTTGAAGCAGACATAGTGACAAAAATTAAGCTCGGTAGACTCCGGTGGGGAGGGCACCTAGCTCGTATGAGCGAAGAGGAACCTGCTCGGAAAGTCTTTTGCGGTACATTCTATGGTAGACGGCAGCGTGGTAGACCATGCTTGCGCTGGAGAGATGGCGTAGACCAGGACGCCCAAAGCTTTGGGGTGCGCAACTGGATGGCGTTGGCTCGAAACCGGGATAGGTGGAGAGACTTGTTGAAAGAGGCCAGGACCGGACCCCGGTTGTCGAGCCGATGATGATGATGAAGTTCCTAGTATCACGTTGTGGTACCTTGAAAATACTTTCCAATTCACTAAGGATAAGGGAGCATTTCCGCTTGCTTTTGAATAATTTGTTGCTCAGTTTAGTTTTTAAAATGTCCATTAAAAAATATGAACATTGCACCATAAAAAAACAATACTATTATGTCGTTTTTGGACTTTGTATATCAATAAATATAGAAATAGTTTGTATTTTATTTAATTAATATTTTTTTGTAACTTTGTCAACCTCGAGAAATTAAATTTAGTGTTTGCTTCGTAAAGTTCAGTAATGATAGGTATCAGGCTACAGGATATAAGATATAACAAGGAAAAAATAATTCAATTTATTACTGGTTTCTGGAGAGTATTAAATCACCCTATCGGGAAAGAAATTTTCCGGGGATTTTTTTCTTGGGAAAATGGAGCCCAATCGAAATATTCCAGGAATTTTGTTTCGTTTTCTCCCTCTCTTGTTTTGCTGTGGTATAAAGAATAACGGCAAAGTGACAAGGTAGTGATTTTCCCAGCAATTTTTGCGATTGAGCGCCCTTTTCTCAAAAAAACGAAAAAATTCCCCAGGAAATTTCATTCTCGATAGGGGTGAATAAAACAATATTGTTATGAACAAAAGTTAACATTACTGAATTGTTAATCATGACACAATTCCACAAAATCCACATTTTGTGTTTTATTTAGAACAAGTTAGTGTGCTGAATAAAACAAAAAAGTTGGTCACCATCATTAATATCACCAACAGAGAGAGAGAGAGGAAACACCATTGACAGATGAATGACACACTCGATAGGGGAATTATTGATGATTTGAGTATTTTGTTTCATATTTGTTTTTCCATCTTTATTGTACACACAATTGGTGTTCATAAAATATGTAACAAATGAAAATTGATACAGAATGCTGATGGTTTACTTTGGCATTTAAACGGGATTTTTTATATATGTCAGCAGTTTCACTCTACAAATTGAGGAAGTATAATATGTATACATAAGTAAATGAATATATACTTCTAACTGAAAGTCAGCACATTGTTTTTATTATAGAAAAATAGAAATGTTACTGAAAATCGTTTTGACATCTTTCTAAACGTTGGCTTTAGTTTCCTTTTTTACTTTCAGGATATTTGATGACATAACTTTTATTTAATTTTGGACAGTTAACATTAGTTTGAGAAAAAAAAGATTTTCGATACAGTCACATGCAACAGTATTATGTATTTGGAAATTGAATGAAGAATCAAGTTCTCTTTTATAGGTCTCTTAAGTAGGTTTTTGTGAAGAAATTGGCTGTTGGGACGTCTTATTGTCTTGGCTTTGATCTCATCATTCACGGCCTTCAGTCCATACAAAATATTTGGCATTTCGCCCCGGTCGGTGTGGGGCTCAATTGAACTCCTCAGTTGATGAGTTCAGCGCTTTCGATGCGCAGAGTTCTAGTCTGAATTTTTTCAAAGTGTAATTATTAATTAAAAATTAACATTGCAAAAACCAAAATCTTATTTCTGAAAATCTCTCTTTAAACAAAACATCACAAAAACGGTGTTTTTAGGAAATTTAAAAACTTTGCATGATAGAGCAATTCTGATACTAGATTCTAGTTCAGAGAGTCAAAATCTTTTGCAAAAGTTTAAATTTTGTTTCTATGACCAGTTCTGGCTGGTTGATATTACTGCCATTTACGGAAAAACCGATCTAAAAAAATGTTATTAGTTATTATTTTAAAATTAGTGTATTGCGCGCCCAAAAGTGCTCCCGGAAAAGACGTTCCCGAAAATGACGTTTTGATCATTACTACTATCGTTTATTTTCTTTCTAACAAAAGGATACGAAATATTTTTGAGCTTTTATTGTAGTGCTCTTGATTTTACATCATAATATCGTCAACAAATTATAATATTAATCTTTATTCATACCAAAATAGGCGTTCCCGGAATGACGCTTAATTGATGTACGCTCCTTTTATATCAAATTTAATTTCAATTATCACTTTAATTTAATTTATTAATGTAGAAAACTATTTATGGAACGATAAACCAATTCCATGACATACCGGAAAATCCATTTTTAGCGCCATCTGATGAATAAAAATTGATATTTTATCACTTTAACTACAGTCAGACATATTCTTTCGAACAACTTTTCTTTAAAAAAAATATTTGTAAGGCACGTGAGAATTTTTGAAGAAAATTTAGCTGTAGTAATGTTAGAAATACAGGTAGCTTTTGATTGAATTGATTTTAGTGTAGTTTTTGTCACTTGAATTTCAGTTTTTGAGTTATGGAAGCGTTCCCGGAATGATTTTTTCGGCTATATAAGATGGAAGATGGTATAAAACTAACTGAGCTGCAAACAAAAATAATACCTACATTCGGAGAATTCGACAGAAGTAAATATTAATTTATAGTAATTTTGACTTAAACAATAGCCTGGACATCAAATTGTCCACCTCCATGGTTTTGTCCCACAAACGCAAAACAAAAACAAAATTAGCTATCTTTTCAAAATGTCAGCCGATCGAAGGGAGTGGGGGTATGGATTTTTAATTTTAATAATGACCCTCTAAGTAGTGGCATTGAAAGATTTGAACTACCCCAAAAATGTTTACTGCACTTTTGTAAAATTACTTGAACAAATATTATAGACATACCTACATACTTTTACAATAATTATTATTAAAAGAGTTTCTTAATTTTGTGTAAAAGTATCTGACACTTTGGAATTTCTCTTGGTTTTATTATTGTAATAAACCATCAACAGATTTTAAGACACTTAATTTAATAATTTCCTTTACAATTATAATTGTTTGTGGAAAACTCTGTGTTTACAGGGTGTTCGGGTTGAATCGAAATGAAAAAAAAAAAAAAAATAGTTAAAATAATTTAGCTGCACTTGGAAAATATACCTCGCTAAAGTTCAAAGTTCAGATTTCAATTCGTCGTTCGTCGTGTGAATAAAAACAATATTTCAGAATTTGTATTTCAACAAAGAGACCTTACAAGACGCGATTATAACGGGAACACAACTCTTTTAGTAAATACACTCACAAACTCCAGCGAAATAATAGGTCTGACTGCCTAAGTAATACCATTTGAACACTAGTATTTATGACATCAATGAAAATTGCTCTTTTCTTTTCCTCCTAAACTTCAACACCACAGCATTACAAGAAATATTAATGTAAGAGTAACCAACATAAAATAAAATATTACAACAACAACATATATTACGACTATACACCATAATTATTCGTGTGATGAAATTTTAGGCTGAAAGTGTTCACAGCAATTTGTAATGAACCACCCTGTGACCCAGTTTAGTTTGAATGAAAACCAATTTATTATACTTTTAGCGGGACTATGGCCTGCCATCAACAGGGTTTCTTCTTCTTTTTTTTTTTTTTTTATTTCGGTTTTGTTTGTTTTATGTAAGCAGTCACTATGTTGCGCTGTTCTGATTGAGGATGAAGATTCATGTAATAAAGAATGAGAGGGAGAGAGAACTCTTACTTTTGAGATAACCCAGGAAATAGCCGACTCAAGGAAATTGGAAACAATTAATTTGAGAAAAACGCTTGCACTCCCCTCTATACTTAATTTCTAAGCCCTAAACCTGTCCTAAAAGTAGGTGTAGGGCAGGGGGTGGTAAATGTATATATATACATTATTGAGAGGAGTGTAGTTGTGTTGTTTTTTCAAAAAGGATGAGGCTATAATAGAGAATTGAATTGCTTATTGTTTGGTTTTACAGGTGCCCAAATTAATGTTTATGTTGGCATCGATATGGTATAGGGAATGTAGTAGTAGGTACGTATAAAGTTTTCCATTATAAATTGTGTAGGTTTATTATTATATTTTGGGTGGCTGTTAAGCAAAAGTCGCTTCTTTGGATACATCTTCTCTCAATTTATACCAACAAGAATAAAAAAAAAAAAAACTTTCTTCGATTATTTTGTCAAAACATTAAGAATGAGAAATTTTGGGAACGACAAAATATCTATTACGTAAAAGGAAAATGTTTGATGTGGGACGAGATGAATTAATTTGAAAGCTTCGACACGTGAAGGGCTGGAATTAACTGTTTTATTTATGTATATTTAAAGGGTTTTATTTCAAGGAAGGTTTGCATTTTTCGCTAACTAAATTTGAAAGGAACAAAAAAATAAATAATTTAAAGATTATTTTAGGATTAAAAAATACAAGTTTATTTTTTAAATCTTATTTGAATGAGGTATTTAAGTATTTGAGCCAAATTATATAAGGCCCTATAGCCGGAAAGATAATAATTGAATAATGTAAGATCCTTAAAAGTCGGAACTGGATATGAAAATAAAGTTACCTTCGCTGTTAGTAGGTGTAAAATGAATCCAAACGGAAAGGTTTGATCAATTTTGTATTACAAGAGAACTCTTGAAGGTGTGTCAATTATCGTAACATTCTTATGACATTTAGAATTCCATTTTATTGTAATAATTTATTAAGTTATCAAAAATAAGAATTTAGCAATGGCATAACAGCGTTACCGTCAGGAAAACAAATCGGAGTAAATTTAATAAAACAAATATAGTAGATTGAGAAAAATCGATGTAGATTGTAAAGTTTAATTTTTTTTTATAAATACATAAATTTATATGAAAATAAGCAAAAAAGTAGAGGCACAAACAAGAGCAACTTTTTCAAAAAAGAACCAAATACTGCTGATCTAAACATTAGTTTTGAAATTTACAAAAATATTGAAAAAATCAGCTAGGCTATTATGGCTCCCGCGACCTGATTTGTATTTAAGTTTATACATATAATTTGAAGAAGCTTTAAATAAAGATTTTAGTAGTAAATTTTAGTTTGTAGCAAATTGGTATCGCTGGTCATAACATAATTTTTCGGACTTTGATTTCTTGTGTTTAATTTATGTATATTCCAGGGAGTTACCAAGCTCGTGTGTGTTTCTCCTGATTTTAGCTTTTGGTTCTACAGACAGTTTTTTTTTTCTAAAATTACAATAAGTTAAAATTTTTATTGCTAGTTGTAGGGTAAAGTAAGGATATTTTTGACATGCAGGAGGAACTGAAATCGGAACTTTATTCCAAAAACTAAGAATTTGACAGCATTTATTTTAAAGACAACAGAGTAAAGTTGGTAACGATTGGTTTATGCTATTAATTATGGCTTAAATATTTGGTTTTCGGTCCTCTTGATGTAATATTTATATAAGTGTAATTTCTTAAGGAAAAATTTTTTGTTAAGAAAAATGTATGCTAGAGGAAGCGACATTTTTTCTAACGCTAAATAAATTAAATAGTTATAGCATTTCTCAAATTTTTTTTTTAACATTTCTTTTCAAAAAATCAAATAAATAAAATAAAATTAAAATTACTGGCAGTCAAATTGAGTTTTTCCAAGAAAGCTTTAGTGTAGTTTAGATTTCTTTCATATTTTATCTTTTTTAGTTTCTGAATCAGAATTTAAAGTATTTCCAAGAAAATTTTCGTACGCAAAATGGCAAAAAACACTAAATTTTTAAATTTTTGACAAAAACTTATCAAGTTAATAATAAGTTGCGAAAAATCCAATATGGCAGTGTTTTTTCAAGATTGTAAACTAACCACTAATTGAAATTGTAGATACTTTTTAGATATAAATGGGGACATTGCTGTGAGCATTTTTTACCAAATTTAAGATCGAAATTAAAGCTGCTAGGTCAAAATCAAATTGCACTAAACAATATAAAACATACTGCTAAAAATTTTAGAAGTCTAAAAATGTCTACGTCCGACGATTTTGTGCTGAAAGTTTGGCAAATTCATTTTGCTTCAATAATTAAGCACATATTCCTTATTTAAACCCTAATCTTTGCTGGTAAAGTTCTCCAAAAACTGAATAAAAGTTGAAAATTTCGCGGGTTTTCGCATTTCTACCGAAATTGTATTGTAAAACTCAATCAATAGATTCGGATTCAGAATAGTGAAACACATAAATTTTAAAATTCAAAATGGCAGAAACCTACCCTAATTTTCATTCCTAACAAAAATTTCGAATATCTCTTTGGAAGTGTCCATAAAGACGCTAAGTAGGCACCATGTTTAAAGTTAATAGAGACCTACATTTGACGCTTTTTTATACAGACAGGCAACCATTAATATGTATTGTATACACATACAGGGTGTTCCCGTAGGCTGACGAAAACCTTGGGTTCCTGAATTAATTTCAAGCCAAAAACCTAATTAATTGCATTTTATAAATAGTAAAAAAAACATAAAGTCTTCGCTGTTAAGTCAGAAATTATAGTTTTACAGAAAATGAGATTGAAGTTTGAGTAATTTATAGAAATCGGAGACTTTTTGAGTATTCATTCGTTTATTTGGAAAATAAAACATTTTTAGCATTTCAGTTTAGTGAGTCAATTTTTTACAAAATGGCACAGAAATCTTGTCATTTCGCTACAGACTGTATAATTTATGACTGGCGTAGAATGCATATAAACAAAATGAGAGAACAAATCGTTCGCGTCAAAAGACTTTTCGTTTGTTGGATAGTAAATTTTCGACTACGTAGTTTGCAGCAAACTCTTAAATTCGTTTCGGTGAAACAATTTATGCGAACGAATAAATAAAATAAAGAGTTCAGTGTAACACCGGTGATTGAACCAAAAGTGAAGTTCCTCTCAAACTATTTATTAGTTTGCTGCAAACAATAGAATTTTCTATTAAACGAAAAGGTTTTTTTTTGTATGGGAAGCATTTTCGTTTACCGCAATCAACTCATAAAAATGAGCCCCAAACGAATGAGTTGTTGTTTCCAGTTGCTGTAATAGAATTACAATTGGGTCAAATGTAATACAGTTGCTACGCATGAAAAAATTTTGCGGGGATTGTATTAACTTTGCAGCAAATGATTTTCATTTAATTCAAAGGAAATTCATTAGCCGCAAATGGAAACAAAAATATTATTTCTCTGAGTGATGTACACACAGTACACTGTAAGATTGTAGGCGTATGTAACGATTCACAGTCTCAAATAAAAAAAAAAAAACAAAGATTGATTCACCAAAAAGTAAAAATAAGAAATTTGTAAAACTAAAATGTTGTCAAGAGTGAAAAAATTGCAGAAAAAAAGGCGGCCTTAATACATCTAAATCTGTTATTCCGGTCACGTCCTTAAACCCATCCGAAGTACCAGCTGTTTTTGTTGTGTATAGTTATTTGGCATTATTGTGAATTTTTCAATATATCTATGTAATCTATTATAGTATATATGGACGAATATATTATCTTACAAGTCACATTTCGTTGCTTTCCAGGAAGGTTTTTTTTTTTTTTGTTTTAATTTTCCGTATAAACTCACACACAACATAACCACACAAGTATAAATTCCCGTCCATTCTTTTTCTCTTTAGTCTTCTCTTAAGTTTCTTGTTTTCTTAAAGACACCAGTTATAAAAATAAAAAAAAGAAGAAAAGTACATAACATTTATCCACAAAATGTGTAGCCCTGTAGCATCGTGAGATGAACTTCACCTTGAAAAATGTAGGTGTACAATGTTCAATGTATCTACTCCTATCCATATCTATATAGACATCAGTATATCATAGTATCTACCTAAAGTTGGGATACTCTGAGAAATTATTTTCATCATCTACTCTCTTTACTATTCTGACGTCAAGCTCAGAGTATAGAATTTATATTGATTAAAATGAAACCAAAATACATTTCATTTTTATTATTATTTCTTTTTTTTTGTTTTTTTTTTTTTTTGTTTAGATAAAACAAAGATCGTTAATTGTGATAGGTTGTCAAGATTTTTGATTAAGAAAACCAACAAAAAACAAATACCTATAAATTTGGATTAAATGATTCATAGTTAAGATTCTGTTCCTAAACTCCTCTCTAATACGAGTGTACTTTCACTTTGGCAAAAACAAACTCATAAGAAGATACTTTTGTATTTTTATCTGCAAGTAATTTTTGGTATAAAGTTCATGTGTGGTCGGTGTGAGTGTGTGTTCAATGTCAATCCGCTAAACAAATTTTGATGTCGAGTCATCAAAATAAAGAACAAAAACAAAAAAAAAAAAATGCTCTAATTCAAGGAAAAGGAACATGGGACTACTCGTACCTTCCCCTTGGTTTGGAATCTACACATCGCAGCGATACGTTACGTATACTGTTGGCTGGTACGGCTATCAGTATGTAGAGTATATCATTTGATCATCTAATAGTTTTTGTTTTGATAGTATTTTATACGAGAACTGTTTATTGGAGTTGATTTGACTTCTTTATTATACACGATTGAATAATTTTAGTTTTATTTGTGTCTAAAATGTTTTGGAAGCCGTCCGTCGCGTCGTGTAGAAAATTGTATAAAATGAGGACGTGACGCTGTGTACACAAAAGACAAACGTGAATATAATGCGTGCTTGTGGCGGCAAAAATTATATTTTATCCCAAAGAAATTTTTTTTGATTCGGTTTGACTGTTTGAACTTAGAGAATTCTGTTATTTTACTTTAAATGTTTATTTATCATTTTTTTCATTCTAAAACGAAATTTTTAGCGGCCTTTCAACACGAAAACAAGGTTCCAAAACAAAAAAAAAAATTGAGAAAAATTAAGATTTGCAATCACTGCACTTGAAAAACTCGTCAAAGGGGTACCCATTTTTTCGAACTCACAAAATCCATAACTGTAATCACCTACCCTATCACTTGTTTTCGTTTCGACATTGACTTTTGGGACACCCTGTAGATGCAATATCTTCTTAGGACCATAATGACTAGGTACACTGAGTACTTGTAGTATGTTTCAATTTCTGAGGTTTAGAAATTACTTTTGGTTTTGATTACTTTTGGTCAAACGTGATATTAAGGGAGTCGATGTTGGATCAGATTTTAATTAGTCAAACTTTAATGTACCTTTTTGTAGTGAGTTAAATTTTCCAATACATACATGTACTTACAAAAAAACTACTTTATGTACTCATTTATAAAAGTTTGTTTTTCTTGTATAGGTATTGATTTTTGACACAAAATGTTGACAAAAACAAACCTTTTGTTCCCTCTTCAGTGTACTACAAAATCAGTTTCGTTAAACAAAAAAAATAATCTTTGTGAAATTGAATTAACACCGGAAAGCTTCTCCTTTGAAAACATCTGGTTCCGATTGTTTAATCAAGAGGGTTTATCCGTTTGAACTCTGTCACTCTGTGTTCTCTCTTGGAAGATCACAAAAAAAAAAAAACCGAATTCAACAAATTTTACATTAACGTCACCACTACGTCAAGCGAATGAAAAATTAATTCTGTTTTTTTTTTTCTTTTTTTAATTATCCAAGTGCACAAAATGTTTGTTTCTTCTCTTATATTTTTGTTTTTGTTTTACCTAATCTACTTCCTCCCTTGAAAGTTAATATAGCTGTTTAAGTCTTGGGTTGGACCTCACCCTTTTGTTAAAATCTGGGGAGCAAAATACTGCTCATTTTCCATTGAGCGCCACCATCATCTACTTATCAATGTAAAATGAAGAAGAAAGAGAGGAAGCAAAAAGAAAGAAAGAAAAAAAAAAGGATTTTTGGTGTATAAACCTTGGAAATCGGTTTTTTTGCTTCCTTTAAACTAGTACATGTTAACTTATTTTTGTTTTTTTTATTTTCTTAGCTTAACTCAAGGAGAAATGGCATCTTTTTTTGCAAATGCCAAGAGCTTGTTCACTCGAAATGCTAACCAGACCAGCAACAGCACCACTTATGTTGATTCTTCCTTTCATTCGTTTTCATCCTTTTTCTCTGATTTTTGTATTTTTTCCCTTTTTTTTTAGAAAATGTAAAAAGAAAATCATAAAGTGGTGGATGTGCTGAACGAAAAAAAAAAAATGTAAGAGACAAAAACAACGAGAAAACGTTTTCTTCTTAAATTGGATCACAAATAATACATCCAAGTGAAATTTTCAAAAGCCTTAATCATTAGAAACTTGAAGAAGGATGTAGTGAAAATGGGGAAAGGGTTGGGGTTAATATATTGTACATTATATAGGGTGCAGGATGTGCTGAGCATTAAGAAATAAAATATAGCACATAAAAATCCAGCCAAAGTCAACAAACGGGTGGAAATGTGGGCGACCTTACCACCCGGCACGGCATTTTACACCCCCCGGCAACACTATATATTTAAATACAAAAAAATGTTGAATAAGCCTGAGGGGAGGTCGATCATAAATATGACGCTCGATGTGTTTGTGTATTCGTTATCGTGTATCGCTGCTAACTGCTGTTGCTATTAGTGCTGTTATAGAGCTATAAGCCTATAAGGTAACTGAACTCTAAAAGCATAATCACGAGCACACTCCAGTGTTGTCGTTTTTATTATTTTTTTGTTTTACATGTGAATTGGCTTTGTATACACTGGCTGTTGTAAGCTTTATTTAAAACTTAAGACGGGTTTCCTCGTAATTTTACGTTAAAGTGAAGTGCACACCAGGAAAGCAAAATAAAAGCCTAAGACGATGTTTTACATGAAAAGTTCAGGAGACTAATAAGTTTACTAGTACTTAAGGGCCAACATCATGGAGGTGGAAAAATTTGATGCCTAGGCTTTTTTGTTAATCAAAATTGTCTTGAAAACGTGTTTTCTATACCTTTCATGATGTTACACGATGAAATAGACTAATTCCGAAAAAAAATTTGTGCCAATCGCCATACTTATCCTTTACACTACATGTACGGAAAAGTAATAAAAGTTATTTGAAGGAATATGTCTGAGTGTAGTTAAAGTGACAAAATGGTCTTTCCGGTAAATAGTTGTCTGAATTAATCCGGTCTTTCCGGTATATCATGGAATTTGTTTATGGTTGTATAAATAGTTTTCTGCATGAAAAAAATGAAAATTAAGTGGATATTGAAATTTAATTTAATATTATAAGGAGAGTACATCAATTAAGCGTAATTTTGAGAACACATTAAAACTATAATTTTTTGACGATGTTATGATGCAAAATCAGGACCACTACAATAAAATTTCTAAAATATTTCGTTTACTTTTGTTAGAAAGAAAATAAACGATAATAATGATCAAAATATCATTTTCAGGAACGTCATTTACGGGATCGCTTTTGGGCTATGAATGAGCAATCCACTATTCTCGAAACAAATTTGCATATTTTTGGTAATCAAAATCAGAATCTAATGAAACTTGGCTTGAATATGGAGTTTTATAATAAAGTTTGTAAAACAAAATTGAAAAAGTTATCTATTTCGTAGGTATTCTGCAATAGTAGAAAAAACAGTTTTTTTTAAGGAATATATCCATAGAAAAACTAAACCGAAGTCATAAGTGATTAATAAAGATTTGGAAAAGTCATTTTCGGTTGAATGCGTTCTGAATTAAGAAATGATAATAATACAGAACGTATCATTTATTGATGTTAAAGTTTTGTGTTGTTTTGTGTTTTTGAGATCTCCGTCGTAATTTTGACTAGTAGATAAGTAAGTGAATTTTATATTGAAAAAATAATTCTAGAAAATCCAGAATTCACTAATTTTTTAGTTCAACATGTAAGTTTATAAGAATTTGTGCAATTTTGATGGAGGCACATTCAGCAGTTTGGCCGGATGTAATCCCGGATTTTTAAAAGCTTCCATTTTTTCTAATTTTACAGAAAGATACTGTTGGAATTTTAAAAATATGTATTAAAAAGGAGAAATGCTATTTAAAAATACATTTTTATAGCTCCCCTTATTTTTGACGGAATTGACTTAGTTTTACATCAAATCGATGTAACATTTTTCGACAGTAACATTTTACGATTTTGCCAAATCTTCTCAAAATTGAACCTCAATTGAGGACATCTGTTTTGTTCAAATTGAATTTTCAAAGATATATAAATACGGTTTAAATAATTTTTTTCACGTATTCCTTAAACAAAAATTTTAATGCTGAATGTTCCTCATTGAATGCCAAAACTACCTTGGCCCGGGGCAGTTGCATTAAACAGAATCTTTTTTAGTAAGTAAAATAAAAACTTTTTCTTCTTAAAATAAAAGAGTAATAGCCAACAAAAAATGTGTTCCGAGTATAAACAACTAAAATATAGGCTAAATTGCCCCAGTTAACCATAACTTGGTGGGGTACCCTCTTTAAACTTTAAATGTATCTGGTAGGTCGGAATTAATGGTTGTCACTCAAGTCGAGATTTGTCTCAAGTGTAAGCTTTAGGAGGTTTTTGACCACTTGAGATATCCATAATCGAGGGAATTACTAAGCATTAACTTGAGGGATTACCTTAGTACCTTTTATTTTGTCTATGAATACGGCTTTTGGTTGAGTAAAATGCCTATGATTTTTATCTACTAACGGGAGTTGATATTGATTTCGACTTGAGCAGCGACTATGAATTTCGGAGGACAACAATCTTTCATGTCCGGAGGCTGGAATTTAAGGAATTTTGAACACGTTGAGCCGAGCAACTGGCAAGGGCCCTGGGTCGCAGTAAAGCATATACAAAATATAACCGTCATGCAAGAAAAATATTAATATTAATTTAATACTATTTACAGCGCTGGACCGCCTCAAGTCGATCCTATTCCTTACCAAGGCTAAATTCGGGAGCATAAATCTAAGATTGAACATCAACAGGAGGGTAGAAGTAAGCATAATACCTCCAACAGATTTGGAAGCTCTTAAGAACTTAGTTTTCGAGCAATGAAATTATATTGTACGAAACCTTTGTAAATACACTCGGAAAGTAAAAACACTACGAATAAAGCGTCCGAAAAAAGATTCAGGCTAATGAAAGCTTGCAATAGCAACAGTCACAAGTCAATGTTTTCTTGATCAATCAACTGTCAAGATACTCCTCCAGTATCCAGAACGTACCGAGATGCCAATATTATCCCATAGAGTCACCATTATTAATAAGCGATCAGGCTGGGTTTCTTAAAGCTACTACGATGAAATCCCTGGTTTGATGACAAGCACATGAATAACCAGAGCTACCAACAATCGAATATAACAATTAAACAGAATTCGGAATTTCGGAAGTAATAAAAGCATACAAAATTACCAAATCTGAAATCTTCAAAAACACGTAAATCTTTAAAAACTAAATCTGAAAAATCGTACGTTGTTGTTGAAGTTGAAAAAATAGTTACCACAAAGCTCTTGTTAACTAACAGAAGCATAGATGTAACTTAATGGGTTGCCAGGGATATCAAATTTGAAACTTAAGTTTTGCCGTTGAATTTTATTCAAGATTTTAAATTTATTCAAAGTAGATTCAAAAAAGGTAAAATTATTTGGAGACAGGAAACATTCGAGTGAAACAAATGTTTCCGTAGTCGTACTATAATTTTTAAAGCTCTATTCTGAATTATGTCCAGGAGCAGTAATTGTGTAATAAGTTACAAGTTATTTACCACAACCAAGAGGGGCGTGCTCCTACTGCCAATATGTAACTTAGCATATTGTTGGACTTACAAAGATATTCCAAAAGGTTTCAAGTCTCTATCTACTGGTAGTAAAATTTAAACCTCGATCCAATAAATGATTATGGGAATTATTGTCACACCCGTAACGTTGCAAAATAGGTTTATTCTATTTATCAGACTTATGGGTAATTAAATTAATATCTCTTAAAGAAAACCATCCTTCCTGAAGATCATCTATTAGTACTGAAAACTGAGTAAATAATACATAAAACTATAATTATTAAAAGTGTCAAACTCGTAACGATGGAAACACCCATCCATACACTATACACCTTTACATGTGTCATAAAAATATAAATATAGAAAGAACGACAACACTGTCTGCAAATAACACTGTTCAACTAACAAAACAGATAAATTCATTCAACCGACCGACGACGATGACGATGATATGGGTAAATTTAATATTTGTGTGTGCAGTTTAGACAAAAAATAAAAGATGAAAGCTCAACAAAATAAAAACTTTAAGAATACAAAGGTTTTATTTGTCATCTACATTTCAATTTGGGACACCTAGCCAAAGCCATGTTGATAATAAAAGGAAAAAGTACTTTTTTTAGTATGTGATTCTGAACATACCTACAGTTAAGTATTTACATCCCGAATCGCTTGGTTAGACTCAAAAATGAAATGCTTTTTCTAATTACACTGGTCTGCTTTGGCCTTCATATAATTTGTGTGAATTATGTAAGATTGGTGAGATTGAACTTTGAATCTAAACCTGGTTTCAGAAAAATTAGATCACGAACATATTTTTTATTGATTAATAAAAAATGTGATTGTTTTATAGAAAAGAGCTCTTCTAGATGCGGTTGACCTCATATAATTTCAAAACTATTGAGCCGATTCGGCTAAAATTTGGAGGACTTATTCCACATAGCATAAGCTAACATCTGAATGTATGTATATATTCATCAATGTATACTCACATTTCAAACCGTTATTTAAAAAAAATAAAATGCACGACCGGGTCGCACGTACTAGCTCCTAGGGTCAAAATTGCTGTGGATGCTAAAGCTTCGTATATAAAGTTTTTAATTTTATAAGAAATTAAAAAAATAAACATAAAATTTATTACTAAAATGACTAAAACAACTTCTTAAATTGTTTTGATCTCAAAACTAAGTATGCCATTTGATTTTGTTAAAAAGATTAATTTTTAGAAAAAAAAATTTGAAAATCATTGGAGCCGTTTTTAAAAAAAAATGTTTTTTTATGTACAAAAATTCCAAATCTTTGTTTAAAAAAAAAGTTTGAATGCCAATTTTAAGAAAATATTAATGGAAATCTAAAACCAAAATTTCAAAAAAAAATCATTCACGCGTCTTCGAAAAATTGATTTTTGAAAAAAAAAATTTTAAACTTTTTTTAAAAATCTAAAATTTTTTTTTTCAAAATTATGATATGAAATAACTTGAAAATTGTTGAGCACCTATTGTGCAAAAATTGTCATCGAAATTAATAGAGTCGCTAACGAGGAAATCAGAAAAGAGAAAAACGGCTCTATGGGAGGTACCATTCTTTTTATTTCAAAAGTAAGACCTTCAAAATCGTTAGAGCCGTTTTTGAGAAAATCAAATTTTTCCATATTGATTGTATGGCAGGTACCGTTAATTTTGGTTCTAAAAAAAAATTTCAATTTTCCCTTTAGGAAATCTGACAGACAGTCTGACAGACTAACAGACTAACAGACTAACAGACTAACAGACTGACAGACTGACAGACTGACAGACTGACAGACTGACAGACTGACAGACTGACAGACTGACAGACTGACAGACTGACAGACTGACAGACTGACAGACTGACAGACTGACAGACTGACAGACTGACAGACTGACAGACTGACAGACTGACAGACTGACAGACTGACAGACTGACAGACTGACAGACTGACAGACTGACAGACTGACAGACTGACAGACTGACAGACTGACAGACTGACAGACTGACAGACTGACAGACTGACAGACTGACAGACTGACAGACTGACAGACTGACAGACTGACAGACTGACAGACTGACAGACTGACAGACTGACAGACTGACAGACTGACAGACTGACAGACTGACAGACTGACAGACTGACAGACTGACAGACTGACAGACTGACAGACTGACAGACTGACAGACTGACAGACTGACAGACTGACAGACTGACAGACTGACAGACTGACAGACTGACAGACTGACAGACTGACAGACTGACAGACTGACAGACTGACAGACTGACAGACTGACAGACTGACAGACTGACAGACTGACAGACTGACAGACTGACAGACTGACAGACTGACAGACTGACAGACTGACAGACTGACAGGCTGACAGGCTGACAGACTGACAGACTTAATTACTGGCCAAGTTAATTATGACAGTAATCAGAAAATGTATGTTTTGTGGTTTTCAATAGGACTGATTTTTAAAAACGCTTTTTTTTAGGTTTAATCTGGAAACTGTACCAAAATCTAACATTTTTCAAAGTTTGAACACCATTTCGGCTAAATTTTCTATAATTATAATTTAATTTTTTTTAAGGAAGAAAGAAGAAATAAAATTTAGAAATTATTGAGTTTAAAATCTCGTAGACTTGAGGTCACTCGAAAACGAATTTTTATAACAATAAATTGTGATTTTGAGGGAATATGAAAGTTTTTAATTACACATTAGTGATGATGTGTACTTGACAAGCTCCCGGGCCAATACTTATTTCTTAGAAATTTAGCGTTAAAATTTTCGGGTGCATCTAATCAAGTGAATTGTATTGTATTATCTCTGTGAGTGTGCTATACTGCAATGAAATAAAGCCATTGTTGTCATCGTCGTCGTGTTAAGACAGGTGTAGTAGGTGTTATATATATATTTCTGTATGGCACAGCACAAATCAACAAGCTGGCAGGGGGTGACCACACGTTCGCTTGAAAAGCCATCGTAAAACATAAAAGTATATTTTTTTTCATTCACTCCCACTCTGATGGTATTTATACGAATCAAGTATATCTCCTCCTCCTCCATATGGTATGAGTTGCACCACTTTACTTTATTTTTAGTTACATCAGGTGTGCTGCTGCAGCGAATCCGCCTATGTTGTTTGAGAGAGTTTCCTTCCGGCTATAGAGGTATATTGAGAGAATGAAGATTCTTTATGCTGTACAGTTGTGCATAGGAACACTGACTATTCTACCGTTGCGTTGCTTATGGTTACATGCAGTAAGAGGACAAAGAGAGTTTGCTGTTTTCTTTTTTTTTTTTTTTTTTGTGGTACCTGAATGTGGGTGTTGAAGCGAAGAATGTAATCTCATGTATTGGATTAGAGAAGACTGCAAGTTTAAATGTTGTACGATGATATAAATGTGGGTACAGCTTTTTACTTTGTTTCGCATTTCAACATCTATGCACATATATCCTACGCAGCATTTGAAAACCGGAAATAGAAGAAGATGTATCTGAAAACTCATTTTATGCACACAAAATAGAAGGTAAGAGGATTTAAGTATCTTTTTGAAACTGTTGCACTTTAGTGATTGGACAAAATAATAAAGTAGGGCAAACATCGTAGGACTATAAATGAAATTATGCCATTGTGTAGGTTTGATATTTTCATTGAGTAAATTTATTCAATTTCCACTAGTTTTCTCTCAAACATTGTAGAGTACAATTACGTCGTAAATTTACATTTTTGGTTAATTGGCCTATGATGTTTTAGCTCTTAATACATTAACTTTTCTAAAATTTCTTACTCCAGTAAAAATTTAGGGGTAACCGATATTCGTTTTAGGTAAACGTTATTCGTTTTTGGAAAACGATAATCGGTTTTGGAAAACGATATTCATTTTTTGAAAACGATATTCGTTTTTGGAAAACGATATTCATTTTTTGAAAACGATATTCGTTTTAGGAAAACGTAATTTGTTTCAGGATTATCGTTTTAGTAAAACGATATTCTTTTAAGGAAAACTATGCTTTACAAAAACGACGCACGTTTCGATATTTTTTTTTAGGAAGACGGTATTCATTTTAGGAAAGCGATACTTTTTCTGAGGAAGACGATATACGTTTTAGGGAAACGATATTCATTGTTAGAAATCGATACATATTCTTTTAAGGAAAACGATGCTTGTTTAATGAAAACTATACTTTTCTTTAGGAAGATAATAATTGTTTTGAGGAAAACGCTATTCGTTATTGGAAAACAGTATTAGTTTTTGGGAAATATCTCGAGAATGCCCTCCATAGTACCATCGAATGGTAGATTTCGTAAGATCACACAGAACTGGTAAGGACACGATGGACTTTTAAAACATTAAAGTGGTCGACAGAATGTAGAAGAATAAGTGGGATAAACTCGAATCTTGCTTGCAATCAGCACCAATGGCATTGAGAGAGTTACTGAAAGTTGAGAGATAAGTTTGTAGTCCAAACTGGACTCAAGCAAGGCTGCAGACTATCTCCAATATTATTCATGTAAGTTGATGAAATGTGAAAATTCAGTAGCTAAAAATCTAAACACCCAGGACAATAGAATTACAATTTGTCTTAAATGTAATACAGTTGCAATAAATGAAAAACTTTTGCGGGGATTGTATTAACTTTCCAGCAAATGGTTTTCATTTGACTCAAAGCATATTCATTAGCCGTAAACGAAAATAAATAAATAATTTCTCAGAGTTTTGAGAAATGCTTTAGGTATCAGTGTTCTACTTTTGGGAAGCTGGTCAACACTACAATATTCAGAAATATCTCCGTGGCCCGGCTCCCAGCAAAGGTGAACGGCTGCTGAACTCATCAAAGAGGATCGACGCGACGGTTAAAGGCCGGTTTTAATTTGGTAGATACAGAATTTAGAGATTTAATGCCTTAATTTTGACACACGTTTACTTTTTAGATGTAAAAACATATTTCAGCTTAAAGACTAATCTACTGCGACTGTTGTGTATAATCCATCCTAGTAGAAACCCAGTATAATCCAGTCAAATCGTGTTTTACTAGGAAGTTTTGGGGTAGATTATGTTTTTGGGGGCAGCTGAATCCAAATCTGATGTTTGCCAACAAAATTTTGTAACGCAACATGGTCAAAAATGCAAAATTTTGAACGATTTTGCAGTTTTTGGAAATTTTACCCTGAAGGATTAGTTTTTGGTAACTACTTTGTACCTAAGTGTTCAAGATAAACTTTGAAGAGGTGTATCCCGATCGATCTCCGAAATCAAGCATTATTGAGCCCCGCGCCGTTGGTAGAAAGATGGCGGACCATCAAATACCAACTGCGTGCTGTTGTCATGTGTTTCTTTCTATGATTTGTCTTTCTATGTTGTATTAATGTCTTGTGTTGTATCAGCCAATGGTCTTAGTTACCAGTGCTGTAGTGTCTCTAGTCCATATGATTTATCTTTGGAATAGATTTGATGTAAATGTAAAAATATCTGGTTGGAGAGAGCAGATTTGTACATATCTCAGAACCTGATTTCATAAACTATCACCGTATTAGAGTGACCATCATGTATAAGCTAACAATATTTTCCAATTTAAAAAAGCTTAATCTAAACTGTTTTAATATAAACTGTATTAATATAAACATTATTAAAATAAAATGTTACAAAATTCGTGCCAACAAAATAAGCTTGTTTGTTCCCTAATTTACTTGTTTGTTTGTGTTGTTGTTCCTTTTTTGTTAAAAAATAAAACAAGACACGAATAAATAAAGTAGGTATCCATCTCATATTCTTATAAGTTAAACCAAAGTATATAGCTTTTAAAAGAGTAAACATTCTAAAACTATTGTTCAGGTTCTTATAAAAAGCTTTGCATAGTCAACACTCAACTTCAGAAAAAAAGTAAAAAAAAAAAGAAAAGAGAGATGAATTGTTCAAACAGTGATGTTTTATTTAGTATCATCACGAAAAGAAGAAGAAATAAAAATATACAAAATAAAAGAATCAAAACATTATTAGTATGCGTCATGTTTAAAGGTTGATGTCATCACTTTTGTTAAAGTTTGCATGTCGGTTTTTTTCCCATATTTGCAGACGTTTCGTTGATTTGCCATGCAAAGTGGAGTTCATGTGTGTTATTCTTGTTTTCTCTATTTTTTTTTTTATAGTACAGAACAGAGATGTGTTGGGTGTGTGTGTTCTTCGATAAGTTATTCGAAGTATTCAAGTAAATTTGTTTCTAAAACAAGCAATCTCCTTCTCCATGATGGCTTCAAGGATTTAGATGGCAGATTTATCCTTAAAAGGAGCTACTCTTATTGTTTCCCTTTTTGGGAATAAAGCTAATAGAAAGCTTGCAGGAATACATTTTCTCCTAATTTAAATAAGAAAATGAAAGATATAATAAATATTAGTTTCTTCTCCAAAAATAACGTCTTGGTATACAACATCCTTGGAAAAAAAGCCACAAGCAAAATCATTTATTTTCAAAGTAGAAAAAAAAAAAATAAACAAGGATTTATTAGGTCTTTTAAAATCTAGGTGAAATACGATAATAAAATGCTTACAAAGCATAATTTTTCACCTACATCAATCAACACGGCAATTCTGCGATGTAGTGCAGGGGGAGGGAGAGGGTTATTATTTTTGAAAAGTGCTACTACACACACATCCCCTTGTATATTCATTGTACAACCTCTGCTGACTGAATGGAATGCAATTCAAACACTTTTTGTCGCTATAAAAAGCTTGGCTGGATGTGCATTCTATGTTATGCATCACGAATGCATTTTAATGCAGCTTTCCTTTCACTTAAATGTCCTGATGCACTAATGGAAAATAAGTTTATTTTTATTCGAGAGAGTGTGTGGGACGGGAGGTGGTTTTGATATTCTGTATGCAAGCGAATCAGCAACCTACACATTTACCTAGGCTTTTGTAATGGTTTGTTGAATGTTCAACCGTACAATAAGTTGTGTGTAAAATATATATATTTTTGGATTGCATATCTAATTTTAATAAAGCAAACAAACCGGAAACTTTATAAATGCTTTGTGGACGGAAGTTTGGATTTTAGTTTAATATTCAATCCTTAGACAGATGCTTTCTAATCAAATAACTAATAAAAAGTCTTATAATTTGTGACACGACAAAGTTCATGAAAAAGCAAGGCTTAAACACTCTTAAACTGGCCTTAGATTACGTAACCTGAGAAGAGTCTTCAAAATGTTATACAAACTTTATTTGCATGGGAATCAGAATTTCAATTTTTCGTAAGTCTCGCCCTAGTAGACAGGCAAAAACAAGTTTAGTGCAAATATTTGAGTCTACTTATTCGTTGTGTGATGTTGCCGTGCTAGTGAGACAACGGGTTGTTCGAAGTGTCGAAAATATCGCTGCGTCCATAGCAAACGGTCCAAATCAGTCAATTTCAAGGCGCTCTGAAGAATTGGGTATCGCTCAGACTATTTTTCTCTCGAATTGGTAGATATGGACTTGGACGACATGTGGTTTCAACAGGATGGTGCCACAAGCTACATAGCACACTTTACAATCGATTTATTGAAGAGAAAAACAAAAGTTGTCAAGTCCTTATTAAAAAACCCTTTATTAATGCTGAATAAAATAAAATTCTCTGGTTAATTTTAAATAGGTTCATTTAAAAAAAAAAAAAAATACGTTTGATTCATATACATTTTTATAGTTTTGACTTATATTTTGGTGAAAACAATGGTTTTTTCAGGTGTTTTTCATTTTACCCAAGCATTGTTTCGATTTTAAATATTCTACACTAGATTTTGCTAACAATTTATGTAACACGGCACACGTTAATCAATTTTTTTTAGCTGCAATAGTTTTTGAGTTACATCTTGTTAAAAATAACGATTTTTTCATGTTGTACAAGAATATCTGGACAATTAATAATAAATTTTTCTTTCTTCGCTTATAGCGGTGAGCAGGTGAATGTTTTCGAAACGTCATCCTGACAAGTGAATCAAACGAAAAAAACAAAAATACAAATTGAGTTTTGTGTCATTTACAATTAAAAAAAAAAAAATTTAAATTAAAACTACATATATTATTTGGTAAAGTAAACTAGCTTCGAGCTTTCACTGACGATATCTAATTTAAAACAAATGTTTGTTTATTTATTTTACTACACCCGAAAAATCAAGCTGTGGCAAAAAAAAAAAAAAACAAACCATGACCACCGAAAAAAATCAAATCAAATGTCAAATCTTTTATAAGCTTGGAAAGAAATCATGCAGATTTCATAATTTTCTGAAAGGTTGTTTTCAAAATTACATTTGTAGAGGAGGAACCCTATTTCGATGTTAATGTTACAAAATTCAACAATTGAAAAATTCTTTAAACAAAAATTCAGGAAACTACATAATAAAATCAATAACTGTGTATTAATTCAAAAAATAAAAAATCAAATTTTCAAGGAAACACAAAAATAATTTTTATGACTTTATTAAGCACGTTATAAGCAGTCAAAATGCGTGCATACAAAAGACAAAGTAAAACAAAAATACAAAAACATTTTGTATTTAAGAAATATTTGAATAATTTGTTCATTTAAATGCTTAATGCTACCCTAGTTATATTCCCTCGTGTGTCAGGGTCAAAACGTCAAATACTATGGGTATATCGATTGAAGAACAAACAAACATCAGTTGTAGCGCAAGCACGTCATTTCGTACTCAAGTGTGAATTCAATCTTAAACGGCATAGGTGATGGGAAGGAGATGTGTGTTAGATAGAACAAACAATTACTGAAAGTCAGGCAGCGCACAAGGCACCATCAGCACAACCTTTGCTGCAATCATCACCTAAAACCTATGTAGCAATTAAAAAAGTTTAACTGTTTTAATTTTTGTTGCAATATGATGGTAAATCTAGAACGTAGAGTTGTTTAGTTTAGCTATGTCTATAGTTGGTTTGAGAATTTTCATTTTATACACCCCAACTCCATTAAATGCATCCGTTTATATTAAGTTTTTTGGTACAGCTGGCAGGAGAGTTTTAATAGTGCTTGAAAAATGGCGCCCAACAAAGTCTTTTTTCTTTTTTTTTATTAGTTGTCATGAGGTTTGACTAAACTTGAGAAAATGTGTAAAATAGAATTTTAAACTGCTAGTTAAGTCAAGAATTATTCGAAATATTATCGTTTTTTTTTAATAAAAAAAAACTGGCTTTATGCGGCTACCATGCGGAACACCTTTTTTAAACAAGTTTCACCGGTTATTTATTTAAAATTGACTGAAATCTATCCATCTCGAGTGTATGCAAGAATGTTTTCACTTATTTTTTTTTTCACTTTAAATTTTGATGTTCCTTTTTTGACACTTTTTGGTGTGAAATGCAAAAGTTTATGTTTTGCAACTAATTAGGGAATAACATTGCATCCTCGACATTTTACCGCTTTCGTCAACAATATTCCTCAAGCATACGAAAAGGAGAAGACAACAACAACAATAACATCGTCGTCATCGTCAGAAGAAAATTCTAATTGCGGAAAGGATGAGTGCTTCTAAAAAAAAATTTAAAAAAAAAGGCTACAGAATGACTGAGATGAGACTTGCGGAAGTGCAAATTCCAAAAATTATAAGAAAGCATCATATAGCTTTTTATAAAGGTTTTCTAGTAGGTATAGCTGAGCTTTATAGCAAGCAGGAAAAACACAAACGGAAGGAAGGTTAAATGTTTATTCATTCCCATGGTTGCTTGCACATAGAAATTAATGTTTCTCCTGAGAATTGTTTTTTTTTCTTCTTCGTTTTGGTGTTTTAGTTTGAGTGGTTGTTTTCCGTATTTCATAGTTTTGAAGAAGTTTTTTTATTTTAATTTGAAAGTGAGTCTATGTGACTTTTTACAAAATTTGATTAAAAATTCAATTTTATGGCAAAATTAGAATTTTTTTAATTGCGGAGATTTGATAATAGTTTTTGAGATGTGATTTTTACAACAGCATTCTATTTGTTTTGGTGAGAAATAGAAATTTAATCAATTAAAACATTAAACGTAGGTAGTAGAAAAACACAATCACTTAGAATTACTTTGAACTTCATCGACATAAGCGTTACATTTTAGCTTGCTGGCGATCAAATTTAAATTGAGACGATCAAGACATAGAATTTTGGGGTTGATAATTTTCAAAAGACTGTTGCTTCTGGAATGTAAGAAAGCTCTTTAGCACATTTGACACTAAATGTAATTCTATTACGGCAAACATAATGCAAAACAATCCATTCGTTTGGGGCTCATTTTTATGAGTTCATTGCGGCAAACAACAATGCTTCCACAACTAAACACCTTACCGTTTACTAGGAAATTCTATTGTTTGCAGCAAACGAAATTTCCAAAAAGTAGTTTTTTTTTGCAAAGAACTTCACTTGAAGTGTAAATGTACAATTCATTTACAGCAAATGACTACAGAAAACAGATTTTCTTAATTATTGACGCTATTTTTGTTGTGTTCATATACATTTTATGCCACACGAAAGCTATCTAGTTCGTGGCGCATAGCAACAGCTTTTTTTCGAAATCGAGAGTGCACAGGTACGTTTAATCACCGGTGTTAAGGTGAACTTTGTTTTGATTTATTCATTCAAATTTGACTGAAACGAATTTAAGAGTTTGTTGCAAACGAAGTTGAAGTCTAAAAATGTATACCCAAAAAACGAAAAGTCGTTTGACGTAAACGATTCGTTCTCTCATTTTGTTTATTAGCATTCTACTCCAATCAGTTCGCCTATCGCAAATGCTTGCGTTATTGATTCTATGTTTCAATACAAGTGATACTGGACGGTTTTGGCTGTGAAATTCAAAACAAAAAAAATGATGGTATGTACCAGGACTCAGTTTTTTTCCTGTCTGAAAGTATCTTCAGTATATAAATTCACTATTTAACATGGAAGAAACCAAATAGTTTACTAACCACTTGGTACTTTTTTAAGTCATTTTAGACTTTAGGATGGTATTAAATGAAAATCAAATTCCAATAAAAAATTATCAGTTTATCCTTGAGACAAATTATATTTGACATTTGTTTGTATTGTTAAGCTGCCTCAAGATGTTAATCAATTAATAAGACATTTCATGTACCAGCATTCAAGACACATAACATTGAGTGGTGAAATAAATCATTTCTATTCGCTTTATTCACAAATTCGTAACATTTATTGATTTTGTATTTACTATACAAATAAATTGAATTGAATCGCAATCAATTTTATTGGGTCTTCTAATTAAATTAAAACAAACAAGTACGATTGACTAATTTCGCCTTGAAACAAAAAGTTGATTAGGGTTTTCCAATAAGAACTTGACAACTTTAAAACGCAAACTATTTGAGATATTTCAAAAATTTTATGATTGGCTTGAAGTAAAATCAAAACATTTATGAATGGAAATCTCCTTCGTTCCACAGCGGGTGACCCAATTTTCGACGACTCTGCCACACATTTCGGCCGAAGCAGCCGCTATTTCGCGTTCAATGTTGGCTCTTCCATTTCGTTCCAAAAATTAACGGTTATCAGGGCGCATAACGTTGGACATTCACAGTAACGTTTCGATCGTTATCGCCGACGAAAAAATTTGACCAAATAACGCCGCCAGCATGTAAACCGCACCAAACAGTTATTTTTTGTGGATGAAGTGGTGTTTTTTTTAAGCAAATGTGAATTTTTACCAGACCAATAACGCATATTTTGTTTATTGAGGAAGCCATTGAGCCAAAAGTGATCTTCATCACTGAAGATGATTTGCGATGAAATATATCATCTTGGCGCATCTACTCCAGAGCCCAATCGGAGAACGTACGTCGCTTCAAATGGTCCATCGGCTTCAATTCTTGAGTCAGCTTGATCTTGTATGGATGTAAACCAAGATATTTATGGTTCGTTTTCTACGGACGCCTGAACTGCAGCGATATTTTCGACACTTCGACCAACCCGTTGTCTCACTGGCACGCCAACATCACACAACGAATATGTAGAATCAAATTAGAAACTAAACTTGTTATTGCCTGTCTACTAGGGCGAAAATTACGATTGAAAATTGGAGTAAACGGTTTTAAAGTCGCGGTCACCGACTCCGAATTTCGCTAGAATTTTTTATAATTTTCTGACGTTGCTCAACCGTGTACTTTGTCATGATAAAAATGTTGAGTTTACTGAATAAATTAACAATGACAGTTCAATGATTTGTTAAAACGAAGTCAAAAAATCGTCCAGCAAACGCAAAGCGAAGTCAAAAATTCGTCCAGCAAACGAAAAAGTCGTTTGGCAAAATTTTTCGTTTGCCGCAAACGATTTGTTCTCTAAGTGAAGATATGATTGAAGTTTTTTTAAAGATTGCACGAAAACAGATTTGATCATTTAAACCAAAAAAATAGATTTAAGAGCAACAAACTCTGGCTTTTACAGTATCGGAAACGCCCTTAGAAATATGGTTATTGTCCACTATTAGTTTTAATCACATAAAATAAGAGGTCTACCAAGAAGACACAGTGGCTTTTATAATACTTGGACTCTAACTTTATATTAGGAACCATTATTTCTTATTTTCTTGCAGCTTTAACAGTGGATGCCATCCATAAAGCTGTATGACATAATTAACACTTTATTTTCACTCCTCTTTTTCCTCTATTTCATGTGACTATAGTTTCATGGCAAGTTTGCATTCAAAAGACATTGCCTCTTAGTAAATAAGTTTCAAAAGGAGTATTTAAAGCTCGCACTTCAGAAGAAATAAATTTTATTTACAACAACACTTGATCTCTTCTAGAACATCTTTAAATACACTCAATACTAGAAACTTATGTTTATAACCACAAAAAGTCACAAAGCATTAAGCAATACAGAGAATTTTCCAGCCATACTGTCAAAGTTACACCAAAGTAACGTCACAACTTCAAAAACATGTACATAATTTGATAGAGCAACACAAAAAATTGTTACTTTCTTTCATAATGGTGCCCAAACAAAACCCCCAAAAACATCAGAGTTTTATGCTTTTATTTATGCGAAACAAAAAAAAAAGTCACTTCATTTCCGTTAGTTTTGTGTCAGAATATTAATTTACGCTCGAAGGGTTATTTTGATTGTTCTTATGCAAAAAAAAAAAAAAATCATTCTCTCTACTTTGTTGTTGTTTTTCGCTGCAGGATTTGACTCGAGGATATACTTAAATACAAAAAAAAAAAAAAAATACAAAAATCAAATATTCACGTGATTCATTGTTGCGAATTAAGTTCAGTCCTTATATTATATTCGTTGGTGGGATTTTTGCGTCCTTATATAATCTCGATTACGAGGATTGCTCCTTTATTGTTATATTGTTGTTTTTGTCCTTATTATTTTTCGCTTGTTTGCTCTAATGTTTTTTTTTTGTTTTCTCTTCTTTGACTTGCATTATAGGAGTTCTATAGGACAAGTTTTGGATTCGCAAAAACAAATCGAAATCGACCTGCAAACCACAGGACAAATCTTTTTCAAACTTGAAAGTTTAAGTTTTCTATAGGTCCTTCGGAAAGTTAACTTTTTTTTCGAGCAACAAGTACATGCGACCAAGTAGTTGATTTAATTTTTTTTTGCGTCATCTTAATGGTTATGGTTAATAAGAAATACATTTTGTTGGCCAACCACCTGCTTTAGGTCATAAATATTCTTTAAGGTAACAGATTATTATTGCCTTGCAGATGATTTCTTACTTCTCATCAAGGACGACGACTGACAGCATCAAATTTTGTGCTCACTGATAGATAAACATAGATAAAGGTTAAGTACGCAATAAGTAGGAAAAATGATGAGGAAAAAAAAAATAACGACCACTTGAGAATGACCTTTTGAGTGTTGGCGTAATAAGATTTGATACAATCAGTTTTTCGAATGACATAAATTTGTATATGCATGGTATGGTCGTAATACCTTTTTCAAGGAGCAATTTGGAGGTTATAATGAATTTTGAAGATAACCACAGAGTTGAAAAAAAAGAACCAAAATATTTAAGTTTTTGTCTACTAAATGGACAAATGTAACAAATCTAGTACCTATCTTTTTATAACAAATAGGGAGTTAGTCTTGCAATACCTACGGCAGTAAGTAATAAATACAAGGTAGCCCCGGCTAAAAGTGCCTTCAAACTGTCTCACAAAGTCAAAACTGACACATATCAAAAACGTGAGGGGAAAATCATGCATAATAGTAAGGAAAAAAAAAAATCGGAGTAGATTTGAAGACAAAAATGTAGTAGATTGAGAAAAATGGAAGTAGATTACAAAATAAACTATTTTTATAAAAATATATAAAAATAAACATTTTTATATTTAATTTTATTCAACAAAAAATAAAAATTGAAACTTTCTAGATTCTGTCTCTTCCAAATCAATAACAGCCTTTAACTGTCGAACATCTATGATGGAGATGGTGCAACAGTTTACTGTTCGCCTTTGTATTTTTGGTGCCGGCCCATATGGACATTTTTGGAAATTGTAGAGCTGACGAACTCGCCAAAAGTGAAACACTAATACTTTTAATACCAACCATTTTAGCAACCATTTCATTTCATTTTATTTTCAGAAAGTATATACTTGACAATGACGCATTAAGATTAAGATCTTTTAAAGCATCTATATAACTTAAACTAACAACAAGTTGTAATTAACCCGAGCATTCAGCGAGCTATCCCGTTTCAATCCCCAAATAACAGCCGTTCTGTTGAAAGCAAACTTTGCCTTCCACCGGATCCACCCACTGATGCGGAAAAGGAACGGACTCAGCCAGAAGACTAAGGTATAACTACACAAGCAGCTCATAAGGCCTGTCATCACGTACAGCTTTCCAATTTGGTTCACGGCGTCGAAAACGTACATGGGCAAACTGGCAATTCTTGAAAGGAAGATACTACGAATCTGCACAGAAATAAATTTCGACAGGTTACGAAGAAAATATCCCAACAACAAGAGACTCTACGATGAAGCGAAGCTTCTCCAAATCGACAGATACCTTGTCCAATCTTGTCTACAAAATCCTGAAAATCATCCAAACTTAATGATAAGAAGAACCATGAGAAGCCCAAGACACCCCGACCCTCGATATCTAAAAGTTAAGGATCTACTGGATGAGGAACTAATCAACACCAATGACGAAGACGAAAACCGATTCTACGCTAACCTATAGTCAGCTCACTACCGTGGCTGAAAGCCCTTGGCTCTCTTTGAGTCTGAGCATTTAAACTCACTTTGGTTCCTTCAGAATCCCTCTACTCACTTTGAGTTCAGAGCATATATGTATATGACCTGTAGAAAATGCTGTAATTATAGACTTAAGATCCAATATTACATTACTAGAATTAAGAAACCGTTAAAACAATAAAAAGAAATCGTCTTTTTCTTCTTGGTCGAGTTTTACTTTGATTTCTTCGATAAAACCCTGGAATGCGGCGAGCTTACCACAGCCTTGAAAAAAACCATCACATCATTTATTTGTCTTTTAGAATTTATGACGAAAACTGTGGTACCAGAATAAATTGCAGTGCATCAATTAAGCCGGTACATCATTCTTTGATCCAACTGTTAGCAAGTTGCAATTACTTAAAAAAAAAACCGATAGATCCAGCACTGGTCTATTTTTTTTATTATTACTACCCAACCCAACCTATAGTAAATATTATCGAACTAATGACGTAATAATATTTTTGTTTTGTTTCGAACCTGTTAGAAATATTATTTTTCTCTTCATATATGCCATATGGACACGATGGCAATAATGGTATGTTATGATTTTAGTATATTCACAACAAAAAGGCCAGACCCGGAATAATTTTATACAAAATTCATGATTTTTTTTTTTCTAAAGATACCAACTCCGGCATCAGTATAATATTGACATATTCAAGTTTATTTCAGTGAATCGAATGATGTTGATGATGTTGGGCAATGAGCCATGTGCTTTTGCTGTCCATTTTTAATCAAAACCACAACTGAGTTTGCAAAAACAAAAAAAAAAAAAAACAATTTTTTTCCTTCATTTTATTTCCAACCATGATATTTTCAATAGTAGCACTTCAAATTTATTTTTCGTTTTTTTTTTTTTGCTCCCATCAATACTCTTGTTTTTTTCATTTTCATTTATTTTGCAGAATGGCAGGCACATCAGCTGAGCAAAATGCTATTTCTATATTCACTTCGGTTGCGACTCGGTTCGGAATGGAATGCTATGATGGTTGGTGATCTGATCTGATGATGATGCAAATAGCCAAAAAAAACTTGACTGCAAAAAAAAAAAGTGAGAGAAATCCCCAGAAGCGACCGACCGACCAGACGAGAAATTGTTTGCGTCATACGTTTTCAATAGAACCAGCCATTTGCCGGCTACAAAACGAGTAGGAGGGCGGTAGGTAATGATGTCATTATTATTATTTTTTTTTATTTTTTTGATATCGTACAGATTTGTAATAGCTAACGTAGTAGTTTCTTTTTTTATAGCAGTTAGTGTCAGTCATTATAAGTGACTAAAGCGCAATCATTGAATGGGAGTATAGAAAGTTTGTTTTTAGTTTTCGTTGTTGTTGTTTTTGTTGTTGTAATCTAAATTTGTATTAAATGGGTGGAAAATAATGTATCGAGGCTCACGTCATATCAATTATTATAATAGAACTTGAACATTTTTAATTTTATTTTAACTTATTTGAGTTTTTTATAGTATTCTACGTGTATAATGCGAAGATTGAATGCATTCAGGGTCTTAGTTCATTCATATACATATGTGACAGTTCTACAAGTGTTTGCGACATTTTTGAATCATAATTCATATTGACATGTTGTTTGGTTGAAATAAATTGATGATTGATGAATCATCATGATGCACGAAGCCTTTTTCAATTGATAATTTTTTTTTTTAAGATTGCGAAGAAAAAAAATTACATGAGGTTCATTTCTAGTTCAGCTCGAAATGAGCAAAATTGACATACACATTTATGGGGATTAAGAAATAAAAGAAAATAATAAAATAAATCTAAAGAAAATGAATGGTACGGGTAAGTTTTATGGTCTTAATAAAAGTTCAGTTAGTGGTCATAATTTAAAAGTCAATAGCACCTGATATTGTCGCATGATAAAAATTATTGCTATGCCAATTTCATGAGATCGGAGTTTAAACAAAACGACATCGAGCTGATAGCAATTCAATGCGTGAGTGAATGTAGCCACCAACATGTTGAAAAAATCGTTTGGTTAGCAGTTTTTTTTAAATATTTTTTGACAAATATAATTGCCTCCATCTACAATTTTATTGTAGGTTATGAAAAAAATTCGACTAAAGGACATTTTAAGTGGCTGTGATATTAAATGAAATATATGTAATTAAGTTCAATTTTAAACTCTTTGACTTTATTGTAGGTACTTTTAAGAGTGGACTTTAATTATTATGGATTTTGTTTCACTCTCAGAAGTGCAATAAAGTCTTTTGGCTTAATTTCATTTATATTAATTTAATGGCAAAATCGAAGCGGAGTCAACATTGAGTCGGACTATTTCCTCGTCTTCATCAAGTTACGAATTCGGCAATCCAGGCATCACCAACATGAGAAAATCGTATATCGTCATTTTCGACTCTCTCTGGTTTGTTCAATTGAAAAATATTTCTCAAATGTGAGTTAATCGTTATCAACGTATCGAAAAGGCACATCAAAAATTTTCCTTTCTTGATGCAAAAACCAAATATGTACGACTCGATTCGAATTTTATAATTGGCCTGACTGTAATGAAGTTTGACGTCGAACGGCTTAAATTGCAAGAAATCTGCAGGTTTTTATGCGATCAAATTCGGACTGGGCTTTGAAGAGATATTTTGCAACGAATCGGCAGCAAGTATAGCAACATTTCCAGTAACTCACCAAAAATGTAGCGAAATCCCTGGTCAAGAAATCCCAGAAATCATGGCTCATTGTGAATTGAAGGTTTTGCGTATTTTTTATGTAAAATAATTAAAATATTGATATTTTTTTTTAGAACTAAGTATTTTGATCTTTGGATACATTCATTATTTTGATTCTTCTTCATTGGAATATTAAACAAAAAATGCAAATTTGTATTAGGCACCTACTCTCCATACAAAAGTTAAATTTTTGGTAGATTTTTATAGGAAAAGGTCAAGAAAGTTTTATTCAAAATTACTTAACCTAAACAGAAATCTAATTATTCAATTGGTTAAACACTTCAATTAATTAAGTTTTAAAGTACAAAATTTCAATATTTTTCAACAATTTATTGTTGTACTCTTATCTAAACTCTGATAGTTGCTTTCTAAGGGTTTTCAAATTGGCTCTAGTTTTTGATTCTTGTTACCCCAGCAAAACTTTACTTTTCTTAAGGATTTTTATGTGCTTAACTCGAAGTCAGATTGTCATCTCTCATTTTAAGACGTTTCCGTTAAAAAGTCACAAAAAACATTTTTTTCGCAATTTTCGAAGAAATTTTTTGACGTAAGGCGAAAATGTTTTCTTTTTATGATCTCTAAATGGAATATCTTAAAAATCAGAATTGATAGAAACGTATAGTTTTGTTTAGGTAACAAGAAACTTTGATGGCCAGTATTAAATGACAATTACAGTTATTAAAGATTTCTCGGAGTTATTAAACTTAAGATTTCTCGGAGGAGCTTGAAGATTTATCGATCGGGCAGCAAAACTTTTAAATTTCTGACAATGCATATCGCTATACTTTAACTACATATACACTACGTGAACGGAAAAACAAGATGGAATGGCCAATAAACTGCGTTATATTTTATATACCTATAGTTGCTTTTCTAGTGCGTTCACCGTAAAAATATAAATATCGAAAAATTCCACGAAAGACCAAGTTCAAAGAATAACGAATTTAAAAAAAACCTGAAAATGAAATAATGTATGCATATGACAAGCACTTTGACACCTTACCACCAGTTTGTTGAGCGAAGCAAAAGTACGCAACGTAGGAGTAAGTATGTACATATATGACATAATGATTTTTTGAAAAATCATTTACACTTCAATAATTAGCTTTACGGTATTACACCATAATTAGTGTCAAAAATTTGACATTCGCTTCATAAATGTTCAAAATCAATCTATTTCCAACTACCCTTTAACAACACACACTCAAAAACCAAATCAAACTCCATTCAACCAAACTATAATTATGACTTCCCAACAATACTGCTACTAAAAAGAAAAACCATCATAATAACCCCTTGACGTTCCAACGAAAAAAAACACCTGATATGTGATATACCTGCACATAATACAACCATTAACTCCCTTTTTCTGCCACACCTTTTTTTTCTAGTGAAATATCCAAATAAAATTCTTTTACAAACACGGTATGCCCCGACTATAAAAAAAAGCATATACAAATACAAAATATATGCATCATAAACATCATTTATTTATAACGTATTTTGCATAATGAACGCCTTTTCAAATGTGTTGTTTGGTTGCATTTTGGTTCTCCTCGTCAGAACTCTTGATGTTAGTAAAGTTAAAATAGAAAAATAAATTAAAAACGAAAAAAAAAAATTGGCGCCAGTTTGTTTTATGACACCCCGTGTATATTGCCTGAGGGCTGGCTGTCTATGCTCACACGCAACCCAACACAAAACTATGTTGAATGTAGTAAATAGCGCATTTTTTTTTGTTCTTCTTAAACAAACTGCCTTGCCCTATATTTTTTTTATTTTGTATTCTAACTCTTAATGGCGGTTGTATAGTTGATAGGGGTTTTTGAACTCCGCAGGGATATAGAAGGTATACTATATTTTGTAGAAGGCGCTCATAGGCGCCTATATGGCCAGCACGGAGAATGTTTTTATTTTATTTTTCATATCCAATATGCCGGGGACTTGTAATAATGTGTTTTTGTATTTCAATTTTCCATCCACTTCCCACCCGTTGTGTAGTAAATTTAGTTCTTGTATGGGGCTTTTATTTTTGGCATTTTTATTTTTACTTGACTCTTGAGCAGTGAGCAACACTGAGCAGTGTTAAGGGAGAGTGGGTAAATAGTATACCCTTTTCGTCGGAATTTTGTGATTTTTTTCTCCGTAAAATTGATGACTTTATATAGCAACAAATTTTAGTTTACTCGCACATTTTTATTAAGTACTGGAAGTTTATGTATTGTATGAAATGTATACAGTCCGAAACACTTGAATAGCCTCTCTTTTTAACCATCGAGGCTATAGCTCGATTAATAGATGAACGAACAGACGGACGTATAACGAAACCCACGTTTTAGAGATTCTCTATATAGTCCAATAAATCCAAACAAAACGGAAATATCTACTAAAACTCCTAAGGAGAATTTCATTGTTTTATTTTAAAGAGTATCTCTTGAGGATTCTAAAACCACAAAGCTCGAACACAAACAAACTCTTTGCATCGTCCACCAAAAAGCGTTTTCTTGATTTACTTGGCTGTCATTGGTCGTAGAGCAATTATTTTTGCTAACTTTTGCTGGAAAAAATATTCTCTAAAGTTTTTGTCTTTACAAATTTTTTAACAAATTCTTCCAATCAAAAGTTACTGTCGCAAAACTGTCATTTTACTTAGTTAAAAAGTGGACTTTAAAGTTTATTCCGACCAATGTCCATTCGAACCGAAAACCACCCAAGACACTTTTTATACAACATTGAATTCTCTTCATTTTTGTGTATTTATATTTCATCTACATCAAAAACTTTATTAGATAAACCAAAAAATTTGTTTCAGTTAAGAGGAGTTCTCATTTAAACGAACTTCGAATAACAGTAGTTTCACATAAGGGGATTTGGATAAAAAAAAAAAGAATTCGAGAACGAAAAAATAAGAAACAATTCAAATTGAAAAGATGTGTTCAATTGAAAGTTTGTGACAGTGTTCAGTGATATTTCCATTAATGCGGAGCTGAATAGTTGAAAATATTCATTTGAGTCAAGATTGTTTGTTTCAATTAAAAGAAGTTTTCACTTAACCCATTTCAGGCGGCTACTTGTTCCAGTTGAGTTAGAAAAGTAAGATTTCACACACTGTCTATTTTGGGTCTATTTGGATGAAATCCAATTCTTTTTTTGGAATAGCGGTTTGGCTGGAACACTTTCGACACCGAAGACGTTTTTTTTGTTTTCATAAATGTGTACTACACGTTATCGAATTGAACTACTTCATTGGGGTTTCCTTTCCTTTGAAGCACATGTTGAACAATTGATACAAACCGCAACAAGGAATCTAATTCAAACGTTCGGAATTGTGATATCGGTGCTTCTGTTGCGTAATGTTTTCAAATGTAATGGATCTTCCATGCATTTACTAATGCAGCATGGAGTCTATTTGACAAAAGTGACCAGTACCACTTTTTTCCTATAATTCTGATGTGGTTGTTGCTTGTAGCGTTGTAAAACAAATGAACTCTACCCATAGTTTCCTTGTTTAATTGATTAGTTCATCAAATGATTTGATAAAATTGTAACAATAGAATTGTCATTCCAACAAACAGCTGTAATTTTATTTTTCTGTCGAAAGCAAAATCCATGAAAACTCTACCTTCTTCTTTTTATTTTGATCCGTCAACTCTGTTTTTTTCAGTTCTATGTTCATAAAAAAAAATACCAGTTACGAAGTATTGTCCATTTGGAAAGACGATACACCAGTTTGTGGGACATAAGAAAGTTGTCGAAAGTTATCGTGTGCTTGCTTAGTATATGGATTTTTGTGAGGAGTCTCAGTACAATATTCTCTTCTAAACCAAATTCGGAGGAATTATCACCACTTGCACCACTATATGGAATGAATTGAAACACAGATCTATCAATACAAGTTTCAATACTTACATATATTCAAATAGGCGAATGGGTTTTTAACTCTCATGAACATTTTAGCAGAATTTCGTCCATAGTAAGGTATCATCTGTGCGTCTATTAATGCGAAAATATTCCAAACTGCACAAATCTTTCATTCAGCATATTCTTGAGACTTGTAACTTTACCCTTGAATGCATTTTTTTCTTCTAAATATGAGAATAGGCATCCTTTCGTTAGACGAAATGCAAACAAACGTTATTTTTATTTTCAAAAATTCAAAGATTATAAACAAAAACACACAATATTCTTCGAAAAAAAAAACGAAAAAACGTAACTAACAATAAAATAATTTTTTTCTTCAAATGCTACTACATTCGGCTAATGTTGCTAAAACGCAACGTTGTGCTTAAATCTCACCTGTACAGCAATCTACTTCTACAAATTGCGTCAAAATTATTTTAAAGTGTAATTTGAAAATTCTTTTATCCGTAGACAACGTATTTTTGATAAATTATGATTTGGAGGACATTTTTTAAAATTTCAAAAAAATTACCTCAAAATTTTAAAATGTTCGTTTTTTCAATCCAAAAACCGGTCGATTAGTTAATCCAATTAACTCCTCATATTAAGTTTTACTTTGTTTGAATTAATCATCAACGTTAGTCGAAAATGGGTTAGTATACTTTCAATTACTACTTCTTTACAGAAATGGTATTAGACTCAAATTAAGGAAAGAAAAGTAGTGATGAAACGGTAGAACATATTTTGTAATCATAAACAAGCCCTTCATGTTTAAAAAATGCCATTTACTGGAAAAAAAAACGCAAAAAATTAAAACGGTTTTTGGCATTTTTTCCAACATGTTCAGTGCTTGAGGTCGAAAAAATCGATTGAACATCGGCTTAACATTATAAACTACTCAGAAAAAAACCAAACCTACCGGATTTGAAGCAAGGTTACTGGACTATTTTTCTCAAAATCGATTTTTTTTGGAATTATGACAGTCTTCAAGTAAATGAGCGATATATTGATATAATGCATTACCACTTTACTTTTTTCGACTAGAAATATCTATAGCTTACAAAAAAATCTAAGTTGTAAGGTAAGCAACACAAAATTCATAACAAAGATACTAATACATCATCATTAATTCCCAGTAAAACAAAAAGTCACAAGATTAACCTATAATTTGAAAGAGAATCATTCCAAAGATACATTCTCCTCTTCTGATTCATCCAGCAAACAATTGATTAATTACTCATTTCTCATAACTATTATTGTTATTCTTGTAATTTCCCAGTAAAAAAAAAAATGTTATAATAATACCAACTTTAGCCGCAGTTTCCAAGTCATAAAAAACTTTGTAAAAAAAAATATCAGCAACCACAACATTTCAACGATGGCAAATTAATTGCTTCTTTATTGTGCCCCTATCCGTATACCATTTCTCATATCATTTTCGCGCACAGCGTACAGCACACCAGTCACTGTGGTAGTGTTAAACTTATCTAATTATACCAATTTAAAATAAAATGCTACACGCAAAGTGATTCCATAAAGGCAGATAAGATTACAATATATTTTATAATTGTGGATTTACGTGGGAGAATTTAATGCCCCATCAAAAATGGTAAAATGAATAGAGACTGTTGAGTATTTATGTAAATATTTATACAAACACACACAATATTGAAATAAATAAAAAAAAAAAAAAAAAAAAAAAAATACTCAGAACAAATCAATCACACATAATAAATTAATTAAGACAGATACTATATTGGAACATGAAAGTCCTCATTCACACATGCACACAAATGATGCTGGCAAATATTTTATATTTATATTTATCTATGTTCGTCGCTACTATCCTCTCTTTAGCCAATATACATACAATCATTCAGGACTGGCAGAGTACCTATAGGCAAACATTAATTGCAAATAAGGATACTCCACACATTGAGGTCAGGACACTGACGGACAAACGGGGCGATTAAACAAAAAGCATCACCATTGGATGTGGTTGTATATCAACAGCAAATATATAACTCATGTATCCCGAACATATACATCTATAATAAAAACAAAAAAAACATCCTGATGATGATAAAGATCCCAGAGACCTGGAACGATGATAAGACTCAAACTCATCTGATCCTGTTCTGTGTGTGTCAGCATTCAGTTTACGCATCATTTAAAAAGCAAAATCTCCATTTATCCTTTTACTGAGTGAGTGGCCATAACCATAACCATAACCAAATGCTGCAATATTTTTTCTATGTCCTTCACAATTCGTCCTATTATAAGAAAATGCTTTGTATTGTAGTTTAAACACACTGAGGGCTGTTAGACAATCCTAAATATAATAATAATTATAGTCCAGGCGTGTCACATGTTAAATGTGATTTTACTTCCGATACATTGATGTGCTATATGGGTGGATTCATGACTGTTAAACTTCTTTAAAGTATTCAAAATGTCCTTTTGACGACAAATTTATGCACACACTTCATTGTTGTGACAAATTACTAATCAGTAAATGATAATTTAAAATCCTGCAACTTAATTTCATGTTTTCAAGATTTCAAATTTGTCCTTTACAAACCGACAATCATTTTTTCGTCAAAATATTTCAAGGATTTGAAACTATTTAATGTTTTTTTTTAAAGTGAAAACACAAAATGTTAATTTATTTGGTTCATTTTTTTAACTATAAATACATGTCGTCTGTACTGAAACGATCGATGAGGGGACACGATACGGAAATTCCGTTTTGGAGAAAAATGATGCTTAAAGCTTAATAAAAGCTTTCAAGCTTTATTTTTCATATGTGAGCTACACTACATTTGACATGACCGGTGCGACGTCTTATGTTTCGAATTCTCCCATGTTTACAGTTCCATCTCAAGTATTATTATATAGAAAACTTTTCAATGATCCACATGTTGTAAAGATTCGCTCTTGGAATGTTGTAAAATATGATATTTTTAATGAAAAGTAAATGTGAGCTACACTACATTATAAAAGAAGTCAGTTGAAAATGTGTTTTTTGACTTCAAAAATCTTCTTCTTTATAGGCTTTATAATTTAAAATTGTATCTGCAGCCAAAGCACATGAAGTATATTAATGGAAAATGAGTTTTGTTTTATGAACTTTTGTTTCGTGAGCTACACTACAAGTCGAAACGTAAGCTACACTACCGTCACTTTCAATTGTAAAATAATACTGTTATTTTAAAGAAAACATATAAACTAAAACTACAGAACATAACATAGGAATTTCAAAACTACTATTTTTATGAAAAATACTTTAAATTTTCTTCAAGGAATATATAATTCTTAACATTTTTTAATGACAACGAGTCTCTTAAAAAATGTATAATAGTTTCTATTAAAATCAAGCATCAACCTGGTAATAGCATAAAATGGCTAATACAGCAACAGACGGAAAGTTATTACAGACAAATAAACTAAAATCGAAAAATGTAAGAAAAAAACAATTCGAAAAAACAAATCGCCTACAACATTCGAAATTTGACACAGCAAAAAGTATCGATTGATATGCCTCAAGTTTTACTTAAATAAAACTTTAGAAGAGATGAGGAGTTCTATAAAGAAGTTCCAAGAACAAAACTAAAGTTAGAACCTTAGTGGCCGGCTCTTCTTCATGAGTTACACAGTTACACTACAACAATGACTAAGGCAATTTTAGAATTATTAATTAATATAATACATATTTGAGGTCGAAATCATGTAATTAATTCTTATAATTATCAAAGTTAATTTTTCCAAACTCTATTAGAACTTTCGCTTAAGTTAGAGAAACAATTCTGTTTATTTTGTGAGCTACACTACAACTCGGAATTGTAGTGTTATCAATTGAATATTTTTTATTAACGTAATGCTTACATAAATTACGAACTGCATACCGATAAGTCAATATTTAAGCAAGCATAATTACACCAAATGATATAAATAATTGAAAATACACGGTAAAATTTAATTAAAATCCACCTTGATTAAAATTCACATAAAGTTATAAGCTTCATTTTAAGCTTATTTTTTTTTTTCAATTTGAGCCAGTGTATGATTTTTTATGCGAGCTTAAAAGAAAAAATAATCAAAAAGGTATGAGTGTAACCCAAAATGTTGTACTACATAATTTGCGCATTATTTCTAGCTAACAGGTTGAAAGCTAAAAAAGTTCCACAACTTCCGCCATTTTGTTTTAAGACATAATTTGTTAAGGATATTTAAATGGCTCAACCAGTTGCATTATTTAGCCATTGATAATTTTTTTTAATTAATTGTTTCAACTTAAAGGGTCACTGTGTCGTATGAGTAACTTTATAAAAATTGTACATCCCTTAGCAATCATCATTGTCTTCCGTTTCAAAATTGATTAACTGGTCTGACAAATTTTGCATTTTTTGACTTATAAAAGGGTTCAAAAGAAAATGGTATCTTATAATAATTCTTCATGCGAGTAAGATGATTTGAATTGGAAATTATGTTAACATTTTTATGAGTTTCAATTTTTAAACTTTGTGATTTTTTACCTAAATTAATATTTTTTTTATTTAAAAACAATTTAGAATTTATTATTTTAAAATTAACGGTACCTGCTATATAATGAATATGGAAAAGTTGAATTTTCTTAAAAACGGCTAAAACGATTTTGATAAAACAAAGTTGGTTTTACTTTTGTTAGTAAGGCCGAATTTTTGAAAAGAAAAAATATTTTTAGAAATTTTAATAACGGTACCTACCATAGAACAGTTTTTTTTCAATTTTGAGTTACTCTTAAACGACTCAACCGATTTTGGTGAAATTTATACAGAAGCTTGTTAATGACCTTACAATTAATTAATAGTAAAAATTTCGAAAAAATAATGTATTTACATATTTGAAAAAAAAAGATTTTTTACGAAAATGGGAGACTGTATATTTTATTGAAATTTTAGTTTTAGATGTGCATTAATATTTTCTTGAAAACGTCAAACCAATTTTTTTTTAAACAAGGTTTGAGAAATTTTATAATATAAAAAAAAATTGTTTTTTAAAAACGGCTTTAACGATTTTCATTTTTTTTAATTTATCTTTTTGACCAGCTTTATGTATCAAATACCCCTACGCACAGATCGATGGACCGCAAAACGAAAATCACTTTTTTGGACTTCTCCATCAGCGTAATGTTGGTTTTGACTAAAATACGCATAGGCGTGGAATCGAACTCAGACCTCCAGCGTTATAGTACATCGTACTAACCATTACGTCTAAGGGTACTACAAGATTAAACGTTGGTCACTTTTTTCTAATGCACCTTTTACAAGTTTTAAGTTATGAAGTCAAACAAAAAAATAAATTTCGAGGTTAAAAAAGTCTTTTAAAACTGCAAACATGTTAGAATGTATACTTTTAAAAACTCCCAAACACATCACTAAAATGCCACATATGAGTGGTATTCGCATCACCACTTGGACTTTTACAAAGTGCCCTGCACTCAAAACTGACTCAGCTCTTCATTATTTTTTTTTTTATTCGACTAATTGCAAAAAACGTGATTGTCGCATCAATTACAAATTAAAACTTTCTAATTTACAACACTCCTTCTCGTACTTTGAAAAGTGACAACACACTTAGAAAATCCTTATATTGTCATCTCTTTACTTGCTAAGTCTGAGCTGATATTATAGTGTAGGTGGTATACATCAGGACAAATAATAATTAAATTACACAGCAAATTCGGAACGACATTGTTTGTTCTATTTTGAGAAACACAATAATTTATTCGTCATAGATTGAGGACGACTTTTTTTTTAATGTACTTACGACGAGACCAGCATCGACGACATGACGACAAGGAGAAAAGGAATGTACATAAAAATCATTGTTTTCGGAGATGTATCCATGAGAAAAGATGACAAAATGTTGGTTTAAAAATGTGTGAGTGTAAAGAAGACGACATAAAGGATAAAACTTTACGCAAAACAATGCACCCACCCACCCAAGGACACAATCAACATACATACATGGGAATAATATTATACAAGGATCATATAAAAAAAGAAAATTAAATGAAAATAATAAAAATAAAACAAAAAGCAAAAAAAAAAGTTCCAAGGAATTTTAGGAATTCATAAGCTTTTTGTGCAGGCGGATAATTTTTGCGCGAAATATGGCCTCTGTTGATGGTTTGATTGTGCAAATAAATAACTTCAAGGACATTAATAAAAATATGATGTCAACCCAAGAGGGACTCGTGTTCTTAATAAAAAAATAAAAAAAAAATGTTTCCAGAAAAGTTGAAATGACATAAGCAAAAATCAATTGCAAAAAAAAAACACTATACACAAAGTTTCAGTACTTAAATTGGCGTCTTAAGAACAACTACATACTTTTTGGCTAGATATTAGACATGTTTATGATGACAATTCTACGAAATTATCTTCATTAAATAAGATTTCCTTTTGATATGATTACTAGCAATTTATTTTATCATGTAAAGGCTAATTTGAAAATTTTAAGGAACTAAACATGACTAACAAAATTAGCAATTGTTAACTTTTTGAAACGAATATCTATCTGATAAATTTATGAAAGAAAACCGAAGATATTTCTGTGACAAAAAAAAAAGTTAAGGAACAGTATCTCAACTCAACAAAATGCCAACGCATTGTTCCTCAACTGAATACTGTGTTTCATCTCCAAGAGATGTTCTTGAGGAAAGCTAACGAGAGACACTTCTTCTCTATCGACACAGCTGATTGCGGAAGTTCTGACGGAATGAAAAATACCTAACTATGCTGCAACTATCCCCAAGAATACGGGTTGTGCTTATCCAGCGGGCAAATAGAGATACCTTTTAATAGATAGTTGCAAAAGTATTACATTCCAAAAATGAATTCTGCAATCGAAGAATGGATAAAGAGCTTAAGATAATGTAGGTGGAATTTCAGGACTTTCGCAGTAACAAATAACAAACAAATTACTTCGGATTTTAATAATTAGAAATATATTGCACCTTGCACCTTCAGCCAATCACAAAAGTAAGCAAGCACAACACATCTTTTGCGCATTTTTATTTAAAAAAAAGGTTAAATACCGTTAAAAATAAACTGTTTAATATATATAAAATAATGGTTATACCCAGCACTGTATGTAGTGAGCAAAAATTACCGTAAAATATTGACATTACTGGCAGTACATCGCTTTTTGTATATTTAGTGCTTTTTTTATGTCACTAAAGTAAGTAAGCACCTGTAGAATTTTTTTAACTTCTGGTTAGAGATCTTCCAGTTTAATCTTTTTTTTTTTAACTTAAAAAAAAAAAATGAATTTAAAAGATGGAACTAAAAGGAAGAGAACTAAGCGGCGTCGTTTTGAAGAATTTAGTAGAAGGGGTAGTATAACCCTTTTTGGTGAAAAACATTGTAAGCAGATATTTTTAAAATAGTCCTCAAAAGTTCATCTAGCATTTGCAAAATTATACCTAGAATTAAGAATACTCTTAGTACCAAAAATTAACACCGATATGGGTTTTTAAACAAGTCTACACCACAGGGAAGTCAAACTATCGCAAGGAAAGTTAGGCAAAGCTTAAATTCAGCCCGCTAAAGGTTGTTACTCAGATAGCCAATAAGACAGGTGTGACACAGAAACCTCACAGATCCGTACTTAACGGACCGAGTTATAATGTTATAAATATGAGCCAGAGATGTGTGCTTACTTACTTTTGTGATTCATTGTACAAGAAATTTTTCAAGTTCTCAAACGAGTTATAGATTATATTAAAACTTATTTATGTCAGAGATGAAGAAAAGGATACGCACAAGTTACAGTAGTTTATTAAACTTGTTATCCAAACTGTCTTTAAACACTTACAATATACAAGTATTTGGAAGTTAAAACATTAAATTTCGATAAACACCTAACCAAAAAAGCCAATAGCTCCCAAAGCTTAATAAATATCTCGTGGAAATATGTGTGTTTCAAACAAAAGAATAATTCCACAGGAATTTCATCAAAAAACTTTTCAATGTACCGCAAAACACGTCTGATAACGCTTTGAAAACCGGGCTACCAAACAATAAAATTTCAATAAAATGGTTTTCATCCAAGAAAAAATTTTCTTATTCTTAGCAGAAAACCCTTATTTAAATGTTTCAATACTCTTTACTAAGTTTAAGCTCTATGCAAATTATTTTTAAGTTTGCATTTTTGTATGTCTATTTTATCTGGACTATCATTTTTTTTTTCAAAATCACTTATTATTTGATATTTAAATCAAAATTGATGTTCTGACTTCCAAACTGTCCAAAAATTCAAGTATCAAATAAGCAATTATTTGTGACAGCTGTCAGAATATGAACATGTCTAGTTTACTTTAATTCTTCCTTTTGACACAACTTTAATGATTAAATTTAACAACTAATAATATTAGAAAATTCATTAAAAATCAAGTTTTAAATTACATCGATCCAATAAAATGTATGCACTTTGTTTGTGTGCATTTTATTAAAATAATTCATAAGAGCGACAATTTTCATAATATTCCAAGTGAAATATGTAATTAAAAATATCTTTCATATTTAATATTTCCCCCGGATGTTGGCATATAAAAGAGCATTGCCAATGGAATAAAACATAAATTCTTTTTTTTTACAGATTTTCTATGTAGGTGTGTTGTGTATGTATGTGAATTATGAATAATCTCATCCTTTCCAAAACTCCAACAACAACAACAACACAAACGAAAAAAGTACCATAATTAATTTAATCGAATCTCGTTCAGTTATTTCGTGCGTGGGTTAACATCGGCATCAAGCAATATACGAGTACCTAGAACTACCGTAGGCTGAACAAATAAGTTCAGTGAATTTTCCGGACACTTTCGAGTGTCACAATTCAAAACTTCATTGTACACAAAAAAAAAAAAAATATACATAAATAAAAAAAAAAAAAACATAATTAACAGTCAGGATTAATTTAAGTTTTTTTGTTCCTTTTCTCTCTCTTGCTCCTTTTTGCTGTAGGTAAAACATTAAAATTCCAAACATAGAACATAAACTCGCCGTGCAAAAAAAACCCCTTTGGGTGGTGTTATGGAGAGGAGACTCCTCAACGAAAAGGCTAAAAATGGCACGGCAGCACGGGAAACATTCGACAAGGTTATGCGCGGATACACATTCAAGTGCACACAGAAACGTGGGCAACTTTTATTTTAGAGGGTGAAATTCCATTTATAAACTTCCAAGGAAATTCCAGGGATAATTTTAATTTTAGGTATGTATCCCTGATATCTATTCAGCTCGAGGCTGGGCTTTTATATTATCCTGTTGCAACATGGATGATGTTTTTTTTTTTCTAATAGCAAGGATCTTCACGTATGACAATCTTTTTTTTATGTTTAACAAAATGAAATTAGCTCACGAGAAAACACTAGTTTTTTTCACACAAAGGACAAAATAAGATTTAGGGAACAACAGAGAGGAGAGAAAAAAAATCGATATTGAGGCAACAGACAGTGCCAAACAGAACAAGGACACACAACATGCGATAACAAATTCGAAAGCTGGTTGCCATTTATAGAACATCGCCATCGTCTACCAAGTGTTGTAGTAGTAGCTAGTAGGTTGGTATATTTGTAGGTAGACTATATCAAAAGCAGCAAACAACACTAACCCAATATAGATGGTGGGTAGAAAGGACACATCCTCATCCAGGTTCTAGTAAATTAACGTCAGAGGTTATGTTCCGCATAGTCTGGATGTGAATGTGCACACTCTTGTCTGGAAATAATGTATTCATTCAATTCAGATATGGTGTGTCCTGAGTGCAGATAAATATTGTGACAGTTTCAGTGTGTGCTGTGATGTGCATGGCAAATAATGTCCTTGAGCTAAATGCGCCAACAATTTAACTAGATACATAATATGCTCGTACAAAAAAAAAAAAAAAAAAAAAAGAGCAATAAAGATTGCAATAAAGTGACAGAAAACATGTAGTGAGCATTATGGATAACGAGGATTTTTTGATTTCAATGGGAGCGATTTTTTTTAAGCTTCCTCATTTCATTTTATTTTTTGTGTATCATTTTTTTTTTGTCGTTTGTGTTAACAACATTTGCGTTGACAAGTATATTTATGATGAATAGGATAAAATCCTTAAGAAATTAAATAAAAATAAAAGTTCAAGTTTAAATGAGCCAAAGAAATGTGTAACTTTACCGCATTAGACAAGTTTTATTGGGTCACTATAACTAATTTTGATGTTACTGCATTTTCCTCACAAAGAATAGCTTTTATGTTTCATTATGATGATGACATATTTATTACCTCTACATTTTTTTGTCTTTTCGATTTGTAATCTGGGAGAACTGTCAGATTTCGAACGTTAACGCCTAGTTGATCAACTCTTTCAATTGTTGGAAAAGCGCGTTAACTTGGTTGATCAAAATATCTAATTGTTAAATAGACCCGTAGGTACACGATTTTGAGCAAAAAATACTTTTCTCAGGTTGATCAACTGTGTTTTTGAAGTAGTTGCTAAACAAGTTTATAGACGAGTTGATATCCTCGTACACATAATCAAGAATTGCTTGTTGGTCAACGCGTTGAACACATTTGGTAGCTAGTAGGTTTTTTTAAATTTTGACTCCAGTCCTCTTCATATTTTTTATATGCACGCACAGTTTTTTGTATTTGTATATTAAGCCCTGAAACCTTTTCATATGAAATAGTTTTGTTTGCCCAGAAATTTTAAAAGCTATTATCAACTTCGACTGAATTAAAATAATATTTTCTTGTATGTGAATAAGAAAAAACAACTGACTTTTAATTTAAGACTTTTGATATTTTCTAATCAATACCATTGTCCAAAATAGACCAAATTAAAATGGGACCCATCCACCAACTTTCAAATACAAAAGCATCATCATATTCGATCTATCAAGTCAAAAGTTCTGAGCTAACACACATAAAAAAAAAACAACATACAGTCGAATTGATAACCTCCTCCTTTTTTGAAGTCGGTTAAAAAAGAGCTTACAGTTGCTTATACATATTTAAAGCGCAAAAATTATTAAAATATGATGAACTCTTGGAAAATTTAACTTTTCGCCCGGAATTCACAATTAAGAAAAAGTGAAATGCAAATTTTTCGGAAGGAATCTTGTAGTGGAACACACTCTGCAAAGAAAATCGCCTTTAAACCAAACCATAGGTACTTTTCTAAACGATTTTGGCACGCTGAACCCGAATCTGTAGTCAAAACTACCCTACACATCACGTTTTCGAGATATGCTAATATGAACATGTCAAAAATCCAGTTTTTTGGTACATTTAACGTATTACTGATAAATAACTTGACCGTTATCATGAGTATAGAAATTCCCTACTATCCTCTAAGTTGTTTTTAATAAAAAAAAAAAGTTATTTCAACAAACTTTACTGCAGTCAAATTAGACAAAAAATCGACTAAGATACATCACAAAAATTTAAGGATTTTCTTTCCATAATTATTGATATTCGAAGCTTCCCTATTCACCCTGTGTTATTCAAATCGCTTCATCTCAATTCCTATTGATCGTATATATAAAGTTTGTTTAGCTTGACTTTTTGAACATTTTGTTTCATACGTTTCATTCTCTGTGTAGGTTAGTGCATAAAAAGGTACGGGCGACAAGTATTCAAAAATCCTTTGGTTTTTGTTTTGATATGAAAATAAATATTAAAGCAGCAACATCACCCATTTTCACCCCTGTGTTCTTAAACTATCTTTGATGGTTTATTTTTATACAAAAATATGTAATTTGTAATTCCTAAATAAAATTTATATCTTATTAACTTATTAATTTATATTAATTTATATCTGGTTAACTTAATTTGAAGTGAGTTCTATTTTCTTGTTCATACAAATTTTTGAGTGTCAAAAAATATATGATAAATCCAACTATGTTGTAATGTTTTTGTTGTACATTATTCAACAATAATTGAACAAAATTTAGAAGGCGGATGCGACGCCCCCTGAGTGGAAATTTTAAAATTTTCGGTTTGTTCCCTTACATGCACCGCAAAGTCTATTACCTTGCCACATTACAAGTTTCTAGGGTGACAGGAAGTGCTCCATGATTTTGATGATCTGTCAGTGAATCATTTACGGTTTTTGCAATTTTTGAAGCCCTTAATCTCATAAAATACTCATGGAAAGTAGATGGATTTTGCTGAGCTGGGAGTTCTTGGCTAGCTCAACTAATATTGACAGTTTGAAATTTCTGGCCTAATCTGTACAGAAGTCAGAGGGGGTCGAAAATGGCCTGAGTGTTTTCCTGAAAATAAGGGTGTATTGCCAAAGTAGCTAGAACTTTGCTGGGCACTACCGTGTTCTTTGATTTGACGAAAAAAATGCACACATGTGCGTATCGAAAAGATGTCATGTTAACTGAACATCTAACATCAATTGTAGTTTTAGTTAAACAAAAACAAAAATGCATTTTTTTTAATAAGTGAAGTCACCTCTCGCATATAATGTTTTTATTTAATTTCAGCTGATGGTCCATATGAGCTGCCCCACTGTGCTGTTTTGGCTTATTGCAGATGAGGGATAAAGAATAGAAACCTATTGTCAGGAGTAGAACTCTCAACCACACCTTATACTTTATTACTACATCCACTTTCATACTAAAGAAATGATTAACCCCCTCTATACTATTCCAATAACACAGACGTCTATATAGGGGATGCCTAAAAAGAGCAGATATTAAATTTCATATTACTCTACCCCAAAGATGTCTTCAAATGATATACATCAAGGATAAGATACAAAAAATTAAAAGAAAACTTACAATATTGTTGTACTTATTTGTTAAGAAAAATCATTTAGGGATGGGTCAGTCGTCCCCTTATTGTGTCAAGTCAAGAACTTTGAAACATAAGAAAGTCAATAACTTCTGACACATTAAAAAACATTTCCAAAAGCCATTAAGAAAACAAAGAGAAATAACCCCATCAATTTTAAGAAAACATATTTGGCAAGCTGTTTTACTTTGAAATTCACACACAAAAACCATCCAACATCAATATTGATTTAAGGTTTTAACCCAATTTTATGTAAAAAAAAAAAAAATGCATACACAAGCACACCATTTTTAGACAGAAAACCATCATCATCATCACAAACATATCACTGCGGAGCTATCATGACGGTTAAAAATGTTACAAACTTTTATTCATTTAAAATGTATTTCTCTTTTTTTGTTGTTGTATGACCTAGTGACCTTTTTGTGTATTTAATTTTTATTTAAAGTCAATTAAAAATTTAAAAATAATCTTTCTAATCAATTTAAAATTGTGTAGAAATGAGAAAATGACTGGATTTTAAAATAGTAATTTGTCTTTTTTGCTAATAAATTTATTAAATATGTAAATTATTTTGAATATTTTGAGGAAAAAAAATATCGAATTTTTTGCATGCAAAATTTATTCATGCTTTTGAACATTTTACACACCCACTCACACGCACACACACATTCATTCTCATAAAGGAATGTGCGAAAAAGCAAACAATAGATAGATACCCGAAAATGAAATGACCTCGTTAAGAGAAAAATAGTTTTATGCTTGCTTTTTGTGTGCGAGGGTATTCAAAAAGTCCTTCGAATGAAAATATGAGTTTGTATAATGTCGGTTTGCTTGTATTTGTGTTAAACGTAAACTCTACTCTACGCATATTATACAAACGAAAATACACAATCACTATCACTCTCCGCCCTATAACCATATCAAATGTATGTATGTATGTAGGTACATATATTAGGGTGATTAAAAAAAAATGTACTCCGGGCACAAAGCTCAAAATTTCATCTCTTAACATTTTACAATTTTTTTTTTTTAACTTTAATGTTTAGTACTGGGATTTTTTTTTGTTTTACTCTAAGTTACTCACGAACGGTGGTACGTCATATAATAAAGTTTTTGATACGATTTTTTAAAATATTAAAAGTTCTAAAAAATTGTCATGGGTCATTATCAATTTTTTAACTAAAATAAAACCAGTTCAAGTTAAAATTTTAGTTCACACTTAGGGGAAATACATAGATGCCCAAAATTTGACGAAAAGCACGAATTGTATGTGCTTTTCGTCAAATTTTGGGCATCTATGTATTTCCTCTAAGTTGGCAAATGCATAAAGACGTATTCGTTTACTAAAAAATTGTATTGTTTGCAGCAAACGAATCAATAGTTTGCGGAACCTCCCCAGAAAGTAGTTTGTTGCAAAAACCTTCACTTTTGGTATAAATATACAATTCATTTACAGCAACTGCTTTAAGGAAACAAATTTCTTAATAATTGACTCTATCTTTGTGGTGTGGCGTAAAAGCAACAGCCTTTGTTCGAAACCGAGAGGTCACTGACTCAATCACCGGTGTTACGCTGAACTTTGTTTTTTATTCGTTCGTATAAATTGTTTTACCGAAAAAAATTTAAGAGTTTGCAACAAACGAAAAATCGGTTAACGCAAACGATTCGTTCTCTCATGTTGTTTATTATGCATTCTACGCCAATCATAAATTAAACAGTCTGCTCGCTTCGTAAGCGAGAGGTCACCGATTTAAATCACAGGTGTTACGCTAAACTTTTTTTTTTATATTGTTCGCAGAAAGTGTTTAACCTAAACGAATTTACCAATTTCCTGCAAACGAAGCCGAAAAATGTCCAGCAAACGAAAAAGTCGTTTGGGCAATTTTTGCGTTTACTGCAATCGATTTGTTCTTTCAATGCAGTGCAATTTGTATGAAAAAACGAAAAGTGTATAACGCACGTATAAATCAATAATTTTAAGATCTGATTTTAAGCAAGGCTTATTTTTTAAACTAAACAAAACTTTTGAGCACTGTACCACCACGGCATGCCGGAAGAAAATATGTTTTTTTTTTAATCACCCTAATGTATACACAACAGTTTTGGGTTCAATCAAAAAGTTGGTATAGTTTTGGCTTAAATTATGGAATTAATAAATGTACCTACCATAGCGTATAGCAGCACTTTGATGTCATTACAATGGCTAATCTGTGGTGGTTTACGGGATTTGTTAACTCGGCAGCGCGGCTTGACGTAGCCTGTGAAATTGAACAGAAAATTGGTACATTTCGCACACAATGGTCTCTATGATGAATATTTTCGTGCAGGATGTGCGTTGTAGTCGGTCGTTTACAAATCTAATATTTATGCAAATCTATAAGATGAAGTGTTGAGGTTAGAAATTGTCAATATTTTGCATTTGAAAATGCCCGCCTTGTAAAACCATTCTGTTGAAACATGTATGTAGGATGTACATCTAATTTATGTATATTTAGATGCGATCAATAGTACCAAGTCGAAAATAATGTTATATTGAAAAACTTGTTAAAATAATTGGTAATCGGAATTCTCTTTATATCGTCCAGTCACTTGGTAGTTTTACCTGGAAAGTTTTGGTGGAGTGTTTTTTTTTATTGGTCTGTCTTATAATTTTTGAGGTGCCACCACGTATCTCTCGAAACTAATTCAGAAAACAACATAAAAAAATAACCCTAAAAAGGGCGTGAAAAAAAATTCTTGAGACAAATTATTAGAAAACACATAATTCACAGGTATTATTTATAACGCAATCATTGTTTTACAAGATTTTGTGGTAAGACAAATATTTTAAAAAGCAGGCGTGGCAGGGGGCGGTAATTGATTTTCATGTTTTCTAATATTATTCTAGATCATATCTAAAAGTTTTATGAAATCATAATCACTGGTTCAAATTTTATATTTCAAGACCGATTTTTCATACAACTCGAACCACTATCCACCCTAAAACTAAATACAACAATTTATTTACAGTTCGTGCAGTTACATTGTGTACTCAACAAAATGGGATCAAAAGTTTATAAAGTAAAATTTTTAAAAGCAGTTTTAGTCTTAAAAAAAAAAATAAAGTGGGATTTTCCCGAAGAACAGTTTTTGGCCGCCATTTTTTAAAATGGTTAGTTACGCCGGAGAGATACGAGGTGGGAAAGTGAAAATTCGGCAAGAGGCCAATAAAAAAAACTCCACCAAAAATCTTTCCAGATAACCCCGCTTATTCCGACCAAATGATCGGACTAATATGACATTACGAACTTTTTATTTTTTTAATTTAAAAATTTTGGTCGCATTTGATCATGAATTTATTTTTTAAATTTCTTGGCTAGAAAATAATGGGACATACAAATACATATGTATATGTAGATGGACATTGTTTCAAGCGTTGCTTGGCTAAGAAAAACGTGCGGGTCTATCTTAACATTTAACAAAACCCATTCATAACTTTAAAGTGCTTATGAATATAACTTGTCCTTATGTAACGTTTATAAACCAAAATTTACCAGATTTTTAATAACCCTTATACAAATTTTTCTAAAACAAGTTGCAAAATGTTTCCAAAAAATGTAAGTTTGTATGTTTTTTTATAGTGTCTTCATGAATTTTAATTAGACACGTAATAAAAAAAAAAACATTACTCACTTGTTCGGTGGAGCAAACGATAAAAGTAAAACATAAACATGTAAGTTCGTTTATGTTTATGTTTTTCTTTTTTTTGTTAAGTGAAGTGAAAAGTGTTGTGTTTTTCGAATAGACAAACAAGCCTTTAATTGTCGGCGAAGGTGATATACAAAAGACTACATAAGATCAATGATCTAAGAATTCAACAACTTGTTTATAAAATTATGCCTGAGGTGGATATTCAAGTCAGCAGGTATTATTTATTTTTTTTTTATTTTTCTTTGATTTTTTGTTTGTTTATTTTTAATTTACAAAAAATGTTTTGTAATGAAAACCTCTTAGTCTTAGGTTTTTAAATGAAGTGAGCGAAGAATAATGAAGTTTTCAAAAGGGCTTGTTTTGACTCTAAGGTCTTAGTATCTTAAAATTACTTTTTTTTCAATATTCGTAACAGATATCGTGTCATTCTTATACGTTTAAAACACCTTGCTATCGGAAGCAAAATTGTTTTTATGAAAAGTTCTCAAAAAAAAGGAGACCTTTTGGAGTAACACATTGAGACATACATCAAATGAAAGATCTGGATGAGTGTATTCCTTACACTGGTCTGCAACGAAAATCGTCTGCCTTCATACCAAACTATAGTTTTCTAAAAGATTTTGGAACGCTGAACCTGAATCTGAAGTCAAAACTGCCCTAGCACTTCACGTTTTTGAGATATGCTAATATGAACATGTATGTGTAATAAGTCCTCGAAATTTCAGCCAAATCGGCTCAATAGTTTTGAATATACATATAACAGGTCAACCGAATCTAAGAGAGCTCTTTTCTACAAAGCAACCACATTTTTTTAAAAATCAATCAATAAAAGAATTTTTCTGAGACCAGATTAAGATTCGGAAAAATCCAATATTACATAATTTCAAAAAATTATATGAAGGACAAAAAAAATCTTTATTTTTGGAGACCAGTGTTATAAAGGCCACGTCCCATACAAAAGTGCACCTGCCCAGTCTATTTTGCAAACTCGATAAAGAAAATCAGATTTTCAAAATACGATCTTTACGAGTTGAGCAAATTGATTCAAACTTAAAGGAATAAAACAATTAATTTTTAACATAATGAACAAAAAAAATAATAATAAATCAAAACAGACGGCACATTTTATTATTATTTGTGTGAACAAGACCTTAAGCCAGCTGTCACAGAGTTTATAATTTTTCAAATTGTTATTTAAGTTTACTTGATTTTTTTTTTATAATACTTATTTTCTCTTTGTTTCAATTCTATCATATATTTTTCATTTTGTTTCACAAACAAAAACCAAAAAAATGAGCTCACTGTTTTGATAAAAGAATGACTAATATTCATTACATTAGTGGGTGTGCTAAAGATACCAAAATATCCCATTAATAAATATTTAACTGACAAGAGTCTGTATCTGTATATGTATAGACTATAGACTATACCAAAAAGCCGGTGGCGCTGTTGATTGTTTTTTTTTTTTTTTTTGTTGTTTGTTCTTTTACTTATGAAGGCTGTTCCTTAAAATGCACGACAATATTTTGGGTTTACTTGTGATATATATATTTTTTTATTGAAGACAAAATAAAATTGAAAAGCGTCAAAAAATTATACTTATTTGCATAAAATATGCACCTATGATTGAAAAGATATTAATGCTTAATTTAAAAAAAAATGGTACGAGTGTGCGTAACATATACACAACAAAAATATTAATTTTCAGTTTTTTGTATCTTTAAGAAAGAATATGAGGTACAATAAGATGAAATCTGAGCCAATGAGACGAGTATTAAAATAAAACTGAGCATTTTGTTTTTTTCTGATGACTTTTTCGGTTGAAATGTATAAATCATATTGTTGTGTACTAACCAGTGAAAATCCAGTTTTTAAAGGGCAAAAGTTGAAAAAAATTATTTCCAGGGTAAGGGTAGTGGGGAATTTAAAGAAAAATGGTATATGAATGGGGAAAAATAAATTTTCCTACAGCAGATTGGGGGAAAAGGGGTGGGTGGGAAAAACTTTAAAAGATTTTGGGTGTCAGTGATAGCATACAAATATTGGTATTTTTAGAAAGATCTTTTAATACTGTATGGGCGTTTGGAAGTAACAGTGCAATAAAATTGCAGTTTTCTTAATTATGAAGTAGTTATGATACCAATACGAATTATTGTCACCAAGACAGATCTTACTTGTATGTTACCAAACAAAATTGTTTTAAGTTAGTTTAAATGTTTCCATCTACCCGTAAGATGTACTCAAAATTCATCCTTTATGTGCATATTTTTTATTTATTATTATATTGTTTTTATTTATAACCCAGATTAGTTAATGCATCTAGATAAAATGTTATGTATATAACTTCTTGGCAATGTTATATACTTTTTGACAATGTCCACAAACTAAAACAATAAATAAAAGTAATTTTGAACTAAGGATCATCTTTAAATTTTAATTTTCAAAAGCATCTAAAAAAAATTATATTTAAATAGAAAATCTCTTATTTTTATCTCTGCAATATCCAATCAATAATAAAATTCAAATTGCAATCGAAGATAACTTTTATGATTTGAATTCAAATGGCTCTCGGGTAAAAAGAGTTGTTCGTTTGGATGAAACTACATATTTGCCTTCCAAATATCCAAATCCCATCACTGATAGAAATGACCGAGCATTATCATTATTTGGATATTTATTATTAAAATTAATTTCAACAAAATTTCAACCAGAGGCTAGTACGATTTCGTCTCTAGATAAAATCAATAACAAATTTTCAATTCAAATAATTATATTGAGTGGATGTACATAGCCACCTACATTTATATTTTATTGAAAACAAAAAATGTATTTCTGATAATGAGATGGTTGTGGTGACCTTTTAAAAATATTTTTTTTTCATATTTGTCAGTCAATGAACTGAAAAAGTAATGAATAGATAATTTCATTAATAAATAAGCCTTTAACAGAAACTGAAAATTTTAAAAACTATTCCATGAGATGATTTACATTGCATATCTGTTTAAAATGACTGTATACAACTGTTCATTTGTCATCATTTGGTGTCATCCGAGTTATGGTATTGAGTATTTGTCACAAAAAAAAAACACAAATTTTTGTGCATACAGAAATTTAGCTTTAGAATTCACACTGTGTTCTGGCGAAATCATTTTTAAGATACTAAGGGCAAAATTCATAGCCGTTTCGTTACTCAAGTCGACATTTTTCTCAACTCTGAGAAAAATCTTGGGAAATTGGTCGGCTGAAGGTCATATACAAAAGACAAAATGGAGGCTTGAAGTAATCCTCAAGTAAATGTTTAAAAATTCACTCACAATCTCGATTATGAATAGCTAAGTGGCCAAAAATCTCCTCAAACGTACGCTTGACAAAAATTTAGCTTGAGTGATGACTATGAATTCAGCTCTAAGCGAGGCGACCCATATTAATTGAGTTTTGCATGAATTTGCTATCATTAACTGAATCCAAGAGAACACTCGTCTGCAACGAAAATCGCCTTCAAACCAAACTATATTTTCTACAGGATTTTGGCACGCTGAACCCAAATTTGAAGTCAAAACTACCCTAGCACGTTACGTTTTCGAGATATGCTTATGTGAACATGTCAAAACCCCGATTTTGTTGGTACATTTAAGTATGTGGAATAAGTCGTCAAAATTTCAGCCGAATCAGGTTAATATTTTTGAATAAATATCAGGGCAACCGAATCTAAGAGAGCTCTTTTCTACAAAACAATCGCATTATTTTTAAAAATCAATTTAAAAAAAAATGTACGTGATAGAATAGAATAGAATAGAGATTTAGAAAAGTCCATTGTTACATAATTTAAAAAAATTATTATTATATGAAGAACAAAAAAAAACTTAATTTTTGCAGACCAGTGGAATCGGCCGAAATAAGGTTTTGTAGAGTGACCGTTTTCACATAATAGGGGTTTCAGAAATTCGTTGGCTGATTTAGCATTGGAAACAATCAGATTAAGAGCCTGCTGTAGATTTTGGGAGAGAGTGAAAGCATAAAATGAATGGAATGAGACCTTCAATGTCAGTGGCAAAGAAAGAGGTAAAACCTTTTGAGTCTCACTTTATCCACTGAATGAAAATTATTGACAATTGTTTTCATAATTTTCGGAGTAGGATGTAACTGTTTCCATCCAAGTACCCCTATCGTGTTGTTATTGGCGATGCGCACAAATATCCAGAATTCTGACGTCTTCATACAAGACACTCGAAAGAAAAAATATGAATTAAATTGGTAATCCCAAACTTTTCCGCACCATTGTTAGAATTTTGTTTACAAAAAGAGTTAAATATTGATTTTTACCAAAACTTTTAAGAATTCCGTTTTTTTGGATACGTCCATTATTTTCAAATTTAGAACCATTGGAACATTTGAAAAAAAATGTAAATTTATTGTATATTCTTCCCATAAAGTGACATTTTTGGAAGGATTTTGTATGAAAAGTACAAGAAGGTTTTATTCACAATGGCTCAGATTTAAACTTAACATAACTTTAGCTAATTCTTTACTTTTGCCGTTTGCAAAAAAAACACCTTCTTTGGGTTTTTTTCGAAGTTTCAAAAAAACCCAAAGAAGGGTTTTTTTTCGAAATTTCAAAAAAAAAATGCAGTAAATCGAAAACCGGTAATGTTTCCCCTTCCTTGGGTTTTGTTCGAACTTTCAAAAAAACTGCAGTAAATCGAAAACCGGTAATGTTTCCCCTTCTTTGGTTTTTTTTTCGAACTTTCAAAAAAACTGCAGTAAATCGAAAACCGGTAATGTTTCGAAACAAATTAATTTTTAAACAAATTAGTTTTAAAATTCGTAGATGTCATGATCAGGACCCATACCATTTTGAGTTTTAACCACAACTTTTTGGAGATCCTGCGTTAGGGAAATGCGAGTAAAATGGATACAAAATATTTTTTTCTATTAAATTAGGTATATTAAAAAATTTCAAGTGACTTGTGAACCCTCTAGAACTGTTTTGATTAGTCTGAAATGTTTTCTCCATTATTCAGGATCCAAATGGCACCCGTTCTGCCTATGTATATGTATATACATACATATATCAAAAAATAAGGAAACATATTTAAAAAACAATTTTTCACTCAACTCTTATGAAGGTGTGTAGACTGTAGAGTGATTGGAACACTCTAGCGTTAAAAGAACATCAACTAGTTGCTTATTGATTTCTTTAAATTTGAACGTTAAAAACGAACGAATTTATCCCATTTCATTTGGTATTCAGGTTAAACAAAGTGCAGTGGAGTCAACTGGACTACCGACAAAAGAGTAAAATATCATGTGTAGTTTTTTTGTTGTTGTTATGGATTATAAACTTTTTTATCTAAAATCCTTTTTTGAAAACACAAACTTTTTAGAAAAGAAACCTACATTTTTTTCATTTTCTATACAAAATTCTTTGTCATACATATGTATAAACATTCAAAATGTATTTACCTACATACATTTGTAAAAATAGGTCCAGCAGTCAAATGTTTTCAATTTAGGTCAAAAATAAAACAGCTTAGCATTTTTTTTTTCTTTCTGTTGGTAGGTATCCCTATTGTTTGTACCTATACCATTATGATTGATAAAATAAAAAAAAAAAAAAACTTCCAAATCAAAATGTGTCAACTTTTTGTTCAAAAAATCGAATTTTTCTCTCTCTCTCTCTATAAACTTTTATCAAACTAACAACTAATTTAAATTCGGTTGAGCAACCACTTTTTGCTCTCTTCTTTCATGCTGTGGGGGTTTGTGTTTTTTTTTTGTCTCCATCGTTATCTATTCAAATTAGGATTTATTTGACAGGTTTGTGCTCTCATCTTTCCTTCGAATATACACACTACACACACACATACAATACATAGTAGGTAGACTTTTTTAGTTTACTTAAAATTTTATAAAATTTTACATATTTTTTTTACCCTCCCTATATAAACAGTACATATACATACATACTCGTTTTTATAATAAATTTATCCACTTGGGATCAACTTGAATAGGAACGAAGGGAACTCCCCCCCCCCCCCCATATACCGTAGCGAGTTAATTTTTGTTTTAGGCAATTTTCATTGTAGCCTTATCTGTCACGAATATGCCTGTGCCTGCCTTGATTATATACTTTTTTTTTGTAGTTGTTGTTGTTTTGTGGTGTGTGCCCAAAGGCCTAAGCGTTAAATTGACTTTAAAATACAAAAAAAAATTCAAGTTCAAGAGAAATAAAAATCTACATGAATACGTTTTATATATTTTTGTGCGTGTATATCTCAGAGTAAAATGATTTACATAACTTTCGTGTCATGCTTAAAATAAAAATAATATCTAATAAAAAAAATGTGAATAAAAAAAAAAACTCACTTTAAAAGTTGTCATAAAGCTATAAATGCATAAATCCTTCAATTTAATATCAACCAGCTTACACACACAACGAAAATAAACCATATTACTGTTTATACATATTTTGTTTATGTATATGTATATGTCTACTGTGTGTAGGGCTTAAAGGTTTTTCCTACGAAGAAAGATGAAATTAAGTTTGTGGAATGTGAGAAAAGTGTAAAGGGTAGGGGGAAGTCGGGGTTTAACAATTTCACTCGAGATTTTGTATGTTTTAAATTTTCGATTCAACTCACAACACACAGCATACAACACTCATAGTCGTCTTTGTTATAGATACATTAACTTTCCTCAACGATTCTGCCTAACAAGAAGTTAACGCACAGTGTGGGATTTGGTCATGACCAAGACTAATGTTGACATTAACACCATATACAAAAAAAAATATAATAGTGTTTACGAAAACGATATGGGCCAAAATCGTTGAGGTGGAAAATTTGATGTCCAGGCTATTTTTTAAATCAAAATTACATTAAATTAAAATTTACTTCTGGCGTCTAGGTTAAAGTAATTAAGATTAATCTCCGAATGTATTAACTTTATTTGATGATAAAAAAAAATAAATAAAATTCTTACTGAGAACTTTAAATTTTGTTAGAACAAACAAATTATATTGTATTGTATTTTTTTTTTTTTTTTTTTTTTTAATTTAAATTCATGAATAGAATCAACATTAAAACAACTTTTTATTAAAATGTTTAATCCACGTCAATCAGGCAGACGCCTAAGCCATGCTTAACGATTTTTGTACTGTAAATTTGTATTATAAACAAGAAAACAAACAATAAAATATAAATCTAATCTAATCTAAAATCTATTAACTTTATTTGAAACAGAGTTAATTTTTGTTTTATAGCATAGCCGAAAAATTATTCCGAGAATGCTCAAAAACTTAAATTAACTAAATTTAGTTAACTGTATTCTTAACATTACTAACGTTAAATTTTCTTCAAGGATTCTCACGTGTCGTACGAAAAAATGGGAGGATTCATTATTTTCATTTAAATAAAACTTGTCAGAAGGAATTTGTCTGACTGTATAATGAGTTTTATCAAGAAGTTTGTAAGAAAACTTGAAAAATTTATCTATTTCGTAGCTATTTTGGAAATGTAGAAAAACGGGTTTTTTTAATGAATATATCCATAGAAAAATTGAAATGAAGGCATATTTGATTAATAAAGTTATATAATAGTCTAAAATTCAGATTGATATAATTTTTTGAATACAATACTAGTCGTTTTTGAAACATGAATCATTTGCTGATAGCTTCATAATTTTCCGGGAACGCTATTTTATGTATTGTTTTAAAGCAAAACCATTTTTTTTATGAAGTAATTCAACATTTTCTGAATGTGCCAGTAATACTAAGTAATTCTAAGATTTTCCCGTTCTTACTATAATAAATGATAACTGAATTCAGCACATGAGCGTTAAAATTTAATTCCCACCTCCATGATTTTGGCCCTTATATCTCCGAATTAACGATTCATCTGTAAGGCCTGTAAGGCAAGAGATCTCAATATTGACCTCAAACGAACTCATCATAATTACTTACTACGAATACGCAATCGATACAATTTAGCTTTTTTGCATAAATTTGGATTGAAAATACAACACGTTGAAGCTGAGAAATTTAGCTTGTATGTGTTTTCGATACGACATACATGCCTGTGTCCAATCTTGGGAATCTCGGCTACTATTATTCTTAAAGAGCTAGTTTTTTTCTTCAAATTGTGGGGAGTAAAAAGAGCTACCAAATTAGTAAAAAAAAAAATGTCTACCATAATGAGTTTTTTTTCGAAATAATTACGAAAAAGTGTAATTTTAAAGCAAAGAACTGACTTTAACTAGATGGATTTTTGTACGGATGGATTTGTATAAAAAGAAGTTGCACTAAAATCTAGATGGTCCAAAAAATATTTTTTTTTTTAATTTTTGATATCAAATTATTTTAAGGTAACTAACAAGCTTCCGTTTAAAAAATTTAATCAAAATCCGTTGCGTCGTTTAAGAGAAACCAAAAAATGAAAAAACGGTTCCATGGTAGGTACATTAGCATTTCTTAAAAAAAATTCATTCATTTCAAAAGTACGGCCTTACTAACAAAAGTAAATACAATTTTTTTTATCAAAATCGTTCGGGCCGTATTTGAGAAAAATCTACTTTTGCAAATTTATTATTTCGCAGGTACCTTAATTTTGCACTTAAAAAAAATTTCAATTTCCCTTTAGGGAATCACCAAAGACTCTTAATCACCAAATTTGAAAAAAAAATCCCTTCAGGGGTTTAGGCTGTAGCTCGAGGTAAACACAGGCAGACAGACAGACATAACTGCAAGACCCACTTTTTTCAATTCTCTGTCATCGTCCAATAGCGCAAGTAAAAAAACCGCCAGTACCTCTGCGCGCATCGTTAGGCACTTTTTCACGACGGCGACGCTTTGACGGGAGTATATTGCTCAATTGAGTAGAAATGAATATTCATACAAAATCGTTTCCGTCTAATACTCACGAGTTTGGTCGGAGGAAAGTATGCACAATAAATGGAACCTCAACATAGTATGCCCAATCTACAAGAAAGGGGATGCTCTGACTTTGATAGCGTTAATAGGGACGAACTATACACAGCCATGTCACATTTAGACAAAATTTTCAGCTTGTGCGGGATGACAATAGAGGAATCTCATTGCTCCGTTAAAGTCCGTAAGTAAGGGTTTAAGACAGGAGAAGCAATTGTGCGGAAGTCAGAAGTCAACACCAGAGGTACAATTTTTCAAAAGTCCATTCAACTCGAGAACCAGTTGAAATGTGGAAAGAGCACATTGAAATCTACAAGACCCCAAATTTTCAAAATTCTCGCAAAACTCTTCAAGTAAACTCTTTTTTTAGAGCCAAATAACTGTACCATCATAAGATAAAACTGATACTAAAATTAAGCTCTGATGGACAGTTCATTATTTATATTTATTTAACTTTCTCCATATTAATATTGTCGGAAGTTTAACAATTTTATATTGATCAAGTGTGTATTTACTACTTAGCTTTTTATGTCACCTTGAAATATATCTTTATAATATTTTTAAATTTAAGCCACCTGTTTATCAAAAAAGAATTAATATGATTATCTAACTTTTAAATAAAAATTGCATTAGATTTAAAAAATATCAAACAGCAAATCAAACATTCAAGTACATGGCACATTGAGAGCAAACTTAAAGTTTAAATTACGAGAAAATATGTGAAAATTCTATACAATTGTTGACTGGGTGTTTTTTTTTTATTCTGATAAGCAATATTATGATGACGTGCTGACGGTATCTTACTGATTTATTTCATTTTTTTTTGTGTTTGTAAACATTTTTAAGGGGGTTATGAGTCAGTTGGTAGACGATTTATAGGGGTATTCTTTTTTCTTGCGTAATGGTTGGGACAAGTTATGCATTCGAAAATAATTTTTACATCATTGAATGCAAATTGTTAAGTATGTAATCTTTTTTAAGAAATGTAAAGCACAATTGATTTTGCATTCTAGAAATAATATAATGACCATAATAACTTACTCTGAAATAAAGTATTTTGTTTTTGTTTTCATTTCGGATCCAGAGAAAATAAAATACACACCACGATCGCAGTTACTTGCTATTCGGGTTCAAGGCTTTTATATAGGAGGTTTGCGTTTAGTGATTAAATTGGTTAAAAAAAATATTTTTGAAACAAAATAGTTTAACCGTTAAGGGGATAACAAAAATATACGACAATTTTGGATAAAAAAAAGAACACATCATATTTCCGTTGTCAAAACTTATACTACAATAATTGTAACAATCAATTCTCACATTGCATATAAATTTGAATTATTCATGTTTCAATCAAATCCGTCAAATAGTTTTTAAGAAGCGCTCAGTGGGATTAAAACCTATTAACTAATCGAGGGGATATGGGTTCACCGCTTTTCAGTTAAAGCTTCTTGTATTAGACTCCTATACAAATGTGTTATTATTTTTCAATGTACATAGGTACTGAAGTACACTTTAGGAATTGTTGTTTTTTGCCATAAAATAACAAAAATCCTTAAAAAACATAGCTTTAAGGACACAAAGTAGTAAGTTTTTATATTAATCGGTCAAAAAGTACAATCTGTATACGTGCGGACAGATACAATAGTTGAGGTACCCACTTTGTGTCGGCTCTCTAATATCATAATTGCATATTTAATTTTATACTTCTTGCATTAGATTTTTAAAATCTGCTTATTTCACACTCATTTTGGTTTTATTTTTTTTTTTTTTTTCCTAAAAGTTTGAGCAAGGCCAGGTGTAGAAATAGAGCGGAGGAACATGTAAAAACTCATAAATTATTGTTATAAGATGAATATTAAAAAAAAAAAAAATGTTGATTTTTTAACTTGTAAATATATAAAAGTAAGTGTTGCAGGCAAACGGTTCCATTTAAAACGTCTTGAACCCTCGTTCTTGTAACGAATAGGCTCTGCTCTATCCTTGGAATGAAGAATCATTCAGTTTGAATTATTTCGAAAGTCGATGTTTTGCATTTTTTTAATGCGATTTGCGGGCAGAACGCCCCAAGTCAAAGTTCTTGGGCCTTTGTTCCCTGTAGTGAGGAGATACTGGTCTATCGTTGCAAAGAAGAATTCTTTTGCTATAACAAATAAATAGAAAGTTGATTCTTTGCCTGTTTTTTAGTGCTTTTTGAAGTCTAAGAGCCAGTAACGTTTTGGAACATTAATTTTCTAATGGCTGATTTTTCGATATAGTTTACCCCAACCACGACCCCACTCACCCCGCCCCTTGGATTCACATGCGGGCGGTCTGGCAGTATTAAAAAAATCTTCCAAATAATGTGCCATATGTTAATTTTACACCAAAATGTTCTTTAACTGGACATTGACTATTTAAGTAAATAAACTGTTCGAAAGACAATCAAAAACTATAAATTCGAAATATTTATGAAAATTTGACAATTTTTGAAGAGCTGTATTTCAAGATCAATTGCACCTACAGAGCTGCGGTTACACTTTAATTCTAGCTAATTTTGTCTTCTTTACCTGATGCCTGGTAGCTTTTTCTATAAATTGTACATTTTAGAAAAAAATGCGAAGGTTTTGAGGTTTTTGGTGCATCATACAGTTTTTCGGAGCTTCAAACTTATACTGATGCGTATACTACTGGCATATTTTCCAACAACATCCTAAAAAGTCAGCGATCTGCAATTTTTTGCGACCTAAAATGTATTGTACTACTGTCCTACAAGTAAATTGAGTAATCAAAGGTGACACAAACCGTAAGATATGTAACTTAAAAAATAAATAAAATAAATAAATAAAATCAGCAATGTCGAATTTTTAAGGAGCTCTTTTAAGACACTGTTAAGGAAACACTGCAGGCCGTTATTGTCTGAAAATTTAAAAAATCTCAAAGTTGTTCAAAGCTACTATAATTGAATTTTTATTTTAATACATTATTTCCCTTATTTTCTCTTCGTTTTTGATAATTTTTATTTTTTGTCTTAAATGTTTTGAATAAATGCTTTTTTTGGCTATTTTGCCTATTTATTTTATTTTACTTTTTTTTTTGTCAATGTTTATGTCAACCAAATCCCATCCCTGGTCATAAATCTTTCTTGTATATCAAAATTGGATCTTTATCTTACCCATAGCAGCTCCAAACACTTTTTTTTTGCCCTTAAGAAGGTTCAAAATTAGCTGGCTAGTTTTTGTTCGCCAGCTTGTCAAACAAGCCTGAAGTAAAATAGTACTGCACTAAATATATGTATATAGTAGACCCTTCGTTATATTTAGATCAAGCCCTAATGTGGAAAAACTATTTCCAGATGATAAAAAAAAATCCACTAATTTTTTTTAAATATCTACGTAGGATTTTTTTTGGTATATTTCAGAGTTTTATTTCCCTATGCTCAGATAGTCAAAAAAAAAAGTTGGAAATGGTTCGAAGTAACCCTAAACTATGTAATTTTTTGAGTTGTAAAAACAGTTTTTGTATGTATTTCCCATAAGAATCTTTAAAGCCCTACAGGGGGTATAAAAGGGGTCTAATATTTATACAGACTATACCATAAATAAGATACATAACTGACTCAAAAAAATGCATCATACGCTTCGGTCCGGAATAATCTTTTAGTCAACTCCCAAAGAAATAATCTTTTGCCTACAGTCAGTCAATAAATTTCTTTTAAAAACAAAATTAAAATCCATTCCCAATTAGCTTGTAAATTCTCTTCAACTCAAAAGGGTTTTTTTTTCAAAATATTTTTGTTTTTATTATTATTTACATAAATAAAGTTTATCTTCTTTTTTCTATTTACAATTTTTTTAAAACGTTTACTTTTGTACTTATATATAAACAAAATTAATATAAACAAAAAACATTAAATAAATAAATTTAAAATTAATAGGACATCCTAATCGGCTTGCCAGCGCAGCCGACACGGTCGGCGCTTGGATGGGGGACGATGATGGCGCCTGGTTGTCTCGTTGCGCCTTATAGCCGGCACTGTTTGGCCAAAAACATTTATACGTATACCCCATTTAATTCACAGAGAGATCTTTTCTATGAATAATATTTCTTTCTTTTTTGTATGTTTTTCTTTTTTTTTGGTTTTGCTCTTTTATGCACAGCACATTGGATTTATTTATGTTTTATGAAGATAGAAGAACAAGAAATTCCCTTAAGCTTGCACATCGATTCAAAGGTAAATAAATTAAAAGAAAGAAAGAAAAAAAAACACAACAAGCAGAAAATTATGACGATGATGACGGACGACAAAAGAGACATCGCTGCTGCTAGCTGGTCTCTCGCTCAAGTCGTCGTCGTTGTATTTTTTCTGTCGTAATCGTCATTTTTTTCTTGCTGCTGTGCTGTGTTTTATTATTAAATATTGTAAAATGTGTAAATAATGATAAATGACCAAAAAAAAAAGTAAAGAATTGATATGGCGAACCTACCTGTTTATTGCAGAATGAAGCCGAGCAATTGTTGTTGATTTTACTTGTTGGTTAAGGAGGTTGGTGGTTGTGGGTGTTGTTGGTGGTTGTTGTTGGTTGTTGGTTGAGTCAGAAAGTTGGGTGGATTAGTTTTTGTTGATGCACTGTAGCTTAAGCCCATTTAAGCTTTTGAAGAATATAAAAAAAAACGACGAACGAATATCAGAAAGAGGAAGAAGAAATTCCCCTTTGCATTCCCTTCAATTGTTGTTGTTTGCTGATGATGATATTGATGACCATGATGATGACGACGACGACGCCGATTGACTGTATTATCCCTTGTTTGTTGTTGTTTGGTTGACTGAGTGGGCGGTGGTGGTGGTGGGTTAGTCAATGGATAGACGACAAGAGCAGCTCTCATGCAGGGATTCATTTTTTATTTAAAACTTTTGTTGTTGATTTATAGATAGAGCCAGGCAGGCAGGCAGGCAGGCATCAAGTCAAGATTCAGGCAGGCAAGCAGGATATATTTTTTTAGTGGTTGTAGGAGATGAATGTTAAAATGATGATCGGATGGGAGCAGGAGAATAGGAGTAGGAGTAGGAGAAGGAAGGATAAAAAAAAAACAAAATCATACGCCAAAGTAGATAAACGAACCAAAAAAGAAACAAAAAGGAAACGAACAAAAATCAAGATATACAAAAAAAAAACAACAAAAACAGAGAGAGAAAAAAAACGTTAGATTCTTTACATGAAATAACTGCTAACATATGATGCAGCCATGATACCCAACACAGTCAAACAAATCAAAATCATGATCTTCTTCCGGCGGGCTTTGCTCTGGTACTTGAGGGCCTTCTTTGTGTCCTGCGTAGCCGTTTGCACATAATCCATGGCGTGCTCTACGTGGTACTCGATGCGATCGATCATCTCGCCTTGGCTCTCGACTAACATGGCCATGTCCATGAACATGTCGTGCAATTCCTTAATGGAAGTCTCCAGCTTCATGATGTCAGCGTGTCGAGCTTCGATATCGGCTAGTGTCTGTTTGGCTTGCTGCGTCTCCATGATGATGCCTTGAGTGAACACAGCCGGATTGCCTTGTTCCAGCATGTCTTCCAATTCGTCGTTGGTAGTGGCCCGACCAGTGATTTCCAGCTGACGCTGTATTCTGCCTTTGCAGCGTTCTCTGTAGTCGGTCTGAGTGCGATTGTATTCGGTCATGACCTCGACAAACTTCCTGGACAAGGTGGAGTGTTGGGTTTTGCGGATTCGCAGATCCGCACTCGATTTGTTGGCCTGCTCTTCTTGTTCGATGTTCTGTTCGATGCCCTTCAGTTTGCCACGGACTCTGTTGGCGTTCTTCTTGATATCGGCCATTAGATCTTCCAGCTCCTGTTTGGTTTTCTCGTCCGATTGTGGTGCGGACAAAATGGCGCTATGTTTCTTTTTGACTTCCTCAACATTGTCTTGGACTTTATCGATCATTTCACGGATTTCTTCCACCTGATTGAAGAAGTCATCCATGTAGCCATCGCGACCTTCGACATTGACGGCCACATCATCCTGAGCGACATCTTCGTCGTCGGATTGGGCAGCGTGCAACGCTGCTAATCTGTCTTTCGTCATTGTTTTTTTTTTTTAGTTTGAGGTGGAGGTTAAGTAGTTTTCGGGTCTATACTGATGATGGTCGTCTCTCTATACGAAGAAGAGAGGAGAAGAAGAAGAAGAAGAAGAAAAAAGGTGGGTGGCGGTGGTCAGAGTGTAGCTAAAGCGGGCGGTACACTCTTTTTTCGTCGTTCCCGTGTCTCGTTTGTTGCTTTTCACGGAGTCGCACGCACTTATTCTGAATTCGATTCAACACTCTCTGTCTCCAGAGTCTTCATTCAGGTTTTTTTTTCGATTTGTCGATTGCTTTGGAGCTACGGAAGAAGAAAATGAAAAAAAAAACTTTATGACTCACTTTCCGTCCGTGAGACACGGATTTTCTTGTTGTTTGGCGATTGCACTGCACTCCGCGAGGGACGTACTCCAAATAGATTGCTAATTGTTCAACTAAACTTAGCACTTCAAGATTACGATTGGAATTTTTTTGATTTTTTTATGATTTTCGTTTTTTTTTTTCTTTCCGAACACTTGACGAGAGATGGGAGTGTTCTTTCCCACTGCTTCCAAGCACACACGCTTGTGCTGATAGCCTTTTTGTATTTATTCAAATGAAGGATATCATTTGCAAGCGATTGAGCAAATAATTGTGAATTTATTTGAAATATTTTCAATGAATTTTTAGAGTTCGCGAAAAAATTAGCACACAACGAATCACACAAACTACCTCGAGAACTACCTTGTGTGCTGAAAATCGATATTTTGCTTTCTGCAGTGGTTAAAATTTTTTTGTTGGATAGAGTGAGCATGCGTTGAATATTTTGTAATGGTTTCTCTTTTCTACTTGGGTGGTTGGTGTGCGTTGGTGAAGGAGAGCAATGTGTTTTTCAAGATATTCTTATACTAGTTGTTTCGATTTTTTCCATGTTGAAAATGTGACAGATATGTAGTATAGTAGTAGATTAATAATGGTGGTTATGTGGAGATGGTGTACTAGATTCTTTAACAGGGCTGGCTTTCAATTATATACATACTATTTGAATGTACAAATAGTACTTTATATTCAAACACACAATACTATTTTTATAACTATTTTTGTTTTAAAATCTAGTTCGTTCATAGCGGGTTAAGTTTCTAGCATAGTCTTCCTAATTCTAATTAATCAACCGGAAGAGATTAGTTAGTTATAACCTATAATGTCCATGGTTAGCAACTCAAACTCAGAAAAAAATAGTAAAGAAGAACATTCGAAGATTTTAACTTTGGAATAAAACGATAAAATGTGAAGTTTGTTCCTATAGATTTTAAATAAAATGTATATTATTTTTAGTCATTAGGGGTATGTGTCATGCAACCTTGTAAACTCTTGGTAAACGCGATAAAGTTCTAGTAAATGAACTGAAATCCATACAAATTTTGGCATGTTTTCCACATCTACCAGGCTTACCATGGTTGCATGAATTGAATTACTGTGTTAGAAGTTTGAATAAATGTTCAAATTCATTAATTTCGAAACTATTTCTTATACACAATTATTTTTGAATCATTTATTAGTTTTAAAATCAATGAATATATTTGTCAATTAGATGATAATAATAAGGGTATTCGTGCAGCTTGGGTTAATTTCTTGGTAAACGTGGTAAATTTGGAAAAAAAGTAGAAATTCATATGAAAACGACAGTATACAAATGAATTAAATACCCTTAAGAGCAGACAGCAAATTTTGGAAGTGGAGGTATAACCAAAATCTGAGTATGCACTTTTATAGGTAAACGCGTCCTGATTTCAAATTCGAAAGTCTGGCAGGTTTATTTTCGGAGGGTTGAAAAACGCGATAGTTCCAAGTCATCTGAGAAAGACAAATCCACTTCAATTGAAATTTTTCATATCGAAACTGTTGATCTGTCATTTTACCGAAGTCTGGAGACCTTAATTGTAAAGATCTGATTATTAGAACTCAAGAAATAAGTATTAAAAGACATACATATCAGGTCTTTTTTTTTGGAGAGTTCAGATCCGAAAAACAAACAAAAAATAAAACAGAAATGTCTCCAAAAATGGTTCGCTTAAATAGCATATATCTTGAGTTCTATTAAACGGATAGTCAAGATTGAGGTCTCCAGACTTAGGAAAAATGACAGATCATAATTTTCAATATTAAAAATATCAATTAAATGGTATTTAACTATGTCAGATGAACTGGAATAATCGTGTTTTTTAACCCCCTAAAACCGCAGAAGGCTGAAAAATAAACCCGCCAGACTTTCGAATATGGAATGAGGACGCGTTTACCTATAAAAGTGCATACTCAGATTTTGGTTGTACCTCCACTCCCAAAATTTGCTGTCGGCTCTTGGTCTATATGTGAACTGTGCGCATTTCGTAGAAGTAAGAATTTATAATAAAAGTAATCCATTGGTTAGAGAACAAACCGAACTTAAGTTTAGTTTGTTTCAGAGGCTCTGATTGACCAAATGTTACAAAAAGTTTGCATATTATTAAACTAAAACAAAAAACAAACCGAAGGAAGTTACAGTGTACTGAAATTGCAATTTTCTAACTTATTGTGAAATAACATTATTTCAAGACAGTTGACTATTTTCTAATCAAAACCTAGTGATTAACATTCTCAAAACAAAAACAAAAACTACTATTAATTCATTAATTCATCGTAGTTGTTATCTTCTCTTGGCCATATTAGTTTTTCTCTTTTTTTCAAAACTACTTACATTTTTTTTGTTTGAAAACGCTTTTAACATATTTTGATTCTATAAGAGATAATTTCGTGAATAAATAAGGATGTGGATTTTAGAGACCTGACCTCCAACGTGCAAATATGTCGAAAAATCGCACCAATTACAATAACTTCAAATGGCAAGTTGAAGAAATATTGATTAAATAAGGACACGTTTTAGATTCGCAACGATTTGCTCAAAAAATAATTTAGCATTCATAACGCCCAAAAAGCAAAAATGTGTGACAATTTTTTTGGTATTAAAAAAAAACATTGCTTTCACTTTTTTCGATTAATTTCCAAAAAGATTTTTTTTTTTAAATTTCTTTCTATCCCTTCTAGCTTGCACGTTGCATTTAAAAGACCTAAGATCTTACATGTATAAAACAAAATTTGTATCTTTATTATTGTTAAAAAGAGATTTTTGTGTTAAAAAAAAACTGAGTATCACCAATTGTATGAAAACTATAACGAAAATTCAAGGACGGACAAATTTTTCTCAGCCACTGGACTAACGTCCAGTCCATAAACTATCATGCTGATTTCCAAAAATCTACTACAAACGCTTTATAAAATTTTGCCATGGTTATTTCTTGTGTGTATCTGACTATTAAATTTAATTATTTTAATTTTTGAAAAAAAAAACAGACCTGCAAAGATACCTAACACCTCCACCAGGATTATGAACTTTTTCTGTATGCTTTTATTATTCTATCGTATTTTTTTTCCGAAAAAAAGTTCTTTTCTTTGGAAAAGAGAATACATACCTAAGAACATATGTAAGTTCTTTAAAAAGCTTATCACAGATCAAAACCACAACGAGCTTAAGTCAGCTTGTGAGCAAAAATCCCAAAACAAGAATCAAGAAATGTTCTGTATTTTATTTAGAGGGTTGAAACTTTATGACGTACAAAAAAGTAAAACTTAGTCGGTCGCACATACTTGCTTAAAATACTTATGTCGTTTTCGATTGGACATCCATAAGAGTCTGGAAGCATGCAGAAGTCTTCTGAAATTGTTTTTTTGTGTCTTATATGCCATTTGTGTGCCAGAAAAACAGTTTCAGAAGGCTTTTGGATGCTCCCCGACTCTTCTTTGCTTTCAGTCGAATACGACACTAAAACAAAACGAAACAATATTAGCAATAAAGCTCGTCATTTTATATTTCCATGGCAAAGAAACGATTCTATTCAAATTCGATTATTTCTTATAGAAATAAAAATCTTATAGAGGAGCAAATTAACGAAATATATTTGGCGCAAAAATAGGTGTCACTACTTTTATAGTGTATTTTTTGAGATTAATCTTTTATATCGATCGAAATACACACAGATTATGATTTTTGGGTCCATTTTACAGGGATATAGAAACAAGTTAACCATGTTGAAACTAACTTTTTGGCCACACACATAGAAGATTTATCTCAATGGCAATATTATTTTTTGTTAGTATCGTAATTATTAAAAAAAAACTTATGACTACCAAACGTCCTACATGACCCTGAACTTTGCAGACAATTTAACTGCTGGGCTCTTCCGCTACACACGATTTTTGACATCAATTTTTAAATTACAGATTTATATATTTTTTGGATGCAAATATTTATAAGAACATCTAAATTTAATTATTAAAAAACTTTTATGAGCTTATGTATATAATAAAAAAGCATTAAAATTCTAAGTTTTTGTGTAATCTGAAATCGATGCTTGAAAATAAATGAGTGCAGCAAATTTTTTACTCGCAAATTGATGTTATATAAATTTAAACCATCGACACATGCGTTCACATAATTGTTCACTACTTCTTAAGTTATATGGACTATAAGCCTTAAGCTAGTATCAGACGATTTGTAAAAATACAAATTTTTGTGTAAAAATTTGTGTATTTTGGTAATAAAAATACACTAACTGTTTCAAACACAAATTTGATGACAGCAAATGACAGACATTAACTATTTGGGATCATTTGTGTACAGACTTACAAATCGCCTTCGATGTGAATATGGAGGTCGAAGACCTTTTGCCCGCAAGGTGCATTCAAAGAAGAGTTAAAAAACGTTTTTTTAATTAATTATGAGAAAAAAAAACATTTAACTAAAGAGAACTTTTCCTTCTGATAACGACGACTACCTGCAAGTCTCACTCAAAAACTGCAAAAAATCAACTTTCAATGATAAAGCGGTCTCTTCTCATTACAGAAACGAGGGCCCAAGACCTTATGCGTTGGACAGAATGCCTGCAAGACACATTAAATAAAATGCAAAAATTGTGATAGCAAAGTAATTCTTCTGTCCAATGATAAAGCGGTCTTTCCTTATAAGAGGAACGAGAGTCCAAGACGTTTCACATGCGGCATTCTCCCTGCAAGATGCAATTAAAAAAAATGGCAACAAGAAATTTTTCAATCCATAGATGGAACATAGGTTCTTCAGTACAATAACGAGGGTTCTAGACATTTTACTTATAAATGCAAAAATCAACAATATTTTTTTTCTTTCAATATTCATTTCTATTTTGTTTTCTGTTCTGTTTTATTTTCTAATGTCCCTCTATTCCATCTCTGAGCTTGACACTGCGCTAGCTTAGGACTACAAAAAAATAAAAACAAAAAGTGACCTAAGTGCTCAGAATAAATGCGAGTATGAGTTTGTATAAACTGTATAAGAAAATATGTACACCACGGCGTATACGTACTTTTTTGAATAAATAATTTATTTTTTGTTACCAAACAATTCGTTTTCCATGATAGAATTTCCAACTCGACGTAAGTCGTTTTTTAGTTCTAGCTTGGCGAGAAAAAGGTACCAGAAAGTATTTGAAGCAATGTAGGATTCATTTATTTATTAATTTGATTATTTTATTTTATTAAATAGACGTCACTACAAAATCGAAAAAAAACAAAACTCTCTCACTCTCTATTGACGTCAAAAAGAAAGATTACATTAATGAACGGCTTATAACGAATATCTGTAACTATCTTCATATCAGAAAAATAGATACAAAAAAAACTAAAAAAAATGGATTGCCGAGCATTTTGCCGTACTTTTGTCGAAAATCGGTTCAGTTTTTGGTAGCAGCTAAATTGTCAGTTGCGAGTTTTCAGTATATTCATGTATTTGTTTTATTTTCTTAGTTATCATAAAAATTGCATAAAAACTGTATACAGTTTTTAAAACCAGTTTTCACCGACCAACAACTACATCTGTTGGATGTTTTGACCCGAATTAAAATTTATGTATAATTTCATATACCTACTTAACTACCTTATTTAAAAGTAAAAACTAATTCCACTTGATATTTATAAATATAAGGTTTTGAATTTAATTTGATTGAATCCACTTTTTTGCTTGCGTACATAAACACGATTTTTCTTTTATTACTTTTTTAATTGCACTCAATTTTAAGCTGTTATCTTTTCGTTAGAACAATTTCGAAACGCGCAACTATTTCTTAGCGGTTCACATTTAATAAATATCACTATATCACAAACGCATCACAAGTTTAAAAGCTTTAAAAACTATTTTTTTAAAGATATGTTATGGAAGACACTTGAAATACAATTTACAGATAATTTAAAATATATAAATTTACAAGTAAACACATTATTAACTGGATTTTTTTTTTAATTTTTTTCAAATATTTACTAATGTTTTATAAGTTTTATTTTAAATAAGAATTTATTAAAAATCTGTTCGTCAGTCTCGGATGTACTTTTACTTGATTTAAATAAAAAATTAATACTAATTGCTTTTATTTCGATCACATTAAATTTTTTTGAATATATAAAAAAAAAAAAATTAAAACAATTTGACTTACCGGATATTTGGTTGTTAAAACAATCCCACATATCTCGTCACCGACGAGAAACTGTTCACCCAGCATAGCCATACAGACATTCTCCCAAGCTCGATCGATTTTATTTTTCCGCAACCGAATGACCCATTGGCCACCGGTTGTATTAGCCGGATCTTCCCACATTGGTTTTATGCCTTGTTTAAAGAGACTCAACTCTCTAAAGGGTGGTAATGCTGTTGGACGCACCAAATGCGAATACAACGACCACCATTGTTGAACCGTTGCACATCGTCCAACAAAATGCAACGATTTACTATAATCAACAGCTCTGTGTGTACCTTTGCGTGAGAACCACAGACAATAGGTGTGTTGTAAGCGGTTCTCGTTTGGATTTATTTCCAATGGTGCCAACTTATCAACATCTATGTCATTTTCCAAGTCACTGTCATCGCTGTCTGCTAATTCAGGCCATGGTTTGCTGCAAAAAAAATGTTCAAAGAAAATTTAGTATAGAAATTGATTCTAATCGAACAAAAATGTAACACAAAGTACATAATTATGATTTTATAGGTGTAAGCCTTACAAAGTCTAAGCTTAGCTCGTAAAAAGTCCTTTGAACAAAGCTTTTAATTACATTTGTGTGTCGAGTGGTCAAACAAAAGAAGATACAAGCTATTATCTACCAGGTTCTTCAGGGTCAGTTGAAACACCGTTAATCCACCGAAATCAACGAGTTAAAATACATACAATAAATGAAGAAGAATATCTATTGATTACCTGTGGACGTTACTGCGGCCAGGCGCTATTAAAGTACTAATAGTTTCGATTCAAATAACAATTATTTCTAAATTGCTTTCGATAGCTCTTTGACATCTGAAATTTTGATTTTAATTTTCAAGGAGTGAAAAATTTTTGTTTACAAACGATTTGAGTGGAGAAATTTCATGATCTGAAGAGGGTAGTAATGAGTAACCAAGACGACACAGCCGTCTACAGGTGTTTTTTCTCAAAATCGGTCTCTGACTATCAACTCTTACTCTCACATCCACGTGGTGAGCATCGGGTGCCTAATACCTAAGCTGTAGATTATGGTTCGTGACTTGTGGAAGGCTATTGGGGGCAGCAAACGGGAGAGGTGAAAAAGTGTGATCACTAAGGCACTTCTTCTATCATCAAGGCGGCAACGGAGAAATTCTCCAGATAGAATCAACGATGGCGCCTACAGTTCCAGTCAGGTTGAACTACTTAAATGAACCCCTTATACGGGCATCTAAGACACATTCGAAGTGCAGCAGTCTATTAAGGAGCGGTTTTATCCGGTTCTTGACTCTTGGAGCTAACTAAGAGTCTGGTCCTCTAGGATGTGGTTGTGCGTCGGATTGACTTCCCTACCACGGAAAAACGATTGTTCCGACTTGTATCTGTACGTGGAATGTACTTTCCTTAAGCAGAACACGTGGACCCGCACAATTAGTGGAGAACCTAGATAGGCTAATGGCTGCCTTAACAGCTATCTTGGAGGTGCATCTAGGACATTCAAATGATGAAATGGTGTGATATCCGCCGAAGTGCTTCAAGGAGTAAGTTCAGCGGCTGTTTATGTGCAGTTATGTCATGAGAGAAATATAAAGGCAAGAAGTCTTTGGCGTTAGTTGGTAAGCGAGCGCCTAGTCACAATCCACATTTTTTGAGGCAAAATTTCAGAACGTGACGCTGTTCTGTGGTTGGTGCATTTTGCAATATTAATTAGAAGGCGGCAACAATTAGATTGGCTATTAATTAAGACAAAACGAAGTATATGTTACCAACGAGAAGGGAATCTCATTATCGTCGACTCGGCCAAAACGTTACGATGAACAGTTAACGACTTCGAAGCAGTCAGCCACTTTATCTACCTGGGATGCATAATAAACTAAAACAATGACATCAATTTGGAAATCAAAAGCCTCCTCCCAAAATTTGTCTGGATACGCCACTGTATTTAGGCAATAGATTGTTTTTTATTTTGAACACAATCCACTGAAGCATCTCAAACATTAAATTGTTTTCTTCAAAATAATCTTTAAGTTGTGTATTGCCTTTTTTTCAATAACTTTATTTTTTCAATAACTTTATATACCGGAAGAACGTCGATTAGTTCGAAGTTTTCGCTTTTGTCAGTTTTTTTTATTTTTTTTGACGGGGGTCAAGGTATAACAGTTGAGGCTTGCTTAATTTGAATAAGTATATATTCGATATTTCCTTTTTTGAAATATATTCCGCTAAAGAATTTTTCAAACCTGAAAAGTGTAAATTGATGAGCATCTATTCGGCAGATTCAGGAGAATAAAAATGGGGAATAAATAGTTAGTCAATTTTCGGGGTTTTGATTGGACAGCTGTCAAATTGAAAGGATTTTTTACTGACAGCTGATGAATCAAAGACCCGAAAATTGATTAAATATTGAGTTGCTTACGTTTCCTGAATTGGTGGATTCATTCTTTTATTTTTTCAGTAACATAAGGCGTGCGTACATCAAATTAATGGTTTTGCTATGACCCCACCCCATCTGCTCTAGAAGACGCGTTTGCTATCAGATTTATGATGTAAAATTAGGTATTTAAATGGATAGTCGCGATAGCTTATTCCAATGAGCTTGATCTAAAGGCACCGTTTCTAACCTAATGTCTCCTGGTTTTTCGTAACCTCTGTATTTGAGTTGGTGGCTTTAAGACCTTGTTATGAGTGCTCCACATGTTTTATTAATTTCAAACATTTAAGAAGTTGTTTGTTGGCCAGTAACACGTGTCGGTAAACAGCTCGTATGGTTTATCGATTTATCTTCACGCTACATGTTGTTTATTTTCGTATTGTTACAAAGCAGACTATAGATCTGTCGCAAAGACAACTTCCTGCGAAAAGATGCGGCATCATACAAGAGCATCTATAAAGAACCTGCGTGGTTCTTGACTTTTTAATTCATTTTGCAACACAAAGAAACAGAAATTAGCAAGAGTTTTAGTCTCGCTCTTATGTCTTTGTCGAGATTACAACAATCCTCAGGTAGATAAGTTTCCTGACCACGTCGGAAGTTAAACCTATCGATAGTCACGTTCTGACTTGGTCGGAACGCTATTCTAGGATAGAAAGAAAGAATCATTTCGTCTGGTCTTCATTTATAATCCATCACGGCGATACAATCAGCAAATGTGAAGATATTGAGTGAATTTTTGGAAGACAGTAGACGTATCAGTCTGGTATGAAAACCAAAACCTGTCACATCTTTACTGTAATTAGGTAAACTACCATACAAAGCCTTGAAATCGGTGAACAGGTTGTGTGTATCGATGTACAATGTTTGGGTCTTCCAAGATTAGTCACATTGAATATTATAGATTTTCCACTTCAATTAACGAAGCAAGGAAGGTTCGTATAAACAAAAAATAATAAATGTGAAGAAGTTTTTATACCAAATATGGAAGCAACTGATAAATAAAAGACCCAACAAAAGAAAAAACCGGAAATTGTTCAGGTACACGATGATAACTCAAGTGGTATGATAAGAATGTAAGCTTTACATCATCTCTGAATAATGCCTCAGAAATCTTACTAAATGCAAATTAATCCGGAAAACAGAAAATGATAAAATTTGCAAGCAACAAGTCAAAGGGCAGCCAAACGAATGCCATACCATCGTACAACCACTAAATGCAATTGCACCATATTTTGCATCACAATGCAAGAATTCCCTTCCAACCAATAAATTCGTAAGCTACATTCAATCAGAATGTATTTGAAACATCGTTTCAAGTCGGTCCAATGCATTGCCATTGAATAATTTCTTTTCTGCACATTTTTGACAGTTCAAAGCAGACATAACCTAAACCTAGAGAGACGACGAAGACTTCCTGGGTTAGCGAATGCTGCTGGCTGTGCTGATTCTAACAGGCAAGATTTCTTGCAACAAATATTGTTATTGCATGCGTAATAACCACAAACTAACCAGCAGTGGACAAGTGCATGCAGAGTATTCTTTACTTACGATTCGAACTGTTTAACTGATGCCTTTTCCATTTTTGTTGTTTATATGATTTGTTGGTTTTTGTGGTTAGTTTATAGGTTTTTTTTGTTATATTGGATTTTGTGTGTGCTGCTTGTATTGCTGCTGCTGCTGCTGCTGATTGATTAGATTGCCTGCCGCTGAGCGGTTTTGAGTTCTCTTTTTTTTGTATGTTTTAAACTTGCTTTAACACTTCCTATCACAGATGCTATTATTTCAAGCAAACAGTTGTGTTTAGTTTGTTTTGATGTGATTTATCAAGATAATTCAAATATACAGCTGAATATGTTTTAAATAAGATTTTATTGGATTCACTACACTTTAACACCACGACTATGGTTTTTAACTTTTTTTTTGTACACAAAAAAAAATTATTATAGATGACACCTCAATTTGTAGTAGATTTGTTGCATCTAGGATGTTTTAATTTGACATGTGTTTTTATGTTTGACGGGGCGTGTTCATTGATGGGAGCAAAAGAATAAATTGGTGTTGTTGATAAAATTGCGCAATGTATAAAAATAATTTTGACAATGCTGGAAACTTATAGCCTATTTTTACTAAAGCAAATGAGATGATTTCGATCAAATTTGCCAAATGAGATTCAAAATGAGATAATTTCCTATACAAATTTCAAATCTGAAATGAGATTACCTCCATCTCATTTGCATGAGATTAGTTCGATTTATCCCTGACACAAACCTATTTCTACAGTTTTTGCATTGTGAATTGGTCACAATTTTGTTCTGTACAGGAGAGAAGGAAACAAACTGCATTGCAGATACAAAGAAGTTTGTAAGAAAGAAGAGTCAAATATAGAAAACAGCAAATGAACTGTCAAACGAAATAAGATAATTTGTAATGAAAACACTTGTTATCGAATTTGCTAAAATTATTTCATTAACGGTTTTTCTTAACATTAGATTTTGTAGTTTTGAGGTGGTAAACAACTCATAATTAGACGAGTGTCATATTCTTGTACAACTATCTGCACAAATGTCCTTATCCACATGGAAATACGAATTGAAATTATTTCCTATAAAGCTAGTTTACAGTTCTGATTTGGGCATAATTTTGTACCATATGATGTTTATATTTTCAAATCATAGTGCCCAATTCATAAATTACCTTTTTCTAATATAAATTGGTACCAACCAGAGGCTATAAATGCAATTTTATTTTTTTTGCATGCAAAAAAACAATAAATTGCATTCTTAGCCCTTTGTTTTCATTGGCTACAAAAAATTAGTTTCCTATCGGAGGTAGGCGCGCGTTCAAAGCTTAAGATGCCAAAGTATACCTGAGGGTCAAGGTTCGAATACCTTCTTGGCTGGAGTATTATTATGTCGTCCATTCGTTCCATGTGGCCGAAACAATATGTAGTCTGCTTGTTTTAGCTTGTTGGATAAGTCCGCTACACAATGCGGCGTGAGGCATGCTCCTTCATTTTCCCACTTTCATTTCGAGGGACAGGCCGTGTAAGTCACACATGAGTGCGAAAGAAAAAGGAGATGAGCCGCCTGTCCCTCGAAATGAAAGTGGGAAAATGAAGGAGCATGCCTCACGCCGCATTGTGTAGCGGACTTATCCAACAAGCTAAAACAAGCAGACTACATATTGTTTCGGCCACATGGAACGAATGGACGACATAATAATACTCCAGCGGTGACGTGAAATAATACCAAACGAAATAAAGCCAAATTCCAAAAATTTGGCTTTATTTCAGTTTGAAAAACGAAATAAGCCCAAATTCTCAGTTTGGCTTTATTTCGCTTTAGAAAACGAAATAAACCCAATTTGGTGTTATTTCGATTGAATTTTCGATTCCCCAAATTGACCCTTTCGTAATGGCTTAATACTTTTTTCACTCCCCATATCTGATCGTCAGTTTGGATATTTTTAGTTATTATCCTTTTACAAATTTGGCGTTATTTCCATTACTTTTTTGGCATTATTTCGTTTTGGTAATTGAAATAAAGCCAAATTGGTATTATTTCGTTTCGAAAAACGAAATAAGACCAAATTTCAGATTTGGTGTTATTTCATTTGGTATTATTTCACGTCACCGACTTACACCCTAGCCGAGAGTTGTATCTTCTTCATCTTATTGTCCAACACTTGTAATTTGTAAATCAGGCTCTGGCAAAATGAATGCTTCCAAATACGGAGTTTTAAACACATTTGTTTTGTCAGACCGATGTAGACTTGGGTGAACTTCTTTATAATCTCAGTGACATTTTGTCCTAGGAGGATTTATGTAGGTTTATCTGTTTGTTGATAATAGTTTAATTTACAGTTCAAAAACAAAAAAAATAAATTTACAAAATTGTTTTGTGTGTCTTTTCTGTCCATCGGTTATATTATAAAGAGCAAACTTGTTTGTCATACCTCAGATAACACGAAGGATACTTTTTTTTTGTAACCAATCAAAGGGCTAAGAATGCAATTTGTTGTTGTTTTGCATGCAAAAATTTTGTTGCATGCAAAAATTTTGTTGCATGCAAAAAAACAAAATAACATTTGTAGCCCCTGGTACCAATTGATATAGGAGAAGTAATTTATGTGTTGGTAACGTTGATTTGAAAATATAAACATCAAAATATGGTACAAAATTATGCCCAAAACAGTCTACAACTAGCTTTGAATTATTGTTTTTTGTTTTTGCACGCTGAACTGTAATGCATCTTTATTGACTAGATACCTCTCAACAAAATGTCCTATGCTGCTATAATTATTCATCTAGCGGTTATGTTTCCTGTGCATAGGTGACTGTGTGATTTGACTTTATCCTAATGTCATGTACGTTTTCGATTGGAAGTTCAGAAGAGTCCGGAAGCATTCAGAAGTCTTCTGAAACTGTTTTATCGAAAACGTAATAAAATTTTCATATGTTGTTTTGATCGCTAGACTTTTGCTTAAGCAAGCAGTTAGGAATCAGCTTATTTTTGATAAGTGAAAAGTAAAAGCGTTTCACCAAATGAAAATAGAACTTTGCATTTGAATTCGTATTTTGCAAAGTAGCAATGTAAGTGTTTGAGCGGCAATACTGAGCGGCCATCAAAAAGCCCTGAAAATCGTAGAGTATTCGACTATCACACTAGTGGTTTAAATCCTTTCGGGACCAACTTTTTTTTTGATAAAAATAATGACAACTGAACAGAATATCATGCAGGTAGTAGTGTTTTTTTTTTAATAGTTGGTATAGTATCTCTATGGTGAGTTAAAGGTGCTTACTCGAGTCATGTCAACAATTAGTGGTAATTTGTTTCTTTGAATAATTATTGAAAAGCTTTTCGATAATTTTTAATATAATATGCAATGTTTATGTAACTGGTGAAACGAAAAGTACCCACAAATTCTTTGTAAACTAACAAAACTTTTCACTTTGCAGAAAAGAACTTTTCACTTTGCAGAAAAGAACTTTTCACTTTGCAGAAAAGAACTTTTCACTTTGCAAATTTGTGTTTGACGAAGCGCATTTCTAAAGAGGAAAACTTTTTAACTTTTCATTTCAATAAATGTCCTCTTTGCAAATCGGCGTTTGGTGAAACGAAATTTGAAAAGTAAGAGTGAAAAGTTGCAAAGTGAAAAGTGAAAAGTGTTTGGTGACACAGGTACCTGGGTGTAGTATATGTGTGCTTGCCAACTAGTCAGCCAGGGAAATTTGGCCGTCATTTCATACATTTTTCTTGTTCCCTTGAAAATAATTAAGGAGAAATTCACGATAGCAGATAAAATTCCGGGGGAATAATGCCGAAAAGTACAAATTCATGTTCAGATTGTAGCATTCTTTAAATTGTTGCTCTTGTAGTGTCTCCTTCGTAGTGATATGAAATTTTAACATTCTTCGGTTTAACGAGAGCAGTATCCTTCAGTTACAAGTTACAACATAGGTATACAAACAAGGAGAACAAATAGGAACAATTAATGTGTAGAAAACAGTTGGTATACATACAAATAATCGGTGTCTGAAGTTGATACCGGCGATTATATTCAACCAAATTTGAATGAATGAACCTAGATTAAAGGTACAACGACTGAAACAACAGATAACAGATAAACAGCGCCTACAGTTATGAAAATCTTTGCATCCGATTCCGATCTAATCAAACATAGCACACCCAGATCCTCGTCTAACATTCACAACGAAATAAGATACATTTATACAAACGTCTTTGAAATTTAAAACAATTTTTTATTGAAATTTGAAAACGTTTTACCCCCGCAAATTGCTATTCTCTTAAACGAAGGAATTCAAACGGTATTGACTTAACGACCAAAAAAAAACCTTCTTTCCATGACTAAGCAAGTCATTTTAAATGTCTTCCATATTACTCAGACATGAACCCTCTCCATCCCTTTGATTTGAGGACACTTTGTTGCAGGATTGCCTGAATGAATCTTTTAAACAAACTCCATGTACATATATAATCGTGAAGTCTGATGGAGGGCGCTAAAAAGCTGAACAAAAAAAAAAAATCCACCAAGACAATTAACACATTGCATAGTTTCTGCCAAGTTGATGGCCAAGGATATACGAGTTTATATCGATGTACACATTAATGTCCCCATCACCTGCCATTGCCATTTCCTCCCACTAACTAAACACACAGGACTACGAACTTTCCTTTAAAACCAAACCACATTAAAGGAGCAGTCATCGCTATCTAATTTTTTTTGCTGTTGTTCATTTGACCCATCGAAGTGCGGCTGAAATCAAAAGTATTTACTAGCCATCATCATCATCATCATCATCATCATCATCATCATCATCATCATCATCATCATCATCATCATCATCATCATCATCATCATCGTGGACTTTGTTAAAAGTAACCTTAGGTTTAGAATTTCAATTTAGTTGCAGTCAGGTGTTCATTCGCGACGGTACGGTTCTGGAAAAGGATAATTCAAGGGATATCTACTATCTATTGGTGGTGTTTTATAGTAGTAGATCCTTGCAGTGTTCAAATAAAAATGTGATATCATAACTAGAAAGCGGTGGTTAATTTTGTATTTAACAAAATGGCAAAAATCATATCGACAATCAAAGCAATCCTTACCCGTCTCATTTTTAGTGCACATAGTTTGATTGCAATTTGGCAAGTTACCGAAAATAAGGGCCACATCATTTACTGGTCTCTGTGCGGACCTTTGGCGTTGCTCCTGCTCGAAGGAATATTCACACTAGCCATCAAGAAGAACCAGGAATGGCGATGGTAAATTTGCATGTTGTGTGTATTAGTTAGTTGATGGTGTTTGAACAGAAAATATGAAATGAAATTTGAATAAAACGGAAATGCGGCCGGATATCCGTTGGATTTAAGTGTTAAGCGTCTATGAGGTGTTAGTGCGTGTTATCAAATTAAATCTTTTTTTCTTATAAATGGATTCGAAAAAAAAACCATGGATTACGTAATTTCTATATAAGAAATCTTTTTAAGTGGGATAGTCAACGTTTAATCGTAACTTCTTGTGAGTAGTGAGTAGAAAGGGAAGGGTTTTTGTACGGGATGTAGCGGTTATTGTATGTAAGTTGGTATAATAAAATTCCTCCCTTTGTTTTAAAGAATGAAACTAGAAGAGACTGATAGTTTTTTTTTATAAGAATTCAAAGTCACATTTCGGGAGAAAGGGGTGTAGCTATATAAAACAAATAATGGACTATTTTGATTGCAACTTTTGATGGTAATTATATGGCGGGCGGTTAAAAAACTGCAATAAATCTTAATTGAATTTATTCTTTACTTGTGATGAACACAATGTTAAAAAGTTTATAAATAAAATTGAAAACCTTAGGTCCTATAGAATACTACATGAAACATAATGAAAAATATAATGAAACTATATGTTTACTTTCATTTGGAAGTTTTTAGAGACTGTATCATAAGAATCGGTAGGAATGTCGTGGAACCCAAATTCAAGAGCCATTTTCTTTAATTTATCTAAAAAATATCTTCTTCTTCCATAGATATAAAAATCAATTAGTATTATTTTCGGTAAAATTCAAGAACGGCTCGACCTATTTAAACTGTTCAAATTTTCTAGAGGAATTTCGTATGGGAATGTGATTAATTTTGTGAGTTTTTTTGTAAATTATTTACAGATACCATGTTTCTTTTTGTAGTATTTAGGGATAACGACAATCTGTTGATTTATGATCAAACTCCTCTGGTACTGTTTGCTCATAAATATCTGTAGTGTCAACTTTGTTTAAGTATCGATGCAGATTTTTCTATTAGTTTTTCTAATTTGAAAATGTCTTATTGGGATCTTATTGCCAACTTACTTAGTGTGACATTTGAATACCCACTTCGTATATAAAATAGATCTTCCTCGTACCAAAAAGTCTGTTTCAAGACGGTTGAATTGTTTTCGTCTAGATTGAAAATTGATTTATAAGAGCACAACTTTGTGAAAAGATCTGGTAGCTTAACTTCCTGATACTTACTACCTCGAAAAATAATTTATTTTCATACTAGCTGACCCGGCAGATGTTGTCCTGCCCTGCAGAGTAACATTTATTTATTTTTCTTAACATTATCGTAAACTACAGTATCTTATTACCCTCAACACTTATCATTCTTTAATGTTCATTAATTGAATACTTTTACAGCCCTATTACGGTTTTCCATTATAAATACGATATTTGACAATTATCAATAAAAATGATAAACCCGTATTATCGTTATCAATTATATTTTTACTTGCGATATAGGTACTATAGGGCAAGTTTAGGATTCGTAAAAAAAATCGAACTCGAGATAACAATCAGACATGACATAACGATGATAGAGAAAGCGAAAAAAGTGGGTCTCGTAATTCTGTCTGTCTGTCTGTCAGTCTGTCTGTATCTATCTTGAGCTAGAGCCTAAAGTACTTAAGTGATTATCCTCAAATTTGGTAGTTCAGGGTTTTTGGTGATTTCCTAGAGGTGAAATTGAATTTTTTTTTGTGACCAAAATTAACGGTACCTGCCATACAACCAATATGGAAAAACTTGATTTTCTCAAAAACTACTCGAACGATTTTGATTAAAATTTTTATGTGTAATACAACAGGCAAGGTCGTACTTTTGAAATAAAAAAAAAACGGTTCCCTCCTAGAGCGTAAGCGACACCACAGATTTCGATGACAATTTTTTCACAAGTGCTTCTCAATAATTTTCAAATTATTTCATATCAAAATTTTGGTTTCAAAATTATTTTTTCAAAAATCAATTTTTCGAAAACGCGTGGGTGATTTTTTTTTAAATTTTGGTTTTAGATGTCCATTAATATTTTCTTAAAATTGGCATTTTTTTTTAAACAAAGCTTTAGAATTTTTGTACATAAAAAATGATTTTTTTTTTTAAACGGCGCCAACGATTTTTTTTTTTTTTTCCAAAAATGTATCTTTTTTAACAAAATCAAATGGCATACTTTGTTCTGAGATCAAAACAATTTAAGAATTTGTAATTTCTTACAAAATTAAAAATTTTATAAATGAAGCTTTAGCATCCACAGCAACTTTGACCCTAAGAGCAAGAACGTGCGACCCAGTAGTGCATTTTATTTTTACTTGCTCTATAAGGCAAGGTTTCGTGTAAAAAAAAAATGAGGTTTAAATCAAAACCAACATTACGATGATGCAGAAGTCCAAAAAAGTGGTTTTCGTCATGCCGTCCGTCGGTATATGCGTCTGTTCGTCTGTGCGTCCATCTGTACAGAGAGCCTAAGCCTACGGATTTGGTTGAAATTTTGTACAGATTACTTTTTCGTACTTTCCAAAGTACTCTAACGATTTCAAAGAAACTTGGTGGATGTTTTTAGTTTTTCCAAAAAATACGAATAACGATAATATAATGAACACGCTTTTCCATTATTTTTAGTTTTTTCCGTATTATATCATTACTGGCTTAACCAATTTTGTTTAAAACTTGTCAACAGGGCGTTCTTATCATTCTAAAAAGTTATTGTGTGTTTGGTTTTTCTGTATGCTAAACACTTTGTGGTTTCACCCACAATTTTATTAAACACTCAGCTAATTGCATTATTATTAGGCCTAATTTATGTGACTTCTAACATGTTTTAAGCTTACCAGGTGCTTTGGACTATATTTATTCTGATGGTCACTAGGGCGTATACGTAGCTATTTTTTTTTGTTTCTACGCGCGTTTTTACGCGAGTATTTACGCCCGTTTTAACGCGCATATTTACTAGCGTTTTTACGCGCAATAATAATTTAATGATCGAGCTTAAAAAAAATTTCAAATAAGAAGTAAAAGATGACTTTTAGAAGAATGAAATAAGAGTCAATTTAAACTTCTTCTTCTTCTTCTAACGAAATTTAGAGGTCTTCCAATGTCAAAACATGGTAGTTTTGTCACAAATTCCTTAAAAATATTTTCACACAAAAATTATTTTCTAACCTAAAATCAGACTGTGTGACTAAATGGTCTTCCAAAGTATACCTTACTTTGGAAAAATTTCAGAAGAAGAGGCGTTCGCACCTTTAATTTGACGCTGATTTCATTCCTTTAATCGATGAATACAATAATCCACAAGGTACATTTTGGAGAATTTTCATATTTTACTGTCAATTATTTCAACAAACTTAGGTTTTGTCCAAGGAAACTGTCACCTGTCTGTATAAGTTCGACTTGTGATATCTTGTGGGCTGATCATGGCATTACTGCTCATAGGAGATACTATTGGTACATTCAATAGACTCTATCTCTGATTTCCGCCGATTTCGTACTTCGGTCCTATATTATAAATTCATATTCCAGTAATATTCTTTCATTTGAGCCACATCTCTATTCTGTTGGATGTACGCACCCATTTTTCCTATCATCTATTCATTACAAAAAAAGTACGTATACGCCACAGTGACCATGAGCATAATTTATTATCCAAAGCACCTACTAGTAGGCTGAAAATGTGTTGGAAGTCTTGAATCAGTCACATAAATTAAGCCTAATAATAATGAAATTTGTTGAGTGTTGAACAACATCGATGGTAAAACCACAAAGTGCTTACAGTAGCATGGTCCATGGAGCGATAGTAGGATTATTAAATTTTCATATTTTGTAGTCATTTTTTTATATTGAATTACTAGCTGAATTGAATATTTTGGAATTATATTTATGGTCGATCGTTTATAAAATTGACCCGCCACTGACCCGCAAGAATTTTCATTGGCATCAAAATTGTAGTATCTTAAATCTATTTATTAAAATGCTCTTGAATGCACAACATTTTAGGTTTTTCCACTTGGGCCATAGACAAATTAATTTGAAGTTTTTCTACAGTTTTCCAATTTCTATGTGAGAATAAGAAACAATGCGAAATACTAGTAAAAAAAAATGAAAATCAAGGAAAACAAATGAAAAGCGAAAAAATGTATGGAATACCTGAGAAAAAAACGTAGTGCTTATGAGTTCATTCACCAGTATTCCACGCTTTTTACCGTGCGTGTCCGTGGTATTTTGCATATTCTTCCGCGAAGTTTTATGTTTTTTCCAGGACTTTCCATGTTATATAAAGAGATAAGTAAACTAAACAATAAATTTTAACGTTTTACTCTGTGAATTTTTCACTTTTCTCAGCAGTATTTTACGCTTTTTCCGGTGGTATTTAGCACTTTTGTCATAACCTTTTCATAACTTTTTAATCAGTATTCCACGCTTTTTCCCAACGGTATTCCGCGCTTTGTATCACGATATGTCTCATTTTTTCAGCTATTTTTCACTCTCTTCGTGACTCTATGCTTTTCTCTGTGACTTTGTTTATTTTTACCGCAGTATTTTAGGCTCCTCGCGATAGTCAGTGCTTTTTTCATAACTTCCCATACCTTGGACATTCATGTGGTGTTTAAAAGTACTTTAACCACTTCAACAGTGTTCCAGTCTTTTGTCCACGTGATTCGGCGCTTTTTTCCGCGAATTTTTTAAGCTTTTCTCTGTGACTATCTTCGCTTTTCTCCGAGATATTTTACACTTTTTTCCGTGGTATTAAACGCCTTTTTCGTGACTTGTCTTGCTATTCATTGAGGTATTGAACGATCTTCCACCAGTATTCCGCAATTTTGTGCATGGTACTCCGCGCTTTTTAACCCGGTAGGCCACTTTATTTCACATATTTTACCGCGACTTTTTCATACTTTTTCGACTTTTCACGCTTATTTCTGTGACTTTTTTGTTTTTTTTTTGCACTGTATTTTACGCTTTTTCTCACGGTAGTAAGCTCTTTTTTTCATGGTCTTCTATACGATATTCCGCGATTTTTAAACGGGATATTCATTTAAATCGAATTCAAATGAAATATCTATCGAAATCTCGAAAAAATGCTGATAAATCGTCGTGCACCTCTCAACAGCTTGCTCAATGGTTCGTATCAGAGGTATCGTTTTTTATTGTGATTATTTTCTTTTTTTTTTAATGCATGCGAAAACTTCTAGATACCATAATTTTCTGAAGTTTTAAAAGTTATTCGAATAAAATCGAAGGGAAGAATAATCGAACTAATCAGAGATCATTAAAATCGGTCTAGCAGTTCTTAAGTTATAAATGGTGTAACTACCCCGGCTTTGATATATATATTTAGATTATTTCATCAGGTACTCTTTTATTGTTAACTTTTTTTTTTATATTTAAACAGGTTTTGTCCTTCAGTATTTTTGTATTTGGGAAGCATTGTGCCGGCAATTTGGCTTTTAGAATTGGATAAAGTCGATCGTCGCAATGCAGGAAAAGGCAGCATTCCCACAAATCAATCGATGGTTTCTTCTCCATTAGGAACTATCGATAACCTTCTAGGCAATTCGGGAATAGATATGCCTGTCATCAATGTCGACACATGGACAACATTGATTGAACAATTCTTGATGTTAATTTTGATAGTCGGAAGGTGGCTGCTACCAAAAGGTGATCTTACTCGAGATCAGTTAAGTCAACTTTTATTAGTTTATATTGGTAAGTAAAACTTAAAACCTTTTATTCTACATTTTATTAAATAAATTTTGCGTTTTTTCTTTAACTTACAGGCACAGCAGCCGATATAATAGAATTTTTTGATTCATACAAAGATGATTCAATTGCCAAAATACCACTTTTGGTATATCTAACCTTGGGCATTTGGTCGTGGAGTCTTTTGCAATTTACAATTGTCTTATCCGCAACAAGGGCTCGCCGATCACGTGGAGGTGGTCCACGAGATAATGAGTAAATTTAATAATAAACAAAATCAAAATTTATATAAAATATGTATGAAATTTTTGTTTTGTTTTAAGAAACACCGATTGTTGCAATAATTGTTGTTGTGGCATTGACATTTGGGGCATAGTTTTGAATGTAATTCTTCAAGATGCTCCATTTCTAACATTTCGACTGTTAATTATTTTTCAATTTAAAATTATTAACTATATGAATGTGTTTTTTACATGTAAGTTTAAAATATTTGAATTTTGTATTTTAATATTTTTTTCAAAAATACAATTTATGTTTAAGGCAAGAACTCTTTGGTGATTGTCCTACAATTGTATAGATTGTATGTGGTTAATTCCGAGTTCTGGAAGGCACGCAAAGCAAGTAAAGCTTTGAGAAAGTCACAGATGAATAAAGGAAGGAGACGTGGATCAGGTGATATAACTGATGTGTATGTGATATCAGAAAGGGGTACAGAGCCAAAAAGGAGGCCGAAAAGGTAAATAATATATTGATCTAAAATTTGGTATGTTTTTAGCTTTTAACTCTGTCAAAAATGGTACATTTTGACTGAAAGAATTTTTGCATTCAAATAGGGTTACCGTGTAGTTATACCCATTTTGGAGTTGGCACCCGACAATTTTTAGATAGAAGAGTGTGCGATCTAAAATTTTGTATATGTTAAGCTTTTAATTCTGTCAAATATGGTACATTTTGACTGAAAAAGAATGTTTTTAGTGATTGTTTGCATTCAAATAGGGTTACCGTATACTTATACCCTTTTGTTTGCCAAATTTAATATTTTCCTACTTCAATAATAATCTTAAAAGACATAACGCATTAAGTGATGCAGCTTTTTTTTTGTTTAAAAAGGGTTGCTAAGTTGATGTACCCATTTTAAAAGTGGCAACCCTATGTTTTTATTTCAGTATCAACTTATCTTTCATTTGATACCAATTTAAATCTCTAACCTTATGAGCTAAGTAATCCGACGGTCGCCGCTTGGACTATACAAAACTGGGCCCTAGCTTGAAAAAGTTCTCTAGTATCTACTCACATAAAAAATCACAAAAATCCTCAGGAGATGACTTCAGAAGAAAAGAGATGTCCTGAAATATTGTTACTGCCGAGCCTAAAATAAATTAAAAGTAAATTGTTTTTGACGGGTTACATTTAAGCCCAACGATTTTTGCTACTCCCTCCAACTTTGTTATCATTTGATGGACATCCGTGATGTTGTGAGCGAGTAGACATACGTTTTGTCCGGGTAGTTGAGACAGAGTTCATTTAATTAATCTATTTTCGTTCATCAGGGCCACGCGCAGCACATGGCTCATCACTGACGAAAATAGTATTGGTGATAGAATGCAACCCTGACTGATTCCACATTGGACTTCAGATTTATCTAACGACCTTTCTCTTTGCTGAATGTGACCTTTGCATTCATCGTAATATCGTTAATCATCGTTAATAATAGCAATTGGGTGCTAACGTAAATACAAAATTCCCTGGGAATGTTTCCCTCGTAAGAAATTTGAGAACATAATTACAGAGCGAATGTTTTCCCTCGGAATTTGTTGGTATCGGGAACATAATTTCTAGGGAAATTTGTCTGTCGTTTCATACATTTTTGTGTTTCCTGGAAAATAATTCCAGGGAACATTCACGATTTCCAGGGAAACAAAATTCCCCTGGAGATTCACGATAGGGCCCATTAACTTATCTTGAAGGAAGGATCGTCCTTTGTAAGCCTAAGCCAAATAAATTTCGAAATTTCGAAATGAATAAAATGCTGGTGAAGTAGTAAACGATGTTCAACGCACTGCTAAATAAAGATCCACAAGACGTTTATATGGTCATTACAGGCTGTTAAAGGGGAAAAAAACTGCTTGTTCAGTGTCGTTATCTTGGCAGCCGCAAGCAGCACCCAAATCATTCTCCAGTTTTTACACTGCATGAAATCTCTTAACTTCTGTAGCTCGCCGATATCATTTCCTTTATCTACTCCTCCGGAAAGCAATCGGAGTTCCATGCTCTCTAGATGAGTAGATGCTTCAGATCGATGTTGATGGCGCTGCTTCTAAAGCTCGATGAACACTTCCGTCCTTTTAACGCGTGGCAACTGCCTTTTTGCATTTTACAGTAATCGCAAATAAATTGACTGCTTCACATACATGTGCGATGACGCTGTTGGAACAAAGACTCGCAGGTTCCCATACCCCACCGCACACGCGGTTGCGTCTTTAAGTACATTTGTTTTTATTGACCAGTGCACACCAACATGGCATCATGCGTTTAAAGATCTCGCATGTTCACCAAGGCTAAAGGGGCCAACCCATAGAATCAGTCACATTTGTTCCGTCAACGAACCAGTTGTCGATGAAATTATAAGAGTTCGGCTACTTTTTCCGTGGCCTCCGTTGTTATGGGTCGCTTCTCATAAAAACGTGTGTATTTTATCGAGCTGTCAGTTGAAAACGTCGACGTAAAGCACGCGACGGGTTGTATGGGTTGGCTCCTTAAGAGTAATAGCTTTTTGGGAATACTGTCGAGTTCTGTCACCTTGATTTCTTCTTTACTGGGAAGTACGTTGCGCATACCGGCGAGTCATTGGATATTGGGTGCTCATCGCTGTGAAAATATACTGATAAACACACAGTTTATGGCCGAAGTAAAGTATTCCAACCACCTGCTGAGCTGAGCCCACCCCAATGAAGGGTATAACCGTCTTCATCTTTTACCGAAAGTTGTTTTGAGCTTGTTATTCCCGTGAACTCCTTCCTGATCCTTTAAAATTTTCTGCTGTAGCACCGATTTGCGGCCTCTGTTATTTCTTTTGCGTTGTTTTACTAACGGTTATCATGTGGCACGCTGCGGTAAACTTTATTCATGTTATGCATAGTCTCTAGCTCATTTGTATCTTCTGCTCGAGTAGCTCCCATGCAAGTTTTGAGTTGTTTTCCTTTGTCGATATTTGCCCTAGTTTTTCGAACAGCCAAGCACCAGTTATAAGAACATTTTTACAGCACACAATTGGGTTTGGTTCAGAGGCATAGACTTTGGGATGGGATGATAAGAACGGTGTTTGGCATGTCACTTTCTGTGAAGTATATGGATGAATTGAAGCTATTTCACCACCGTCGTACCGGCCAAAACAGGAAAAACTGATTTTTAGATACCTTAATAAGTTAGCTTGAATTTCTGAAGAATTTGGAAATATCTGCATTCTTGAAATGCAAACAAAATTTCTGTTAAGAGTTTGCTCAATTCTCAATTCAATAGCATTATTGACTTATCAATAATGTTAAAGAAATCTGTTCATTGTAATTAGCTTGTTCTTTTTAACAAAAAAAAAAACATTTATTTTCAGAACAAGGAACTACAGTGACGATGAATATGTTCGAAAGAAAAAGACAAAGAAGGAAAAGTATGTGTTTAAAATTAAAATAAACAAGAAAAATATTCAATGTTGACCATTTCTTCTAGACAAAGTAGTAAATACCGGACACGCAAAGATACCGGTTATTCCACAGCAAGTTCTCAAAATCTTCACTCGACTCGAATCATAGACGAAAAGTCAGGAACTCGCCGTAAGGATAAGAAACCACCAAGGAAAGCCAAACGAGATCCCAGCACATCACCAAGTGAAGATGAAATCAAAATGAAGCGCTTAAAGAAGAAACCAGAAAAAGCCGATCATCGGGTTGATAAAAAGTTGGTTAGCATCCTTGCAATTTACCAGTTACAAAATAAAAATTTGTTTTTTTTGCTAAATTTTATTTTCACAGAAACGGAACAAAAAAAAATAAAGTTTTTGAAGCGGTCACCGAAGAATCTTCATCATCGACAACTTCTCCATCATGGGCTAGTAATTCAACTTTGCCAAGTTATGAAGTGATTAAGGATAAAAAGTCGAAGAAACGACGTCGAAGATCTAGTTCATCGAGTTCATCTTCGACAACATCTTCACATTCATCAGGAACATCGTCGTCATAGTCGTCGTCGTCGTATTGAGCAAAACACTATTTGTTGAAAACTCATTTTGTCGTCAATGATAGCATTTATTTTTTGGAATGAAAAATAATCAATGTTTATCTGCTAAGTGTTAATCAGCGATAAGATGGAAATACTTTAGAAATGTATTTTGTTCACTACAAGTAAAATATTTTTTTAATTTATTTATAAGTACATAATAATTACAAGTATTTAAATTACGACTTTAGAATTTTACTAAATGAATAACTATGGGTTATTCAAATAAAGTTGTTAAGCTTAATGAAAAAAAAGGTGAAAATGTTTTTTTATTTTGGTTCTTTGGATTTATAGAAAAGGGTAATTTTATCATTTCGAGTTTTACATTTGTACACATTTCTACCTTTAATTTGATGATAACCAAGACTGTTTTGGAACTATTAAACAGCATTGATCTTCTAATACCTCTTTACAAAGTCATTTATTTAACATTTTTTTTATTTTTGAGCATTTTTTTGAGAAATTGAAAATCTAAAAAGTTGAAGAAATATCACGTGCAATAATGTTCTATTGCTTTATGTTAACTAAAATTTCATTTATTCATTTAAAACTATAGTTATCCAATACTTTTTTTTTTTTTTTTAAATAAGTTTTCTGGATTCTAAGTTAACAGGCGGAATATTGTAATCGACATTAAATGATTACACTAGTCTACAAAAAAAAAGTAAATAAATAAAAATATTCATGGATACGTTTTCGAGATGTGATTTTTTAAAGTTTTTTGTCGTTTTTTTTTCCATAGTATCTTAAGTATTTGGTCCATATCTTGAGTAATAATTTACGGATAATTTCGATAGGAAATTAAACTTCTTACAAAAAGTTACTTGCGTTAAATTTTCAGATTCAGCTTAGTTTAGTTTTCCCATTATATACAAAATAATGAAAAGTTACTAAGAACTTAACAATATTCATAAAAACGGTCGCAACTTTAAAACCTACCTAAAGATTTCTTGAAGGAATACCTTATTTTCTTCGGCAGATATAAAACTATAAGCAAAAAATTTAAACTAGTATTTTAGTTACGAAATTGACGTTTGTTTGTGCTTTTCGGATATCAAAAAAGGTATGGTTGTGAACATTTAATACAATTAATTATATCCTACTAAAGATTTTTTAGGTCTTATAAATTCATAAAATTTGAATAGTTTCATTTTAGAAACTAGTTTGGCTACGTAGAAAATTTTGGGCTCAAATTTTGGAAAATTTAGTTTTCTTGAACTCTTATGTACATAGTTGTAACCAAAAACTAATCCTTAATGGTAAAATTTACCTAAGACTGCAAAATCGTTGAAAATTTTGCGTTTTTTTGCATTTTGGACCATTTTGCATGGTGAAATTTTGTTGGCAAACTTTATATTCGGATTCAGCATCCCAAAAACATACAGCATGAAAGAAATTAAAACTACCCCAAAACTTTCCTGGTAAACACACAATATAACTGGATTATAGCATAAAATGTGACAAAAGGCCATAATCAAGTATATTGATTTTTTTCAATTCTTTCTTTTAAAATGTCACAATAAGTAGAATGCCCATAAATGTATTGGAGAAAAAAACAGAGTCGATTGTAGATACCAAATGTGGAGTTATTTTCATTAAAAACTATCATCAGGACTGGCTACGACCATATTTTATTTTTAACAGCAAAGTGTTTCTCCTTGTTAACAAATCAAGATGGACGGATTGACTTTGGTTTCATAAGTCATTCATAAGAACCCTTAAATCATGTGTCATAACCTTGGATAGATTTTCAAACGAAGCTGGATTAGTATCAGTAATTTTCGTTTATAAATTAAGACTACAGCAATTTTAAGGAATGAGATAAAGCAGGTATTCGAATTATGCATATGAGATGTGAAATTTTTGCAGACCATACTGGAGGCAATTGGAAGTAAAATATAATAATAAACTTACAAAAAAAAGGGCTGGCTTAGTGCCAGTGCCATAAATCTTACTTGCCGTACACTAAAAAGTCTTGTTTATGAATGTTTATATTGATCCATTTACCCGCAATATGCTATCAAATTATGACGGGCAGAACACAAGAAGTAAACCATCTACAATCAATCTTTTTGGTATCGGGGAATGACGATCTATATCAGTGGCAACCATTCTTATTTGTAAGGTTGTTTAAAAAAAAACTGCATTTTTGTTGTAGAATTGCGGACATTCTGGTGGTCTGCAAGAATTTCACAATTTCTACACAGAATTCAAAGACCAATCCAAAAAAAAAACAATCTTTTTCTGCTATCAGTCACACCCAAAAAAAACATTTTATATCAAGTCCTAGGAGTACTAGTGTACCCGAGACACAAAGAACCCGGGTACTAGCAGAACTTTTTTTAAAAGGATGTGGCTTTGTTATGTGTCCTTACGTATTTCAAACAAAGCGGCAGTAGAGAAAGCTATTGATTTAGTATAGTTGAACTTTTGGCAGTTGTCAGTGTAAGGTAAGGTGTGATTGTGTTTTAGCTTTAACTGTAACTAAATAGATGCTTGAATTGTTTTATTTCTAAAGGACCTACTAAAGTTTATTTTATTCATCAAACAGGCCTCTTCTCCTCTTTACACGAAACTAGTTATTCCAGGATGAAAATCTGAGGTAACAACTCAGCAAAAAAGAAAAACTTTCAGCTTGAGAAAAAAAACAATTTAATAAAAGCATTATTTTTTTATCATTTATGTTTGTGTTTTATTTTTTTCTCTGTTTTTTTTTGTATCATTTAAATTTTCTTAGAAAATTCTTATAAAATAAAATGTTTACATATTTTTTCTTCTCTCTGGTATTATTATTATATTAATGAATTAATTCTTTTTATCATCAAAATAGATTTTCTTTTCACATTTTTTTTTTGTTTCTTTTTACTTCATTTCATAACAAACAGGTTTAAGTAAACGTATAAATATCAATTAATGTTTTATTTTGCTTTTCATTTTAGTTTAAAATATATTCCTTTTTTTTATATTCAATATCAATTTAGTGTTTTAATTTAGCGTTTTATTTAATTTCGTAATTTTTGCTTTTTTATATAGCAAAGTATAAAAAAATACAAGTTAAAAATTAATGTCAAGGCCGCATTGACATAATTATTTTGTTTAAACAATATTATAAAAGTAATGATTTATTAAAATTAAAGAAAATAGTAAATATACGTAAATTAGTCAAGAAATTTTTTAAAATTTAAAAAAACCTTAGCAACATTTTCAAAGGGGCCTTTATACGCATAATTTTTTTTGTTAATTTAGTTGAAAATATCGAAATACTTATAAATACCAATCAATCGTAATAGTTTATTCAAAAATGTATTTAAATTTAAACAAAATTTATAAATAAGAACAGTGTTTTTAAAACCTAATCTTTCATATAGGAATGAAGCAGCAAAATCACTAAATAAAAACATATTAATTTATTTTTCTTAAATTAAACTTAATGAAGTACAATCAATAGCAAAAGAAAACATTTAAACAATTTAACGGCGTTAACACAAAAAATAAACATAATTTCTTTTTAATATTTATATTAATAATTATAATATGTATATAAAAAAAACTGAGGTAGATAACAATTCTTAAAAAAAAAGAAAAACAGTAATAATTATTTAAAAAATAAAAAAATAAAATGGTATAGTTAACAAAATAAGAAATTCTGTTGTTAATTTGTTTTTTATTGTTTTACTTTTAAATGGTCGGTGACAATAATTCAAAATAATTTAAATACATCTCTTGTTTGTTCGTCTCGAGGGTCAGATATATTAATATATATGTAATTTTATAAATAAAAGTTAAACTAAAGAGAGCGTTTTTTCTTAAATACAATTACATTAATAATTTATTTAAAAAAAATAAAAAAAAAAATGTGTAAAATGCATAAAAGTTTTTTTTATGTATTTAATTATTAAAATGTTTTTATTTATAAGAATTTCAAAGCTAAACGGAGGATGAATTAAATTAATTGATGAGAATTTACAAACTTTTTTTGTATTGTTTTTATATTTCTATTTTTATTTTTTTTAAGTTTTTATTGTTTTTACAAACACCACATTGAGTTTTAAATAGCAACACAAGAACTTGTATTCTTTTTTATTTTAATATTGACATGCCATATTCAAGTTGGAATGTTTTAAAATAGAGTATTTTGTTATGTTTTTAAATGTATGCAGCTTAAAAATGTTTTTAACGTTAACTCCTTTTGAATTCGGATAACTTGAACACAAGAAAATTTTTAACGTAGGTATCACAATAAAAGAAAAAAACAAAAAGAGTTGTAAGGATAATAAATAAATTATAGAACAAAAATAGGTGTGTATATAATATAGGTACTATTGGTTTAAAGCTACGTATATGGTTTTATTGCACTTGTAAGTTTTTTTTGTAATTTTTTTTTTTTCAACAAAAACTAAAAACTTACATTGTTTTGAATATTTTATTAATAAATTGATATTAATAAAATGTGGAATGTGGTTTGCTGGTGGTTATCTATTGCTATTTCATTGTTATTGTATACTGTATGTCTTTTATTTTGTTTCTATTTTTTAATATACTTTTTGGTTTATGTACACTCTTTTCATTTAATTCCATTTTCTACCTAACATTAATTTGAATTTCCTACTTTGCAAAAGGGTTTTTTTTTGTAATTTTTTTGAACACACTGGGCTTATGTTATTTGTTTTATACTTTTTTATTTAAGGTACTTTTGTTTGTCGAATATTGAATTTTTACTTGGAGGAAAAATATTTAAAAAAATTAATAAGCCATCCGAATGAATTTGAGAAAAATTAACAAGTACTTTCTTCCGAGTACTTTCTTTAAAAACTTTATTACTGCTGCATGTTGGGTTTGTTGTTTGTTTATTATAATTTTTTTTTGTTCTTAAGGCTATTTGTAGTTAAAAAATTATGTTTTTGGAAGTGTGTTTTTACAAAATGTCAAATACTCGAATGTGGTAACAAACTAATTTTTCTTAATATGTTGATTTACTTTTTATGTTATGTAAGGTGAATTGCTTGTTATTTTTGTTGTTGTTCTTATCCAAAAAAAACATTGTTACTTGTAAAAATAAGTTTTTTAAAAGTAATTTTTTGTTTGTTTGTTTTATTTTAATGAATATTTAAAATGGTTCAGGTACAATCTTTTCTATTTTTTTTTTTAATTTATATGTTATGTATTTTATTTACTATGTATAATAATATAAACTATCATCATGTTGTCATGCTATGTATTTTATCAGGAGCTTCGAATGTAATGAATTATATTATTTGTTTTTATGTCTTTTATAGAAAAAAAAAATTAAATATTATTTTTGTTTATTATAATCATAATTTTTAATATTAAAAAGCCAATTTAATTATGATTGATAAATATTATATGTATAAGAGGAAAAAAAGAAATTATAACTTAGGGAAAAATTGTATTTTGATTCTCACTTTTTGAAAATTGATTGTTTTTTTATGGTGGATTTATTTAATTAAACTTATTTAACTTATTGTTAGATTATTGTTACATAATCCCTTCATTAATAAGCTACAAAATTGTAATTTTCGATTTAAAATTCTAATGAATTTTATTTATTTTTGAAGATGAGTATTAGGTCAAATTTAGTAAGGTGGTTTCATAATTTAGTCAGCAATGTTTTTATTATTTATGAATATTAAGATGTTTATGATAACGAAAAGTAGTAAAAATACCTTTTTATAGGTATTAGTAGTAGCAGAATACTTAAGACCACATTTTTAGAAACTGCAGCTAATTAGTCAGAAGTTTGTTTCATTATTTTTAATTTTGTTTTTACTGACAACTAAATGCAGGAGGTATACTTATTTTTCACTAGAATAGGTCTTTAAATTTGTTGCAAGTTTTTCTTTTATTTTGTTACAACAGAAAATTATTGTGGGTCTTTAATAAAAGAGTTAAGCAAACACATCAGGATTCACGGTCTGGTCTTTCAGACAGAAGCGATTGGAGCACCGTTGTTGATAACACTGATGGTCTGCAAAAATCAGCTTTTTTTGTCCTTCATATATTTTAATAAAATTATGTAAGATTAGACTTTTCTGAATCTAAATTTGGTTTTAGAAAAATTCCATCACGTACATTTTTTTTAATTGATTTTGAAAAAATGTGATTGCTTTGTAAAAAAGAGCTCTCTTAGATTCAAAAGGATTTTTAACATTTAATTTGTGAAGTCGTACAAAAAATTGGACATCAATTTGGAAATTTTGTCTACATTTGTTCTAAGTAAACGGGTTCGGCAAAAAATGATCATATTTTGGATTACTTACCAAAAAAAAAAAATTTTTTTGTAAGTTTTTCATTATTTTCCGTGATATAAATTTTGTTAGATAACTTCAGATTCGTGCTCAGCATCTCAAATAACATAAAGTTAGCCATTGAAAATAATTACTGCAGAAATTTCCACCTCTAAAAACTCTTTAATTGGACTAAGAAGAGTACTTTGGACAAATCATAAATTTCACTTTGCAATATCTTTGCACCGAAAGCGAATTTTTAAATGATTTAAAATGATTTAGACAAATGAAATTCACTTTATTTACATTCCATTAATAGTTTTTTTTTTTTTTTAATAAAGTATTTATCAGTAAGAACTCTCGACGTTATATAAACCAAGAAAAGGGTTTTTGACATGTTCATATTAGCATATCTCAAAAACATGACGTGCTATGGTAGTTTTGACTTCAGATTCGGGTTCAGCGTGCCAAAATCTTTTAGAAAAAAATTGGTTTTGTTTTGAAAACGATTTTCGTTGCAGACCAGTGAAGCAGTCTATGTTTAACGTCTTTAATATCAGTAAGAACTACTTCTACCAGTTCGATAAATAGAGATATGAGTCAAAATCTCGCCAATGAGGAGGTCTTCTGTCAATCTGTATGATAACTAAGAGACTCAAAAACAATAGAGATGGGAACACCGTTGTCGATAAAAACTCGATTTTAACCAGTTGCTAAATGGTGATGACAGTCAAAATCCCGCCAATGTGCTTTGTGCAACTGACTCAAGTCAATCTGCAGGGTAAAGCAAAGGAGATAGATTAAATGGGTTACAAACATATCTTTTTAAATAAGCTGGCTGGTCAAAAGGATGCATCAATTCATTCCTACAATATGGTGGGATAAAAGTGTTCTCCACGATTGAAATCCTCTGTACTATATGTAAGCTCTATAAAAAGGCCATGTTCTTTTCTGCACAAAATATAGCAAATATATCTTCGGTGAAAAGTAAAATTGGTCTAGGTATATTAAAAGGATTTAAAATGAACTTAAAACAATTTTGTTTTCCACAGTCAATATGCAGTTTCGCATTAAAAACTGAAAATTCTGTCAGTGAGAATCAAAATATGAAAATTCTGAAAAATAGACTAATACTAATAATTTTGAAAAAATAAAATTGGAAAAATTGTATAAGAAATATATTTAAGGATTAAATTTAAATTGAAAAAAAAGAGAAATGTCTTACTTCCCTTAACTTAACCCAAATTTTAAATTTAAATTCCCTTTTTTTTTTTTTTTTTGTTAAAACTAATAAATACAATTTTTTTTAAAAGGGTTTCCGAATTTGATTCATTTTAACCTAATATCCTGCATTCCGAGATAAATTTAATCAGCTGAATTATGGTATAAATTAAAAGGAATATTTTCAGTACAATAAAAAAAACAAGCAATTGTACCAAGATGTCATAGCTCATACTCACCATTTTGGCTAAATGTATGTTTTTCAACGTAAGGAATGGATTAAAATGTTTTTTTTTTTTTTTTTTTTCAATTTGCTAAGCAGGTGCGGTAGAACCATCCCACAACGTTTTATGTAGCAGAACAGTAGAATTTTGGAAAAGTTTCAGATTCTTGGTCCAAATTGAAAAACCAAAAATGTTGTGTATCCAAGAGCACTTTAAACAATGCTTTAGAATACTAATAGAGCCAATTACTGAAAATTAAAGAATGAAAAATCTTGCCAGTAACTAGCTAATTTCATACATATGCAGGACAGGACAACGTTTGCTGGGTCAGCTAGCTGAATAATATCCTCAGTTCTGATATTTACATTATCACGATTGTACACAAACAAGTTTGGTACCAAATGAAAGATGACGTTCAGTTGTTTATAATGAGTGAAATAGTTTTAAAATCGTTCATGAGAAAGTCGAGATATTTGAACTTAAAATCAACCATTCAAAAAGATATCAGTTATAAAGGTTTAGCACTACAAATAAATGGATTTGACGGATTAAAAGAGTTTGATGAGCGGATTGGAACCATGAAATAGCTATAATTCTTTCCATAAGCTTGGTGTGGTGGTAGCGGCTTTAAGTTTTTTTTTTTTTCAAAGATTTCAATTTGTTTTCCAAATAATTATTCTTAATTTAACTTGCGAAATAAATGACACATAAAAGTGATATTAGTATTAAATGAAAGGTATGTTGTATCTTATTATCTTATAAAAAACTGTGTTTTGTCGACACTGATTTACTTTTTTTTTATTTCAAGAATTTTAGAAAAAAACGTGTAAGACATTCCAAAGTGATCATTTCCATTTGTTTCATTGTCATTATCAAAAAAATAAACTAATCTTAATTTTTATATTTCGTTCGAAAATTATTATTCCTTAGAAAGTATACCATAAAAAAGCTGATTATTACAAAATAGTAGTAGGTACCTACTTTTTTTCTTTTTTTAAATATAAAAGCCTCAATTTTTATTTTCTCACTAAATTACTCGTATATCTCATTCGAAGGGAAAAATTTCTATAATTCCTCAAAAGTTAACACTTTAAATTATATTTAGGGTAAAATTCATAAAATTTTTACTTTTTTCTTCGCGCTTTTTTATGTATTTGGCGCTCAAAAACAAATTAACATTTCAACAGCTGGAATGTATAACAACCATAAAATCGCAACTAACATACCTATTTCTCTTCGTTTCTCTCTCTCTCTCTTTCTCTCTCTCTTACACACTCTCTTTATCTGGTTGCATTAAATGAGAATTTCATGGATTCTCCTCTGACATCGACAATTTTCGATGGGCTCTCTTCTATCCATTTGGATCTACATTTGGCCTTCGATGATTCCAATTGGTTTTCAGTAGTGGATTGTTTATAGAATTATCAGATTCTTGGTTATGTGGATGGTGGTAATGGTGATGATTGTTGGATGATGATATACAAGGATGACTACTGCTAGGATGATCAAGATCATCTTCTACTAAAGAAGATGCTTCGGAACCAATTGTGCTGTTGTTGCTAATAAGAGGAGCTACCGATGAGTTATGATTATGATGATGATGTTGATGTCGATCATATTTGTCATCATTGGCTTGGTGTTGTTTATTGTTCCATGACAATGTGTTGTTGTTGTTGGCCAATGCTGGAGACGTGCTGAAAATTTTCATTTGTCCATCGTTTCTATCTAAGGTTGAGGTGTTGGAAGGATGAAATTGTGTGTGTTCAAACAGATGTTCATTGTCATCGGGAAAGAGGGCGTGATTCTGAAAATTCAAACAAACTATTATTTCTAGGGTTAAAGTCATTTTACGGAAGTTGAAAGTAAAAAATAGTTAATAAGAAAATTAAGCTCACTCCCTATAAGTTTTAGTTTTTTCTTCAGTTGGTTTAGTTAAATTATTATTAATTATTATCAGGTATACCAACAGAAAGGAAAACACTGCAGAAAAAAATAATAACCAATACCAACATAATGGTAAAAGTTTTCAGAGGTATGACCAGAGCAATGCTATCTAATCAATATATTTTCTTTAATAATAATATTTTGCTTTTTTTGTGATTTCAATACTTTGGATTTGCTACGATTTCGACAGATTAAAATCCAATATTTATTAGATTCTAGACCCTATATTTTGACAATCGACTTGTAATTTAGTCTCTATGAAAACAACGTAGGAATTTAAATATCTCACCCATACACTCAGTGTTTGTATTATCTCTTACCATGGAAGGTTAGCTCTTAAGTCTCTTCTTTCATGGATGAACGCTGATCAATTCTAGGTACTGATCAGCAAGGGGTTTAAGCTGTCCAAAATTTTTTTTTTTTTTTACGATTTCTATCTAAAGTAAACCTCATAGTGAAAAAAAAAATAAATGCAAGAGTTGTAGGTGGTAGAAGATCTACAACTTTTGTTCAAATATTTTTCGGGGTATTCCACAATATTTTACCAGTACTCCGCTCATATTTTTCGTGACATTTAACAATTTATTCCGCTTTTTTCTAAAGCTTTTCTTCCTTTTTTCCCGCGAAATTTTATATTTTTTACCATGCTACCATATGTTTCTTATGACTTCCTTTCGTATTTTCTAGGCTATTTCTAGATCATTCACCAGTATTTTAACGTTTTTTTTCTTGACTTACCACGCTTTTTTCCGCCATATTTTGAAATTTTTTCGTTGGTACTAAATCTTTTTTTTCATGACTATCCACTCTATTTTCACCAGTATTCCGCGCTTTTTCACCGATCCGCCCATATTTTTCGTGACGTTTACGCAATTTATTAACCTGTGTATGTTCCGTGGTATTTTACACTATTGCTATATTCCGCTATATACCGCGATCGTTTACCAGTATTTTTCGATTTTTCATTGTTTCGAGCGCATTTTTACGTGCCTTTTTTCAACGGGATTGCATGCTTTTTCTCTGTGGTACTAAACCCTTCTTTAAGACTTTCCATGCTATTTTTCGCTGTATTTCGCGGTGATCAACGCTTTTTTATGTTGTATCCCGCGGTATTACATGATTCTTTTTGTGGTATTAAACGTTTTTATCAATGTTACTAATTCAACCATAATCGCAGAAATTCTATCCTCTATTTCGTGCATTTAATTATTTTTTCGGTAAGCCTGATGCCAATAATGCAGAACTTAATTGATAATGTGCATATAACTTGACAGCAGCACCACCAATTCTAATTGTTTTTGACAATGTTTTTTAAAAACAGTGTTTTTGGATAGTTTAAAATTCTAAATCTCAAAAACTTTATATGATAGAGCAATAACTTTCACACTCGATTCGAGTTCATAGTGTCAAATTCTTTTGCAGAAATTTGATTTGAACAATTTTTGACAATATATTTTGACAAAATATCTATTGTTTATGTTCAATAATAAAAAAAATTTCATCAACTTTTTCGATGAAAATTAAGATATTTTTTCAAAATAAATTCGTTGCGAACATAAAAATTAATAATTATCTGAATGTTTGGCATTTTTTCCAATATTTTTGAGGTTATATAGAAAAAATATCTGACCAAAAATTGTAGATTTTTCTTACCATCTACATTTCTTGTATAAAACTTTTTTCGATAGGAGGTCTACTTTTGATAGAAATCATAAGAAAACACGCATATGCCATAGTTTGTAGACAACATATGTTTTACATACGCCAGTTTAATAAAAGAAAAACATTAAACAAAATTATTATTTACCTTGGAATCAGCATTTCTTTCGCCATTGTTGATCGTCGCAAATAATTTTGGTTCTGACAACGATGCCACACCATGGTCAATGGAATGATTTAACTGATCAGTAGGATGCATTTGTGGAGGAGGTTGTTGTTGGTTTGACTTACTATTATTACTAGAACTACTGTAACTATTTCTATTGTTTGTTGTATTTACATAGTGGGAGCAGCCATTTTGCATTGCTGCAGGCTGCCGTTGGCTGTGACGGTTTGTGTGTCGTTGGCGGCTACAGTCTTCAGCAAATACTGAAGGTCTGCAGCCACCGCTTACACTGCTACTGCCACCATTGAAGAAATTCGGTGAGGAACTTATTTTATTGAGTGCAAAACGATCATTGAGCTTTTTTGGATTTGCATATTCAACTTCGATATTTTTTCGATGATTTTTTGCAGCTACTGGAATGAAGTAGAGAGCAGTGTCATCATTACTACTACTCCTTCGTTGCGGTGGTACTTTTGAAAGAGGTGTCGAACTGCTTAGAGCTGAGCTGGGCTGATGATGCTCATCATCTAGTTCAGTTTCGGCGAATATACACTCTGAGCTATTTTCATTTCGTCGTGGGCAATTTCCATTGCCATTAGGAAGTTGCTTAGCTGACTGAGGCATGTCTTTGATAAATTGAAAGTGCTGCGATTTTGGTATCAAAGTTCGCATTTCATGATACTCATGAAGTGCACTGCTTTCGCCTAACCCTCCACTCAGTCCACCATCGCCGAGAAATCCTCCTAGACCGGTAGTTTCAGTATTGCCACCAGGTGTGCTAGCAGCGCCAATATTTGATTCAGATTGAGATGTAAGTTGTATTTGTCCTGATCGCATCTTAAAACGATGTCGCTGACAAATGAATATCAAACTAAAAATTAAGATGCACAAAGTTGAGAGTGCTGCGCCAATAGCTACGCCCAGGTAAGCATCTAATATTGAGCGTCTCTCATTGGGATGGATGATCCAGTTACGTAAATTGAAAAAGATAGGTGCACCTATTCCATTTTCACCTACAACACGAACTGTAACTTTGACTTCTTCTTGCTCGGTGATGTTGGGGAACTGATTTACATAAAAAAAGAATTTTACAAAAAAATATTCAAATTAAAAACAATTTTATACTTACTTTGAAAAAAGTCTCATTGGAACTGACATTAGCTTTATATGTAACATTATTGACCGTCCACAAAATGCTATAATAGTTAATTTTTCCATTGGATTTGCTTGGTGGATCCCATGTTAGTTTAAGGCCATCATCGTTGAATACTTTGTGATTCGATACAGTACCGGGAGCTTAAAACAGAAAGTAGTTTTATGGGGTATAAAAAAAGTATTGCCTCGAAAATTAATTTTTTGAATTTGATTTTAAAAGAATTGATTGGGCTTTAAAAAACAAGGCAAAAATGAACATTACAAAGTCGCCACAATTCTGTCTGTCCGTCTGTCTGTCTGTCTGTCTGTCTGAGTATACCTCGAGCTACAGCCTTAACCGCTAAACCGATTTTCTTGAAACTTTGTGGTTAAGGGTCTTTGATGATTCCCTAAAGGGAAAATTGAAATTTTGGTTTTGGTACCAAAACTAACGGTACCTGTCAGATAACCATAATGGAAAAGTCATTTTTTTCAAAAATGGCTCTAACGATTTTAATTAAAATTTTTGTATCTGCTTTTGTTAGTAGGGTCATACTTTAAAAATGAATGTAATGTTTGTAAAAATTCTAATAATGGTACCTCCCATAGAAACGTGTGTTTCATTTTTGAAGTTCTCTTAAACGACTGGACCAATTTTGATGATTTTTTTCATACGGAAGTTCCATATTAATTTCAAAATTATTTGATATCAAAATATTCAAAAACGTAATTTTTGGATTATGAAAAAATCTTCTAAAATTTTTTTTGTCAAAAATCAATTTTTCGAAAAGCGGTCTCTGTATTTTTTGAAATTTTGGTTTAAGATGTGCATTCATGAATGAAAAGTCTTAAATTTTAAGTCGATGGTTTTTCTTTTTGAAAGGTATTATTTATTGGAAAATAATAATAATAAATTACGACTTTGATTTTGCACTTTTCCTGTAACTGCAACTACATACATATGTATATGCAATGAAGCCGAAAATATCAACAAAATTATGAAAAAATTGATTGACCTGTACTATCTCACAGGTGTAATTTACAGTTACGCAGCAATGAACATTTATGTAGATCGTTTAATTCAGAGTAATTTCTTTTTATCACGTTGAAATAGCATACAAAACTGCTATTAAAACATTTTATTTAAACTTTTGCCTATCAGCCAGAAAGAATAGGAAATAATGTAGGCCTTACAAGAAAGTCCTCATTTAAAATGCTAATTTTTCTATTAGAAAAAAGTTAAGAAATGAGTAAAAATGTTGCACCCGCAATTTTAAGGGGTCATATCTTAGGGGTATTTTTTATTGGGTATTTCCAACAAATTTTGATTAGGGAGTGAAAAAAAAAAAACAAAACAAAAAATCATTTAAAAGCAAGTTAATCCAATAAATAATTTAAGAAAAAATGATTTTCAAACTCAGAATTACAAAAATCACCCAAAAAATTTTAGCAATTTTTTTTTCAAAACTGCATGGTATCTACGTTATAAAATATAATTTTTTCTTAAAAATTCAATGGCCATTTTTGAAGTCAACCTACTCAATAAAGGTAAAGGGTCTATATTTTTTTGCTTGGCGACTCACTTTTTACATGTTCGCTGTCTTTCCCCTCATCACTATTTTAAGGTTATCCGGACAGTTTTTGCGGAACTTCGAGAATAATCTTTTAAGAACTATTGAAAGTGAAAATTTTCCAATTTCTATCTCTCTCATGGTATTATTTTTCTTAAATACGGCTTCTACAATTTCGATGCAAAAAAATTCATATGCGCTGTGTGAAAAAGTCTATATTTTTATGGAAACCGTTTTGTTTTTTTTTCAAAAATCTCAACAAACTACTCTTTCTATTGAACCTTTTTTTTTGTTATTAATATTTGTTATTTAAAAAATTTTTTAAACTGCAAGAAAGTTTAGTATTTTTTTTAGTTATTTTTGGATTTAAAAACAAAATTAGCTTTAGATGTTATCTTACAAATAGCATGCCAATTTTTAGCTAAAATGTTCAAGACCAACAACTTCCAAATTTGTACACTTGGTGTTTGTAGTAATATTATGTTCTAAGGTTTGTAATAAGGAAAAATAGGTAGAATACATGTTATTCTTATTATTTTTGTTTTTTCTTAACTATCTTAATAATAAAATTCACGACTAGGTCGCACGTTCTTGCTCTTAGGTTTAAAGTTGCTGTGGACGTTAAAGCTTCTTATATAAAGTTTTAAAAATTAATAATTTTATAAGAAATGTAAGCAAAAAATAAAATTCATTACAAAAATGACAAACAACTTCTTAAATTGTGCTTCCGCACATAAAATTGGTTCAGTCGTTTAAGAGAGAGTAAAATATGAAAAAAAAATGGTTCGATGCGAGGTACCGTAAGTAGAATTTTTACAAACATTTCTTTCAGATGTATCAAAAGTAGACACAAAAATTTTAAACAAAATTATTAAGAGTTTTGAAAAAAGTTAACGTTAATTAAAGTTTAAGTTGTAATGACATGTCTGATTGTTATCTCGAGTTCAATTTTTTTGACGAATACTAAACTTGCCCTATAGCACCTATATCGCAGGTAAAAAAATGCAATATACACTTACGATCTGGTAGAGTTTGCACATCGACTTCTCCATAAGGAATATAGTTTGTACAATTATAAAATAATATTTTATAATGTTTCCTTGGCTTAAGATGTCTCAATATGAGTTTCGATGATTTTATTGTCCTGAAAAAAAAAAAAAAAAAAATATTATAAAAATTACAAAAATTTATTACTATCAAAAAAATGCTCCACCAACTTACATATCTTCACAAGTTTGTTTGCTTGTTCCAAAATCTTGAATTTCATAAGTAAAATAACAAACTTGTACACATTTATCTTCAAAGTTTTCCGTAAATATAAATGAAATTGATCGAGGATCAATATTTAAAACTCTAAACGGTACCGAGGTGGTTTCTTGAGTATCATTTTCAATCTAAAAAAATTAAGTCAAATATTTATTAGACAACAAAAATGAAAGCAAAAGATTTTATTTTGTTTTTACAATTTTCCATTGGACAAATCGAAAATCCTGCTGAAGATCTTCGTTTTCATTTGTAATCACCAAAACACGAACTTTGGCCATTTGGCAATTCTTAAGCATCAACCCAGTGACATTTGATGGAACAATAATACTGAAGATGTCTTCGTCATCTTCAGAATCGTTGCGAGTTGCTTGTGCTCTCCCTAGAACCTCTCTTGTTTGGCTCTCACTTAGAGGAATAACTTCTTGAAGATTGTCTTCAATATCATTGGGTACCAAAATAACTGTTACCGATGAGGATATGCCCTGCAGACTGTGTTCCTTTAGAAATACTTGCGGATGTGGACGTGTGAGTGCAATTGAAAATTGTACAACGAAATATTTAGTTTTTAACGCTGGATTGGACCAGGTGATGAAGACATCAGCAGATAAATGAAATGCTCGAACGGGTACTAGAAAAACAGGATCATTTAGAAAATATTTAAAAATAAATTCAAACAACTTACATCCTTGAGTACAGCAATGTGCTGGTTCACTTAAAAAAGAGCTTTGCATTGTTTCTTCAATGCTTTCCTTGTTGCTGTATCGTATTGAAGAAATAGGAAGCAGGGCTCTTATGAGGATGACGAAGGGTTTATAAACTGGCATATGGCCAGATATAACGACGTATTGGGAATGATTTAACTGAAGTGGAGGCTTAGACTCCCAGCGATAGGGATTATTTTGTACAAAATGCACACTTATAAAGTACAGCTAGAAAGAAACAATATAAAATATAGTTTTTTCTTTGAGTGAAATTGATTATTGAAGACATCATGAAAACTTACCGAAGTTGCACTATGAAATGTGACATTGATTGTGTTAAAATTCATAGCATAACAATGAACATTTCGGAGAGGTTTTGGCATGTTGTCCAAATCTTCACGTTGCGACAATCGCAATAAAGCTGCTGAATATGTTTCGCCAGCAATGTTTTGTGCGAAACACTGATAAATGCCCTCATTTGCAATATCAAATGACTGAATAGTGAGGACATTTCGTTGAATATTGATCGTATAGCTGTCTTTGCTGAGCGGTTTGCCATTGTGAAACCTTGACAAAAAATAAAACATATTTCACAGAATTAAAGAAACATGACAGTTTTGTATATTGATCATGGAAACTTACCACGAAAATTCAGGTTGTGGATTGCCTTCAGCAGAACACGAATAATTTACAAATGCTGCCAAAGCACTCTCATAGGATTCCAGAGGCTGAACAATTACTGGTGGTTCGGTGACAATTACTTGAAATATCTGCGCATCATCCTGTGTTGCACATCTATAATAACCATCATCTTTTGCAACTGTCGAATCTCGTATGTGAAAATCTCTGCTATTGTTGCTGATTTTTTTCTGTTGCAAATCAAGTGATTTACCAAACCACCATTCGATTGTTATTGAATTGGATGTCCCGAAACAACGAAGTCGCAGATTTGTTCCGGATGGAATGTAATGAACATCATCTTGTAGTGGAGGAAGCAATTTGTACTTGGAAGATGATTTGTATGATGAGTTATTGGTAATATTTGGTGGTTCGACGTTAATTGTTAAAATGAATTGACGATGTTTTTTGCCAGCGTAGGAGTTTCGAGCAATGCATCTGAAAAAGAAACGAAAAGAACTTTCTTGTTAAAAAAAAAATAAAGAAAGACATACATAGATATTATAAATCGGAATCATGAAGGAACAAAAAGCTCCAGTGTCAGTTCTGATGAACTGCGAAGGGAATGATTTAGCGACAGGAATAATTGGAATTGAAAAACGATTTTTAATCAAGTAGTCATTTTTGTCATGAGATAGTTTTTGTATCCGAGCAAAAAGATATTTTCAAAGAAGCATAATGTGCATTTTTGTGAAATTAATTCAAATATTATCATATAAATTCAATTTTATCGACCAAGTCCCTGTAATTTAGCTAAATTTTGCATTCGGTGAATTTCAAATGGTCTAAATGAATATTGTAGTTCACGCACATAAATGTTTGATTAGTCAAAATTCTATTTCTAAAGTAGATTGAATACATCTTGATATTAAACAACATACCTAAAAACTCAGTGTTATCAAATTTTTTTTTTGTGGTATTTATGCATGCAGCATGCAAAAAAAAATTTTTTACTAAAAGACCTCTATAGCAATTTTAATTAATATTTGTATACATATAAAGAGTAGTATAAAATTGAATTTTGGTATTTTTACTGAAGTCTTAAATTTTCCATTGAAACCACATCTTCAAAGATCAATTCCGTTTTACAAAAGTTTCGAGCAATTTTGTTCACGTAAAAAGTAAATTTTAAAATTTTTCACAGACTTACCTACGAATTTATGATATTTTCGATACTATTTAATGATTTTTAATGTAAACCAAAATTATTATTAACATTTTTATTAAAATTATTAAAGTTACATAGCCAAATGAAATGAATGGTTCAATTCTCTAAAAGAAAATATAAACGTCATTTTGTTGCATAAATTTATCTGTAATATATCAGTCTTTGCCTTTAATTTAACCAATAGACTTAGTACAATATTGTCTTAAAGGGTGAATGCATCTTGAAACTAAGATACAAAAAAATTAATTAAATTTTTCATTAAATTTATTAGTTTTATAATTAAACATATTTTTAATAAAATACATCTGTGACAAAGACTCTACTGGTGGCTATTAGAGTTCCGACGACCAAAGCTGACATTCTTGATAGATTTTCATAAATTATATTTAAGATTGTGAAACTTTTATAGCATGTACTATTATGTGTGATATACCAAATGAAAGGTTATTTGATTATGAAACTTTATAATTCAATGATAATTTTATATAGCTTAGGTAAAGAATTATGACGTGCCGTGTAAAAAACAAACTCTTGTTTCTGTTTACTCCGCTCACAGACTACAAAAAAATTGTACAAAAATGTATTCATCTAATATCTATAACGTTTCTGTACCTAAATTTCAAATTCCAAAATGAAAAAATAAAAAAACTAAAAAAAAAAAAATTATTGGAGACGATCAAAAAACTTGCACCGAAAAAAACTTGCTTTTACCATAACTTATCGAAAAAAAAATTAAAAAAAAAACAATTCTTCTTTACATGTATTGACAACATAATTATCTAAAAGTCAATTTGATCTTATATTCATTCGACACTTATCAATTAAAAAAAATAAAAACCACTAAAGTTAATTTTAGAAAATCGTATGCTGTTTGCAAAACTCAAAAAACACCATTATTGAGCAGTTTAAAAGAAAAATCTGTACCTATTCGTCTAATTTGTTTTTTTGATTATCTATCGATTTATAATTTAAATGAAGATGAGCAGCCACGAATTGATGGTCTTGTCCCAATTGTGTTAAAGAGGTGTGCGGGGGCTTTGGCTGTTCCCCTTGAACTTATTTTTAATTGCTCTCTTCGTGAAGGTGTTTTCTTGGAGACTTGGACAACTTCTTTCTTAACTCCAGTGTTTAAGTTAGGGTTGAAAAGTGAGGCAACTAATTACCCTCCTATTTGCAAAAATCAGCAATTCCTAAACTCTTTGAAAAAATAGTTTGCAATAAATTGATTTTCGTATAAATAATCTGAAATCGAATCCTGTGTTTTTTACTTCGGGTGTACCTACCCCAACGTAGTCATTTAGGACCCCTCCTATTTTTAATTTTTATCAACGACATTCCTAATTATTTCAATCACTGTATGTGCTTAATATATGCGGACGACCTCAAACTTTACGAGTATCTAACCATAAAATCTAGACAGTATCAATCTCCAGAGAGATTTATCCAATCTCTTAGTTTGGTGTGGCAAGAACGATCTTCATCTTAATTTTTCGAAATGTCAACAATCTTCGTTTCGCCGAAAAACTAGTTCCATAACATACGATTACAACTTTACAGAAATTTTAAGGACTTTACAAATCCTTTCAAACTAAGATCGCTCTATTTTAGCTATTTTAGGTCTATTCTAGAAGACTGTTGAATTGTGTGGATCCCGTATTATAAGGTTCACTCGTTAAGATTAGAAAGGATCCAGAAACGATTCACTAGAATTGCTATAAAGACTTTACGATGGAACATTGACATGCCCTCTTACAACTCGAAATGTTTGTTATTGGGGATCCAATATCTGGAGGTTCGGAGTTCATATTTTGAAATAATGTTGTCAGAGATTTAATTAATTATAAGATCAATTGTCCTTCGTTACTCTCGATGATCACTTTTTATGTACCTGCGCGAGATTTTCGCTCTTGCTAGTTGTTGTTGTTGTTCAAAGAATAATAAATGGTTTTAAATAATAGGAAATCTCATGCTTCCAATAGTTCGTGGTATCACAATGACCCTGTATTGGTCTAGGTGTGTCAGTTTTTATGACAGCCACTTTTAACCTTACCTTAACCTAACCTATGACTTTAGCCTAAAACATCTCAAAATGAACTCTGGCTTCACTTTTTACTTAAATAACTTTTTTCCACTCAACTGGACTGAAAAAGAAAAATCATGTCGCAAATCGAGATTTCATTATACCGCATTGATAACCATTCGTTACCATTTCCACTGAACCATAATATCTCATACCTAATTAAGTTAAAAAGTAAACCACACTAATAAGCCCTTAATAACTTCCTATACTGCAAGCATTAAATCACATAAATACCAACAGCTAAGTGCAGAGATAAAATATAAAGCATTTGAGGTCTTGAAAAAAAAAGAAAAAAAAAACAAATACTCTTGTTATCTTAACAATAAATTAGAACCATCACGCAACTAACTCCACACCTCGCAAGTACATGAACAATTGTATCTCTATGCAGTTTACGTGTACGATTCCACTTGATAGTCTCGAAACACTCTTTGCTCGCATCACTAAATGTACAATTTTTTGCCGCTGTGAGTCGTAAAATCCATTCATTGACTATAATTCCTTGGTGGTTGGTGGTTCGTGTCCAGGACACGGAACAAAATATGATATTTCAACAATTATTGTTTCCATTGAGATTAGTTTCACCACGCAATAAGCATCAGCAGCAGCAACAGCGGGGGGTTAAAGATTATAAAACTTTTTGCCATGTGTTCTCATCGCTCTTCGAATCTCTCATGATGGAATCTCACAATATTGGATAGATGGTGAATTCGAATAGAGTAAGACTCTGCCACTATATATTCACTAAAAGCAGATTTGTTACAGTTTTTAATTTATTACACGTAATTAGAACTCGTTAAATATTTTAAATTGTACACTAGATTGCAATCTTCGCCGCCGCCGCTGATGCGCCTCTGCTCTACCGACCGAATATACATTGTATAAAGAATCATGCGATGGAGATGGATGTTGAATGGTTGACTGGCCTAAGAGATATGACCAAACTGATTATGATGATGATGGCAAAAATTTTCATTTTCCCCTTCCCGAGATTCTATAAAGACTGAAATAATGTACTGCATTTTATTTGATGATTAAGTGCTAAGAACACGCTAATCAAATATTATACAGAGCTGTGGACTATTTTCATTTTGCAAAAAATCTTGCTAAATTTGAAATATTTGCTAATTGTCAGAAGCGTTCATAAGCAATTGGTTCGATTTGTCGATGTGAAATTGTGAACAAATGGTGAGCAGTCTCCGATTGAAGACTAGACTAGACTAGAAGATATGTAACCACAGAATTATCGGGCGAAAGCGGTCCAGTCTCTAGCAAAAGACTAGTCAATGAGCGGTAGCAGGTCTCAGTAGAGAGCGGCACTGTTCACCATACACTTATAAGAAGTGGATCGCGAAACGAAACAAGCAGAAGCCAAAGGTGGTCTACTTTCTGTCTCCAGCGACAACTAGAGAATAAGCGGTGAGCGGTATATGGCTACGGCTATTGTCTATGTTACGCTTAGAAGAAGGGCTAGAGAACAAACGGTGAGCTGTCTCTGGTTAATGGCTCTTGTCTTTGGCAATTCTGGAAGAGTCAAGAAGAAGCCTTGCCTTGTCGGATATACACTTGGAAGAAGTGGATCTCAAACGGAAAACAATTGGGACCAAAAATTTGTGGATTAATGAAGCTCCTTGCTAATAACTCAGTTGTCTGCCTCGCGGAAGAATTGTAAAATAATTCTTTTTATTTCTCAAGTTCGCTTTTACTTCCAGTACACTACATTGGTACTCGGCAAGGGAAAAGCAAAAGACTGATTTTGCATCAAAATTGCACTTCAACATATACAATTTGGGTAAGAACCAACTGTGAATCGAAAGAATCAAAATAAATTTCTTTTGATATTAGAATGTTAAACATGAAACGCATTCAAAATATAACATCTTCATATTTATTTGTTGTGTCTGATTGTTTGGTTGGTTCGGAATTGTAAGGGGTTCAAACACATAACCTAGCACCTACCCCAACCAAACCCTATAGTGATCTCAAGCATGGTGGTTGCAGGGGGGTAGAATGCTTCCTCAAACATATTTCTACTTTGTACTGGGTCGTGAGTCGGGCTATGCCCCAACCACTCCAAAATTGTTCAAACTCAAATAGCTCAACAACAAACGGCTTTGCTTCATTTAATACTGAACCCTTACTGAAGATCTTGCATTTGAGATCACTATAGTTACTTATATTATTATAAGGGTACCAAGGGGAAGTTACCAGTGTAAGAAAACAAAGGTATGTAACGCATTTCGCATTCAAGTAGTGCGGATAAAAAGAATCACTGTTTTTGGTGGTAAGTTCATTCCTAGAAGCGCAAGTAAGCAGAGAGTTTTTAATCATGTCCAATAGGTTCAGGTGGGATTGAAGAGTACCGGGGATCGTATTCGAGCTTTTCATGAATATACAATTCGGTGATAACAGCTAGATCAGAATGGGAGACAAATTTATTTCATTCCGAGGATGAACAATTGATCGGTTTCCTCGATCCAGTCATGGATAGACGCAAAGGGCGTTGGTTCTGCTTTATGGATAGTAAGCATTGATGAGTTTTTGAAACAAAACAAAACAAAAAAAAGTTAAAAGTTGAAAAGGTTTTATAAATATTAATAAAATGTTGGCGCCCAACGTGGGGACAATAGATTAATTATTTTTAACCAAGTCAGCAAATCTTCGATCAAATCTCTTACACTGGAACATTTGTTTTAATGATATACCTATAAAATATATTTCTGGGTCAATTACAACATTTTTGAATAATGGAATGGTTCGTACTAAAATACTGACTAAAAGTTAATGAAAGCAGTTAACGGACTAAAAATTAATTAACTGCAGAACTTTTTAACTGGTTTTAGTCTTCTAGTCAATAGAAAGTTTTTGTAGTGTTATGTTTGAAATTTTAGTCAGGCGTACTGCCACACTTCCATGACACGTTCTTGCAAGAATATTGAGCTCTGAAAGTAACTTTAAGTTAAAAGAATACAAACAAAAAGAACAGTACAAAAAACTTTCTACTGACTAGAAGACTTAAACCAGTCAAAAAGTACTGCTTTTATTAACTGTACATTCAGTATTTTAGTTATGACTGCTAACTGTTTACTTTGCAGTTAAGGTGCATAGTAGCAGTACTAACTTGCAGTTAAAATTAAAGTCAATTAACTGCGACTGAACTGACTGACTGCATTACCAATCGACTGCTCTTCACCAGCTCTGGTGAATATAACCTTTTCTCGAGGAGAACCACTCTTTAAACTACTTTCTTATATATCAACCTTTTTTTTAACCCCACGTAAGACATTGAAAAAATTTTCTAAGAAAAATTGTCAGACAAAATTTTGTTTGCACAGCTCTGTGTACACATAAAGTTGAACATTTTTAATTGCTATTTAATTAATGTGTTTTGATTGGCCAAAAAAAGTCAGAAATAAATCTATTTGAAAGAGTAGAAGTGGTTATTGAGGAGGAAAATGAATAGTTATTGCGCCAAAAAGAACAATGATACGTTTATCATATAAATTATGTAGAATTGTATAATACGTTGACTTTAAAAATTTCAAAATATTATGGAATTAATTGTAGCCACATAAATTATGATTGGGACTTAATGGATACTGATTCACATTTTTATTGAAGACTAAAACTTAGTACAGAGTTTTATTCGACTTGGTAGAATGACCAACCGGCACCCTCGACTACTGCAATAGGGGAGTAACTTAAACTTCGGAGCCTGATTTTGAAACTCTAATCTAATAGTTTTCAATTTAAATAAAAAAGATGGCCATTTTGGAGCAACATCTCACAAAAAATTAAGCCTTTTAGCCTAAACATGATTAAAACTTTAAATTAATAAAATACCACTTACTTGTATTTTCCTCTGTCTGTCTCGCTCACATTTCTCAACACTAAACTCCCATTTGTCAAAGTTATAAATCTGAAAGAATTAAAGAGAATTAATAAAATTAAAATTAATGACTTCAATATTCAATATAAAATAGCGAATATGGTAAATATTTATTTTAGTTCTTTTCGATCTTTACTCGCCTGTTTTCTTTGAGTTTTCTTTCAATCGAGGTATTCCCATACAACCATGATACATTTGCCATTGGTATACTTTGCACTGGACAACTCAAAGTAATTGGCATTCCTTTTGTGGCAGTTATATTTGACTGTGATGAAATCCGCTTTAATACTAAAAAAAAAAAACAATTAAAAATTAATTGAAGATAATTTGTGAAAAAAAAAGAAAGTAAGAACCTGGATATTCGACAGAACAGCTCTCTGACAAAAGGGCATGATGGCCCCATGTTGTTACATTAACCAAACATCGATAAACTCCCGTGGCTTTTTGATTTGTTGGCAATCTAAGTGTTCCATTATGTAGAATTTCAAAATCATTGCGCCGTGGAGCGAATGTATTGAGTTCGATTCCATTGCGATACCAAATGTAGATGAATTCCTTGGCAGGAACAATATTTTCATCTGAAATTATAAATGGGAAATAATTCAAAATTTGTTGAATTAATTTTATGATTCATGAAAATTATTTCTGTTTAAAGTAGAGCGATTCAGTAAGATCAAAATTTAAAAAAATATAAAGTGCAATAAGGCCCAATAAATTAAAGCCAAACTATAATTTGTTTTTATTTCTGTCCTTAGCCAAAAAAAAGCCAAAAGAGAATGGTCAAAATTAGTTTTTTTTGGCATTCAAATGGGGTTACGGTATACTTATACAAGGGTGCTTCTTAAAATCTAAATATCAGAAAATCTAACGTGGCACCCTGCCACCCTGTGGCAATTCTGTCTACCCATCTGTCTGTCTATTTGTGTATACCTCGAGCTACAACCTAAGTTCCTGAAGCGCTTTTTTTCAAATTTAGCTAAGGATCTTGGGTAATTTCGTAGAGCGGAAATTTAATTTTTTTAAGTCAAAAATTAATGGAGTCAGGGACCGTTAATTTTTGACTTAAAAAAAAATTTGTTTGAGCTAAATCATTATAAAGTCCAGAAAACATTTAGCTTCAATTTCTTATTTTTAAAATTTTGATACGTTTTTTTGTAAACCCATTTATTGGTCTTTGAGTAGAAAATGACGTTTTTTTATCCTTCCATTTTTTCCACTAATGGATAATATCCCAAATGTTCAGCCTTGCCCCGATGACGTTTTTTTGTAAAAAAAATTACCCACTCTTATTTTTTTTTTTTTTTGCTTAACTAGCCATAGGGCTGTCGATTCCCGCAACCTTATGACGCTGATTTTGAGTCTCTATCTCTAACACTATTATAGATATATAACATTTATGTTTTGTTGTTTTATAAACCAGTGAATTCTGTTCTGTTCAAAATTTGGTGACGCAACATGGTCAAAAATGTAAAAAACTGCGAAAGCACCAACAAACGTCTCCTGCTAAAATTACCCTCTAAGAACCTTTTTGATCATAACTTTACTGGGTTATTGGATTAAAATACCAGTTTAAAAAATTTAAAATTTTACAGCAACTAAAAAACTTGAGTTTAAAGAAAACATTATTAAAACTGAGCCACTTTTCGAATTATGTTCCCATTTTTAAATTGTATTCTTTTGAAAGATTTACATTTCAATCTAAAGAGGGGGCTATTCTTGTTTCAATTTACACAACCTAGGCCAAACAGTAACGAGCGGTTAGCTTACAGCGACAACGTGAAATGTCATGTTTCGAGTGACTCACTTCTTAATTTTAATGGTCAGTGAATATGGATTACAAAGATTAACTGGTTTCATACCTTTAAAGTGTGTTCAATTGGAAAAAAGTTACGTATACGCCGTAGTGTCCACTTAATTTTAAACAATAAAACAATTTATATTTACAAAGTGCATAATTGCTAATCAATTCAATGATCTTCTAAAGAATTCCTATTCTCTGTCGTACAAAGAGATTGTAAGTAACAGAAAATAGGACGTTTGCTTCTTAGTTTTTTTTTTGCAGCGCTTTACATAAAGTCTTTGTAATGTAAAAAGCATGAAAAAACCTTTCCTATAAGTTGTGTACTGACAATCTTTCTTGGACAGAACGCAACTAGCAGCCAAGAAATAAAAAATAATCTGAAAAAAAACTAAATAATTATTTTAGTCATTTAACCGAATAAAATGACATTAAAATTTATAAAATCACAATGACAACCCTTAAGTGCATAATATAGCAAAATTATAAAAACGCTTGTTCAAGCTCTAAAAGGTGAATTAATAGATTAAAGAATTAGAACGTCCAAGCGTAACTACCCTACCCTACCAAATGAAACGTTTGGCAGGCACCTGAAGATTTATCTTCATGCAGTGGAAAGAACTCCTGATTTTAAAATTTAGTGATGAGATTATTTTCTTTTTATATCTAAATCGCTTGTTTTCCTTTAACTTTAATATATAATGACAAAGTGAGGGCGGAAATTAAGTTAATCTTACTAGATATTAACTTAATCTAAAATGGAAAATGACTATACCTACTGAACGGGGTTAAATTTTAATGAATTATTGAATCCGCGACAAGGGACCATTTACAAAAGTAATTATTTAATGCGTAGCTACACAAAAAATTCATTTCAAAGTACCAGGATTACCAAATAAATCTTAAAAACAATAAAATATAAAAACCCCATAGGGAATTTTTCATGTAAAAACGCTTTAATTTTGTTTGATTTTTTCAATTGTTACCAAAATTTAATTAATTATACGCACGATTCTAGAAATTATTACATTTTCTAGTAAGTAGAATAACATAATTTTTATTCATCGTGTTCGCAATGTGTCCTAAAATTTAAAATTCCATTAAATGGCAAATAGTTGAATATAATATTTATTTCTAACATCTATTTGAGTTAAATAAATATTTAAATTTCATCTGTTTTCCTCTTTTAAATATTACTGCCCTGATGAATTTAAATTAAATTTAGAAAAAAAATGAAAAAAAAAATCATTTGACTTTCGTTTGTAAAACTGGGAGTTTTAAAAGCAAAATTCTTTGCATACTTACATGGATTATAGTTTATTGAGGCTGAACACGGTAGATAATGTGGCACATGTGGCTGGGATATTAACAGTCTCGTTACTGGTGGCCTTTTTATCTGAAGGAAGTTTCCTGCTATAACGATGTTACCAAGTGAAGCATCAACTGAAAAAAAAAGAAAAACAAAATAGAGAAGATAAATAAAGATGATGATGAGTAAATTTATTCCATGATGTGCATATACAATATACATTTTTATATATAGATACAGCAGTGTATGCAAATTATTTTCATTAATGTATATGTGTGCTCCCGTACATGTATAGTACCTGTACATGTATTGCTTAGAACTTTGAACCATTAGCTGATTAAAAATCAGGACATCAATGTTTTTTTTTTTTTTTCTGGATATAAACCAGGAAGGAGGTTAGTGACATAACCAGTAATAATTTAATGGTTTTGAGGGGGAATTAAAAAAAAGTGGTTTTTTTCGAGTATTGAGTTCTTCTGCACAATTTAATGCTGTGAGTGAAAAGCTTCGACACATTAAAATTAGAAATAAAAACTACTTTAAAGTGCTTGTATAGAAATTTCAGTCATTTATCTAATGCATTGATATTAAATGGTTTTTGTTAACAAAACGGACCTACATTTGATTGGATTAACAATTTGAAAGTCTTCAGGGCTCAATATTTTAAATGTTTATTAAAGCTTGTCCCACCCTTACACATTTTTTAACCCCACGCAGTCATACCATCAGGCGTTGGGCTGCTACTTACCAAATCGGCGCCCAATAGCCTGATTTTAAGTGAACCTCTAGGAGACAGGATACTAAAGGCAAGGTTTTGGACTAGAGTACTTCGCGTCACTATTATACAGTGTTACGCCCCAACGAAAACCTCACTTCCTGAAGTAAGGGACGCTTTTTATAACCAGCTGAATGCTGCTTACACGCGGAGACATCATAATGGTTATGGAAGATCTGAATGCCAGAGTCAGCAATAACAACGAAGGACTGAGGCATTTTATAGGAAAACATGGCGTTGGCGATTGCAATGGCGAACGTCTTACAGATTTCTGAAATGTCAACCGTCTTGTTATTGGTGGCACCATGTTTGAACACAAGACGTGCCACAAAATAAGCTGGGTGTCCAACGATAGGCAGGCAACCTCCAACCAAATTGATCACTTCGCGATCAGCCGACGTTTTAGAAGTAGTCTCCTGGACGTCAGGAACAGAAGAGGGGCAGACATGGGATTGGCCCGGGACCACCATCTGATGGTAGCTCTCGTAAAACTACGCACAGCTGCAGTTCGGAGATCCCAAGCAAATACTCGAATGCCCAGGTTTAATACCGACAGACTAAAGGACCCCGTAGTTCGCCAACAACTAGGGGACCATCTTTCCCAAGGACTGATAGCAATCAGCAGCAGTGAACCTACCTCCATTGAAGACCAATGGTGTGCTGTGAAAAATGTGTTCATAACCGGTGGTAAAAGAATAGTCGGTCGGGCACAAGGAAGAAATAGTGCTTGGCTATCAGCAGAAACCTGGGAAAAGATCGACGAAAGAAAACAACTGCGAGCTCGCATGGCAGCTACTCAAGCAGCAGAGAGAAACGAGCTAGAATCCACGTATCGCATGAAGATGAGAGCGTAACTACATCAACGCATTAGCTGAAGAAGCAGAAGAGGCCGCAAATCGGTGTGGCAGCAGAACGGTTTATAGAATCACCAAGAAGCTTACTGGAGTACAATGCTCCAAACAACACCTGGTGAAAGATGTAGATGGTTCCCTGCTCCATTCGGATGAGGACCAGCTCAGAAGGTGGAAGGAACGAACCGTGTGTTCGCCAGCGATGCGCATCCAATACCTGATGACCCGTCCGAAGCAACAAATGCCCGAATTCACACCACACCTCCCAGTAGAGAAGAGATCATTGCCGCAATTAAAATACTGAAGAACAACAAAGCGGTAGGACTAGACTGGACTACGCAGACGACGAATGCTTACTCTCTCATAGGATCATGGATATCCATCAAATGTCAACAAGAGTGGAGGGAGAAGCAAAAATCCTGGGACTGAAAATTAACACATCAAAAACAAAAATGATCAGCCTCGGAAGTAACTCATCCATTCAAGTCAAGTCAATTCTGGACAACCGATTGAGAAATAAAAGTAGAAAGGCGGAACCGAACAAGTAAAATCTTACATACTCTACATTATACTTTTTCACAAAGCTAACTTTTTACAAAAAAAAAAAAACGTACCTACGTTTTTATATTTATTTATTTTTTTTGTATGCAAATTAATATTATTTTTGCTACTTTTTTGTTTGTCTCTTTGTTTGTGACGTCAATTATTTAAATGGATGTGGAAGCCACTTATTTTTGTTGCTTTAATTTACAGTTGAAAGTAGTAAATTCCTCTTTTATTTTTACAATTGTTTACCTACTTGTCTATATTTAATTTTTTTCGGCGAAAAAAGCATTAAAATTTCAAGTTTTTGTGTAGAATCGGATTTATGTCTGCAAACTAATGAGTGCAGTTGATTTATAGCCCGAAATTTGATGTTATATAACTCTAAACCATGTTATTACAACATTGACGTTTATAAAATGAAATGTAGGTAAACTTGCATTACTTTTCTTGTTTTATTGACTAAAAGAATTATTTTCATTATGTCGCTCCCGTGATATTAAAAAAATCAAAATTAGATTTTCTTATAGAATTCAAGTCTCTAACATTTGAAATTTTATAGAAATATGAAAACTTTTATAAACTTAAATATGAGGCGTTTGGCAATTTTAGCCGACAAAAAGTTGCGCGAAAGCTTTAAAAATAAAAAAAAAACTCATTAGTTTCTTTTGTTTTCTCAAATTTGGTGTAGCTTAATCTTCGCTTGATATTGTATCTTTGAAAATATATTCAATGACAATTACAGCAAAAAATCAGAGCTACCGTTTCCTAAGAAACGACAAGTTTACTGGACTAAAAGTTGCTTTTACAGACTGTATCACAAGTATCAAAAATGTTGCTATTTGAATTGTTGCTAAAAATAGCTGAGAAATGATTTAAAATAATAATAAATTAACCGAGAATATTAATTTTTTTTTTAAACTGAGTCAACTTATCCCGGCTTAGGTTTTGTATTATGCAAAAGTAGATACATCAGGGAATTACGAACTCAAAGAAATTCTAGTACATTATGTTTGCATACATAATGATTATTATTTTTTTCGATTATGTAAAAATACACTCACGATGTGCATTATTATAATTAATTTTTTTTCTTCAATGAAAATAATAATGAACTTTCAACTACAGTAAGAACTCGCTAATCCCGACTCATTTTTTTTTGGTTTTACCTAATAAAATTTCAATTTCATAAAAAACAAAGAATATGAATTTTATTGGTACCCCAATCTTTTTCGTAGCGTTGCCAGATTTTTACTTGCGATACAGGTACTAAATATCAAGCAATGCATTGGTACAAAAAAAATTGAGATGGTAGAGAATGAGAAAAAAGTGGGTCCAACAATTCTGTCTCTCTGCCCGTCTGTCTGTATGTATGTATCGAAAATAACGGTACCTGTCATATACCGGTTTTAGAAAAACTAATTTTTCTCAAAAATGGTTCCTACAATTTTGATTAAATGGTCATGGTCATTTTGTTGGATAAGGGCTATTATTAAACGAAAACCATTTTTTCCAGAAACCGGTATTAACGGTACCTGCTATGGAACCGTTTTTTTTAATTCTGATTTTCTCCTTCATTGACACATAAACCATTCATTTGAACCATTTTTTATATATGAAAGCTTTTAAGTTGCTGTAATAATGTTTGGTAAAAAAAATTTCATAAATATTTTTTTTTTTTGAAAAATAGTTTTTTCGAAAACTATTTAATATTTTTTTTTTTTAATTTAGTTTTTAGGTTTTGATAAATAATATCTTCAAAATGACGAAATTTTTTTTTTTTATAAAGGTCCTTGCAAAATTTTCAATTTTTTTTACTAAAAATGTATCATTATAGAAAAAATCAAATTGCATACTTCGTTTTGTGGTTAAATTCATTTAAGAAGTTGTTTTTTCTTTTTTTTTCTTTATCTGCATTTACAAATTAAAAAGGCTAAGAGTACGTCCGATCCAAGCGTGCAATTTTTTAATTCTTTTTTTTTAGTTTTAGTTCATAAAATTTCAATTTCATTAGAAACGAAGAATGTGAATTACATTGGTATCCCAATCTCTTTCTTTCCGTTGCCAGACATTTTCTACGCGTGGTTATTTTTATAAGGGCCCTTATGTAATTAATTTAAAATATTGATTTTACCAAAACTTTTGAATATTAAGTGTTGCAGTCCTCGGATTTATCTATTATTTTAAAAATCATTTCATTTTTCATTGGAACATTAAAAATAAAATGCAAATTTGTGGTTTTCTCCATACAAAACTGTTATTTTTAAAGTTAATATGATCTTATTAAAATTGATTCAAACTTTACCTAAGTTAAGAAATTTGTCAACTTTTGGCGCTTACAGATTCAAGATTTTCAACACCAACGACAACGCCACAATCGACAACGTGACAACGCGCACATTTAAATGTCTCAAAAACATGTTTTCTTAACGTTTTCGGACGTTTTCATTATGAAATAGACTAATTCTTAGTAAAAAAAAATAGTGACAATCGCTATACTTTTCCAAAAGGTACACTATACGTGTACGGAAAATAAAGTAGACTGAAAATGACATATTAAGAGAATATAAAGTATTTTTCAAAGAAAAATTTTAAAAATTCTAAAAATTTGTCATTTTTTAACTAAGAAAGAACATCCTCTTCTGGTTTAGTTGTCTTACAATTTTTATAAACTACACTCTTAACAAGAGAAGGCTTCTAGTACCACCATACTTCTTGAGAGTATAATTGGAAATAGCGAGTTTCTACTGTATTTTATTTTTACTCTAAGTTATTCAGAAACGTATAGTAGATACAAATTACATCTCTTTTCTTTATGTTCATTACTTTGTGTCCCGCACCCGATGTCACACGATAATTTGTAATGGAGCTCATGTTAAAAAAAAATATATATAAGTCACAATTACATATATTACAACAAATGTACATTATGCTTATGGAATTAAACAATAATTCAATTCGAGTTCTTGGATAACCTACATTATAAGAGGTATTGGTTTACATTTTACAGTATTTATTGACGTACATAGAACTGTCGTAGACATGAATTTTTTTTTATTTTCATTTTAAATAAATTACTTTTTTGCATTTCTATCTAGATTTGATATCTAATTGAACGTTCTGTGTGGTCATGATATCCGTTTGTAAATTAGATGTTGTAAGTTCAATAGAATATCCTGTTGCAAAAAGTGAATAATTCAAGCGGAATTTATACGTTAGATGGGAATTTTCATTTAATAATCGATTAAATCTTGAAGTTTCATAGAACGAAAGAATATAAACTTTAGAAATGGAATGTTCAAATGTTGATGACTTTTTTCAGTGTTGTAAACAAAATTGGTTTAAATATTTCTCAACAATGGAGGTGAAGGTCCCCACAACGCAAGATATAAGTTCATGCAATAGAGGGGCTTAGCAAAAATACAATTACATAAATGCACAATTTTTAATACTGTAGAATTCTATTTGGAAAAGACACATTCACGCGTCTAAGAATCAGGCGTTGGGATCTGGCTTACCAAAACTATGCTCAATATCCTGGTTTTGTGGCAGTCTCTATGTGACAGGAGTATAATTTTGGGGTTGTAACTTTTGATGTAATGAACGGATTTGACAAAGGTTTTCGCTATATTGTTTCTTGGTAAACACAGAATTCAATTTTGTTGAAAAATATTCCTTAAACTTTTCAGACGGAATTCTTTTGGTTGAGTTATAATCTGTGTCCAAGAAGTTTTTACTTACTTTTACACAATGTTTTTAAAGTTTCAACTAAAGCTCTCAAAATTTCCAAATCAGAATGAATGAAAAAAAAAAAACAATTAAATGCTGCACTGGTCGCACGTACTTGCTTTTGTGGCCAAATTTGCTATGAATGTTAAATAATTTTGTAAGAATGTATAATTTTATAAGAATTTTTTATAAAATTTATTCCATGAATGACTAAAACGACTTCTTAACCTTTTCCATTTGATTTTTTGACAAAAAATAATTTCTTAGAAACAAAATTTTCAAAATCGTTAGAGCATTTAGAAAAATCAATTTCTCCTATCTCTAACGATTTAAAAAAATTTGTTTCTAAAATAAAAAAAAAAAAAAATTGGTAATCTTTAGTTAATCATCATCTAAAAAAAAATTAAAGTTTTTGTATCTAAGAATTATTTTTTGAAAACGTTGCTACCAAATAAACTTAAGGCTATTAAGAAGCTTATGTTTAATGATAATTCAACGAAATCGAATTGGCTGTTTAACATCAAGTAAATATATAATAAAAAGGGTTTATGCGAGGTCTGTTCATTACATTATTAAAAATATTACTTTTATTTCAAAAGTACACCAGTAAAATGGTTAGACCGTTTTTGATAAGCAAAAACAACTTTTGTATAGAAAACCAAATCTTGTTTTTTGTGTTAAATTGTTGTAACAACAGTAACATAGCAAAATAAATATAACAAAAATCTAACAAAGACAGCTTATTGGAGCCAAATAAGACGACAAATTGGAGCCTTTTTTAGTTCTCGAGAGTCTGAAACATAAAAAAAACAAAAATTTGGTCTCCCTTATTTTTCAAAAAGATTTATCTCAATTCTTTATTATTTTTATCGTAGGTAAAAAATTGTAATAAACCAATGTTCCACTTTACATCTGAACATTTTATTAAATGGGTTTGATTTTTTTGTAATTAGTGGTACGATTTGAAAAATAAACTGGGAAATGGGAGGGAAGCACTGGGGAGGGGAGGAACTTGACATTGATGTTATTTTATGTTTCAGACTTCGAATAACAACAATAATATGTAAAGAAAGGGATGGTTACGAAATCTCGCAAATCAAAATCTCGCATTCTAAATCTCGGAACTACAAAAACCGGTTTGTCTAATCAAGGAATTACAAAATTTCGCTTTCTAAAATCGTGTAACTACAAAATCTCGAAAACTAAATCTCGCAAAAAATAAAACAGTAAGTAATATACCTACAAGGAATAAAAAACATATTTAAATATCTATACTGTACCGGGTGATGTGCATATGGTGATAAAAAAAAAATTAATAGCGTGTAGGTCGACGTGAGACAAGCAAAAAATCGTTTGAGAGGGACAATTTTATTAAAAATAACTTAAAACTGAAAACAAAATTTATTGGAAAACAGTAAACACTTTTACAAAATTTGCAATATATAAATATGTAACACGTGGTTATTCAGTAGGTGCTCAGTTTAAATTGCTGGGAGAAGGAGGAATTATTTTGCACAGCATTATTATTATTCGTAAATCAAAATCGCACACGGTGCGAGATTTTGATCAAAATCGCACACGGTGCGAGATTTTGATTTCGGTTGAAATTTGCGAGGTTTTTCGATGCGAGAAGTAATTGCGAGATATTTAAAAGGGAGATTTAAAAAAAAGTGCCAAATCTCGTATTTCGAGATATTGATTTGCCGGATTTCGTAACCATCCCGTAAAGAAAATTCAGTTAATTATTTTAAGTGATGTTAAATTCTTATTTTAATGTACTAAGTAGCTTATCTAGGAACAAATCGTATTCCCATCAGCTATCCCCCTTCTCTCATCATCTGACATCAACCTCATGTCAATTTTAACAAGGCAAATCACCCCTCCCTCCCCTTTGCCAATAGGCAAAATATTTCTAAATGGGTTAAAATTACAAGAATGGTGAAAAGAGACTATAGGGAACGGGATCTTTTAAAAAATATTACTCTAGACCATTTTTTTATAAACCTTTTAATTTTCAAAAATTGTTACAAAAATTGGTGTTTCTGAATTTTTTAAAAACATAAATGTGAACATATTTTTCAGATTAAGATTTAAGACATCAGTATCTTCGTAAAAAACTTTATTTCAAGAAAATACTGTAAGAAATTAACCAGATAATATGAGTTCGAAAATGTTTCTGAGAAACAGTGCCTATATAAGACTTAGTGTTTTTGAAACCAAAACATGTTGATAAAAATGATATCTGGAATATTAAAGAAGGAACATTTATCTATTAAATCAAAAAAAAAAAAAAAAAAAATGGGTTCCAAACGCTTAAAAACTTATACCCCACGACCGGAATTATGTTACTACACAATCGGGAACTTTCTTATGTACAAAAAGTTGAGTTATTACCGACAGCCAACAAGTCACCCTAATAGTTCATAATAATAAAGGAAGATTTTAATTCCAACGCGAATCGTCTTGAAATTGGTGGTACTTTGTGGTTAGCAAGACGTTAAGACAAATTGACCTTCTAGTTAAGAGAACTCAGGAACAAAATTTTTGATGTTAGTTTTGGCAAGATTACGCACAGCTGCAGTTCGAAAATCCCAGAAAACTCTCGGATCCTTCAGTGCGCCAATAGCTAAAAGATCACTTTTTTCAATGACTGAAAACAATCAAACGCACAGAATCTTCCTTTATCGAAAACCAACAATATACATACTAGCGTAGCGATGCTGAGAGTATAGTCGGTTGCGCATTTCAAAGAGAGAGAGCGTAAAACTGTGAGTTCTGCATCGAAGAGTGTGTAAAGAGAACGATTGCCTAGCTACTAGAAAAAGAGCATCGGATCAAGTGTGAATACTGGAGGATTCTGCCTTACCAAAAAAGGAAGACATTCGTATCATAAGACAAGGGCTGCATTTAGAATGCTGTCCAAAATATTAAGGAACAATTCTTCCAGCTTAAAGATTAACCGAAAAAGCTTCAAAATCTATGATAAGCTTGGGAAGAAAGAGCTTAGATACAAGAAATTTTGAGAAACAAAATATCTAAATTTATTGATAAAGATTAGATTAGATTGGATTAATTCTTTATTTTTTCATCATAAAGTTTTACAATTTGTTTTTCTAAGACTAAGGACATTAAAATTACTACCGATGTATAAAGCCCCGGAAACTAATTAAGTATGTAATAAATTCGAAACTAAGCACATTAAGAGATTTCATTTAAATATCATGTTAAAATAGTCCCTATATTCAAAAGCAGGTTTGACAGTTCTTGAGAAAAAATGTAATTCATTTCTTAGCCATTAAATTATATTCTTAAGCAAATCTGATACCTACAATAACTACCGCATTCACGCGCATAATCATTTAATCCTTCTTTAATTTATGACCATCAAAGAATCAGCTTCTAGCTATACCACATTTGGTGCAACTTTAAAACATGCTAAGGAATTTCGAAATAATTCCATTTTCGTATAAGATCTAAAAAAAAAACTCAGCAGCAAACGACCGGACAAAGACAAAGTGGGATGCATACTCGCGCATATACTGGATGAACAGGAGTTCTTTTCCCACAAAACAGTCCAAACTATACACACGACACTCATACTCATTATTCGAGTATACACTATGAAGTCTGGTTGGATCATGTTATAACCTTCTACTCTCTTCTACTACTCTGGACCTCTTTAGCAAGTCGTCATGGCAAAGAATGATAATAATTTATGTAGATGCATGTGCTACTACACATTGCCGAGATCTCGAATAAAATAAAAAAAACTAGTCCTAATTCTTTGAGATATTTACCGCAACAATGTTACTTTTCTAATCCTTGGCACGGCAATTTAAAACCACGTTCCATTCCATGATGCAACGAACGACAATTGTATATGATGATGATGACGATGACGGCAACGACTAACGTTGACTTCGAACATCTATAGCTTTGCCCTCATTCCAAACATACAAACAAGAACAAAAACTAACCGATCCAGTCATCAAGCTAGCTGGAATCTATGCATAAATAATAAATTCTACAACATCTTTCGTTCTTCAAGACTCCAAGTAGTGAAGAAGAATGAACACAGCAACAACAAAATTAAAGATCTGAGTTGTAGAACTTGCAACTGCAACCCACATTGATGTATGCATACATGGCTTGCGGCAACAGCCAAGACATGCGATGAGCTAGTGATGAGAATCAGCAGAAACATATTTCAGAGGGTATTGCAGTTTGCCTAAAACAGCTACAGTGGAACAATTTGAAATTAAAAAAGATAACTTTTCTTTCTTTGGAACGAAGCTCTTTATTGCACGTTCTGGATAGGGGCTGGAAAAAAAAACACACGTCTCGAATATAAAAACAACTTCACCCCTGAAAATATGGGCAATACTTGGAAAGTGAGCACTACGAAGGGATTTTTTTAAAATTCGATCAGGAAGTAAGGGTAAAGTGGGGTAATGTTAAACAAAAGTTTTTGTACATCTCGAAATGTAAGAGGGGCTGCATAAGAGAAAAACTTTGCAGCAAGAACGACAATTTTGCAAAATTAACAAAAAAAGATATAATAGTTTTGTACAAGTTTTGTACATTTTTGTACAATCAAAGCCAGATTTTTTCTGTATACCCTTAATAACGACCTTCATAACGAATACCTCGTTTGGTTTGGAAATAAACTTTATTTTTGAACATTTTTTAAACAGCAAGTTGTTTTTAAACATATGATTTAAATTGATGTTAAAGTTGGGTAAATGAAAAAAAAATTTAATTTTTTGTGATTTTTTACATTGTTGAAAGGGTCTAAATGTTTTTTTTTTTTTTTCAAAACATTAAGAAAACCCAGAATTGGTGCCGTTTTGTACTCAGTGGAACTACAAAACATATATTTTTGCAGCCTTTTTACGGCACACACAGCTAAAATCTGCCGCGGGTTCTAGGTCTAATAAGCTGAAATTCATTTTATTTCTTCTTTAATTTAAAATGACGGATCGAGAGGCACACACTTGACGTCGTTGAAGTTGCAGTTTTCATTACGGTCAACATCCAAACAATATAATTTATACAAAAAATTTGTAGGGGAAGTGTCGATTTTGTGATCCATTATTCCTCCGCATTGATCCATTAATGCGGGAAAGCGAAAGGACAGAGCCAAAAGTTCAAGTGCCAAAACAGGGAACTCAACATTTTTGACCGAAACTCCACCTTGAATTCTTGCTGCCCACCAAAAATTGTCGTTTTTCAACCATTTTCATTTCGATAAGTTATGATTTCGGAATGTTAGACGATTTTTCATTATTTCATATCTGCTAAAAGTGATGGGACTTTGAAAATTTAAAAAAATTTAAAAATCATTGGAGCTGTTTTTAAAAAAAATAATTTATTATATATAAAAATTTTCAAAAGTTGTTAAAAAAAAGTTGGTATGGCATTTTCAATAAAATATTAATTAACATTTAAAACCAAAAGTTCGAAAAAATAAAGTCACCCATTTTCCAAAAAATGATTTATAAAAAAAAAATGAATTTTGTTTTTAAATATCATCTAATCATCTAAACATCTAAACACCTTTTCATCTATTAGAAAATTCTATTGTTTGCAGCAAACGAATGAAAAGTTTGCAAAGAACCTCTTCAGAAATTAAATTGTTGCAAAGAACTTTTCTTTTGGTGTAAATATACAATTCATTTAAAGCAAAATGGAGTTCATATGCATTCTATGCTACACAAAAGTTATCTTGTTCGTGGCGCTATGGCAACAGCCTTTGTTCGAAATCGATAGGTCACAGGTCCAATCCCTGGTGTTACGCTGAACTTTTTTTTTATTTATTCGTTCGCATAAATTGTTTCACCGACACAGAATTAGAAGAAAATTGAAGATTAAAAATGTGCATCTAACAAACAAAAAGTCGTTTGACGCAAACGATTAGTTCTCTCATTTTGTTTATATGCATTCTGCGCCAATCATAAATTATACAGCCAATGGCGGATTGACAAGTTACTCTATTTGTAAGCGAGAGATCGCCGCACCGGTACTGGTGTTACGCTCAAGACTTTTTTTTTATCGTTCGCAGAAAGTGTTTAACCCAAACGAACTTACCCATTTGCTGCAAACGAAGCCGAAAAGTTGTTCAGCAAACGAAAATGTCATTTTGTCAATTTTTTTATTTGCCGCAATCGATTTATTTTCTCGGTGTATGGTAGGTACCAACCTTTATTAACATTTCTTAAAACATTTTTTCATTTCAAAAGTAGGTACCTACGGCATACAATTTTTTTCTTTAGAGCCGTTTTTGAAAAAATTCAACTTTTCTTCGACCTAAAACTATTTCAATTTCTCTTCTAGGGAATTGCCCAAGACCCAAAATTAAAGAAAATCGCTTCAGGTTTGTAGGCTGTAGCTCGAGGTATACACAGACGGACAGAATTACGAGACCCACTTTTTTTGTATTCTCTATCATCGCAATGTCACGAATTGATTGAATTTTAATCACGGGTTTGATTTTTTTACGAATCCTTAACTTGCCCCATAGAAGGTACCTTCCCATACCGCAATTAAAAAAGAATGTAAATTTTTTTTTTTTTTTTTGACTGGAGGGTGGACACTGGACAAACGAACATTTTGGGTGGACAAACGTTGACAAACGATAAAAACCATTTCCGGTCAAAAATTTTGAGTTCGCGGTTTTGGCTTCACGGAGCTTAGAAGAAGATGACTAGAAGAGAATTTATGACCAACTATCCAAAGCCACTGATAGGAAGATTTATAAGCCAGCCAAGACAAACTGACCATCAGCAAGCGCAAAGGTACCTTGAAGCAAAAGAGCTTCTGGATGAGGATCAGATATAAAAAAAAAAAACGACGATGGGAACATTCCTTTCCAACCTGACCCAGGGTCATCCCACAGTTATTAATTTTAAATATAATAATTTCAAAAATTTGTCCAATTCTTTTACTTGGCAACCCCACTGTATACTGGGAAGAAAGTTAAACATTTCTAAGATTTTATGGAAACTTGCATAGGATTGCATTGGATTCTTCTGCACACAGATACAATGTCATCGAATTGAATATATGAAGCACATTGTTGTGTCTGTCTGTGGTAGATATAATATTCGTAATCATTTTTTTTTTTCAACGACGGACGACACGGGACGATAACTACAAGAGACGCTTGAGAATTCAAATTGCTTGGGGAGCAACGCTGGCGATTTTTTTGTGAAATGTTTTCCTCATTCTTTCAATCGCTTAAAAATTGTACGACCACGACCGCAACGCATCGAACTAAAAGTCTCTGGGGGAGAGAAATTCCAATATTAATTGGAGCAATTTACATCTGTTAGTTATGGGAGGGTTCTTATAATAGAGAGTTTTTTTTGTGTTTGTTTCGTTAAGTTGTTGTAAATAGTTGTTGTTTATTTTTTTAAAATGGGATATGGTAATAAATCTACTCTACTCCACACAGGTTGCAATGTTGCATGGCAAGAATGTATATAAATGAGGTGTTTGTTTGTTTTTTTTTCTTGTAAAAAATTAGCTAAAGATCGATGCAGGATGAGGTATGTTTTTGGAACAAACCAATAGTTTATAGGTTTGCATTTATATTGAAGGAATATTTTTTGTTTTCCTTAAGAAAAAAACTCAAATTGTGTGTTCTACTTTAGTTTACTTGGGGCACATGTTACGAAAACAATGGACTGAAATTTATGTCTATGCATCAGAAAGAGCTACAGCAGTTCCTATATACAGTTGTACAAACATGCAATAAATATTGACTGCCATCTGATTGCCATCGGGTTGTTTGCATCGATTGCGCGCCGGCCGCCCTGTCCGCCGTTTGTGGAATTGAAGTTCCAAAGCGTTTGTGGCTATTTTCTGGAGTTCTATCGCAAAAACCAACTTACATAGCAGAGCATAGCAATAGCAATCATGCAGAGATAATCATTTATTTTGTAAAATGTTTTTTTAGCTTTTTTTTTTTTTGATCATGTGGTCAGTTAACGAGGAGTGAAATAAATTATCGCCTTTGCAAATAATGAGCGGTGTTTTGAAAAGAAAATTATAGCGAACACAAAAATTATATCTAAACAAATAAAAACATTGATATGTTTATAGGTATAGGTACAATTATACAATAGCAGATAAGTGGGAGCTTCTGTATCAGTATCAGATGATTTCCGAGGTTAGTCACTTTTTTACTTGCGTATATGTAGGTACTATATATCAAGTTATACATTTGTAAAAAAAAAAAGTGGAGATAACAACAAAACACGACATTACGATGATAGAGAATGAGAAATTTGGAGACTATCCCTAGACAGACGTTCTTTGAATTATTTTTTTTGTACTAAATAATAATAATAACGGTACCTGTCATGTACCGGTTTTAGAAAAACTCATTTTTCTCAAAGATGGTTTCTACAAATTTTATTAAAAAAATCATGGTAATTTTTTTTGGCTAAGGTCAATCTATAAATGAAAAATATTTTTTTTTTCAAAAACGGTCCCTGCCATAGAACCGGTTTTTGAATTCCGATTTTCTCCTTCATGACTCAATCAATTTCAACCATTTTTTTTACATGAAAGCTTTTAAGTTGCCGTAATAATGTTTATTAAAAAAAATTTCGAAAATTAATTTTTTGGATTTTTAAAAACAATTTGAAATTTTATTTTCAAAAATCATTTTTTCGAAAACTACTTAATATTTTTTTTTTACAAAATTTTGGTTTTAGATGTTGATAAATAGTATTTACAAAAAAAACAACCTTGCAAAATGTTATATAGAAAAAATTGTTTTTTTTAAATGTCTCTAACGATTATCGATTTTTAAATGCATCACTATAGAAAAAAGCAAATCGCATACTTTGTTTCAGGTTAAATTCATTTAAAAAGATGTTTTATTCGTTTGAAAATTGAATTTGATGTTTTTTTTTAATTTTTCTTTTTAAAACTGCATTTAAAAATTTTTAATTTAAAAGGCTTAGTATATATAGTCACTTTATCTGTAAGAGCAAGTAAGTGCGATCCAGTCGTTCAATTTATTTTGTTGTCTTTTGTGTTTGATGACACCTGGCAACCCGTTTCCGCTTTCACTACTGCTAATTTGTTTCCCCCCATAGAATCATAGGAACTATGTTATCCCAAATCTCAAGCCTTGTTTTTGTGCTTACAAATTTTGCATGTTCAAAGTTTCGCCCCCTCCCTCCGGTATCTTACCTACCAATATAGGACCATCAATTCCCGAAACATTTAACTTTGCACCTTATGACGTTGATTTTTTCTCTCTAACTCTTAGACTATAGGTAGGTATAAATAAATGTATCTACCGTTGTTTATCCTGAACTTCAATTAAAATATCGCTGTCGTACCGCATAGACAAAGATGACTACAAGACGGAAAATACCATGACTGACGCTATCCCAAAACAAAAACAAACAAAATGTATGTGTGTTGTCATAGAAAATTCTTGGAACCATCAAAGTTTAAATTGCGAAAAACAACATTGTATTGGGCAAGTTTAGGATTCGTAAAAAAAATTGACTCGAAACAATAATTAAACATGACATAACGATGATAGAGAATTCAAAAAAGTGGGTTGGACAGTTCTTTCTGTATGTCTGTCTGGTCTATATCTCAAGCGACAGCCTAAGCTGCTGCGCTGCTAAAGCGATTTTGTTCAAACTTGGTAGTTAATAGTTTTGAGTAGGTCCCTAGAGGGGAAATTTAATTTTTTTACCACCAAAATTAACGCAATATGACGAAAATAGAAAAAAAAATGTTTTTTTCTAACACCTCTAATGAATTTTCGTGGTACGAATGTGCCCAATATGTTATAAGGAGGTAGTCGTGGTGGAACAACAAGGCGGTAGGACTAGACGGTATTCCTGCAGAGCTCATACAAGCAGCACCAACGACATCAAGTGAGCTACTGCATTCACTCATAGAGAGAGCCTGGAACTATGTGTGCTTCCCAGAGGAGTGAAAAAAAGGAATGATCGTCAAGCTCCCAAAGAAAGGAGATTCGATGCAGTGTGAAAACTGGAGAGGGATTTGCGTTCTGCCTGCAGTTGCCAAGATAGCAGCAAAAATTGTATTAGAGCGAATAAACGAACATCTAGAAGACACACTCGACGCCGAAAAAGACGGTTTCTGCACTGGTTCACCCTGTGTTGACCACATTAACACCTTTCGGATCATTTTTGAATAGTGCGTCGAATATTGATCACTACTACACCTGCTGTTCTTTAATTTGAAAAAGCGTTTGATAGTGATAACAGACAATTTATTTGGATTGCCTTACGCAGGAGAGCCATTCAAGATAAGTTATTTGCTATTATTGAAGCAACCTACGATGCAATTGTCGGATGAATTCGAAGTCCAATGTGTTTCATACTATCGCCAATACTTTTCCTGTAAGTGATAAGTGATGTGCTGCGTGCAGCCCTGTTAAACGGAAATGGTAGAATTCAATGGAGTCTGACATCCCAATTAAAACATCTGACGACGTATGCTTACTCTCTCATAGAATCATGGATCTCCATCAAATGACAACAAGGATGGAGGGAGAAGCAAAAATCGTGGGGCTGAAAATTAACACGGAAAAAACAAAAATGATCAGCCTCGGAAGTAACTCATCCGTTCAAGTCAATATTTCTGGACAACCAGTAGAGAAAGTAGAAGACTTTCAATATCTTGGGAGTTTTTTCTCTACCAAAGAAGGAACCGAACAAGACTTCGACAGCCGTATTAAAAAGGCAAAGGCTGTTTTCGGAATGCTGTGCAAAATATGGAGAAATAGTTCTATCAGCTTAAAAACCAAGCTGAGACTGTTCCGCTCCAATGCTTCTGTATGGGTGCAGCACTTAAAAAATCTTAACAACTGTCACAAGTAAGCTGCAATCGTTCGTGAATAGCTAAAAAATCTATAGACAGTACTATACGCAGACGTAAGTGGCAGTGGATTGGTCATACGCTTCGAAAAGGCTAAGACTGCATTGCTGGCTAAGCGATACAATGGAACCCACTCACACAGGCAGGTAGAAGGTCGGGTCGGCCGAGAAGCACATGGCGCACCACAGTCGAAAGGGAATCTGCACATCTGGGGAAGAGTTGGAGAGAACTACGATATATTTGCAGAAACCGTACACGGTGTCGCGTAGGAGTAGTGGAGGCCCTATGCCCCTTAAAGGGATTAAACGGATTCATCAAGGTCTGAGGACCTAAGAAAGTTATAAATTCCTACATAAGACATGAGCTTGTTACACGTTTGTTCTTTAAAGTTAATCTCCATTATTTAGAAATCCCTTAAAATAAGGTAAACCATTTAAAAGTTATCATGAAAACACAATCTACATACACGTGCCACAGAATTACCAAGTTTTATCTCAATCTTATCTATTGACCAATAAATATCTATTTTAAAAGTTAAATTATGATAGTTTACCTCCTAATCATAGTCCATTCACATTTGTGTAGTTCAATATTTCCAATCATATCTCGGTAATTTATAAAAATTAATCTAGTTCAATTTATTCAAAACACAAGACAGACTTAACATATAGCTCCATCCATAGTTCCCGAGCCGGAGGACTACACCACATGGCATTTATAACCAATTGAGATAGTATCTCGCTCTATGATGCCTGGGTAATGTACCAAACAGAATTGCAATAATTTATCCCACCTAAACGGCTTCTTTCATTGCAATGACTCTCGTTCGAGATTCAGATCTTTTACCAAGTTAATGGGTCAAATGGAAGTATTGAATAACAATTGATTGTATCCCATGAGTTTAGATCTTTGATACAAAAAAAAAACCCAAGCAAAACAAAAAAAATAAAATCAAGTCAGCTTCACCCAACAAACCTCCTGTTGCGGGTGCCCTGTGTGGAATGTGAACCAGGAAGACACCACCATCGCAAGCATTTTATAATATAATCTAAAACTTTCATCTGCCAACCATGAATGAACTCCAGTTCTGTGAATTTTTAATGAAATCACTATAAAAACCAGGACCACATCATACAATAAACAGCAATATGGGTAAAGTATAAGTATAACGATAATATCGCCCACAGTTCAATTAAATTTTATGATCTGATCTGTCTAACGAACAAATTTGCTCGAGAATTTATTAGCGAAGCATTTAGCAAGTCGCATTCAATTGTGACACAAACTGCTGCTATAATTTATGTCAATTGGTTAACGATTTCAATTTGAATAAAATCAAAAACCAAAACAGCAACAAAAGAAGAACAAGAGATGGAAATCATTCATATTGCTGACATTCTATTATGAAACTAAAAGAAAAAGTGATAAAATTGGAAAAATCATTTCTAAAAATGGCAGCTTTTTTAAGTCGAATATTAGAATAAATACTCTACCCTCGATTATGTTTCGACATTCTGTAAATGAGTGGAAATATAACACAGCCATCTAGGACAAATAATGATCCACAGTGAAATCTCTCTAAGGTAACACTGTCATTTTCGCGGATTTTATGTGTCACTCAACTATGCTCTTGATAAAGTTTTGCTTTTTTTCAATCTTCCTTTTTCAAGCAGTCTTGGCAGAACACAATGGATTCGGTCAAGTTAGGTCAGGTTCGGTTAGGTTAGGAAGGCCAAACTTTAGCTAACAGCATTTCCTTTAATGCCTCTGGCAGCCAGCTACCAACAGCAAGCACAAACGACTAGTGGATGTGTACACTGTCAACAATCTATCAAAAGCTCTACGGTCAAAAAATGAAGAAAGGAACGCCAAATTTCTCAGGAAGAAAAAAGAGAGATCACGCGGCTAATAGCGTTACTGCTGCCGGGAAAAAAATTGAAGCAGATTTGAAGATAGAAATGTAGTAGTAGTAGATTGAGAAAAATCGGAATAGATTGCAAGATTAACGTAAACAAATCGAAAAATAAATTAAAGAGTGTAGAGCTGATAATATGGTAACCCTGTTCAATTTAAAAAAAAAACACACTCAAATTATTTTAATTTAAATAAAATACTAAAAATTTTGGTTGAGTTAAAAGTTTAAATGTACAAATATTAGCCTTAACATTCTTTCTACCTAAAAACTGTCAATTGCCAACTCCAAAATGGGTATAAGTACACGGTAACCCTATTTGAATGCAAAAAATCACTAAAATCATTAATTTTTCAGTCAAAATGTACAATATACCGTAACTTATACCCATTTTGGAGTTGGCACTCGATAATTTTTAGATAGCAGAGAGCTTGATCTAAAATTTGGTATGTTCTTAGCTTTTAACTCTGTCAAATACTATACACTTTGGCTGAAAAATTAGTGTGTTTAGTGATATTTTGCATTCAAATATAGTTACCATATACTTATACCCATTCTAAGGTTGGCACCTAACATTTTTTAAATAATAGAATATTAACGCTAAAATTTGACGTACATTTGAACTTTTAACTCCAGGGCTTATAAGGTAAAGAGCGGCAAATAATACTGTAATGTTTTCTAGGTTAAAAAAAAAACTTATTTCCACTTTTTACTACACACTTTTATTTACTAACAAACCCTTTTATCTAAAACAAATCGTTTCACTATTACTCTTTACAATTTACACGAAATAATAACACTTCCAAATTACAATTTCACAACCATTTATTTCTATCACTGTTAAAATTAAAACTGTTCCGATCTCCTTCTCCGAGCTCGTACTTATACTCCTCTCATTTCTTCTCGAAGATTCCGGAGATCTCCAGTTTCGTTAAGAGAAAGAGACAAATACACACAGACAGATAAAGACAAATATAGACAGATTTCGTTTCGTTCCAAGTTCGAAGGTTCGAAGTTCGGAGGAAAGCGTTCAGAGCTTTAGTTATTTATCATAACCAAAGACCTACATGTGTCTTTTCGCTTGGGTGTGTTCGCTCCTATATTCGTAACAATACTTTTGCTCAGGGCAGCAAAAAAGCTGGATTGGGCCCTGCAAGGACGAACTCAAGCAACTTGGTGTGTGTTCCTGGAGCCGGCTAGCTAAGATAGTACCTACTAGTAAAAAGATTCCTAAAAAAAAAAAGGATTCAAGGAATCTATTATGTATAATGTAGATGATTTTGGACTCCAATTACTAATTTGAGTTATAAAGTTGTAACTAAATGTACTCTTTTTCGGTTGAATTCTCCATAAGCTTCAAAAAGGTTGAAAGAAATCAAAAATTCCTCAAAACTTTCCTGGTAAAACACACACCTTGACTGGGTTAAAATATTTCTTTGGAATTTCGACCACTTGAGTGAGAAGACGTACATGGTTTTGGTGCCAAAATATTTTTAGATCAACTTTTTTGGCCATGGACCAGGTGGAGCCGCAACAAAATGAAACAGAATAAAATGGGTAACTGAAAAATGCTTTCCTAGTCTACTGCAGTATTGTTACGAATTTCAGCTAACCTGTATAAAAGGAATGGATTTAGTTGAAAAGCTGCGTCAGTCATATCACCTCAGTTGATGTTAATAAGGTTGATTGGAAACACCATGGTAATGTGATTTCAACACGTTTTTAATTGAAGTCATAAAATCTCTTTTATGTATTTTTAAATACCATTTTTTAAATACAATTTTTTACATCGTTTTTTTTTGTTTTTGTTTACACCAATACTATATTCACAGCTCACATAATATTTCAAATTGAGTGTGTTTCTTAAAAAAATCATTCATTCTCTTATTTTTTTTTTTTTTTTTTTGTAATTTATTTTCATTTTGGCAACTCACATCAATTAAGTTGTAAATTTACAAACCAATGATTTTTTCATTTCGTTTTTTTTTTATTCTTTTAACAATTTTAAGAAAGACATTTCATTTCCACTTAATCATCATGACTCGAATGAGCAAAAACCAAGAATGAAAAGTGTTTTTGTTTTTGTGTTCGTTTGCTTTTTCAATGTTTTTGCTACAAAAAAAAAAAAAATAAAAAAAAATAAGGAAAACATAAAAGAGGGGGCAAATTAAATGGACTCGTGTTTACGTGATAATCATCACTCGTCTTTGGTATTAAGTTAAAATATATTATTATGATATGTGTGTTGTGTGTATCTTCCACAAAGTACTATATTTTATGGGAACTCTTATGCACTCAGAGAAAAGGTATGTGATTGAAAAATAAAACACAGATAAACACCACCTGTTAAAGATGCCTGAGATGGCATATTCAAAAAAATTTAAAGAACTATTTGTTAGTTGTTACTGTTTTGTGTAAGTTTTTCACTTTGTCCTAGGCATATAATATTGAGTACAGTGATCAGTGATGTATTGAGTATGATGCATAACCAGAATTTAGTCTCCTATGTTCCAGTTTACAAGTTCACCATTACTGTTTACTTCAATTTCTATTTCGATTGCCACACCCTTCTTGTCTTTCTAGCACTCTACATTATATGTACAACAAATTACAATAATTTTATTGTAAAATCTCCCATCATCTTTCTTCAACTTTTTGATGGAATAATGTAAAAGTAGGGTCTGTTAGCTCGAGAACGTCAACCTGTCGGAAAAATCACCAAATTTTTAAATTTAAATTTTTGATAGGAGTCCCCTATCTGGCGGCCATGTTGGAACTAAAGCTTTCATTTTTAAATTTAGGTATATAAGCAGTATCTCGGCTTCTAGATCACTTAGAATCACAAACTTGGTGTCTAAATATACTTTCTTTGAGTCTCAGGTTGCGTGGAGGCACGAAATTCCCTAGAATTACAGAGAAAAAGCTTAAACACTTAGGACCAGTGAGCTGGATGACAAATTTGTACATATTTTGGGTCAAGGAATAACAGTGCATAGTTTCTAAATGTATCAGAGGGCATAGGGGTTATGAAACTCCCCCCCCCCCCCCCCAAGAACTACGGGAATAGAGCTAAAACACGTTGGAACAGTAAGCTAGAAAATGTAACTGATTTTACTTAGTCCCTATAGTCCTGGAGGGTTTTATGAATCCCATGTTTCCTGATACATTTGAAAATTATTCAATGTTATTTCTTGACCCAAAATTTGCACAATAGGAAACCAAGTCTGTCTTCGAGCTGACTAGCCCCAAGTGTTTAAGCTTGTTCTTTGCAATTCTGGCGGGTTTCGTGCCCACACGCCCCCTGATGTACTTGAAATTATTCAGTTGTATTCCTTGACCCAAAAAATTTATACTTAGACATCAAGTTTGGGGTCCTATGTTATCTAAGAGCCGAGATATTGCTGGTATACCTATATTTCAAAATGACGGCTTTAGTTCCAAGATGGCTGCCCAGATGGGGTAGCTCCTTTCAAAAATTTAAAGCTAAGGAGGTAAAAAGTCTCTGGAAAAAATTTACTGCTTTTGTCCGGCAGGTTGACATAAACCTTAAATTCGCAGCTAACAGACCGGACTAAGGAAAAAGATGCCAAATGAAAGCATTGGATAGAAACCCTAATTTTGTTATCTTACCAATTTTAGCAGTCCCATCTACAGTAGTTTCGGAGATATTAATCAGCGTTGTCGCCAAAAAAAATTTTTGGGCCATATTTTGTAGAAAAACGTGCCACTTTTGTGCCACAAGAAAATCACAAATTATTCTTAAAAAAAAAACTGTAATTCAATAAAAATTTTGTACGAATGATACAAAAAATGCGCTATTGCTCACGTATTGTTCATAAAGACGAATTTTTGGCATTTTCATTACTGCCCTAAAAATATAGATCACATGATGGCTAGAAGCAGAATTCTATATTAAAAAAATATACGCAATACAAAATTGACACTATTATTTTGAGTTGAAATTTTGTAATCTTTTTTACGAATTAGCTCTTATTTGAGCTGCAAAATTTAATATTTTAAAAGTAAAAAAAATATACTTTTGAGAGAAAACGAATGTTAAATAAAAATACGTGCGATTAGTGCGGTTATAACGTGCCAAGACATAATTTCCGTGTCAAAAAGGTAAGATTGTGCCACATCGAAAACGCTGATATTGATCAGTTCGTCTTTTCTCAAACGGGAGTCAAGTTAATCAAATACTCGTCTCACTTCTCACGGCACTGCGGCGGCGGCAGTGGCGCGTGGGTACATACAAATTAACCGACTCATAAACAGTTCAAAAATTGGTGTTTTTCAACCAATTTTTCTGTTATGAGTTTTAGAAGTTATTTGATTTCAAAGTGGAATTAAGGTTTCTTTATAAAACACGTTCTATGCAATTGTTATAAGCGTATGAAAAAGTTTTTTGAAAACAAAACAGATTATACAAAAAATACTCCTCGCGTTAATAATTTTCGCTGAACCCACCCCACTATTTTATACTATATATATATTGTACAAGTTTAGAATCCAAGCTAGAGTTTATTTCTAAATTGTTTGTAGAATGGTTTAAGTGAGGTCCTCATCAAGGTAGAAAAGTTTGTGAACATGATCACTAATCAGTGGGGTCAATTTCATCAATTTCTTGGTAAGTAACCTGCCTCAGTAATGCGCTTAATTTTTAACCGACTTCAAAAAAAAGGATGGAGGTTATCATACTTTCCACTGTATGTTTGTTAGCTCAGAACTTTTGACTGGGTGCATCGATTTTGATGATTTTTGTATTTGAAAGCTTTGGTCCATTCATGAAAATGGCATCCATTAAAAAATATCAAAAGTCTTAAATTTGAGGTCGGTATTTTTCTTTTGAAATGACATTTTTTTAAATTAATCTATTTTATCGTGAAACACCATAAAACGTATAGAAAACACGTTTTCGAGACATTTTTATGTGCGTGCGCCGTTGTCGTTGTGTCGTATCTCTGTCGGGGTCGTTGGTATTGGATATTTGTTAGTACGATAACTTTTGTTAGAATCAAGATAATTAATCTGGTAAACGCCAAAAGTTGAGAATAAGCTAAACTTATGTTAAGTTTCAAACTCAGCCATTTTTTATGCAAAAACCTTCAAAAAATGTCACTTTTGTATAGAGAATACCACAAATTTGCATTTAAAATGTTCCAATGCACAATGGTTCTAATTTTCAAATTAATGGAGGTGTCCAAAAACCGTACTGGTGCTTGATAAGTAAAAATTTTGCTGAATTGAACTTGCACGTTTAATTTTCGCCAAGTGTACGAAACATACATAAAATATCCTACTCCTTTTGAGTGAATTTGCAATTTTTCTTAGCAACATTGTTGCATTTTGTGTAGGCCGGTTATGGCCGTAGCACCACAAAACCATTTGACATAAGACGAAACAACTATTATGACCTTCAAAAAATGTCACTTTTGTATAGAGAATACCACAAATTTGCATTTAAAATGTTCCAATGCACAATGGTTCTAATTTTCAAATTAATGGAGGTGTCCAAAAACCGTACTGGTGCTTGATAAGTAAAAATTTTGCTGAATTGAACTTGCACGTTTAATTTTCGCCAAGTGTACGAAACATACATAAAATATCCTACTCCTTTTGAGTGAATTTGCAATTTTTCTTAGCAACATTGTTGCATTTTGTGTAGGCCGGTTATGGCCGTAGCACCACAAAACCATTTGACATAAGACGAAACAACTATTATGACAATAAAATAAAGGAAAAGTCATGTTCCATTATTCGGTTACGGTTGCAGAGACGTTGACCGTTCCGCTAATATAATGTAAGAAAAGACTCAAGGCGCATACTTAAATTATGTTTTTGATGGGGGTTGCAAGTTGCAAGTTGCAAGAACTGAGTAAATGTATAGAAGCTGCTCGTAAATCACCACAGCTTCGGAGTAACTACAGTTTTTGTTGTTGTTGTTGTTGTTGACGCATTGTGTTTTGAAATTCAATAGCATGCACCTTTGTTGGCTTTGATGACTGACTGAGCTGACTGCTGGCTGCATGCAGCAGCAACATGCTTTGGTTAGCATATAGGTGTGGTAATTAGTGATGCTCTCGTGTTGGGGCATAAATAAGTATAAAAGCTGAACGAACGAAATATTGGATTGTTTTTTTTTTTTTTTCTCTTGTGGCAAGTAATTTTTCGTCAACATTGTTGTTATTCGTCATTGTGAGTGTTGGAGTGGGATTGGGTGTTGGTTTTTGTATCCTTTTCTTGGTAAATGGGTGGAGTGTTGAAGGATGGTTGTTGTTTGGTACATTGATTGTTCGGTTAATTATGGTCATTATCTTTTGGCAGGAGAATGGATGTGCTGTTCAAAAGTCGAGTCGCTGTCGGTGTTAAAAAGGTGTGTTATCGAGCGTATCGATTATTATTTGTAGAGTTACTTATGTCAGCGATGATGATATTGGATATTTGTTGTGACTGTTTTCTCTTTGAATTTATTGTGTGATTGTATATTGACTTAAAGAATAGCAAGAAAAGTTGTAGGTATGTAGTACTTTTGAACATTTCTTTTGTTAGGTAGGTCAATATACCTTGTTTTCGATTTCTAGCAGCGCCAAATGAAAAAGAATATTTCTATAAAACAAAAAATAAATCAATGACAATTTATTTATCAAACAATGTGGTTCATCGTGTATGCTGAGACTCTTGGCGGCCGGTGGCATCAGAACCCATTGCACAAACCACTTCAGTTTCTTAAAACTGAAGTATAATTAGGGAGAACATTTTTGTAATAAACTTTTTGAAGTACCATTTAGCAAAAATATAGTTTTAAAAGGTGTCAACTCAGGATAACTCAATTTAGCCAACTAAATTACCGAAGTTGAATTGATGGTCAAGATCTATTTACGGGAGAAAATTTAATATAAATCAAACTTGGGCATCAAACTTCAGTCCACACCCTAAATGAAGTTGAAGCAACAATCCAACAGAAACTGCTGCTTTGCAAAGATAAAGGAACATTCAGTGAATCCAATCCTGAAAGTAATCCAGTTGACAGCCTGAGCCTGATATGCACGCCAGAAAAAATAGTCAAGATAATTGGTACGAAATCTTCTAGATTTCCACTACATTATCAGTTTTTATATTCTTGTTTGCAATCCAGATTACGGCGAATTTTCCTTTTTAATTCCACTAGATTCTGCTATCGAAAACATATTTATAACACATTGTTCACTTTTGTATAATAGATACCAGGAAAGATAGGAAGTTTAGTATGGAAAAGGTAAAAATAATTAATTCATGCATTTTTTTGATTCGTATCGACGCATAGCTTTAGCTGGTCCAAAGTCCCCCAAAACTTGATTCTTAAAGATTTCTATCAATATAAGACCTCCTATCGAACAAAAGTTAATATGAAAAATGTAGATGGTAAAACGATCTACAACTTTTGTTTATAAGTTTTTCCATGTAACCCTAAAAATATTGTGGAAAATGCCAAAAACAAGTTTTTTCGTGTTTCTGCAATTAATATTTTAGAAAAAAAGTTAGATTTTGATACAACTTGGTTTTAATGTAGGTACATTGCTATGCCTTCTTCAATTTTTAATTTTTTGTGATTTGGACGAATTTATTAAAAAAAAAAAATAACCTAATTTAAAAAGTTGACAAAAAAAACTTTGATTTTTGAAAATTTTTAAATAGATTCTTTTTGATAAAATCCTCTTTTTAAGATCAAGCAAGAAAACAACATACTAATTGTGGAAAACTGTGTCAAAAATTGAGAAAAAGAAAAAAAAAGCATTTTTAAATTAATTTTTTCAGTAAATCAAAGTAATAGCAGCCAGCGAGGAGACAAATTAAACTTTTGCAAAAGATTTTGCCTCTCTGAACTGGAATCTAGTATCAGATGTGCTCTTTCATAGAAAGTTTTTGACATATCGAATTTTGAACATCCAAAAAACACTGTTTTTGTGATGTTAAGAAAGATTTTTTAAGCCTGAATAATTAATTACACTTCAAACAATTAACTTTTTTTCGATAGGTGGTTTACTTTAGATAGAAATCTTTTAAGACTACAATTTTCGGTTGATTTCGATAAAATTTGTTTAGTAGTTTCTTAGTAGATTTCGTACAAAAGAAATCCAAAAACCATTTTTGTTTTTGTATTCACTTGGAAGGGAGCTTCGACTGTGTGTACTTACATTAAATTTGTGCATAATAAGTACCTTTATTTTATTTTCATTGATATAAGAAAATAATTTATTTATCTTCAATAAAGAAATTTTTGATATATCACGAATATTTGATTGGTTGTTTGTCATTTGCCATAATACGGTGATAATGCGCTTGTATTTGGTTATGTAAAAATTTCAAACAAAAAAAAAAAAAACGAAGTAAATTTATGCACAACAATGAATTTTGATTGCCATCAGTTTTTTTTGTTTTTTTTTTACTTTTATAGCTTTATGACTTTTGATCCGAGTATACACATAGTGGGAGTCTTGTTTATTTTTTAATTTTATTTTATATATTTTTTTAACGAGCTTGCTTGTATCAAAGGTGTTGAGTTTGCGGAGACACAAGTTGCATATCAGATTAGATTTTGTATATACAATCGATAATTGCATCGATATAATATGGGATTGGAAAAGGCATTAGACTAATAGGCATGCTAATGGCAATTAAGATGACAATTATTATTCGCGTCGAAATCAATAAAAAAAATATCAAACATTAATTAAACATTTTGTATGCAAAGCTATATGTTTGAATGATGCTGGTTTATTGTTATCAATGTGTTTTTAATTCTTTTAAATTATCAATAAATATAATAAATTTTAATTCTTTGACATTTATTGAAACTGCATAAACATTTTTTTACATTTATTGACACATTTTGATTGTACAACGTTCTTGCGTTTATTTAAACTAATTTTTACATGCATACCTACTTACTGTAATACTATGCTACAACATATTTTTTTCAATTTTGGATCTTTAGTGAATCATCACAAAGAGTAGTCTATTTAAGGTGCAACCGCATTAACACAAATTTAAAAAAAAAAAAATCTTTAAAACGAAACAACTATATTTAGCATTTCAGACGGCGAGGGGTATTCAAAATTTTCCTCAGTATTGGAGCTGTTAACTTGCTCATAGACAAAATGAGTTTAATAAAGACTTGTAACTGAAGTCTCGTTCGGAATATTCGTCGCGTTACGAAAAGTCATGTGACGATTTGGAAAAAGACGTATCCAATAGCAGATTCAACAACACCCACTAGTTCCAAGACTTCCAGAACGTCGAAGCCCCAAAATCTCCGGGGTATACGCATATACTTTTCCAGCTCCCGTCATAAACAGCCACTACATCAACCAGAAAAGTACAAAATAATGTAATGCCATCTAAAGCTCGCAGTGCAAAGAATTCTCTTACTCTACATACCATCAGCAACATAAGAACTCGATTCTTTATAGACCTGATGGCAGATTCTTGCTCAACCACGATGCTGAAATGATGAATAAGATAAGGAAATGGGGACTGAAGTCTGACAACAGAAGAATTATTTAATTAGAAATATTTTGAATTATTATTGATTGGCAAACCTAATATCCTGATACCAAAATATATGCAAGAATGAAAATGGAGGATGCCGCTTATATTTTTATGGATCCAATGTTAAGGCTTGGAAGTTTGAGATTAATGCAGCTTTGCGTGAAAAAGGATTAATGAGAGTTGCAGATGGTTCTGAGGTTTCACCAGATGAAACGAAAGTACAAGAACGCAATGACTAGCTAAGGAATGAAAAGTATTTTGCAATCAAAATGAATGAAGACGAGTCTGTTGCGGCGGCGTTTGTTTCCAAGTTTTCCGGATTGGCAGCTGAAATAGAAGAAAATAAAGAAAAGTTGTCTAATAATCTCAAGATATGTCGAATTATCAGTGGTCTAAGCTCCAAATTCAAAAACTTGAAGCGTGTGGTTCTTTACAAAGTCCGGATATTTCTAATACAGGGAGAGTAGTGGGATACACTACGGATACTGATTATGCAAGAAATAAAGGATGGCGTCGTTCGACAACTGGCTATGCAATACATTCAAAATCGGTCAAGATTTTGAAACATGGAACATGGAAACATGGAACATGAAACATGGAAGAGCGAAATACTAAAAAAGTCTTTGGAGTTGAATATATCAAAAATAAAGACCAAACTCTTACCGGCATCAACATTTCAATCAACCATGATGAGATTGGGTTTAAACGAAATTATTTAAATGTATTTTTTTTATTTATTCATTTAAAGATTAATGTAATTTAAAAATGAGTGGGAGTGTTAAGTTTTACATTTATTTTTTAACTGTAGAAATTCTTTGTATTTTGTTCAAGCAACATTTAATTTATTTTTCATTATAATTTTCTTCAAAAATATTTGTTCGTGTTTTATATAAACAAATAAACAAATCAAAAATCAAATCACAAATCAAATCTTAGCAGTTTTACTAGATTTCTAAAAGTTAACGCTATATTCTAGGACCATTCTGTTTGAAGTCACTAAAATAATCATTTTTTTCACATTAGAACAGCCTTACTACATTTAAAAAAGTTAAAATGACAATGATTTGATTATTTTTTTTGAAGAAAACACTTCTTATATTGATTGAATGGTCGCACAAAATATTGGTAAAGATATAAATTTGGTAATTTTATCTACATTTTTTCTACATAGAGCATATTTTTGATTTAACACCAAAAACAATAAAAAAAACTATTTTTGTAAGTCTTACTTGCGATATAGTTACTATAGGGCAAGTTTAGGATTCGTAAAAAAACAAACTCGAGATAACAACCAAACAAAAGTCATAACGATGATAGAGAATGCGAAAAAAGTTGGTCTCGCAATTCTGTCTGTCTGTCTATAAGTGTATACCTCGAGCTACAGCCTAAAGCGATTTCCTTCAAATTCAGTGACTAAAGATGTTTGGTGATGTTAAGGACCAAAACTAACGGCTCTAACGTTTTTGATTACAATTTTTGTGTCTACTTGTCTGAAATATAAGAAATGTTCGTAAAAATTCTATTAACGGTACCTCCCATAGAACCGTTTTTTTTTTTCTTTTTTGACTTGCTCTTAAACTACTCAACCAATTATATTTATTTTTTGTATATGGAAGCTCTTTAACAAAATTTAAATTATTTGATATCAAAATTTAAAAAAAAATATTTGGATTTTAAAAAAATCTTTCAAAATTATTTTTTGAAAAATCTATTTTTCGAAAACGAGTAACTGTTCTTTCTGAAATTTTGGTTTTATTTTCTTTTTTTTTATTGTTTAAGTCATTTTAGTAACGAATTTTATATTTATTTTGTAATTTCTTATACTTTTTAAAACTTAAGCTTTAGCAACAGCATCCACAGAAATTCGACGTTAAATGTACAAAAACGGGTTTCTGACATGTTCATATTAACATATCTTGAAAGCTTGACGTGCTATGGTAGTTTTTAAGATTCGGGTTCAGCGTGCCAAAATCCTTTAGAAAAGTAAAGTTTGGTTTGAAGGCAAATTTTCGTTGCAGACCAGTATTACTTGTCGTTTCAAAAATTGTATTTCTAATTTTTTAAATGATTTATTTTTCTCTGCAGAAAACAATTTTCAATCCTTTCAATTTCTCATGTTGATTGTAAAACAATGTATGCGCTCACATTTTGAACATATACATACTTCATAGGTACATCGAAGGTACCTACAGTTCCTCTTCAATTCAAACAGTTTTTGTATTAAATTCATTATCATTTGTTCAAGTATAGAGCTGCAGCAGTATTTGTTTGCTAATACGTGTATGAAGATAATTCATCACATCACAGCATCATACAACACAACTAAAATGTATGTATACAAACGTTACCATACACTATGGCACGCACGCACAACAAAGTGTCTTTGCTGCTTGCAAGCAGCCTACCTTCATCAGCCTCACCCACTCTTGAGCCCCCCTATTTTTTTTTTTTTATAAGTACACACTTTTTGTGCTCTTCAGGAAAGTAGAGGCAAAGTTGGCGCTACACTACCTACATACCTACAATTCGTTGTCCCTCTGAGCCCTGACAGTTGGCTGTCATCATCATGTGGCTGACGTTTTTGTTGTCGTCATCACTGTCGTCATTAGGCTGCACGCCGCCGGATGAACTCGCTCTTGAAAATTGCGTTTCATTTACTCAAATGCAATCACAGAACTTGGTCGAAGAGAGGACGAAAGACGGAAGACGTTGTTGTCGTTGTCGTTGTCGACAAGACGACAAGACGAGTATGATAGCAACGATGACGGCAACGGCAACGGCAACGATCACGACAACGACAAAAATGTCCAAAAAGGGGTGTGGCTCACAGATAAGCCCGCAATTATAAAGACAGTAAGCACCAGTGTACTACCAGCTAGGATGGCAGTAGAGCTTACTATAAGCCACAATACTTGTTTTCTTTACATATATATTCTTTTTGTGCTTATGCAGCAGTGCTACTATATTGTTGATGTTTTTTTTTTGTGGAAATTCCGTTACGTGTAATAAAGACTACTCGAGCTCTGGGGCGTATACGCAACCTTTTTGAAGACAAACGATAAAAACTAAGGCACACCACAACAAGGAAGCTCGACACAACAAGGCATGGCTGCAAAAAAAAAGAAAGAAAAAAGAATAGTGTACAAGTATGGTACGTACAATATCTCTGCTGGAAAAGAGGTCTTTGAACTGTACTTTCATTTTATATTATTCTCTAGTGTGTGTGTGAGTTTTTGTGTGCGTTGAAATATTCCTGAAACAAACCGATATACGACAACGAAGAAGAACCAAAAAAGGACGAAAATATTGATTTGTCCTCAGAACATTGTGTGTGTGTTTTTTTTTTTTCTTTTATTATTAATTTTTGTTTTAGTTAAGTATTCTCCAAATTGAAATGGTTTTGTGACTTTTGGAATCTAAACATCAACACATCAAAGTCAAAAATTATGATTTATGAAAACAGCTGTCGAAGGAAAAGCCCACAAGAAGCATGTTTTTTTGATCGTGAAAACATAGAAGTTGTAACGCAATGCAGGTACTCAGGTATTTCGTCTCCATTTGCTTAACAGCAAAAACTGCGATAAACCTTTTGTGGAAGAAGATCTTCGGAAAAAGTTATTTGGATATATTTAAAAAATCTGAAATCTAGCGCCGACTACATTGTGAAAGTCATGAAAAGGGGTAATACAAACCCTCAAAAAAAAAAAACAAATGATGGAGTTCGCACTCTAAAGAAAATAACAATTCAATCTGTAGTCTATGCAACCGAAATGAGTTGGAAGATTCTTAGCAGTTTGTCCAATTCTTCGTTCTATATAAGTATATTAATCATGCTTTTGGTTATAGAAGCAGATTTATAGAATACTTTGTTTTTCTTGCTTTATAGGGCAAGTATTGGTTTTGAGTCAAAAAAAATTTGTTTTAATAAAAACAAACATTACAATGATGAAGTCCAAATAAAGTGGTTTTCGTCATGCCGTCCGTCGGTCTATTCGTCAGTTCGTCAGTTCATCTGTGCGTCCATCTGCACAGAGAGCCACAGCCTAAGCAAGTTGACGGATTGGCATGAAATTCGGTACAGATTACTTTTTTGAAACTTGTTACCAGGTTGTTCTCATCATTTTAAAAAGTATTGTGTATTCAGTTTTTCAAAACAAAAAAAAAAAAATGGAAAAAAAGAGGTCAATACATCATTCAACACTAGGTCCATTCTCTTTTTGATAACGGGTTGTTTTTACTTGCAAACAGGAATATCTCAAAAACATGATGAGATACAAAAATTCTGACACTGAATTCGAGTTCAGCATACAAAAAAACTTCAACTTAATTTTTGTTTTTGGAAAGGAGAAAACAAAAATTTTTGTTGACTTGTGTAATAATTGGTGAGAAATTGATTCGTAGCTTCCCATATGTCAAATTTTTTTTTATCATTTGATAGCTCAGCAAATAGTTAAGAGCAGGATTAATTTTGTCAGTGAAGCGAATTAAAGCGGTCACTGTGGCGTATGAGTATCATTTTATAACTATAAGAAATGTCAACGTTTAGAACATATTTTCCGAATTTGACATCCAAATGAGGTTTTGATTTTTTTTGATAAAATAATTCATAATGAAATGTTCGCAGCTCGGAAGTTTCTGTGTAGAAAATTTCATTAAAATTGAAAAAATGTGAGATATAATACAAAATATGTTTGTAAGGGTGTATGAGAAGGAAACAATAGTTTTAGATTTTCTGTACACAATTTTGTCAAAATAATTTTCACAAGATTGTTTTTTTCCAATGTAGGCTGAATTATCAAAAAAAAACAATTCTGGCGCAATAATATTAAATGTGGAATGATATTAGGGTACTTTTGACCATTGATTTATACAACAGGTAAAAAATTACATTTACTTAAAATCGTGAAAAAAAGGATCAGCGGTAAAAATTGACATGAATGGTTCATTTTTATAAAAGAGACCATAAAATCACAAAAAAAACTTTACTACTTAATTTAAAGATCAGTGGTTCAGGCTTTATGTCAAGCAGAAAAATACACGACAAACATGCAGATAGAACTGCGTGAACCAGTTTGTTCATAGATAGAAACATTTCTTTTGAAGAATCCTAAAGTTTCTCTTTGTACAGTAGACCAGTAAAATTTATAAAGTGAACTAACACCAGATAATAAATAATTTAGAAGAAAAATTGTTACACTCAAAATATCCTTTTATACCAATTACCTACTTAAGTTTTCATAATTCAAATTTAAGTTTCGAATAAAACACATCACTCTCCGGGTGGCCCCGTTTGTTTGTAACATAAAGTCGTGCGTCGTCGTCATTGCTGACAATATGACAAAGCTTTATTACATCCTCCACACTAATCAAGGTAACGTGATAATTAGTATTTAAGCCGTTATAACAATAAATAAGTAGCACGTCAGCCATTCAGCCTCCTCCGTTTCGAGTTGGTATTTTTTTCTTTTATTTATTTGTGGGGGCAGCAGCACCAGACATACAACATGCAACGCACCTATACGCCGCGTCGCCGTCGTCATCATCATCATCGCCATCAAATTGAAGTAGGTATATGTATAGTATATTCAGTGTTAAAAGCTCTTTATCTGTAGGCTAGAGTGAGACACAAGAGAATATAATCAAAATGAATGATAGAGAATGGAGGAGGGGGGGGGGGGGCAACTGAGGGAATATGCAGGAAAATTGCATTGAATAATTGTGCGTGTGAAAAATTTGCATTTTCCTTGAAAATTGTAATACACACGCGAGATAGACAACAACTCAACGACGACGCGGAGTTGTGCTACCAATAAACCCAACTACAGATGTACGTATGTATGTATGTACCTACCTAAGTATATTATACAACTTTATGTACAAGGTATTGGATTTAACGATTCTGTGTCGCTCCTTGGGCTGTCACTATTCTGTCCCACTTGGACATGCCTAAGTGGTGCTGCTACAACAACTGTTGTTGAAAACTAAAGAACGCTGCTATAGCTTTTCCATGTTAGCTGTGTTGCACTCCTTCTGTCTGGCAATTTGCGGTGGTGGTAACTCCACCGCTGCTGTTTCACAGTGAAACTTAATAGTCGGGAAACTGGAAACAATAGCTAATCATAATGTTTTATGATGTTTTAAGGCTTAAATATTTTGTCAATATTTTTATCAAAAATTTATTGTATAAACAGCAGATCAAATAACATACCTGTCTTTTGTTACAGGGATGTTATTATTTCTTAGATTTAACAAGAACCTAAAGTTTAAAAATGATATTTTGCTCCATTTTATTTACATTTTGTGCCACCGTAATCGCTTGCTGCCGCGACATGCGTCGCCATCGTCATCACACGGTTTAGGTTTAGTTGCGCTAGTAAGAGAGTTTGTTATAGTCGATGACTTCTCGGGTTGTTAACAAATGTAGAATAAGAGGAGTTACGTTACTTAGAAAAATACTAAAGAGGTTACATTGGAGTAGATAGGCGTACGAATTATAGGTATTAATTTCTATCTTGTACAATATATCTTAGTGTACAACAAAATCTATTAGCATACCTATACGGATAGCTACATTACATATAAATAGAAGTTGTATTTTATGTATTATCTTGTCTTGTATTATGTAACCACATCAACAACAACAAAAAATATGTAAAGGGTAGTCTTTCCTACTGAAGAAAATATCATATTATGGCTGAGGTATTATCTCTCCAGAGAACCGGTCTCGTTAAGCTGAATTCAAACGATCTATGATGTTTAATTTTCAGACAGATCTCACATTGGATTCCTTTTAGTACGGTTAAAATAGGTATTCAATAAAAAAAAATATTACACTCATGAAACTTGGCAAAAACTTTACATTTGAAGGATCAAAAGGGTCCATAAAAATATCTTGGGAGGAACGGTGGATGGGTGTTTTTGGATATTAAGCATAAATTCCTCCACCTCGAAAAAAAAAACACTTTTTCATTTAAAACAATGTGGTAGACTCATTTGATTCTTAGTTACCATGACAATGCAAATGTTTATACTGGTTATTGTGAACGTACCAATTAAATTATTGGCTAAACACAGATTTCCATTACTCTTAAAAAAAACACCTTAAATATTTCTATTTACTCCTTGAATTTTTGGTTCCATATTTCTACCAATTTTCATCACGGTAACACTTTCACTAGGTATAGGTTTTTTCGCTGCTTATCCCATATTTTTGTTCCTCTTGAAAAAAACACCTTTTTACTCAAAATATTTTTATGGAATCCCTATACTCTTGGTTTCTATGTTAAATGTAACATTTTTACCATTTTTCATATATGTATCATTTTTCAGTCAGATGCTGCCGTAACTTTTTCACTGATAACTTTAGCCCTCAAAAAAACACCCTTTAACAAAAAATATTTTTCAGGTCTATCTACTCGTTCTTGTTTTAATTGAAATGCTCTTACTAAATTTCAAGAGTGTATCATTTTTTTACTTGAGATATAGGAAATATATATCAAGTTATGCATTCGTACAAAAAAAAAGTTGAGATAACAATGAAACGTGACATTACGATGATAGAGAATGAGAAAAAAGTGGGTCCGACAATTCTATCTGTCTGTCTGTCTGTCTGTCTGTATCAGAGACCACAGCCTAAACAGATGGGTCGATTAACTTCAAACTTGGTATATGGCGTTTTTTGGAGACTATCCCCAGACGTTTTTTGAATTTATTTTTTGGACCAAAAATGACGGTACCTGTCATATACCGGTTTTAGAAAAACTAATTTTTCTCAAAAATGGTTTCTACGATTTTGATTAAATGAAAAAAATTTCTTTTTTCAAAAACCGTTATTAACGGTACCTGCCATAGAACCGTTTTTTTAGTTCTGATCAATTTCAACCATTTAATTTGCCGTAATAATATTAAGTGAAAAAAATTTCGAAAATTATTTTTTTGGATTTAAAAAAAATTTAATTTTATTTTTGAAAAATCATTTTTTCGAAAACCATTCAACATTTTACTTTCAAAATTTAGTTTTTAGATGTTGATAAATAATATGTTAAAACTGGAGTAACAGTTTTTTTTTATAAAAGTCCTTGCAAAATTTTATACAGAAAAAATATTTTTTTTTTTTAAAAAATGTATCATTATAGAAGAAATCAAATTGCATATTTCGTTTTCAAGTTAAATTCATTTAAGGAGGTTTTAGTCATTTGGAAATCGAATTTTATGCTTTTTTATTTTTTTTTCTAAAACTGCATTTATTTAAATTTTTTTATTAAAAAAGGCTTATCATAAATAGTAACTTAATCTATAAGAGCAAGTACGTGCGACCCAGTCGTCCATTTTATTTCATATTAAAACGGTGTAGTTAAAACGGAGAAAAGTGCAATACCTATGCCGAAACCATTTTTTTGTGAAAAATCTTACTTTCTTAATGCGATGGTTTTGATGCATTAAAGCATTTTAGTTTTGTAAAATCATTTTCTTAATCCTGAATCCTTAAAAATATTTTAAATATTTATTTTTCTCTCTTAACGGAACGTTTGAAAGCAAATCATTTTTCAAAAAAATCGAAAAGTCATGTTTTTGTATACCTTTTTACTTGCTGTTACCTGATAGTTTTTGTTCCAACTAACACAAACAATATATTGTTAGTACTTTTTCACTTTTTACAATATCGAGATCCAGGGAGTGCTTCCTTTCAATGGAAAAAGCTTTTCAAAAACAAAAAAAAATGTAAATTTTTAAACACGATTTGTGACCAAAGTATGCGCCCCAGACCACCGAAAGTCGACATTTTTTTTGTCATAGGTATACATGATTCCTCGCTAGACTAGGCATCGCAGTGTAAAAATTGCATATTAAGAAAAATTCGAGCGAATTTTCATATCCAAAATTATCTATCCTGGTGGAAACGTTTTTTTTTTCGTTTCGCGTTTCACGAATTTTTCACTATTAGGTACTTGATGTAATTGAATGAATCGATATAATTTTAAATGATTTTCAAAGCCACACATATTCGCACCAAAATTTTCACTTTTACTTTTTGCTATGCACTTAAACAATTTTTATTTGACTAGCTTGCAAAATTAAATTAAAAAAACATGATAGTTTTCGGCAACTGCAATAAAAACTGAAATTGCTTCCCACCTTCTATGGCAAATAGTTTCACATAAAAGTGAAATTCCTACCCAATAATTTTTCACCTTCAGTAGGAAATTATTTCACCAAAAAATAGTGAAGTTATTTCCCATGTGAGTGTAGTAGGTTAGTTCCATGCACCTTTCAGACTTATTTTTGCGAAAAATTCGTGTGCTAAAAATTTTTGATTTGCGCAACAAGTTAGCATTTAGTTAGGTATAATTTCTGAGATACAAATTTGTTTGATTCCGCCACAAAGTGTCCGCCAAAATAAGGGACGTGGTATTTTCAGCAACTTCATAAATGAATACCTATAAAATTTCTTGCGAATAATGCGAAACAACCACTGACTGCATGCGTCATCGATCGCAATTTAAAATAATATATAAAAAGTAAAAAAAAAAAACAAACAAAACTACAACAAAATGTACAAGATGCATGTCAGCAAGCAAATAAATAATAAAAAAAAACACAACAGTCGTCGTAGATACATAATTCTTGTTTTCATTTTAGCTTTAAAGTTTTTTTTTGTATTGTTAAACTGACACAACAGTCACGTCGTCAATCGACGACGTCGCGTCGTCGCCAGGCGCACATGCATTCGCATTCGCACCGCATTTCCATTCATTTACTCTGCTTCGTAAAAAGTTTTACAACAACAACAAAAAATAAAACAAAACACCATGTTTTTTTTTTAAGTGAGAGTGACAGAGACACCACGCATCCATATTTATGTAAATATGTGGTTGTGCTGGTTTTGTTTAATATATCACACAATATCACTCTCATGCGATTTAGTGCAATGCTATAATGGATACGAAAAGATTCCGTCCAAGAGCAAGACCTATCCCAACAGGATTTACTGTGAGCTGTGTTTTGAGGGCTTTATTGCTGACAGAACTGAAAGCGATATGCGATAACGATACAAAATCATGTAAATGTGTGCTTTTCTTTAGTTTGAATGAGTGTGTAGTGGTAGAGCTAGTGGTAGATTGGTGACGGATGTGTGATGTGTCATGCGTCTATGCGCATTCCCGTACCTGATAGCTGATACAATCATTTCGTAGTAGTTAGTATTGAGGTGAGAATTTCTGATACGAGAGCTAAATGATGCATTCTAAAACTATCATTTTTTTTTTTTTTTTGTTATTTGACTTTAAACTTAAAAGTATGTATTGCATTGCAACTCACTTTATTCATTCAAAAAAGTGGATACAAGTCAAACAAATAAAAACGCCAGTGCTGGAATTGTTCGCTTCAATCGATTTTTGCTTCTTGGTGGAAGATTATTTTCTTCGTAACCTTTCCCACATTTCGGCCCAATATTTTCTACAGTGCTGTCAATCTCAATTAGAAATCATTTTTATTATCATTTTCTTCATCTCCAAATAATCAACCGATTTACGTGTTTTTTGTTGGCTAACTAATCAAAGGATGATTTAATTAAGTAGGTTTTCAATAAAGCTTTAAAATTGTCGTTGAAAGGCTTCAATTGGAAGTGACTGCGTGTCCCTTGAGCTAGCAATGAACACTACGACTACTGTTAGCACGAGAAAATGCTGTGTCAGAAATGTTTGTAACGCCCAAAAATTCATGGTTCACATCCGAATGTTCATAGGCATACAAAGCTGTTGTAGAGTACAGATACAATTCATTTGGCTTTAGAAGAAAACTAGATCTTCCACCAGAAGGAAGGATGAGAGATGATTGCTGAAGCTGGAGCATATGAGCTTCAAGCGAAATGGATGAATTAGCGTTCATAGCATAGCAAACACGTTTCTTTACAGCATTTAATGTGAAGGTCTCAAGCAATTGTTTTGATAGATCTTTATCAATGTAGTTTTAGACCTGAAAGTCTTCCAAAGAGCAAATCTGCACATTGTGCCAAAAAACAATACCTTCTGATATCTACCAACTCTTTATCGATTTAATGACCTCTAATGACAGTGTGAGTAGAGAAAAATAAAGGTCCAACTTTAATATCCCTACCAAACTCATTAGAAGAAAGCTAGCGGCTATGTCAAAATTCGTAGACATTATACTGAAACCTTTCAAACATAATAGACGGTTAAGACAAGAAACCGTTTTTTTCATGAAGTCTATACAATATTGTGTTTATAATAAGTTTAAGTACCTAGTTTTTCTGACGTCTGATTGGAAGGACTATGTCAGAATGTGATAATTCATGCATACAACTTTGATGCACTCGAGGAACATAAATATCTGGTAAGTAACATCAGGGTGGGAAACAAACGTAGTATAACTGTTGCTTACCACCGTATCTTTTTGGTAAAAAATGACGAAGAAAGCTTTGGACCTTACAAAGTCGAAAGAGAGCTCTTTTGTTGTTTTAGAAAGAAGAATTCTACGCACAATTTATGATGTTGTTACTGTTAGTGCCAGACCAACAAATAATGTATAAAAAAGGAGAAAGAATCAGCTATAAGAAAGGCTAGTCGAACAAAAATACTTTCAACACTGTTGAGGTGGTTGGGTAAGGTAGACCAGATCAACATCGATCCTACAGTACGTTCAAAGTTTCGAACGCAGCATTAGTTAAAAAACCATATAGCCCAAGCAATTAAGAATCTTGGTTTCGACTAATTCAGACAAAACTGGAAATAATTTTAATTTACTTTGGACATCTCTGAGAAGGTACACATAAGTTTGCGACTGCTTCCGAGTTCCGCCTAACTTTGGTTTTCGGGTAATAACTACTTAAATATGAATCTGGCCTAGGAAATAACCAACTCACACAGAAGAGATTGTTGTGGTAGTTCTAGTTTGTTTGGAACAAAATGAACAGAATAAAAGAGTTTAGCCTAGTGTTTCAGTGCGAGATCATCTTGGTTGAAGGATTAACATTTACTAAAATCCTTAAATATGTATGTTTTTCAATGAAATTTAATACCGGCATTAACTCAACAAATATTTGATCAGATGGTAGTTAACTAGATGAAACAAATTACTTTTTAATAGATGCATGTACAAAACAAATTGAATTGAAGTGAAATACTGTGAACCTTTTCAGTATGAAAACCAAGTGGGTCTCCTATCGAAATGCCTATTCTAATAGCAACACCTGTGTGTTTCGTTCTTTAGAAAAATAAGGTTTTTAAGTATTTGTAGATTATGCTAAAAGCTAAAATGAAAAAAATATTTTTTTAAATTTGGTCAAAAGTTAAAAATTACGGTTTTCCGTACTTTACTCTTTTTTAACTCATTTCTTAGAATACATAATAGTATATTAAATTAAATAAAAATATTTATGAAAATACGCACATTTAATAGTTAAGTACTTAAACAGTAATTTTCGATTTTTGATAAAATTCAAAAAATATACATATTTTATATAAAAACACAGAAACATTCTCTTCTATAGCCTTAACCGTTGAGGATAACAGATTAAATGAGCGATATTTTTAAAATAGTCCTCTCGCAGAAACGCAATATCTTCTAAATGATAGCAAGTTCGAACAAAATCACGTTAATCGTTTTTTTAGAACATCATGGTCTATAAGGTAAACTTAAAATATTTTTCAAAAAAACACTTTTTAAAAGTGTTATTTATGGGCTTTATTTTTATTAAAAAATTAAAACTAGATTTAAATGTGTAGGGAAACGCATAATCCAAAAATACTTAGAACACATTTTTTCGATAGCATAACTATAGCATACCCTAAATTCTTGTATGTAAAACACTAAAGTCTATAGAATTTTATCAAAATATATCTTTAAAATCTCAGATTTAACGAGTTAAAAACGAAAACTCGCAATACTTGAGTTTTGATATAATTTTTAAAAAAAAATTATTAATGACTTATTTAAAAATAAAATGAAAAAAAAAAATTTTGTTTATATAAATAGAAATATGCAAAAAACCGTTATTTTCGACATTTGACGCATTTTAAAATCGCGATGTCTTCTAAACGATTGCTTGTAGAAAAAAAATGTTGTAACATATTTTTAGGGAACCACAAGTCTCACGTATAGCTTTTTTGATAGCTTCTACCGTTTCAAAGTAAAATACGGAAAACCAACATTTTCCACATTAAACCTTGAATAACTTCTTATTCATACATTGGACTTTTGGGAACTTTTGACATTTTACTTCTATCAATGTTTTAATGCTCTGTACCAATTTGCATCTCTATAGGAATTATTTCTGTGTTAAATGTCTATTTTACCCAGACTATTTCTTACTGATTTCCATTTCTTGAGACACGATTTCCTGTATGCACAGCAATTTCGACAAATTCGATTTTTAACAGTTTTGATAGATTTTAGTGATCATACAGTGCGCGATCGTTAAAATTTTTTGTACGTCGATTATTCGAATAACGTTACGAAAATCAAATTTCTAGGTAGTTTTTAGAGGAGGTAAAATTCAAAAGATTTCGCTTTTTTCAAAACAGCATTTTTCAATGGCAATTAAGACTAAACGATTTTCAACAATTTAGCTCTTTCGAGTAAGTACTAAAATGACATAAAATTTACTTGTTTGACAGTTTAAACGCACACTGATGCACCTAACTACAACTTTCATTACTAAAATTCATTTGACTGAAAGTGTTTCCATACACATATGAGTCAGACCACTGACCACACACATCACATGTGCATAAATTAAATTTCTGCCACTGACTTAACAATGCACCATAAAAGTGCACCACACGAATTATAACCAAGTTTTATATGTAATGTTCCGTACCTATTATTTATTATTATCGAAAGTCAAAACCAAAACCTTGGGTATTAATTACCCCACAAGGTACTTTTGCTATTATAATAATATTGTAAAAAAATATAAATAAAACCTGTGTAGGTATTATAGGATGAGGATCTGTCTATAAATATACAAAATGTATTCATAGATGCGTATGCAAATAATAATGTAAAGGGGGTGAGGGTAACTCTGATTTGCACATAAGAGATAGAATACGCATTCCATTGGCATTTCCTTTGCGCACTCCGCAGCGCTCTGTGGTTTCAAATGCAAAGACAAAAAAAAAGGAAGTTAGAGAGGCACGGAACGACGAAGAGACGCGACGAAATGGACGGACATCATACACAGTCGGGTTTCTATCTATACGTACCTTACCTAGATACAAAGCAGCCATCACGCAGCATGAATATTTGTTCAGCATTTTGTTTAATCGATAGGTATGCAATAAGACACCGCCAGAGTGCGTTTCGTTTCTGCGCTTTACGCAGCCCCTTCTAGCCCGCAGCCCCTCAGGTCTGGTCACTTGAGACTCTGCTTCGAAATCTATATTATGTTATGTTATAACGGAGTTAGCACCAGTACCTACCTTCATCAATCGTTATGGTCGGCAACACACACTCAACACATCAACATGCTGAATAAAAGTTAAATTAAATCAACTCGCTGAACCGAAGTTGTACTAAGGTGTATTTGTATTTGTGTGTTACTCCTTGCCTACACTCATACCTATCACTTGCTTGCAAAAAGGAATTCGACAGTCTGCAAAACAGGCATTTTGCAAAAGAGGCGGGAAATTGATAGGCATATTCGGCGATGCCAAATAAAATAATACATTATGTCCTCCTTTAGATGATGCATCAGGGTCGGTCACCTGAAATTCACAACAACAACAAAAACAGTAAAAGGATAAACGAGAAGGAAGATTGGACGGACATGTGCAATTTGCAATGCAACAACCCTTATTCTGCCACGAGAGAACGGTAAACCAGGTCATTGACCTGATGATGAAGAATTTTTCGGCACTGGGCACTGCTACGGCCACTGATGGTAAATAATTAAGTAGAGTAGGTAGGTTGATGGGAATGATCAAATTGAACCCGGTGGAATATTCATATGGGAATTATGCAAATAATTGAATGTGTTATCAAAATCATGAAAGAAAGAGACAATTTCAAAGAGGGTTTTTTTTATCAGACATTCAGACCTACGACGAGACGCTGCAAACAAAAGAGACAACTTAAAAGAACTGACTTCACGAAGAAGTTACATAGTAACGTGTTCTTGTTCTCAAAAATGATAGTGATTTCACACAATTTGAGATAATTAATTTAATTGAATTGAAAGAGATAACGTGCCCTTTTTGGTTGAAGTGTGATTTAATAATTAATTGAATTTTTCACCAAATGCAACATGTCCGCGTGGTTTTAGAAGTTAGCAGGTGTGCCTCAAGGTTGCATTCTCAGTACTTGTGGCAGCTAAATTCAAAGCTCGACTTTCCGAACTGAGACTGAAACAATGAAGTATTTCGCCGTTGTAGTGCACCTGAAGAGTTCGAAAGTCTCCGCAATGCACTAACTTGTCACAGATGCCATTCCATTATGCCAATAAACAGTGATTCCATTATTTCGGTAACATCAAGGAAATAGTAGCTATTATTCTCAAAACTAACAAGATTCTGATAATGTTAAGTTTTATAAAATATGACAACAAAATTAGAGTGTCCTCTTAATGTATGATTTTTTTTATAAAACGAATTTATGGAACAAGTTTTTTGAAAATCCTTGGAGCCGTTTTCAAAGATAATTATTTTTTTTTTTAATTTGAAATTTTCTAAACATTTAAAAACTAAATTGATATGCTGAATTTAAATTATCAGATACTTATTTTTGACATATTTTGAAAGAACCGAATTCTACAACCCCTTATCTCAAACTATTTTTTATTTATTTCTTATAAAATTGTGTTAAGGCTACTAACAAGATTTTCTAAAAAAATAAACAATCCATATGCAAGTAAGTAAGTAAACAAACATAATATGCAAGTAAGTTATGGCAGGTATCAACAGAAATCATCAACAAAAAAAAGATAGATATTGCTCGAAAAAATCAACATGATTCTGCTCATTACTGTTAATTCAGCTGGTGGTTAGTTCTTGTACAAACAAATTAATTCCAAATATCTCTCTGGATCTGGACAGCCTCTAAAAATTGCCAAATACTATGTTTGGAGTAAATCGACCTATTGGCTTACGCTGAGGCTCCTCATACAGACAAAACCAACTGACAGAATTGTGTGACCTGTTGTTTGATTGCTCTTCAATTCTGTTCATGTTGGCCACGACTACCTACGTCTGAGAAGGTCCTTTCGGAAAGTCCAATTTGAGCGACTCGTTTGAGAATAACCACTGGTATCTCGCGAATAACACGAGTAATTTTGGCTTCCACAGCGTTAATCGTAGCTGGCTTATTCCAGAAGATCTGAGACTCTACATTTCCCCAGAGAAAATAGTCCAAAGGCGTTATATCTTATGCTCTAGGCGGCCATTTTACTGCAATAAAACGTGAAAATATGTGCACACAAAAATCATTTCTCAACAAGTCTGCCGTCTCATGATATCGGTGAGCTCTAGTTTCAACAGGAAGGCGCTACAAGCCATTAAGAGCGTGAAACAATGAACTTGTTGAGAAATTATTTTAGTGGGTACTGTGAATTGGCCGGCTAGATCACGTGTTATCAGACCTTTGGATTATTTTCTCTGAGAATATGTTCAGACTCAAATCTTCAGGAAAAAGCCAGCTATGATTGACGTTTTGAAGCCAAAATTACTTGTGTTATTCGAAAGAAACTAGTCATTCCATCCAAAAGGACCACCTCAGCCATAGTTCTTTCCAACATTTACATGATATCATTTTCAAAAAGTAACTGCCATGAATCGTTCTTTTAACGGTTTGGGGTTGAAATTCTGAAAAAATCGGTTTTCAAAATTCTGTTTTCCAAAATTTTGATTTTCAAAAAGCTGTTTTTCATAATTCTGTTTCACAAAATTTAAAAAAAAATTGTAAAACTAGTTTTTTTAAATTATTTTCAGAATTTTATAGATATTTTTGTTTGGAAACATGCTTTAAAAAAATAATAGCTTGCAACAAAAAACATAATCACTCGGATTACAGAATCCAAAAATTATGATCTGCCAATTTCAGGATAGGGTTGATAAATGTCAAAAATTCCATAAGCTGTGAGGCAGTTTCAGTAAGTGACAGTGTTGCTTCTTGGATAGATAATGCAGTTCATCTACCGATTCACTGATTGAAACTTGATATGAATAGATTAGTTTGGTATGTTTATATTGTTTTTTTGTACTTGACGAAGAATTGTAATTTTTTTCAGAAATATGACTTGATGACATTCATATAGAAATAGTTCACTTCTGCCACACTGTTGCTTCTTTGTCTAACTAAATGTAACTTATCCAATGATTTATTCACTGACGAGCAGTGTTTTTACTGAATTATTTCGAATGAAGAATTTTTGAAGGATATTTGGCGCTGTCTGGCGAAGAAAGTAAATCGAGGAGTAAATATAACCAATATAACAAGTCTTAGCTCCAAAGCTATGACTCTCAGCCTACATTGGGATTGGCACAACGACACAGCGGACCCAACGTTACAGCCAAAAACCTTTCATGGGTCGGTGGGGAGAAAAATTATATCAAACTATAAAAACAGTTGATCGCTGATGCAAGTTTCCGTTAATTTGCAATTAGACAGAACGTCTCCCTCAAAATTATGTGCATGTCCATGTGCTGTGCATGTTATAAGCTATAACTTTGATAAGACTTAGGACTTTATCAACCTAGGCTCCGCTATAAGATTATTTTTGGCAATCGCTCCTTTTTTTTGGTATAAGAAGGAGTTGCAAGTCCAACTTTCGAGCTATTAAACTGTCTCAAGTCTCTGAACAAAATGGTTGAGTAGTAAGCGCTGTGCAAGACTATATGAAAAACTACTCTTTTCGAAACATCATCCTACGAACAAGCAATATTTCTCCCACCAGTAGTAAGGAGATTTTCAACTAAAACATACATTAACTTCACCCTTAAGCTGTGGTGAAAGCCGTTTGATCGCTGGTGAGAACCAAAACCTCAGATTCATTACAGAACAAAACAACAGAGTTATTATTTTTCTTTGAAGATAAAACAAATCGTCCGACCATCGTGAATCATTCACTTTTTCAATTGTTCAGCAAGTCAAGGGGAATTAGTAATTGTAATGAAAACGAATAGTTGTTGGCTGATTGACTGGTTAACTTTTGTTTGGTCTTCTATAAGCATTTAATTTATTTCTGAGTTCCTAGCTCATCTAGTTCGGTGAGCATATTTTTTTGTTTATTAAAAACGGTCCTGCTCACAATTTTCAGTTTAAACGGGTTTACATAATTATGCGCCAAAAAAAGTAGGTTGTCACCGACAGTTGAGCATATATGAAGATTTTGATTAATAGATCATCGCCTATTACATAGACAGATATATACTACAACGAAAAATTAGCAAGTGTCACAAGAAAATAAAGTGCCCGACTGGGTTGCACGTACTTGCTTTTATAGATAAAGTTACTATTTATGCTAAGCCTTTTTAATTAAAAAATTGTAAATTCAGTTTTAGAAAAAAAAAATTAAAAAGCATAAAATTCGATTATCAAATGACTAAAACAGCTTCTTAAATGAATTTTACCTGAAAACAAAATATGCAATTTGAATTCTTCTATAATGATAGATTTTTAGAAAAAAAAATTTGAAAATCGTTAGAGCCGTTTTTTAAAAAAAACATTTTTCCCTATAAAAGTTTTCAAGGACTTTAATAAACAAAAATTGGTACGCCATTTTTAGGATATTATTTTTCAGCATCTAAAAACTAAATTTTGAAAAAAAAATATTGCGTAGTTTTCGAAAAAAAATGATTTTTCAAAAAAAAATTTCAAATTATTTTTTTCAAAATCCAAAAAAATAAATTTCGAAATTTTTTTTTAACAAAAGTTATTACGGCAGTTTAAGAGCTTTCACATAAAAAAATGGTTTGAAATTGATTGAGTCATGAAGGAGAAAATCAGAATTTAAAAAAACGGTTCTATGGCAAGTACAGTTAATAACGGTTTTTGAAAAAAAAATTATTTTCATTTAAAGATAGCCCTTATCCAAAAAAAAATCGTAGGAACCGCTTTTGAGGAAAATGAGTTTTTCTAAAAGCGGTATATGGCAGCTACCGTTATTTTTGGTTAAAAAAAATCAAAAAACGTCTGAGGATAGTCTCCAAAAAACCCCACATACCAAGTTTGAAGTAAATCGACCCATCCGTTCAGGCTGTGGTCTCTGATACATACAGACAGACAGACAGACAGACAGACAGTAAGACAGACAAATAAGACAGACAGACCGACAGACAGACAGAATTGTCGAACCCATTTTTGTCTCATTCTCTATCACCGTAATGTCATGTTTGATTGTTATCTCAACTTATTTTTTTGTACGAATGCATGACTTGATAATATATCGCAAGTAAAAACGAAATCATCAGACAAACTTATCAAAATGTAACGAGTCGTCAAACTTTTCAATTTTATCTCTCAACTCAACAATTGACTTGGTTCACTTCCGAATTTTATTTCCATCAACATTTAAATGAGATGTTCTTTGGAGCGTAAATTTAACAAAAAATAAAAAAAAAAAAAACAAACTGAAAAGAAAAACCTATCCCCCTTAAAGGATCTGAAGGTTTCTTTTGTATTTTTGTATTTTTTTTTTTCTTTCTTTCCCTTCCAATAAAAAGCACCCAGCTGTAATATAGCCTGACAAATTTGTAACCAGAACAGTTGAAGGAAGGCTATGTTTTCTTTTTTAATTCGTCATTTCATTAAAATCAAATTTGCAAAAGATAAATTACCAAAAAATGTACAAATAAAAAAATATATACTTGAGAAATAAATAAAAAAAAAAACTTGAGGCAACACACAAAAATAACACGAAACCCGAAATTGAATTAAACGATACAATTACAGATGTTGGTATGGGAAACGAACGATGGAAATGTGAATTTTAAAATGCTAAAACCAGCCAAATGGTAGACTTATAGGTAGGTATACTGTATTTTTTGAATATTTTTTTTATTTAAAATGCTAGGGGGTATTCGGCGAAAAAATGGGTTGATTTGTTTCTTCTTTTTTTTTCTTCATTTTTCAGCATTTATCGTGCAACATGCAAACATTGCTCCAACATGTATAGCAAAAGTGGTTATTTTGTTTTTTTTTTGTGTGTTGCTTGAAGGGGTGAATATTCAAGTAGGTCGCTGCTATTTTTAATGAGACTTTTACAGAGATAAGTTATCTAAAAGTCGACAGATACCTATATTCCTTAAGGCAATACAGCCAGTTGAATAAAACTATATAAGAATGGTCATTGTTTTATTGCAGACAGGTAGCGGAAATTAGTTCAAACAGCGCGATCTTATTTTGCTGCTACTTAATTTTAAATTGAGATACGAATAAAAAGCTGATGGAAATTAAGTTAAATTATTTGTTTTACAAATCTTGGGTAGAATCCTGAGGATTCTGTTTTTTTTTTGTTTTTTTTTTTTTATTTGGGATTTGAAAAGTGATACATATTTTATTAATTTATTCTAAATATTTTATACTCACTCAAATAGACAGTTTTTTTTGGTGTATCATCTTACCTGCAAACAAATAATTAAAATTATTATAAATAAATAATAAAAAAAAAAAGCATAAATCTATTTAATTGTTATAAAAGTCATCGGGGGCATTTTATGGGTAGCTATAATTAAATCATTATTTGTTTAAAAGTTCATAAATATCCCTTTTCTTTAGGTTCTGTTTTAAATTAATGTCAGAGATACAAAAGTATGTTAGAAAATTGTTTTGAGTTTTCAAAAAAAAAAATTGTTATTCTTATTTACAGTTGTTGGTTGCGTTGAAAAAAAATCTTATCAACATTTTAAAAATAAAGCATTGGAGCGAAAACACAAGCTTTCCGGACATTAAAAAGATTAAGCACATTTTTTTAAGTAGTTGGGTCGAAAAACGGCTTGGGAAGGCCCTAACCGAACAACTCTTTTTTTCCACATCTTTTCTCAACAAAATCTTATTTGCAAACAAAAATTTTTCTTTGCATATTATTGAAAAGATTTTCTAAATTTATTAATATAATTTGCAAAGTTTATGTGTGTGGTGAAACAAAAAGTACAATTACTTTGAATATTAACAAAACTTTTCATTTTGCAGAAAAGAACTTTCCACTTTGCAAATTTGTGTTTGGCCAAACGTATTTTGCATATAGGAAAACTTTTCAACTTTTCATTTCAATAAATATCGTTGTTGCAAGTTGGCATTTGGTGAAACGAAATTTGCAAAGTTGCAAAGTGAAAAGTGAAAAGTGTTTGGTGAAATAGGCCCCTGTTCAAAAATCCGACAGCTTTACAACAAATAAAAGCAATCAACAATCAAAATATTGTAAGAAAATAACTTTTGAGTTAAATTAATTTTAATTTTGATTTTCAATTTAGTTATTCCATAGAATAAATAACTTAGTGATTGAAAAATATAATGTTACTATCTGATTGTTAATCTAATAAATTTATTCTTATGGCAGCAAACTGTTAGTTTATCTGATGATTGAAAAATCGACTATTAAACAACAAAATTGCTTACCAAGCAAAAATTCATTCAGTTCATTTGGTTAATCAGAGCTTGATTGGCCAAATGTCACAACACAATCTGAAAAGTTAGATTTATTGCAACAGTTGGCCAATCAGAGCGTCTCAACTGAACTGAACTGAATTTTATTGAACCCAAGTCAGCTGTTTTCAATTTCACGAAAAGTAATTTTGAAAAAAAAAAATCGAAACTGACAATCGCTCGATTAGCAGAACACCGATGAAAACAATTTCCCCCGATTTTGGCCAATTTTTGGAACCTACATTGCTGTAAGTCACTGAATCTCGATCTCTATAATAAATATTGTAAATGCAACTGCAACAATAAGAAAACAATTTGAAAAAAGTGAATATGTAAACTATAAAAACGGAAGTGCGGTAAATAAATAAATAAGCGTTGTTTTAGTTTTGGATGATTGATCCAAAAATTCAAGCCATCTGAATGTATAAAATCTTTAAAGCTGTCAAGATAACAAATCTAAAATAATTAATTAAACCTGAAGATAAGCCTTCGATGTCTTTTAATACAAAAATTTTAAATTTTTTCCAACATATAAAACTGAATATGCATTCGGTTGCATAATCTTACCGTCAAGCTTTTTAAAAGAAGAAAAAATTACAATAAAAGCTACCTTGAACTCAACACCACATGGTCGGGCTCTCTGTCTACAACATTCATTAACATCAATTTGTTGAATATATTATATACGATGGCATTAAACCTAATACCGAATACAACAACAAAATATATAGCTTATCTTAAGATTTACCCAGACGTCTAATTTCTTATTTGTTTATGAGATACACAAAAACAAAAACAACATTGTAGTCGACATTTTATTATTTTTTTTTTGTTAATAAAAAAATAAATATTAAAAAAAAAAAAAAAAAACTAACTGAGATGAAATAAAAACTTGCTGCGCACTCATAAACGCAAAGAATCCAATTTAAATAATCAATTTATCTTCAGCGCAGCTTTTGAGATGAAAGACAGAACTAAACTAGGCCACGTTGGTGGCTTCAAATTTAAATAATAGCATTTTGTTGTTGTTGTTTTATTTTTTTTTTTTGTTCTTGTTATTTTAAGTATAATTTTATGGCATTTATTTTTCTATTTTGTCTTGGCATAAGGGTAACGTACCCATAAACACACCAATCATTTCAAAGTCTAGTATTTAGAGCTAGTATGTGTGAACCATCATGTTGTTGTTTTTTTTTTTTTTTTTTCATTCAAGGCTACAGAAAAAGCGTGACAATCTTTAAAGAGTCTAGAATGCTAAACAAAATTTATGTAAAATCAAATACGAATGCTTATATTTTATTCTTAGAAAGGAAGAAAGAACCAATTTGCAAATTAGACTGAGAAATTTAAATACGAAGATGAAACGCCTTCACTAAGTTTGCACATTTAATTCGATCTTCTTTATCAGATGGAGTCTGGGGATGGAGAAGGAGAAGGAGATATGTGACATTCAAGTAATTTCCTAATGCGTAACACTGGAATTCGTTGTTTGGGTGAGTTTTGAGATTATTCGATTTTGGTCCACATATAGAAAAAATATTCTCGAAGATTGAAGGAATTATATAAATAGATGGAATATGAGCAGAAGAACTCCCACTTCAACACAATCTACAAAGGTAGGATGTTACTCATGCATCTGAAACGTGAAGGATTCTATTTGAGACTTTAATTTTAAAACAGATCCTACTTTTGAAGATAAGCTCTCAAGGTGGGGTAATCAGAGCTGCACAACGGAGTAGTTGAACCTCCGTCTCCCTAAAGTACCACAAAATATAAAAGCCAAAATCATGGAGGTGGGAAATTTCACTGTCTAAATCATTAAAAAATCAACTTTGTTTAATAACACTGCGTGACACTCAAAATATACACGGAGACCTATCACTTTCTGTAGAGCTCGTTGCACTTATTACAAAACGGTATGCTAAAATTCCGTAACACACCCAAAATCTGGAGATATGGCAAAAAAAAAGGCGTTTTTGACCCTCATCCATTGCAAAAACGGTATCTTGCTCACTTTTTTACCCATTTCAGATTTGTTCACTGTTTTGGAAAGAAGATATTAGGACCTTTTCAAAAACTAGTTTTGACTTGACTATATAAAATGAACAATCTCAAAAATTCCTTTTTTTTCGTCATTTACCCAACTTCGACATCAATTTAAAACATATGTTTTAAAACAACATGCTGTTTTAAAAATATATTCAAAAATAATATTTATTTCCAAACCAAATGACGTTTTTTTATGAAAATCGAAAAAAATTTAAGATTTGAATCCAGATATTGATAGGTAAATGACGTAAAATTGGAATTTTTGAGATTGTTCAGCTTATACAGTCCAGGTCGTTTTACCAAACGACATGTTAACATAATTGAAAAGGTCCTAGTATCTTCTTTTCAAAACAGTAAAAAAACCTAAAACGGGTAAACATTTGATGAAGCTAGATTTTTGACAATGGATGAAGGTCGAATACCCCATTTTTTGCCCCTAACTCCAGATTATGGGAGTGTTACGAACTTTTAACATACCGTTTTGTAATGTTTGCAACAAGCTCTCCAAAACGTGATAGGTCTCTGCCCGCATATATTTTTTTTATTCTGTTTTTGTCACACAGTGTAATTAAGTTGAGTATTGAAATTTAAGTGTAGATTCATACAAAAAATAGAATAATTCCAATAACAAAGCCAAAATCAAAATCACTTGTTAGAATTCAATTAAATAAAGTTCTTAAATAAATTTAAAAAAAATTGTTTGGATATTTATATATAATTTTTTCGGCTTTTTAGTGTGCTTATTTTAAAAAAAATATGTTAATTTTTTTGCTGGTGTTTTAAAAACACTGTCAGTCTGAATTAATAATTATTATAAAACTTCATTAAGCAAATATGACTGCATTTTAGTTTTTCTATGGATATAATATTTGAAAGATTTTTTGGAAATCCAATTTTTTTTTTTGAAAATTTTGATATCAAATGATTTTAAGTTCAATAAGAAGCTTCACCAAAATTGGTTCAGTGGCTGAAGAGAAAATTAAAAATTAAAAAAATGGTTCTATGGGAGGTATGGTTAGTAGAATTTGTACAAACATTTCTTTCATTTCAGAAATATGAACCTACTATCAAAAGTAGACACATCAATTTTTATCAAAATCGTTAGAACCGTTTTGCTTAATTTTAATATGGCATGTACCGTTAGTTTTGGTCCTAGAAAAATTTTCAATAGGGAATCACTAAACATCCTTTACCAAAAAAATTTCAAGAAAATTGCTACAGCGGATAAGGTTGCAGCTCGAGGTATACACAGACAGACAGACAGACGGACAATTTTTTGAAACCTCAAAATTGTTTAGTAGGATGTAATGGTATAGTTAAGTAAAGTTTTATTTTGACCCTGAAACATTATTTCGATCTGAAATTTGCCTCACAACAATGCTCTAAGTGATATTTGAAATGCACCAACAAACATTTCCTCTGTGTGGTCCACCATTAAAAAAAAAAAACACTGAAGTGTCAGTGCTGCTAAACTAATTAAATTATTTCGTTTAGTTGTTGTACGTTTTTTTGTAGGGGGTTCCCAACTACATTATATATTTCAATGTTGTTTAACGAGTACTGCACTTGACGTTAATAATAGGTTTTTAATTGTCTTTTTTCAATTGACAAAAGACGTTAGTAACATAATAAGGTTATGGATACAAAAAAAAAAACAATTTTACATGAATTGAATTTTTTTAATATCCATAAACAATCAATAGCTTCTTGGTGGAGTTATTAATTCAATTTGCGTTTGTTTTTTTTTTTTTGCTTCTAGTTTTTTTTCACAAAACTACTTTGTAGTTTGCATTTGCATAAACAAACAATAACTAACATAAGTATATATGTAAATATATGTGTAAGTCATAACTCATAATAAGCAATACAAAAAAAAAAAAAAATTCTATATGTGGTCTAAGGCTATAATGTTATTGCAGTTTAGTTTTTGTTTGTTTTTCTTTTCATTTTTATAATACGTCTACAACTGAGTTCTGCTGAAAGAAATGCAATTAATGACAATGGCTGCCGGATTGTAGCAGGTAAAAAAGATATTGAAGCCTGGTTTTTATGTCATTGCAATAGAGAATATTTAGGAGTATGTATTTATAATTTATTAATCATATTGGTAATTCCAAACGTGAAAAACGTGAGGAATTTTTGCAAGGGTCTTAACATATGTAGCTACCTACGAGTAAGTCAGTACTGATGTTCATGTTTGAAATTTAATTTCATTTGAATTTTCGATAAGTGGTTTATTTTATTTGATTTTTGATTACTAACATCCTGAACCAGGATTCATAGTGCATATGAATACTGGTTCAGGGTGGGTGGGTGCATTTTTAAATTCCTCGAAGAAACCCCATGAAAACTTTGTTAATAAGTTTTTGTCTTGTCAAAATATAAATGGGGTTAAGGGGGTTAACACTGTCCGAAAAACATCAGATACAATTTTTGATAAAAAAAAAAAAATTTTTCATAAAAATCCAAATTGTAATTTTAAAAATACTCATTATTGCGGGTTCTGGATGTACCTTTAGATAAGCTACTTAATGTCAAATCTATTCATTGTGTCTTTAAATGAATTTAATAAAGTTGTATCATGCACAAGTTCAACTGATAATTAACATAAGAGCATGTATTTTTTAGGAGGTCGTATCGGAAATTTGGAGATACACAAATGTGTTTCATACAAAACTTAGAGTTTTCGACCCTATTTGTTGAGGCATATTTGTCCATACTTTACTATAATTCAAATTTTTCGCATATTTTACTTTTTAGAGCATATTTTTTAGCATATTTCAGCATTTTTAGCATATTTCAGAATTTTTGGCTAATTTTTGCATATTTATAATTTTTATTATCAAATGCTCGTTTGAAAAAATTAAAAAAAGTATATCTGATCACATATTTTGATAACAGAATGTTTTTGTGTTTTTGTAGGTATGATGGTGCCAGGATTCTGGATATTTTTGTAAGTGCTAAGCTGAAAATAATAGTTTTTTTTATTCAAAATCCATAAGAAGAGTTGGAGACAAAAATGAAGTTTAAGTTTTAACATACATACATCAGAATAGTTAATGATGCCGGAGCTAGAGTTAATTCCATTCACTGGGAAGTCCGTGAAGAATAAAAAAAATTAAAAATGTTTTATAAAAAAATCACGGATTTAAAATTTTGACAGAAGTTTCACCGTAACTACATAAACATACGACCTCCGAAATAATGTTTAACGTTGAAAAAAGTTTTTCAATGTGCAAAATCGTTCTAAAAGCAAATAGAAAAACATTTCTTTTTGGATCTTAAAAATGCATTTTTTGTTTAATTTTTTCTTCAATTTTTGAAAAAGTTTTTCTACAATAACTGTCTTGTTTCCTTAATTGAAAAATTATCTGAATCAAAGACAAATTAATGGTCAATAATGGTTAACTTCATTTATTATTTTGTCTGTGTTAACGTTTTTATCAGCTTACAAAGCTAAACTTTTGCGGTCACTATGGCGTATGAGTAATATTTTTTTTTAATGTAAAAAACTTAATTAACTACTAGTACAATTCCTTCAATAACTGACTCAATAATGAAATTAGTTGACCTTTGTTCACAATTCACTGAACCTCTGACTGCAGAAACATGAATGTGCAGACATATGAAAACTATGAAAATCGTTTTACAAGGTTTGTAAGTGTCGTGAAATTAGAAAGAATGTTTTCTGAAAAAAAATTGCATTGTGAAATAATGCGCCCTAATGCCTTGCTGTCATTGCTTCTAAATTTTAGTAAATCATAGATCACCCAAAGAGTATAATACAACCAACCATTAAACTAGAAATTTGAACGGTCATCATTATATTGACACAAAACAAAACAGGTGTTCCTGGAATGACAATTAATTGATGTATGCTGCTTATAGATCAAATTGAACTCCAATTACCACTTTAATTTAATTTATTTATGCAGAAAATTATTTATGAAACAATAAACCAATTCCATGACATTCCGGAAAGACCATTTGTTGCGCCATCTGAACGTTAAATGAATAATAATTTGATATTTCTTCACTGTAATTACAGTGAAACATATTTCTTCGGACATCTTAGAACAAAAACTAACTCTGTTTCAAACAAAGTTAATATAAGTTAATATGTACATTCGGAGATTCATCTCAATTGTATTAACCAGTACTTCAGGAGTGAATTACAATTTAATGTTATTTTAATTTAAAAAAAAAGCCTGGACTTTCTCTCAACAAACTTATTAAATAATGGAAATCTTTAAAATCAAATGTGCCATACCTAAATATTTTATATTCGCTGCAAGTTCAATTTTAAAAGACAAATTAGAAAAAATACATTACTCAAATGCTTATGCCGTCTGACAAATATTAAAAAAGAAAAAATCACAATTTTAATGGTTTATCTCGCGGTTACAGTAAAAAAAAATACAATAACAATCCCAATATTCTGTAAAATGGCATCTGATGTAAATTATTGTTTATCAATTCAGATTTATAGCCATCACAACAACCATCAAAGGATTCAACGAATACGAAGGCGACAAGAAACCACAGTAACACAAGTAATTTACTGATTTTTTTTTTATTTTGACTCCAAGAGAAACCTTTCGATCAGTTAATGGAATTTTGAATCATTTTCCCATGGAATATAGAAGTTGAGTGTGTGTTTTGTTTATGGTGCCATATAAAAATGCTCTCACTGACTCTCCATATACAAGAGTTCATAAAAGGAATCTTATTTCATATAAATCCTAGAAGTCGAGAGTATTCAATATTATGAATTCTCCATAAATTCTTTGTGGCGTCAACCTACTTTAATGAACATGAAACACTCTACTCTAACATAAATATTTTTCCATACACAACATATTTATTTTAGGTTTTCAATATTTATGAGCTAGGAAATAGGTTTTAGGTATATGTAAGTTGGTATGAGAGATGTGACAAGTATTATATCTTTTGCTTTGATATAAAGAAGCTATTCATTATGTCACTTTATACTCGTGTATAGTAGAAATTGCTTTTAGTTTATTGCGTTGCTTTTATTATATACCAACAGGAAATAACAAAAAAAAGAAGATGTTTCTGTTAAGATGTTTATATACATAAAAATGTACAATTGTTTGTAGTTTATTTATCACTATATTCAACAAAGTTTTTATTGATATTATCTTGCATACTTTTGGCCGCCACTACCCCTCGCCATCGCAATGCCAAAATAGAGATGTCTTATGAGCTTTCAATGAACTAGAAGATACAACTTATTTCAGATTTACAACTAGAAAGTTATTAAAAATTTGCAAGTATGGTGAGTGAATCATAATAAATAAATCAAATCTTGGATATTTTTATTGTTGTTGATGAATAAAGTTGAAGGAAGACTTATGTTATAGTTTATAAGATATAAAAATGGTAAAACCTTCTTCGGAAATAGGAACCAAACAAAAACAAGTAATTTTTACTTATAAAATGTCATAAATTATAAATATTAATAGAAAAAACGAACTTGAACTCCTCCTTTATAGCAAACAAAATTAAGGCATCAATAAAATTTGACAAAACAAAAAAAAAAAAAAGCTCTTCTTCGGCGCAAACATTCTCTGTGACCAATTTAAATCCATCTATCATTCGTCTAGCGACATTTATTTCGTTTTAATATTTGTTTATTGGTTGTAGCAGATTTTTGCACAAATGCCATTCACATGTCATTTTATTATTATTTTTTTTTTTCAGGAAATTTAAAACAAATTTATAGCCCAATAACTTTGTTGTGATTAAGTATTCGAATCTTGTGCAAAATTTTAATTTTGGTTTTATTTCTCTGATTCACTTCATGTTCATGGGTTATTTTTTTATATAGAAATTACATACTTTCAACTTGAAAAAGGAAAAAAAAATTGTTTTTTGGAAGCTTTGTTATATTTTATATTGAGATTTTATCCAGGATGTTAAATATGTATTTCAGTGTTCTAGCACATTTTATATTGTATCTTTCTACATGTGGGCACGATCAAGAGTTTTGTTTAACAATAGCCTTTGAGAAGTTATTAAAGAATATTGGTTTTTAATGTTCTAATTAATAACAACACCGGGTGTCTCTAAGCCAATAAAGATGACGAAAACAATTGGTTCCTAAGCTAATTAAAAACTGAGAAAAAATTTTTAACAAAAAGCACATTTTAAAAGAGTAAAGTACGGGAAACCGTAATTTTTAAGATCCTGAAAGTAGCAGACAGCTGACAAAAAAATATTTTGGCAAGGGATATCTTTGAAACAAGAAAAGAAAATGAATTTTTTTTTAAATTGGGAATTGTTGGAGGTTTAATACTGCGTATGTGTCATTTTTTTTATGAAATTATCCGTTATACGTAATTTTTTACGATAAAAATAAAATTTTCTCAAGCTTTCCTTGGTTTACACATTGAATTAGTATACTTATTTTTCAAAACTCTAAATGTTGGTATCTCTCAGTTTTTTCGATTTTCAGCTTAGGATTTTTGAAAGCTTATAACTACCCTAAAACTTGCTTTTTTGGAGTAAAAAATATACACTTGTTTAATTTTGAATTTTTCTTTTAGTGACACAGCTATAGTAATTTTGTATGCTCTTTCTAAATCTTTGATGCGATTTGTTCTATGTCTTCCCGATCCCGAGATACTAAGCATCGAATTTGTCCCATATCCAGCAAAATCAACAGTTCGTAGAATTTTTATGTACCATAAACCATTTTTTTCCATATAATTTTTAGCAATTTTTTACGAAGAATTGTTTTGTTCGACGTACACTGGTGTAAAGAAAAAGCTATTTACGTGATTTACTGATAGCAAGTGCCTGTTTGTTCCACCGCCATTACTGTTTTGTAGATTTGCACGCCCCTTAATCAAAAAAATTAATCTCAGTAATTAAAGCTAATTAAATGCTTATTTGTTGCTCAAACCAAAAATTTGTAGCTCGGATAAAAGGAAAATTAAAAATTATTTTTTAAAATCAAATATTTTTTTAGATCTTTGAAAATGATATTGTTATGGGTAAAAATGATGTTTTATTGCAAAGCTAAGTGTGCACATTGATAAAATATGAGAATAAAAATTAGGTTTTTAATACGGATACAACGGTTTTTTGAGCTTTAAAAAACACAAACGTTTTTGAGAGTATATGTGGGTTATTTAATTGATTTTAAAAACTATGGAATAACAGGAAATATATTTTTTCAAAATAACTTTTAGATTTATTTGTTTTCTATGCATATGAGAAGAAATTAGATTTTTTAACATTTTTTGTCAATGAACAACAGTAAAAAGAAGATTTTTCAGTCCAAGTTTTTTGACCGTTTCGAACGGTATTTTATTTTTATGTTTATCATTTTAACATTTTTAAACTTGAAATTTGTTTTATTATTGTCGGATTTTAAAGATTGAAGTGTTTAAATAAAGAGTTTAAATATCAGGCTACAACATAGTGATTTTTTTTATTTTTCTTTTTAAACTACACATAAAATAACAAGTAATACGTAATGGAAGGCAAAATCAAATTTTGTTTTCTTTTTCTTTTTATAAAATGGTATGAAATATTTTTGAATTTTATAAATGTACTACAATATTGTTGGTACAAGTGTCCTTGACAGGCAATAAATATTTTTAAACATGTAAATGTATATTTAAAGATTTTAGAGAAAAAATTAAAAAACCCACAAAAAAGTTGATTTCATTGGATATTAAAATCTTGAAATTTAGTTTTAGTTGCAGGATTATATTAAATTGAACAGATTCTATTAGATAAAATGTTGAACTATAGTTCTACATAAAATTATTCGACAACTATTTTATAAAACATTGCCATAGGACCTCTAAGTGAAAATATGTTTTTTTTTAATGAATGCGTTAAAATTACAAAATTTTATGAAAAAATTAATAATTTTGAATACATTTTTAGCTCAATTTCAAAATATATTTGTTCTCTTAACTAATGCGAAAGTTTATTGATTAAATTAAAAACAAAGACTGTCAATTTTTATAAATTTTTTTTTTTTATTAAATTGTTTCTTTAAATAAAAATTTTGTGTTCGCTAAGTCATTAAAAGTTATGAAGGATTCCTCTTTTTAAGTTATGATGGAAACCAGAATTCATCCTAGGGAATACTGCTGAAGGGATAATAACTTTGCCTTTTTCTTCATTTTATGTAAGAAATAAAAAGATTTCTTATGCCTTTATTACAAAAGATTTATGTTCATTAGGTGGGTGCGAGATATATTTTCCTTACAATAAAAAGAAACAAACAAAATTATGAAAGCCAAACGAAATATGAATGGGAAATTAATGTTTTTATTCACAGCGTGTTGATCTCTTAGCACAAAAATCATTTTAATATGAGTGATTTTTATTTGTATGCTAACATTTAATATTATGTTAGTAATGTCAAAGTTAACAAACATACGAACTTCCTTTTATATGGAAGTAAGATAAAACCAACAAGGTAAAAAATGTTTCTTTTGACTGTAAAATAGTGTTTGGTTACTATCTCAAATTCGAATTTTACAAAACATCCTCAAGAGAGAGCATTAAATACAAATAAAAACCATGGAACTTCAGAATCCACATTGAGTTTGTTTTCTTTATATTTGTGTGTGGGTAGTAAAATATAAATAGATACACAACACCTAACATTTTCTATGCATTTTAAGTAGCAAATTGTTAATTTCCTACACACGTGTAAACATTTTAAAGAAACCAAAACGATGAGACTTTTTTTTGCCTTTCGAACTTTTTTGATAATGCCAGGCAATATAGTTAACATATAAGCAGTAACAAGGGAATAAGGCTGACAACTTAGGCGTAACTAACTGCTTTTTCTTACATAAATAAATAATTTGGGGATATTTGTTGCAGTCCGTTTAGGGTTTTTTTGCTTTTTTTTGGATATGGGCAAAAGATTATCGAAAAGAAAGCAAATTCAGATAAAAAAAATAAAATTGATTAAATTATTTGTAGAATTTGAGGGAAAAACTGAAACTTACATAGACGTTTAATGCACTTACAGTGCACTTGATAAAGTCAAAGACTTCTCTGTCAGAGATAGAGTTAGTTTCCTAAAGTCCTACCACCAAACACACAAAAATCTCTTACATTTTTCATGTAAACGAGCAATTATTTTTTGTTTCTATTTGTATTCTTAAGTGTGACAGAAACTATTATACATTTTCTAAAAGACTTTGAAATATTTTTTTTTATAAAAATAGTACTTGAGGTTACCATGTTATGTTTGTTGACGGTAGTGTAGATAGTGTAGCTCACGTTTCGGCCTGTAGTCTACATAAATCATTTGAGTAGACTCCTAGTCTTTTAACAATTATACGTATAAGGCAGTGTCCAGTAATGACATTCTTGTGGAACTAATATGCAATCTGCTTAGAGACAACAAGCATTTCGAACGTTTGGGATTTAGTACTGGCCAGATCAGTTTTGTCGCTAGACACGTTACTAATACTTGTCCATCTATGATTTGTCATCGTCATGGCATCTTGTTTTAGCATAAGTTTACATGTAGCGATTGGTATTCCAATATTCACCTTATTAGATCAAATTGGTCTTATAGTTCCTTTTCTGACGAATTCGTCGGCTTTTGCAGTTACCCGGAATGTATCTGTCTCCCGGCACCCAGAATAAGTGAATGTTGAACTGTTCTAACATCTCCAAGAGAGATGATCGAAAGCCGGTCATGTCAAATCTAGTGTAACTAACATATAGAATAGCCCATATTTATACTTCGTTAATCAATAATAGTTGATGTTAAGGGCAAATTGGTATTTGTGTCTTCATTTCAGTGGTTCAAAGTAAACATTAATTCAACCACTAAAAACTAAATTTGCAGTAGGGAGATCAGTTTGATTGAAACAAAATAAACACCTTTCATTTGGTCTTTTTTAATCTAATTTCTAATGAATATTGGATTAATTTTACCAATGTTTTTGAAACCAAACATTATTTCCACTTGTTGCACAACGTTAGTTGCTACTTACAAAAAACGCCCTTTTATCTGGTATTGGATTATAAATTGGTAGGAACTAAGTAAATTTATAAACGATCTACTAATTTAGACAATAAATGTAAGTACAAAATAAAAATCTACAATACTGCATTTTCGGTTTTTCTCAACAAAATCGAATAACGAAAATAAGGTGAATACTATAACAGTTACCGGTTTAAAATTGCTACTCTTGTAAGATTTTTTTCAAACTTAACATTAAGGTTTTTGTGAACAAACATTTTTCTTATTAAAAAAATTTATTAAAATTTTATGAAAACAAACTGTTCAAAAAAACTTAAAAGTCTGTTCAAGGAAAAAAACTATTTTCACCCGTTGGCTTAAAGCAGAAAAAAAAATTATGGAAATACCAAGGAGTTGCATTCAAGATCAAATTATATGTTTTTCATCTAAAAAAATAGTTTAAGAAAAAATTGATTTTCAAACTCGGAATTTTGACAAAAAAAAAATTCAATCAAAATTTTTAACTGATTTCTTTTCCAAATTTTACGTTTTAAATTATAATTTTTTCTTCCAAAATTCAATGGTCTTATTTCTTAGAAACCAAATGTGGAAAATTTAAATGACCTATGTATTATAGTTTCTTTAAAATATTAAAAAAGTTACTTTTAAATGAATATAGCATTCAGTTTTATATTTTTTTAAATTTTCCCAAAACTAGAACACATATTAACATTAATCTTTTTGCCCTTAATAGCTCAAATTCAAAATGCAAAATTACTGAAAAAAGCAAAAACTTTTGAACGCAAAACTATTCGGTTTTATTTTTTAGACACTTCATTTTACAGATACATATGTCCCTCTGAAATAAGAGGCCAAGATTCTCTATGTTGAAGTTCAGATTATGAAGTTTATGTTGTATGGACAGAGATAGTGAAAAGTGAGAAGTGATAGTGAAAGAACGTCAGTATTTGTTTTTTTTTTTTCAAAATCTATAACTTACCCTAAAGTTGACATTTTCTTAAGTGGAAAAACCATCTACATGTCAAACAAAACTAAAACAAAAAAAAAAAAAACATTGAGAATGAAGAAATACATTCCTTTTATTATATAAACTCCTAAAAAGGATATGAAAAAGCTATTAAAAGGTTTTCCTTGTTGTTTTATTGTTTTTATTCTGTTTGTAAAAGTAATAACTAAACATTACTTATGTACATCGTATTCCTTTTGTGTTGTGTCAAACAAATAAAAGTTAATTCAAATCCATTATTTTGACATTTTCTTCGGCTCCTTTAAAAAAAAAAAAAACATATGGCATTTTATTCTAGTAATTCTTTTTTTTTTGTATTTCTTTTGATGAATTTTTAGGCTGGCATATTGGTGTGAGTGATGCCTTTCCATCTTCAACAAGGGAAAATAACTCATCAACAAGCACTGTAGTACATTATTATACATGTGGGTGGAAATCGTGACCCTGATGAATTGATTTTGTATTTATTTATAGGAACGTGTCAAATAAAATTTATTTGGCAATCTATATTATTGAAAGTATGTACATAAGGAAAAATAAGTAATCAATTTTTGTTTTTATATTTTCCTTTGACTTTATCTTAGTTTTTAGTACCTTCTAAGGCACAGCATTTGTTTTTAAAGCTAAATTTCCCACAAACAAACAAACAACCAACTGCTTAATTTCTATTAAAAAATATTTTCTATAGAACTAGAAGAATAGTACCTTACTGGAAGTCAATGGTCTTTTTAACTGAACAAATTAGAATAATCTACTTATAAGAATTGTTTTTTTTTTTTCTTTTCTTCGACTCATCATTGTTGCTATAAATTATACCTTTGGAGCTAAATAGCAGTTAAACAAGTACAAAAAATAAAATTGTTTATTGTTAGGGATTACCAATGAGAGAAAAATACTTAATTTTATTTTAACGAGTTGCAGCCTAATTGCCCACCTGAAGATTATAATGTTTTTTTTTTTTTTAATGATATTATTTATAGCTTCCATTGTGTGTTCAATCGTTTCCTTAAAAAACCCAGGTATTAACGAGTATAGTATAAAAAGGAGGAACAATTATAAACTTTTTAGCATTGCATATTTTTTTTTTAATCTTTTTGATCAATTTGCCTGGTCATTAATGTATAAATTGTCAAGACTGTAATATTAAAGAAAGATTTTTACCCTGGAAACGAAGAAGTGTGCTAATTTGCTGAAGAGGCTAATTATTGTTTTTATACCTTTTAGAAAATAAGGACCTCAGCTAATGATTGTGTTGTAAAAGTTAAAAAAAAACAACTCACTTATTCTAGGCACTCAAACATATAAAGTACGATTTGTATAGTCTAGTAAATTTAGTATGTCAGACCAAGGCACTATAAGAACAAAAAAAATCTCAGATTTTTCGATTAATTTGATTAATTTGCAGTCAAATCTGCACTTATAGAGTTGGCGAATTGACCTAAAAACTAATTGGCTGCCAAGTCCTATCTAATTTCATTATTCTAGAAGTGTTTAGTAATATATACGAATTCTTGACGTAGTGCGTAAAACGTGAACAAAATGCAACAAGCAATACGCAAATTAGCATTGCGTACGTACGAGACTGTTAATATTGTACTTTTGCAGGCAAATCTTTTGGGGAACACGCGACCAACAGGGAAAAGTTGAAAGAATACAGTATTGGAAACGAACGCGTGTTTAACATTGTACGGAAGTGTTCAAAATGTCTGCATATAAATTTTATATATAAACACACAATATTGTCGTATAGGTTCTTACATGTTAAACATAATGCACGAAATGGAAAATTGATTAGTCGTTATTTAAGTAAATTTAGCTTTTAAATATTTCTTAGTCAATATTTCTATGAATTAGGAACTGTCAAATTGTGTTTTTACCAGGTATATTTTGGGGTAGTTTTGAATTCTTTCATACTTAAAGTTTCCGGGGATGCTGAGTACGAATCGAAGGTTTCTTAACAAAAGGATACGTAACGCAACTAAGAAATCTTTAACGATCTTGCAGTAATTTTTGGAAAATGTTACCTAGAAGGATTTAATTAAGGTATGAAGGTACCTAAGTACTTAAGAGAACTGAATTCACCAATATTGAGGCAAAAATTTTCAACGTAGACATAATAGCTTCCAAAAAACGCCTCTTTAAACATTATCAATTTCTAAGACCTCTTAAATAAAATGTTTCTAGCAATTTGATTTTGAGGCAGAAACATTTTTGTTCAATCTGAAATTTGCTTTAAATGTTCACAATAATACTTTTATGTCCTTAGCCCGGCAATTTCGCAAAATTAAAAAAAAATGTTTTATAGTTTTGTACTAGTTTTTGTACTAGTTTTTGTACAGTTTTGTGGAACCAAAAGCGGGTTTTGTACAACATTTGATTCCAAGCTAGAGCTTATTGAAAGTTCTGAGCTGGGGACATAATAAGTCACCAGCCTGGCATATCCAAATTGAAAATGCAGTTCTGATTCACGAGTTTCGTACAGTTACACCCCCAGCTGGGGCAAACAGCCCGGCAATATCGCAAAATAAAAAAAAAATGTTATAATTTTCTACAAGTTTTGTACAGTAGCGCGCGTTTTTTTCATATATGGGAGAGCGGGGCTAAGAGTAACAAGGGTAAGAAGTAACAGCTAAAAAAAACTGAGTTCTTTTAAGAATTAAGAGTTGTGTCAAAGAGGAATGTTATATATTATGTATCATGTTATATACGTGAGAATTACTTCTTGGGGAGTTAAGAAAAAAAACTTGTCAAATAGGTTAAAGAAGGTATAAATACATAGATTGTATCCTTTTTATCTGAAGTATGCAATTTTATTTCTTCTATAATGATGCATTTTTAGAAAAAAATTTAAAAAACGTTAGAGCCGTCTTTATAAAAAAAATTATTTTTTCTATATAAATAATTGCAGGGACTTTAAAAAACAAATTGGTACGCCATTTTTATAATATTATTTATCAACATCTAAAAACTAAATTTTGAAAAAATATTAGGTAGTTTTGTTGTTTTTTTGCAACGATTTTTTTAATCAAAATTGTAGGAACCATTTTTGAGAAAAATGAGTTCTTCTAAAACAGATTTATGATTATGATTTATTATTGGCTCTTAAGCAATTTAAAGGCTTTTGTATTTTTTTTAGTGAGATTCAATATATTGGTTAGCATAATTTAATTGTTAAATTTTCATTTAAATCTTTAAATTTCAGAACACAACATGTTCTTAGCGATCATATATTGCTCCTTATCCATTCACAAAATATTGAGAGATACCATATATGGCTGCTTGTGCATTTACAATAAATTGGAAAAATTTACATTGTACAGGTCATTAAATGCAGAATAAATATGTACTTGAAGATTGCTACGCTCTATTCATGTGTTAATGCAAGATAGCCAAATATGGGAAAAGTTAATTACTTTTATTAAAAATTGTTTGAACAATTTTTTTTTTATGTTAGTCTCTTCATTGTACAAAATAAAATAGATCATAGTGCGTCATTGGAATTTGGAATATGCCATATGTCCCCAGCCCGGCATATTTCAAGCCGGAATAATTGTGTGCACTTTAAACAAATTTAGACTACTTAGATTTTGGATTCTCATACAAGTAGTATAATTTTTTCCTCAAATAAATGGATTTTGTAGTTAAGCCTTAAATCTCACTTTACCCAAAACATTAGAAAAACAGTGTTTTTGGTACGTTCAAAATTCGATACCTCAAAAACAAAGCAATTCTGATACTAGATTAGAATTCAAAGAGTCAAAATCTTTTACGAAAGTTTATTTTGGTTTTTATGGCCATCACTCCCCGCTGGCTAATATTACTGTCATTTACAGAAAAATCGATTTCAAAGATGTGTTTTTTTTTCAATGACAATGTTTTCTACAACAACTGTGTCGTTTTGTTACTTAGTCTTAAAAAAGAGGATTTAACCAAAACGAGTAAACTTTTTTAATTGAAAACTAGGATATTTTTTTCATCACACACACATAAATTAGTAATAAAATTAAGTAGCTATTTGGGCTTGAATGAGCGTTAAAATGGATGCAACTTATTCATCTTCGTTTACCCTACGCTACGTTTCGCTGGCTTTATTCCGACTTCTTCATTTATCCAAAATTTTCCCACGCCCTAATCCTGCTAATATGTTTTTTTAAATTTTTTCTCCTCAGAAAACTGGATTGGCACTCGTCTACAAGTATAAGCGCGCAAAAAAGAGTGATTTTTGTGAAGGGAATTCAGAATTGCAAAAAAGTAGCCAAACGGTTTTGGGTTTTCTTTTTTCAGATCATTGTTCTCTGCGTTAAGTGCACTTTGGTTGCGAAAAATTTGATTTCAACTTAAAAATTAGTACAAATCCTTTGAAAATAGGTTGAGCATGTTTGAAATGACATTGCATAATCAAATTATATTAGTTTCAACATGAAGTCAAATATTTTTATTGTAAATTGTTACAACTTACAGTTAAATATGAGAGTATTATGTTTTAACTTCGTTTTTTCATCTTTTTTTTTTGCACCTGCAAAATCAACTTAAAAACCTTAAAATTTCTGGTAAATACTCATAAGCCGGTGGCAAACAATTTCAGGGATAAATAGTTTTCATGACAAAATGACATCAAAAATCAAAACCAAAGAATAAAAAAAAAACTTAATTTTTTTAATATTATCAACTTCATGCGTGCATGATGAATGACTGTAAATAACAATCAACACTCTGTAAGATTGCACATTTAAAGTTACCAGCTTTGAATACAAAAATACATTACATATGTACATACATCGAGTACAAAAAAAAAAAAAAAAACTGACAAAATTTAGTCATCATGCAGTTTACTCATGTTTAAGTTGCACGTTCATGAGTTTAAGTTATGACAGTGCATAGACAACTGATTTCCGTTTAAGATACACTAAAAGATCGTGTGATCCGCTGTCAGAGGTTAAAAGATTTAAGACCATTTAGCAAGATAAAACAGCAGATAATTGCACATCCCTCTCGACGAGTATAACAAAACTAATATTTAAGATGAGAAATAAAAATACAAAAAATTAAATGCCTGATTCCATTGCCATTCGCATGAATGCTGATTTTCTTTGACTGGGTGTTGGTGTATTCTTTTTTTATTATTACATCATTATTTTTGGTCATGGGTGATGTGATAAAAAAAATATAACTAAATATACATATTTAGTTATACTATGCAATAATATTAATTGATAAAATGAAGAAATGAAGAACCAAGAACTTAGGTTCTTCTACCAACTATATTGACTGTAGTTTGATCGTTTAAATTTTTTTACTAGGCCTAAAAATGTCATTTTTCTTTTTTTGTGGGCGGTTGAACTTTCAAAAGGTTACGTTTCACTTAACTGTAAAATAATGCAGTTTATTTATAATGCAGTCAAAGTCGCAGTTAATTGACTTAACTTACTTTGAAGGAAATATAAAAAGCACGGTTATGTGAAGTTGGCACTTCAATGTGAGATTTTTTTTGAAAAATTAGTTTATGGTTTGATTGCCCAACATTAGCCCGCTCACCTTTTTTTTCGGTAACCCAACCTTTCTTTTGAAGTTATAACGAAAAATATTTTATTCACCACAAAAAGCACAAAAAATTTTTTTTTTCGTTCCAATGTAAAAATTTATAGTTTTACATTAAGGTTCGTTTGCCCAGGATAGCCCCGCATTTTTTTAAGCATAAGAATCGTAGTTCAAATTTTGTTGTTCGTTTGCCAAAGATAATCCCATCATAGCGCAATATTATTTTTTGTTAACCAACGCACTGCTTAAAAATAAAACACAGAAAACTTTATCCAGAACACCAACCACTTAAAAATCGAAATTTCTTTTTTCTGTTGCTTTTTTTTTTTTTGCTGTTCTGAAAAATGTTTCTTTGTTAAAACTTTTGAACCTGGTTTGGGCCAAAGAAAAACGATGTTGGGATTTCTTCAGTTTAGTTTGTTTGATTAAAAAATCACAAAATGTACACTGAAAAAAAGAAATTTCGACTTTTTAGTGATTGCTGTTCTGAAAAATGTTATTTCATTAGGTACAACTTTTGAACCTAGTTTGGGCCAACGAAAAACGAGGTTGGGATTTCTTCAGTTTAATTTGTTTTATTGGATGAAAGCCAAAAAATCACAAAATGTACACTGAAAAAAAGAAACTTCGATTTTTTAATTGGTTGGTGTTCTGGATAAAGTTTTTTTGGTTTTATTTTTAAGCGGTGACTTGGTTAACACAAAAATAATATTGGGCTATGCTAGGATTTTCTTGGGCAAACGATCCACAAATTTTGAATTACGATTCTAATACCTTAAAATAACTTGTATTTTTGCTATCTTTGAGGTGAAAATTATATTTTCGTCGTTACTTTGGAAATAAAGGAGAACTAACGAAAAATAACATTGGGCTATTTTGGGCTTATCGTGGGCAAAAGAACCAAAGTTTTAAAGTTGCAAATGTTACACTAAAAAAAAAACAACTTAATTTTAATATTTTCTGAAATGAAAAAGTTTTTCTTCGCCTAACATCTGAAATAAGGAAGGGCTATCGAAAATGAATGTTAGGCTATCCTGGGCTAGCCTTGGGCAATCAAACCCAAAATTACTAATTTTTACATTGGAACGAAAAAAAAATGTTTTACAGATTTTTGTGGTGTATAAAATATTAACTTCAAAAGTAAGGTTAGGATAGCGAAAAAAAAGGTGGGCTAACGTTAGGCAATCGAACCATAAACTTTTTTTCAGAAAAATCGCACATAGGGGTGCCAACTTCATATAGCCCTAAAGCACACATGTCTATATGAATGAAAAAGTTGACGTCTTCAAAGTAATACTCTCTCAAAGTAATACGCTACTTACCAAATGTTATGAGCGATCCCCTGAACTGACACTCCTATGGAAGCAAATCTCTTTGGTGAACATAGCCTGCGCAACATCCCTCCCAGAAATAGCTTTTAACTTATTGGGCCATATTTATAGTTCTGTGAAAAGCTGTTACTCTGTATTTGCTAAGCAAAGTTGGAGTTTATTTTATTCATACACATTTAAATCGTACTTCCAAACTAAGAACTGTCAAGTTTTCTATGAATAACAGATGCGTCTAACTTGTGAAATAACTTTAAAATAGACTCCAGCTCAGGTAGACTCAGGCTTGGACAAACCTATAGCCAAATAAAGCATATTGAAATCTATGAAAAAACTTTTCCAACACTTTTGGGCAAACAATACCACCAGCAGAAATTTAAACGTTAAAAATCTGCATTTCTTAGAGACTGCCAAAGGTTACGTCGCCAAATAACCTTTTGAACTTATTATAGATATAGAACAGTCGAAATAGACCCAGTAACTAAGATGAAGATTTGTCAGCAGAAGAGGTATCAAGTTTTACAGAACCACCACGAAATTCTTTGCTCGGAATGTCTTCATGCAATCTAAGCGAAACGGAGACATATTAGGTTTTGGCTACTAAGGAGAGGTAGATAGGCTCGGCAGTAATGGCACTCACGAGAAACTGGGATGTAAAACGGATTGTAAACTCTTAGAAGAAGTTAGAAATCGTAGAAACATTTACATCCACAAGAAAAGAATTAGTTAAATATTGTCTTCACTAAAAACCTTAGCAGGCACCCTAGAATACCACCCTGCGGTGTTTCTTTATTATATATAGAAAACCAGAATTCCTCGCCAGCACTATTTAAATCGAACGAAAGAAGAATTCCGCTTGTTTTGAAAGAAGAAAAAACGACATAAGCATTTTAAAGTCGAAAAGATGGAGGGAAACAAGTGAGGAGGGACGATAATCGTTTCTACTTTATTATCTTTCCTTATTTTTCTCTCAAGATGTGATAAAAATAGCTATATTATCAAAACGATATCGTTCTGCGATAGTCGAATTACGGAATGACCCATCAGGATTCGCTTTAGCCATTTTGAATACCACAGTGAATACAGAGTGACCATTCCAAACAATTTCTTAAAAGTGATGAAGGCCAACAAAACAGCGATCAGTTGCATAAGTCAGTTTGGACGATAATTTAAAGATCAAGCAGTTCGTCTTATATGAGGTCTCGCGTCACGAGGCTAAATTCAAATAAACAGCCGGCCTTGATGAGGTAACAGCCATAAATTTTGTTTCAACACGTAGTTTCAAACCGTCCGCAACCAAGTTTGTGGTTTTTAAATAAAATCACATTCATCGGTGTTGGACGGTTGGCAACCTGACTGATAACTTTTAATTAATTGGATTAATTTTGTGAATTTACGGTACGATTTAAATACCTTAAATCCAAACTTCACAGATAAAACACTTGCTGGCGACGAATTACTTGTCAACGATTAAAATTGACGTTTCACCCGAAAAGGCTGCAAAGCCAGCCCAGAGGGTACGAAAAACAGATAGGGAAGGTGGTTTAATCACGGTCAGTGGCAATGACGTTCAGTGTAATTTTGACCTAACTAATACAAAGATTGTTGAGGTTTCGATTGACTGTGGTAGACTCTATTTTTTGGTTATCTAATACTTCTAGCAGTTTCACAAAAAAAATTCAGCTTTATTGCGATGACACATTTATGAACGATTTTTTCACGTTCTCAGAAGATCCCCAACGATGGACTGCTAGACTTCTATTTTCAAAGTTTATGCCCCCTTAACTACCATAGAAAAAAAATTAACCTTATTGCGATGACTTCGTTAAAACTGTTGTTACCTCCCGGGCTAAGAGGAACACCTTGTCTCCGATGAAGTAATAAGTTTAAAAGTTGAACAACTTGAAGTGCTGATCCGGATAAATTGGAATATTTAAAGAGCGAACAAATCATCACATCCCAATGAGTAAGAACCAACCAAGTTAATAGAAATCTCAGGAGGCTTCTTTCAAAAATTGTGAGCGAGCATCAGGAATCAGCATATTCTATCAGAAAAACTGTTCGCTGCGGGTTCCTATTGAAATGAAGTTTGCAAATGAACCACAAATAACTGGAAAATCTCAAGGAGAGACTATTTGACATTCACCAGTAGACAAGCATGATAGAACCAAGTTAAAATGAATACAAACCCTGACATTGAGTATACATTTGTTTTGAGAAGTTCTGAGAAATTCAAAAAGGGTATTCAAAAAACAAATATTTATCAAAAACATTTCAGCGCCATCTCAACACTTCAACAATTCATCGCACTTTATATTCAATTTACCTTCACTTCTGATTTAATAACGCTTCGTTTCGACTTTTTTGTTGTTGTTTACGTGTTCAAAATTACTGAATTAGCTTAGCACTATTAAACTTTTAGATAATAAACGTGCCAACAATAAATCAATTTTAGGTCTAAAATTCTTTTATCATTTACAACACTGCCTCAAGTTTTGTTTTTTTTTTCTTTTTTAACTTTTTCAAATATAATAAGTTTTAATATATGCATTCTATTTTTGATCAATAAGGTAAAACCCAAATTCCATACACATATTATAAAGCTTCAATATTTGAATTAAATTATAATAATTGGGAATTGATTTTTTTTTTCTATTTGAAGCCTACCTATTTAAAATTCCTTACAGCATAGCTGCGGCGGCGGCGGCGTCTATCGATAAGAATTTAAATTTACGCATGCCTATGATCGGGCGCCAAGTCAACAACCACCACCGCCAACATTAGTGCGATCTGTCTTCTTAAATCTTTTGATCGCTATTTGAAATTCAAATAATATTTTATTCATGTTTTATTTATTTGGATTTTGAAGAATAAATAAAATCATGGAATGTTTTTGGAATTTTTGCTTGTAATAGAGAAAATGTTCTTACGGATTAGATTTGGATTCGGAATAAAAACAAAACTTTAGACAGTAATCCAAATGTATATTGTATAATGTTAGACAGGCTAGGTTTCCTCTAGTCAATTATTGGTAACTAACAAAAGAGACATAATAACAGACCCACGGTCATTTTTCACCACAAACTTTTCACTTTGCAGCTTTTCACTTTTAATTTGCAAATTTCGTTTCACCAAACGCAAAATTGCAATTGAATTGAATTGAAATTTGAAAGTGGTAGTACTAACCTGACAGACATTTTATCGTCACCATAGTAAAAGTTTAATGCTGAAACCGGTTCAAATGATTTTTTCAAATATTTTATCCACCTCACCTTTATCCTTTTATCTTCCACTCATTCAAAACATTGTGATGAACTCCTTTGGTTGTTAGTTACCATGACAAAGGAAGTGTTTATACTGATTTTTGTTAACGTACTATTTAAATTATTGGTTGCTGGGACTAAAAACACAGATTTGCATTACTCTTCAAAAAAAGAAACACCCTTTCACCTAAATTATTTCTATGTACTCTTTAGATTTTTGGTTATAATGGCAAATAAAATATTTTTACCAATTTTCATCAGGGTCCCATTTTTACTATAGTTTTTTATCGCTGCTTATCCCATATATTTGTTCCTCTTGAAAAAACACCCTTTCACTCTAAATATTTTTATGGACTTTATGGAATATTTTTATAGACTTTTATAGTCTTGTTTTTTTTTGTTAAATGTAACATTTATACCAAGTTTCAAAAATGTATCATTTTTCAGTCAGTAACTTTCCCCCTTAAAAAAACACCCTTTTAAAAAAAATATTTTCACGAGTGTATTATCTTTTTTTCATTAGTTAAGAGGTAAAATGGAACATTTTGCGAATGGTAGGTACTCCCTGGACAGGACATGAACAGCGGCGTGAAGTTTAACATTTTCAAGAAGAATCTAAAGCTTAGCTATTCAAATCTAATCTAATATATTTTGTCGGATAGAAAGTTGTACAATTAATTAAATCTCAGAATCGTCATAAAAATGATAAATTAACTATTTTATGTTCGTTTTATCTAAACTGTTTTTTTTTTTCAAATTAAATGAAAACTAAACTACACATCTCGCATGAATACTCTCCGGAAGTACCCCGAGGGCTGTTTATTATTTTTCTTCTTCTAACAAAATTTGTACAAACGATAAAAGATTTATTACACCACGAAGTAAACTTAATTGAAATATTTATTTTATATTCCTTTTTGAACATAGTAAACAAAAAATTTATTAAAATTAAGCTCAATCTTGATCATGACCTTAAATATTGGTCATGGCTGTACAATTTTGAAAAAAATTTATGTTCTATGATGAAAAATGAAGAATGTGGCATCCACTTAAGAAATAAAAAAAAAAAAAAACAAAAACAACAACATCAACAGCAATAACTTGACAAACAAAACATCATCATAATAAATAATAATTTTTGACCTCGATACAGTGATTTAAATTAAATTTGATTTTATTTAACTTTGAGCCTGCCTGTGTTGCCTGCTTTGTCTAAGATGAAAACAAAGAAAAATCGCCTTCGCGTTCTCACAAGAGTAAGAGTATGAAGGTACAAGTAGGTTAAAAGGGGTGCAACCAGCTACAAAAAAAAAATAAATGAAAATAAAAACGTGCGTCCGTCATCGCCTTTCAAGTTTCTGTTTTGCTTATTTGACTGCGTGAACTATAATTTTTTCTGTAGCGGAGAATACTTTCTTCCATGATGGATGGAAGTTCACATAGTTTTATTCGCAATTACGTGACAATTGTTTTTTTTTATTTAACTATAGTTTTACACTAGATATAAATAGATAGACTGTTGGTAGATCGAGCGTTTATTTTTTTTAATTAATATTCCATTAAGTGGTTAAGTTTCGCAAAAAAGCAGCCGGAAGTTGACGGATATAGCTGGATTCGGATTGTGTGTCGGCAAAGATGAATGCGCTTTAAACTTTGAATTGTTTATTATTTGTTTTTATTTATTGAGTGACTGTAATGTTATGTTTTAAACTATTGTAATGAATTTTAGACAAAAGTCCAAGAAAGAGTTCAAAGCTTAGCGGTTTGAGTTTTAATTTTTTTGCTGGCCAAAATTAGAAGACCTTTTTTGAATACTTTTTGAATACTTTAATAATCGAAAAAGCTGCATGTCAATTTCAATTGGTTTTCCAAGAATTTTCAATGGATTTGGAAACGGAACTTGTATCCGGTTTCGTTTCATACGGTCAATCGATTGATATTAATGATTTCCCTTCTTTAAACAAGTTTTATAGTAGTTTTTTTTAACCACAAAGGACAGCTTGTCCGACCATTGTAGAATTAAGTGGTCCGAGAATACGTCCATTAGACTACGTTAGAATAGGCTTCGACGCTGATCCGTTCGTTGCACATTTGATACAAAAAGGTGATCAACAATTATTTATTTTTATTTTTAAAGTTAAAAAGCTCCAAAAATATATGATTAATAAAAATAAAAATTACTTATCATGTTAACATGAGTTTTGTTGTCAGATTTCCTATATTTACAAGGGACATGTTTATATTTGTGGAAAATAGGGAGAACAGCTTAAGTCCAATACTTACGTTAATATTAAAACGTTTGCACAGAATTTTTAATATTGTATCAAATTGTTGTTCTTTTTCCTATTGGCTTTAAAAAATATTCCGGTAAAATAATACTTTTTTGTGCACTTAAGATTGTTTGCTTGAATAAATTGTGAAAAAGTGGACTTATGCTGTTATGAAATGTGTTGATAACAACTAAACTATAATGATTGGGTTCAAATAATGTAACACATCTAATAGAGTACACATTAAGTATTCATAACTCATAATACAAAAAAAATAATTCAGGTAAAAAATCAAATGAAGTTCATAGGGCAAAAGATATCTTAGGGCCTCTTAAGATCAAAAATAATTAATTAATTTATTTACTGATCTATAATTTCTGCATTATCCCGCATAGAAAACTTGTCACACCAATTTTTCAATTTAGAGTGGTTGATTGCTCAAGAATAGTAATTTGTTAATTAAGTAACGTATGCGCCACAGTGACCCTTTAAGTTAAAACAATTAATTAAAACAAGTTTATAAGTGGCTAAATAATGCAACCATTGATTTTTTTTTTTTTTTTTTGATAATCCACTAAATGTTTAGAATAGATAGTAAAATCTTTTAAAAAATTTAAAAGAAAAACACCAGTAAATAAGCTTATCAAAAACTACTAAAAAAGCTTAAAAAAAATAGATCCGACAACCACCACCTTTCGACTTAGAATAAAACTAACGGATCTCCATGACGTGGTTAACATGGATGCCACATATGACGTACGTAGTACATATTTAGCTTTGACATAACGGTCATATTTTTATTTTATGCTTAGTTTTGTATTTTGGAACTTTTGATTGAATTGGTTTGTTAGAGCTAAAACCAAATGCTTTAATTAACAATTTCAAAAATAATACCGAGATTTAAATGAATATACATTGAATTACTTTTTTCTGATAATCCTAGCAGATAATCTTTGAGAAAAAGATTCTTCTGACAATACAGCGGCTGAGATGACTGGGACACGTGGAGCGTATGGACATCAACGAATCTTTGAATCCAATGCTGATGATGTACGCAGCAGAGGAAAACAACGTAACAGGTGTCGCACAATAGGACCAGTTTTCGGTTTTCGGCAAGTTAATATTATGTAGTCATAAATCTTATATCGGTGTTTACTTATAAAGGGCTTTCTTAGAGGTATAGAACTTTAAAGTGAAATAAAATAAAGATGTTTTTTTTTTAAATTGACATGAAATCTACTTTTTAATCTGGAGGTCCAATTTTCGATGACTTTTAAAAAATTTGAAGTCTAGCGACTTTACATATCCCTACATAAAATAGTTAAGCGTTGTTAAATCGCACGATCTTGGAAGTCAATTCACGGGTCCATTTTGTGAAATTATGCGGTTACCAAACGTTTCCTTGAAAAATCAACATGTTGCACCGTCTTGTTGAATACACAGCTATTGCACATCAAGGTTGTTCAATTGATGAACGAAAAAGTCAGTAATCATGGATCTAAAGCGGTCACCATTGACTGTAACGTTCTGGCCGGCATCATTTTTAAAGAAGTACGGACCAATTATTGGAGCAACCCATAAAGCACATCAAACAGTCAGTTTTTTGTGGAAGTAATGGTGATCATCTTCACTCTAAATACGGTAGTTTTGTTTACTGACGTATTCATTCAACCAAAAGTGAGCTTCATCGCTAAACAAATAAGTGTGCGTTACGTACTCCGCGAAGAACTATGATTTTCAAAGAAATATGCACAATTTGCAAGCGTTGTTCAGGCGTCAGTCTATTCATGTTAAAATGCCAAATAAAACTAAATACCAATCACTTGACAGCTGACAAAATGGCCCCCAATTCAAATAGTATTGCCAGCTTAAATTTCTATACCTCTAATAAACAAAATACCTTTTATTAAAAATACACCCGGATAAAATATGTTTATAAAAATTAAAATACCTTTTTCAATTTTAAATTTATCTAAATTTTAAATTTTCAAAGCAAATTTTATTTAGGTATTGAATAACGCGATAATGAAATATGGGCAAAATTAAAATTATTAAATTATGATAGGATTGAAGTATGTTAAATATTTTTTTAATGGTGGAAAATCGATGGACAAAATTTTGAGTTCGTGGACATACCTATCGCTTGACTACGAAATTTAATTTGAAATTGATAGATTGACAAACTTGTTCAATTTATCAAAAACAAGACAAAAATAATTCAGCAACTTATATTCATCATTTAAACCAATTACATTCACAATAAACCATACAAAGCCCTGAACCCTGAACAAAAAGAAATAACAAAAAAGTATCCAACATAGGTATTAATATTATGTACATACAAACATTACATACATATAAACATCCACCCAAAAGGAATTAAAAGCAGCAGAAAATTCCAATGAAAAAATAAAACTTGTTAGGAAGCTAGAAGAAGAGTCACGACGACGACAAACGACGACGACGAATTTATAAACCGAAAAGCACAACCAATTTTTTTTATCCGCTCCTCAATTGTTTCTCGCATGCTTCATCAAATCACCACCGCAATCCGCAGCAGCTCCCACATCATCTTCCTCAAGAAGAGTTTCATTAAAAACAAAAACAAAAAAAATAATACTTAAAATACTATTAACCAATAACCAAATATGCAAACACAAAAAAGAGTAAAATACAAATACAAAAAAAAAAAAAAACAACAAAACTACAACAACGCACTAATAAAAACAACAAAATCAAAAACATTTTAAGCCGGCTCTGCTGTTGTAGTTGTGTTTTGTGTAGTCCATCGTTCATTTGAAATTCAAGCTTTGTTTTGGTGTTTGGGATAAAAAGAGAAAGAAGAGGTTATTTCTAGTTTATTTTTCGACATGCGCTGAAACAATCAGTGTTGCCAATCTATTGGAATACTAGTGGATGTAAAAAAAATAAAATCAGGAAGCATTGTTTTTGGTTTGGATGAAAAAAATCCTTACCAGAACGATGCGACGACGCTAATCTAAGTCGCGTGAACTCAAATTTTTTGATTGTTATTTATTATTTTTATTTCATTTCTCCACATTTGTACAAATTGTATTATCCTTTTATTTGACTTGTTTTACTTTGAAGAATACAAGAATGAAAAATACTCTAACAACCCTAAGCTGGCTGAACACTATACTGAAGCTGAAGCTTGTGGTAAGATGGTAACTGTATTTAAGTGAAAAATTGTCGTATTAAGACAAAACAAAAAGAATTTGAAACCTCAGATATTCTAGTTTTCTGATCTTTGACTTAATTATTTTTAGAAGCCAACGTTATAACGTAAAAGCAAAAGAGCGAACTAAAAATAAATTCTTTTATTTTTATTTTTGTTTTTGATGCAAAAATGTTTTCTAAACTAAACCTTTTATTAGGACCGCAAAGCTTGTGTATGCAGCTTCAATTTCTTATTTTTAAAATTTGGATACAGGGGTAAAAGGGACTTTAACATAATGTAGGGGAAAGTGGCCTAAAATGACCTCCCTAAGGAAAACGTCCCATATCTTGGTAAAAAATGATATTTCACTTCAAATTTTATATTCTTTTCAAAGTTTAACCAATAACGCTTACAGTTTTTAGCTTTAGAAGTCTGAAAATTCTAAAAAGTATTTAATTTTTTTTTATTTTCCTAACGTTTTCAAATCACTGATCAAAATTGCCCGGGTAAAATGGCATACTGAAATGAAAAGTGTGTTTTTGTTTATTTACCTGGCAAACAAGTTTCCGAATACCGATGCACGAGTTCCTCTGTTCATTTGCTTATAAAAGGTGGTCCTAAATTTCCCCAAACCTATCTGTAAGCCATTTAAAATTTTTTTGTTGTTGGGAATGGTCAAAATGTTTTGAAAGCTTTCTTCCTGTCCATTTCCGTTTTTGGAAGGCATTTACAGCTATTGATAATAAAAGTATAAGCGTACGTACAAAACGGTCATCGATTTTATCCGGGTGTCAGTTAAGCCAAACTTAAGATCTGTGTGTCACAAAATCTTTGAATTCTGTTCGATTCTACGATTTCTAGCTAAGGGGCCATTTCACCTTGGAGGGTCATTTTAGGTCACATTCCCCTTACTGTGATAGCACAAGTAAACAAGTTATAGAATCCGATAACGAATGTGGTGGTCTAAGACGTTTAGCGTTTTGTTTTGGGATTATTTAAAACAAAAAATAATTTTTGAGTATGCCACTTTATAGCGACCAATTCACGACGGTTAAACCTGGGTTTTGTATTTATGATGATGTAAAACACATTTTCAGGGTGGAAGTGCTAACTTGATCGTCACGTTAGCACCACCAGGGCTCGTATTACGAACTACGATAATCGTTCAAAATCCCTCGTTTTGGCATAGATTACGAATTACGATGGTTTTTGTATCGGTCTTGGTTTTATTTAGCTTTTTGAATAAATTCATAATTCATACATTCGTGATTCATAATCGGTTAAAGTCGTGACTATCGTTTTCCTTGGTTATGGTTTTTTGTTTTGTCTTTCGTTTCGTAATTCGTAATACGGGTTCAAGGGTTATTTTAAAAAAACAAGGTGCGACAATTTTTTTTTCTTTCACTACAAATTAACGAAAAATTCACGACAGTTAATGGCATCGCATGGATATTTAAATTTTAAAGTGTAACTTGACAGACATGCGAAAATTCAAAATCTGTAATTGATCTTGATTTTTGAATTAGAAAAAAACAATTTGAGATTTGATAAGATTGCTTCCCTTGAACCTACAATGACTCACTTTATTTATATCCTTTTTCTAAGTCAAGCACCTACTTATATTATGTCATATAGAATTTAAATTTGAAGATTTCACAGCTAGAATAGAGTGAGATTAGGGTAGGGAAGCTAAAAAGCCAATAAAACAAAAACGTTTAACAAAAACATGACTTTATTTTAATAAATAGGAATTTAAATATCTTTACTTTAATATTACATAACAAAAAAAAACAAATTCACTTTATAAAAAGTAACAAAAAATCCACTTTAGACCTAGACCTAGACCTACTGGGCAAGTAAAGTTCGAGGCATTTCTCGCACAAGTAGCCATCTGCCAAGCCCCACCCACTGCATTCTTCATGGTCCCATAACCCGAATAATATGCATTAATATCAGAGTTCCCTGTGTTTCCCTATATCCCCATAAAATAAATAAATAATCAAACCCTTCCATAAAGTCAAGAAAATGACTTTTAACACAAACTGGGTTTACACATGAAAATAAGCAGCTGTCAAAGCACATTTTAAAAATATTTCAAATTTAAGGCACCCGTTACGGGGTAGGCGGTATTGCCCTTGCCAGCATTGTACTCCTCTCCCCTACAGGTAAAATAGTGGAAACTCAAAAAAAAAAACTTGATTTTATGTCCATTTGCCATTTCTCAATAGGTATTATTGTTTTAAATGAATGAATTTGTTTAAAAGACTTAAGATGTTTGTTTGTTTCCGAATTGACTAGTTAATTTATTGCTTACAAACAAACTCAGACATTATTATAAAGAAAACACTTACCTGTTATATTATTTGTTATTAATCCATGTTGTATTATTACTAAACCATAAACAATTAGCAAAAACACTAATTCATTATAGGAAAACAAAAACATCGCCATAAAGTTTGTATATATTTCCTTCTTCTAAGCATTTGGTTGTCAGCAATCTTTACAAATAATTGTGTTGTTAATTGATTGAACAAAAAACTTGTGATTTTCTTTTATTATTATTTACACATAAACAAACACAAATATAATTATATTTTATGCGACACTTTAAAAGCACAAACGACACGGACTACAGACACGTAGATAGCGGGAAAATAAACACTAAATATAGGGAAGGAATAGGAATGCAACAATCTTCTTTTTTTTAGAAACAATGAACACTACAAAGGGGTTTTATTTTTATGCGATGAGGGAGGAAGTGTAGGTACATTTGTAGGTAGTTGATAGATTTTTTCAAAGTTTTTTTTTTCGTTTTAATTTTTTTTTAAATTATGTATGTACTTTTCTCTATGTTTTACTGGCATAACAGGCAGAAATTTATTTTTATTTCTTTTTTAAACTCTTTTAATATTTTTTAGCCTTAATAATAAAAAGACATACAAATTAAGCACTATTTTCAGGTAAAAGAAGAGCGAAGAGAAGAGGAAAAATCAATTCAAACTTGTAGGTACTGAATAGGTACTGAGACCCCCATTTCCTACATTTTTAGCATTAAAGACACAAACGAACGACAAAAAAAAAACTGCGCCGGAAGAACAAACCAAAGAAATGGATTCAAATAAACAAAACAGATCTAGAGCGAGTGGAAGTGGTGGTTGGTGGAATGGGAGCCGCGCGAGTTTCAAAACCACGAAAGAGTATACCAACAACAAAACTAAAATCAAAAACAAAAATACAAAAAATTTATACCTATCCAGGAACAGTGCAGATCATTTGGTTAGACACAAAATGTACCTTGTTTGGTTTTTCATTTTGATTGTTCTCGAAATACTTTTTTCGAATGTTTCCTTGATATTGGGGATTATCATGAATACAAATACAAAAATTTCCCAAGTCGGCATTAATATGCCTCATGATTTCCGGCAAAAGTGTCAAGTGTATGCAAAGGAGGTGGGTACCGGAAGTAAAAGGGGTATTCAAAATCGTCTTGTCCGAATATTAAGAAAGCCCCGTACTAATTTGCGATTAGTAATAGAATGGAGTGTCTTGTGGTAAGAAAGTTGCTAAATGCGAGTCTCTTATACTAAAAAATGGTTTCTCTAGATATCACTTCCTTTGACTTCATTATCGCTGCTTGATGGTAACATGGTTACAAAAACATTTATTGTAAGCTGATGATCGCAGTTACTAAGCAATCACCATGGTTCGACATAGGACAAAACCCACCATTTAGATGTTTAGTGTATTTAACCGTTGTGTTCTTCATTTTATGCTTAATTTTCGTCGATGTTGAGTGTGATTCAATCAACAAAGCTTCAGTAGTACGATTAGTACTAACAGTGATTAAATGGGTTTAGCAATGCATTCTAGGTTTCTTCGTATCCGGCATATTCGATATACCATTTATTTATATTTACCTTGGATATAAATTCAATAGATACAAAAATCTGTAAATAAGTGGAAATTCCAAATTGTATTCATATATAGGACTTATCCTTGTTTATATCGCAGAAATTCAATGTTATCAGTGATACGTATTCTTCTACTTGACTGCTTTATTATTTCTGTTTGTTTTTACAGGAGACCAAATAAACAAAACAAATGCTGCATTAAGCATACCCTACACTGTGAGAAATTCAGAATATTAATTAGTCTTTTTAACTAATAGGCCCTCATTATGAATTGCGAATCGAACGTTCTCCTGAATGCGAGCTTTTAAATTAGCGAACGTTCGCTATTTGTAATACAACGATAGTGAAATATGCCAGGGTTTTGACACTTAAAGCGAACTTAATTTAAGAGAATCGCACGCGAATTCGTTATTCTTTATGAGGCCTTAATTTACAAAATTTCATAATTTCATAATTTTGTTTATGAGGTGTTGATCTCGTTATTTGAAGATATCTCAAAAACTAAATGACATTTACACATCCAGTTTTCAGTATCTGACTAAAAATTGGAAGGAGCTTTTTAAATCTAAAACAAAAACTGTACTCTAACTAGTAAAATCATTTAAATGATAGTTTAAACAGAAAAAAAATCTTATTTTTTGCAAAATGTTAAGTTTAAAAATAAGTTATTCCCAAACTATCAACTAAAAAAAAATTATTTCAACATAAAACTCAAGAGTAGGTTACTGGCTCTGGGCTAAAGAATTTTGTTTTAGGTATTACAGTTGTTTTTGAAAAGTTATTTTTTGCATATACTCTTAATATACTTTTACTTCTACTACATTTTGTTTAATATATTTTGAAAAGCTGTGCTTTATATAAATAATATTCGGCTCAAATCAAAGAAAATTTTGAGTTGGTTAAACCTTAAAGGCTTGCCCAAACCAAAGTGCGACAGTGCGACACGACAGTGCTACACGAGAGTACCCACACCAAATGCGATTAATCGCAAAACTTTTTCATATAAAAACATAATTAATAGTCAAAAAATAGCTCTTCATAGCTAAAAATGCCAATTACTGAAAAAAGCGCAAGAATTTAGTGTTTTTTTTGCAATTTAACTAATGTTACGTTGGGCGTTCAAGATCGATAAAATGGATTTAACATCTGATTAACATCATAAGCAACTCAGCAACAAATCAGAACTACCGGACTTAACGCAAGGTCTGATGTACATAGTTACTGTAATAGTATAGGTTTGGGTTAGGGTGTCCATTGTATCTCTTTTAAAAAGAACATGTCCTCTTTTTTTACACTATCTATTTCTGTAAGGATGTGTGTTGCTTTTGTTTTTGCTTTTAATTTTATCACTTTTTTGTGTTCCAATTTTCTTCATATTTGTTTCCATTCCAAACTCTTTTTTTTATGGATTCTAAATCAAAATGTTCTCTTTTTTGTAAGGCCCCAGATGGACACCCTAGTTTGGGTACTCTCTAGGCTGAAATATGAAAATTGTAAAATTTTCAAGAGGGCATACAAATTCTTTAAAAAACTTCAGAAACTTTATTAACCCACGTGGGTGCGATGATCACAAATATCTTGAACTTACTTAAATGATTAAATTTTTCATGGTATTTCTTAATGTTTATTGATTTAAAATTCTTTTCTAATTAAAAATTTACTCTTTTGTGAAATTCAAAAATTATAGGTACTGGTGTTTTTTTTTTTTTTTTGTTTTTTTAATCTTTTGTTTCCTATATCAAATGACTTTGACAGAATTCATATTTTTGCCTAAGAAATTACTTTGAGCTTAATTTGTGAAGGAGGGGAAATAGATTTTCTCTCTCATGAGAGAAGTTTTGACAGACTTCACTGGATGTGGAATCAAAAATAGTTGAAATTCCTAGTTTTGGGGAGTACCCAAACGAAACAGACCTTATGTTTAACAAACAATGAAACAATCATCTATACGTTTAGTTTTGAAGTTTAACATAATCTAGTACCTACTTTATTTTTGAAAAACAGACTATTCTGAGCTGCACTTTAGTTCTCACTAATGGAAGAGATGAAGTCACGGATAATTCTCAAAGTAAAGGGTTGAGCATTATCAACAAAGTTGTATTCTAAAGACAAATAGCAAAACATTCCATTCATCAAAATTCTTTGTTAAGTATCATCTGTCTTTTATGAAACCCTCGATCTCAATTCGACAACATAAGTTACGCTCCAATTGGACTTGTGTATAGGAAGTTGCAAGGATCCTCATTGGTACTGAGTTCGTCTACCTATACAACTTCAACACAGCTGTCCACAAAAAGTCATACAACAAACACAACTACTGCGATGCAAACGAAGGACCTTACCCAATGCACTGGGTGGACCGCGGTCAATCATCCAATTAGGCCAAACTCTGCCTCAATTTGCCCGTTCAGTTTTATCTCCTCGTGTTTGATTAATTTGCTTTAAAACTGAATTATTCGATACTATGTTCAAAAAGCAGTTTAAGAAACTTGTACGCATTCATTCGACGGTAAATGTTTGTTTACACAAATATTTAACCACCAAACAAATAATAATCGAAAGATTATCGATATTAAAGTTATAAATATAAATATAAATATAAATTAATATTGACAGATGATAGGGTTTCAGAACATAATCTGTTTCTATCATGGTTATGATACAAAAGTTCAAGCTTTTTCCCAGTTCGAAACGGAAGTATGTATATCATTTGTGCCTAACCAAGCTAACCGCACTGTAATAAAACAGGAGTAATGAAACTTTTTGGGTTGTTTGTTTTTTTTTTTTTTTTTATTTGCAAATTGTTTGTTGTTGTTTCTATACTTTTCTTTTTCCTCTTCTCTCGTTCCTGTATTAAGAAATATATTTTTTTTTTTTTTAATTTGATATTTTACTCCTTTTATTCACCGAAGCCACTTTTGCTGATACGCACACTCAAAATTCCGTCGTATTTTTTAGTCGATTTCTTTTGATTGTTGTTTTTTTTCGCACACGGATTACGGGCATTGCTATATATTTTTCTTTTTACTAAACAAGCATAGTCGTCATTCCCACTAAATTCATCAAGTTGTTAGTTTTTTTATTTGAATTATAAAATTGATGAATTTTATTCACTTTTTCGGTTTCGCATTTTCCAGAATTCCATTCAATTATGCGAATATCGAGAGACACAAAAAATTGATATTATCGACGAACTTGCACAATCCTTTATGCTCCCCATTTTGGAAAACATTTTTTTTTTCATATTTTTTTCAGCAAACACTGGACAAACAAAAATATTATTATGTCATTGTTGTTCTTCCAGCTAACCACTTTGTAGTTTTTGTAATATCTTCTGTTTGCATGTTAAAATTATTTTCTTTTTAATTCCACTTTGATAGAGAACATATTAGATATTAAAGAAATTAAAAAAAAAAACAAGGAGAAACATAAGTTTTTTTTTTTTTGCACAGAAATTAAAGCTTTGAGGGATAGGATACGCGCAACCCTAACGCAAAGTACGCCATTGACAAACTGAATTTGTTTTTGTTGAGAATTTTTGGATTTGCTTTTGAATTATGCGGCGCAACGCCACCGGGAGAATCGCACAACAAAGGAAAATAACAGAAAAACGAAACACACATGAGCAGATGAAATGAGCAAAGAAATGCGATCAAACAAAGCTGCCACTTTATGGGAGTTAAAAAGTATTCTGGGAAAAAATAAACTTTAATCGTAAGACTTGTTGGTTTCTATATTGAGTAAATTTCTTATTGGATTTTGTTTTATGTTTAAAATTGGAACAAAACAACTTTATCTACATTCTCAAAATATAAGATATTCTAGTACTTAGGTAAATGCATACATGAACAGGCTTCTTTGTTACTGACAATCTTTGTTACACAGAGTATAAACCAGAAAATTTAGAAATCAAACTTGTGAGGTTTTCGTTTGGTAATTTTTTTTTTTTTTAATCTTTAAATTGATTGTTTTCGTCTCGAATAAAACAAATTTCAAATTGATTTTTATTTACTACAATATTGGTGTATATTTTTGTGTCTCTGAAACAGCTAGCCGTTTCAGGTGTCCAATTGAATCGAATCTAATTCGAATTTAATTTCAAGTTTTTGATGGGATTTCATTATTTTTTTATATGGACGAAGAAATAAATTAAGTAGATTACTAAACAGTAGTTCCACTGGAACTCAAAACTTTTTTAAATCTTTGTTACCACAAATAAATTTCTAAACAAAATCTTGTCAAATTGAAGGCTCTAAATTATGGTGCATAGTGGTGTTATACTCTGTCCAACAAAAATTGTCAGTACACGTCTTATGGGAGAGCAGGAGTAGGTATATTGACAATTTCTCTCTATATAATCCTTAGAAAACGATAGAAAGACGAATCGGCTATACGTTTACTTTTCATTGTTTTTGTATCTGACGATTTGACCATTGATAATTTTGATTAAGGTAATAACCTTTAATCCAGAGCTGTACTGTACCAGTACCAGTACCGGCACTTTTAATAGTATTTGTGCTTAAGTACTTGGTACTGGTAGGTACTTGAAAAAAACCCAAGTACCAGTACTTTTCAAGTACTTTTAAAGTACTTTTCCAGTATTTTCCAAGTACTTTTTAGGTACATCGGCAAAGGTACCAAAGTATTTGATGCATTTCATCAAAAATTTGACCCGAATTTCATGCTTTTCTCGATACAAAATACTGTATATTTTTTTAAAATTTGTATACAGTGCATAGCACTTGAATAGCCTCACTTAGATCATCGTTTTTAAATCCTCTTTTACTTTATTATTTTGTAACTTAAGCATAGCGGCAAGGTAACAATACTATTTCTTGAAAAACTTTTACTGGATTTCTTAAAGTTAATGGTATTTGTTAGGATAATTTAGTTTAAAGTCACTAAAGTAATCATTTTGTTGGACATTTGAATAGGGTAATCAATATTTATAGCTGGAGGAGCTTTGTAAACAAGGATAGTTGTATTAAAGTTTGGCATCCAACTCCGTCTTTATACATTAAGAGAATTTTCCTGCTGGAAAATGATTTTCGACAGTCAAAAATAACTCGGTACTGACGCAAGTCGTTTCAATAAGTATGGTTTTCTAAAACTTTGCAGTTAACAAAAGCTAAATAAATGATTCCATAAAAAGATTTAAAGCCTCATTAGTCCTTCGTCTCAGCTCTGAGTTCAATTTCAAACGATTATTTTAACCATAAATACTTTGGTGTTATATTTATATACACTTGGGAAAAGATATGTCACTCCCGTGACGTCACATAAAATAGCGACCCTTCATCTCATATAGAGCATAGCTTGTCTTCTTTATACTATGGGTATAATATATACTATGGCAAAGACTGCTAAGGAATGGAAGACTTCAAAGAATGCAAATACTGCAAAAGCATGCATTCAATGGGCACAAAAACGATTGCAATCATTTTTGTTAAATTGAAGTCATTAAAGATTGCATTCAAAAAAGATTGCATTCTTTTACAAGCCTGAAGCATATTTATTTTTTCCAACTATAAACAGCAGAGCATCTTTAACGCAATAAAGAGGATCCAAAACGCCTCAAGTGGAGCCTTTTACCTACTAGACTTACTTATAAATGCAAAAATTAACAATGATTATATTTTTTACTTGCAATATAGGTACTATATATCAATTGTGAAAAATCATTTTTTTCGAAAACTATTCAATATTTTTTTTTCAAAATTTATTTTTGAGATGTTGATAAATAATATCTTAAAAGTCATTTCTATTGATCTTTTGATAATTCTTATGAGTGTTTACATTATCGTTTTTTTTCTTATATTCCTGAATTCCATTTCTGAATCTGGCCTGGCGCAAGCTTAGGATTAAAAAAAGAAAAATATCGGAGTGATATCAGACTCGTACCTTTACTACTAAGTTTCTATAAACTGTTTTAGGAAAATATGTGCACCATGGCGTATACGTACTTTTTTATATATAAAAATCAATCGCCGTGCGTTAGCCTCGCAAAACCTCAAGAACGGCTAGACCTATTGGGATGCTTACTTTCTTGATTTGTTTGTCTTAAATCAGGGGTGGTTTAGGAAGAATTTTAGAACGATCGTGGAATACCGCGGAAAATAGCATACTAAGTTATAAAAAAAAACCATTTGGTGCAAAGGTTAAAAGCGTAAAATAAATCGTTGTCACGAAAAATATACACTTAAATGAATTAAAAAAAGGGTTTAGTACCAACGGAAAAAGCATCAACCGCTGAATAAAGCTTGCAAATTTGCAAAATGAAGCGTAAGTCACTGAGAATATGCGCAAAATATCGTGAAAAAAAGATATTAGAAAATCGTGCAAAGTACCGAAATTGAGTTGAAAAATTTACGAAATATAGCGGACCTTCGCCGAAAATAGCGTAAGAAGTCATAAAAAAATGCGTAGAATATTGCGATGAAAATAGAAAAAACCACAGAGAAAAGCTTGGAACCGACTTCCGTATTGTTCCATAATTCTTACATGAACAACTGTGTGTAGTAGCTAGGTTCTATATTAAAGCAATATCTAATCCATAAAGGCAATAAGGCCAGGGTCTATACTAAAAGAAGAAAGCACAAAATCCCTCTACATAATTATACATTATACTGCATTAACACTGTCAGTCTTATTGCCGATGTACGATGTTCATTCTTGAACTAAAAGCGAACAACGAGAGAGTGTACATATTAAAACCGGCTATAAAACCGGGAGTATAAATGCAGCATTAGGTAAGTCACAGCATTAAAATAATGTTGGTTAATAAAAATGAAATTTATGTATTTCGTTCATTAAAACATGATTGGATTTCAGGTAATATAATGTAATTGTATATTTTATTTGATTGATATTTTATTCGTGCACTTGTTAAAAATTATATACACAAACCGTTTTTATTGTTTTTGTGCAATTTAAAATTGCACATAGAATATTTTTACTGAATTATGTTTTTTTTTTGTATAATTAAAATAATGATGTCTTCAGTACTTTTCTAATCTGAATCATTTGATGATTTGCTGTGTTTTCTCGACTTCTTACTTCGTTTTTTCTTGTTATCTTTCGATGATCTCTTTTCATCTTTATCCTTCTTTTCATTTGGTTTTTGATTATCCGAAAATTGCTTTTTGGTATTATCATGATCTTGTAGTTTTAATAAAGTTTCTTTCTTTAAATTCTCCAATTCTTGCAGTTCGCGGTCATTTTTCTCCTTTTCTTTTTCTTCGTCTTCAAGTCTTTGCTTTTCGGCGCGACGTTCTTCTTCTTTGGCAATTTCTTTGCGCATATGATCTTTGAATAATTGTAGGGCTTCGGCACGTTTCAACATTTTCTCTCTGGCTAGCTTTTCTTGTTCTTCTTGAGAATCTGTTAGGGGAGCGGTGATGGATTGAGGAGCTGGTGATGATTTTCTTGGAGATTTTGATTTAGAACGTTTGTTGTCCTTGTGATCGCGAGATGTGTTTGATTGCTTTGGTTTGCTAGGAGAAACGGATCGTCGATCGTAGCTGCGATCTCTTACACGGCTGTCACGTCGTCTGCGGGGGCTGCGAGAACGAGACCTATTTGGACGACGACGTCTGTCAATGGGCGATCGTCTGTCAACTGATGACCTACGATGGACTGGAGATCGACGATCATTCGATGATCGGCGTTTAACAGGTGATCTTCGATCGTCAGATTTGTTTCGATTAGCTGGTGATTTGCGATCGTCAGTCTGTTTTCGATTGACTGGTGATCTACGATCGCTTGAGTGTTTCCGATTAGCCGGCGATTTACGATCAGTGGATGATCGGCGCTTAGCAGGTGATCTACGATCGGAGGATGATTTACGAACTTCTTGTGATCTACGATCAGTGGATGATCGGCGCTTGGCAGGTGATCTACGATCGGAGGATGATTTACGAACTTCTTGTGATCTACGATCAGTGGATGACCTGCGCTTTGCAGGTGATCTACGATCAGAGGATGATTTACGAATTTCCACTGGATTACGATCAGTGGATGCTCTGCGCTTCGCAGGTGATCTACGATCAGAGGACGATTTATGAATTTCCGGTGACCTACGGTCAGCAGATGATTTGCGTTTGTCGGGAGATCTGTGGGTAACCGATGGTTTGTCATTATGCGGAGATCTATGATCTCTAGACGCTTTGTCGTTATTGGAGGATTTTGGTTCAGTAGAAGATTTACGATCAACAGATGCTTTGCGATCAACTGATAATTTACGGTCCACAGGTGACCTACGATCAGCAGATGGCTTTCGATCAGTCGATAACTTGCGATTTGCCGGTGATCTACGATCAGAAGACGACCTGCGATTAGCTGGCGATCGGCGCTCACCAGATGATCTACGATTGACCGGAGATCTTCGATCTGTAGATGACCTGCGTTTTGCGGGTGATCTGCGATCGTTGGATGATCTGCGACGAGCTGGTGATCTACGATCGCTAGAGGAACGGCGGTCGGCAGGCGAACGACGGTCACCGGGTGATCGCCGGCGTATAGGTGATCGACGATTGCGGAAACGATCAAATGAACGTGATCTTTGTCGACGACGATCTCCAAAACCACCTCCATTATTTCCACCGAATCCACGACGGCCAAAATTACGACGGCGCGGAGATCGAAAATCTGTTCTACGATTGGCAAATCTATTACGTCTATCGCCATCCCTGGAATTTGATCGACGACGACGTTCCCTGATCTCAGGCGATCGTCCACGTGGAGAAGCCCTTCTATCTCTCCGATCATCTTTTTTCTCTTTATCGTCTGGCTTAACTTTTAATGGTGATTTCTTCTCAACTGACTCACTTCGTGATTTTTTATCCTCATTTTCACTTCCCACTTGATCTTCATAATCCAAAGCATTCATATCGACGAGTTTTTTTTTATCTTTTTCAATAGACTTATCCCTTGTGCTTTCAATTTGATTCTTTTTCGGATTATCATTATGGTCACGTTTCTCAATATCTTTGTCAATACGTTTCTTTTCCACATTTGGCTTTTCGTAGGCATTCTCATCCAACTCGTAAAATGATTTCTTTGTGTCCTTGACCCTAACTTCCTCATGACGTTTCTTGCGCTCCATTTCACGTCTCTTAATTTCCTCTTCACGCATTTGTTTTTCTTCTTCCATTTTTTCTAAATCGGAAAGTTTTATTGTTCGTTTTTGAGCCTGTTTCCAATGTGGCGGAGTCACACTACGAGAACGACTGCGAGATCTGGATGGAGTGCGATAGCGCTATTTCAAAGAAATTTTGCTTATTAATTTTATGGTACAAAAATTATTATATCATTTATAACTTACGAAAACTCCACGGCCTTTTACTACACGTCCGCTTCGCGATGTAGGAACTCTCTTTTTAGACCATCCGAATGCATTACGACTTCCACTGTCACGTCGATTTCTATTTCCTTCATCTCTATCTTTACGATCATCATTACGTGAAGAACTTTCAGGAGATGCATCGCGTTTAGATCCTCCGCGCATAAGGAATTTGTTAGATACCTAAAATATGTATATTAAAGCAACAAATTATTAGTTTAACTAGAAACTTACTTCTGGAATTTCATCAGGATCAATTTTAGTTATAGATACTAAAGGATGTATCTCGCCTTCTTCTAAGGGTTCTGAAGCATTATTAGTCTCTTTAACATCAGTTCTTTCTTCTTCTCCTTCTTCTTCTGATCTGTAATTTAACAAAATAAATTTTTTTTTTTTGCTTTTACTTTAAATTCGTTTGCAGCCAGGATATGGTTCATTGGTAAACTGTTGGCTTATTTTTCTATGGCATTTTAGGGATTTACATATAAAACTACGAAAAATTCCTGTGTGTTGACAAGAGACATAATCGTAGGATAAAATTTGTCGTGTTGAAATTAGACGTTTCTACGCAATGTTTAAAGAAACAGGAGGTATCCCTTGGAGTTAGGGATGGACTATTACGCCGTAGGTCTGGGTTCGATCTCCAGCATATGCCACCTTGAATTTTTCAGGAGTACTGCCTCTTGCAAAGAATTGACAAAACCTTCCAATATTCACAGCCGATGAATTGCCTAAGATATTAGATCCGTAATAGGATTCATACCTGGACACTGCTGTAATGGTATTCATGCCATACGATTGCGAGTTTTCTCAAAAAATTTCTGCAGACGTTGAGGATATTTCGTTTTATAATAAAACTTGTTTCCAAAAAGTTAAAAGATGCAGATTTTCTTACAATTTACCATCGTTTTGGAGAATTTGAATATCTAAGATTCCGGATCTTAAATCAATTTTCATGCTTGCGTCCCTTGGCTAAGCTCACCTCACCTGTTTCAAAACAAAAAATGAAGTATAACTATGTGGATATAGTTTTTCTACCTAAGAGCTTGATCCAAAAATAAAGAACGGTCTGAGTAGTACTTTTTTTGACTTTGTTTTAACTAGAACTAGACTATGGCCGGGTTTAAGAACATTCAGTTCAGTTGAGAGGCTCTGATTGGTCAAATGTCAAAAAAAGTTAGTTGACTTTCAGTTACGTTTAGTGACATTTGGTAACAATTTCAGGTGGGAATTTCTCATCTGAAAATTCAGTTGTGTATTATGTGTTAGTGCAAATGAAGAAAGCAGCAAATGTGCTGTACGTTGGAACTGAACTTTGTTTTCTTTGATGCGTTTTTAAAAAAATTGTGTTTGAAATTGTTTTGGTTCAGATGTTAAAATGTAATACATAATTAAAAATTACATACGCAAGAAGAGGATATTCTATTTGTTTAAATAGATAAACAAAATAAATAAGACATATGACGAAAATAAAAGTTCAAAGAAAAATAAATATGTAGAATTGAAAACCAAAGTATAAATTAAGACATGTGGTGACAATTTTTATGAGTCCAAATACATATTTTTTAACAAGAATACCTACTAAAGTGAACTCAATGGAATTTTCAATATAATTTGGTTTTTAAAATCAATAGATTCATTTATGAAAAATAAATGTTCTATTTCAAACACAGTAAAATGTAAATGCAAAAAATAGAAGCTTTATAATATTTCAACTGAAATGTCAAATTATTTTCCGTACAACGACCAACTGAACTGAACTTAAGTTCAGTTGGTTTGTCTTGAACCCGGCATAATATTTGAGTTTGTTTTTGTCAATAGGAGGGTTCAAATTGACTTGGCTTTGTGAATTCACCTCGATTTTGACAACGTTGCGACGGCCTGTCCGGTAAGCCAGATGTTTTTCAAATGATTTTGATATTGGGCAAATGACAGCCTCTGTCAGTAAGCTCATCAATGCCCGGGTTCAAAAGCATTTAGTTCAGTTCACTGAACTTGAGATGATCTGATTGGCTAAATGTCACAAAAAATTAACATTTTCAGATATTTGGTGTTCTCGAACACGGGGAATGTGAGCCCCCTTAATGTCAGAAAATAAGAAATTTTGAATTATATGTTTTCTAACAATAGACATACTCTTCATGCTTTGCTCGTTTTTTATCCTTTTTCTTCTTTTTATCTTTACGTTTCTTTTTTTCGGATGTTGAATTCTCTGAGGAACCCTCGTCGTCTGAAGATGCTGCTCGCTTCTTCTTCTTTTTGTCCTTTTTAACTGAAATAAAAATATAAATAGATTTGTCAAAAAATTAACGTTTTTTTGTATTCTTTTAATTAAAGGATTGAAACAAATCCAGTTCTAAAAATATCGACAGCTTTTAAGGGATTTAAAAAGTATGTTTAGAAGCCGAAAAACTACACATCACTCAAAGAGTGATAACGGTTGCTGCCACGTCTAGAAAGTCTTAAAGTACAAAAATCGGACAGCGATTTTGTCAAATACATCGACTCCACCTTTGGTGCGGTTGTAGTCAAGTATCATTACCAGTTGTTTAGCAAAACCATTTGCTTGTTTGGTTCTGGAATGCCAATGCCATTTTATCAGAATTTTATCACTCATCCAAAGATGGATGAGTGGACTCTCTGTTGTTGACTTTGGCACACTCGTTGTATTCATCAAGAAACTCCTTCACTACAAAAGGTTTTGGTACAAATCTTTTGTTTTTCTGAATTGTGGCAAGGATAGCAATTTTAATAGAATTTGAAGCCATTACTAAGCCACTATTAAATTTTCTCGAAACTCCTTTTGGCATCTTTTGAGGTTATCAGTCGTGAAATAAAATGTATCCTAAGTTGATATCTTGATTCGTTCTCGAAATAAAGTGAACGAAGAAGGGAAGTAATTGAACTTACAACTTAAATCTTTTAAAGGAAGAAAGATTGACAAACAGTGTGTTCAATGACGTTGTTCTTGACTGTTCGCAACAGAAAGTACAACTTTTTGCTGTTCAATGAGGTTTTTCTGTTCCAAAATGTTCTAGTTTGCTGTTCAATGACGTTGTCTGGAACAGTTTAGAACAGGAATTTCTGTACTTTTTTTTAGTCAGAACAGACCAGAACAGATTTGTGAGAACTGTCAAATGTGTTTGTCGTTGTTTTCTGTTCTGACGTTTTTCACGAAACTGTTCTGATCTGTCCTGCTCGTTGAACACAGCTGAAAGCACTTTCCTCGGAAGAAATCTTATCAGAAGAAATTTTAAAGCACCATTTTTTTAGAAGAACAGAAAAAAGGCCTTAAAATGAAATTTTGATGAAATGAATTTCATCATTTCATTTTTATTTTCTGTGCCTTAATTCACACGAGAGTTTGTTTGTTAGCCGAAAGACGGCAAAACACTTACGACAACGTTCACGGTTTTCGTTTTAAGAACTTCAAAATGAGACGATCATGAACTTCCAAAGAATACAAAAATTGATTTACACTCAATTCTTAACTTTTCTCTACTAACTCTTAAATAGGGAACTTATTTTTTTAAGTGAATCTTACCTTTAATTTGTTTGATCAGCTCACCGCAGTTAGAAATGATAGCATCTTGCAGAGGACGAGAATTCCTATCCACTGGCAATTGTTCCAACTGACGAACTAAATCATGTCCAGAAACAACGTGTCCAAATACAACATGAATACTGCAACAAAACAAAGGGCAATTATTAATTACGATCTCATTAATATGAAGAAAAAAAAAAAAAAACAAATTAACTTACTTGTCAAGATGTGGAGCAGGCTGTGTAGTACTATAATGAGAAACAAAAAGAACAAAGAATAATTTTTGCAATTTGTTTTGGTGTTGATTTAAATTTTGAAGATTTGATTTTTTTTTGGATTTGAATTAGCTGGATGAATAATTTATGTTTTTTTTTTTTTCTTAGGTAATGTTTTTTCCTATATGTGTCGATTATTATTTATTGTCATTGCGATCATCATCACAACAACCAAAAAATTGCGAGAAGCAGAAGTAGTTTGCTCTTTTCCAACTAGGATGTCCAAAGAATGGGGCATTGATGGTGTACACAAGACACTTTATCTGCAGTTACAGCTAAACGAATGAAGTTCTGAGCACATCCTCGCTTGACACCATTACCAATCACTTAAGGCTATTGACACACTGAGCAGAAGACATTGATATCACGTTAAACGAACGCTACGCCCTCAGCGCAGCTGCTTATTTTTCATTTGGCTATATAACAATATATTGAAAATTGATATTGCTTTAAAAAATGTAAATTAAATGCATTTTCGGTTGTGATTTAGGTACAAAACATAAAGAGGAAAATAAAAACAACAATTTAGGAAAATTGTAGTTGAATATACATCTTATTTAAATGACACAGACATCTCCTGAAATGAAACAATTTCCATTTAATCTCAACGCATCCGCAGAGGGTTACTTACATAAAGAATTGAGAGCCGTTGGTATTTTTGCCACGATTCGCCATCGACAGCAAAAATGGCAGATTGTGTTTGATTTCAAAGCTCTCATCTGGAAAAAAGGGAAACAAAAAAAAATAGAAATGGAAATAAATTTTGTATTCTTAACAAATTTAAAATGAAGTCAATAATATGTTTATTAAAAAAGGATGGCAAGGAACTTCCAAATAAACCACTTTGCGATCAACCGACTCTAAAAAAGTAATTTCTTAGACGCCAGAAACAAAAAAGGAGCGGATATGGGATGGCCCGCGCACAACTGCAGTCCGCATTATGTATAGGGTTGCCTTACTAAAAGTTGTCACCATCCAAGATGTTTAGATTGTAGTTAGTGCAGAGAATATGCCCCATGTGTTATTTGATAAATTTTGGTTTTAACTAAAAGGGTATTCAATCCCCTATCTCACAATATAGGGTTGCCTAGCCAACAGTTGACACCATTCAAGGTTGCCTGCATTTTAGATGTTAAGTTTGCAGTTTGATGTATATACTACATCGAATTATTGCACGCATCGCTTTATTTTGCAGTTTTTGAAGATTTTGCAAAGATCTTTCATTGATTAAATATAAAACTTTAGATCAGTATTCAAAATGTGGTCTAATTATAACATTATAAATATTTAAAACAGTGAAAGTATCAACTTTATTTCGTATTCTTTTAAGGAATCCAACTTTTTTAGAAATTTTCTTAGAGATATATTACACATGTGATTCAAAGATTAGATTACAATCAATAATAATTCCTAAATATTTAATTTCTTGAATTTGTTCTACAACTTCGTGATATATGTATTTTTACTGTTGACTCTAAGCTTCTGTTATTTTGTTTTATTTAAAAAATGCATAAATACTATTAATGTTCTAATTTTCCGCTCTGTTGATGATCAGGGGGGTCATTCCGTAATTTTCAAAACGATAATCGTCGAAACGATAGTCGTGAACGTGATCGCCTCAGATTTGCTCTACGTAACTCTATCACTATCGTCTCGTTTTTTGAGAGCGACACACTCTCTCAAACTGTGGTTGAAATGTCATCCGGCTCTCAAAAAGGAACATTTGTATTGTTTTTTTCGTGTCTGTGGCTGAACATTAAAAATATTACGAAATTCAAGTAAATTAAAATAAATATTTTTGTGATTGTGTACGCATTGAAATTGTTTGTAATTTTTAATCGAATTTACATTTTCACTTCTTTAAATAATAAAATAAACGTGTAGATATTTTTGATTATTTTGGCAAATTGAGACACCAATCAAGTATTAAATTACAATGAGTTACTTTTATTCAATAAACAATCCTTAAACAAATTCAGTTTTATCTTTTTGAAGACATTTTACTTCAAAATACATGCCAGACGACACCTATTTAGCTATCGTGCAAATACAACCATTTTGAAGATGGCGCTGTGGTGATAGTCGAGTTACGAAGACCAAATTTTTAATCGTTGAAACGATATCGTCAAGACGATAGTAATTTTGAGAGTTACGGAAATCAACACCATCGTCCAGACGATATCGTTTGGCGATAATCGAATTACGGAATGACCCCCCAGGTTTTTTCTTTTTTTGAGATTTCTGGTTTGATGCTGATTTGTGCGTTCTTATCTTTTCAGAATTAAAATTTGTGCTGCTTTAAATCTTCCGGAATTTAATGACCTTTGGCATCGGACCCTAATGCCTCGGATTTTTCTTCTGTCAATTTATGTGTTTATATATTTTTTTAAAGGTTTATACCTAAATGTCCTGTGGCAACTCTTTGGATCCATCTTCACTTCTGCCGATTTAGTTGTATTTTAGTTGTATACAACAAAAGTATAGCAACTCTAGTTATACAAATTTTCAGCCTTATCAAGTTTTTTTCTTAAATAAAAAAAAAAAATTCCATGTTTGAACCACCACCCTCTCTTTCCGCCCCCACTTTCGACTTCGGCCACAAGTATTTTTTTTTAACTAGACATAGGGCTTTCGATTCCCGCAAAATTTATCCTTGCACCTTATGACGTTGATTTTTCGTCGATAGCTCTTAAACTAATAGATTTAGGTGCAAAACTGTCCTCGTCAATAGGTATTTTTTGGTAACAGGTTCCATCTTTATGTTACTGTCTTTTAGGAAATGAAAATGGTAGGTATAATGTTTTAGCTAATCAATGTTAGCACATATCAAAAGAATAACCATTATCTACGAAACTCGAGGGCAAAACAAAGAATTTTATTGGGACAGTTTTGCAACGGCAATGATAAGAAAAACATTTCATTAATAAACTTAACTTTAGCTTCAAATTAAGTTTTAATTTCATTGGTGAAGACTAAAATTAAGTAACGAGTTGTTTAGTCAATAAAACTTAAATGAATTTGTCTAATTAAGTGTATGAAACCACTTAGAATATTTTTAAATGTTAACATGTTTAATAAGTTTAAGGAACCAGGTTCCGTTAGGAAAAATAGCACAAATATTTAATAAAAAAAAAAAACTTTAAAATAGGCTGAATTTATCTTTTTGGAATGACTATGAATGTTAAACTCTGACAATACTCGACATGTTGTCAGCTATCTTTCGGAAAAAAATAAGAAAGTAAGCAGTGCAATGTTATGAGTCAGAAGCAACCCACAAAAGTCCCAAATCTACTTGGTCAACATCTTCTAGATCGTATAAAAGAATATGTTCGGTCATTTAAACGTTACCCCTTTTAAACAAACACTAAAATCCTAATACAACCCACAGGTTAACACGAGTTATGGTATCAAAACGGCGCAACCCAGTGCTATTTGTGTCATGAGATCATGATCTTTGTGGCTCCATGCCTTTCTCTGTAACTTTGTTTGTTTTCTCTACAGTATTTTACGCTTTATTCGCGATGGTAAGATTTTCAACGATTTTCCCACCAGGATTTTTTCCATTCTATTCCGTGCTTTTTTACGGTGTATGGTATTTCACATATTTTTCCGCGACTTTTCACACGTTTTTCTATGTTTTTCTTTGTTGACTTTCTGCGCTGTATTTTACGGTTGTCTGTCGGTAGTTATTGCTTTTTTCATGACCTTTCATGCAGTATTTCGCGATCTTAAACCCGAAGTCTCTTCGATCTCTACCTGCTGGCATTTTTCAACTCAGCATTCCGTGTTCTGTTTTTATCGTTAATCAGAGATGGTGTTGTATAGGGACAGTTATTCCTACGAATAGGTGCTAGTTCAGCTATATCTGATTATAGAAAAATCGCTGCTAGCTCAAGCTAAAAGACTGAGAGCCCGCACCAGATTTTGGGTGTGAGTGATATATGCATAAAATAATTGATAAGCACTCTTGATTTTGATTTTATGTAAAAGATGTCGACCTCTTTGCAGTCCGTAGTCGGGGCGTTTGGAAATAATTAGGATACCAACAAAAATTGGTGTCAAAAACTTTGTTTCAAGTCGGTTGACTTGTTTTCATCTGTCCGAAATATGAACAAAAAGTATTAATTTTGAGTGCATCTTACGGACAGATGGAATTATGTAAACTGACTTGAAACTAACTTTTTGGTAGGATACAAGGAAGATCTATTTAAGATGACATAAGTTTTTTGTTTGTATCATAATTATTTTAAAAAAAACTGCAGTATTATCGCACTTTGACTTCCAAACGCCTGTTATACCCAAATTTAAACTAAATAAAATCTAGTTTAATTTTTTTTTTAAATCTTAGTGTGCCCTAAGTACATGGCTGCAGTTAATGTAAGTTATCAGCTTAAAGAAATAACAGAACATTAACTGGTTCCCTTAAATTATGGTGCCCACCTACTTCATTGCAAATTTAGAGCGCGCGATTGTTTATCTGAACTTAAACATCACGCGAGTGATCCCAAAATAGGTATACCTACTTTGTACAAACTCACCATAGTAATAATTTTGTAATCTTATCTTAGCTAAGCATTTTTCTCAACCGAAATTTCATAATAAAATAAATATCACTCCGCAGCCACAACATAAGACTAGTGCGGTTTGGGATAAATACCTAGAACAGATCTCCTACTCATCTCCTAACACGCAACACTAGATAATATTTCAATGCGAATTATTGTTTGATGGCCATTTTTGTTTAGGGACCCGCTTTTTTGTTTTTTTTTTTCGAATATTATAATCTCCGTAGGCTGATAATGGATGTGGGAGCGATAAATATAACTTGAAGATGTTCCAAGCTAATTTTTCGTTCTTCTCCAATGTTTTCAAAATTTTCTTCAAATAATGCTTACTTTCTCGATACAGCATTTTGAAGAAATATATAAAGATTATCACGAACGAAAATGAAAAGTGGTAAGGCACACCGTCAAATGGGGGTGTAAGCAATCATATTTTATAACCACGAACAAAATTAACTTTTTTTTTTAACTGAAGAAGAAAAAAAAAAACCAACAGCGCAATATTAAATTAAAAGAAAAAGAACTTTTACAAATATTGATTTTTAACATAAAATTATACATGGTATTACAAAATCTTCCACGTACCTTCAAAGGTTCCGCCATAAATTGATTCGCCACCCGTTCCATTATGCGCTGAGAAGTCACCCGCTTGTACCATAAAATCCTTTACCACACGATGAAATATAACATTTTTATAATGTAATGGTTTTTCGGTAACAAGACCTAATCCTTTTTCGCCAGTGCATAAGGCACGGAAATTCTCTGAAGTTTTTGGTGCGATATCCGTGAATAACTCGAAAACAATCCGACCCGCTGGCAAACCACCGAGATTAACATCAAAGAAACAACGCGCTCTTGGTGGCGGTTCTTCTTGTTTTGCATTAACAGTCATTTTAGTAATTTATTGTTTTAGTGAATTGGGATAGTATTTTTTATGCAATAGATGATGGGGAAAATTAATAATTTTAAATCACTTTTTTTTGAGAAAGCCAAATATTCTTTTTCAAAGAACCGACATTTGCAATAAAAATGCGTGTATGTGGTATTTTGACAGCAGCAAGTAGAAAATGTGGATGGTGGAATGTAGACATTTTTAAAAGTGGATCGTGCAGATTCCAAGAGATTTGTTTGATTTCTTTTTTCAATGGGAATTTGAAATGAAATTAATAGCCTGTTTCGACTAGGGAAAATGAGATTATTTCGATCAAATTCACTATATGATAATTGGTTCTATTTGGCGAGATCTTCTATAGCCTGTTTTGACTAGAGCCCAATGAGATTTTTCAGCAAGTCAGATAAAAATTGTTTTCATTGCAGATTATCTCATTTCGTTTGACAGCGCATTCGCTGTTTCCTATATCTGACTCTTCTTTCTTACACACGTATTTATATCTGGAATGCTGTTTTTGTTTTTCCTTCTCTCCTACACGAACTTGTGGGATGTGTTCATAAATAGTTGGGTTAATTTCCGAGCTAATTTCGTGCAAATGAAGAAGAAATAATATCATTTCAAGTCGAGAATTTGTATAGAAAATCCCAAGTAACAATTTCGCTTGTAAAAGGTTACATTTATTCTATTCGGCAAACTATATGTTTGCATAAAGTAAAATTTAAAGCATAGTAATGCAAGATATCCATTTTGAAGTAAAAGAGAGGAAAGTCCTCTTTGTGACCTGCTTTAAGAGCTATATCATTCACAGGAACCATTATATCCATACTTTTCTTAGAGAAGCTATTGCTTTGCCAAGATTTAGAAAATTTCAAATCGAGGCGAGTGAAGATGAGTCACTTTTCGTCGAAAATTGATTTAGCAGCTAGCAAAAATGAGTGAGTAAGCGAGTGGAATGAAATGTCAGATTACTTGCCTGATATTTCGAAGGCGAGTTTTAAATGTGTTGGTAAATTTTGTGTAAGTTTGCGTTATTTTTTCAAGAAATTGTCAAAAATCAAAGAAGTGGCGGCTTTGTCACTTGCATTTTCTTAACGTCAGCTAAGAAAACAAAGAAGTTAATACTAGATTTTTATTTTAATTATTATAAATTACTTGCTCAGTATAACATTAAATAATTACCTACAGTTTTAACCAAAAGATAATTAAATCTAATTCCACCATAGCACCAGCAGCGGCACAAAGCGAATAAAATGGGACAAGACCTTGCATGCATTATTTTTTTTTCATTTGTGGGCTCTCAGAGCCCTTTTATATAGCGTTCCTTAAGTCCTGAAATCTTCTCCTTGAGCTATGTACATAATTTATCTAGTTTTTCTTTTCTATTTTATTTGTATTAAATTTGATTGAACTTTATTTATAAGAAAGACAGTTATTGTACAAATACATTTACATACCATGTACCTAAACATTTCTTTTTACAAAATATAATAAACTAATGGCCGATTGCACGAACATTTAAAAGGCTTTTAAATTTTAAAATGACGTTTTTTGTGTGGTTTAAAAGCCTGTTAAATTTTTAAAAGGGCTTGGTGAAATCGGTGGTAAGTCTTATAAAATATTAGGATAGCTGATGTTAAGGGTTATTGTCTTTCCATTATAATCTTCGATTTAAAGATTCAAGATTATTTGCATGCATTGGAAGTTCGGGTCAGTGGCTGATGGAGACAAATCGACAAGTGGTTATCACAAAAGCATTGCCTTCCAACTTGTTTGTAGTCTTTGGCTACAAGTAACCATCATTCTTGAAATCACATTTGTATATTAAAAACGCATTTCAAATGATCGAACCATTTGTTCTAGTTGATTCTTGATTCTAATACCATCAGAATCCATTCTAAATTTATATCATTGGTAAAATATTGTCCACAAAAAATGAAATGTATTTTCGCTCTAACTATAATATCCGAGTGGGTAATTATGTAACCAATCGCATCACAGTCCTTATACCCTGAAATCAAAGTTCACTTTTAAAAAAGAAATAAGATAGAAATACAGCAACCCACCAACATGGAGGATATGGAATTATCATCTAATAGAAATCAAAACTTATGTCGACTTATACCTGCGAATGTGCCACTATAATTGATTATCAATTACTTTTCGTTGCAATACGACATTCGCTAAGGATTCTGTACATTTAATGATTGAATAAATTTCACCGAATGGAGTGCGTCCATCATACATATTTTGGAAATATTTTTTGTATAGGTGCGGTGGCCATCATAATCCTTTCAGTTCATATGATCCTATTTCACGGAGCCGCAAATGATTGTTGATGTCGTCTTCTTGGTAAACCTCTTGGATAGAAGTCTTAAGTTTCTTTATAGATTATTTACTCAGAACACCAACGTGGTTATACTGTACCAAACAATCTTGAACAGTCTGAGAATTATTTCCGTTTTTTTTTTTTTTTAAATAGTAAGAAATTAGCTAAATCGATTTTGCGAGAGAAGTTCGATGAGAAGGGCGAGTTGGCGAGTCATCTCACCTCACTCGCCAAAATAGCTAAATCTCGACACAGGTTGCATGAATAGGCTCCCAAGTAACAATTAAGCTTGTATAAGGTTCAATTTTTTTCTATTCGGCAAGCTATAGCTTGCTTTAAATGCGAACGCGAACCCTGCGAATCACGTTGACTCCCCGGAAGTATGGTATTGCGAGTTCCATAATAGGCATGAATATTTTTTTTTTAAATAAAATAGTCCTCATATCACATTCTTGGTGTCAAACAATAACTTCCAAGAAAATAGTCCTATGTCATCGAAAACGTAGGACTCTTTTTGCTTTAATCAAAAAGTATTAAATTCAAAAAGGTCCTAAGCATGTGGATTTATTTTGAGCAAACAAACAACAGTTTCATTTAAATGTACAACTTTCCAACCGGAAATGAAAAAAACTTTTCGAACAAAAAATACACCGGTGTGAGCATCGAACATATCCAAATCGAACACACCTTCCTAGATTTGCAGAAATTCGAATTCCTTTTCGAAATTATCTACATTCGGCGTTAAAACCACATGTCTCCTCGTCATAACGATAAATTAAAGTTTTCCATTGAAAAATGGTGAAAAGTTTTTCAAAATCCATCAAAAGTGCTTAAAAACAATCATTTGAATTATAATCAATTGAAATTTTTAATCAAACTTCAAACGATTAAGTGAAATTTAACATTTTAAAATCTTCCAATTGCTCAAAGTTATCGTGTAACGCTCGATAGTAGTGTGGTAATCAAGTTGACATTTCTCCCCACTCTACATCAATCGTCTGCAAATTCGAAAGAGCAAAGAAAAACATACCAACTACTGTGTGTTGTGAAGAACTTAAAGTGAGAGTAAATAAGACAGAAAAAGAGTGTGTTGTTGATTTTTAATATAAAATTCAATTTCCAAAAAAATATCTTATTTGAATAATATTTAATTTTCAAACGAATGTATTTTTGCATTGATTTGTAAATAAGGAAAAAATAAGATTTATTTTATAAATTTTAAATTGAATTTTTTTATTTTCATTTTTTTTTTTTTTTTTTGCCAAAGAACAGTAAAAACATACTATCAAGTCAAACAAAACAAAACAGCTATCCTTGTCTCTTCGAAATTAAACACCTTGTTGTGCATTAGTGTGCGTGTGCAGAAGTGAATTGACAATTAAACGGTGTGACTGGCTGAGTTGACAGATAAAACTAACCTCTATTTTTCTACGATTAGTGCGTGAGAGCATCGAAAAAGACGTAAAGAAGGAAAATTTTAAGATTCCCCAAAGAAAATTCTAAATTTTGGAAAAGAATCATCAAGTATGTTGCATATTACAATTTTATACACTTATTAAATACATATTTTATTGATTTAAAAAGCTTACATCCTATTTTGCTGTGAATAAGCTTTGTATTTGTTTGTTTAAGAAAATGTCCTTACGAGTTTTCCAATCTTGTGCAATATTTCTCTACTGCGTACGGGGTAAGCTTATTGAAAATTGTTAAAAAGAAGAAGAAAAAAAAAAAAAACGAAAAGTTCAAGGGAATCGTGTGTTTTTTGTTGTATGTTTTCGCCGGTGATGTACACATTCCCTATTCCTCTATTTTATTAAGACGTAATTTTTCCGGACGCCACCTTCTTCCGCTTTGAAGGGGCATCCCAAAAGTTTTGATTAATACACATAACACAAGATTTACGTTTTGCAATCTTATTGGCATTTCCAATAAGAATAATGTCTGCCCAGCTGCTGTGTATTTATATGAAAAAGGATTTGCAATTTATTTTATTCTATTTGCAACCCAATAAGATGCATAATTTTGCATGTTACTCTAAAGCCAGTGAAGCGAAGCAACAACAGGGGGTTTTCCTATAATTCAAACAACTTACAATAGCAGCGACGATTACTTATAAATAATAATTCCTTTTATTAGATATAAATTTAAATAAAAGTAAGAATATTATAATTTTAACGAATTTTCGTATAGTTTCTGTATTTTCTTTTAAAACTTGGTAGGTATTATTGCACGTTTTGCTTCCATCATAAGGTATAAACTATCCATATTATGTTTGCCAATGAAAGTGTTTTTTTTTTAAGCACACGATTTTTGTCTGATATGACTATTATCTAGAATTTGCCAAAAAAATATTAATGGAGTTTGTTGCATAATTTTAATTTATTGTCACTTTTATTGCTCGCAGTGTGCAATTAAATAAATAAAAAAAAATAATATTTGGGATAGCTACATTAGTGATATTTTATTCATATCTAATCAGAGGTGATTTAATTTGCCAAGATCTTAAAACGTTATATACTACACAGTCTCATTAAGTCATTAGAACCCAAAGGCCAAAAGTTTAAAAGCAGGATAATAAACAGGAAAATAGGAGGATGATACACATTGATTTGATTTTAGAGTTCATACAAATGAGAGGGAAAAACAGATCTGGGTAAAGCATTTAGCATTCTTGTTGTGTGGCTATAGAAGTACTGATAAGTGTGGAAGCGCTGATGATTTAGCTGTTTTCATATCACGAAAACATTTTCAGATTCAAATATGTAGAACTCATACAAAGCGTTATCAACGAGCTAGTCAAATGGACATAATGGTCTAGAATATACCGTAAAACTGAAGTATGTATAACCGTAAAACTTAAGTAGGTATAGTTCTCTTCACAAAGAAATAGTTATAAAATTCCGCAACTAGACGGTGCATTAGAGGTAGTCCACTTGGTTTATCAAATCGAACTAAATATTTCGATTTAATATTAGAGAAGCTGGAAACCTGATAAACACTCCCTTTCATTCGTTTAAATACAATTAGGTTAGGTTAAAAGTGGCTGTCATTACAAGCAACGGACACACTTAGACCAGCAAAGGTCCATTGTGATACCTACCACAAACTATAAGGAACATGAGATTCCCTATTAGTTAGAATCATTTGAAGCTTCTGATGAAGCAAGGGAGACTATAAATATCGCCAAACGATACCGTCTCTAGACTATAGCGTTGATTTCCGTAACTCGCAAAATCACTATCGTTTCGACGATAGAAAATTTGCACTACCTACTTAACTCGATTATCACCATAGCGCTATCGTCAAAATGATTGTGTTTGCGCGATAGCTGAATGGGTGTCGTCTGGCATTCATTTTGAAGTAAAATGTCCTTCGAAGAAGTGCAAATGTAAATTCGATTAACAATGACACTAAATTTATTTATAGCCGTGTTTTATTCAGCACTGATTAGCTACTCAGTGTTTTATTTTATTAGCAAAACAAAAACAACAAAATGCTGAGTAGTGTTGAATAAAACACGGATTATATTGCATTTTGCAATATTTTTATTTACATAAAAGAAAAACAATAAAAATTGTCATAATATGCGTCCTTAATTTATTAAGATTATTCTTATTTTTATATCGGCTTTTGTAACATATTTTTAACTGCATTATAACAAAGTCTTTTTATCCAAAACTATGGAAAGCTTCAAATATAATTTCTATTAAGAAGTTAAACTCGCAACAAAAAGACCAATTTCCATCCTTCCTTTAATTTCAAAAGCATTTGAAAATCTTGTGAGTCAGCAGATTACAGCGTTTTTGGAAACACATAAATTGATCACACCTATGAAATCTGAGTTTAGACCAAAACACAGTTGAATAACTGCGCTTCTCAAAATTATCGACGACACACGGCTGCAAATTGATAATAATCATGCACCAACACTGGTTTGAAAGGACTTCTCTAAGGCCTTCGATACTGTTTTGTACGGACTGCTTCTGAATATACTCAGGACTTATTTTGTTTTTTGAAAGCTCAGCTTTATCTCTTATTGAGACCTACCTTGGGCATAGAACTCAAGCAATTTTCGCGAACTCTAAGCTGTCCAATTTTCTGTCTACTCGTTCTTGTGTGCCTCACAAATCGATATTGGGTCCACAACAACGACTTACTTACTTACTGAAGCACTGAAAAATTTATATGTAAGCGGACGATGTACCTACAAGTGCACTTGAGCTATCGAATATCTGAAACTTAATTCAAATAACTGTCAGCCAATTGGTATAAATAATACTGCTCTAGATGTGTCATATTTGCCAAGTATTGAGCTAAATGGGACAACGTTAAACTACTTCAAAACAGTAAAGAACCCATTTGGCAAGTGCTGTTGGTCGAACTTATACTGCTCTGCGGGTTTTACATCTCTCAGGAAGTTTTCCTCCGGTATTAACGAAAATGACTACTGCCAAAACTCTTGTTCTACCTACCCTTTTATATGAAAGCCCGATTTTTTGTTGCTTGGGCAGTGCTACAGTATAGTTCGTTTTATTGTTGGCTTGTGTCGTTTTGATCATGTTTCTGTACAGGCAAGTAATATATTTAATATACATATGAAAAAAAGAAGATACTCTTTGTGCTCTGATCTAATAATGACATTTCCGTGATCTGCTCAGAATTAAGAAAAAAGAAGAAAATGCCAATTGATCCATTAATAGTTTTAAGACGTACAGCTGTGTTCGCGGCCATTTGTTTGCTGTCTATATCGAGGGGTGTACGGTTGAGGAAAACTTTATAACGAATGCGATAATTTGGTACTATGAATATTGAGCGATTGGCTTTAATTAAGTTCGTTAAGTGTCAAAACCCCAGAAAATTGTGTTGGCGTGATACTACAAACATCAAATGTTCGCTAATTCAACCGCTCGAATCTAAGCAAACGCTCGATTCGCTATTCATAATGAGGGCCTTATTTTAATTAATCACCTTTTAAAAAAGAAAACATGTTATTAACAAAATTGGAAAAACTTTATAATAAATAAATGACAAAATAAAATTGAATGGTGTTTTGTACTTGTTCATGCAAGAGATTTTTAGAGAATTCTTCTTTTACATGGAATAGTCGATCGTTTCGTAAGAAGTGTTTGCGGACGACGCCTTGATATATTAGAGTGGACAAAATGTATAATTTGCTTAAATGAGGACTTGGAAAAAGTAGTTAATTGGCTTCAGTTAGTGCAGAATAAGGCAATGCGAGTGATATTTAGAGTGAATGTTTATAAGTACCCCAATGTCAGTGATGTTATATGTATTGAATTGGATGAATGTGATGCAAAGACTAAAATATAGTTCCTGAGTACTGAGTTAAGGCAATATTATCAACATTGGAGACGTGCAACCCTGTAATTTACGGAATAATAAACAGAAGCAGCACAGTTTTTAAAAATAATTCTTTTAAAAAAAACTGATTATTAATACATTATTATGTTTGGTTTAAAAATGTTTTCTGACTTGATACATTGAGTATTTTAGAATCTAGGGCACACAACAGAGCCTAATCTCTTGCCCTGCAGATAAATATATTTCCACGTTTTAATAATTACCACTCACTGTTAGAATCCTTTGAAATATTTATAATAGAGCTCTTTATGTATGTTTCAGGCAGTTTTGGAGTCTCAAGAATGCATTGCATTTGTTGATATTTTGTTTCTTGCTTACAATCTTTTTAATTAACGAATTCTTTCTTAAGGGCCGGTCATAGCAACCGTTTGTAAGTACAATCCAAGTGAATTTTTTATAGATACGTTTTCTGCCAAACTGACGCCGAGTATTTTTTTACTCGTTGGTCTAAATCAGAACAATATATATCTACGGGTCTTCCAATGTAAGATGGTGTAAGCTTTGAAGAAGGCATTTGTTCCAAATGTCTTACTGTGTAGTAATATTGTGGATTAAGTAAGTGTCATCTGCTCTACGTGGATGACTTACTTACTAAGTACACATCTTTATCCCCAAAGATAGCTGTTCATAAAGTTGAGGCCCACATCCGTAAACTGTTTGACTTCTACAACAAAGAGGGTATCAGAATCAACTCAGCCAAATCGGAACTATTGTGCCTTAGACGAACGGGCGGACCTGTCATAAAGGACCTGTAACTGTTTGAGAATCGCACTGGACTTTTCTTCAACCGACAGCGGCAAAAACATTTCAGCAACCTACGACTCAGCGAAGATTCCAAAACATCCCACTGGACAAGTATTTGCTACTAATCAACAAAGAAACTTGTAGGAAGCATCACCAACCACCCCAACCAATTGATGAGAAGGATGACTACTCAACAAAGACATACACTGACCCGACTCCTCTTCAATATCTCAAACTGAAACAAATCATGAATAAATATGAAATATAGAAGTCAAAGTCTGAACTTAAAAAAAAAAAAAACCTTTTTCATTGAAAGAAAAATCTAGGCTTTTTTTTTTTTTTAATATTTTGGTAGTCATAAAACAACTTTATCTGGTTCTATTGCCAAACTAACAGAAAAACTGCTTTTAAGTAGGTGATCGCTAAGACTATGCCCAAATATTGTTAGACTCAGAAATAAGCCAGGAAATACTGCCAAGGAATACACTCAGGTACCAACTTTTCTTAACAACATAGGTACTCCCATTAGACCCATCTTCACTGTAACGTTAAATCCATTATTTTCATTGCTATGTATTAAAATGGCTAAAGAGATGTGGTTTCTTTGGCTTACTGCCTTAGCTCGAACTTCAACTTCGACCACGTTACAGATCCTTCCCGAAATGTTTATTTTTTATATTTGAAAAATAAAAAAACAAACAAAAACAAAGACTGTTTCTTTTCACAGCGGCTTAACTTATTCTAATTTAACTAATATTATTTGTGTTTCTATTTAATTTGTCTTTTAATATGAATATTTTTCTTTATAGGATTTTCGCAAGCTTTCAAACTCATTTTTGTGCGAGTGTGAAGGAATCAACGAAAATGGCAACCTAAGCTAAGGCCTGCCGCAAAATGCTATTACTGCACTGAGTTGCAAAAAAAAAAAAAATCAAAACAAACAGATTGAACCATAAACAGAATTGAACAGAAGGACCTCTTCGTAAAGTCTGACTGCTTATAGTCTGTGAAAACAAAAAAAAAAAACGAATCAATTCTCTTTATTATTTGATTTGGTTTATTCATTTCCAATAAGCTCAATTCAAAAAGAGATATATTTAAACGTCTCTTGATATAATAAATCAGAAGATAAAAGAAAATTTGTTATTTACTCTAAAAAAAGAGAAAATATCAAAGTTTGATTAATTTTGAAGTTTTTTTTTTGAGAAAAAAAAAAACACTTTGTTTTTGAGAGATGTCTGCCAAAGAGGAAACATCTCAAACCACTGCATCTGGTATTGCAGTTGCAGCTGCTTCACCATCTGCTTCGACTACATCTTACGCCAATGTGTTGCAGAATTTGGAAGCAAAGGTTTCACCAACTACTCCTGCGGCTGTAGTTGCTGCAAGTGCTTCTTCTTCAAGTGCTTTAGATCCGGACAATAAGGAAAATCAACCAAATCTTAAAACATTAAAATCTTGGAGCGAGGAATGCTCTGCAGAAGGAGTACCGGAAGCTCCTGTGGCCACCGCCGCCCCCAATTCGGCTAATGTTAGTGGCGAGAAACGTTCGGCTAACCCTGACAATACAGAAAACTCCTCGGAAGTTGACGACAATACTGATTTTGTTCCGGTAACATCTCATGGTCGTAAGGATCGTAAAATTCGACGTCGGGAAAAGCAACGTGATCGTCCATGGGCTGGAAACAATAATGGAAATAGTGGCAAGTCGTCGGGTAATAAGGATAATGCCAATTCAGCGGCAGGTGGATCAAAAGGTGGCGCTGGTGGTGCACCCTCGCATACCGGCAAGCCGGATGATGAGCGTAAAAAGTTTCCAAGAAGGCCACGGGACCGTCGCCAACAACAACCGAAGGGAGAAAAGGCTGCCAATCAAGGATCTGTGTCTGGAACACCAAAAGAACTAAAGGAAATTGTAAAAGATCGCAAAGACTCATCGCCAAGTGGCGCCAGTGCAAACGAAAATAATAGTGGCAACGAAGGAAAGACCGACGATCAACAACCGAAGAAGTTTGTCGCTGCACCACCGCCAAAAGTCAATGCCTGGAAGGTAAGTCACAATCATAAATTGTGTTTATTTTATTTTTTATTTTGCCAATAGAGTATCATCTATTTACTGAAAAAAAAAGAGTTATTCATTTATAACACAGGAATTCTTACTTGATGATTGTAAGTACAAATTGTATGTTCCCCCAAGTAATTCAAATAAGATTGTTATTGTTAAGATAATATATGCCTGTAAGATTTAGATGATTCTAAACTTGTACAGTACGACTTATAGGAGAATAGGAAAGACGTGACAGAAGGATAGGAAAGTATTTTTGCAGATTTGATTTGTTTAAAATTTGAGAAAAACGAAAGCATTCCCTCTAAAGTAGAACTTTTTTTTTATTCATCTCAAAAAGCACTAAACTTATCGCAAAAACAGTTAAATATTCAATTCAATTAGGTACCGCAAAAAAGGATGTAACACTTTTGTATTTTTCTACGAAATCGTATAATCTTTTGCTTTACATCTATTTTTTTCTTCTATAAATGGAATTTAAAATGTAGCAACTTCAAATGTCTATGTATTATCTGGGTTCCTTTACTTAAACTAACCTTAGCCTAAAAAGTTATATACTTTTTTGAGAACTGAAAAACATGGCGGGCGCATTTACAAAAGCAAACCAGTATTGCACCATACAATATATTTTCGGAATACTAGATGGCGCTAACAGTTCCATATTATTCAGAAACTACAAAAAAAACTCCGTCTTTTGTGATGATTTTTCGGTCATCGCCCTTCAACGGTTCCTTCTGGAGATCACTTAATTTTAAAAATTGAGTAGCGTTCTACAATTCAGCACGTCATAAATTATAAATATAAAGTGGTTTGCTTGCGTATGCCAAGTCTGGCAATTTTACGATGTCGAGAGCCTTCTCCAAGTCAATCAGACCGATACCCGTGTATTGTTTTTTGTTGTAATTTATTTCCTTGGACATAAGACACGGCAAGAATTGTGTCATGCCCTGTCCTCAACACAAACCGAGTATCTGGTATGATTTTGTTTTTTCTTACCACTTTGGCAGAACTCATTGATAACCACTTCAAATAATTTACTGATACTTGGTGGGAGACTTATAGACCGCGCGTTGACCGCCTAGCTATATAATATAATATACCATATAGTTATATTTACAGTCTATGTATATATTTTAAGACTTTGTTCCTTTCGGGGTGTTCCTTCTTACTTACTTACTTACTTAAGGTGGCGCTTAAAATCCGGCATGGATTACGTCCTCAACCAACATGCCTCTCAAGCCAGCTCTGTCCTTAGCTAGCCGCCTCCAGTTACGCACGCCAATTTGGTTGAGGTCGTTCTCCACTTGTGTGCGCCACCTGTTACGCTGCCTCTCTCAGCTGCGTGGATTCGAAGACTCGTCGGTCTGGTGCGTCGATGTCCATACGCTCCACGTGTCCCAGCCATCTCAACCGCTGTATTTTCAGCTTCTTGACCAGGTCAACGTCGCTGTACAGCCCGTAAAGCTCGTCGTTAAATCTCCTTCTTCATACTCCTTCGATACACACAGGACCAAAAATCACTCGAAGAATTTTTCTCTCAAAGCAACCAAGCAAATTTTCATTCGAATCTTTTAACGCCCATGCTTGGGCGACGACTGATGTCGTTGTTTTAGTTAATAGTGGATCCCAGGTAGACAAAGTCCTTGACTGCTTCGAAGTTATAACTACCCATCGTGATGTTTTGGCCGAGTCGTCGATGTTGAGTTTCCCTTCTCTTTGATAGGACCCGATGTTCACCGCTTGGAGGTGAGAGTAGGAGTTGTTAGTCAGAGGCCGGTTTTGTGAAAAACCTGTGGACTCTTGTGTCCTCTTGGTTGCGCATAACTACCCTTTGTGTTCAAATGGCAGTGATGCTTAGCTATGGTTAGGATGGTAGTGACGCTTAGCCACTAGCGTCAGTGTAGAAGTTAACTGCTTCGTTGTTGATTGCTAGAACAATATCCTCGTTCCGAAATTCCATTGCGGACAGGTACCTTGGCTCGGGATGTTTTTATTGAGAGGTCATCCTTTTCATTAATTGGTTGGTGATGCTTCCGATGGTTCTTTTTTTCATCGAGCGAAATACGTGATGAAATGCCAAGTTATCTTTCTTCAGCACATCCATTGAGTGCTGGTTGAATATCAGCAGCTCGTTGAAGTTGATGCCTAGATACTTGGCGTTGTGATGCAGTGATGCTTCTACAATTTCCAGCCAAACGAATACCCGTCCATTTGTTGTAGAACTGTAATATTTTGTTTCCGAATATGCGCCTCGACTTTTCGAACAGCTATCGTTGGCGATGATTGTGTAGAGTATGTAAGTGAATCATCGGCATAGAGCAGGTTTACACATCCACTTGCAGTCGGTTGGTCAAATGTCAGAAAACTGTCCGCAATGCATTTTGGCATTGTTGCTGTCTAAATTATAACAGAAAAATGCAGTCGATCGCACGCTGTTTGAAAGAAAACCTCAAAGCTAAAATTCTCCGGTTCGTATGAAATCGGAGAATCCCAATCATTTCAGTAAAATCGATCTAGAATTACCTAAAGTGTTCCTATTTTACACAAAATTCTTGATAATGTGTTCTCTAGTTTGTCAATAAAGTGGTTTCTTTTTAATCTTAAAGAGCTAAAAATGTATAATTGTACGTCATATTTAAAATAGCCGTCTCTTAACATTAAAATTTCGAATATTAATTTCTATTAAGTGAGCCAATGCATGAACCTACCCACTAAATGATATAAATAAAATCAAACATCAAACAAGCAAATAAATGATCAACAAATTACACCTTCATTTTGTCCCCATATCAAAAGATCTTAAGACTGAAATAATCATTAAAAATAACATTAGAGTCGATTACCCCCTTTGTACTGGCAAAGTACTCGAAACTCATGTCTATTTTTTTATATTTTGTGTCTAACACGCCCACAAAACAATAAATAACCTGTTGCATAATAAAATTTGAGAAGAAGAAAATGATACAGACAAAATTCGATCACAAAATAACATAACAAAACAAAACAAACAATAAATCTGAAAAAAACTACGCACTTTCAATTTGTTAATGCTTCAATCAAGAAATCAAAAACATACCTACAAAAAAATTGGTGTTGTCAGCTAAAACATAAAATGACCTTTTTCACGTTTTACACTTTGCTTCCGAAAAGAAAAGAAAAAAATTTAAATTTGTTTTTCTTTTATTTTTTTTTAACTTTACCAGCCAGCTTTTGAGAGAAATAAAAACAAAAACCTAAAAATAAATGTCAAGGCCACAATTTATCAAATTGATAGAGTCATAGGAAAGGTGTAAAAGGGGGAATAAGTAGCTGTAGTAGTTGGTCTATGTGTTCACGATAGTCGAAAAAGAAGACACAAATAAAAGAGAAACCTGAAAATTATTGAATGGAAACCGACGCACAACGTCAAATAGCATAGAAAATTAAGTTTTATTTTTATTAGCATGTACCCTATGGTATTACACTTTTAAATAACTTAATAATTGATTGGGATATTTAGTCTTGTATTTATAAGAAACGTCTGAATGTCAAACGAAAAAAACCCAGAAGGCGAACGGATTTAAGAGATAATTTTATTTATAAAAATGATAGGCAAGCAGAACTCAATTCTAATGTTTATATAGATAATGCTCAATGGAAACTGGATTTCAGAAGTATATCATATATTTTTTTGATAATTAGTACTTTTTGTTGCTCTTTGTTGTTTTAATCAAAACCAACATTACGATGATGGAGAAGTAAAAAAAAGTGGTTTTCGTTATGCCGTCTATCATTCTGTGCGTCTGTTCATCTGATCGTCTTTGCGTCCATCTGTACAGAAACCCACAGCCTAAACGGGTTGACGGATTTGCTTGAATCGTAGAACAGATTATTTTTTTGTAATTTCCAAGGTTGTTTTTGTTTTGTTTTTGAATATTTCATTTTTCAAAAATGGCTCTAACGATTTTCTTTAAACTTGGTCCTGCGTATTTAGTTTTTCTAAAAAAATCGAATAATGGAAATATGATGAACATTTTTTCGAGAAATTTTCCATAATTTTTAGTTATTTACTCACATAATATTACTGGCTCATCCGACTTCGTTTTCAAAACTTGTCACTATTTTTTTCTTATCATTTCAAAAAGTACTTTCAAAAAACAAGTTTTGAAAAAAAAAAAAAAAATTAAACAAAAAATGATTTTTTTCGATATTTTTTTCAATAATTTTCTAATTCTCAGACAATAGTTAATCGTCATGTTAAAAATAAAATGGACGACTGGGAACTTGCTCTTAGGTTTAAAGTTGCTGTGCATGTTAATGCTTCTTATAAGTTATTTTATACCAAAAACTCCAAACTAAGTATGCCATTTGATTTGATTTAGAAAAAAAAAATTGACAATTTTTGGAGTCGTTTTTAAAAATAAATATTTTTTATGTAGACAAATTCTCAAACCTTGTTTAAAAAAAGAATTGGTATGCCATTTTCAAGAAAATATTAATCCACATCTAAAACTAAAATATCAAAAAAAAACAGTGACCTGTTTTCGAAAAAAAAACTTTTTTTGTTTTCAAAATTCATTGATTGAAGAAAATGTTTCACTTTTATCTCAAAACTAATAGCTGTGCGTTTGACCTTCATTAAATTTTCAGACATGGCATGAATATCGGAGGAACAAGAAGCATGACAATAGAAAAATAAACTTTTTTAATACGGACTTTCTTGTAAGGCTCACATTTTTGCTGTTCTCTCTAACTGATAGGTAAAAGTTTAAATAAAATAACTCAATAGCAACCCAGGAAGCAATTTAAAAATTTTACTATTTGTGAACCATTTTTAATAATATTTGTACATATTTTGAAAGATAACGAAAGATAAGAAACGAAAGAAAACAAAGAGCTTTTTATATTTATAGCTATCGCGGGTGCAACATTTTTTTGTTCAGTCCAACTTGTCTCATGCGCCAGATTTAAGTTAATATAAGTTTTGCTTGGATATTTTTTAACTTCTACAAAGTTTGAAAGGTTAAAGACATGAATTATATAAGAAAACCAAATTTTTATTTTTTTTTAAGCCAATTAATGAAAAATAATAACTTAAAAAGTAATGTCAATTACCTACATTTCTTTTTATGAACGTATGTGTAAATATTGTCACTGCATGGCTTAAAGTTATGTAAAATCAAAATGCGGGTAATAAATTTGCTGCACTCATTAATTTGCAGGCATCGATTTCAGATTACACTAAAATTGCGAATCGCCCTTCTGCAACTTAAGTATTAATCGTTTTATGTTTCCAATTTATTAATTTTCTATTTTTTTTTTCAAAAATATTCGTTATTTGAATAAGAATTGTCGGTTCTCAGCCTCCTCACATAACAGTTAACCCGTAGGCGTTGATGAAATACTCGTAAACAGTTTGGCAAGGCTTTTAATTCATCCAGTTATGATAAAATACATTTGCATTTCATTACCGCGAAAGAAAAGTAGAATTGACCAACAATTGTATTGCACGTGTATCTACTTGCTAGTTTTAGATATATTTACGAGCAGTTCAGAATTGTTGCCATAGTAACTTACATTAGTTAATAAATATGCTCGAAGATAACATTTACATTATTTGCAGGCTACTTACTTATCCACTTCCCTATCGCTTGTCCATTCACTTTTTATTTGTTTCAAACAGTATTTGCAATAGATATAAAGTTTACTGTGGGTAACGAAACCTAAACAAAATATTCTTAATATTCATACAAAAAACGTAAAATAAAATATGATTTTATTTTGTAAGTGTATCTTAATTCCTATTGAATACATATATATTTTTCTTTCACCGCAAATATTTTTTCAAGCGATTCTTTTATATACGCTATGTTTGATTGCACGCAGGCGAACAGGCTTTATGCCTACCTATTCAAACAGCTGCTTCTAAAAATATTATAATTGCTCAAGCATATTTAAGATGAATAAATATTATCAGTGTTTGTCGATATCTATTCAATTAGAATATACCCTATTCAGAAAAGTCTATACTCTCATCTCATTTCATCAGAGCGTTCGTTCCACTTATCGATGAGATATCGGTCTTAACGAGTCAATTGGCAAAAACAAAACAAAAAAAAAAAACAAAAAACAGCAACAAAATACTCAGTCTCAGCCAATGGCTATATTTATTTTATTTTCATGAGAATATTGTTTGAATTTGTATGTTAAGTTTGTTCATTCGAACTTAACTAAAAAAAAAAAACTAAAAAAACCTGTAAAAGTGCAATAGACGCGCTTAACAACAAAAAACGAACCTAATAAGTGAATACGTTTCAGTGTTCTTTTAGTTGGAAGTATTATATTTGTTCCGCAAGAACTAACATCGCGTTTTCAAACTTTTGATTGCATATCCACGTCGATAAACGAAGTTAAAAAAAAAAAATAATCAAGACGTGGAGCTAGGTGGAGAGCCAGAACATCCACATGAACTACTTGTTATCACCCCGAATTTATCAATCGAATTGAAATTTGAAATGAAACTAAAAGTAAAAATGTTATTTTTAAATCTTTCTGTTTCATTGCTTTATCGTTTATAAAATCTTTTTATCATTTGTTTTTTGGTGTCTGAATTGTTTTTTTTTTCTTTTTGGTTTGATTATTATTATAAAGTCGTTAACATTTTTGATGTTTTGCATTTAATTAATTAGAATTGAGAATAGGGACAGGCAACAAAAAAAAAAAAAAAAGCAAACAAAATTGAAGTGACGTAAACGTAAACTGGTTGATATCACTGGTTAAGTGGATAAGAGGAGTGTTTTGAGATTTGGGATTCAATGTAATGAGCAAATTATAACCCTGCAAGAAAAGTTAACATTGTTTCCCTCTTCCTATGATAATGATTGTGCAAAATTAATATAAAAAATATTAAAAAAAAAAAATGTTATGCCTAGTTTTTGGGGCTGTTTCGAATCAGCAAACGACAGCTAAAGGTGTCTTCTCTATTTTGAGTAAGAGAAAGGGGAGGGTTGCTCAAGGGTGCCAACAACACCAAAGGCACCCGTGCATTAAAGGAAAGAGTAGGTAATTCAGTAAAAAAAAAACAAAAGTTCTTTATTTAATTTCAAGCATATTTTTACTTGCTCTAGGTATTTTGTAAGTTAAGTATTGGTCTCGTGTCAGAAAAAAAAATTGTTTTCGTCATGCCGTCCGTCGGTCTGTGCGTGCAACAAAAAAAGTTGCCCACGCGTGAACAGATTGTCTTTAAATTTGGTAGATATGATTTTTTATGTAATTTCGAAAGTTTTTTAATTCACCATTGAAAGTTATTGTTTTGATATTTGTGTGTGTGTGTATGTAGGTACGTTCGTACGTTCGTGACACTTTTTTTCGTTCACCATATCTCGAAAACGAATCAAGATATAAACTTCGGAGCGTAAATTATTACACATAAAACTTTGCATACACCAAAACTCGCTTCTATCCCAAATCCTAATCCCCATTGGTGCCATGAAATAAAGTCAAATGTAATAAAGTCCAATACGAAATATTGGGTTTTATTGCGCTCTTGAAAGTGCAATAATGTCCAAATCGATTTTGGATTTATTTCACTCTTGGAAGTGCAATATAGCCATAAGACTTTAATGCATTTTTCTATTTTATCACACATACAGTGGTGGAAAAATAATAGAAACGCAATGCCTTTTCATATCTTTTTGAATACATATTTTTATTATATTTCATTGTAAAGATAAAATGCAAATATTGGAAATAATGAAGTTTATAAATATAGCATTGAAACTTCTTTTTTCAAATCAATCAAACCATGGAAAAATTTTAAGTTAAAGACATCGACGCTCTTGTGCTGGAAAAAATAAAAGAAACAAAGCTGATACTTCATACTTTTTTTTTTTTTTTTAAAGAAATCGCTTTACTGTCAAAATTGGTCCCAATTCTTATAATACCTCGTTGTTTGTCCTTTTCTTATTGAAACTGGTTGTTCCTCATCCCATTGACTCCACCAAACTCGCACTGGTCAACGCAGGTATGGAGTACCTTGCAGTTTGCATGTATGCTACACAGTTTTTCCTTGTTCTTCGACCTAGTGTCACAAATCTTTCGCCTAAGAACACCCTAAAAAGGTCCTATAGGATAAAGGTCAGGTGATTGGGACGACGAGTCAATTACATTCTTTATATTGTTTCTTAATCGTTCCTTAGCCAATTGGGGGGTGTGCAGCTTTCAGCTTCTTTAATTATATTGAAGAGGTGAAAACACCATCATTTGCAATAAAATACTGAAACATCTTTCATAAAACCTTAACAAAATATTTGTTGGGGTAAATGAAAAAGCAAATAAAATATTCACGCTCATCAGATACGGAAATAGCATATCAAAGCTCTTAAACGATAATATTTTACCATTTTTAAAAATAATTAAGTGCTAAATATTTGACTAGTGAAAATTTTAAATTTTAATTCAGTTTCAACAATGCCTCGTGCCGAGGGTGTTTGGCTGGTATTTATCTCACAGCTAGCACTTAATTTATACAGGTTTTTTCTGGGAAATTTTCTGATTACTAACATCTTTTTTTTTTTTTTTATTAGATTTCTAAACAGCCATCATCGAGTCCAAAAACAACATCTTCGCCTCTTGATAAGCGAGTGTTGCAGCCAAAGGCACAACCTGCTGCGCAGAAAAAGCCTGTAGCCACAAGTAAAGTATTTTTTAGGTTTTGTACATTTTATCTTTTTTCAAGTTCTTTTCTTTTGAAATAACAGCAGCTCCCGTACCCGTTCCAAAGGCGGACACTGTTGCTCATGTTGTTGTCAAAGATAAAAAGAGAATCAATCATAAGGTAAAGTTATTGAAAACTTTTAGGTACTTTCACTGATCGAATAAATAATTCTCTATTTTCTAGGCGAGTGATTTTACAAATGTTGGTGATTGGCCACTGCTCCTTGGTGGAAAACCCAATTTGGGCGGTGAACCTAGACGCACAGGACCAAAGAATCGGTCTCACGGTCATGATCCGTCTGTGACTAAACAAACGGAAACGATTGCTGCTTCTAGTCAATCTTCAGGACCTCAAAATGAAGGCAAAGCTGTAACACAAGAAAAGATCACACCAAGTACTAGTAGCAAAGTGGCTGCTGTGCCAGCTCCGACAGCTGCAGTTCCAGCAGTTTCAGCAGCACCCCCTGTAAACGTATCATCTAATACAGCTACTGCTGTCAAGCAACCTCAAAGTAATATCAATATCAATCAACAGCAACCATCAGCAAGCACAAGCAGTAATGGAGTTGCTGTAGCTGCTGGTACTGCATCGAATCCTAATGCACCACCACAAAATGGGGCAAATGGGGTCAACAAGAAGATCCCTAAACACAAATGGCGTCCGCTGCAAATCGATGTTGCTAAGTCAACACGCAACAAACCTATTCGCAGCCGCAGACCACCACCACGTGTTAGTGAAGGGGAACAACGTGGCGGCGACAACGAGAGTACCTACGACCGATCGTCAAGGCCACGACGCTTCCGAGCCACCAGCTATAGAGGTCGGCCACGCGGCGGATACAACAGGCAGGGTCCTGGTAGAACAGGTAATCGACTGCCACGTCATTTGATTGCAAATGGAGAATATGTTAATTATTTAGCTGTCGACACAGAGCATCCGTTCGTGCTAATGGGAACCCATTATTATAGCACTGTCCCAGCAGCTGCTTACATTGAAATGGACGCAGAGACTGTTAAGAAGGCAATTCGCAAACAAGTGTAAGTTTAGTTGTGTTCGGCGGGATTGGTTTTTATTTCTGATGCAAGTTAAATCTTGTATTTTTTATGTGTGAGTCATGCTTCTGTACTTGCATTTTTCATTTATTTATTTTATATTTTGTTTTCTTTTAAAAAATTTATTTTTTCACATTCCCACATATCACAAACAAATACCAAAATTAGAAAGATTAACGCAAAAATTCATATATAAAATATTCGCAAAGCACACAATAAACACTTTGATTCAAAATGAACAAAAAATAATACTTTAAAAAGTCTCAAATATATAAATTTCGTATACAAGGGCCGGAAATGGGTATAGACTGAACTTAAGTATCACTCAAAAAATGTTTGCCATAATTGGAGCACTAACTAACCGATAGCTATCTTTATTTATGTAATGCTTTTGTTAGTGACCTACAATGCTCAGATATAATATTTGATGTCTTGAAATTTGTTTACATTGGGGTCAGTTATACTAATATTTGACTCTTCCCCAGCTGTGCAGATTCCCTTTTTAATACGGCTATCGACGTCTTGACAAAACTCCCAACATTTCAATATCTTTCTATGTCTTTTACTTTCTCTACCGGTTGTCACAAAATATTGACTTGATCGGATGAGTTATGTACTTCCGACGCTGATCAATTTTATTTTTGACGTTTTAACTTTCAGCCGTACGATTTTTCCTTCTCCCTCCACCCTTGTTGTCATTTGATGGAGATCCATGATCCTATGCGAGAGTAAGCAAAATGTTGACCGCTTAGTCCAGATGTTTTAGTTGGGATGTCAGACTCCATTGAATTCCACCATTTCCGTCCAACAAGGCTGCACGCAGCACATCATTTATCACTAACAGGAAAAGTATTTGCAACCCTGCCTGACTCCACATTGAGCTTTGAATTCATCCGACAACCTTCCTTTATGCAGAACGTGACATTTGCATCCATCGTAAGTTATTAAAGCAACTAAATAGCTATAAACTTATCTGAAATGTCTCTCTTGCGTAAGGCAATCCAAATAAATTCTCTGTTGACATTATCGAACGCTTTTTCGAAATCAATGAACAGCAGGTGAAGTGGTGATCGATATTCGACGCACTGTTCAATAATGATCCGCATGGTGTTAATGTGGTCAACAAAGGATGAACCAATGCGGAAACCTGCTTTTTCGGCGTCGAGTGTGTCTTCTAGACGTTCATTTATTCGCTCTACCACAATTTTTGCTGCTATATTGGCAACTTCAGTCACAACGCAAATCTCACTCCAGTTTTCTCGGAAGCTTGACGATCATTCCCTTTTTCCACTCCTCCAGGAAGCACTCAGAGTTCCAAGCTCTCTCCAAGAGATGCAGTAGCTCACTGGATGTCGTTGGCTCCGTAGGAATACCGTGGAATCCTACCGCCTTGTGGTTCTTCAGTGTTTTAATCGCAGCAATGATCTCTTCTCTACTGGGAGGTGTGGTACGTATTCAGGAATTTGTTGCTTCGGTCGGGTCATCAGGTATTGGATGTGCAACGCTGGCGAATACACGGTTTCAGACCGAAGCGAAGTTTTCCTGCCGCCTTCTGAGCTGGTCCTCATCCGAATGAAGCAGAGAACCATCTACATCTTTTACGTGTTTTGAGCTTTGTACACCAGTGAGCTCCTAAGTGATTCTATAAACAGTTTGGCTGTCATACCGATTTGCGGCCCATTCTGCTTTTTTAGCTAATGCGTTGATGTAGTTACGCTGTGAACTTTTCTTATCTTCATACGATACGTAGACTCTAGCTCATTTGTCTCTGCTGCTCGAGCAGCTGCGATGCGAACTCGAAATTGTTTTCTTTCGTCGAAGTTTGTTCCTTCATCGACCGAACTGCAGGTGTGCGTAATCTCACGAGAGCTACCATCAGATGGTGGTCCCGGGCCATTCCCATGACTGTCCTTCTTCTGTTCCTGACGTCTGGTTGACATTGCAGAAATCCGCGAAACGTTCTTTATTATTTTTCCACTACTCGGGGAAACCCTCGGAGTTCAAAGCTCTATCTAAAAGAGGTTGCAGTAGTTCAATCCTCGACCAAATTAAGGAGAGCCCGCTCTGAATCTTGAATGAAACTATGTAAACTAGTGAGTTCCTTGGTTTTTATACTCAATATAATATAGTTCTTTGTCGCCCTAATATGCGGCCTCTTCTTTTTCACACAATGGAGATGTATTTACTCTTTATGACCCAGCACACCCCACTGCGGTGTAGACTTCAGTAATATGTACGAGCATTGATATGTTTTCTTTTATCGATCCTTGCTAGGTAGAAAAGCCAAGCAGTTGCTTATTCATTAATAAACCCAATAGCGTTTACCATTTGACATTTTTTTAAACTCCTCAATTTTTATTTTTTAAATTAAGAAGAAGTTTTACTTTTTGGTGTTGGTGCTCTTTCTTGCTAGCTGTTCGGTTATACAACGTTCATTTTATGTGGAAGTGTTGAGCTTTAATTTGAACATTTTCCTATCTAGCATACATCATCATCAAGCCTTCATTATGTTAACCTCATGTTATTTATTTTTTTTAGCAACATACAAAACTCTTTGACAGCTACAATATTTTATTTGTATTTTTTTTTGTTTCAATTTTATTAATTTCACACAAACTCATTACACTTACAGTTTAAATTTGGATTTTGGATCATTTTATAAACAACCACACCTTCACAAATATTTTGCGTCTCGTGTTATGTTCTGATGATGAAAAATGAGAATCTCGTTTTACTAAATTTTGTCTTCTCTTTTTCTTCTTTTTTTTCCTTTACAATATAGTGAGTACTACTTTAGCGAAACCAATCTTACTGGCGATTTCTTTTTGCGCCGAAAAATGGACAACGAAGGATACATCCCAATTGCATTGATTGCTTCCTTCCATCGAATTCTAGCACTCACAGCTGATGTTGCCTTGGTTATTGCTGCAATCAAAGAATCTGAGAAATTAGACATGTTAGATAACTATAAAGTTCGTACAAAGGTCAATCCAACATCATGGCCTATTCATGATTTGCTTGAAAATGTAACCGGCGAAGAAGCTACAGACAAGGAATCTACTGCCAATGCAGCAGCAGAAAGCACTAGCCAACTGCCGACTGAGTCTGCTGAAACTAAAGACGCTCCTTCGAAAGCTGCTCCCGCGGCAACCATTGAAGTGAAAAGTGTTGCTCAACCAAATGCTTATGCTGCTCCAATTTTAACTGCAGAAATGGCCACCAAACCTCTGGCTAGTATTCCACCACCTCCAGTGCCTAGAAACTCTCAAAGATCTTTACCGCAATTAAAGGACGGAAAATCATCGACAAATGGCGAAGGTGACAAAAATCAAGTTCCTGCCTCACGAAGCCCCCCTTCAGCTAATGCCATAAGCGCTCTCACACAAAAAGTCGAACGCCAAGTGAATGCAAGCAGTGCCAATTTTGTCGATCATCTCAAAGGACTCGCCGATTGCGTTAAAACACAAAATGACCCAACTGCCGCCATAAAAGCAAACTCTGCTAGTCCGTCACCAACAAAGAGCACAAGTAAAGTACCGACCGCATCTACTCCAAAAGCCAACAAGGATAGCAAGAAAAACCCCAAGGATGACGATAGCACAACGACGACCAACGCTGATGACACCGAAGACGGTGTGCCGAGCTTATGGAAAGAGGTAAAGAGACGCTCAAAAAATGCAATTACTAAAGACCATACTAAACAAACAACGACGCCCTTCTCACAATCAGGAGCAGCAGCCGCGGCCGCACTACCAATAGCCAACAAGCCAGCAGTAGAAAAAGAAGAACTAGATTTCCAATTCGACGAAGAGCTCGACGCTATTCCCACTAGTGGCCGCGTCAATAATTTCACAGAGAACTTCTCTGACGACGAATCTGATTATGAATTTGCCGACCGCGACATCAATAAATTGTTGATTGTATCACAAGTCTCACGTCCGCAAAAACACGAAGGCTACGACCGCACAGCTGACTATACATCGCGCACGAAAATCACCCAAGACCTTGAAAATGTCATTAACGATGGTCTGGTTAACTACGAGGAGGATTTGTGGACGGTTACAAATAGTAAGTCCTCTGATTATCGCACCGTGAACGTGATTTCGCAGGAGGACTTTGAAAAAATGGCCGGCAAAACGGTTATGAAGAAACCGTCTCAACAAATTCCTCCTCCGCCACCACCACCGACTTATATTGATGACTTGGACAATACACTAGACAATACACTTACACACGACTCCACATTAAATTCCACTCTAAAATCTAGCAGACGCGCGCGTTTCTATGCCGCGCCGAATAGCCACTCCATTGACCCGCGTACTCCGCGTAAGCGCAAAACCCGTCACTCATCGAATCCTCCGGTGGAGGCTCACGTTGGTTGGGTGATGGACTTTGTCGAACATCGTCCGCGTACGTCGTCGATGGGAAGCTCGGCTGGCACCAGTCCCACAGCGTCTAGTTATGGTTCGTCGGTGCCACAAAGCTTGCCGGTGTTCCAACATCCGTCGCATTCGCTGCTGAAGGAAAACAACTTCACCCAGCAGGCTTATCACAAATATCGTAGTAGGTGCCTGAAGGAGCGGCGTCGTTTAGGATATGGTCAGTCGCAGGAAATGAATACACTTTACAGATTCTGGTCGTTCTTCTTGAGGGAAAACTTCAACAAGACTATGTACAACGAATTCAGGCAATTGGCTTGTGAAGATGCTATGAATGGATTCCGTTATGGCTTGGAGTGTCTGTTCCGATTCTTTTCGTATGGCTTGGAAAAAAAGTTCCGCCCGAATGTTTATGATGACTTTCAGGATGAAACTATTGCCGACTATGAAAAAGGTAAGTGCAATTTAAACAAGGATAACGAATGACGATGTAAGTTGAAATGTTGTGTTCATTAGTATGGCGTGGTTTTGTTTAATGTGTCTTTCCTTAGTGGCTGATGGAAAGAAATCGCCTGTTTTATATTTTTGTTTATTATTCTTATTATGTGGTAGCTATAGTTTGGTAGGTAGGCAAACTTTATAATGAAACAAATCACATTTAAGGTTTAAGCTAGTAAATTGTGTATTTTTTCTTAACTTTAAAGGAAAAACAACACAGCCAACGATTGAAGTAGGCCAGTTCCTGCAGATAGGTGCTATTAAACTGATCTGAGCCTCAGCTAATGTTAATAAAATTTTAAAAAAACGCGTGTGTGCTTTCGTACAGCAATTTTAAGTGAATTTAATTTTCCTTTACAAAAATTCTCGCATATCGATTGAGTGAGCGGCTTTTAGTATCTAAAACAAAATTATATAAACTGTTATTAACAACCAGTTGTAACTTTATTTCAACAGTCAATTCAGTTTTGCCATATTTGTTTAAACGTTAAATTGAATATATTCCTTAGCTTTTTCTCGTGTTGAAATAAAACGTGGTATATTAAATAATTCTTTACTTAAATCATTTAAATGAGTTTAAATATCTTGATGCGATTTTCGATTTTGTGAAAATTGTGAAAAACGAAAATCAATTCTTGAGCAAGAGTGTAAAATATACACTCCGTCTCACTTGATTACGATCAGACATTTTTTTTATTTATTTTGTAAACCTTTCGTTAATATGGGAAAAACTAATTGCAAATGTGAGAGGAATATATTATGTTTATTTTGTAAAAATAAATTAGGATTGAGTTGAAAAATTAAAAGTTTGTGATGCTTTTTGCAAACAAAGTCATAAAATGTACGTCACAATTGATTACGAACATTAGCTAAAACTAACTGTTTCCATATTTTAAGCCAAACAAATTGTATTTAGAGTATGCAGAACCTTAGTTCAGGACATTAGCTCATAAGATCTTCAGTTTTTGTAACAGAAATTTGAGGAGGACAAATGGAGCTATCTATATATAGAATAGAAAAGGTTAGGGTTTTGCTTAAAGCTATCTAACACAGCTTCGCAAAGGAAAGTCAGAAATGCTTAAAATTTTATTCCCTATGCAAAAACCAAGGCTTAATTTATCATTCTGCAGTGTACGGTTCATGACCAAGTTAATGCATTTTGCATTTAGGTTTTACCAGATTAACGGAACGAATAAAAAATAAAAAATCATAGACGGAGTGTATATAAAAGTTCCAAGGGAATAACGCCATAAATTAAAAATGTAAAAATGTTCATTCCTAGGGATTTAAATTTAAATTTAAATTTAAAATGGTGGATCGAGCGGCGTACCCACGAATTTAAATCCATAACGAATTAAATCCATTCGAATTTTACTGAATCAGGTTAATTCTGAAAATATCCAAAAAATTAATGGAAGAAAAACCAAAACTCGATTAAAATGGGACATATGTGGTTCGAAATGGGAGTTAATCGAAGATATCAAATATGAAACTAGTTTTTTTTTCAAAAACAATCATCAGGACTTGCTATGAATACATTTTGTTTTTAATAGTAAAGTGTTTTATGATGTCAATAAACAAATACAATTTTTTCTAGGATGGTCGGAAAGTCTTGGTTTTATATTCATTAGATCTAGCATTCATTTGTCATAAGTATAGATAGGTGCTCTCATAATAGACTAGGAACCCATAGCAATTTTTAGGTGTGAGTGATTAAGATTGGTATTTTTGGATAGTTTATTATTATTATTAATAAATCATCATATAATAAAACGGCGAACACTATTTTTGTGGTACACATTACGCGGCCCACACAAACCGAAGGGGAATAAATTACATGTTAAACGAAAGCATTTTTTGCATAGATGTGCAGTGGTTATAAATTATTTAAATATTTTACACCTAAATTTTTTTAAACACAGAATTAAAATTTGCAAAAAAATGCTAGGAAAACAAAAACAATTGAAAATGTTAAATCCACTGACACATGAAATGTTGAAGTCCATAAACCCAAGACTAAAACCCATAATATAAAAGTGGATTCACATTTAGGTTTGTTGACATCACACAGAAGTTGATGAAAATGTTGAATGTGAATCCCTCTAATTGAAGAATCAACTCAAAATATAAGAAGTTTTTTTTGTTGTTGTTGAGCTCTTACAGTACCGAAATGTCCACATCAGTTTCATAAACTGAGTTGATTTTATTAATAAGGAACGAATGTTGTTGATTATGTTTGTGTCGTTATTGGTATTCGTAATGGCTTTTATGGTAGAGACGCTATCTGGACAAATTACTTGTTTTTTGACAACTTTAATAGGCTCTTGTATGGCTGTGACAAAATATCAAAAACTTCGGCGTTGAAGATGGATGCTGCTTGTGGGAGTAATCCAATCGTACTGCCATCCTCGTTAACTACTGCAGAAGATGTACTATAACTAGTTTTAGATCCGTCCGTAAACATGAAATTCCAGCTATTGGCCTTGAGATCGGATGAGATGCAAGGGAATAGCTTTAGGTCTGTGTTGCCGGAGACCTTCTTTAAATAGTAGTACAGAATACATAAAGTGGGTAGTATTTCGAACCACAGGGTAGTACAGAAGGTTAATTTATTTTTATTCAAGCCTATAGTTTTTCAGAAAAAACTAAATAAATATCTCTTGTCGTTTTTTTTTCAACTTCAGATTTAAATATGTAGATTTAACAACCAGGAATGGTAAAATGGCGTGAAAATAGTGGGAATTCCGAAAAAACTTCGATTTTATGTCCCATTTACTACTTCGGATTTAAATTTGATGAAGTTTGGCGTTGTACAAATAAAATTTGAAAATTCGCTTTTTCAAGTACACTAGTTAATTTTAAATTTATCTGAATGATTGTTTTTGTCAGGTTTCTTATAGGGAAATATGTATTTGGCACAGCACCAAAACAACAGTTGCAGCTTCCATTTCCCACAAAAATCTGGAAAATTTTACAAACAAAAGACGCTGGAAAAATGAAAAACGCATATGACAGCAGATCTTGTTAAAATGCAAAAAATGACAAAAATAGCAAGACTTATTACAAAAACAAAAAAAAAAAACAATTTTGTATGGGTGTGCCCTTAAAAGGAATTTCGAACAATTGCATTTGCTACAGTTAATTTCGAAATATTTCTTAAACATGATGTCGATGTAACACTAAATTTTTTTGATTAACTTCCCTAAAAAAAAATTGGAGTACGAATGTGAAAGGGGGATTAGTGATAAAGCAGCCGAGCGAAGTACGAGTACTACTATAGTAGTAACTGTTCTTTTCTGCACGTAAGACGCACTTGAAAAGTGCATACTTCGAGCAGATGGATCAATATAAACTTTCATAGACAAGACTTTTTTGTATAATACAATTAATATCTATCTTAGTGCCAGCAATTTTGTTGGTTAGGAAATTATTTATTAACTGCAATGTCGTTTGAATTGCCCTCACTTTCGTCTGAAATAATTTAACATCTCTTAGCATTAATGCGTCGATTGAAAACCTATGCTGGATCTAATAAAACCATAAACAAGACATTCGGAATGCCCTGAAAAAATTTTAACTCATTTGCTTACCTCAGGGAAACACGCTATTGAAAATAAAACATGATCATAGCCAGTGCTGGGGCCTGTTTTTCATCTACTTACTACTAAGTCAGCTACATTGTAGTAAATACATTGGTGATTGTGTAACCAAGGTTGCAACTCGCATAGTAAACATCTTTCCACTTTTTGCAAAAAAAAACGTATCAATCCAAAGAAAAACCTACAAAAATAAAATTTGAGATTTTTAAAAAACAACTGATTTTTGTATTGTGAAACAAAAAAAAAATATTATAAACTTAATACTTATTTAAGGTTCTTCATTTATTTATTACAAAATCATAGCTAAGGCCCAATTTATTCACTCGCCGTTAAATTTAAACTCGCTGTTAGGAGAAAATTTTCTAAAACTTGAAATTTAATTTTTTAAATGTCGAGTCTAAAATGGAACATAAACAAAAAATAATAAAATATATGTTTTATTATCTATACGGATCTGTATCTAAATCAATTTTAATGATTAAGTTCTTATTCTGATACGCAGATGGCTTCAAATTGTCAATTAGGAGAAAATGAAGAGATAGAAAATTGTTGTCAGATAAACATCGTTGTATTTTCTTCCGATGATCTAGGTACATTTGGGATAGTAAATAAAACGCAGCTTAAGTTTGTAAGTTAAAATCCAGCCACAAGTAATATAAAATGGGTGGAATTCAAGTAACAAAAATGAGAACACCTCGTTTACATACACGAATGTATGTTATCACGCTCTGTTTGTGTGCTCTGTTTTGGTCAATGATTATTAAAAAATATCAATAATAATTTTTTTTTTTGTAGAAAGACACTTAGAAAAAAACCTAACAAAACCTACCAAGTTTGGTAGAATTCTACTAAAACGGTACCGTGTGTGTAACATCATTGCTGTTGAAACAGTACAACAACAGTAAGCACTGTAGATATTATTGTACCACATCAATGTAGCTGACTAGAAATACTGGAAGAATTTATGATTTTGTTTTGTATCTACAGTGCATGCATGTCTCATAAACATCAATGTATTACAATGTAGCTGATGTATTAGATGACAAACTGGCCCCTGGTCTAGACAAAAAAACGAATTTCATATTTGGTACCTACAATCAACCCCCTTTCGAACAACATAACGTCCCCATTATTGTTATTATTGTACTATTCGTACTAGAATGTCAGCTTATTAGACTTGATCATTCTTCATTCCGTCAATTTCATTGAATTTTTGAACAACAACAACAACTTAAACGTCAAAAACTTAAACGTCCCATTTTAATTTTCTCCTTTCATATAAAATATTATAAATCATAGATTTGAATCGAAATCCAGTTTACCAGGTTTACCAGGTTTCATGAATACCCCTAATATGTTCTAAAAGGTGAAGTTCTGCGTATACCAATAATAAAAAAATCAAGAATTAATTTTTCCAAAGCTTTCGATATTGCAAACACAATTGGAAAGTAGGGATGATCGATATGGTCGTTTAAAAACAAGACAGATAGATTTTCACATTAAATCTTCCAACAGTCCAAAACAAAAAAAAAAAACATTTAATTTGTTTGAAGTTTCAGGCTCGTCATACATAATTTGCAATGTCTCATTTAATTTTAAACCCGCTTCACAGTGATTTGTTTTTAATTTTAGGGCTTTTATTTTTATACAAACAATTGCTCTCCAACTCTTTGAGCTAGAGGAATAAATTCATTTTTATTTATATTTTCAAAATATGGTAGGTAAACAATATTTCAGATAAGAGTGATCAATTTCAAAAGTATAATTAAATTGCTTGATGGTTTGACGAAGGCAAATAAACTAAACAGAAAAGAACATTATATGTAATATATCCATTTGTAATTTCATATTTTATGTATCTCACTCATAATTATTTGCATACCAAGTTTTTTGTGTTTCAAATAGTCATTGAAATATTATTTGGTTTTGGGGGGAGTATTTAAGAACTCCAATATCGTTCATTTCTATCATATTCCTATGTAATATTGAAAACACTTAGACATTCATTTTAATATTCTGAATATACAGAAGACAAATTATTTCTACAGGAAGAGCCTTAAAACTTAATCAACAGCCATATTGATATGGAAAGAGAGAGATAGAGAGAGAGAGAGTGTATTAAAGAAGAATTAAATTAAATGGCTTAAAAATAAATTTACTTTTTACTTCAAAAAAATCAAACTAATGCAATTTATAAAATATTTCAGGACAATTGTACGGCCTTGAAAAATTCTGGGCATTCTTAAAATATTACAAAAACGGCGAAAAACTCGAGGTACAACCAAAACTTACCGAATACCTCAAAAAATTCAAGACAATCGAAGATTTTCGTGTGGTTGCATCTGAAATTGATGAAATGTTGCAAGGCGTAGGTCATCTTAATAGCCGTGCAGCTCTACAACGCCATCGCAGTATCTCTGAAAGCGAAGGTGTTGCTGGTGCAGGAAAACGTCCCAATACAACTATTTCGAACCGCAGTGACTACGTCGGCCATCAGCTTCTGGCCCAACAGCAAGTTCACCAGCAGCAACAGCATTTTCAACAACAACAGCAAAACAACTACAACAATCGCCGTCGAACTGGATCATTTGGTAGTGGTCGAGTTCGTAGTGGTTCTCTGGGAAACAAGCCCCAAGTTGCCAACCGCAACTATCACTATGGATCGCCTAATGAGACAACTCTTCGCCGTAGCGGTGGCAACTCTGGCAGTAGCTCCAGCATTGGGCCATCGTCAAGCAACAGATATAGGAACTTCTCTAACCATCATCATCAAAATCCAAAATCCAAACAAGTACAAAGAGGCAGGGGCCCTCAGGCCCCAGCATCAGCATCAGCATCAGCAGCGACCGCTGAAGCAGCCACAACAAAGCCGCCTAACGCAACCGATAACAAAATACCGAATCAGCCTCAGTCAACAGTTAAAACCTCGGAGAATAAACAAGCTGCAGCATCGTCGTCAGAGAAATAAAGTAATAATTTTTTGTATTAAAAATATATTTTTATACTGCAAAATATTTTAAATAATATTCCCCACATTTCATAAGCTTAATTAATAAAAAAAGAAAAGAAAAGTATACTTTTTGGTGCCAAGAGACACAACACAACTCAAGACTTTCAAAACTACTATTAAAACAAAAACAAAAAACAGCTTTCTATGAGCTCTCGTCGAAAACAGTGAAATAGATTGGAATAAAACGAATACAAACTTTAAGTAACGAAACAAAGTAAAAAAAAAAAAAAAAAATTAAAAACAAAACTCAAGTCAAACACAAAATATATACAAAATAAGAAAAAAAAACTTCCTTAATTAATTTTTAAGCATTTAAGCAATGAATGGCGTTGAAACAAATTTATTTTGTTTTGTTTTTTTTTTGCTGTTACTAATAAATAATAATAACTTTTGCTTTTAGTATTGTTGTTAACATATTTTTTTTCTTGTTTTACACTTATTACATACAATTTTTTTTTTTTTGAAGATTACCACCAAATGGAAACTATGACTATTTTCTAAGAATTTTTTTTTATTATTATTATCTTTTCTCTCACTCCTCTCTTTTCCTCGATTTCTTACAATGTTTTTTTTTAATTTTTTTTTTATTTTGAATTAAAAATATTTTGTTTAATATAAAAAAGCAATAAAAAGTTACAAAAAAATGCATATAAATTATTTAGAAATACAAACAAATAATATCTATGAAACTATTAAGCAAAAATCATGTTGATCTTCTTATTATTCGCTTGCTTTTCGTAAACGAATACAGAAAAAAAAAAATAAAAAAAAAAAAAAAAAATACACAATGGAAACAAAAAAAAAAATCAAATACAAAAAAAATTAAACAATATAACACACGCTATACAAATAAAATAGTAATTATTGGATTACTGACATAATATTCTACAATATACTAAAGAAATCTAATCGAGTTCTAATACAAGCTCAATATTTGTAAATAATTAATTTTTCTTTGTAGATTTTCATTCATTATAGTAAAATGAATTAAAACAAAAAAGTAAAAAAAAATTAAATATTAGTTAAAGAAAAGGAAACAAAAAAAAAAAATATATAAAAAATTAAATATAATTATTACAACTACTATTACATATTATTATTATTATAATGAATTAAGGGATGATGATTTTATTAAGTACTGTAATTGTATAATTTTGATTTTTATTTTATAAGTTACTTAAAAAGTGATAGCGAAAAAAAATCTAAAAAAAAAAATGTTAGAAATTATATAGAAGAAAAGAGAAAAAAAAAAAATAATAAAAAAAAGTTTCCAAAACTGAATTTGAGTGTTTAATTTGTATTTTTTGTGCGTTATGGGTGATATTTAAGTGTATTACAGGTTTACAGGGTGGACGGCTGGTGAGATAGATGTATTTTGAACAATTTGTTTTCGGGTAATGAATTGCTGGTTGAATTAAATTTTAGATACCTTAATTCAAAGGATCTCGTGTGCAAAGCTTAAAGTCACTGATTTAAAGTCAGAACATAGTAATTTTTTTTTTAACCGAAAATATTACACTCAGAATGAGAATTATTGTAGTGCATGTCCGCATCGAATACGAATACCAAACTCAGCCTGGGCCGGTATTACAAATTACAATAATCGTTCAAAATCCGTTGGTTTCGTTGAATTACGATTATGATCATCGTTCTCGAAAAACAATACTCATATTTGACTTGGATGTCATTTTTTTTCGTAGGTTAAAATCATGAGTATCGATTTCCTTTGTTATCGTTTTCTTGCCTTCCTTTTCGTAATTTGTAATACGGGCCCTGTGTTCATCGTTCGTTGATACCATTAGGCATGTAACAAGACGCATTAAAACTATGTACCGAGATTACTGTGAGGGAAAAAAACAACGTAGAATAAAAAATGCTTTGAGTAAAAGTGAAATCAATATGATCTGGCTTAAAGTTAAAAATCATTGAATCAATGTTGACCAACTTTGAATTAAAAAAAACATCAAAGAGCGAAAAACAGAAAGAAAAACGGATCAAAATAAAATGCACGATATGTGTAAAAAAAAAAAATTTAACTTTATATTTTTTAATTTTTTTTAAATTTAGTTTTTTGAAAACATAATTAGATTGTTAAAGGTTATATGAAATATTTGTGCACAAGTTTAAATAAAAATTGCTTAGACCGTTTACGAGATATTTAAAAAAAAATAAAATAAAAAAATTTTGCAAAAAAACGAAAACGTTCGAGTTTTTTTGAGAAAAACTCATCGTTATGTTGGTTTTGATTAAAACCTCCAATTTTTTTTTACACGAAAACAATACTTGCCCCATAGAGCAAGTAAAAATTGTTCATGAACGGAAAGATCATTCTAAACTAAATGTTCTAACGGCGATTCCATACAATTTTAGTTTATATTAGATATTGGTTGCTTTGTTTATGTTTTTTTTTTAGTTTTTAAATGATTTTTGTTGTTATTTTTATTTGTTAAGTGATCTTTTGTTATTATTTAATAAAAGTTGCGAAATTGGAGCATTTGGTAAAAATTTTCAAATTTAACTACGGGAATTTGGGCTCTCTGGGTTTTGGGGTTTCGGGATTCTGTGTTTTCGGGATTTTTTGTTTTCTGGATCTTGGGCTTTCTGGATTTTTGATTTTAGTATTCTGTCCGTTTTCTATTAAAAATACACGCAGGTTATTTTTATTGATTATACTCTACTATACGGTTTGCACTGTTCTTATTCGTTCTTCGTACGTTATTGGTTTTACGATTTTAACCCTCTCGTTGTTCGGTGTTACTTCGTAAAGCTTTACAATCATATATATATTATGTATTATAATTTTAAACAAAGCGGTCACTGTGGTGTATGTGCAACATTTTTTGTTAGTGAAATATGCTTTACTGGAAATTTATCGTTGACTAATTAGTAAATTAGTGAAATCAGTTGATCTTTGTTGTCCTATGCTCTGACCTTTAAAATTATATATATGTTATTCCTTATGTGAAATTTTACAAATTTGGCTAATTGTATTTCAAGTTGCAGGTGTAGAAGTACAAACTTGTTTAATATCAAGACTCAGAAATAGAAGTCTATGTTATTGCCTCGGTATATTTAAAGATGCGTAGTTAAATCGGGTGTGCTGTGCCTATCTAACGTTACCAACAGCGTTTCCTCGTGTTGGGTGATGATTCGTTATAACACTTAAAATATTCTGAGGCAGCATTTAATTTATACAATATTTATAAATTCTCCTAATTCTACCTCCATGATGAAAAAAGTTAAGGAAACAGTCAGAAATAACCGTTAGGTGATTTAAAAATTATCGCCCTATTTACAAAATTAGGTGTTGTTAAGGAAGCAATGGAACTAGAATGTAGGTAAAGTCAAAGGACAAAGAACTTCCTCTTAACATAACTACCTTCCATCCCCATATGTAGCTATAGGTAGGTACATAATATAAGTACCAACATACATGCATACATGTATCGATATCGATAACAAGATGAATAAATCGTGCATCGATGTTGTTGCCTCCATACAGCATCTATCCAGCCCAAAGTATTGGTTTTGCAGGTCTACCAATTTTCAAGCACTAACTAACCAAGGTAGGTAATCGAAAATCACTCGCTCGTTCATTTTCTGAATCCGGTGTGTATCGGTATACCAGTATATAATATACCATAGACGCGGGTATGGGCGACATTTGGGACATGCATTAAACATGTAGCGATTGAAACATAAACGGGAAGTTATTAGTGGATGATACCAAAATTAATGTCCTTCGGCTAAGAATGTATGTACATACATTAGGATTACTCGCTCATTCTCGCACTCTGTCCTTGTCGCCGTGTCGCCGCCGCTGAAATTGAAATATAAGGACGAGAACGAACAACGAAGGAAGGCAGAGTAACATATTAGCTTTGGTTATACGGGACTGCCACTGCCATGCCGCATTGGCATTGAGAAGTGAAGGAGATGGGTAGGCATTTCAATCTTTATTTACGAAACGGCTCATCGATTTTCTGAGGGAGATTAAGTTGTTAATTTTTAAGGCGTTGCTGCAAGGCGTTATTTGGTTAGAGTTACGATAATATTTTGTTGTGTACAATACCGTTACTATATATTCGAACACAAAATGCCAAACACAAGAAATTTGTGTGACACTTAAGCAGTGTTTATCATGCTTAAATCATTAATTGGAAATGTAATTGGTTTAATTATAATTGTAAGCTGCAAGCAAAAGCAGCAAGAAGTTTCTACGAGAATTATGAAGTTTCTATAGAGCTATGGTATTCAGGCCAAAGGAAGAGTGTATTATTGTGTCTGTAGGGACTTTCCGTTTTTAAAGGTGTTTGACGATATAACAAAGTATTGAACCTGGGGTGAAACTTGGGCTTATGAATTATGCACGAGTATGTTCGTTGTTCATCTATGGATTCATAAATTCAATTTCAAAGAAGATTTTTTTCTATTGAGAAACATATACGGTAAAAAAATTGAATCGCTGTTGACCAAACAACGAAACAGGGCCCAAATCGCGTAATTTTTAACCGGCTTCAAAAAATGAGGAGATTATCAATAAATTCGACTGCACTTTTTTTTTGTTATGTTTGTTAGCTCAGAACTTTTGACTGGGTGGATCGATTCAAAAAAATGAAAAAATCTATTAAATACTAGTTTTGTAATTTTCTCAAAAATTTGAAAACACACTAGAAAATAGTTTTCAGTTTTCAATTATGTATTTAAATGGAGTAGGCTCAGAAAAAAAAAGTAACAATACACACTTTTTTAAGCATTTATTTCCAAAATTTTGAGTTTAAACTCATTTTTTTTTCAAAAACTCTTAATAGATACTAGAACTAAATTTAAAAACAAATCAAAAGAACAGATTGCTGGTTTAAAAAAAAAACGTATTACACTTAATTGTAAGTGAAATATTTTTTTTTATTTTAATTTATTTTTGTTTAAATTACCCCTCCTGCCAAAACGGGGGGAGATAGACCCCCCTTTTCTTCTCCTTTAAAAGTCAAGTGACTTCTACTCCAAAAAGCGTTACGATGCAACAGATGAACGGTAAGCTCATAAGTTAGATGTTGTTTTAACCTTTCCAATACGCAAAAGATTTGGTCGATGTATAGAGACTCTTATAAAAATCACAGCATTTATCAATTTTAATATTCTAGGGAAATTTGTAAAAATTCAATCACCTAGTAAACTGATGCTAAGCCAGTGGTCTGTTTGATAGAATTAATACAGAAAAAAATATAAGTAGCGTAGAGGTCACTTGAACTTTAAAATTGAAATAAATTTAAAAATAAAAATAATGTTTTACTATCCATTTTTTAGTCTCTATTAATTCATGTACCTAACTATATATTTGTACATAATATAATTTTACAATTCTAGGTATATTTCTTGATTGAAACTTATACTGTTTTGTTCCGGCACCGACAAGTATAAATTAAAACAAAAAATTAACAAAATGAAAACGTTAGTATATGTATGTAGGAACGAATAGTATATAGCCACTTAAAAAATGTTATCATCATCTCGAGTATCATCACGTTGAAGTATTTCAATCAATCATTCGGAATGAGCCATCACGGAGTTAACTACAAAGTGCAAATGCCACTTAAAAATGCAATTTAATTTCCTCAATTTATTTTATCATCCCATGCGAGTTGACTTGCACTTGCACACATAACATTCTGCCACAGCACCACATCAAGCTTACTCCTTGAGGGTAGTCATTACCGCTATATCTACATATACTCAAACATCTCTTATAGATATACCCTCCAACCTCTCGCGTGAATCTAGCCTCTTTGCCATCACACCACAAAACAGCATCATACCCTTACCGCACGGTAAACATCGAGAAAATATTCAACATGTATGGAAATCGTGTGAAAAACTTACCAATATTTATGGCCACTGGAAATCACTTGATATTCCAACGCCAGGCCCCAGCGAGGTTTGGTTCTTTTTACCAGTTACCACCATCGCATCGCATCTCACACCAAACCAAACTCAAACCGACCGACACGACAACGGCAACGGCAATGGCGATGGCGATGGCGATGCTGCGCTACTCTGCTGCATTTTACATAAAAATTTACTGACACTCACTTCCTAAATGATGGCCCAGCAACCGCTATAACCAAGGGCAGCGTCCTTGTCGTCCTTGTGTGCAACATTGAGCACATTCGAAACGAAAACAGGGATGCTTCCCATCTTTGCCCGACTTTCCTTTCCTTTCTTTTTTTTTTTTTTTTTCTTTTATTTTTTTGTTGGTCGGTTTTATTCTTCTTTTTTAATGTCAAACGATAAATTGTTGATTGCCTGAGGGCGCGCGAGGGTATACTGAAAAGGGACACACACAGTGTAGTGCAAGGCTTCAAGGCTAGGATCACATACGAGGTCAAATCAAGATCTTAAAAACGATTTGCAGAATTCTCTTTCCCCGAATTGCACATAAATGACACACCAGGACGATGAAGAGCGATATTAAGGGAGTTGTGTAAACCATCAACCCCACCAACAAACAACCACCCACTACCATCCACCTCCTTTCACCCTTTCTAAAAGAATATGAGTTCATTTCCTTGCGAGAAAAGTAAAAGATTCAAGGATATCTGCTGGGAGGGGTTGAATTCGCGTTGAATTCTAGTACTTAAATGTATTTATTTAGCAAAAAAAAAAAAAAAAAATGTCATTATTTTTGGATGATGCGCTTCTGCTGTAAGGATGTTTATGGGACTTTTGCATAGGTATTTGGGAAGTTTACAGTGGTGGTTTTGTAGCTTATACTTAAAATTGAGTGGGGTTATAAAATTGGTACATTTAAACGGGAATTGCAAATGCGACCTAGATAAGAATGTCCTGGCGCTCAATCCACTTTATAGAATTTACGGATGTCGTCGCTATCCCCAACTCAAACTCGTGCCATAGTTGGTTTCCAAAATCGTCAATTCAATATTTTGATTTCTAAAAATTTAGTATTAAATTGATGGTTTTGGTTGAAATTACACATCTATAAGCAAAATACTGTAGGTATGATTGTATGAATGGAAATATCGGTGTCTTAAACCTTTATGCTGGAATGGAACCTAACTTACGTCGTTTATATACGATTGGACTTTCAGAAGAGTCCGGATGAATCTAGAAGTCTTCTGAAACTGTCATATGTGTCATTTTTTTGCCAATGAAACAGTTTCAGAAGACTTCTGGATGCTTTAGGACTTTCAATCCAAAACGACATTATACTCGCTCTTATTCCAAAAGGTGTTTGTTCTTTGTTCTAAAACACCACGTTCTAGAAGCCTAACTTAATTCGTTTTTGATTGATAAATAATCCGGAAGAAGAAGCTTTATCTCCAAATCGACTTTTATACTATCGGTTTTTATCAATTATTTGTTGTTTTTATATTTTAGTTTATCATGCAAATGCTTTTTCTTAAGAAACGTCCAGAAAACAGAAGTTCTGTGGGTACTGGTGAAATCAACAAATTTCAACGAATTTTGAGTCCAAGTACTGTAAATTCAATGGACTTGACAGTACTTGGACTCAAAATTTGTTGTTTTTGGTAGTATCCAAACAGACCTACCACTTGTTTACTCGAAAAGCTATCAAAACCCGAATTGCGAAACAATTCAGAGCTCAATTTAGGTTCTCGAAAAACTACAATCGTTTTTCTCTTCCTTTTTTTTAATTTTCCATTTGTTTGCCGAAAAAAAATACCTACACCATTATTTTAGAAGCGAAAATTTGATTTGATTTTTCCCAAGACTTTCCCTGACTGTTCAGTCAGGGCAATGAGTTTGACAATTTTCACTTTTGAGTTTTTTGCAAAAAGTGACCGCTGTAGGTAGGCCTTTGTTATGGTAGCAAAAGATCACAGGAAACAATTACCTACATTTTTAATTTTCTTTGTTGCATAGTTTTGTACTACTTTTGTACAATTTTGTACAACCAAAGCTGGGTTTTGGTCGCACGTACTTGTTCTTATAGATAAAGTTAATATATATGCTAAGCCGTTTAAATTAATAATTTGTAAATGCAGTTTTAGAAAAATAAATTAAAAAAGCAAAAAATTCGATTTTCAAATTACTTAAACAGCTTCTTAAATGAATTTAACCTAAAAACAAAGTATGCAATCTGATTTCTTCTATAATGATACATTTTTAATGATTAATTTTCAAAATCGTTAGAGCCGTTGAAAAAAAAAACTAATTTTTTTATATAAAATTTTACAAGGACTTTTATAAAAAAAAAATTGGTACGCCATTTTTAAGATAAACAAACTAAATTTTGAAAAACAAATTTTGAGTACTTAGTTTTGGAAAAAATTATTTTTCAAAAAAAAATTTCAATGGTGTTTAAAACCCAAAAAAATAGTATTACGGCAATTTAAAAGCTTTCATGTAAAAATTTAGTTTTTAGATGTTAATAAATAAAACCTTAAAAATGGCGTACCAATTTTTTTTTTATAAAAGTCCTTGTAATTTTTACGATTTAAAATTTTTTTTTTCTAAAAATGTAGCGTTATAGAAGAAATCAAATTGCAAACTTCGTTTGGAGATTGAATTCATTTAAGAAGTTGTTTTAGTCATTTAAAAATCGAATTTTATGACTTTTTAATTTGTTTTCTAAAACTGCATTTACAAATTTTTAGTTAAAAAGGCTTAGCATATACATATACATAGTAACTTCATCTACATATAAGAGCAAGTAAGTGGGATCCGGTCGTGCAATTTATATCTTTCTCTCCTGATATGAAACACAACAAAATTTCTTTTGCTTTTATTATTCATACTTATAACAATGGCTGTATATTATTATCTATTTTAATTTTAACATTTTATTTCAAGCACAATCTTATTGCGATTAAAATTGTATTTACAAAATAACACATTTTACCTCGAAAAAATATTGCAATTTCAAATTATTTATTTTCGATTCAACTTCAACTAATATCAAATTTTCCCATCTTGTGTTAACCCTCAATGTATAAATTTGACATTTTGCTCATATATTTTTATTTTTATTTTTATTTCATGGCCCAAATACTTATTCTTATCTCAACTATTTTTATTATTGGTAATAATTTTTACTTGAAAAACGAGTTGTTGGGCCGACAATGAAAGAATTTTTTGACAGTAGAAAAGTTGACACAACAATTTTCCTGTTGGGCTAACGATTTTCCGTTCTAGAAAATGATTAACAATGTAAAAATTGTTCTATCAAGAACTTGATTGTAAAACTTCACAAAATTCAATTTTACTATCTGATTGCTTATGAGTCTAATTACTTTATTCGTTGAACAGGTAACTGACTGTTTATTAGAAGATTGAAAAATCGGCTCTTAGTAAAATTAAAACGCCAATAACACTGAAAGCTCTAGTGTGTTGAATTTTGGAGTATACTTAACCGATTAAACATCTGAATTTTGCGTTTCTAACATATTCTTTGGATATTAACAGTGATTTTTTGGGTTTTGAACGTAATTTTAGCTTGGATGGGACCGGATTCCACAAAATAAACTACTAAGAAATTTCTTATGAGTATAAAATGAAGTTCATTTTAAATCTAACAGAGATTGGTATGAAGATGAGAGAGTATTTCAAAGCTTTCGATTTATCTCCGTGTATCTATAACTTTTTGTTTGCCTATATTCTTCACACAATCATGATGGTTTTATAGATATTTGTCGTCTTAAAACGTGTGTTTCATTCTTCAATTGCATATTCCACTAAAATTTAATAAACCTATAGATGATGTATAGGATAGGATATGAGTAGCATTTCAATTCAAGTGCAATGTAAAGTGGTGACTTATATGAAAAGTTATATTCCCACCTACACAAATGTAAAGGTAAATCTTTATTCATAATCATAGAACTTATTGCTTAGCTGCAAGGAGATGCATACTTCAGATCTCAAATGGCAACAACAACAACAAGTTCAATTTCCTTGACAACTTAATGCCTCTCCTCACTAGGAAGTAAGGTAGCATTTATCCAACTTAAGAAGCAACAATGTGTTCATTCATTTTAATATCTTCTTGGTTTGAGAAGGTAAAAGGCTACAAAGACGATGATGATGAAGACGACAACGACAACAGCAAAGACGCCGACGACAACAACGACATCGATGGAACCATAGTCCTTTTATTGTATAGGATACTTATTCAACTTTCTGTACTTCAGGATGCCATCGGTATCCTTATTTGTAACCCATATCACAAGCAATTACCTGTTCAATCAATTTCCTCCTGCTGTGTACCCACTCTAATGTGTATATATGTGTACCGAATTGTATATGTATATGTTCTCTGTAAAGTTTTAAGTTTTCGTTTCGGCTCTTAGCTCTTTTTGATTATATAATATAGTATGGTGCATTTGCTTTTATATAAAGGAAACTTCGACAATTTCTTGAGGGTAGGACACACCTTGAAAATCCACTCTCTGTTTGGAACTATCATCTTCCTGTTTTGAACATGACTTAGGTAAAATATACAAAAATAAACGAACATAATCATCGTCATGTCTTTTGAAAAATGATGCTTCTAGCATGTAGTGGAGGTGGAGAGGTATAGCTACAGAGCTCAGCAGATGAGCTGCAGACTGCAGCTTTTCTATTGGTTTTTGGTAAATTCAAAAAAAAAAAAAATTATTTGATTGCCACCTTGCACCGCGCATCTGATACATTTTGGCAAATAGTACAGTAGAGTTGAAAAAAATGTGGCAAAATGCAGAAATATAATGTAGTTTTTTGGTGATATATCAAGAAATATTGTTTAAACAACATTGGATTGGTTAGTCATATGACAGTACCATACATGAGATATAAGAAAATTTAAGAAAAATATTAAATTAAATACTAAAATGACTCACTGATTTAATTTGATTTAATTTAGAAAAATTAATTTCTGAAAAAAATTTTGAAAATCCCTGGAGTGCCAATTTCAGATGGTCTATTTGAAGCTTGTAGCTAATGTTTCAAAATGATCGCTTATCACGCTATTATTATAATAAATTAAATTAAAATAATAAATTGAAAAGTGAAATAATTAGGGTAGATAGGTCTCATCTGGATTTTCCAAGTACTGATGGCGAAATGAAATATGAAATATGAGATGTCAGGTCTAGTTCCAACAGCTAAATACATGAGTGACCCAACTGCCTCGCGAAACGGATATTGTCCAGCATGACGGCCTCTACTAAGAGAATTACGTGTTTTCTCAGATGGAGTTGAGACTGGTTTTCAATCGTTCATGAAGAATTTATTCAAAAGTCTCCTCGCATAAGCAGCTTGATGAATCATTACAGCACCGTCTTGTCTTCGTGAAATTTTCAGCCAAAGAAAATAGTTTGCTTCACCATGTGTAATCTCCTGCTGTAGATATTATATTTAGTAAATCATTCACATCTTCTTTACTTGACGCAGCCACCAAACCATCATCGATATAAATCGATGTGCTAATAAATACACAAGGATCATAAAGACTTACTTTAAAGGTAAATTGTAAATCTAGAGAACTTCTTGTTCCAGCACCTTGAAGACTGCTTAAGCCCAGAGAGACTTTTCTCCAACTTGCAGACTGTGCCGCTTCCATCATCGTACCCCTCAGGTTGCTGCATAAAGATGTCCTCCGATAGATTGCCATTCAAAAAGGGGGTTTTGATATCAAATTGAAACAATTTTAGATTTTCGGCTGCAGCAATAGGTAAAATTTTTCGAATTGAAGCAAATTTGACGACAGGACTAAATGTTTCAGAAAGATCTAGACCATATTCTTGACTATGCCTTTTAAAAACTAGACGGGCCTTATAATGACTCTGTCGAGAGTTTTACTTTATAAACCCATCTATTACCGATTACCTTTATTCCTTTGGGTAAATTGACCATCTGCCAGTTATTGTTTTTGAGTAAACTTGTGATTTCCTCGTCCATCGCATACTTCCATCTTTCTGCCAGTGGAGAATCCATTGCTTTTCGAAAATTTTGAGGTTCAATAAGTTTAGCCAGAAATGCAAAGCCCTCAGACATAATAAAGTTTGATTGTTTTCTCTTACGCAGTTTTGATCTGTAATCTTATTGAAATGAGTCACATTTTGCTTTATCATTCTCCTGGATTTTTTCTAGACTCTTAGATCTTGGGGGTTCTTCTTTGCAAAACAAGGTTTCTACAAACATCAGCTAACTCTTCCTCGTCTAAACCAGATGTTTGTTTACCACTTTCAGCATGAACATCACAATCATTTACGCCGCCTTTGTTTGTTTGTTACCTAACTGAAAATTGTTGGTATATGTAAATATAATTTGGAAGTTATAAGTAGGCAGACAATTTTTTCGATTTAGACTTCTTGACTTTTTTTGCACTAAGTCTAAGTGGTAACAACTAAATGAACGTCAAACGAGACAAACGCACAATGCGAAAATGAGATTACAAATTGAAAATAGCTGCACATGCACATTGTATCAAAATGACGTAAAAATGGCAGTTGTCAGATTGTTTGACATTTAGAATTACATCTTTTACAATTTGTTTCAATAACTTCATTAAACTACAATAACTACATAAACTACGTAACAGATGTAACAATTAGGTAGTTTTTCAAAAATTTGACAGTTCGGCCAACCCTGAACAACATACACGACAGCTGGTAAGTGGTCATATAAACAGAAATCAAGGTATGCTTATTATGAACGCCATGTCGCCATTTTGGAAAACTGATGACGTAGTAGTCATCTCCGATTCTGACAATCAAGTTTTTTTTCAGTTTGATTGTAGTTGTTTTCAATTAAATAAAATGTTTTCTCAAAATGCATAACTGACGTTCGGGCGAACGGCCCGTGAGAAAGATGACTATAACGTCACAAAAAACCTGCCAAAAAATCTAATGAGCATACCTTGTTTTCTGTTTATCATGGTAAGTGGTAAAATGCAATCTATGCACCGATGAAATCGAATGTACATTTTTTACATAATATTTTACTTCAATGTCCTTATAATTCGCAACTAGTCTTGCCTGAGAATTTTATAAGTAGAGGCAAGAAGATTGAGAAAATTGTCTTCTAAATTTGTCAAAGTGTTTGTTCTCATTTTGAGTACCGAACTATTCTCAACTTTTTTGTAATAAAAATATTAATTAGCTTAACTCAGTATAGGGAAACTTCATGATTAGGCAATTTGTATTATTAGACCGTATTACGAGGTATTATAAGTATTATTGATTATATTCTAACGTAACATTCAGGGTTTCATTAAGATTACCAAAGACCTTTCCTTAGACTGCTTCCGAAGTGATCTTTGGACACAAGTCTGAGTTCCGCAAGGTTCTTCTCTGGTTTTGTCCAGAGACATTCAGGGTTTCTTTAGGATTCCCAAAGAACTTTCCTTAGATCGACTTCCGAGGTGATCTGTGGACACAAAAGTGATTTCCGCAAGGTTCTTTTACTCTGGTTTGTGTGCCGGATACACTAAAGATGAGTTCCCAAGGTTCTTCCTCTAGGTATTGTCCAGAAATATTCAGGGTTTCACCAAGATTTCCAAAGAGCTTTCCTTAAAGTTCTTCTTCGAGGTCTGGGTCTGTTTGTGAATCAGGGACACTTAAGGTGAGTTCCAAAAGGTTCTTTCTCTGGGAATTGTCCAGAGACATTCAAAGTTTCTATATCGAATCCCAAAAGCTCGGGGTTCCTCTTCATGGGACTCTTTGGACAAGTATATGAAATACTTTGTTATTTTTTTTGTTTTTAAAAACTGAACTAATTGTAAAAAAAATGTGAAAATTATATACATAAAATAAGAAAACTAAATAAAATTGAAAAACTAAATTAAAAACAAATTATTGTTTACATTTCACTGAGACTTTATCCTTCAAACCCAAGTTTTTTGCTTCTTTGGGAAGGATCCTGGACACCGTCGAGCTTACCCCATCCTTTGATAAAAAGCTTTACAATGCTTGATCCTTAATCAATCTGCGCTGATCCAGGTTCAGAGCCTTTAGCTGCCGTACTTTTTGCCACAACTACTGTAAACTAACGGTAACGGTTTGTTTTATAGTTTATCTTGCGACGCGTGTTGTGTTTTTTATACTGACCTTGCTATAATAGTCCACAGAAGACAAGTTATAGGCTCAGGGGTAAATTCGACTCGTTGTTGGTCGCCTTTGTAGATTTAATTTCAGGGTTAGTTTTTTTTGGTACTAGCTGCTCTTTTTTATCTTCTGGTAAAGGTTCGGGGCAACATTCCTGTAACAGAATCCATCGATCTACGATTTCTCATGTTGTTAATGTTTACTTCTGAGAAGCCCTCTGGTTGCAAATTAATTAATTGAGCACAGTTACTAAACCAAAGGCATGAGGGTTGTTCGTGGTCTCAAAAATTCCAAAACTTTCCCCTTACCCCATGACGTTGTTGCGTTGGTCGTAATTTGCAAGCCCTAAAGTAAACTTTTCAAAGTTTTCGAAGGTAAAGAAAAACCAAACTTTTGACAAAAACAAAATTTTATAAAATTCTAATGAAGTAACTTGCCACTATCCTTTTATCTAGCAGACACAATAAGGTTTTTTTTTTGTCACCAGTGTTGTACACAGCAACATAGTTTAGTTGGTTCTCGTTTAGCGGTGAATTGGTGGAGTACCTATTTGTGGATGTTGCTGTTAGTGTTGGATAGAACAAATGTACCTATAGAGGTCTTTTTCTTCAGGTATCCTTGGCATTGTCGTTTGATGGTTGTCTTGGCTTGCTCTTTAGTTATTTATTGAATTTATTCAATTATTTATGTTAATATGGAATGAATGACGAGGTACATGTGTTTTTCTACCTCCATCTTGGTAAAAGGACTCTTGTTTGCTTGTTTTGTTGGTTTTTTTTTTGTTTTGTTTTTCTGCCACAACACAGAGGCATCCCTTCCTAGTCGTCGGAAGGATAATCCATATCCATATCGTTGTTGGGAAGGTGATGTCGGGAGAAAAAAAAAAAAAATATTTCGAGCAACAAGGTCTTCCATCTACCATGAATACCCATATACCCAGAATAGATATAGGTTTGTGACTTCAATTTTCCTTCTTGGTATGTTGTTTTGAAAGTTTTCATTATCCTAGCCAAATTGAGGCAATAAATTTTAATAGTGTCAAGTGTTAGACACATGAAAGGATGTGCGATTATTTCTTGATTTTTTTGCTTGTCCGTTTGGAATTCGGATCCTTTTTTCTATATAGCTTGTTTGTGGATATAGAATATAGATAGATGCGGAAAAGTCACCTTGGTTGGTGTTTCATTTTGTTGTACTGCGCTGTGTCCCAAGGTGCTGTCCCAGGGAGCAGTTATTTCTATATCATCGTGTGCGTTGTTGGATCCTGATGGCTATACGAAAAAGGTATTTCATAATTAAGGAGTCATGTTTTTTTTTTGTTTTTGTTGCTGCTTTGTGTGATTCATTAACTTAAGATGGAGTCTCTTGTTTTCAGGTCTCGCCGCCGCCGCTGCCCGTTGCCGTCGCTTTATACTCTCCATCGCAATGTGAATCGTGGAGAGTTGAGTCTTACTTTGCAAATGAATTGTTTAGTTATTCATCTAATGGATGCTGCGGAAGTGGGAGCAAAGGAATTGCACTCACTTAAGTACATCCATATCTGAGTGTCTTGCTTGGTGTATAAAGTATAGCCTTTATCCGCCGTTTGCTACTGCCGTGTCGCCGTGATGCTGATGCTACTGTGAATATAGAAAGTGCAGGTAGAATTTTATATGTGACACTTACTCAGAGTTTGTTACAGTGCTAGATTCATTTTTTAAACTCATTTCTCTGCTGCTTTCCTCCATTACTCATAATTAAAGGAATTCATTTGCACAGGAAGTCCTCCAAAGCCTGGCTCTCTCTCTCTTTCTCTATCGGTCTTTCTTTCTTGCTCTCTATAGCTGGCTATGGTTTAAAATTTAGGGCGCTGTTATAGAAAGGGGGTCGGTATATAGTGTTGTAGAAATTACAAGTCCTTTTTGATGGTATGTATGTGTGTGTGGGTGTTGTATTTAAATGTGTGACAGCAAAGAGAATATTAAATGAAAATTTCCTAGGCATTTGGAATGGGTATGGGGGGCAGGGTATAGGGTATATATGGGAAATAATTAAAATTATTCTGATTGAGGTACAGGAACAGGATCTGCGTATTTTCATGGATGAAGGAAAGTGTAGAACGGTTGATTTGGGTGAAGAACTGAAGAACGTACATACAAGTTCTTAGGTAATTTGTGTGACTTTAGACCTGTAGATGGGTTTTGCAAGATTCTTATGCGGCACACTCACTAATTAAAAATTTTCTTTCTTAGGCATGTTTCTCATATACCTTCCTACCTACATATGTGTTGAGCACTTTTGTTGATACGTTAAAATACATAAATAATTCACGAGCTTCGAGAAGAGTAAATTTAAGCTTTTTGTTTTATCAACAACAATTTTGATAAAACTTGTGATAATAATAAATGGACTTAAGGTCCTAAGGGTATGGCTCATAAGATTGATATATGGCCATAAACCTATACCTATACGTTTGCTGATATAAAAGGTGTTATTTGGGGACTTGAGTTCACTTGTGAATAATAAAACAAAACATAATTGTTTCACTGATTGTTGTTCGTGCCTCGATTTGATCACATTGAATAAAATTTGGCTCGTAACCTAGTCAATGATAAATTCAAAATATAGTGTATATGGGTTAGAATGTATAGTATAGTTGCCAAATATAATGGGCTGAAAAACTCCACACTAGTGCCGAGAGCTTTAGGCAGAAGAGAACGGATTTTGGTTTATCGTTAATATTGTGAAAACTGATCGTATAACTGAAAAATTATTTACAAAATCATTACACATAAAAAAAGTGTCAAAATTTAAATTCAATCAAATGTAAAAAAAAATCCCAGGATTTTTTCTATAATTTCAGCCCTAAGCGACTAGTTTTTAATAAAAATGACTTCTCTAAGCCATTTTAATTTTGATCCAAGAAGACTCTGGTACATAGCAATTAGTTTATAAAATATAGCACTTTGTAAAATTGCCAATTTTATTGAAATCGTATAAATTTTTCAAGTTGTTTTCGGGGAAAGCGAATGGCGCACGTGTGCCAGAAGTTATACTTCTTATCATGTATAGTTTTGCTTGGATATGTAAAATTATTGAAGTGTAGTGAAACGATTTATAAGGGGAATTTTTTCAAAGAAGCATAATGTGCTTTTTTGTGAATTTTATTGAAATATTTTATATAATTGATATTTTATCGACCAAACACCCCTGTAATTTGGTTTATTTTTGGGTTCCACCAATTTCCAACGGTCTTTTTGAAGCCTGTAGCTGACCCATATTAAATTTTGATCAAAATTACTGCTGAAAATTAAAATTTGTAGTAAAAAATTTAAAAGTAAATTAATAGAAATTCAATTTTTTTTTTTTTTATTATTTTTATTATTATTATTATTGTCGGTGGATATAAGCCTCCCCCAAGGTTTTCCACATTGTTTTGTCTCCCGCAGTCAGTTCCCATCTGTTATGTTGTTTACTAACACTGCGTATGCCGTCTCTACATATTCATTGAGTGCTTCTCAAAGTCCTTCGATTGTCAGTCATCCGCGCTCCATGCCCACCCAGTACCATTTTTGCCGCCTTGCTTTTTCGATAACGTCAGAAAAGTCTGTCATGCTTCATAGAGTTACGTTTCGTATTCTCTGCGCGATCTTTCTCTTTCCGCGCTTTTTCAGTTTTCTCTGTGATTTTCTTTGCTCCGCTATTTTATGCTTTTTCTCGTGGTATTAAACGCCTTTTTCGTAACATATCTTGCTATTCTCCGAAGTTTTCAACGATATTCTACAGGTATTCCGCGATTTTCCCATGGTATTCCGCGTTTTCTAACGGTGTAGGGCGTGGTATTTAACATATTTTTCCGCGACCATCAAATAACAGATGTGGGTACTGTACACTGCACGGTCTACATTAAGTAAAAAAAAAAAATGTATACTTTAAACATTTAACAATATAAATTTACGTAGGTACAATATCAACTTACAGTGCTAGAAAATTGATATAAAAACCTAAAAACCATCAAAAGGAATAAAGTAAGTCAATTTGAAATACATAATTCAATTCATGTTTCAAGAATCTAATTTCCTTTGATTTATATTAGTGCATATGACTTCATGTTACAGTAATTAGTTACACCACATAGGTATTATATTATTCAATGCATAGATGATTATGGAAGGATCAATCCTTGGCTGAGTGAAATACACGTGTTTTTCATTACAAAGAGTCTTAAATTATACTAAAAACGTTTTTGTATTTTGAAAATTTTTTTATGAGATGACTCTTTTTATTAACTTAATATTCTAGACTTGATAGCCTACTATGAATTGATTTTGAACAAATTTCAATCATTAAACCCGTTCAAGTTTCCATTTGACTCTGGTCGATTTTACCTTTATGAGAATAAACAAATATTGAATTTGGCAACTAATAAAAGAGCCAATCATTTGTCAACTGCACACATCTACCAGGAATTTGAAGTTATTACACAACATTTGTTATTATGTCCTCAACATTTGACCCTACGCACGCTTCACATCGTTATACAAACTTTATATATTATTTGTTAATCCTTGCACAGTTTTAATATTCCTCGTTGTGAAACATAGCCTTTCAACATTTTGCTCATTATTTGTTATCAGACGCATGCATTTATGGATCATTTTGTATCTTAAAATGACGGGGATGATGCCCCCATGGCAAACCAACGCAAGTTAATGAGAGATCCATTCCGGGTTGTGTGATTGATTTTCAACGGACGGTCCAACATATCTTTATAAAGTACATTACGTAAATGAATTTGGAATGTTGTGAAATATAAAATTTTAGATTTAGTAAGTACCAAGAGAAATAAAATGCATGACTGATGGATCCCACATACTTGCTCTTAGGGTCAAAGTTGCTCTGGATGCTAAAGCTTTTTAAAAATAAAGAATTTTAAAAGAAATAAAAAAAAAAAAAAAATTCATAACTTAAATGACTTCAACAACTTCTTAAATTGTTTTGAGCTTCGAACTAAGTATGTCATTTGATTTCGTTAAGAAGTATAAGAATTTATCTTCCTTAAATCGTTAAAGTAGTTTAAAAAAAAAAATTATATATAAAAATACTCAAGCCTTGTTACTTCTCCGTACACGTAGTGTAAAGGAGGTTGAAATTCCTGACATATGTATATTTACATATGATTACGAATGTAGTAGCGAACACACCCAGACGAAAAGACACATACAGTTCTTTGGTTATGATTAATGACTAAACCTCTGAACGCTTTTATCCGAACTTCGAAGTTTCGAACTTCGAACGGAACGAAATGGAACGGAACGAAATCTGTCTATATCTGTCTCTATCTATCTGTGTGTATTTTTCTCTTTTGCTTAACGAAACTGGAGATCTCTGGAACCTTCGAGAAGAAAAATGAGAGGAGTATAAATACGAGGTCGGAGAAGGAGATCGGAACAGTTTAATTTTGATAAGAATAAGTGGTTTTGAAATTGTAATTTGTAAGTGTTATTTCTTGTTAATTGTAAAGAGTAATAGTGAAACGATTTGTTTTAGATAAAAGTGTTTAGTAATCTGAAAGTTAATAAAAATGTATAGTAAAAAGTGGAAATATGTTTTATTTTGAATCCAGAAAAACATTACAATATTATATGAAAGGTCTTTAAGAGTGTATTTGCGATATAGGCCAAGTTTAGGATTCGTAAAATAATCGAACTCGAAATAACAATCAAACATGATTATTATTATGATTATGTCTGTCTGTCTGTCTATGTATACCTCGAGCTACAGCATATTTTTTTACGTTTTGGTGGTTAAGGTTCTTTGGTAATTCCCTAGAGGGAAAATTTAACTTATTTTAAGGTCCAAAATTAACGGTACCTGCCATATAATGAATATGGAAAAGTTGAATTTTATTAAAAACGTCTCCAACGATTTTGATAATAATTTAAACAACTCGTTTTAGAAAATGTTAAAAAGCGAGTTTTTACAATTATTTTCAGAATTTTGGTAAAAAAAATGATTTTGGAAACATGCTTTAAACAAACAATTGTTTACAACATAGAACATTATCACTCGGATTACAGAATCCAAAAATGATGATCTGGGAATTTTTAATTTTTATATGTTGAGGTAATGCCGGATTTATACGACAGACAAAATGTCATTACATTATTGTTGTCATTAACTTTTAATTTAATAATGACAGCTTGTACCTACTGTCATTATGTTTGAATCAATGTAGAGTTAGTGACAAAAATAATGACTCGTATAAACCCGGCATCAGGATTGATAAATGTCAACAATGTCAAAAGACATGGGGCAGTTTTAGTAAGTGGCAGTCTTGCTACTTGGATCGATAATGCAGTTGATCCACCGATTCTCTGATTGAAATTTGAAAACGATATACTACTAAGTTTATATATTTAGTCGATCTTTTCAGTGATTTACAGTTCATTTTGTACAGTTCTTAAATTCTTCTATTAGTTTTCTATCATTATCGGTTCTGGCTTTTACTTATACATGCTAAAAAGTTTAATATCCGTCAAATTCAAATTTCTATGAAAAGTCATCTCTATCACAAATCAGTTAAATCACTCATTAAAGCCTTAACTACAACGGCCACTTTTTACAAAAAAGTACAATAACTGAAAGTGTTTTTTCGGTGAAAAGATGTTTTTTTTTCGATGAAAAGTACAAAAATTGTTTTTAAAGGCAACAACTTTCGTACGTTTTCCAAAACTAATCTGTCGCGTGTCGGGAAAACAAGTATACAAATTATCACTTTTTGCAAAAAGTTGCCGTTGTAGTTATACCTAAAAATCCAAATCCAAGAAAAAATTGTTTAACAATAAAATTATATCTACAAAATGAGATGTTTACAAACGCCGTGAGTAGATTAGGTTGGGGGTGGGGGTAAAAAGAAACACCTAAAACGCGCACATTGCCAAAAACGACGTAAAGTTGTGAAAAACCTGATTGACTACTTTGAAACATATAATATTCCATCACTTCTTTCATAGATGGCGCTTATTGGAAATTAATAGCATTTGTAGTTATAATTTAATTTTGATTTAAAAAAAACAAGAATCACAATAGTACCTAAGGTTTGGCTCATAAATGAGCAGTAAGGGGTTAAGTATGAGATTTGCATTCATCAATGTCGTTGTTTTTAAAATTTGAAACGGGTGATTCCATTGTTTTGCTCTCAAATGAAGTTTACAAATATTACTTAATATTGATCTGGGAAAATTCATTACTTCCGTCAACATAAACATAATTATGAAAACAATACAATTTATACCTCAAAATTTCAAGCTAATATTTATAAAACCCCTTTCCAAATATGTATGTTCATAGATATTAGAAAATCAATACCCAAAAAAAGCCACACAAACAGCCTTGAGCACAGTCCTTAAATCCACATATAAACTGTATATCACGGTTCTCTATAATTGAAAATTAAGTGTCAATGGCGTCAAGAAACATTGCTTTCCAACCTTATTATAATTTTTATGTTCAAACATAAACCTACGTAATATATTGACGCACTCGTATAGATGTTTCATTATAATACACAACACTTATAAGCAAATATATGCGATACCCCAATTTAATTTAATTTATTTTCGAGGAATTATTATTCTTTGGTTGTTTGGTTTCTTGCGCTTCTGCTATCAGCCGATATGCGAGAGTATGAGCCTCGAAGGATGGCGACCGGAAGGGGAACAGAAACTGACATCACCAAAACAACCCACAAAAAATTATGCATTACGACTTTAGTGGCCATAAACATGTTTCGTTCGGGTTGCCTCCGCAAGACCAATATCGAACCTTTCCAGCCGCTGGTGCTGGTGCTGCTGCCGCGCCACAGCCCACCCAATGCCGACGAAGCTGGGTCATAAAACCTTCGATACTTTCGTAAGGATTAATTGGTATTTGCAATTAAGTTTGCCCATAAATTTCACCGTTGTACGCGACAATGAGGCAGCCTTGGCATCGCGATTGGGCCATCATCGCAGGCAGAGAGTATTTATTTTTTTTTTTGTGTATTTGTGCAAAGGCGTTTGTCCGCATTCGATAAAACCGAACTGCGATTTTTGCTTCCATTCGACCGACCAACTACGACAACGACGACGATAACGCACAACGGCGGCGGCGGCGGCAGCCACGTCGAACATTTTTTTCGCATTTTCCCGTGTTGACTTTTCATTTGTGTTGGCTTAAAAGGAAGTAATTCCAATGTGGCATGACCCGAAGTGAGATGCCTTTTTGGCTTTACCATCATACTACTTGAGGCTGGGGGCTGGGAGACCCACCCCAAAGCTGATGGCGAAAAAAAAATTTTGTTCTCCTTCTGATAAAGTAGTCCTCGTCCATTTTAATCTGCGATTGCAAACAGAGCTGACGAGGAATGACCACTCGACCATTTTCAACCAGTTCAATACGGTTTGGTTAAGGGATGATGATCTGGCGATGAAAGTGATGGGTTTTGTCATTGGTTAATGGTGGGGGGGCCATCTGTGTGTGTTGTACGCGCGTTCCATGTTATTCACGCACGGGATTAAAGATTTATGTTACATATTTTACTTGGCTATAAATTTTGGGCTTTTTATTTTTTTCAAAAAAAAAAAAAAAAAAATAAATTTATTATTTTATATTCTGTGATAAATGGCATTTGAAGGCACGGGCCCCAAATAAAGAAGTTGAGAGATGTCGAGGTTTAACCCATAATAATAAAAAAAAAAATAAACCTTCATATGCTTGGATATGTAGATAGTTTTTAATATTGTTGTGCAACTAAAAAATATGCATGCAGAAAATGCCCTGAATAATCTATAAATGTACGATGTGGGACCTTCACATTTGTTGTGGAATGTTGTTTTATATCGTATTAGTAATACAGGGTGTCACTTAATTAGTCATGAAAAATTTAAGGCTAATTTTTGTGCTTATTGTAAGATGAAAGTTTTTTTAAAGTAAGCAAAGTTCCAAAGTTGATGTTGATGGTTCGATAAGTCGACTTTTTACTTGTGATATAGTTACTACAATACATATATCAAGTTATGCATTCGTACAAAAAAAAAATTGAGATGATTGTTATCTCAACTTTTTTACGACATTTTGCGATCATAGAGAGTGAAAAAAAAATGGGTATGACAATTCTGTCCGTCTGGCTGACTGTCTGTCTGTCTGTCTGTCTGTATGTATCAGGGGCTACAGCCTAAACGGATGGGTTGATTTACGTCAAACTAGATATGTGGTGTTTGTTGGAGACTATTGTCAGATGTTTTTTGAATTTTTTTTTTTTTTGACCAAAAATAACGGTACCTGGCATATACCGGATTTAGAAAAAAACTCATTTATCTCAAAAATTATTCCTACGATTTTGATAAAAAATGGCGTACCAATTTGTTGTTATAAAAGTCCCTGAAAATTTTATATAGGAAAAATAGTTTTTATTAAAACCGGCTCTAACGATTTTATAATTTTTTTTTTCTAAAAATTTATAATTATAGAAGAAATTAAATTGCATACTTTGTTTAGAGGTTAAATTCATTTAAGAAGCTGTTTTAGTCATTTGAAAATCGAATTTTATGCTTTCTTATTTTTACTTGCTCTATAGAACAAGTATTCGTTTCGTGTGAAACGAAGTCCAAAAATGAAATTTCGAGTTATTGGATTTTTCTTGAAAACGGCTTTAACGGTTTTGATTAAACTTGGTGTATTTTATGTAATAAGTGATTGCAAGAATCCTGCGTTTCTCAAGAAATTCGAATAACGGAAATATGATGAACACAGTTTTCGGGAATTTTTCCATAATTTTAAGTTTTCCGTATATATCATTACTATCTCAACTGATTTCGTTCAAATCGTGTCACCAGATTGTACTCATCCTTTCAAAACGTATTGTGTATTTAGTTTTTCAAAAAAAAAAAAAAAAATTAGAAAAAAAAATTAACAAAAAAATGAAAAATACATATATATAATAACTTTAGACTACAAGAGCAAGTTCGTGCGATCCAGTCGTGCATTTTACTTTTTCTAAAACTGCATTTAGAATTTTTTTAATCAAAGGCTTTGCAAATATAGTCACTTTATCTCTTTTAAGCAAGTACGTGTAATTTATATAATTTCGATTTTGAAACATCGATTAATACAAAAAAAAAATGTCCATTAGTAGACTAAGACCGTCATTTAATACTAAAAAAAAACGTCTATGGTAATTTCCCAAAATTACCCATGTTATAGCTGACCAATGAAGTAAATTTTTTAGAAAAACAATTTTGAAAATCGTTAGAGCCCTTTTTAAAAAAAATAATTTTTGTGTATAAAAACTCTCAAACCTTGTTTATAAATAAAATTGGTATGCCATTTTCAAGATTATATTTTTATACATCTAAAACCAAAATTTCAAAAAAAATCAGTAACCCATTTTCGAAAAATTGATTTTTCAAAAAAAAATTTTGAAAGATTTTTTAAAAATCCAAAAATTATTTTTGTTTTTAAATTCTATGTCAAATAAGTTAAGGAGCTTCCTTATAAAAAAATTAATCAAAATTGGTTGAGTCGTTTAAGTGAAAGTCAAAAACGAAAAAAATCGGTTGTATGGGAGGTACCATTATTAGAATTTTTACATTAATTTCAAAAGTATGACCGTGCTAACGAAAGCAGACCCAAAAATTTCAATCAAAATTGTAAGAGCCGTTTTTGAATAAAGGTAACTTTTCCTTAATGGTTATATGGCAGGTGCAGTTGGTTTTGGCCCTAAAAAAAAATTCAATTTCCCCTCTAGGGACCCTTAACCAGCAAGTTTAAAGAAAATTGGTTAAGCAGTTAAGGCTGTAGTTCGAGGTATACACAGACAGATAGACAGACAGACAGACAGATAGACGGACAGACAGAATCACGAGACCCACTTTTTTCACATTCTCTATCATCGTAATGACATGTCTGATTGTTATCTCGAGTTCGATTTTTTTACGAATCCAAAACTTGCCCTATAGCACCTATATCGCAAGTAAAAATATAATTGCTTTTCGGAAAGATTTTCAAAATTTTTATCTACAATAAGTCGTTGTAGAGTTATATATAGATTTAAACTCGGAAATAATAACCCTCTTATCAATTTCTATCTTAAAATTTAAACAGGACCATTTTCGTTTATGAAACCTCTATTTTTATTTTTGCAACTGGCCTATGGGTCTAACTCACAGTCACACATGACATAACAAATAAAGAGTTTTTCGAAAATTGTTTACAGGGGATTTTGGAATTAAATTTGGACAAAATAAAACAAATTTTTATCAAAAACGAATTCTAGGATTCGATTTTCGAAAAAAAAACCATGAATATGCTCCGAAATTTACATTTTTTAAGCCATTGAATAATTGGGGTTTATCTAAAAAAAAACAGAGTTTAAATAAAAATCACTATGAATTATGCCTCATTTGGTTTTAATTTATTTTAACCGGTACTGCGGCAGTTAAAAATTATATAAAAAAAAAAAAATATTGCTTAGTTATTAACTTTCCGTACAAATAAAATATTTTTTGAATTCTTACCTCTGATGAAAATTTTATAAAGGAGGCTTCAACATAACTATTGGCCTTGAAAGCAAGTACCTACGTTTCGTAATTTCGTAGCAGGACCGCATTTACAATAAAAGACCCTGTCCAATAATGATAAGGACTGGGATCAAAAATATTAATGCATTATATCTTACGATTAGAATCAACGCAGAATGTCACCCTATAAGGCAGGTAAAAAGTCCCCCAAATTCCCCTTTTGCTTTTATTAACCACTTCGTTGATGATCTGTAAGGGTCCAAAGGTGCAGTTTTGTTTTAAATAAAAAAATAAATAAGGGTTTCGAAGAGACGTTAGCTCAAAAATTCCCCAAATTCTACTTTTGCAAAATTCTAAATAAAACGATTTAGTAAATATAAGCAACTTTAAAAATAAAAACAAGATACGTGTGATCCAGTCACACATTTAGTTCATGTACTCATTCAACAATAAAGTAAAATTAAAATCATCAGAGCTGATTTCGAGTACCAAATGTTACATTCCAAGAATCTTATTTCTAATGGCCTGACCAGATTAAGAGTGACTTCTTCGTCTATCTTTAGTTTTAAATGCTATGCCTATGACCAAAAAACTTATCTAGATAACATTTTGTAAAGTAAAACCATCAAATTGAAAATTCCAAAAAAAAATTATTCATCTTATTTAAACATTGTATGATGCAGCAACATTATGTACAAACAACACTCCAAAAGTGTGCCACATTTCTTAACAATTCCAAAACTACAATCCCTCTGAGCCTATATCAAACGGAAATATTAAATAAATCCACAAGTTATCACTAATTAAAATTCCTTTCAAACAAATAAACTTCGACTCGGCCTCTCTTACCGAAGAACTTCGTCTTGTATTAAAATAACTTAAGTTTTGAAATGGGTTGCTGCCGAGCTTTAAGGGTTCAAATCCCTCAAGAAAAAGAAAAACAAGAAAAAAAAAAAAAAACATTTTCTCCCACAACTGCGGTTATATTGCTTTCCTCTGGACTGACCTTTGATATGTTTACTAAATTTCCCATTATCCCCAGCACATTCTGATAATGCTTTCTTCTTTTTGCCATTTCAAGAAAACTTATTTTGCCAGTCAGTCTTTCCTCCTATAGATCCGTGCCAACGTTTGCCCTCCGGCATATATGGCATTTCTGCCACATCAGGGAAACAGGAGGCAAGAATCAGCCGGCCGGGAGGAGTAGGGAAGGGACCCAGGCAAATGCCATTATGCCATTGCCATTGCCATCGCATATAAACACTCTGTGGGTTATTTAAATTTCATTTCATGTTCAAACTCAAAAAGTACTTGCAGAAGTAGTTATCATTGTGGCATTGAAGACGATCTCTCATCTCATCTTTTAGCCTTCATCCTACCAACTGATTCCCATTTTCCATTCCGAACTCCCCCTTACATAAATGGATAGGGCTTGAGGGGGGAAAGGGAGACGGGAATAGAGAGCAGGGAGCAAAAGAATCGAGCCAAGTAGAATACCTTTTTCGAATTTGCAAAGTTTCTTCCAAAGTTTATATCCACAAAACGCTTGAATTGAGTTTGAAAAGCAAAACTACGAGCAAACCATTGCAACTACCACAGCTAACCAACCAGCGGTAGTAATAGCATCAAACCAAGGAACTGATGCTCAGATACTGTGCTGCCAGAGAGCTAGCTCCCTATGCCACGCCACGCCACCACCACCAAGACGACGATGACGACGACGACAAGAAACGGTGAGGAACAACAAAGAAAATTATCTAAATGTAACTTTCCATTATGCAAATTCTTACACAGCCAAGACTTCAAGGTTGAGGAGGTCCTGGTCCACAGTTACAATCACAGGCGTTTTTGGTGAATGGGGGGCGAGGGTGACGGTAGATGTTGTTTCGTCTTACTCCATAAATTGGTTAAATTGAAAGTCTGTTCTTGTTCGAGTACACGAGGATTCGTCTACTAGTTTTGCTTATATGAGTGCACTGGCATGATGGGTTAGTTACCTTTACCATTACCTTTGTCTTGTTACCTTTTCAGTTTGGGCTTTCATCTTCTTATGAAAAGTTTCTAGAAGTCATATTCTTCATTTAGTTTTATTTTCTTCACTCTCTCTATCTCTCTCTTGGCAAGCATGTACTACATACGTTTGCATAAAGATGAGGAGAGAGAACACAGCTTCAAGAGGTTATTTTGAACTTTTGTATAATGACAAGGCTAATGTGGAATTTGATTTGGGAAAATGTTGACGAATTTCATGCAATCGCTTCAAAAGAACGAAGTGGAAATGCAAACAGTTTTCTGATGATAGAGAATCATCATACTAAAAATATTGCACAATGAAAAGTTTCTTAAGTGACTTTGTGTACTAATAAAAAAATAAGTATTTATGAAAAACAATAATTTAAGGCTAACTTTTGATGTGTACAAAGGGTTGTTATGCGCAACCAAGAGGACGAAAGAGTCCACAGGTTTTTCACAAAGTCGGCCTCTGACTACCAACTCCTACTCCTACCTCCAAGCGAGGAACATCGGGTGCCTTGTACCTCAGCAGGAGAAAAGGGTTGAATTATGTGAAAGGCTGTTGGGGGCAGCAGACGAGAGAGGGGGGCGGGGGGGGGGAGGAGTGTTCTCACTAAGACATTCCTTCTTTCATCAAGGCGGCAGCGGAGGAATTCCCATGACGGAATCAACGGTGGCGTCTACAGTTCCAGTTAGTCTGAACTACTTGGTGAACACCTTTTACGGGCTACTACGACATATTCGAAACGCAGGCCGATAAGGAGCGGTTTTAACTGGTTACCCACTCTTGGAGTTAACTAAGAGTCTGGTCCTCCAGGTTGGGGGTTGTGCGTCGGGGTAACTTATCTATCACGGAAAAAAAATTAGTTCCGAAACAACAACATGCCTCGGATACGGATGGACAATGAATTTCGAATCTGTACGTGTAATGTACTATCCTCACCTCATACAGGCCACTTGCAGCCGAACCATTAGTGGAGAACCTGGATAGGCTAAAGGCTGGAGCAACAGCTATCCAGGAGGTGCGATATTATGGAGAGGGCATGGGATGAAATCGTGTGACATCTACCATGGGAAGTGCTTCAAGGAGCAGGGTCAGCGGCTGTTTGGGTGCGGTTTTGTAATAAGGGGAAGACTGATGCAAGAAGTCTTGGCAAATTGATCACATCGCTATTGACGAAAGCCATGCTTAAAGTATCTTAGATGTCCGAACGTTCCGGGAAGCTAACGTTAACTCAGACCACTACTTGTTAGTGTCTCGAGTACGGATGCGGAATATTGCCATGCCCATGGTACGCAGCAGAATCTGATGGATTGTTGCTTTAACTTCATCTAGAAAGACTAGATCTGTAGATTAGTTCGGTGTGAAGTTTCCCTGGAAATGAGCTGCAAACGCTTTTGCTTTGTCTTGTGGCGTTGTTGCTTCTCCATTGTTGGTTATAATCACTTCCGGCATTGATGAATTCTGTCCAATAATTCTGTTGATGAAAGCATCAGGTCCAGGTTTTATTGACTGCATTCTCTTTTGGAATTGTATGTTGTTTTGGTGTTTGATGGAGTTATGGAACATAATATTGGTGCATTGAAGTTCGCTCCACACTGTCTGGTAGTTGATGTTGGATATGTTCAACTCTCGCTGGTGAATCCTTTGAAGACGTTTCCTTAATCGTTGGCGATGATTGTACAGGCTATGAACATACTCTGGAAAGTGGTGGTATCTGTCCTTTGTAGTCTTAGGCTTCTTTTGGTTTTACAACGCGCCTGTAATCATTGACTTCAAGGAGTCAATAGCTGCATCAAATTCCGTATTCTGCAGACTCCTGTTCTGCGGAGGTAGTGTGATAGTTTTTTTTACATTCCTCTGCAGTTTGTCCCATGCAATTGCATGTTTTTTCTCGCTACATTTAGAAGCCTAAGACCTATTGATCTTTTAAAGGAAATTGTATGAGGTCATATTGATGCAATTATTAGAAAAACAGGTTGTATTTTTAAGAAATATTAATGGTAAACTACCAAAGAGTACTCTCCCTTTATGTCCAGTTGACGTCGAAGAAAAAGTCAAACTTCAAACAAAAATTCCTTATTTATGTGAACAAAACATGAAAATAATTGCAGTTACATTTTTTCGCCTTTAAAAAACATGTGTTGTATTGTTGTGCAATAAAAGATCGAATTGAATTCTTAACTAATAATAACTAAATCAGTTTTATTTAATTGTTTTTTGGACAAAATATGCTAAAATGATGTTTTTAAGTGCATTTTTTTCCGTTTTTAGCGCATATTTTCCATTTTTAAGGGCATATTTTAAGCGCATATTTTCGATTTTTGAGTGCATGAAAATTCCAGCCCTAGTAATTAAGTATAGAGAGAATTTAAATTCGATTTCATTTCCTAAAAATGTTAGTGTTTTTATGTTTCATTAGCAACAATTTTGATATAATACCGTACCGAACCATACCAAGGATTCAATTTCATGCATTACAACATGTAGAGGAATGATTTTCCATAAGAGCACGTGTGTGTATTTATGTCTACAAATAAAACTATAGCCCATATCAGTTATTAATTCTGCAAGTTCAATTTTCATTCCAACAAAATTGGCATCTAAATTTTATTTTCTTATCCTCTCCACTCGATATATACATTTAACACAACAAATTGACAAAACCAATCGACAAAATCTGATCACAATTAAATTCAAACCTCAAATAGCGAAATCGCCGGCAATTACCAAAAGTCTGATGGTCATATAGCTCCAGCAAATATCGTGCTCCCTTACATATTGTAAAATAACATTACACCACAGGGCGGGGGGTGTAGCATTCTGGCCACAAACTTACCCAATTTCCCAATAAAATCTGTAACAAGCAATACACTGGGGAGTGTGTCCCTTTGGTCTCCAAATGCCCTCCGTCATCATCGTATAGTCTTTTTCCACTTGACCATTGGGATAAGAAACCGTTGTTTTTTTTTTCTCCCCTGTCATTTTGTATTTCGAAACCAAACGAAACAGATATCTCAATTTGGGCTAGCAGGCGAATGGACTGGTCAGTGCGGGTGGTGGCGGCCAGCGTGTTAGCCCACACCACCAAATGCAATTTGAAAGAACTCAATAAAAAGCTCAATTTTATTTGTCACTGTAACTGAAAGGACGTGACACTTTTTTTGTCCGTTGTTGTATCCTTGATGTGCAGGAACCTACCACAAACGACGACGACGCTGGACGACATGATTCCATTTACTTCAAAAACCTGAACAAAAACCTAGAATCAAGTCAACTGGCCACTATATGGTTAGCGCGGCGCGGTGTGGCACTGGCACCTTTAAAACCAACTCGCTTGCTACCTGTTTCTTTTTCTTTGACAGTTTCAATTTTGTGTGTGCTGGGGGGAAAAAGGATCTTTGAAGGCCATTTTACCAATATCAGAAGGACGTGCACAATCCTTTTTGTTTGGCTTTGACTGTTGGCTGAGTACTTTTTGTAGTGTGGGAGAAACGAGAAATCAAGGAAGTGTGGCAACTGGCAACTGGCAAATGGAGTGAATTTAATTCACTTTTTTTTTTTTTTCCCTTGTACGAGTATAATTTTAGCTAGGCTGTCCAGTTGAGTTTCTTGGTTCGCGTTTGTGAGGCACCAAAGTGCTGCAATTTAGTTTCGATCAACGCCCTTGGATGGTGAAAGCGATTGTTCTGTAAGAGGTTTTATATTGAAACCATTAATGTGAACAGAAGAATGGAAAGTTTTGTAAGGAGCACACACGTCCTGAAGGATCACAACAAGCACTTTTGTCCACATGTTCTTGGGAGAAAATTGAATTTCTTTTTTAAAGTACATAACTGGTTTTGTGGGAAAAATAAAATATCCTTACAAAAGAAATGAGGTTAAATTTGAACAGGACATGAGGAGTTGGAGTATACAAAAAGCGATTAAAGAGTATTAGACCGAGAGTCTACAACAGATTTAGGGTGTGAGTGATACCTATTATAAAATATGGTTGGTATTTTTAGACAGGACTTTTAATTACATGAGATGTCGAGTTCTTGCAGTCCCTAGGGGATTGTTATGAAATTGAAGTGCTAGGTCCAAAATAAAAAAAAAAAATGCCATACTATAATAGATATTCAAGTAACATGTTTCCCCAGCAAGCTTTTCCGCTCGCTAGTAACTTCCAGGTCCAATTACGCACAGCACGATGGCTACGATTGTGCTCTACGTGGGAGTGCCATCCAGTAGGTTTTTATTCTGATGTGTATACTCCATTAGGGTTTTATTGGAAAACTCGTCGATTTAAAAAATTTTGACCTTTACTCAGTTTTTTAACAAAAAACCGTAAAATTTACTCCACTATACGTGATACACCAAAACTAAATATATACACCAAAAGATAGGTGGTGTAATATAAGATTCCGGTAAAACGAGATTTTTTGAAATTCCACTGAGAAGTTAGGGTGAAATAGTGTAAAATTCAAAAAAGTTATTGTACGTCTCAAAATAGATAATAGATAAATTGAAATTATGATGAGTCTTGAAAGAAAAAATTCTTACAAATCTACTTTTAAATCTAAATATTATTTTCTAAAATCAAATATTTTTTTGAACTTTGAAAATGATGTTTGTGTGGGTAAAGTTGATGTTTTATTGAAACACGAATTATATTCATTGATATTATAGTGAAAAAAAAAATTAGACACACGAATTATATTCAAAATGCTATATAACATTTTTTTGAGCTTTAAAACAATACATACGTTTTCGGAAGTTTATGACTTTTAGATTTATATCATCATCATCGGCTAGACAACCGGGGTCCGGTCCTGGCCTCTTTCAACAAGTCTCTCCACCTATCCCGGTCTCGAGCCGACGCGACGCCATCCAGTTGCGCACCCCAAGGCTTCGCGTATATGTTGTCTATAAATGTGTGAAAAAATTAGATGTTTCAACATTTCTTTCAATGAATAACAATAAAAACAAGATTTTTCAGTCAAAGTTTTTTGACCGTTTCCAACTGTATTTTAATTTTATCTTTTTTATTTTTATATTTTTAAGCTTGAAATTTACACAGCCATTAGATATTGGGTAAATGCATTTTTGTACAAACTTTGACAATTTTCTGTTGTCTGGGGGCCGACATAACGGTAAAAAGAGTTTAGTTTGCGCTGTGCTTAATTGCCATTTACATAAGCCTCCTAAAACTATAATTCGACTTTATTGAGCATCACGATAAAATTACCTTTAATTTGATATTATCACACATAACTGTACATGCTATAAAAGCTTCACAAACTTGAAAAAAGTTTTATCGAAATTCAACAAAATTGTCTGTTTTGGTCGTCCGACTCGACCAACCACCAGTGGAGAACGTACCGTTGGCTCACAAATGAATTCGAGATGGTTTGCTTATAAAATTTGTAATTTTGTTGTTTCTTGTCGGATTTTAAATATTGAGGTGTCTAAATTTACCTGAAATATCAGGCTACAATATGGTGTAATTTTTTGCATACAATTACAAATAAAAATAATGAGTATAAGGTGATTAGGAACAAAATAAATTTTTGTTTTCCTATTCTTCTTGCAATATGGTATGAAATGTGTTTGAGCCTCAAAAAACGATGTACTACAATATTGTTGGTTCAAGTATTCTTGATAGACAATAAATATTTTTAAACATGAAAGTGCACTTTTACAGATTTTAGAAAGAAAAATTTAAAAAAAAATTATTTCATTGGATATTAAAATCTGTTACTTGAGTTTTAGTTGCAGGACTTTATTTCATTGAACAGATTCTATTAGATAAAATGTTGGTCTATAGTTCTGCATAAAAATATTTGACACTTATTAAGTGAAGTGAAAATATGCTTTTAATAAATGCTATAATATTACAAAATTTAATGACAAATTTGATAATTTTGATAATATTTTAAGCTCAATTTCAAGAAGTATCTCTTCTCTTAAACAATGCGATACAATGGCATCAATTATTTTGATATACAATTTTTTTCACACTCACAAGCTTCGCAATATGATGAAATAAAATCAAAAATAGTATAAATTCGAAAAAATTCAAAATATCCCTTTGTCTTAAGCAAAATAGCTTTTGACATTAGTAAAACTAAGTTGAGGTATCAATAGAAAGATTAAAATCTCAGTAAAAATAAAATCAAACAAATTTTTTATTTAAATTGTGTAAAATAAATAATGATAGGAAATATAATTTCTGGCGCGCGTCTCATGTACGCACTCCATTTTTTTTGTTTTTCAATATCTCATCTGGAACGAGTACCTTCTATACAAAATTTTTGAGTTATTCGAGTTTCTCAAAAACGGCTCTTACGATTTTAATTAAACTTTTTAAAGTGATTTCTTCAACAACAATAAATTTTTGAAGATTTGTCAAAAAAAACAAAAATTTATATGCCATTTTTAAGATATCTATTATTTATCAACATCTAAAAATTAAATTTTGAAAAACCAAAATCATGACCCAATATCAAAAAAAAAAAAATAAAAAAAAAAAATAAAAAAAAAGAATCAAAAAAGTGGTCCCCTTTTTTTTAAAAAAAAACTATTTATTTTTGCTTATTTTTGCATATATGTCTTAATAAATAAACACATCAGATAACCCAAAACTAAAATTTTCAAGCTAAGACAGTACATATTTATAATAGATTTGGACTACATGAGCAATTTCGTGCGATGCAGTCGTGCATTATATTTTTATTTTGCAGGTTACTGTTTAGATTTATCAAAATGATCTTGGGATACTGAAAAAAAAGATTTGGAACATGCAACACGGTACGATGCTTTGTAGTCCATCATTTCCGTCCAAAGGGAATTTAGTCTGTAGCTTTGCAGTATACCCCGAATAGATGGACCATTATGAGGCTGGTGAACATGTTTTTGGAATCTGGAAGCATCGCTCTAAGACCGTACCAACGAGATCCCAATGTTCGGGTTCAGGATACATTCGCGACTGTAGCATATACAATACAGGCAAATTCAAGCATTTCGACTCCAAACTTATCAGGTCACATTGGAGGTAACAGACTTCATTACAACGGATACTTCAATGATGCCTTAAACTTGTTTTATGTCCCTGAGGTGAATTTTTTTTTGAAAAAAATCGTGACTGTGAACTAAGTAAAGCAACTTTCGCAAATTAATATGGAAGTAGTTTATTACTTTGTTGCTAATTTGTTGCTTATTAGTTAATGCCCACATGCGAATCCAAGGAGTGAGGTGTAAGATATATCAACAAATTTGCCTTTTGAAAATTAATGTTCCAAGACGTTGCTGGCTCTTAGATTATCATGCTAACAACTTTATTCTTGATATCTCATCCGAGTTAATCTTTTGTTCATATTTCAAGCTTCTTCATTTACAACTTTTTGTTATACACATCAGGTATACCTAATTCAACAAAATAACAAATGAATTCTTCTAAAAGTGAAACTTTTTGTTTAAATATTGTGGGTTTTTCGTGCTTTATAAAAGAAAATACACGTGAAAAAACAAATAAAAAAAAAATCAAATTCGCATGAGATTTGAACATACAAAAAATTACAAAAAAAAGAAAGAAACAAAAAAGAGATTAACTATGTATATTTATGTGTATAGGTATTTTGTGGATACTTATATTGAAAAACAATTATTAGTAAACATCTCTTTATGGCTGTTCACCAGCAGATCCCACCAGTAGTCGGCCCGGCCTATCTCGAATTCGATCCCTATCCAGATTCCAGCTCACTGATTCCACATTTTGCAATTTTACAAACCTAATTTCATGAATATATTTATTTAATTGCTATAATCGCATTTGAGGAGAGCAGCTTTTCAGGGTTTAAAGGCGTGATACCGAGGAGTGTGCAAGGAAAGGCGGCAGGGAATGGTGCGGAGTGTCTACCACCAATTTTGCCCACAAAAGCACTCCATTCGTATGCTAATTACTTGCATGTCATATCAATATTGGGACTTCCATTAAAGGGGATTCGCAAAACAAAAGCTCATAAAAAAAAACGAATACGTGTGCACGCAATTTGTTAAACATGAGCCCGCTATAATGAAAATAAAAATAATAAAAAACAACAACAACAACAACAAGGATATGAAAATTGATAAAAAAAAAATAATTGTACTTCATCACCAATCGAGCTGAAATAGGATAATGCGATGGTTATTTATATTTACGATTCTCCTGAACTCTGTACAATATTATTTGTAATGCAACGGCTTCATTTGGGGGAATTTAACTTTTTTGTTTGTTTTTTTTTTTTTTTTTTTTTTTTTGCTTAATTTGTCCTTGCAGAGTCTGGGGATGATTCCACAGCTTTTTTAACAATTGTGTATATGAACGACTCGACGTTCGTTTTGGGGGATTTGAAAAGATGGATAAATCGCATGAATTGTTTTTCATTTTCAAAAATTTGTTTTTGTTGTATTCTCACATCGGCTCTCAGCTAGTGGCATTATTATTTCAATTATATATTACTTTTCAATAAAAATAATTATTATTATTGGCAATAATTATTAAAATCGTTGAGCGAGTGGTATGATATGAGCCAAATTAGCATGGGGGATAGAAGATGTGTGTGCCATAAGTTTAAGTATGTGTGAGGATTTTAACAGCTGGCATATTTTAAAAATAGTGACTTGATGGCAGTTACATTTTTGGCTTCTCTGATTTACATTGGTCCTTAAAAAGATACCTATAACATTAAAGTAGAGATTCGAAAATATTAGCCAAAGGCAATCTCATTAGAGACATTGTTTTTAAGAGTGACCTTAAGGAAAATGTGAATGATTAAACTTCATTTTATTTTTCCTAAAAAACCTTAACTACAATAATTTTCATCAATCATTTTGTCGCACAGTAATTTGAAAGACGCACTCAAAAAATGCAAAATGCAAATTAGAGAAACCAAGGTCCAAAACGTTTAACATGCGGCATTCTGCTTGCAAGATGAAGTAAAAAAAAAATGACAAAAATTGAAATCCTTCTACCAGCAAGATAGTTTTTCATTCCATCGAGCAGAGTATCTTCATAACTATATCGAGGGCCCTGATTATTTTTTTGTAATTTTCTGTTCATTTCTATTGATTTTATGAGTTTTTACATGTTTTGTTTATTTTCTCATGGTCCTCTAATATTCCATTTCTAAATCTGACCCCGTGTCAGCTTAGGTATAAGAAAAAGAAAAACAAATAGTGACCATTATTTGTAATTTCAAAGTGATGTCAGACGAGTATACGAGTTTGTATAAACTGTATTAAGAAAATACGTTCACTACGGCGTATACGTACTTTTTTGCAGATTTTTTTTTAAGTTTGTTCCTCAGATTTTTGACTGGGTGGATCCATTTTGATGTTTTTTTTTGTATTTTAGAGAGCATTGTCAAACTAGTATTCGATATAACTCGAAAACAAACCTAAATTTGAGATTTTAACCCAAGAAACATTTCGCAAGAAATTAAATTTCCTATCAAAACTAACCTAAAAAAATATTGAAAAAACACGATTTTTATTTTTGTTTACTAAATTGCTGAGAATTCAATTCTGGAAAATAATAGAGGTTACATTTGTACTAATGAAATTAAGCAGAGGTCTAACCTTTTTAACAACAATTAGCATAAGAAAATCCATTCAAACTTAACCATTTTTTGTAATTTTTACCCGTAATCCTACTTTTTACTTGCAATGTATTGGTACAATGCGGCAGTATTTTCATTCCAGAAATAATTTGAAGACGAAATACTAACCAATGAAGAATAGCACATTAGAAGGAACATCAGCTTTGTCCGGCCCTTCGTCTATTTATATGCACCCAGACCTACAAATGGAACAGCTAGGTAGATTGACATAAACTTCATAAATATTAAGTGATTTTTGGATACACTTTACAAGTATTATTGAATTTTTCTCATAGGATCGAAGATGATGGTAAGTTCAGTACAATGTCACTTTGTGATAACTTGGGTTTCAAAAAAATGAAAACGTAGTTTTGTAGAAGAATTCACTTAATTTCGGTGGGAGGAGCAATTTTCAGCAAACAGTAACACTTGAAATTAAGAAAATTATAATATTTTCGAATAGCCAAAATCCCGCCTTTTAACGCAATAGTTTTTTTTTTTTTTTAAGTCAAGTTATTGGGAAGATTGAGAAGAAGTTGTATAGCCGCAATAGTTTTAATTATAAACAACATCAAAATTCTCTTAGCTTCATATTGTCTTCCGTGACTCCACGCTTTTCTCTGTCACCTTGTTTGTTTTTTCTGCGGTATTTTACGATTTTCTCGCGGTAGTAAGAATTTTTTTTACGACTTTCCATGCGGTATTTCGTAATCATTTACGTGGTGTTCAAAAGTTCTTTCATCGCTTCACCAGTATTCTGGGCTTTTATCCACGACTTTTCAGGCTTATTTCCGCGACTTTTCAGACTTCTTTGTGACTTTCTCCACTATATTTTTTACGCTTTTTCTTGTGGTATTAAACGACTATTTCGTGACCTATCTTGCTATTCTCCAAAGTTTTAAATGATCTTTTACCAGTATTTTGCATTTTTTCCCATGGTATTCTGCACTTTTTAACGGTATTTCACATATTTTTCCGCGACTTTTCACACTTTTTCCACGACTTTTTTCTCTTTTTTCTATGACTATCTTTGATTTTGGGCTGTATTTTACGCTTTACTCTCGGTAGTAATCTCTTTTTTCATGACCTCCTGTGCAGATTTCGCGGTTCTTAGCCCGTATTCATTTAAATCAAATTCAAATGAAATAAAATAAGAATCGAAAACTCGAAAAAACAATACGGTTAATGGCATGCAATGAAAGGACTTTGCAACTGAATTAACTCTCACACAACGCCAACTGCAGAGATTTTCCAAACCAGCATTCCGTGTTCTGTTTCTATCGTGTATCAGAGATGGTGTTCTATAGGGATTTCATTTTTTTTGTAATTTTCTTTTTTTTGATTTTCCGAAGTTCAACAAGTTATTCTGATATTCCTAAGAAGATGAATCCAACTAATCAGAGATTATTAAAATCAGTCCAGCAGTTCTTGAGTTATAAATGGTTAAACTAACCCGACCTTGTTTTATATATTTAGATAACATTTAAATAACCTGAAATCGATATTAGTTTTATTAGATATGTGGTTGATAGTATCATCGGTAATTGTTTGATTAGAGAACCGTCAAATATGAAGCGAAGTGTATTAATAGAGGCAGGCATATTAGTCCCAAAATGATCTTTATGTCTCTTTTAGATGGTGATTTGTCTAAAAAGTTTTCTACACGACTAGTTTTTTTCAATGGGCAATGATGTAGAAGTAGATTGTTCACATATTATGGGTATGTGGAATTGTTGAAGAGAATTTAGAGGAATTTTATCATTAGATTTACCACCTTCAAGCATTTCATATGTTTCATTAACACAATAGGAAGTACTGGCACTAGAATTGTTAACAGTATTTGGAACTCTTAAAGTGATTGACACACTATTTTTGGCTTATTTCCGGGATGGGGAGTTATTTTGGTGAGAAGAAATCAATGAAAAGAGTTCTTTTCTAAGATCACTCATATTTATGAAATCGGACAGATTAAAATTGGAATAAGAAAAACATTTGCAATATAATCTTTTTCTGATATTATTTCAAAATCAGCATCACTAAAATCAACACAATTTATATGCATGGAAATAACGACCGCAAAAATAATCGCACTTTATGTACCTTACATCTTTGGATCGTCTTATAGCTTGATCACATGAAGAGCAATCTTTAGACATATTATGAAGACAAAACGATAGCGAAGACTGATTTTCTCTTGGAGATATTGACAAGTTGGATTATTTTTTTTTTTGGAGATTTTGTCCAATGGTGATTTTTTTGTTTATGGATTTCAAACGACTTCCGTTATTAAATCGATTTTAGTTTTAAATTATGGAACATAAAGTCCCTTATCCACAAATATATGGTTGGTCTATTTCGTTTTCTGCTAGAATCGATAACCAATTCAAAAATATTAATTTTCATGTTATTTTGTTCTGTTTTCGATAGTATCTCGTGTTTTCTTGGTTTCTTGGTCAACCATAAAAATATACACTTATCCATCACTCAATAAAATAACACCTGAATTCATTATATTTCGGAATCTATTTGACTGGAATAACTATCAACAGCAAAGTATGTATAAATACAGTCAATAAACTATACAGATTCACGATAACGATATAGAACTTTCAAAGTTATTCATAAAATATTGGTATTTTATATGTTTGCAACTAAGTGACAGCATCAGCGTTGTGTTATTATCAAACAATTGTACAATGCATATCCTGTCCCAGATATCTTATGGAGATTGAATTTTTTAGATAGAATCCTAAGACAGTTTACAATAATTTTTTTCGTTTTCTAGTAGTGGCTGTCATTTTCGCAGTCTCTCATTTTCTCCTATTCAACAAAGCCTTTGATTACAACACTTTTGGGAGACATCCACTTTGGATGGAACAATTCTATTCCATTCATGTGTGCGAATTCCACATATATGTACATTGTGTAAAAAGCATCAATATACCAACTGTGTGTATGTTGTGAAGATGTATCTTCAGAGAGAAGCATAGGTCTTCAATCTTAAAAGGATAGCTAGCTTCAATGAAACTTGGAGAAGATGTGTGATAAATTGACAAGCGATACTATTTGTCAGCAGTCAACGTATTTGCATTTCATTTTTGTTGTTAACGCGAAAAACGCTACTCCAGTGCTTGTTTACGAATCCTATACCTACTCTCCGAGGAGCAGAAGCAGCAGTTGCAAGTCATACAAGAACAGTGCGGGGTTCATGTTTCAACACAGCAAGACAGACAAATAATGTTCACATCCTTTGTTTTGAAATTTGTTGAAACGTTGTGTGTGATGACTTTGTCAATTTGTCCTGGGACACAACCAAGGACGACGAATATATATTGCTTAGGTCGTTCTCGCATCTTATACCTATATGTATATATTTAAACTGCAAGTTGCAGGAGCAAAGACAGAGAGGAGTTAAGTGCAACAATGGTCGATTTGGCATTTATTTCCATCAGAAATAGCCGGAACAGGTATTGGATTGCACTTTAGAAAACAAATGAAAGGTACAGACCATCAACAATGGAATATTGTAAGGTTTCACAGGGTGAAAATTGAAATAAGTTCCAAGTTACCACTCAGGTATTCGAAAATCGATCTGTATTCTTATGATAAATGCAGAAGTAGAACAGTCGGGGTAAAGGTATACGCTTTTATCGAGTCTAATAACAATGAGGGTAAATTTATGGAAATGTGCTTTTTTTTCAATTTCCAATTCTGGAGAAATAATAAAAAATGTTCTCTAGATGGATAGTTCAATGTTGTCTTCACCTACACACATCAAGGACCATAACAAATTGCAGTGTCATTAAGATAGATGTTTCAATTTTGCAAATAGAGATATCGAAGAAGTATTTTTCTTAAATTTTAATTTTTAGAAAGATATTCTAAATAGACGGATGAATTGAGTAGAATTCATGCTAAAACAATATTAATTAGGGCGGAACTCATAGTTGTTACTCAAGTTCAGATTTTTCTCAAGTGTGTGCTTGAGAAAATTTTTGGCCACTAGAGCTATTAATAATCGCGATTGTGAGGTAATTCTTGAACATTTACTTGAGGACTATCTCAGCCTCTATTTTGACTTTGAATACTGACTTCCATTAATCAAATGCTAAAGAGTTTTCTCAACTTACTGGAGTTGTTAGTTGTATCGACTATGAATTTCTCCCTTAACCTTAGCAAAACAAAAATTAAAACAGAATTTTGGGGTGGTTCTTTAAAGTAATATTTGGGAAAATTTTAACAGCTAAGTAAACTTCTTGTTAATATCTTTGATTTGGGGCCAATTTTATACCATAACTCGATTAGTGCAGGGATCTACAAAGTTGTAGTTTGCAAGGTCTCATCTAGTGCATCAACTTGTATGGGAATAAATTTGTATTTCATGGGGAAAATAAGTTACAGTTAATTCTTTGTCAAATTGAAACTGTCTGTCTGTCTGTCTGTATGTATCAGAGACCACAGCTTAAACGGATGGGTCGGAGAATATCCCCAGACGTTTTTTTGAATTTTTTTTTTTGGACCCCAAATAACGGTACCTGTCATATAACGGTTTTAGAAAAACTCATTTTTCTCAAAAATGGTGCCTACAATTTTGATTAAAAAAATCATGGTAATTTCTTTGAGTAAGGTCTATTTTTAAATGAGAACCATTTTTTTCAAAAACCGTTATTAACGGTACCTGCCATAGAACCGTTATTTTAATTCTGATTTTCCTCTTCATGACTCCATCAATTTCAACCATTTTTTTTACATGGATGCTTTCAAGTTGCCGTAATAATATTTAGTAAACAAAATTTCGAAAATTATGTTTTTGGATTTAAAAAAAAAAATTGAAACTTTTTTTTGAAAAATCATTTTTGCGAAAACTATTCAATATTTTTTTTTCAAATTTTAGTTTTTAGATGTTGATAAATAATATCTTAAAAATGGCGTAACAATTTTTTTTATAAAAGTCCGAAAAAATATTTTTTTTAGAAAACGGCTCTAACGATTTTCAATTTTTTTTTTCTAAAAATGTATCGTTATAGAAAAAATCAAATTTTATACTTTGTTTTGAGGTTAAATTCATTTAAGAAGCTGTTTTAGTAATTTGAAATTCGAATTTTATGCTTTTTTAATTGTTTTTTTTATAAAACTGCATTTACAATTTTTTAATTAAAAAAGCTTAGCATGTACAGTGATCTTATCTATAAGAGCAAGTACGTGCGACCCAGTCGTGCATTTTTTTTTCGACACGAAACCAAACCTTATAGAACAAGTGAAAAAGTAATTTAATGTGAATTTGTCTTTTCCAGAAACCATAGAAAACTGCAAAATAAACCTTCTAGTCTTTCAAATTTGGAATGACTACCTTTTTGGAGTGCAAGTAAATACGGCAGTCTGGTTCAAATGCTACGATACTTTCTTGAACTATTTCTATTTGCGATAACTGCAATGATTTTGAGCTTGACATATTTCCCTTAAGTTAATGTAGGCTTTTCAAAGAGACAATAATTTGCGATTCCTCAAATCATAGTTATGTACCCACAGAGCTTTAAGACATTCGTGATTTTTATTAATTTATTCGTTTGCTCTTACAAAATTGCTCAACACCATTTGAATCTTTTTGGTTTTTAGAATGGAAATGTTTAACATTAAAAAAAATAAATGATTTTTCATTGTCCTTACTTGATTTATTAAAATACTGATATCTATTGCAACATCCAATTTAGTTGTTTATGCAATAAATTCCACGGAATAAATGAATTCATAAATGCATTCAATCTATTATTTGGATAACGGTACATGCATAAATAGGTAAAAATAGGTAAAGAACTGCTATGCTTGGCGTTTGCAGGCACTATAAAAGCCATCCCGTTAATTAGTAGTTTTAGCATTAGAGCTTGATGAACAGTTGAACATTGTTGTTAAAATTATTACTAACGACAAAGTGCTCCACGGTACTAATATCTGAAAGGCATTATTCACAGGCAGTTTTTGAGTTGGGTTTTTTCTGTGTGGTTGTTATTGGTATGAACTTTGTGCTTGAGGAGTGGATTTTATTTTTGAGTGTGAGTTTTTTGTTGTTGGAAATTTTGAGCTAAAGTATTATGTCAGTATTCCGAAAAAATGCTTCACACATTAATCATGAACATCTAAACTATGACGAACATTTAATAGTAGAACGAATGCCGTAAATATTCTACAGAATAGGTATTAGCTGCTTATTTGATTAAATGCTACCATTTGCGATAATAATAATCTATCGATGTATGGAGAAGCATTTTTTAATTTGGTTTTTCTGAACCCATAGAAAATATTAGCAAAAATATTAGCGAAAACATATGAATCGATTTGCCCCCACACCAGCATTACCTTTGAACATTTTTGAAAAGTTGCAAAAAGAGTGGCAGTCGAAAAAATAACGTGGCACTTATTAATAATATTAAAGGAACCACATATTCCAATAAAAGTTGACTTCAGTGGACAAAAAATGTACACAAATCGCACCAAAATCGTACAAATTGAATGAAACGAATAATTTAAACAAATATTGTGATAAAGTAATGGAAAGTGTGATGAATTGCTTACTTTTGTTCTCCTTTTGTCAGATTCTAAAAAAGTGGCATAGCTTGAAAAAAAGGTGTCAAATTGACACGTAAACGTATCTACAAAGCCAATTTTGTTTAGTTTTTTTAAAGAAACTTTAGTTTTTCTCGAAATGGAATAATGGGATTGAATAAAAAGAAATTGAATTAACTGTAACACATATCAATTGAGGTTATTTCACCATTTATACTTTTTCATATTTCTTACTCATAGTTTTCTATCGATGTCTAATGTTAAGCAAAATCTTTTAAAAAAATGTATGTAGTTACGAAGTTTACGCAGAAACGGGACGATATGTAGGTACTTACTTCCTGAAGCAAACAACGTTTACATTTCCTTGAAGATTGCAGAAAAATGCATAAATGTCTGCCAAAACTACTATTTCATTTGAACAACGGAGGCCGAAATTCTGGTAATAGCTTCAACAAATGTATAAGAAAGATGGGTTTGTTAGAAAATATTTAATTTTCAACTTTAGAATACATTAATAAAAATGGTCATGTTTGAACAAAAAAAAGGTTACGTATACGCCACAGTGAACTTATATTATTTCAGTTAAATGTTAAATTACTCTCTAACCAATGAGAATAACAATTATTAAATCATAATTTTTTTCTAACACAAAAAAACTATTGCTAAGAATTATTTTATTGAAAACAATATTGTGAGCAGACTAAAAAAAGGACAAGAAATAGAAGAATTATTCGGAAATGCACTCCCTTCCCGCATTTTTTTCATTTTAATATTGGAAAAGAAAAGTGAAAATCTGTTAATGTTAGAGATTAAGAATAATTTAGTTTCTGTTAAGAATGATCAAACTTTTGAGAAACTTGCAATGGAGGTACTCAACGGCAAGTTTAGGATTCATAATAAAAAAAAATGTAACCCAGGATAATAATCAGACATGGCATTTGGGTCTTGTGAATAAAAAAAAGTTTTAGGTTTTTTTAGGAAGCTTAAGCTATCTAGTCATCGTTTTTTTTAAAGTAATTGTTGATTACGGGTATGAAATTGGCCATATTCGCATTATTTGAATAGAATTCGTAAGATAAGAACTAGTTAAAGCTTTCTAGACAGGGGTGAAAGAATCTTGATATTTATGAAGCTTTTACTAAGATGTTCCAGCTTTAGCTATTTTAAATCACACAATTTGAAGCTTAAGCTGGAAAAACAAGTTAAAGCTTTAAGCAATTGCAATTAGCTTTACTCTTTTTTTTTGAAAAAAGCAAAGACTAGAAAATTTTTGGTATCTAGCTTAAGCTAGATTTTATTCACACAAAACCCAGTTTTGGCTGAAAAATGCAATTTTAAGCTTTAGCTTTTATTTATTCACAAGACTCTTTATGATGTCATGAGGAAAGCGAAAAATGTTAATCTCGCTAATGAAATGATATCCTGGGGTTAAGGTAATTTCCTCGATAGGGAGGATTAAAAATTGAAAGACCAAATCTAACAGTACCTGCCATACAACCAATATGGATTAACTTTCTCAAGAAGGACACGTTAAGACACTGCAGTAAACAAACAAATACTTTTTATCGGTTAAGAAATAATATTTTTTGACTTTCTCGTAAGCGACTTTACAGATTTCGACGAAATTTCTTAAACAAAAGTAATTTTTGTTTAACTTACTTTATTCAAATTTTAAGGGAGGATTTGTACAGTTTTTCATGAAAAAAAACGACTGGCAATATCTTCTAAATGATCAGGAGGAGGAGAAGAGTGTCAACAGCTTATAAAAAGAAAATTGTATGATATACAAGTTTTGTTTAAAATACTTTTCGATAACTTCCACCGTTAAAAAGTTATATGCGAAACACTTAAATTTTAGGCATTTGACCCTGAATAACTTTTGACGAACATACAATCTATCAATGGACTTTTGTGTGTGACCAAAATGATGATAACTGCATTTAAAAAACTTCACTTTGAATTTCTCGGCAGTGAATGTAAATTTTTCCCGGGCTAATCTGTTCCTTCACTTGATGTGATGATATTCCACAATCCACAATTCAATGTTAAATAAATTAATTATTGCCTGAACATACGAATAAGCTAGTAGGGAACAGAGACTATACCTATAACATGTTTCATGTTTGGTATGTTGACATACCATATCCCCGTATCATAGACTAGCATAGCAAAATTGATTTCCCGTCAAATTAAAAGAGCTTAATGCGTAGCCATTTTTAGTTGAGCTTCATTCAGGTGAAAGAATATCAAATGGACCACACACCAGAGTCTTATGGTTCATCCCTTTGTTTTTGTCATCACTCTCTTGTTACCACTTACAATGGGTATTGAAGTTCTTATACTCAATTTTGATTCTCGATGACAGAGTCCTTCATTTTCAACAACGCATCGATCAACAAGTCAACCATCAACAATATTTCTATGGTCTATTTCCCGTTAATTCATTATGGGCCCTTGTCGCAATCGTAGCCCTAAATCGCAAAAGGTATTCGTGCTCGAAACTGATAAGAGCCCAATAACAAGGCAATTTGCCGCTGTTGTGGGTAAACATTTTACTGTATTGTTTCCAAAGGACTTCATCGAGAGTTGGAGAGTGTGTGCGTGTGCACATACAATATTATGTATATACTAGACATTGTATTGTGTTCGTTTTTATCTGATTTTTATTATGAATCAGTCAGCAATATGAAATAATATCCTCGATTTGCCGTCCACATAATCATAAAATTTTTAACAGGTGGTCAACTAAAACCGGAGGGGCCAAATGAAATTGTTTTCATTTTAACTATATTTTATTATACTCGTACCTACTACTGGTGTGTGTGTGTGTGTGTGTGCACTTGTGTTGTTTCACAGTTTTTGTTTATTAAATTGAATAATGCCAGCTATGCAACAGAGTGGATATTTAAATGAAGGATATAGTGGATTATGTTGAATAAAATATTTTCTACATTTGCAGGTTAATTAAAAACATGAGAGAATTTTATTCCCGGCCATAAATGTGAATATAAGGAATTTTTTACCATTGAATGTTTCTATTTTTTTTGTTGTTGTTGTTATTTTTGTGTTCGTTACCATTTTTTTTTATTTTATTTTATTAATCTTTATTTCAAAATTATTCATCAGTGAAAACGCGGAATAAATTTTTGTTCTTATGTGTGTGACTACAAAGAGTGTTTTATGATATATGTAGAATGAATGATTATATTTTTTTTTTGTACAGGAATTAGAGGTCCTGTATTAGACCATACAAAACCCTTAGGGAACTAAAAACAACATAAAACATAAAGAATTTGTTTTTGATTTCATTAAACGATTTGTTTAACTCGCGCACTTGTTTTGAATGTCCTTAAGGCTTTGTTTTGTTGCGAATGTGTGCTTGAATTAATTTTAAATTAAATTCAAATGATAATTTTTTGAAATAGAAATGTGATGTGATGTATGGTGTGCATTCATTCACTCATTAATTCATACACTTTGTCTAATTTATCAAATTATTTGTTTTATGCAATACAATCACAAACAGATGTTTGATGAAGTGATGAATTTTATAAGTTTGGCACTCTGAACTACAAATCAGGACACCATCAAAGCCTTTTCGATAGTTTTGATAAAAAGTCGATAGTAGATGCTAGAATATAGAATATAGGAACTTGGACTCTTAGAGCAAATACGTGCGACCTAGTCGTGCATTTTATTTTTCCTGCTTGACCAAAAGTCTGCTAGAGTTGCCCACAATGTTCTCATACTTATTTTATCCGCAAGGTCCTTATCATTAACCTTTTTCTGGACTGTTCGTAATTTTTTGACAGTGAAATAAAAAACTGCGAAAGTAGATCATGAAAGTAAATTTTGGTTCACTGAGAGAACAAATCGATTGCGGCAAACAAAAAAAAATGCCCAAATGACTTTTTCGTTTGCTGTACAATTTTTCTACATCGTTTGCAGCAAATAGGTAAATTCGTTTGTGTTAAACAAAAAAAAAGTTTAGCGTAACACCCGTGATTGAACCGACGATCTCTCCTTTACGAGGCATGTATGCATTATGTAATTTATGATTGGCGTAGAACGCATATAAACAAAATGAGAGAACGAATCTTTTGCGTCAAACGACTTTTCGTTTGTTGGACAGTCATTTTTTGACTTCAACATCGTTTGCAGCAAACTCTTAATTTCGTTTAGATGAAACAATTTATGCGAACGCCTTAATAAAACAAAACATTATTTAGCGTAACAGCGGTGATTGAACCTATGACCTCTCGGTTTCAAAGCAAGGCTGTCGCAATTGTACCACGAACTAAATAACTTTTGTGTAGCATAGAATGCAAATAATTACATAGAATGCAATCAGTTGTAACTACTTTCTGGAGAGGTTTTTTCCAAACTATTCATTCGTTTGCTGCAAACAATAGAATTTTCTAGGAAACGAAAAGGTGTTAAGATGGTAGAAGCATTTTCGTCATAAAAATGAGCTCCAAACGACTGCATTGTTTTGCATTATGTATGCTGTATTAGAATTATTATAATTTGTGTTAAATGTAATACAGTTGCAAGGAATGAAAAGCCGCTAATTTCTCTGAGTGTTCGGAATCGGTATCTCGGTATCAGTCTGTTTAGTGTACACCCACTGACTATGTTACCTGTTGGTTTAAGTTGCCTAAGAGTATGGGAGACATAGAAAGCAACTCATAAATGAGAACAAATCTGGAGGACATCCCATTTCGAAAGAAACAAGACGCGAAATGAACGTTTAACAAGGCCAATAAATGCGATACACAAATTGCTAAGTTTTGTATTATGTTACGGTTCACCCTCAGAAAAATTAAAATCCTTGTCAACATGCTTCATGTTTTTTTTTTTTCAGCTAAGCCAAATATACTCTATTTCCATAATTTAGCTTTCAACCAAAAGGTTAAATATTTATTATGAAAATAGTGATATTTAATTAATTTTATTCCAAACCGCCACGGTATACACCAACTCAAAAGACTTCTCTATACGCTACGAATATCCTTTTAATGCAGCTTTTAATTTCATAAAATAATAATGACCATTTTGCTAGTGCATTTATAGTCTGCCGGTATAATTCTCAGAAAAAAAAAAAACAAAACAAAATCAACAAACCAACTAACACCTACACCCACACAAAGGAAAATAATAAACATAAGCAAACAGAAAGCAGCATCACAGCGAGTCATCTATATTCTAACAACTAGTATCGGTTATATCGTCCTGAATCCGCCCATTGCACATCGCACATCGTTGGCGTTGGCGCGTTCAAAATATGAAAAGTTAATGAACATTTCTAATTTATTAATTAATTTTAGCCAGACGACTCTCTAAAACACGCTGTGCAAAAACCATAAGCATACAGCACAGGGGACATTATTTTGTTTTTCTATTTTTTAGCTATGCGGTTTCACAAAGAGCTTCCGAAAACCAGGATAAACCGTTTGGCGGTTAAGCGCTGCACTCATACCAATCTAATATTATGCGACCCCATTTTTTAGTGTTATCTAGCTATTATCTCTCTAAGCCGAAAATAGGGACATTTAAGCAGATAGAGGAATCTACTTTGTAATCCAAAGTGGTGACATGTACTGGTAGGTATGCTCGGAACTCGTACACTCGTATGTATATTAGTTCAGTAAATGTCGTGTCCTGAGTTATTTTCCAATTAATTTTCGAGAGTTTTCAAAGGATTCTCTTCATGCCCACACACTCCATGGGACAGTTTTGTTTTGTTTATCCTGGAACGTTTATGTTTTTGTTTATTTTGTGGCCAATTCCAAAAAAGATGTTAATCTCTATAAAGTTACAGAAGGTTTTTCTTTGGAAAAAGACAGGTATTCTTATGCTTTGCTGTTTATATGGATGGTTTGGCCCAAGTATAATATCTATTGCATGTTATTTTGAGGGGCACTTTAGTTGACCATCTATTGGCCATAAGTAAAATTTTACATTTAACAAAACATCATTCGGGGTAATTTGGATGGTCAGTTTGCTTGAATGACAAACATCTATGTTTTTTGATAATTTAATGGTAAAAACCTGTAAGCTGACAAAATGTTTATTGTAAACTTTTTTTATTCCAAGTATGGAAAGAATTTAATAATTGAGAGTGAGTTTTTGTATTGGGAAAATGAAAAATGAAAATGTGATTTGACGTAGACAGTTTAAAAGCTTTTATTGTATTATTAGTAGTATGTATGGGATTGAGTGATTAGACATGAAAAAATACAGCTGATTAACATTTTACAACTATGCTTTCAGTATTGAAATTTGAGTTGAATTTTGGTAGTACCCCTTGGCGTAATGAATAGTGCGATGAACTATTACGCCAGAAGTCTTGGTTCGATTCCCAGGCTATGCCAACTTCATTTTTTTCAGGAGTACTGCCTGGGCATATGTTAATGTACTGCAAAGAGTTGACAGAAACTCCAAGAGTACTGCTTGTCAACAAAAATGCACCTAAGCTTACCGTTCGGAACCGTCAGAAAATTGTAGGTCCCCAACGCACACAAAAATTTCAAGATACTTTGTCCAGTTTTTCGGAACATTGATGGTTATTTTGCCATCTGTTAATGCTAACTGTTCCCTTAAGATGATAAGAAAAAAATTATCAAAAATTAACCGCGAGTTTTTCTTTCATTCATTTGCAAAGTGTTTCATATTGATAAAGATCGGAAAGGGGCAATTTGACCGTCAATCTGACTCATCAGAAAAGATATTTAAAAAATGTCTAGTCAAAGTTTAAAATTAAAAGTACCTACTTGCAATGAATTTTTAAACAAAAATAAGCCAACAAAATCTCAAATTTCTATTGATTTTTAGCTTTATGATTGTTGTTGGCCAGGTAAGTTCTCAATAAATGGTCTTTGGCCATAAATAAGTACAGAATATATAGTAGATGCACTGGAAAAAGTTTCTCTCTTAATGCAATTATATTACGGAGCATCACACATCGACATCACATTTCCAACTGACAATCGGATTATTGTAATTCCTAGAACACAAAACTTTTGAATTACCAACGTTTGCAACTGCCACAAAAGTTTTCCTGTTCTCTAGCTGGGCAACACCTCTTCTATAGGTACCCAACTACAGCCAGCATAGCTTGCACATTGATTCTGCTTCAGTTGAAGGTTGCAATAGAAAAAAAGAAAAAAATAAAACACGAGTTTTCCATTGCCAAGCACACACACACATACACACACACACACACACACTGACACAGGTACACAGCATCCAGCAAATGTGTTAGTCGAACTATTTAAGTCATAAATTAAAAAATAAAATATTCCATCCACCCAATCAATGGATGGTACACAAAAGCTGTCCATCAGCTCTTATCCGAGTGCCACATCGACATCTCTCACCTCATATCGTGCACCCAATTCTGTCCAGCCCGACATCACCACCGCCAACTACCGACCAACCGAATTCCGATCCTGAAAATTCAGACTTGCTGTGTGCAACTTGATTTTATTTGGCCCTCTCTTCCTCTTTGGCATGAATACAGTTCACGATTTAAGTGAAATTCTAGATAACGAACAATGCTGCGCCCACAAAAAGATTGTTCGTGGAAAGTTTTTGCAGCCCCCTCCCTCCCAATCCCTCCCCCTTTCCCCTACCCAGCCTAACCGCCGACGCCACCGCCATCGACATCGCCACCCGGCCACATGTGTAAAACCAGTGCCCTGACGAACACATCCTTTCAATGGGACGACAGGCGAACAGGCAAAGCTTGTATCGACAACGATAACAAAAAAAAAAAAAGAAAGAAAAGTACCTCTTCAACGAACCGGGAAAATAAATCTCATCCCGGATGCTTCTCGATTTTTCCTCTCTGCATGAGCGAAGCCCCCTTGTTTTCAATTCATCTCTAACCAGGACGAAGGACAATCGCTACAATCCACTGCTGGTGTTTGATTTTTTTTTTTTTTTGTTTTTTTTGTTTACTTGTTTGCCCGTTCTGTTTCCAAAAAGTTGTAAAATGAGAACTGCGGCTGCTGTTGAGAGATGCTACAGCTATAGGTGATATGAAAATCAAATTTTGGTCAAGCTAAAGAGACTTTAGTGTGAAGGCGAAGGAGCAAGGGTACTGAATTGCACAAAATAAGAACCATTCACAAGCTCAATTCACCTCAGCATAGACGTCCGTCGCGTCCGTCCGTCCGTCGTCGTGCGTTGACGTTGGTCGACGGGACATTGAATCAATCCAAGCGAAATCAAGCCAGCCAACGATCAGCTCGAAGAATAGAAAAGTGGAGCGACATCACAATATGCAAACCGCAAGGACCACGGCCAACGACTTTCCCACTCAGTCGACACTTCGACAGTCGAGACTGGAGATATTGCACCGCGCCCGCCGCCACTCCTATAGGAGTGTGTAGGAGTATGTATTCAATAGTCAATGCAGGCATTATCGTGTTGTTTGGTGCTTGGTGGCCGTGGCATAGATGGACATCACCACCTCTGTTCTACATGTTTGGGGAAAAATTAGACGAACTACCACAGTTGCAATTTGTAGAAAATTATACAAACATGGTTAAAGTGGTGGATTGATTTTAATTAGCATACGCCTCAGTTGCGAGCGGCAGAGGGGTGTGTTTTGCATCTCCGTCGTTTTTGATTTTCCTGCAATTGCAAATGCTTGGCAAGTACATAGTGCCTAGCATATGTCAAGCATAGAGGTATCGCTTTAAATTTTTCCAAGAAGTACTACACTCATAGTAGGGGCCAATATATAATAGACACTGTTTAGAGAGCAAAATTAAGTTGCCTAGGCCTAGTAGTACCCTTGGCGTAATGTCTGTAGTGCGATGAACTGTCACGCCAGAGGTCTGGGTGCAAGTACTAGTCTCCGGGGAAATCCGTGTAACTACATGAGAAATATGTGATTTTTACCAGAAAAAAACTGTGATACTTACTGCGTTAATGCATAAAACTACAGAAAAAATTCGTGATATTTACCGGAAAAAACTGTGATACTTTCCGTAGACATCCGTGATATTTACCGAAGCAAAATCTATGATTCTTTACGGAAAAATCATTGGAACTTACAGAAGAAATTCTTCATATTTAATACTTACCGGAGAAATCCGTGATAGTTACCGAAGCAATCCGCAATTCTTACTGGAGTTATATCCGTTATATTTACCAGATAATACCTAATGTAGAAGCCCATAAAATATATACCGAAAAATCGGTGATATCTGCCTAAAAAACTGTGTTACTTACCGGATATTTACCGAAGCAATCCATGATTCTTACCGGAGAAATGGTACTTACAGTAGGAATCCGTTATATTTAACCGAAAAAAAAACAATTATATTTACTGCATAAACTTAAAATATTTACCAGAAATCCGTGATATTTTCCGATAAAAAAACTGTAGTAATTTCCGGAGAAATATTTACTAGAAAAAAGCGTAATACTTACTGCAGAATTTTATAAAACTTACCGAAAATATCCTTGGTATTTACCGGAAAAAAAGTTGTAATTTCCTGAGACATTCGTGATATTTACCGCAGCAATTTTTGATTCTTTTTACAGGGAGATTCCGTTTTATTTAATACTTACCAAAAAATCCGTGATATATACTCGAAAAATCAGTCATCGGAGAAATTCGTGATATTTGCCGAAGAAATCCGTGATCCTAACTGAAGAAATCCGTTAAAAAAAATCCGTTATGCGAATCCGAAAAAACATGTGATACGATATGCATAAATCCATAAAACTTGCCGAAATATGTGATATTTACCGGAAAAAACTGTGATACGAAGCAATCCATGATTCTTACCTACTTACAGTGGAAATCCGTTATATTTACCAGAAAAACCCACAATAGTTACTACATAAATCCATAATAATAATCGAAAATCCGTGATATTTACCGGAAAAAACTTTGGTAATTTCCGGAGAAATATTTACCAGAAAAAAAACGTAATACTTACTGCGGAAATCCATAAAAAATTGTTATACTTACCGGAGAAAACTAATTTGTAACACTTACTTACTGCTGCGGCAGCGCGGGTGGTCACATATCAATGTAATGTTTTTGCATTTGGCAGATTGGGACAAGGCATTATTTTTAGTGAAAAAATAAAAACTATTAAATGACCACTACTGTAGACCATATATCCCAATTTCTTCTTCATTCTCCACACACTATAATTGAATTCATGTTCACTTCATGTGTGATGTTGATGTTGCATTTGGCAAACCAATAGGCAATGGCATTGGCCAAACTTTGAACATGAAGGAAAGAAAGGTGGTCAGTGTTGATGTCTGTAAAGAGAGGAATACCAAACGCAATTGGTTTGTTAAGGATAGGTACAATATTTTTTTTTTTTTTTTTTTTCGTCCTAAAGTTTTTGTTTACTTTGATACACATTCTACATGCCCAATCTTTTTATTTCAACCGGACAGGAAATAATATTTTTTTATTTTGTTTTCCAATTCAATGAAAGGGATTTTTTACCGTTTAATACACCACAGCCCACACAATTAAAAATTGAATTTTCATGAAATCAGGGTTTTTTTTTATTGTAAAAGTTACAAAATAATGGAAAATCGTGAATAAAATATATTTTAATTATAAGAACTGCTGGAAATAATTCATTTATATTTGGTTAAATTTCGGAAGAAACAAAAAATTAAGTTTACGTAGTAATTGCTCTTATGGTTAAATGACTTTTCGACAAAGAGTTGACAGGAAATTTATGGAAGTGGGATATAACCAAACGCGTGTGATGTGGTATTAGTTGTTTGGTTATGTTTGTACATCTCGAAGAGCATGAGGGTAAGAATTGTGAAATTAACTATAGTAGAAAGATTAATCGAAATGATAAATATTTTTTGCCTACCATGAAATTCATTATTATTCATAATTATTATTCAAATAATCACGTTTTCCAGATATGATTTTTTTCGAAAATCAAAGTAAAGTAGGTTTTTTCGAAAAAAAAAACTAATTATACACTTTAATAGATAATGAAAAAAAATTGAGAGTCTAATACGGTTTTTTTACTTGAGTTTTTTTTTTTTTATTTTAAAAATCGGAGAATATGGGAAAAATATTTTGTCAAAACGACTTTAAGATTTAAGTGATGTCAACACACGTCTAAAGAAACTGGTTTAATATAAAAATGAAATAATACCAACAATTCGATAGTGATTTTCTATTTTTATATTTTACCTTATTTATATACAAATGCAAACCAAAGAAAAGTGCAAGTGTAGCACCTAAATTGTGTCACACATTTTTACTCGAACAATGCGATATGAATCGTCACTATTAAGGTTACCTACTTAGTCATGCTAAAAATTTGCTCGTAAAAATGCGCGTAAATAAGCGAGTAAAAAGGCGCGTAAAATCGTGTTCAAATAAGCGCACAAAATCAGGCGTAAATACGCGCATAAAAATGAGCGTAAATATTTGCGCAAGAAACGCGAGTAATTACGCACGTAAAATAGAGCGCAAATACGCACGTACAAAAGCGACCGTTTTACGTGGGCCTTACATTCGTTATACGTGCTTTTTATTTGAATTTTAAGCATATTTTACGTGTTTAACGCACGTTTAACGCTTGTTTTACACGTATGTGTATCGTGTGTTTTTTCTTATTACTATTTTATGCGATTTTCAAAATCTCAATTTACTTATATTTGCGAAATACACGTGTTGAATAAAAATACTTCTTACCCACGCTTACGTACAAGCAGAAGCACGAGCTATTTGTGCGGTTTGTGCAGTAATGCAGGAGGGTTCCGAAATAGAAAATCATTAATATAATACAAAAACCCTAATCTATCATAATGCAAGCAAGTGTGCTGGAAAATATTAAAGATTCAAAGACGTATTATAGATAAACGCAATGGAAATACTACTCGTTTTTGTGGAGTATTGTGGCATACTTTAGAAATGAAAAATAGCTTAAACACTTTTAAAACCCTTCTCGACGGAAGTACAATGTGTGATCTGGGTCGTTGGTGCTATTCTTAGTACGAATAAAATAAAATGCACGACTGGGTCGCGCGTACTTGCCCTTGTAGATAAAGTTACTATTTATGCTAAGCCTTTTAAATTAAAAATTTGTAAGTGCAGTTTTAGAAAAAAAAAAAAAAATTAAAAAAGCATAAAATTCAATTTTCAAATGACTAAAACAGCTCCTTAAATGAATTTAACTTAAAAAAAAAAAAACAAAGTATGCAATTTGATTTCTTCTATTATGATACATTTTTAGAAAAAAAATTTTGAAATTCGTTACAGCCGTGTTTTAAAAAAACTATTTTTTCAATATAAAATTTTGCAAGGACTTTTATAAAAAATAATTGGTTCGCCATTTTTAAGATATTATTTATCAACATCTAAAAACTAAAATTAAAAAAAAATATTGAATAGTGTTCGAAAAAATGATTTTTCAAAAAAAAATTTCAAACTTTTTTAAAAAATCCAAAAAAATAATTTACGAATTTTTTTTTACTGAATATTATTGCGGCAACTTAAAAGCATCCATGTAAGAAAATGGTTAAAATTGAATGAGTCATGAAGGAGAAAATCAGAATTTAAAAAAACGGTTCTATGGCAGGTACCGTTAATAACGGTTTTTGAAAAAAATGGTTCTCATTTAAAGATAGACCAAAGAAATAACCATGATTTTTTTAATCAAAATCGTAGGCACCGTTTTTGAGAAAAATTAGTTTTTCTAAAACTGGTATGTGACAGGTACCGTTATTTGGGGTCCAAAAAAAATTCAAAAAATCGTCTGGGGATATTCTCCAAAAAACGCCACACACCAAGTTTGAAGTATTTCGACCCATCCGTTTAGGCTGTGGTCTCTGATACATACAGACAGACAGACAGAATTTTCGGACCCACTTTTTTCTCATTCTATATCATCGTAATGCCATGTTTGCTTGTTATCTCAACTTTTTTTTTTTGTACGAGTGCATAACTTGATATAGTACCCATATCGCAAGTAAAAAAAAGAAAAAGATTACACTCATGAAAAAAAGAAGGAAGGTATCGAAAATATTGCAACTATTTGTTCTTAACTCATGCAATTGACACTGACTCCTAGTTTTAAAACAATAATTTTATACTTGAAAGTTTCAACTTCTGAATGCAAAAACCAAGGACAGAAAAAATCTTAAAATACCTGAGTATATGCGGATATCAACATAAAAGAAGACGAATAAACCCTCTTGACAACATCTCAGCGTTATACCACTTCCGCCCACCTAAATTCCTGACATTCAGTGTTCAGTACCTATAAAACCGCAAATTTTAAAGAATTCCAAGAACTCGTATGCAACGTGTCGTTTGGAAAGAATGTTGCAAGCCCTGCACATGAAAAGCGTAACGTTTACTCAATGGAAGTGTTAAAACGTGTCAGTAAAAGAAAATACAAAAAACGAAAATAGAAAACAACTCTGTGACATTGTTGCACGTCGTCGTCATCGTTGTCGTTGCAAACACTGTCGTCTTCATCGTCGTTAAATAGTCAAACTTACAGAGAATTGCTAGAAGTTTAGGCAGAAAAAGAAGAAATCTCTGGAAATGCAATAATTCAAAGTTGTTAAAACAAAGCCTGCTGATAAATTTTTGTTTGTATTATTTTTATTTTATTTTAAATAAAAAAAGAAATTAAATAAGAAATATCTTTATTTACACAAAGTGCAATTGCAGTTAAAAATAAAAATAAACGAAGATAAACAAAAAGTTTTCACTTTTAATTGCTGAAAGGAGTCTACTTGTCTACTAAATTTAAGGTACTTAAAAAGTAGAAGACATTGACATTGAAAACGGTCGGCTGCAAGAACCTTGCAAGTTTTTTTTTGTATCAGAGTACGCAATTGCATTTAATAAAGATTTTTTTTTTAAATTTATTTAGTTATTCATAAATTCCTTTGAATATTTAAATGAAATATAAATAAGTGAAACTGGTGTACACTTTCTCCAAAGTAGGCCTTGTTTGGAAAAAGAATATCCTGTTAATAAAATTTTTCTGATATTGTTTCGGTACATTTTACCACAACAAGTTTCATACACCCATTCTTCATTCTGTAACCTTTTGTACCCCTGCTATATGTTGCTGCTCCAAAATGCTTGAAGAGTTAGAAGAAGCTTGGCCCATCAGCCAAAGTTTTGATCTTTGAGTATCTAGGAAATGCATCCCCTACAGGTTACTGGTCAACTGGTGATTTGATGGGTTGTTTACACTAAGCTGCATATAAAGGGTGGTTAAATTTCAAGGGCCGATGTTGAATGTGAACCACACCTAAACGCCAAGTTTTTTTCCGAATTTTATTTGACATTTCTCTATTTCAGACTTACTCAATTTGAACCATGGAGAGATACACAATCCAACAACGTGTTAAAGTTATCCAGACTTATTATGAAAATGGGCGTTCAAATCAAAATGCATATCGTGCACTTCGTGATTTTTTTGGTCAATTTGATCGTCCAAATGTGCGTACAATCGCAAAAATCGTGGAAAAATTCGAGCAAACCGGGTCTGTAGAAGATGTGAGAACACCAGTGCATGCTCGTACAGCTCGTACTGCAGAAAATATTGCTGCTGTTCGCGATAGTGTGGCTGAAGAGCCGTCCACCTCAACTCGTCGTCGTGCCCAACAATTGCACCTCTCACGCTCGTCGTTGATGAACATTATGCATAAAGACTTGCATTTACACGCTTACAAGGTGCAATTGGCTCAAGAACTAAAGCCTCTTGACCATTCCAAACGTCGTGAATGGGCAGAATGGTGGCAAGAAATGGCAACAGTGGATGATCAATTTTCGAAGAAAATCATCTTCAGTGATGAGGCACATTTTCACCTCAGTGGATTCGTCAATAAACAGAATTGCCGCATTTGGGCGAATGAGAATCCAAGAGTGATTTTCGAAAAACCAATGCACCCACAAAGAGTGACTGTTTGGTCCGGTTTATGGGCTGGCGGCATCATCGGGCCGTATTTTTTCCAAAATGAGGCCGGTCAGGCAGTTACTGTGAATGGTGTTCGCTATCGTGAGATGATAACGAACTTTTTATGGCCCGAATTGGAAGATATGGATGTGGACGATATGTGGTTTCAGCAGGACGGTGCCACTTGCCACACAGCTAACGAAACAATGGCTCTTTTGCGCAACAAATTCAATGGCCGTGTTATCTCACGTAATGGCGATGTCAATTGGCCGCCAAGATCATGTGATTTGACACCGTTGGACTTTTTTCTTTGGGGTTATTTGAAAGAAAAGGTGTACGTCCATAAGCCAGCAACAATTCAAGAGCTAAAGGATGAGATAATTCGACACATTAACGGCATAGAACCTCCATTATGCCTCAGGGTCATCGAAAATTTGGACCATCGGATGGAGGTGTGCCGCCGTGGTCGCGGCGCCCATTTGGCCGATATTTTGTTCCATACATAATTGAGTAATACCAATATATCATAATAAAATAAAATTACAATAATTTCCTAAATAGTTTGTGTTTTATTCAAAATCAACATCGGCCCTTGAAATTTAACCACCCTTTACATATGTAATTTTCATGAACAGACGGTCTATGAAATAGTCGAACCATCAACGACAAACAGGCTTTATATTGCATTTGTATGTGTCCACACAGGAGTAAAAAACATAAAGAACCAACCCATGTCCAACAATGTGTGAATTACATTTGCTAAATTACACCAACGTGTGCAACGAGTGTCCACCATAATGTGTCTGTACACTAAATACACTAAAGTAAAACCACTTTGCGATATGTACCTCGTCCCTTAATTTTATCTGCGCGAAGGTCTTCGTTTTTTTGGTTATCTTTCGGGCTTGACATCAAATTTTACCTACAAATTTTATTTGCAGAACGTTGGTAATCCCGTCCGAAATGAAGTGTCTTCATATCTAAATAGTTTTTCGTTTACTTCTTTTTAAATTATAAATTGACGGAAATCGGCTGAACTCGTCCATTGCTCACATTTCAACCAATAGGCTAGGTGTTGCTATGAGACCAAGACAGAACACCTCCGTGCACAAAGATTGGAGTAGGTTGGCTGTATGGTCACGGTATGATGAACTAGTCCAGTCGCCATTTTTAAGTCTTTTTTTGGAAGACTTGCTTAGACTTCTTAGAAAGTGTCGTTTCAATATAAATATAAATTTTCATAGTAATAACCATGAAGCCCCGACATCGTTTTATACTTAGAACAAAAACAATTGCAATTAACAGTCACGCATAAAAGACATCCAATGTGCAATATTATTAAAATAAACTTTTGATGAAATTTACACGTAACCAAAGAGTGCCATTTTCCACACTTGTGTCTTTTGATTTCACCGAAAGAATTTTTTTTCCAATTGCAGAAAAACGAATGCACAAAATCTAATATTATACTTTGCTCCGAAAAGGATATGCAGTAGTGTACAAACTTAAAAGATCAAAGATAGCGCCATTTTGCAAAAAAATAAAAAAAAATTACTCAACATATTGCAAACCAATGATACAAAGTGAAATAGGAAAAAAACAAACTAAAATCCATTGTCGAATTTAGAAAGAAATCGAGTGCAGATACTACGAGAAAACCGCATCATCCGCAGCAAATTGCCGAAAATGGGTTATTTGTGTGTTTGGTTCGTCGCCATCGTTGTGGTAGCAGGCAAGACTACTTGCTTCTAAAACAAAATAAACGAAAACAAAAATAAAACGAAATAAAAACCAGAATCCTTGGAGAAACTCTATAAAACCACCTCGTAAATCCTTTCAACTTTGCTTTGTTTTTAGTACCAACCACCAGATAGCTTGGCCACTATTATTGTAATTGCTTTTAGTTTCGTGAGCAAAAAACTCACATCCAATTCTGGTCTCTTCTCTTCGTCTTCATCCTTACTCCATGCCAATAGTGCCTCCTCGAGTGCTATTAATTTTCAAACACACGCGAAAATTTTGTGATTTGAATGGCACCAAAATTGTATTCAGAGGCAGCAATAGTGTATCCGCGCCGCATGGACCTCGTCTTTAATAGCAACGTACCCCGTTCACATTCGGCAGGACGTGCGTTATTGTTCCGTGATGCTATAGCCTCCAGTTTCGTATCATCTCGATGTGTATATGGGTAAAAACAAAAACACCGTTGTTTGCTATCATCTCTCCGTATATATGGTTTTTCGTGTGTGTTCCAGTTCTTGTCACCACACCAGGCACCAGGTGAACAAATTACGCAGAAAACTATTACCGTAAAATGCATATGTGAGCCATTGAATTTTAGCCAGAGCTTTAGCTGCAGGTGTATGATCTTTGTGAAAAAATAACATCAATATGTGGATACAGTATTGCCAACTGTTGTTTAACAAAAGTGTTTTTCCCAACCAAACGCACTCTTTAAGTATATATTCGAAATGTTTATGAAATGTACTCTTTTGGTACCTACATCAATTTGCCTTTATTATGAACTTTTCGTGCAACTCTCGTGTTTAAATTTTATTCAGTTTTTCAAGCCTCCAGTTGTTATATTTCATTAATTATCACATCTTAAGGTTTTCTTAACGTTTGAAGAAGTTGTTGAAGTTAGTATTACAAAATGTTCCATAGAAATTTTCTAAAGAAAATTAATGTTTGCAGTCTTTTACCTAACATCTAGTTTCAACGAAAGGCTATAAAAGTAGACCAATCAATAAACATCAGTTTCAGTTCCACAGCGTCGGCTGAGATTACCCAGTTTTTGCTGTGATTTACCAGCTTCAGCTGTAATTTACCAGCTTCGGCTGTGATTTACCAGCTTCAGCTGCGATTTCCACACCTCGGCTGTGATTTAGCAGTTTCAGCTGTGATTAACCAGCTTCGGCTGTGATTTACCAGCTTCAGCTGCGATTTCCCACCTCGCTGTGATTTATCAAATTCAGCTGTGATTTACCAGTTTTTGCAGTATAAGGTAAATTTTGCTGCGATTTACTAGTCTCGGCTGTGATTTATCAGCTTCGGCTATGATTTAGCAGTTTAAGCTGTGATTTACCAGTTTCGCCTGTGATTTAACAGCTTCTACTATGATTTAATAGTTTTGGTTGTGGATTACCTTTTTCTGCGATTTACCAGCTTCAGCTGTGATTTATCAATTTCGGCTGTGATTTACCAACTTCGGCTGTTATTAAGCAGTTTCAGCTGTGATATACCAATATTTATGTCTCTTTAATACACTGAGACACTAAGAAAAACACTCATTGTTATTCAAAGAACTTTCCATTGTTGTAAGATTGTGAATTAAAAATTGTTGATTTAACAAAAGTTCTTGGAGCAACAACTAGTTCTTAATTTTTAACAATCAAGTTCTTGGTAGAACTATTTTTTCAAATAGTATCACGGATGAGAATACCGCAAAAAGAGTCATGGAATTCCACGGATTACAACAGATAAACGGGTTGAGCATCGCAAAATACAGCGAAAACTAGCATGGGTAGTCAAGAAAAGAGCGCTAACTACCTACTGTGAGAAAAAGCTTATAATACTGCGGAAAGAAAACACCGGATACTGGTGAAAGTTCGCCGAATATGGTGATGGATTATGGAATACCGAGAAATACCACGGGAAGTCATTAAAAAGGGATTAAGAAGAAGCATAAAATGGCGCGGAAAAAAGGGAAGAAATCGTTGAAGGTCGCGAAGTAAAGTAGAACGGGAAAAAATCATAGAGCTCTTATTATTGCGGAAAACAGTGTAAAATACTGAGAAAAAAAGTGAAGAAAATTACGGAAAATAGCATGAAAATTCACTGAATGAAGAGGAAAAACATGCGAAATAAGGGGAAAAAAACGTAGAATACTGATGAAAGATCGTGGAGCAACGGCGGAAAAAGCGGGATATCATCAAAAAAGCGTTAATAGTACACCGGGAACATACTAAGAACGTTGCGGTATAAAGAGTGAAGGGCTGTGAAAAACAGCTCGTTTTAAAAAATAAGAAGTCATAAAAAAAAAGCTTATAGTACCACAAAAAAAAACTACCTAAAAAAGTGGCGGAGAAAAGCGTGGCGACTCAAGCAGAGAGCTCATAAATGAAGTTCACTTGGAAAAAGTGTAACATACCGCCGATAAAAGCATGGAAAGTCGCTGAAAAGGTGAAGTACTACGGACTGCCGCAGAATAAAATTGCTTAAGACTTCGGAAAAGAGCGCAGAATACCGCGGATATAAGCACGGGAATTCATAAAAAAAGGACTTAGGACCGCGAGAAAAATAGTGAAAAGCTCGGAATACTAGTGAATAAACTTTGAAAAAACGCGCTTTTTCTACGGTTTTTTTTTTGCGATATTCCGCGCAGTTATTTTGTACCTGACACGTTTTTTCTAATATGTTCCACACATTTTCCTACACTGTTCACGTTTTTCCACAACTTTCCACCCATTTTTCAGCGACTTCAAATGATTCTCATATACAAATGTTTATAGGGTCTAAAAAAGTTAAGTAGGCTCTAGAGAGCTTATTCTTAAAAGAAAAACGAATCCCGCCGGGTCATCAAGTAATAACATACAAATAAATTTGCTAACATTTATTATAATACTTTCTTGCTTTCAACTTCTGATGTGTAAAATAATAATTCTGGGACTTACCTATAAAGATAGGTATTTTAAAAGATTCCAATAAATGCCTCTTTACTTACGAGCAGAACTATACTTATGGCAAGCAACTTATCCAAAGAAAAATGTATTAAACAATAACCAACGTTAATTCGTGTTGCTTTTATTTAACTAAGAATTTGAATTCCTCGATTAAGCTTCACCTTCTTGACAACCCAGCGTTTCCTGAGTTCTCAGAAAACGCATTTGCAATCTGATTGGTTATAATAATTATAAGCCAGTATTTTAAGGATTCTATTCTATTTATGGAGGAAAAAAATAATTAGCTTTGAAAAAAAATCCCAACGTAGTTGGCAACAAATGTGTTTGCTTTGCATCATGGTCATTTGAATGAGAAACCATATTCACAAGGGGACTAGAAAATTTCAAACGGGATTGCAAACCATTATCCAAGCATGAGTTTTAGCTGCTGTTGAACCACGCGCTACGACTCATTCACCTTAACTTATCCCAACTAATTGCCATTTGAGGAGTTAGTGGTGGCGCGGAGTGCATTTCACACTCTCAATTTTCTTTCTTCCCCAACCCACTACTCTCCATGGTCTTATGTAGTAATGCATTGTTCCAAAAAGATGCTATACAAACATATTAGGAGTTTGTGGAGGTAATAAATTCTATTCTATACCTTGGGTTCTTCTTCTGCTTCTTCTAATGGACATTCACGAATTTCAAGGAATTCATAATGAGTTTTAAGCCAAAATTATGAGCACACTTGAACGAGTCTCCTTCGGACTTCTTTTTCTTATAAACCAACTCTCCTTTATAGGTTTTGAGTGTAGATAAAGTTTACTCGAACTCCAACATCAGCTATGCACCAGCTATAGAAGAGCTGCATTAGAGCAGCAGCCGGCAAAAACCCAAGTTCGTTGGTTAGAGATGAGAATGGAGCTTCTTTATCATCTTTTTCTGTTGAACACCTATAATAATTGTGTGCATGTGCCAGAGGAGTTTTTGTCGAAGACTCGAAGTAAACCCATCGTTGAGTTATCATAATTTAACACTTGTTTGGAATTTATATAGTTTTTGAGTTCCCTGAGCCATTAAGACTAAATAATACCTCAAAAAAAGACTAGGTAAGGTACTTCAAATGTAAAGTCAGTATTAAAGGAAGGTACATGATGTGGTAGAAAAAGTTATGTAAACATTTACAATTGAGGATTAAAGAATTAAATACTTTTTCTATAATTCTATATTTGTATACCTTTGCTTTCTATTGAAGAATAATTTTGGTCTTGGACACGTTGAGATTAACTCACATAAAAGCAGAGGTAATTTGTGATCAAAACAAGAACCATAGATTATCTATCTTTTTTTTTTTAATCGTTCGCAAGATACAATTTGTTGCAAACGAAGTTGGAAAATTGTCCACCAAACGAAAAAGTGGTTTGGACAATTTTTTCTATTGCCGCAATCAATTTGTTCTCTCAGTGTTTGTCTGCTAAGAAACGCATATATGAACGAACAAAATTAAGGTCCAGACCAACTATCTTGCCATCAACTTTAAGCCTTATATGATAGCATCGTCATCAGTAGCTTGCAAAGGGAACGCCTGAATTCAGGTACCCGAAACCACCACTCAAACTTGTTCCAAAATGGATAGTGTTTTTGAAAAAAATGCGCTGTAATATGATTTCTTCAGTCTTTTTCTGAAGCAGCTAGTCCGAAGTGTAGGTGTTAAATGAAAAACACTTCCATTGAGCTGGAACGTGTGACGACACTGCTTTTGTTAGTAAAATATACTCCTCGTCAATGGAATAGGTACGCAGAAACATTTTTGAAGATACCTGTTCCATTTTTTCGAAACATTGGTGGTAATTGTGCCATCTGTTGAAGCTTACTGTTCCCTTTAGATGTTAAGAAAAGAATTCTAAAAGAATTTGTCAAAAATTAACCGCGAGTTTTTCTTTCTCGAGTTTTTCATTTCGAAAAAAAACACCACATGCATATCATTGGCCAAAGGGTACTTTTTTTCAATTATACTGATTCTAGATTCGATTTTTTCACGATTTTTTCAGATTGAAAAAGTATTAAGGTTAGTCTAACCCCTTTTGTGGGCGTGAATTATTAAACAAAATTAATTTATTTTAAGAAAATTTTAGGTACGCTGATTTTTGGCGAATTATTTCTTATACATTTATTTTGAATTTTTTGATAAAGTTAAACGTCCATTTTTTGAGTTGGAAAGTTGCTTCACTGTAAAGTCAAAATGCGGGAGATAAATTAAGAAAAACTGATTTTTTGAAATGCGAAAATCAAGTTTTACTTTCCCAACGAACCCCCTTAACGATATTAAGTGAATTAAAATGCCCTGTTTAATTTTTTCAATTTGAAATGTAGTACCAGTTGGAACAATAAAATGAAATGTTTGAAATTTCAAGCTAGATTCTATATTTATTAAAAACTTGAAGATTTTAATAAAATAGCTTACAAATTTAGAGTGGTGAAATATGGAAGCAGCGCTGGTGATTAGACTGGTTGTTTTACTTTTTCGTACACGTAGTGTAAAGGATAAGATTAGCGATTGGCAGAAAAATTTCAGAATTAGTCTATTTCAGTTAAACACCATGAAACGTATAGAAAACTCATTTTCGAAACACTTTTATGTGCATTCGCAGCCGTTGTCAGTGTCGGTGTCGTTGGCGTTGGAAATTTGTTAGAATCAAGATAATTGGAATCTGTAGAAGCCATAAGTTAAGGATTAGTTTAACTTAGGTGTAGTTCGAAATTTAGTAATTTTGAATAAAATCTTATTTTATTTTTCATGAGAAAACCTTTCAATAATGTCAATTTGGTTCAGGGAGTACCACAAATTAGAATTTTTTTTTAATGCTCCAATGAACAATGGTTCTGATTTTCCACTAGAATACCTAATAATTTTTGTCAAAAATCAATATTTCACACTTTTGTGTAAAAAAAACTTCTTACAACGGTGCGGAAGAGTTTGGGATTACCAATGTAATTCATATATTTTTGTTATGCTTTAGACTTCGAGGAACAATAAAATGAAACAAAAATAATTTTTAAAGACTTTTGTGACGTACATTCATAATGTACCCCTGATTTTTCAACTAATTTAAATTTTCCTTCTGCATACATTTTCCTTTTTTAGCTTACAGCTCTGAAGGAGTGTGACCTGAGAGCTATCTATTATAGTTACACAATAGAGCACTGAACTGTCATTACATCTTTGTTTTTTGTAATAAATGATCAATATTGTCACATTTGTTAACGAAATGGGTGTTTTTTTCAATAATAATTCATCTATAATTCATTCCTGGTAAATACAAAAAGCTAAACGCAATTAAGAAATGAATGAATTTAGCCACGCTGCGCTCTGATAAGGTCATTTTGATCGAGTTCTGATTAAAAAAAGAAATGCAAGCTTAGCGCTCTGAGATAAAAAGTAACACAGTTCTTTTTTTGAGAGCTCAATGCACCGCTCAGAAAGAAAAAAAAAGAAAAATGTATTATTTATACACAAAAGTCATTTTCATTATCCTTCCTTTTTTTAATTTTTCATAGTTGGTGATGAAAAAACCATTTTTATTTATTACCAAACATATTACTTGACAGCATGAGCAATATAATAACTTAATAAGTTTATTCCCTTAATAGACTCTGTTAATAATTCATCTTCTTCCTCACGCAACCAATTTAGATATTTTCTTTTTTTTTTCAATTCTTAGGAAAAAGAAATTTATACCAAGCGGCCTTGTTACATGTGCTGCTTCAGGCTCTACTTGACTGTGTCACAAAATTCTAATAACTGTAAGTGTTCAGTAACAATTAATGCATTCATCTAATTTCCCTGACCCATTCTTCCTTAATAAATTGTATAAGAACTTGTAGGTTACCTGAACTCAACCACTCAAACATTCCCAATTATTATAATTATATTGTCCAAATTAAGTTTCAATGCATATGAGCAATACAATAAATAATGAATTCGTTCGTTTCGAATATCAACAGTTCCGTAGCGGAATCAACAATTCCAATTCCAATTCCAATGGAAATAACTCATCGATTCTGAATAATATTCCGTATCTAATGTCTTTGAGTGTATCAGCTAACACATCACCTAATGAGTCGTTTGGAGAAATTCAATCAAATAATAATGTCTATCTATTCTATCGAACGAACTATCTATCTATCTTGTACTCGTATCTATCGGCGGTGGCGGCGGGCGGGCGGCGGGCGGCAGGGTTCCTCGAACACCAAATGATTGTTGGTGGGCTATCATTACATTAAGATCACAAAGTAATTCAATGTAATATCAATGAGTGGTGCACACATAAAACAATTACCGTTACCGTGGGTAGGCGAGTATCCTCTCTCTGATTGAGTTCTATATTTCGGTCTGAGCTCTGAGGTGAGCCGAGGTGAGGTGTAGAAGTCGTGGAATTTATCATTTCTGATTCTGTTAGCGATTCTGGGTTGGCAGTTGTTGTTTAGCCCTTCATTGTAATTCGCCCTTGGAGTTGGGGGAAAGATACAAGTAAATTAAGAAGAACGAAGAGTTAAAGAAGAAGAAGACCCTCTCCACTCCAACACACAGCACATAAAAGGAAGTATGAACTGTTGATTCCAGAGTTGAAGCCGATAACCATTGGAACGCACAATCAAATTCTACCAGAGATACGTATAATGGATATAAGAGTATCTACTTAGGTTTTGAGTGTTTCGTGATCTCAAGCCATACATCAGCTTGCCGAACCAGAAAAAGAGGACGTAGGGTTGTTTGCCTTTATTGCCAACATCAGAATCGAATCTTTTTCGCCTCACTGAATGACTATTCCATTCTGACGAAAAATAGCTACCAGAGTAGAAACCATCAGTGTGTCTGTGTGTGTATAGGCGCTAGGCACTTCGGATAGCTATCGCAAATTGAATGATCAAAAATTATAGTTTGCCTTCGAAATAGACTTTGTTGCTTAGATACTCGTATACTTTCTTGTTCGTTTTTTTTTTTTTTTTTTGCGGAAGAAATTAAATTTTATGCCAGAAGAATTTTGCCGGAAAACCAGTACATTGGGTAAGGGGATTTTAAATTGAGTGTCGAAATGATTAAAGGAAATGTGTTTCGAATTGAGCAATTTTATAAGTTGGCCTAGTAGGAATCGGCATGGTTCATGGGTTCATGATGGTGGGTGGAAGATGTTTAATAGTAAAACTTGGAGGAATATACACCTGACTCTATTAAGATATGGTAATTGAAATCATTTGCATTTACGGATGTTGACTCTGTTACAGAATATTAGAATAAAATTTGTGCTATAAAAAACGATGCCGTTTTGGTCTTAAATAGAAATCTTATTTGCTATGTGAGTTGTTTTATGATATTTGAGGTATCTTAGAGCAAAAATTATGTGCAATGTTAAAGCTATTGAAGAAAAGTATATTGAATTGTAAAATTTTACAGCCATATGATGGATGAAATGTCATCTTTTTTTTCATTGGCAATAGACAATGATTTTGATTTTCAAGATGACTTAGTGAGAGTAGGCACCTACTATAGGTCAAGTTTAGGATTCGTAAAAATAATTCGAAGTCGAAATTATAATCAGACATTTTATTACGATGATAGATACCTAATGTATGTTGATTCATTTTTTTCAGGACCAGAAATAGCGGTACCTGCCATATGACCATTGAGCAAAAGTGAAATTTAAAAATTTTTTGTTTGTTTTTTGAAAATTTGATTTGGCTTTTGCATTAATAACCTTTTCTACCTAAAATATAATGAATATATTTTTTGACAAAAAATAAGAAATTGTTTTAAATAAATCGATCATTTAAAATTGAAAACATGCATAGGAAGTCAAAAGTAAAAGCGTCAGAGCGCATATTGGAGAAAAAGTATTTCAAAATTTTCACAAATCAATTCTTTCTAAAGATTTAATAAAGCTTTTTTAACAGGCTTAAGTCCATACAATAAGTTGACTTATAAGTGAGGTACATTGTCAATATCTACGAAAAATTTTGTTTATATTCAATTCCAGCTTACAGTTATGAAATATAATTTTTTTCTACCAAAAGTGAATAGAATTTCTGAATACCAACAAAACAAAACAGCTTTTTCGTTTTGATCAAAGTAAGAGTTGAGTGATATGCTGTTTCTATCAAAAAAATAAGCTTTGACACATTTTTTCTTTATTCTATGAATTATTTTTTTTTTGTTCAAAACCACAATCGTTTTCATGTCATAATGGTACAAGAATATCAGGCACACGCCGCAAGAAAAACGGTATTAGTAGACTCCCGTGAACATTGGGAATTTGGAGATTTCGTGGATATTTCGGCAAAATAATTTGTTTCTTTGGGGTTTTTTTTCAAGGAGATTTTTTTCTTGGAGAAATTGGCAAGTTGGATAATTTTTTTTTTGAGATTTTATTTTTTGGAGATTTCGTACGACCCCTTTTGTGATCCACTGATTAAACCAGCTTCATCCTATTGCCAACATGGTAGAGGCGAAGTTGAGAATTGGCTAGATCAACAGTACGGTAACCGTTCGATAGGAACAAATGGAACAGTTCATTGGCCTACATCTGAGAAAAATTGAAGATAGCAACTCTGCTTGACCCAGAAGACCGTATTTTCAATGCGTAATCTCAGTGAGTCAGCAGTTAGCGTCAACTAACATCTGCAATAAAATCAAAAACCGGGCTAAATCACATTAAAATATTATAATGCTTGTAATTTTTCTTTATAAAACTTTTTGTTTATAGCTCGAAACATTTTAGTCAACATTTGAGACACTCTTATGTAAACAAATATTCACGAAGGTGATTCAAAACTTTCTTTTGATAGCAATTTTAAAAGTTTCAACTAGGCACAAATAAGCCTGTTTAAAATTTAGCATTTTACGTACGAATCAAAGGTCATACAGAAAATATGTAAGCATATTTTTGATCCAGTTTTTGTACCTTAACAAAACATTTAATAGTATTTGCGAGAAAATAAATCATTTAATCAACAACAACAAAAACAAATTAACAATCAAAACAAAGTACAAGCTGAGAATTTCATAATGAAATAGTGCGTATACGCCATAGTGACCAATTAAAAGTAAGTTTTTATCAACAGTTTAGTAGATAAACTACAAGGGTCAATATAAATGAATGTAATATAGAAGTTAAATATACTTAAATCACAAACAATTGAGAAGTGACTTTACCAGAAAGGATGCAAACAAATTTTTGATTTTTTTTTTCTTGACACATACGTAATGTTTTAGAAACTTTTATTTTTATAGACTACTCTTGTGTGGATAAAAATCATAATCTTGTGCTTATCTTTGCTAGTAGATATGAATTGCACAGATTTCCTTTAAAGTGTGTTCCATCGAAAATCAATAGTTGAGTAGTAGGTACTCATGAGCACTCCAAGCGAAAAAATTAATTCAATTAAACACAAAATTTTCAACAAAAACTTTATATAGCTTTATTTTTCAAAATTAAAAACTAAGCAGAATATAATAATGTAGGTAGTATATTATTTTAGCACTTTTAAAACAGCGGCAATGATCACAAAATGGCCAACACAACACAAAATCAATCTTAATTTTATGACTTGTGAAGACTCCATTTGCTTCTCATGATAAATCTTTAAATGGGGGTCAGATCGATCTTCATTATCATAACTCTTTTGTATTATTTTTGTATTGATTTTGAGTGACTTTTGTTTTCGTGACTTTGGTTTTGAGAAATGTGAGCCCATAATGTTATTCGAAGTTCTTCTTTCAAAGCATTCGATGAAAAAGATCAACTAAATATACGATCAGAAAAGTTTCAACAGAAACATCTGCCGGTTAAAATGCACAGCAGATGAACAGCTGTATGCGAATACCGACAAGCTTCTACTGCCCTCAGAAGTGAGTTGACCGTGTTTGAACTTTGAATCAAATAAAGTTTTGTAATTACGTGACCTTATTTTTGAAAATAACTACAATACACCATGTAAATACTTTTGTGTCAATATACAAAAATGAAGAACAAAAAATTAATAAACTTCTCAAAAATGTTCAAAAAGCTAAAATTACATTGAATTAAAATTCACTTCTGACGCACTGGGAAATATAATTGAGATGAATCTGTAAACTGTATTAACTTTGTTTGAAATAGAGTTAGTTTTTGATTTATTCGATCAAAAAAATCATTCCGGGAACGCTTCCATAGATCAAAATAGCTTCCATGGCCAAAAATTACACTTAAATCAATTAAATTTAGCTATCTATACTCTTAGCATTACTTAGGAAAAATGTTCTTTTTGGATTCTCAAGTGCCTTCCAAAAAAACTGATAAAAATCCGTTATTTCTATTTAAATAAAAGTTTCCGAAGAAATATATAACAATGTAGTTATAGTGATTTTTAGTGCCGCTATAAATGGTTTTTCCGGAATATCATTGAATATGTTTATCATCCCATAAATTATTTTCTGCATGAATTAATTAAATTAAAGTTGTAATTGAATAAATTTGATATATACGGAGCGTACCTACATCAATTAAGCGTTATTCCGGGAACGCCTGTTTTGGGATGAATAAAGATAAAAATTATAATTTTATGACGTAAATATTTCGTTTCAATTTGTAAGAACGAAAATAAACGATGATATTGATCATAGCGACATTTTTGGAAACGACATTTTCAGAAACGCTTTCAGACTATTTAGAAACAAATATGAAAATATTTAACAAATCATGTATTTCGTAGGTGTTTTGGAATAGTAGAAAATCGTATTTTTTTAAGGAATAAATCGGTGACAAACCGAAATTAAGTCATTTTATAAAGAAATATAATAGTGCATAATTTAGATTGACATAGTTTAAAGACCACCACACTTGTTTTGGGAACATATCCTATCCATCATATTTTTATGACTTTATCATTACCTGGAACGTTATTTAATGCAGTTCTTAGAGCAAAATCTTAAATTTGTATTTAAATTATTTTGAGTTCTGCCCACTTAGGAACTACTAAATGCTAACTAAATTCAACATATTTTAATAATTTGAACAGTAAAATTTCCCACCTCTACGATTTTGGCCCATAAATAGTTTTATAAGAATGTAAGATAGACCATCTTGTTCATTCTGTTTCCAAAACAAAATATCTTCAATAGACTCCATATTTTTAAATGACATTGTGAAAATTTTCCTAGGAACTTCTTTTATATTAGATGAACATTTAAAAATGATTACATAAATTATTATCAACATAATTCAACTGTTAAAAATTCTTAACGGTACATCTGTATTTATTTTAAATTAGAAATTTCGCAAAAGATTTGTGTTTTATCGTCCACATTTTGCATTTTATTCGTGCTTCTGATAAAATAATTTTACTGCATAAAAAAAAAAAAATCTCTTCGCATATCTAAAAGCCCAATACATTTTCTTCTCGAAGGTCTCCCCTCCGCTCCGCTCAAAATGAAATACAAACTATAATCGAAATGAATATGCACTGCACTACTTGTAAGAAAGACTTCACAAGAAAACCATAAAAGAAAAGCAACGCGCCACTGTACGCGAGGACACTCCATTATTTTAAGTCCTGATTTATTAAGCTTGTCTACTAAGAATGATGCTGATAAAATATCTACGATATTATTGCGGTGGCAATATACCTTCCAAGTTCTTTTGTTTTTCTTTTTTTTTTTCTGTCCACATTCACCGTTACTTTGAAAGAAATTTTTCTTACTCTCAAGACATCCAATTCTGCATTTCGAAAAGCGCTATAAAGAGAGGTGTAGTAGGTATGTCTAGTTGTAAGACACCGCTGTTCTTTTCTATGGACCTTCAGGCATATCCCTGCTTAGGGGGAAAACACACAAAATGTCGTACGTGATTCAATTATAAAATGGATGAAATTCGTTGTGTGTGGAATTGGGGAAAAATTTAATTCGTTTTTTTTTTTTTTTCCTGTGTGTGTCTCTTTTCTTTTAGCAGACTTTTGTAACGTGCATAAATTTCACCTTAAAAATAGAAGCGTACACCAAGAGTGCAAATGGTGCCTAACAGGATTTAAAAAAAAAAGAAAAAATAAGAAATTTAGGTACCGATATTTTTTTTTCTGTAGCAAATTCAGTGTCGTATTGCACTTCCTTACTTAAAAAAAGAGACAGTTGTGTATATGGATGGTCATGACTATGGACCTGCCCCGCATATTAATGTATTTGTCTTGTGTCCTTTTTTATGCGAGTAAATGTTTTGAGTTTAAAGAAATAGTAAAATATAATTTTTACTCAGATTGAATAGACTTGGCAGGGAGGGTTTGTATACATGGTCTGTTAAGAGTTTTTTTTTCTGTCAGGCTCCGTTATCAGAAAGGTTTTTTAATGGAATTTGCAGGCTCAGCCAAATCAACTAGCTTTATTTCATCCAGTGAAATCGTGTTTTTAACAAACAAATTTTGGTTCAGTTTGGATTTCTTTCATATTTTATGTTTTAAGGGGTTGGTAAATCTAACAAAATGGTAAAAAATTTAAAAAACCATGCAATTTTCAATATTTTTGCAGTTTTTAAGACATTTTCACTGAAGGATTTGTTTTCGGTTTCAATTATGTACGTACTTTGTAACGAAAACTAGATATGTAAAAATTTGTGCCAAAATTATTTTTTTATCAATTTCTTAACAAATCTGCTCAGAAATATCATTAAATTCGTTACAAAATAATGAAAGCTCAGGGTGGCACCCTGTGCATGAATTTTTTCACTGAATCCTTCTTCCATTTTCCCTCATTTAATCCTTTTCCACTGAGACCCTGGGACACAGCAGAAAAAATATAGAAATTATTGGATATTTCACTCAGAGAAATAAATAATTTTTTTTTCTTTTGCGGGTAATGAATATCCTTTGAATTAAATGAAAATCATTTGCTGGAAAGTTAATATAATCCCCGCAAACGTTTTGCATTCGAAGCAAATGTATTACATTTGATCCAAATTGTAATTCTAGCAAACATAATTCAAAACAAACCCATTCGTTTGATGCTCATTTTCATAAGTTAATTGCGGCAAACGGAAACACTTCCACATCTAAAAATCTTTTCGTTTACTAGAAAATTCTATTTTTTGCCGCAAACGAATGAATAGTTTGTAAAGAACTTCTCCATAAAGTAGATAGTTACAAAGAACTTTACCTTTGTGGTGAAAATATACAATTAATTTGCAGCAAATGTCTGCAGGATACAAATTTTCTTGTGGTGTTCATAATACGTTCTATGCTACACGAAAGTTATCTAGTTTGTGAAGCAATGGCAACAACCTTGGTTCGTAATCGAGAGGTTGCAGTGCCAATCGCCTGCTGAACGCTGATTTTTGTTTTATATAGATAGTCGTTCGTTTTCACCGAAATGAATATAAGAGTTTGCTGCAAACGAAGTTAGAGTCGAAAAATTACTGTCCAACAAAGGAAAAGTCGTTTGATGCAAACGATTCGTTCTCTTATTTTGTTTATATTCAATTCATTCTATGCCAATCATAAATTATGTAGTTCATGGTGGACTTACAAGATGTACACGCCTCCTAAGCGAAGGGTCAGGGTGTTATTCAATTTTTTTTTATCGTTGGCTCGAAGCCGAAAAATTTTTTAGCAAAGGAAAAATTCATCTGGAGAATTTTTTCGTTTGCAGCAATCGATTTGTTCTCTCAGTGATGCTAAGTCCACGAAGTATGATGTTAATATTAATCTTGGCAACTTTAACCGGGTGATTGGATGGAAGGCCAACTTTTGTAAAACGGTTTTAAACTTTGATCAACTTTACGGTGAGGCCACATCGACTTCCATCGATAAATTATTTTAACTTGCTCCTGTATCAAGCAAGGCATCTCGAAAAATATTGTGAAGTTGCCGATGTTATTGTTGCAGACCAAATTTTATCTGGTGTGATAGAATAAACTACCCTCCTTGAGGCTATGTATTAACGTCAACTTGCACTTTCTCAGACCAGGCCTTTATTCTTTATAATCTTCTTAATAGAACACCATCAACTGGTTGAATGCTTTCTCTTTGAGCTTAGAAGACATTTCAGCAGTAAGGCCCTTTCTGAAAGATCCATTGAGACCCTATATCATACCACTCCTGGCTGCATGGGGCAGGGGAAGGGACATTTTCAGTTTTGAATGAAAACCAGGTGGTTTGTTTGGTGAGAGAGATTCATCGAGTAATATTAGGCTTTACAGTGATATCGACCTTGGCAAAATGTTGAAAATACAGCCATTGAGATGGTTAGATCACGGGGGCGTATGTAAATGTACGCATCAGCCTGCTGAGCTTTCGCGTCAATCCCGATGGAACAAGTTACAGAGAAAGGTCTCATTTTAGGTGCCACATTCAAGTGGTGAAAGACCTCAACCAACCTGGTCTGGAGGCAACAAACGAGGGACCGGTTGGTTGGGATAGTTTATTAGTAGGTAGAGGCCCAGGTCCATTCTTGATTGTAAGCGCCATCTTATGTAATTAAGTAAGCTTCTCTAGTTGATGCTCAAGTGGGCTTATGATTTAAACTTGTGCCTCAAGCTTTAGTTTGTTCAAGAGTTTTTAAAATTCCCAGCACTTGCTGGAGCTTGTAACTGATAGTTTCTTTGTTTGAAATCTCATCAAATGAATTATCGAATTGTTAAACAGATAACACTAATCGAAGTCGAAAATCGCATCCAAAAAAACATCTATGCAGAGGTTTTCGAGATATGATTTTTAAACTTTTGTGCTTTTTTTTCCAAATCATCTTTAGCATTCGAGCCATAGTTTGAGTTAGAAATAACCAATCTTCACGAAAAAAAAGACCTGCATTACAGTTTATCTTTTTACTAATTTTCTTTGAAAAGTAAGGTTTTCAAGAAATAAGTCGACACATAATGGTGAAACCGCATAATTTATTGGGAAGGAAGAGAATGCATTTTCAGTTGAAATTCAATATCGACCTATTGAATTAGTTTATAAATAGATTTTCTCTTCCTAAGTAGAAATATGGTCTAAATAGCTCGAAAACAGCAGAAAAAAGTTTCAAAAAATTATATCTCGAAAACCTATGGGATTTTTTTTAATGTGATTTACGAGTCCTAGAGGTTGAAATACATAAAAACATAGTGTTATTCAGTGTAGTGTAATTTGGGAACCTAATAAATTACTTATGCGCCTTATAAATACTTTTTCAAGTGCAGCCCTTTCATACGCGAGCTTATTCCCGCACGACGAAAATGATATACATATTATTAGATAAAAAAAAGTCAAGCGGGCGAGTGCCTAACGCCTATGCATAAAGTGTAAAGGAACTTCGGTGGGCCTGGGTGGGGTAGCTAAAATGGTAGGGAATGAGAGAAAATCTCAATATGTGTCAGTTTTATATGCGGGTTGTTGTTTTTTTTTTGTGACTCACTTTTTCATTAGGTTTTCATATCACGTGTTGATTTATGACCCTGAAAAGTGGGAAAACGATAGCAGATCCCATATGTGTGCGTTCACTTCGGCGGCAGCGACTATATGACTATAATACAGTTGCTGTTAAAATGCGTAAGCGCGGATAATGTAATGGTATTTGTATTGAATCCTTGCAAGCAAGGCTATGGTGTTATGATTTTTTAAGGCTTCACATATATATAAACTCTAGACAGATGTCATCATGGGAATTGGGGAGCTGATGTTATTTTGGATGCGTGAATTAAGTATGTGATTTTTTATCGAGGGGTTTTCAGTCTACAAAAAAAGCAGTTTTTCCAACTTACCAAAATTTAGATACCTATAGATCATAATATTATGTGTGTTTTCTTTTTTTTCCTGTTTGTGTATTTTATTTTCTTTTTATTCGTTTTGGAGGAATAAAACTTTGATAAATCATTGAATTGACAACAAAGTTGCTATTGATATTGTGTGTCAACGAAAAGGTTATTTATTTTTTCATTTCGATTTAAGACACGACAAAAAAGAGAAATTTATGCTTTTTAATGGTGACAAGCAAATTGATGTCAATAAAATAAAATGGTTTATTAAAGAATAGGGTTTTTTTTTGTTGTTGTTGTTGTATGAATAAAGAAAGAAGTGACGATGATTTGGGACCAATAGAGAAGAAGTTTGTTGGAAGTGTTGCAAAGTGGTTTCTGATGGACTATTCTTTTGATTTGTCATTTTTCAGAGATCTGTTATACAATTTTCTTTGAAAAATATGTGAGAGAAACTGAAAGAAATGGAGGGAACCTACAATTTTTGCTGGCTCCGAACGGCCAGCTAAAATGCATTTTTCTTAACAGGTATTACTTTTAGAAGTTTTATCAATTCCTTTCAAGAGGTAATACACCTGGGAACAAAACATGGTGATATAGGCTGGGGATTCAAGCCCAGACCTCGGGCGTGATAGTCCATCGCGCTTACCATCATCGCCATGGGTTACTACAATGTTCAGTATCTACTCGAAAAAATTTAATATGGTTCGGAACGACCCTAAAATAAAAATAAGAATATATAGAGGCCATACCTCAACTTTATCAAAAAGTAGGCAAGTTTTTCAGATATGAATTTGTGAAAAAAAAAACTGTAAGCATGGTTAAACATCAAAGGTTTGAATAAAATAACAACAACCTGTGAGTATAACCACCAAGTTCATTGGCGGGAATTATAGCTATTTCACAGGCTGTCACAACTGATGCTTGAACTGGGCTCGAACCATCGACCTTGCCATTACAAAACACATACGCATTACGCCAAGCTACCACATGATAAATATAAACCCAGACCGAATTTTATTGTTTATCAACGTGTATTGAACCGACTAGCATTGTTACTACCATTCACATGATTGTTGTTGTTGTGTCTTTCGCTTTTTCTTCACACTCGTTTCACAAGCATCGTTATTTTTGAAGTTATACTTCTTTACCGGCGTTTATAAAAATATTCAACCAGAGTAGAGTTTTTCAGCCCATTAATACTGCTTATTTTCCACACAGAAACTATAAGTAGAGAAAGACTTACATTTTATGCTTTAATACAAACACATTCAACGATAAAAATGTTGTCCCGCAAAAAATGCAATTTCTTGACTGTATTTTGACTAAATCGACTGAGCTAACAGTGATTGATTTAATTCACTATTTTTTTTTTCTGAAAATTCCTTCAAAAGGAAAACGGAAAGACATACACAATCCCGAAATTTTTAATCCCGAAAACCCAAAATCCTGAAAACCCAAATTCGCGAAAACCAAAAATCACAAAAATTAAATTAAAAAGTAAAAGAGGATTGGGGTCAAAATCCCGAGAACCGAAATCCAGAAACCCCAAAATCCGGAAACCCCAGAATCCTGAAAACCCAAAATCCAGAATACCTAAAACCCAAAATCCCGAAAACCCAGAATCCCGAAAACACAAAATCCCGAAAAAAATCCTGAAATCGGAATCAGGAAAAATTCTATAAAATACAAAATTTGCGTACATTTTTCATTTTAATCGGAATTCCGATTTCGAAGAAATAATTGAATGTTAACAAGTAAAAAAATTGAACAAATAAACAATTAGGGAATTTGGGTTTTCGGGATTCTGGATTTTCTGGAGTTTGGATTTTCGGGATTCTAGGTTTTCGAAATTCTGGGTTTTCTGGATTTTGGATTTTTGAGATTCTGGGATTTATAGATTTTGGGTTTTCTGGATTTTGGATTTCGGGATTCTGTGCGTGTCCCTAAAAAAATTTCTTCAAAACCGTCTGCGCACGTTTAATGCGTAATTTACTTGCTCTATAGCGCAAGTATTGGTTTCGTGTCAAAAAAAAATTGAGGTTTTACTCTAAACCACCATTACGATGATGGAGAAATCCAAAAAAGTGGTTTTCGTCATGCCGTCCGTCGGTCTGTGCATCTGTTCGCCTGTTCGTCGGTTCGTCTGTTCGTCTGTTCGTCTGTTCGTCTGTTCGTCTGTTCGTCTGTTCGTCTGTTCGTCTGTTCGTCTGTTCGTCTGTTCGTCTGTTCGTCTGTTCGTCTGTTCGTCTGTTTGTCTTTTCGTCTGTTCTTCTGTTTGTCTGTTCGTCTGTGCGTCCATCTGTACAGAAGGCTACAGCCTAAACGGGTTGATGGATTTGCATGAAATTTGGTATGGATTACTTTTTTTGTAATTTTCATTTTTTGTTTTTTTTTTTGTTTTTGAATATCTCGATTAGAACGAATACCTCCCATTGGTCCCGTTTTTTTACTTTCTTTGGCTGCAAACTAAAATTATTTGAATTTTGTTTCCCACTTGATTCAATTACAGTTCACAGCACATAATACTGAAAGCACAATAACAACTTAATACAACGCACAAAAAGATATTGACTGACTTACAATTATTTTTATAAAATCCATATCCCGACAAATTATATAAAATCTAAAAATTTGCGCAAATTTTATATAATTTTTCAGGATTAAGTTTTCGGGTTTTCGGGATTTTGGGTGTTCGGGATTTTGGGTTTTCGGGATTATGGGTTTTCGGTATTTTGAGTTTTCGTTATCCTGGATTTTCGGGATTTTGATCTGAGTTAGTTTTTCTCCTCAGACCAATTGATCGTCCATAATATTAAATGAATTCTTCGCTTGCAATTAGATCAATCCGTTTGATGGTTTATTAATCCGGAGATTTCCATGTCTCCTTGTGATTTTTAAGATGTGGGAATTGTGTGAGTCGATCAGCCTTAATCCATTAACAGAGGTTGTGTTTTGCAGTCTATACCTACTTACCGACTGTATTTCCAAATTAACATACGTCTCCTTTTATTGTTCCCATTAAAACCCCATAAAGTCATAAAATGTGCCATCCATCTTTAATATTTAAAAAATAACACTCTTGTAAATACATTTTATACATTTTAATGTTCGATCTCTCCCTGTGCCCCAAATGTTGTCAGCAGATATTACAAAGCATCACACCATCAGAGAACCTTTTATTGTTTATCCCCTCCCAAGTACAATTAATCATAATTTTAAAGTCCATAAATTATCAGCATCGCCTGTCAAAAGTGTCCTTGCATTGCACGTTTAAGTTTTAGGCCTGGTGCATTGCCCCCCCACCCCCTTCTCAATATCCGCTCATGTTTTTAATGTCCATACGTAGGTAGGTTTGTAACTCAAAATTTATCAGAAGTCAAAAAATCAGACAAAAAATATGTGCATTATCTGTTTAAGGTTCGATAATGATAATTTCACACTCTCTGTCCATTTCACACGCCGAAGGACTCTACAACTATTTATTTATATTAAATTATTGAAACTCATGTCAACAGTAATTAATTTCGGCGACTTAATGTGTTTCCTGTTTTAAGGAATTTTATATTTTTGTTTTAAAATATGAACAAAAAAAAAAAAACAAAAAAGTGAAATAAAATATAATGTGTATATGAATAAAATTGATAATAATGCAAAATTAAAAACAAAGTCCTGCATTCAGGACCTTACGTGTGGTACGAGTGTATGTCTGTGTTTATGGAGATGTATCTTTTATAAATGAGGAGTGTATCGACTCAAACACTCTTGGTTGTTCTTGCAAACAACGCACTATGGACTCTGGACATGGGTATTGGATATGGAGGACAAGCGGGGCTATGATGTAGGATGTTGAGGGGCAAAAACAACTACAGCAAGAGTCGAACAGACGGAAAGCGAGAAAATTGGTAATAAAAATGCAAATCGTCCCGAAGTCCAAGTTAATTAATTTGGATATTATCATAAAATGGATGGAAACGCAGGGTTTGTTCGCTCATGCAGGATGCAGCCATGTGGAATGATGCTTTGTAAACAGAATAAAATGAGTGAGATAAGTGTATCTATACTGTATATGGTTCTTGAACGGTTGTAAATTGCGGCGAACCTTTTTTTTTTTTTTTTGTGTATTTTCTTCTCGTTGGTTGGTTGTTGTTATAATTTGCAATTAAAAAGAGAGAAACATTCACACACCTATACTTTTTTAAGTAAATGTAGGTTCTATTAGGGTTGCCAAATTGTCGGGTCGCATTTGTGTCGGTTTCATCACCTCTTCTCTTTATTCTATTAAAAAATCAACTCTTCCAGTAATCGACTTGAATTTTCAAAGAATAGTTTCGTTTAGAAAAAAAAGATAATTAAAACAAAATTACTTCATAGGCTGTTAATTCTTCTGTCCAAATCAGTGCTCTGGAACGATCTTTTGGGAAATGATTTGTGACTATAGACGTGTTTTATTCAACACTGAGTAGGTAGGTACTCAGTGTTTCATTTTATTCGAAAAACAAAAACAAATAAAACTACTCAGCATTTTATTGTTTTTGTTTATCGAATAAAAATTCCCACAACTTTGTTAAAAGAAAACAGAGACCCGTTTTCGAAAATTTGAAAGATTTTTTAAAAATCAAAAATAATTTTTTTTTGAAAATGTTGATATCAAATAATTTTGAAGTTGTTAGGGAGCTTTTGTATAAAAATAAAATTCACGACTGGATCGCACGAACTTGCTCATGTAGTCCATGAATTTTTTTAAAATTTTGTTTTTAGATGTTGATCAATAATATATTAAAAATGGCACATCAATTTTTTTTTTTGAAAAATCGTTTGACAAATTAAGAAAAAAAAATTGTTTAAAAAAAAATGGCAACCACGATTTAAAAAAAAAATCTAAAAATGTATCTTTATAGAAGAAATCATATAAAAAAGTTAAATCAAAATCGTTAGAGCCGTTTTCGAGAATACTTGAATAACTCAAAAATGTTGTTTGGCAGGTATACTTGTTCTAGATAAGATATTCAAAAACAAAACAAAAAAACCAACTATCACAAACCAAGCCTTACTTAAGACTTGGATCATTCTTGGCTTGCTCGTTCTCTTCTTCCATATCTCTCTCTGCTTATTTGCCACTGGCCAGGAGTAGAGGGACTTACAATTTTCTACCTACTCCGAATGGTTTAGATTTAATTTCTTATGACGAGAATACTTTTGGAATCCTTCTTTACCGAGAGGAAGCTTCTCAATATAGAAAGATCGTTAATGCTAGTATTTAAGTCCATAGCTCCGGAGAGACATCGTTATTTCATCCATCATTATCCCAAGAGGTTTAATATTTGAATGCATCTACATCTCTTTTTTGTGTTCTGTTCTTTAAGAAACCATTTGTTTCGCTGTAAAGTTCTTCCTTCGACTTCGGGTATTGTTTTGATCTTGATTGCTTTTCATGCTAAAGTAAATAATTGCATTATTCATAAGTCATTCAAAATATGTATGAAAATTAAAATAAAGAAATAGATTTAAAAATATGAAATGGCAACCCTTGGGCTTATTCTTCTGGATGACATCGATGAAAGACATGAATGAAATAAATTCTTTTGGGAAAAGGAAATAAAATGGTTTTTAATGAATTTAATTATGTCATCTAGGGTGACACATGGTTTTGTTTAATTTATGTGAAAGCAGAAAGGTTATCGTGATTTCCAACAACTACTTGCTATACGTTTTCAAAAGATTTCTATATAAAAACTTTGAATAAATGCAATACATACTTAGAATTCATTTTTCAATAATGAAATAAGTAATTGATACTAGGAAAAAAAGACTCTTAGGAGTTAACCTTGAAATAAATTGAATTAAATGATTTCTATCAGTTTTAACTTGAATCATTAGTATAACAGAGGTATAAAGGCTTTTAAAGGGTATTTTCCCCCAAGGTAAAGATCACTATGGAAGTTTTTATTTTTTTTTCTCTTCTTTTGAGTAACATTTAAAATAATAATAAAGGGTAATGCATTAGAGGCATTATATGTAATTTAAAACTAAGTTATCGAAAACATACATTTTGTATACCTTTTTACTTTTTTTTCAGAATTCACATTGTAAAACCTTGGAAAATGTTGGATAGAAACACTAAGTACATAAAAAAAGGAAGGTAAATCAGCATTCGATAGGCATAAAGACCATTTATAAAAATTTATATCATGTTCGAAATGTACAAAGTATTAAAAAACTACCAATTGATTAAACTATGACGGCTCAGGGATTTGAAAGTTGCGGAAAATGTTTGCAGAAAAGAAATTATTGACAGACAACGGAGTTAAATAAAAGAACAAATCAATATGTTATTTGATGGCCTGAAAAAACCTTTTTTAATTTAAATTTTAAATCAAATGAATAGTTTAGGAAAAACTGATTTTCAAACTCAGAATTTTGAAAAAAAATATCAATCCAGATGTTTAGCGATTTTTTCCTAAATCTTACGTTATAAATCATATTTTTTTTCATCCAATATTCAATGGCCCTTTTTCTTAACAATCAAATGCAAAATGATAAAAAAAATATTTGTTTACAAAAATCTTATTGTTTAGTTCCATATAGTACAGAAGAAATACTCATATTTCATTCAACTTAAATCAAATATGAATATTTTACTAAAAAGTGCATTCCTTTCCCACAAAAGCGCATTATCATACCAACTTATCTGTAAGATTTATGTTTAGAATATATTCAGTCTAATTTTTGAAGAATATATATTTTTTGAAAGGGCCCAAAACTTTGTCAGGCCCCCTTATTACCTAAGACAACCCTGCCGTAATAAAGATTGGTAACAAAATTTTTGAAAAATGTTTGTTCGTATAAAAAAATTGAATTTGTTTTTTTTTTTGAAAATTCGTTTTTCCCGAAAACGCACATAGACCGAGGAAACTAAACAAAAAGAGGCCTGACTCGGACAAAATACTTTAAATCATTTTTATTAGTGGAAATTGTTGAGAGTAATGTCCTAACTCATATCCCAAAAGCCCCAGCGAATCCCATTTGGGGTTTTGGCCACTACCTTGAAAAAACTGCATTAATAATGCAATTTTTTGCAAAGCAATATCTATTAAACTGGTTGCCTTTGGGAGGTCATTTAAATGTCAAAAAAAGTAAATTTGTATGTTGAATCCATTAAGATTTAAACCAAGGCAGTACGTTCTCATTTTCTGTCCAATAGCGGTAGTTTTTTAGAAAACCCCCTTCCAATAATGGGACAGCGATAAAATTTGACATGAATGTTTAATTTGCCATAACAAACACGAAACATAAGAGTGCATCGAAATATTTTTTTTAAGGGGTGCAACGAACACTAAAACACATTGTGAAATTAATGGAAGTGGGTTTTTTTTTATAGCTTGTAATACTCGCAGCTATGCTGCTTTTTCCGTCATTTAACATTAAAGGTTTGAATGAAACAACAACAACCTGTGTGTGTTACCAAAAAGTTCATAGGCTGGAATTATAGCTATTTCACAGGCTGCCACAACCGATCATCAGATTCCTTCTATTAGTGGTGTAAGTCGATGTGTGTTCCCGAACTGGGCTCGAACCATCGACCTTGCGATTGCAAAGCACATGTACTACGCATTAAGCCAAGCTGGCACATGATAAATCGATGGTTCGAGCACAGTTCGGGCATCAGTTTTTCAAATAATTTCATTAGATTCATTAGAATCAATAATACAAAAAACACTAGGTATATGCATATCGTTGGTCGAAGGCTACTTTTTTTTTAATTATACTCATTATATAATCGATTTTTTCAGGTCTTAGCTATGACATGGGAAATTTCGGAAAATTGCCATTGACGGGTTTTTTGAGTGTCAAATTGCCTCATTTTGACACATTAGAAAAGTACAAATAAAGTCAAAATGAGATGATTTGACACTTAAAAAACCCGTCTATGACAATTTCCCGAAATTTCCCATGTCATAGCTAAGACTTGAAACTATTATAATGACTATAATGGAATTCGCAATACTTTACTCCCGGGGAGTCAACGTGATTCGAAGCATTCACGTTCGCATTTAAAGTATTACTTTGTGAACTATACTATCTATTACTACGAGGAACTACCTTACCATTTCCACTCACACACTTTCTCACCTGTTAGTTCTACAGGAGAAAATATGACTGAAATAAGTGCGAATCCCACCTAAAAGGTGTTCATATTCATCTATTGGATATTAACTACTCTTTTTAGTCACAAGAGCATCAATCTAATTGAATATCCTTGTAAGCTTGGAAAAATCATCGCATTATTATTCTTCACAATACAGAGTCACACAATAATTCACAAGTAATTTCAATAGGTCCAAATAAACACATCGGAACCATAAATTATTTCATTCCGTTGGTAGTAAATGTGCAACCATCCAAACCAATTCGATCCCCTCGTTAGCCACATTCTGCAAATTAAAATGAATGGCCAAAGGATTGTTTTTTCTTTCCTTTCTGAATATTTTTGTATTTTTTGTATCCTTCCCAGTTGCATTCTTTGTTGTTTGGGATATTTTTCTAAAGATAAGCATACACCATACCAAAAAAACAGCATATAGTGTACCACAGTATGGGAGCAAGTAGCAAGAGAAACAACCAAATGACGACAACGCAATCTCACAAAAGGATATTCCCTGTCACATTGATACAATGCATTGGGAAAAAGGAATTCGGTATTATTCTTCTTCCTTTTTTTCTTTTTTGTGTTGTATGCGGCCAATTCCTTGCCCGTTTGTATAAATATCGAGGAATTAAACGAAAATCTGGACATGGCTTTACTGAAAGACCATTCGCCAAGCGGTATTTTCTGCTTGTTAATCCAAGCCTTAAACAGGGATGTCTTCCAAGGATTTATATGTTTGGCATTTTTTTGTGTTTGCATTGGGATTCGTTTGTTTGCATTGAGAAATTGTGAGATTCGGACTTGGAATGGTATTTTCGTTTTGGCTGAGCGAGAAAAAAAATATTTACAAACATTTTTAACCGAAACTCAGAAATGCCATACATTGATTTAAACAATGAAGCCCACTGATGGCCAAACGGGTACCATAAGCATAAAAGTTTTTTTTTTTTTTTTAAGTCAGAAAAGAGGAACCATGGATAATCGGCTCAGTTTGGAATATTATTGTAAACAGTAAAGGGTGCAACCGATCGATGCAGGAATAAAGGCAAAAGATTTATGCATTTATAAATTGGCAAAAGTGGTGTAGCTGAAAATAAAAAAAAATAAGGGAACGAGTAACTAAAATTGGGTTACAATATTTTTAAACATTGTTTTCAAAGCTTAACGTAAGACCTTCAATAAGTTCTACAAATATTACTAGCTCACAAATCTTTGGTTCATTAAAAGTACATAAGCAAACAGTATTATTGAGACAATAATTTGGTCGCTAATCAAAAAAATATATTTTTTCAAAGATAAAACTAGTACCTTATTAATTTTATTAGCTAACTAACTTTATAATTTTGGGTCCTTAACATGAATCTGAATAACCGAAGAAAAATCTACAAAAACAAGGCCAATCTGCTAGAAATTTCCAAGTGAAAATTTTTAAATGCAATTACATTCATTTTGATCTAAGATATCTACACACGCGAAAGACCATTGACAGATCGTGTATGCGTCAAAAGTTATTCAGGAACAAATATCAAAAATATTATTATTTCGCAAGTATTTCGAAAAGTATTTCAGACAAAACTTGCAGATCATACGATTTTCTAGAAGTAAGGCTCAACCTTTTCTTCCGATTGATCCCGCTTTACCAAAAAACGTAAAATGACGAAAATTTTTTTGCAAAAAAAAATCTGTAATTATATCGAAATTGTTTGAGGTTATACAAAGTCTATACATTAAGAAATTTTCTGCAAAAAAACATAAATTTTTTTTATTTAGTCAGTAAGATAGTTTTCGTCAATAAACAAAAAAAATATTTTTTTGCTTCTTACCCACATTGACAAAGTTTTGAAAAGAATAGAGTCTTTTAAGCCAAATGTTTAAGAGTAGTATGCGAAAACTCCAATTCTTCGACGATTCACTTTTTTGAAGTAGCAATATTTTGTAATCGACAGCTCCATAGGCAAAAAGTGTCAAAGTTGTTTTGTTTTGTTGGGAATAATATAATCAATAATATATATATACACGGAATTATAAATTATAAATACCTAATATTATATAATTTATAATTAACTATTCTTTTTTTTCAATTTTTTGGCACTTGATGAAATTTTTTAAATTATAATATACCGAAAATTATCGTACTTTCTCGTGTGTACTATTAAGACCAAAATGAAGAAAATTGCATTAAAAACTTTACTTCGAATTTTACGACAGTAAATGTAGGAACATTTTTCCAAGACTATGAAGTTGTCAAACGAAATTTCTCACGACAAATATGAGAAATATATAAAAAAGTCCTAAAAAAATTGAGTTTTTTCATTTAGTTTTACAGTATTATTTGTTTTTTTTTTTGAAAAAGAAGAAATTATCAACTATTCATGCCTTTACAAATTATTTTTACGGCTCATGGATCTCACTGAAGAGAGTGCTAAAAAAATAAAAAAGTTAAAAATCGTTAGAGCCGTTTTTTCAAAAAAAATATTTTTTCTTTATAAAATTTTGCAAGAATATTCATTTATTTAAGATATTATTAATCAACATCTAAAGACTAAATTTTGAAAAAAAATATTGAGTAGGTTTTGAAAAAATGATTTCTCAAAAAAAAAAAAATAAAAATGTTTTTAGTTAAAAAAAAATATTTTCGATTTTTTTTTTACTAAACATTATTATAGCAACTTAAAAGCTTTCATGTAAAAAAATGGTTGAAGTTGATTAAGTCATGGAGGAGAAAATCAGAATTAAAAAAAAACGGTTCTATGGCAAGTACCGTTAATATCGGTTTAAAACAAAATGGTTTTCATTTAGAGATAGACCTTATCCAAAAAAAAAACCATGATTTTTTTAATCAAAATCGTAGGATGCGCACACTATTGTACCAACGCGAAACGCATTTTGGAGTTGAGATCACTTGAACATTAAATTTATGTTTATACCTATAAAAAAGCTTATTTCAATTTGAAATAAGTTTTTGGCAAGTTGTCATACAGAATTAAAAAGAATTTTTGAAAAAACATTTACTCAAATATTCTTTAGAGATTTTACGACTTCCGTACTAAAGCGTTTTGCTCATTTCTGGCCATTCCAGAACAAAGATTTCAATTTGTTTGCAAATAATAATAATTGTTGACAACTCTTTCAAAGACGAGAAATGCAAATATGTTTATTGAATATGATACGAAGTAAGATTTAACCATCCATTATGATTTAAAAAAAAAACGGGAAAACTTTAAATAAGAAATCTGTTCAAAAAACGTCTGTAACATATGAAACTTCCGCTTTAACACGCTTAACGAACGGTTTAAAAATATCTGTATCAACAATTCATCAATAAAGATCATTGCTACCTTTCTTTGATTTTTCTGGATCATTTCGTTTAAGGTTGATTCCGTACATAAAATTCAGTTCTTTATCCAGAAACTTAATATTAACTCCTTTCTTACTTAGAATCAAAAACTTTTTACAAACAAACTAACCGAGCAACGCCAGGTACTTCCTGCTAGACCTATCACGTTTTGTAGAGCTGGTTGCACTGATTACAATTTTTTTCCAGTACCTCAACGTTCGAATTTCTGTATATGGTTTGAAATCGTTTCGTTTAGTTTGGAAATAAACATTTTTTTAGAATATAGGTATTTAGAATATATAAAAAAGTACCTCTAAAAAGAATAAATTTTTTTGGGTCGCTGAACTTTCATTGTTTTTTCCAAAGAAGCCTTCTGGAGACATCAGCAAAAAACATGTTTTTTTGCTCTATTTTAATATATGTATAAGCATAAATATCGATAACGGTAATTCTAATTTTCAAGTACTTTAGCAATTCGAAAAGATATTGTTTTTCTCTTTCCAACGATATATTGTGTTAATCGGATCAAAAACCATTGAGTAACAGCCGTTCAAAGGGTACAAAAACATGATTTTTCGACCTAAAAAAAGTTTAGCCCCAAGAATTCTCGGGGTAGTTAATAAAAACTTTGTTTCAAAACTAACTTAAATTTTCACTCTTAAATCTTTAATCTGGGGTGTTGAAGCAAATCGTAAATATTGAAAACATTTCAAAAGCATGTCCAAAACGAATATTATGTATCTTTGATTATTGTTTTTTTCTGAGTAGGTAATCATAGCTTTAAAAAAATCTTTAAGTTAATCTAATCAATTAGGTACATTACATGTTTTCTTTTGATGAAAAGAATTTTTTCTAAGCATTATGTAATTAACAAGATTTCATTTAAGGAGAAAATTTTATAAATATCTAACATGAACTCAAACATTTGTCTTGTTCTGAATATACACCCACATTCAAATATAATTTCGACACACAAACACACAACAACTGTTGTTTCGCAGATAGGCAGTTTGATTATGATGGAACACATTATATTGCCAAGCTATTCGTTTTGTTGGTTTCACATCTCGGCACTCAATTTAATCAACAAACACAATGTTCTCAATGCCACCCCCTGCCCTACAGTGGCTCTTTTTGACTTTTTTGGTTGCAAAAAATATTACATCTCTTCAGTGATTTTTGGAAAAGGAGCAGCTAAAAATTAATTTGATCTGGGAGGAATGCATAAAACACTCTAGTGTTAATATTGTAATGTTTTTCTGGGTTCAAATAAAACTTATTTATCACTTTTATTTATTTATACATTTACAAACATTTTTATCTATAACAAAGTGTTTTACTATCACTCTTTACAATTTACAAGAATTAACACTTCCAAATCACACTTTCACTATCACTTATCTTTATCACTGTCAAAATTAAACTGTCCCGATCTCCTTCTCCGACCTCGTATTTATACTCCTCTCATTTCTTCTTGAAGGATCCAGAGATCTCCAGTTTCGTTAAGCAGAAGAGACAAATACACACAGTCAGATAGAGACAGAATTCGTTCCGTTCCATTTCGTTCCGTTAGAAGTTCGAAAGTTCGAAGTTCGGATGAAAGCGTTCAGAGATTTAGTCAGTCATCATAACCAAAGACCTACATGTGTCATTTCGTCTGGGTGTGTTCGCTCCTACATTCGTAACAATATTAATACAAAATGTTTATAGGTCCCTCCATTCATAATCATATGAGAATTTTGGTCGAAATGCCGAACTCAACTTTCGTTCGGATAAGCAAGTTTTTGGTGCGCAAGAATAAATTAAAAAAATTATATTTCGCTACCAACTTAATCAGAAGGATCCACAGTGGTGTCCCTTCTTCCCAAAAAGTCCTTCTAATAAGAATACCACTTCAACGTAACCATCACCACCAATCATTCATCCATGCATGTGGTATCTAGTGTGAAAAAGCATATTGGAGCTCTTCTGCCCTATAGCAGCAATATGTGGGATTCAGTCAAAGGATTTCATAACTCGCCGCCATAGGATGTTAATTTCTATGAACATGTCGTCTACATTTTGCTCCATTCAGCGCTATAGTGTAGCATGTTAGTCTACACGTATGTATAAATGTGTGTGCATATGTTTGTATAAATGAACATATAAAACGGCGACGTGTACGGTAACGGTTTGGTTTGGTTTAGCCATGTATCCGTATATGAAATGTATGTTCGTTTTGTAGAAATATACCAAACAAACTTCAGCATGCGTCATGGAAGTTCTGCTTAATTTTCCTTCTATTATTCATAATTTTTCGTATGTGAATGTGTTTGCATCATCCCCTTTGACTGACGACTGTAAAGAGAAATAATTATTATGGCAATAGTGTGGAAATGTTCGCATGACTTGATTATGTTTTCCAACATTGAAGCAGTTGATAACCCAGGGCTGAATTTATAATTAATTAGGCCCGTAAGGTAAAATGATTTTTCAAAACAAACTCAAACAAACAAACAATAATGTTATTCTAAAGCAAACAAGATTCAAATTATGCCATATATCGGAGGTAAAATGCCCGCCGCATCGTATATTAATTTCAATGAATCAGTTAGGCGTAATTTTATTTAACATTTTTTATAAGTTCTGTAAAGTACAAATATTCTAAAATTTAAATAAATTTAATATTTAAAAAATAAAGTAGTAAAAACTCGTTTTGTTCAGAACATTTTTTTTGTACAGAACATTGAAACATCGATAGAAGTAAAATATCAAAAGTCCCCAAAAGTCCCATGTATGCACAAAAAGTTATTCAATGTTAAAGGTCGAAATTGTTGGGTTTTCGCATTAAACTTTAAAATGGGAGAAGCTATCAAAATATAAAATGCACGACTGGATCGCACAAACTTGCTCTTTTAATAACTTCCTTTTAAAAATGTTAAATCGTGATGGACTGAACGAATGGGATCTTTTAAATCCAAAGACGGAGTTTTTGAAACTTTATATGAAAAAAATATTGAAAATCCAATTTTGTTTTGGAAGACAGCCGATTTCTATGCACCCAATCTGTCACTAAAATTGCTTAAAATTCCCGCATCGTCCGCAGAAATCGAGCGTACTTTCTCGAAATGGTCTTTAATTCACACCCCTTTGAGAAATCGGCTGTCTTCCGTCCGTTCCAAAAAAATAAATGTTTCTTTATGGAACTTTAAGAATGGATACGTAAATTTTTCTTTGGAGGACTTTGAGTTTGACGAGTTCAACTAGTGTATTTGAGTTACAAACATAGATTTGATCTCTGAATTCTTTTATAATCTTTCTTTTGTTATTTTTTGTTTTTATGGAATAAAAATTTGTGTTTACATTATAAATGTTATTGTTTATTTGTTTCAATGATCAAAAAATAAAAAAAAATTTTTGTAATTCTTTTCATATATCAGCTGAAAAGGCATTGATTTATGTAAGTTTACATATTTGGATTATATGAAGGTACCTGGGTACCTTTTCACGTGGATTAGGGTGTTTAAAGTTTTTTGAAGCATAGAATTGTTCCTATTTTACATTGTAGATCCAAATTATAGATATTTTATGTAAAACATAATGTTAGGGGCTCTCACAAAGTAACACGCTTCTATCTGCCAATTTAATTTATTAAAATGGTCACATAAAATTTGAAAGACACCCGGGTACCTCTTCACACAAATAAGGGTATAGTGTTTTTTTTTCAATAAATTCTTATATCATTTTATCCACAAGGAAATACTTACTTGACAGATAAGTTTTTACTTGGACTCGTATGTCGTTTTGTCCAACGGTGTGCCATTTTGTCCATTTCCTAGTTTTGACAAACCTTCTATGAAAAATACTGCTTAAAACTCTGATGCATTAAACAGAATTAATAAGTAAAAAATTACACCTAATAACACACTTTATCTATATCGGTTATTAACGTCTTTCAACTGAGATAGCAGTTAGGGCTATAAGTGTTGCACATTTCAAGTTAAAGCCGTATATGTCATTTTGTACGTGCTTGCCTACCTAAGATCACCTCTAAATTTGACTTGACTTATAAATGTCTGGAAAAAAAATTATTTTTTTACTGAAAGGAAGTAGAACAACAACTTACTACAATGTTAAGCACAAACGAAACCTTAATTCTTTTTCAAAACTTCTGTGTTCAAATATTACAACTTAATTTACTAAAATCGCAAAAAGTAAACCTAAGCTGTTTTGCCTATTCGCCAGAGAAATGAAAAATGTCGTTTAATACACTCTTGGTTTTGACTTCAAATAAAATAAAATGCACGAATGGGTCGTACGTACTTGTTCTTAGGGTCAAAGTTGCTATAAAGCTCAAAGCTTCTTTTATAAAGTTTTTAATAATAAATAATTTATAAGAAATAAAAAAAAGTTAAATTTATTAATAAAATGACATAAACAAAGTATGCCATTTAGTTTAATTAAGAAAGGTAGATTTTCAGAAAAAAAAATTGAATATCGTTGGAGCCGTTTTAAAAAAAAATAATTTTATAAATATAAAAATTCTCAAACCTTGTTCAAAAATTAAATTGGTACACCATTTTCAAGATAGTATAATTACACATATATAACCAAAATTTCAAAAAAATACAGTGACGCGTTTTTGATAGATTTTTTTAAAATCCAATAATTACCACCAAGTTTCAAGAAAATTGTGTTATCATTTTTTCGAACACTGTTCAATATTTTTTTTCAAAATTTAGTTTTTAGATGTCGATAAATAATATCTTAAGACTGGCGTACCAATTTTTTTTTTATAAAAGTCCTTGATAAATTTTATATAGAAAAAATAATTTTTTTAAATAACGGCTCTAACGATTTTCAAATTTTTTTTCCGAAAAATGTATACATAATTATAGAAAAAATCAAATGGCATACTTTGTTTTCGTTCAAAGCAGACAATTTTGTTGAATTATACTGAATTTTTATAAAATTCTTCTCAAATTTGTAAAGCTTTTATAGCATGTACATTTATGTGTCATATTTTAATTTTAAGGTAATTTGATCGTAATGCTAAATAAATTTATGTGGGTTGGGTAAATAGTAATTAAGCGCCGCGTAAAAAAAAACTCTTTGTACCGTTATTTCGTTTCTCGACTAAAAAAATTGTGAAATTTTGTACAAAAATGTATTTACGTAATATTTAATGGCTCTATAAATTTCAAGTTTAGAAATATGTAAAAATAAAAATGTTTTAAAATAAAATACCTTTGGAAACAGTAAAAAATATGGACTGAAAAATCTTATTTTTACTGGTATTCATTGTGCATAGTTAGTTTTTGAATAAAACATCATTTTCATCATTTTCAAAGGTCTAATAATTATTTGATTTAAGAAAGTAATTTTTAAGTTGAAAAGTTGAGTTTTTAGATTTTTTTTTGATCTATTACATAATTTGATTTATTACATAATTCTTTCCCTTATACCTTTTGAAATATACAACAAGTTTTTTTCTGTCTTTTACCCCATTTTACCCTAACTTTCCGGTGAAATTTAAAAAAAATCGGTTGAACCGTCATCTTAAATTATACCACCTATCTTTTGGTGTATTTAGTTTTTTCCTTTCACTTTTAGTAAGGAAAATTAATCAATGAGAATATCAATAACAATGGCTGACTTCTGTAATTTAATAAATTTATTGTGTTGCACACAAAATGCAAAATAAAAAACATATACCCAGCATAAAATTTAAGTGTGTTGTTACTCTTTTTCTAATCATAGTGTCTGTGTGACAAAAAATAGTACTAATGGGCTGAAAAAGTCTATGTGTTATTACTGGTTGAATATTTTTAAAAACACCTGTAAAGAAGTATAACTTCAAAAATAAAAACGGTTTTATGGAAGTTTGTATGTTTGATATAATCAATAGAATGCAGAACAATTATTGAAATGGAACCACAAGAATAAAACTAAGATCACATGACTTGTGTATACACAAAACTTTGTGTATTTTTGCAATAAAAATATAAAATATCATCTGAATCATTAGTCGGATGACATCGAACGATACGCAAATCGTGTTTGTATGTCATTTGCTGTCATCCAATTCGTCGTTCAGATTGTTTTGTGCATTTTTATGACAAAAATACACAAATTTTTACACAAATTTGGTATTCACACAAATTGTGTGATCTAACCTTAACAATAAACAAAAAACACATGTACATCTGTTTGAATTACTTAGAATTTAGGTACACTATCAATTTCATGGGGCGTTCATGCAAAATTATGTGTAAGCTTAAGGATTTATACAAATGGGAAATTTACGCCGTTCGTTGCATAAATACCCTTAATATAAAACATCATAATCAATTGAAAAGGAAACGAAACAGGATGAACTGACAATACTTTTTATTAACAAAAAATAAATAAAACCACTCTTCTATCCTTTCTAACAGTGCTGTTATTAACCGATACTTTTTTTTGTTTCAGAATTGTTATCTTTCTTGCTGTAGTACCACCTAAATTTCAATCAAAATCGTTAGAGTCGTTTTTGAGAAATTTAAATTTTTAAATATATTGGATACCTTTAATTTTGGTTCTGAAAAAATAGCATTTTGCCCTCAAGCCCTTAACTACAAGTTTGAAGAAAATTGCTTTGGTAGTTTATGCTGTAGCCAGAGGCGGACGCAGGAAAAATTTGGGGGGGGGGGGGGGCAAAAAATATATTAAATAATCAGCCCTATTATAGAATCCGATGAATGACCATCGGTGGGATTCGCTATATTTTCTGTTGTGGAACTCGCAGGTGAGCAAGTGTGTTAGTGGAAATGGTAAGGTAGTTCCTAGTAGTGATAATATAGTTCACCGAGAAAGTTCATAATAGAAAATCTCGCAAAAACTCAAGAACGGACCGGCCAGTTTATATGATTCTTTTATAAATCTATTTATTTGTATTAAATCAGGGGTTGTTTAGGAGAAAAGATAATTTAAAAATTTAGGGACCCTTGAAGAAATACAAATGTTTTTTTTCGGTTATAAATCCTGACAATTTCTACCTCTCTCGGCTTCTTTTTACTTGTCTTGAAAAGAGAAAACATTCAGATTAAGAGCCTATCGTAAGGTCAATGTGTATAAAGCGGCCCTGTAAAAAAGTCGTACAAGGCCGGATTTCTTACTGATGTATCGTTCTTCATCTCCATCCACAATTCTTCTTCAGTTCTGTTCTCTCTTTGCTTCCCCGTAGCGTGACGCTTACGCTCCATGTGTGTGTGTGTGTGTGTGTGTGTGTGTGTGTGTGTGTGGGAAGCTGTCAAAAATCCTAACTCGCTAATGTTATCAACGTAATAAATTCATTAGGAGAACAGAGCAGCCTTGAATACACACACTCAAAGTAAATCGTGATGCCGATGACTAATGGTGGTTCTACGACATACACAGAGGCAATGGCAATAGCAAAAGCTACGCAGTTAAGGCTCACGGAATTCAGCGATGCACCAGATCCGCAATTGAATTGCATCAGCATGATGGTTAGATCATCGGAGCTTGCCGGAAATCTATATGTAAGGGAACACATTTGCATCCGGGCTCAAGGGGAGTCTGGTGCTGGTGGCTAGGTATTCGTTTCCGTTTGAGTGCGCAACGCCACCACCGCCATTCCCGCCATGGTGTGCCATTGACGCAGCCACCGCCACTGTATCACGGTGTAGCATAGCTTTTGAATGCAAATTCAAATATTTTGTGTGTCATTTTAAATGGCATATGTTCCGTGTAGCCCGCTCACTTGTGAGACTACTTCCTGATGTGCTTTCATACCGAAAGCTAGCTATGATGGGTTCATCCTTTTACTTTCCCAATTCCAATACCAATCCCAATTTATCTGGCGGATGTGAAATAGGCGTGGAATGTTCCATCTATTAGCTTTGGCGAATCATCATGATGTATTACCATGCTATCAGAAGGACTCTCTAAAATGGGTTGATTCGAATGCACACGCGGGGAACGAATACGGCTTTGGGAGCGGGTGGGAGGAATGATCCATTGAGAAGATGCAGTTGGCTTTTGGAAGTGCTTACGTTATGCTCTTTGTTGTCGAAATGAATAAATTATTGGTGTAAGAGTGGTAGCTGTTGATTCCGAACAGCAGTTGTCATCGTAGTCGTTATCATCAACAGCATCATCGTCATAGTAACAGTAGTTTTCGATGTCTTGTCTTGAGCGTGTAATGAAATAAATTTATATTTATGTAATGGAAAGATGAGTGCTCCTTGGGTAATTTGTCATTTTAACTTATGCAGATGCGTTCAAGTAAATAGTTGAAATCTTCAAACTGAATGATACTTCTTTTTCTAAAATTCTGATGTTTCTACTTCTCTGGGCTTGAGCAGAGCTGTAAAGGACTGCAGTCAGTTGGTAATGCAGTCAATTCGGTTTTAGTAAATTAAATTTAGTTTTTACTTCAGGTTAGTGCTGCTACTAAGTACCTTAACTGCAGTTAGCAGTCAGTACTGTAGAGTTAATGCAAGTAGTTAAGTGACTATGAACTGCAGTACTTTTTGACTGGTTTAACTGTTTTATTAGAAAGTTTCTTGTATTGTCATTTGGCTACAAACAGTCAAGAAGTACTGCAGTTATTTAACTTTTAGTCAAATTACTGCTTTCAATTACTGATCAGTCAGTATTTTAGTAGGTACTGACTGCAAACTGCAAACTGTAGTCAAAATACTTTTGTAAGTTAAAAGACGTATGAAATTCAGTCTTTTTAGTTAATTTAAGCAACAGTATCGAAAAGAGAGCGGTTTTTACACTTCTGGTAATAAGATATTCTATATTCTGAAACAGTATCTTGCATTCCTGCTGCTGAGAAAGAAGATCAATTATTGTATTGGAATCAGTATACGGATGATTCTAATCTCAATGAACTCAGAAAAAGAAACAAGGATAATGAATTCCGGATCTGTACGTGGAATGTACTGTCCTTATACAGGCCACGTGCAGCCGAACAATTAGTGGAGAACTTGCATAGGCTAAAGGCTGACGTAAGAGCTATCCAGGAGATGCATTGGGATGAAGAGGGCATGCGAAGAATAAAATAGTGTGACAGCTACCATGGTTAGTGCTTTAAATAGCAGGGTCTGCGGCTGTTTGGGTGCAGTTTTGTGATAAAGGGAAGAAGTCTTGGGCTTTGATGTGGTAGGCGAGTGCCTGGTCACAATCCGCATCAAGGCCACGACGACGCTGATATGTGTTCCCGCCTCTCCACGAACAGAAGGATGACCCAATTATTGACCATTTTTACGACATCCTCGAGCACACTTGCGATAAGTGCGCAAAGTACAACGTCAAGACGACAAATTTGATGAGTTGAATAAAAGATCCAGCATGCAGAAACGTTCAAACTCGGACTCAGGATGACTGAAAAAGTTAACAGAGAAACAGACCCCTGGTTTAAAGTTGTTGATTGCTCTTTGAACTTATTCCTTTTTGTTATCAAACTTTACTACAATTATTTCTTCGAACCCCTAACTATTTGTTGAGCTTAATATTTTACGGCTTAATCCATACAAATATACTCAGAAAACCTTTATAAATAACATTGCAGTCAAGATTTTTCACTAATTAGAAATGTAGGTTAACAATAAAAACCCCAAATTTATATGCCCGAAAAGAAAATGAAGAATTAATTGATTCGTGTGGGTCTAAAAAATATGTTGTACCTACAAAACAAGTATTTGCAGGTCTACTACTTATAAGCGACAATAATTCTTCTTTTCAAAATATTTTATTAAATTTAAATGACAAAAATGATGTAGTCAACCTATGAAGAGAACGTCGGTCGTCATTGGGCGAGAGAAAGTACATTTTGCAAGAACACGTATTGCGATCGTTGAACCTATACAGTTGAAATCATCCCCAACAAGTATTTTTCTTTCATTTCGTTCGTTTTACAGAAGAAGTAGAAAAGAAAAATTAAAAAGAAAAAAACTGCAACCCCATTATTTTTTTTGAAAAGAAAACACACGACCTTTTAACTTTTGAAGAAGCATACTCTTGTTGAAAAATTCAATCTCACCATTCCCTCTTTGCTGGCCATTGGCAAAATGCAATGTAGTTCCCTCTTTCTGTTTTTTTTTTTTTTTTTTTTAATATTAAGTCCGTTCATCCTTACTCTATGGTTAACATATTTTTGAATTTCTGTTTAAGAGGAAAATAAAAAAAAAAAAAAAAAATGAGAACCCTCAGTTCCATCCCCATCTCACCGCCTTTCTAAGAAAAATTAAAAAAAAAAAAAAAACAACTCTTACACTGGCTTTATGCACAAAGTTACTTCATTCCGTTTGAAATTCGGAATTTATTTTGCCAAAGGACATCAAAGGGATACCAAATTAAAAGATTTTGATAATTCATAGTGCCAAACCCAGAAGGAATCTCTCTCCCTTTCTTGGTATATTATTCTTTTTTATTCAAAGTGCACTGCTCGAAAATATATTTTCAACCGTATTTTTTTTCGTTTTTTTGCTTTTGAAAATAAAATGTTAACGCCCTTCATGTTGCACTCTCTTGAGTTGGTTTTCTTGGTATTTGGATCAAAAGGTATGGCAGAAGCAAAAGCAGCTAACCGCTAAAACTTTTTTAAATACAATGTTTTTCTTTTCTCTTTTTTTTCTTCAAATGCGTAGGTTTTTTTACCTGCAGAAGTCCGCTGGCAAAGTGGCAATAGTTCATTTTTAAGAGTTCGACTTTGCTAAGAACTTTATTGAAAGAGATAAGAATACGGCTCCAAAAAGACATAAGTACCTGGGACATTATCGAGAAGAGAAATAACACAGAACTACGTAAAGTTTTAACAGACTACAGGTGAATTTCACTACGAGTGCTGAGTAAAAAAAAAAAGAAAAAGGTTGCAACTTTGGGTTTCTCCGAATTTCAAATGGTTGGTACGCCTACTTTTTCTCGTTGATCATCTTATTTGGCCAATAACTTCTTGTTAGTTTAGCAAGTCCAGTGCATACGCTTTAAATAGTCCTCCCCAAGAGTTGTATCTTCTTCATCACTGATGCCATGTTGGGGAACCAAATTGGACAAGCGTACTTAAGAACTTGTTTGATCAACTTTTTGTAAATTGGAATCTTCATCTTCATTGCTGAGTCCATTCTTTTTGCTAAGTTGAGGTTTTAGTCTTACCATTGATTGAATGGTTTCAGGTCATCCTATTGCCATTGCTGATGTTGCCATATTTAGAAGTGTATTTGGTAGGAACCATCTGGAAACCTGGTGTCAATGTTATAAATTCTTGTTGTTTTTCCTTCGTGCTTCAGTAGCGAATGAGTTCTGTTTTTCTTGCTTAAGCGTTTATCTTGTAAGACAGAAGTTGCAAAGATAAATCATACGAGCTGCATGTTTGCTTTTGTGATGCATTTTTTAGCAGACAAATATCCTAGTTCCTGGAATGTTCTCCAGTTGATCAGCTGTGTATTCTGACCAGGCGGTCGAAGTCGACCTTTGTAAAGGGTGGTTAAATTTCAAGGGCCGATGTTGATTTTGAATAAAACACAAACTATTTAGGAAATTATTGTAATTTTATTTTATTATGATATATTGGTATTACTCAATTATGTATGGAACAAAATATCGGCCAAATGGGCGCCGCGACCACGGCGGCACACCTCCATCCGATGATCCAAATTTTCGATGACCCTGAGGCATAATGGAGGTTCTATGCCGTTAATGTGTCGAATTATCTCATCCTTTAGCTCTTGAATTGTTGCTGGCTTATGGACGTACACCTTTTCTTTCAAATAACCCCAAAGAAAAAAGTCCAACGGTGTCAAATCACATGATCTTGGCGGCCAATTGACATCGCCATTACGTGAGATAACACGGCCATTGAATTTGTTGCGCAAAAGAGCCATTGTTTCGTTAGCTGTGTGGCAAGTGGCACCGTCCTGCTGAAACCACATAGCGTCCACATCCATATCTTCCAATTCGGGCCATAAAAAGTTCGTTATCATCTCACGATAGCGAACACCATTCACAGTAACTGCCTGACCGGCCTCATTTTGGAAAAAATACGGCCCGATGATGCCGCCAGCCCATAAACCGGACCAAACAGTCACTCTTTGTGGGTGCATTGGTTTTTCGACAATCACTCTTGGATTCTCATTCGCCCAAATGCGGCAATTCTGTTTATTGACGAATCCACTGAGGTGAAAATGTGCCTCATCACTGAAGATGATTTTCTTCGAAAATTGATCATCCACTGTTGCCATTTCTTGCCACCATTCTGCCCATTCACGACGTTTGGAATGGTCAAGAGGCTTTAGTTCTTGAGCCAATTGCACCTTGTAAGCGTGTAAATGCAAGTCTTTATGCATAATGTTCATCAACGACGAGCGTGAGAGGTGCAATTGTTGGGCACGACGACGAGTTGAGGTGGACGGCTCTTCAGCCACACTATCGCGAACAGCAGCAATATTTTCTGCAGTACGAGCTGTACGAGCATGCACTGGTGTTCTCACATCTTCTACAGACCCGGTTTGCTCGAATTTTTCCACGATTTTTGCGATTGTACGCACATTTGGACGATCAAATTGACCAAAAAAATCACGAAGTGCACGATATGCATTTTGATTTGAACGCCCATTTTCATAATAAGTCTGGATAACTTTAACACGTTGTTGGATTGTGTATCTCTCCATGGTTCAAATTGAGTAAGTCTGAAATAGAGAAATGTCAAATAAAATTCGGAAAAAAACTTGGCGTTTAGGTGTGGTTCACATTCAACATCGGCCCTTGAAATTTAACCACCCTTTACTTATCTGATGTGTTTTTTTGTTTTTTATATAATAAACGCGCACTAAAGGGATGTGAGTTACCCTTATAATTTTTTAATAGTGCGAGCAGTTAGGAGAGATCAAGAGGATTTGAAAGGAAAAACCGATAAACATTGATCTTGAATTCTTCGAGCTTGGTAAAGTATTCTACATACGAGTAGTCCGGCTAAAGAACGAATCTCTGGATTTTGCCGTGCGTCCGAAATTCGGCTCATGGGTGAACTGATGGGCATTTCTGGCTAAACTAGTATTTCGTGGAAATAGTTTCATTGATTATAAAAAAAGCGATAAAAAAATGAGAGGCCAGAGGCATGCTACATTTCGTCGATACACAAGAGTGTCTTTGTCTGTGGTCTCATTGATCCTTAATAAAAACTTGGGAAAGGGTCGGAGATAGGACAGAATTCTAAGGCACACCAGCATTTATTTTGAGTAGGTATGTCAGACTTAAGCCCGTCCAATACTACTTGTATTGAACGGTTCGAAAGGTAATTTCCAATGCACTCATTTTTAATAAAAGAGCTTCATGCCAAATTCGATCGAATGCTTTAGAAATATCCTGCGCAGTAATTTTACTTTCACCAAAACGATGGAAGGATTGGCTCTACCTTTTAGTTAGATAAGCCATCATATCCCTGGTAAACCTTTTGCTTCGAAAGCCGTATTGAGTTTGCGTTCTTCAAGATATTTCATGATCTATTGATTCAAAAAAGTTTCCATGGCCTTTGAAAGCAGGGATATAAGTGCAATAGGTCTATAATTTGAGGGGGAAGAAGATTCAGCTTTTTTACGGATGGGTTGTACAAATGTATTCTTTAAACTAATAGGGAAGAGACTAGAAGAATAAGATAGGTACAAAAGCTTACGCAGTGGTTTAGCTAATGTGGAAGAACACTTCTTCAAAAATGTAGGGGAAATACTATCTGGACCAGCGTCCAGATTTTGGAATGGAAGTAATTAAAAACAGTCTAGGTTGGAGCTTCTGTATAGAAAATAGTAATGAATAAATTGTCTCTGGGTGTAAAATTTTATTCACATGTAATAAAATTTCGAGCTGGAGCAATCGCTGTATTGGAGAAGGAGTTGATATGCCATATCATTTCGGAAATAGACAGCTTTGTTTTTGTCTAGTCATGTTCTAATGAGAAAATGACAAAGGCACAAAACTATAACCGGAAAAATGAAATGAAAAATGGACCTACCTGGGTTTTACTGAGAGCTAAAACTGCTGGTAAGCAATAAAGAAATCTGATCATAGCCCTCGTATGTTACTAAAATCCACCCGAAAATTACTACCAAATACAAAAACAAGAGGACATACAAAACACAACTCCGATTCAACAAAGTCGAGATGCGAAGTGAATATCTATCTGATAAAAAACAAATTTTCGAAAGTGGTTATTGCTAAAATAGAATCAATTCAGTTTTGGGGGCATCCATAAGATGCATTTAGAGTTTAGTATTTCCGTTCGTTCTTACCGCACAAGAATCTTCCCATTTCCCACATTCAGCTACAACCCTGATCCCAGAGCAATCGTTTTTCTCTGGATTTTTTTTTGGAAAATCTGGCTTCAGTCTGACTAGAATGCTCAGCTGAAACGAACCTATCCCTCACCAAGCTTCATTATTATATTATAAAATTATTTTCCTGTAGTTCGACACAGATCGTTTTTAAGGTCCACGGAATTCTTGAACTGATTTCGACGGGTGTGCACAGCACGAATAAACGATTTTCCCCTGGGGTCGTCTTTTATGATCTACTCAGAACTTTTCTTTATCCTGATAGTTCCAGTCTCACTATATTCATTTGAATTTCATGTCAGAGTTTGTTTAAGAACATTTAATCTTTTGTATATTCCATGTTTTGTTAAATTGCGAAAAACATATTAGCTTTGCACTCCGAACTTATATTTTTTTTTTTAATTTTTGTTCAATAAATTTCTTTGGTTCTTTTCTGCTGCTATCGCGATCAAAATGCACCTCTTATTAATAATAACATCGATTTAAATTCACTACTGGAACAACATTTTGCTACCAAGTGTTAAAAACGCACCTAGCACTCATAAATTCCAAGATCTGCGTTCTAAAAAGGTAAGAAATGTTTGACCAAAACTTTTCGAACAGCACTGTATGTGTATATCCGCCAATAAACAAATGTCTGGCATCTATCGAGACATTATCAGTTTGATTATCAATAACTTGATCTGAATACACACAAGTTCCCTTGTGAAGATTGAGATTTGAGAATCCAGTGCATTGAAAATTCGATCCGTTTGTCAAAGTTTCATCTGAAAGGCGAATATATTTAAAATTGGAACAAGTGCCGTAAAAATGATTACAAAAGGAGAAATTCACCTTAAAACTAAGCTTACTATAGGGTGTTCCCTCGTTCAATGTCCATTAAGAATTAAATGTTCATCAAGTTTTTGTAAGATTTCTCATAGCTCTATGAAACACCCTTTGTACCCCAAAAAAAGTGAATATACTTCAAATTTCCCAATCGAGTTGTTCTTCCTCCGACTGACTCCTCAATCCAAAGAACATCTTTACATACAATCTCATCATTGAGAAGAGAAGGCACTTAACTTTTTACTACATTCCACCCGTTAAAAGGCTTTAGTTGACTTTCCTATTGGGAAATTTTACGTCAAAAACTAGGATAACCTTTCTATGCAATGCGAGTATTGCAAAGTGAATTTTATTATTACATCTCTGAGGGTTAAAATATTTGAAAAGATAAGAACGAAGAATATGAGCAAACCAGATGGGACGGAATACCTCCCTCTATCGAACAGCGAGAATACCCCACGCCTATGTACGACCAGGGAATGCGTTTCCTCTACTGGATCTTTGTTTAACGTAGTCTGCTTGTTGCAAATAGAGTTTAAACAGACAGCAAGCACTCTTCAGGAAGTCGAATAGATGGATGGAATGTATAATCATCTGCAGTCTGTGTTTGTCGGAAGTTATGAATTTGCTTTTTTTTTTCTCGAATCCTTTTTTTTTTATTTTGTATGTTTAAGTCCCTTGTGTGTACCCTACTTTAAGTCACACAACTTCTACCTAAGTTCGCTTGTGCGTAACATGTTTGCAAGAAATATCAACTCAGATATGTATCCAATGGAACAAGGGTGTTCTCCTTTTCTTATTAGAAGGACGAAAAAGAGCAGACACATACAAAAGACAAAGTAATTTTTTGCTTAAAGAAGGAAAATAATATTTTTCAATTTCACAAAATTTTATTCCAAATTGGTTAAATTTAAAAATTACTTTTAAAAAGTTTTAAAATTTTATTAAAACTCGACGACTATATCAAACGAATTCTAGGAGTTTCATACTTTCTCTTGAACTTACAATGAAGGAGAAGAGGATTGAACGAAATAAGGAAGAAATTATATATAAGCTGCTAGAGAATTGGATATGTTTTTTATGTTTCGCCTCATTTGATCCAAGGGCTATGCGCCACCGAGGAAAGCTACCTTAACGAAATTGAGGATATAAAAGCAATAAAAGTGCTTACTACAGGGACATTCACCTAATTGAAAATGCATTTCACGAAACATAAAATACTCATAAAAAAAAGACTCTATAAAAAAATGTTAAGTTCAAATTCGAAGGTGACTCGCAGGATTGAGAATGTTGAGGGTCGCTGCTGATAGTAATCCAAGCGGCCATGGAAAACAAAAACAACAACAAAAAAAAATAATAAAATAAACAAGATTCGCTGATGGAAGTCCATAAAATTAGGAAGAAAAGTGTAAAAAAAAACCTCATCTTTAGGAATAATCTTCATCTCTGCTCCTCCTACTCTTAACGCCTGTCTAACTGTGGAATGAGATGTACCTGAGTGCTTGTTTTTTTTTTATAACATTTATGTAATTTGCATAGGCAAGTTTGTTGTTTTTTTGTTTTTTTTTTGGAAGGATGCCATGTAAACATGAGCTTCATCATTAAACTTTTATGTATAATGTTGTCCTTAAGTTGACTTTCATAAAATGGAAAATTATAAAAAAGACGGTAACCTGGCGTTAAAAACAAAATTAAACTCTAACAAAAACAAAATTTATAATAAAACAAGGTCGTGAGTGAGAGTTTTGCGAATATTGCATTTTTACGAGGGGTCTCTAAAACTTCGTTTTAGTTATTAATTCTTTCACCATACCTATTCGCAGTCTCTCCACTGTACAGGAAGTATTTATTGAAAGGTGTTCTCTGACGTTTTTAAAGTTTATTTCGAAATCACATGAATCTCAACTTACATGTGGAATATCCGAACTTGGGCATCATTTTACTGGTTTCACTCCTTCGAAATGTTGCAAGGACAGAGCCGCTTTCCCTTGAGAACCGCTACTGCTCATTCTCTAGTCTTTTTCTAGTAACAGTTATGAATTGAATTACATAGTTCTTAAGAAAGAGTATATGAAATACCGTGTAATTTACTGTAGGACAAAATAATATTGTTTAAGAAGTATGAAATACCTTGTTAGCCTAGTAAGAAAAAGAGTAATAGAACTCTACGAAATAAACAAAACGTTGGTTGTTCTTTGAGGCTAAGCATATTTTTACTGAAAGGCCTCTGTCGCAATTTTATTTATATAAATTGGCCAATATTTGTATATAAGGAATTGTACGAAATTTAATTTTTGTATTTTTCCTGATGTCTTTACCTTTCCATTAATACCACAACGATCGATAACGATCGATTCCGTTTTACTAAAGTTTGGAGCAACTTTATTCACGGGAAAAGTTAATTTTTAAAATTTTAATAGACCTACTAATTTATTATATTTTTGATACTTTTTAATGATATTTACATGTAAACCAAAATATTTGTTGATATTTCGGGTTAAGTGACTGGTTCAATTCTCTACAAAAGAGCATACAACTATCATTTTGTTCAATCAATTTATCTGTAATACATCATTTGCAGATTTTTTTTTTTTTTGTAATTTAACCAAAAGACTTTGTTTTAGTTTAGGATAAATACATCTTGGAATTAAGTAAAAAAAAACTCAAAATTATTAAATTTTTCATAAAATTTTGTACTTTTTACCCATTCACTAAAAACATATTTTTAATAAAAAACCTCTGTGTCAATGTTTTGAAAAAAAATTTACCAATATTTGTGTCCAAATCTTAGATTTATTTAAACTTTTTGAAGTTATACTACTTTCCCTACGATTATGAAAATGTTAAACCAGTAGTAACACATGGATGATTTCAGCCCATTATTACTGTTTTTTTCCACACAGACAATATAAGTAAGCAAGGATTTGTTTTTTTTTTTTTTATTTTTCATTTTGTGTGAAACAAAATAAATTTAATAAATTACAGATGTCAGCCATTGTTATTGATAGCCTGACTGATTTATTTCCTACACTGTAAGTGATAGAAAAAAGCGTTAAAAAAAAGTAAAAATAAAAATAAATACACCAAAAGATAGGTTTTATAATGTAAGGTTCTGATACGACGGGATTTTTCGAAACTATACCGGCAAGTTAGGGTAAAATGGGGCAAGGACAAACATTTTTTTGTACATCTCGAAAAGTATAAGGGTTAGAATTATGAAATAAATTTTATTGAATAGATAAATTGAAATAATGATGAGTTCTTACAAAAAAAAAAAAAAAATTCTAAAAATTCAACTTTTTAAGTAAGAAATAATTTTCCAATATCAAATATTTTTTAGACGTTCGAAAATGATGTATGTACTTATGGTTACAATTGATAATTTTTTGGATTTAATTATGCACATTGAAAGATAATAAAAAATAAAAATAGGCGCCTAATACGAATGTCATATAAAATACTCCATATCGGTTTTTTTAGCTTTAAAAAACAAATACGTTTTTGAAAGTTTATGTGAGTGGTTTAATTGATTTTAAAAATCAGGGAATAACGGGAAAAATATTTTGTCAAAACGTATTCTAGATTTATGTGTTGTTTATAGATGTGTGAAGAAATTAGATTATTAAACATTTCTTTCAATGAATAACAGCAAAAATAAGATTTTTCAGTCCAAGTTTTTTGGCCGTTTCCAATCCTATCGTAAAGGGCTGAAAAATCTATGTGTTATTATTAGTTGGATTTTTTTTCACAACTTCGGTAAGGAAGTATAACTTCAAAAATATCACAACCCCAAGAAATCTTTCAGAATTTGGACAAAGCTCTTGTTGATCGCATCTCCCTTAATCCTTCAGAGATATACGACCAAGCGTAGAATGGGCCCAGAATTTCTACGTTGGTGCTTGTTCGAATGCTCTCTGAAAGATTAGGAGATACGCAATCAACAACAGCACGTCTTTTTTTGGAGTAGGATTTACCATCACGTGAAGCAGGCATCAATCCAATCAACACACTCCCTTTTTTCTGGAATAGTACTATCCGACGTTTTATAGACGAGTGCACCATTTTTTCATTGGAAGCTCCTTCTGCAGTGTCGCACGTGTGTTGCGCAGTCTTTTACGTTCTGCGTCCGTTAGTTTATCCCAATCCCTTGCACTAAGTCCCTTGACTGTCGACAGTCCTGATAGATTCTGCATAGTAACGGAACAACAATCACTATCAACTGTCCCGAAGCTGACCACATCCCCTACAGCGAGATTGCTTAAAAGGTTGAGGACTTGTATGTAGATCCACCATCCTATTCTGCGTCCGTCAGTGTTGCTGCTGTGCCCTTGTTGTCTTCGTTAATTATTTTGTCTGCCATTGGTGACGTAGCTTCTTGAAAAACCAAGCTCTTGCCAGTAGCCGGGACTGCTACTGACAGTCTAGTATTTATCTCCGCTAGATCTTGATTCGTTTTTGTTGTATCATAGGTTTTAAAGTAAACTTAGTTTTTAAAGTAAACCACCAGCGACACTTAGTTAAGCCTTGGTGTACATTTTTCTACGAGCTTTAAAAATTGATAACATTAGAAGCAGCAATGTTGCTGTGGAAAACAACAAAATTCTTCACAAAGTTGCATAGTTTGACATCATCAGTCAAACAACAAAAACAAACTTTCTTCAACATTTTTTTGCTCTTCATAAGCTGCCAAAAGATCATTTCTGCTGTCTTTCACAGTGTTGTATCAGAAATAATATCGGTAGTAAAAAATAATCAGCCAAAGATTCAATACCACATTTCTACCAACACGTTTTCTAATAGACAAAGTTTTTGAAGGCTAAAAACCGTAAACGTTTAATAATCACTCTCAAAGGCAACTAAAAAACTACTCGCATTCACAACTCAGCTGGTTTACTTTTTTTTTTACTCTGAACAAGACAGAATAGGGAACATTATCTTTTCTTTCATAAGAATGCGTCATGTGGTAAAGCACTTAAGAAGATTATTAAACCTACATGTTGGGTGTGATGTGGAGTGTGGATATGTGTTAATGTTAGGACGATTTTTTCTGCTTCTGCAGTCCCGTTCCTTGCTTAATTGGAATTTTTGTCAGACACATCATCAGTGCAGTCGTCCTTTAGGTGTCATCGTGTCGGTCGTCGTTGTTTAAGACGATAATCTTTAAAATTATAAAAAGAAGAAAACACAAAAATTGTATGGTTCCATTCGATTTTTTTTTGTATTTTCACAACGCTGCTGATGCTGATGCTCGTAAGCCATGTTGGGTTTCCTTCACATTCACTTGGATAGACATTAACCACAGGATAATTTCCTTGCTCCACATTCAAAAGGAATCTCCGGACTTTGTACATATATAGTTTCGTCCTTGTTGTCACATTCTTCTTGACATATACCTACCTCTATTGAGCGCCCAACTCCCGCAGAGTGTGAAATTCTCTCTCTATCTCTCCCTCTTTCTCTCTTTCTCTCTCCGTCTGTCTCACTCTATTTCTCGTTGGTTCTTGAGAGTTTTATGATGAATTTTTCACACAGGATTAACAGAACCGACGACCGCCCGTTGGTTGGATGGTTCCTTTTAAGTGGCAAATAATCCTGAGCACAAAAAAGGAAGTCACAATGTCTGAGCGGAAATGAACGCTGATGCTCTTTTCGACGGAAATTGAAGGGGATTTATCTGCATGCAGAGAATAGTGGTGGTGATGGTGGCTTGGTTAGGTTATGTTGGCTTGGCTTGGCTGGCTGGCTGGCTGGTGTTAAAAAGACACAGTTAATTTATTTGAAGATGGGAATTATTCTCGATATCGAACGGTGAATAATTGCACCAGATATTATGTTAAATAAATTTAAGTTTGACACACGAATAAGAAAAAACGTATAATTAGTGTTCATATGGTGTATAGGGAACTAAAATTTAAAAATTTAATCAATTCGAAATTTTTAATCAGTTCCGGCTTACGACCAGAATGTTTTCTTATTTTACTATGACGGAGAGAAATTTAAGTTAAATATTTATTTATTTCGATAACATTCCAGTGAAAATAGTAAAAGCTTTAAAAGAGCAATCGCTGAGAAGAGCAAAAGTTATTTGGTCGGTGGTATCTTCGTGTTGACAAAGATTGTTGTTGATTTAGACATCGTTTACCGTGAAATTCTTCTTTCTTTCGAGATAACTGAATTCGCTTCATCCAAGCTTGACAAACATGGACCTCTTTAGATTTAAAAAAACAGTCATCGATGGAAAACCTCTGAATGTCAAGTGTCTTCGAGTTCATCGACAATTTATACGGAATTTCAATATCACATTCACTTAAACATTAACTGGAATGTCTTCAATAAGTTCTTCTCTGTCTGAAGATTAGAGATGTTTACCGTAGCGTGAGATGTGACAATCGTAACTACATCAACGCATTAGCTAAAGAAGCAGAAAATTCCGTAAATCGGTGTGACAGCAGAACTGTTTATAGAATCACCAAGGAGCTTACTGGAATACAAAGCTTAAAACAACATCTGGTGAAAGATGCAGATGGTTCCCTAAGGAGTGGAAAAAAGGAATGATCGTCAAGTTCCCGAAGAAAGGAGATTTGATGCAGTGTGAAAACTGGAGAGGGATTTGCGTTCTGCCTGCGGTTGCCAAGATAGTAGCAAAAATTGTATTTGAGCGAATAAAGGAACATCTAGAAGACACACTCGATGCCGAACAAGCAGGTTTCCGCACTGGTTCATCCTTTGTTGTTAACAGAGAATTTATTTGGATTGCCTAACGCAGGAGAGGCATTCCAGATAAGTTTATCGCTATTATTAAAGCAACCTACGATGGATGCAAATGGATGCAAATGTCACGTTTTACATGGAGGAAGGTTATTGTCGGATGAATTCGAAGTCCAATATGGATTCAGACAGGGTCGCCAATACTTTTCCTGTTAGTGATAAGTGATGTGCTGCGTGCAGCCCTGTTAAACTTGAATGGTGGAATTCAATGGAGTTTGACATCCCAACTAAAACATCTGGACTACGCGGACGACGTATGCTTCGTTCGTTCATGAATAGGTGTCTACGTAATATCTTAAGGATTTTTTGGCCCAACTGTATTTGTAATGAAGAACTTCATAGAAGAACGGGTCAAGAGTCCATAGACAGTACTATTCGCAGACGTAAGTGGCAGTGGATTGGTCATACGCTTCGAAGAGGTAACGATTGCATTGCTGGCCAAGCGATGCAATGGAACCCATTCACACAGTTAGTTAGAGGGTCGGGTCGGTCGAGAAGCACATGGCGCAGGACAGTCGAAAGTGAATCTGCACAGCTGGGAAAGAGTTGGAGGGAACTACGTTATATTTCCAGAAACAGTACACAATGGCGCGTAGGAGTAGTGGAGTCCCTATGCTCCTTAAGGGGTTCACAAATGACTCTTCAAGGTCTGAGGACCTAAGTAAGTAAAGAGAAGTGTGTCTGTTCAGTTGATCTTGAAAATTCTCAAAGAGATGTCGTTTTGTTTTTTTCAAACTACCAACCGAATATCGGTCTTAGAAACTTACCAAAATTTGTCGTACAGCTTCTCAACAATGTTATTACGCCATTTCAGTACGAGATCTATGAAGAGATATCCTATCACCGAAAACCTTGGACTTTTCGAAAAAAGACTACTCTCACTCATCATTGTCAAATGAGTTTCTTTCATAGCTGCAAAATAATAGGAGATAGTGGAGCGGACTTAGAGTAATCTAAGCCCAATACTTTGCACGTGTAAGACTTTGGAATAAATATTTGAATAATGAAGACGAGAATCGTTTAACCAAAGTTGATATAATTTCCTAGAAACCATTTGTTTGGTCGGCAGATTCCCATTCAGCGATTATCTTATGTCGCAGTCAAAAGGTAAAGGGTTTTCCAATAAGAGGTGTTATTTTGAATAGGCCGCTATTTCGGTAGCTGTCACTTTTGAAGCTGTCATTTTTTGACATTTGACAAGTAGAAACTACGCTATTAATAAAAATGGAACGATACACGCTTCAACAACGCATTGAAATTATTAAAATTCACTATAAAAATGGTGAAAATTTGGCAGAGATGGTTCGTAAAACTAAAACATTTTTGGGTCGTCGTGAAGCACCTTGTCGGACCGCAATACAGAAATTGGTGGACAAATTCGAGCTGTTGGGACAAGTTAGTGATGTGAAGAATAAAACCCGTGCACGTCGCTCAAGAACAACTGAGAATATTGCTGTTGTAGCCCAAAGTGTTGAAGAAAACCCAGGTTTGTCCATTCCTCGTCGTTCTTTGGAATTAGGCATTCCACAAACGTCATTACACCGTATTTTGCATAAAGACTTGGGTCTTAAGGCTTATAAAGTTCAGTTAACACAAGAACTCAAGCCGGCTGATCATCAACAACGTCGTGTCTTTGCTGATTGGGTCCTTGAAATGCATGAAAATGAACCAGAATTTCATCGAAAAATCATCTTGACTGATGAGGCCCATTTCCACCTCGGAGGCTACGTCAACAAGCAAAACTGTCGCATCTGGGGCTCGGAAAACCCAAGAGTTATTGTTGAAAAGCCTCTCCATCCTCAATGCGTGACTGTTTGGTGCGGTTTATGGTCCCGCGGGGTCATTGGACCTTACTTTTTCGAAAATGAGGCTGGAGCAACAGTTACGGTCAATGGATTGCGCTATCGAGAGATGATTAATGATTTTTTATGGCCTGAATTGGATGGTATTGATCTGGACAACGTTTACTTTCAACAAGACGGTGCTACGTGCCACACAAGCAATGAAACCATCGATCTTTTACGGGAAAAGTTTCCGGACCGTGTTATCTCTCGAAGAGGTGATCACAATTGGCCACCGAGATCTTGTGATTTAACACCTTGCGACTTCTTCCTTTGGAGCCACTTGAAAGATAAGGTCTACGCCAACAGCCCAGCGTCGATTCAAGACCTCAAAGATGAAATTCGTGAGGCTATCGAGGACATAGGGCAGCCACTTTGCGATTTGGTTATGGAAAATATCATGAAAAGGATATGGTCCTGTAAGCGTGGTCTTGGCGGCCATTTGGCTGATGTTGTGTTCCATTATTAACGGCATACCATCCTCTTTATAATGAAATAAACATCCGATCATTTATCTCCAAAAATGCCATTTTTCTTTGAATATCAAAATAACACCTCTTATTAGAAAACCCTTTATATAGGTATGAATTCTCGACAAAGTAAACAAATTGTTTTATAGGAGTCCTCCGCTGCAAAATTTTAATCGATATGGGTGTTTTTTGAAAATGTGAAATAAATCTATAATTTTGAATTATAATTAATTAATTAATTATATTTCTTCAAATTTTTTGAGCAATTCATTTAACAAAAAATACAACATCATACCTGGAAAAATTAATGTTTACATAAAACCCTTATCGATTCTATACAGGAAGACCATGCAAAGCATTTTTTTGACAGCTTTAAAGTTTTGAACGCCATATTTTCAGAAATCCATAAAAAGTAAAAGAAAAACGATTTTTTAGGCTTTTAGTAATTTTGAACTAAAACCCTAGTTTAAAAAAAAGGATGTTTAAGTCAAATAATTATTTACATTTTGAGCCAGGAAATGTCTTCGAGAAGCGAGTAGTTTAAAAAATAATTACTTTTCAAAAATTGCTAATTTCGGAATCAAATATTTTTTTAAGTTCTTTGGGCATTTACCCTTTAATTTTCTTGCCTCGAAGGTGCGTCTGCCGCCATGGCACTATTTGCCATTTACAATTAAAGATGTAAAACAGTCCACGAAATAATACGATACAAAAAATAATTTGAAATAAAATTCAACACTACGTTTCTGGCTCTAAGATAACACTGGTCTGCAATTAAGTTCTTGTGTCCTTCATATATAATTTTCTTAAATTATGTAAGATTGGAATTGGACTACAGTGAGCATTTTGGACAAATCCTAAATTTCAATTTGCAATATCTTTGCACCGAAAACGAATTTTTGAACGATTTCATTCTCATCCCATTAATAGTTTTGTAATAAAGTATTTACCAGCAAGGAAATTTGACGTTAAATGTACCAAAAAATCGAGTTTTTAACACCTTCATATTATTTTCTGATTCGTGTTCAGCGGTACAAAATCTATTAGAAAAGTATACTTTGGTTTGAAGGCAATTTTTGTTGCAGACCAGTGTAATCTATAGTATCCTTTTCTATGTGTTACCGTTGTCTTTGAATTGTTATTTTTTGTGTGAAATCATTTTTTTTATTCTCCCCCTGCCTGAATGTTTATGACAGTTTTATTAATTTTTTTTTGGCACAATATCACGTTCTACTAGTTTGATTCACCTAATGAGAAGCATTCTAAATTTCTTACTTTAATGTTAATTTCTACTACTTGCTGTTGTATCCATTTTTCTTATTGCTAAGTTTTGAAATGCTGTATCTTGGAAACTGTTGGCAATTCAAAAATGAAACTGAAGCCAAATTAACAAAGTGCGAAACCATACAATAATTTATAGTCAAAAACTAGTCCTTCATTGATAAAAAATGTCAATTACTAAAAAAGCGCACATATTTCTTTTTTCGGATTTTTAAAAATTTTGCATTCTGCGCTAAAGCAAAAGAATAAGTAGGTATACTTGAAAACACACTAAAATAAGCTTAAGCAGATGATTTTTCTAGATTTTAGGTGTGTTTTTTGTTCGCCCAGGCTAAGTTCGACGAAAAAAAAACGCCTCGGGGCTTAACAAAAACACTTCGCAGCATTGCAAATGAAATGACATAGAAAAAAAAAATGAAAAAAATGTTTCTAATATTCAAAATGAAATAAACAAAAAATAAATTGTTTGCATTTTGTGTTTTAATAAATTCAATAACATATTTATAAAGAAATTTCAGAGCATTTAATGCATACACTTTAGAATTTAAATGAAATAATTTGGAAGAATTAAGAACAATATGTAATTTAATTTTTTTTCTAAACGCTATCTTTGTGTTTTTATGTTCATACCATTAATCGGTAATTTTGGTTTTTTCTTACAATTTATCGATGATTTAACAGAAAATGAGTTGGTGGGTGGCTTCAGCCCCTCGAGCCCCCCCCCCCTGGCTACGTGCCTGGGTGTTAAGTTCTCCTAATTTAATTGTTCCTTTCATTTAAGTTCCAATTCGCTGCAGCTAACTGTGCAGACTGCTCACTGTTGTAAAACCCACTATCAAGTTCGATTGTTAACCCAATTGAAAATGCAAATTTACCTTCGCCCGCATTAAAAAAAAAATAAAAACAACCCACCGGCACTTAATTCATCATTATTCCTCAATTAAATTCAATCTACCCAGCCTCACCACACAAATTCCGATCAATAACTCGTAAGAAACCACAATTTGCTGGTTTCCAAATCAACAAACTTTATTTGACACATTAAATGTTAATCATCTCAAACTTGATGCGCGCTCTCCTTTTGGGCAAACCTTTGACATAACTTTTATATGGCAAAAGCACTTAATCCAAATTAAAAGTTTAAGTTTGTATTTCGGTGTTATTTATAAATGGAAAATGAAAATAACCTCTTCATCGCCCAAATCATACCGCAAATAAATCCAACAACTGTCAGTCAAGAAAGTTATCCATCTGCGTCCTTTTTTTTCTTATAAAAGTCATGCGGTACGGTACGGTAGGTAGAGTAGGTAGGTATATGCCTTTCCACCGAATAAACAGGGACTGAAACTTATGTTTTCCATATCTAACAAGACTGTTGGGATGGACTGGGTCGAAAGAGGGGAGTGGAGCGGTACCGGGAGGAGTGGTGGTGGTTGGTGGTTGATGGTTGAACAAAAACCAAAGAAAATAAAACTACAAACAAATCTCAGACAAAAGTCGACATCATTGGTATATACTCGTACTAGCGTAGCCGCCTCTAGGCTCTAGGCTATAAGCATAGGCGTTTATAGGCAGGCAAGCAGCTCGTTTCGTTTCGTTTTAGGAAAATTGCCGCAAATTACGAAATGACGTCTGTTGGAAAATGAATTATTATGAAAATGAAAACGCCATCTATGTAAACCTGCCGGATGCACTTTCATCATCAAAATGCTTCCAAACGCGAAAATTACCTCCTGTGTGTGCATGTCAAGTTGCCCTTGCACGAACTTTCTACTTTATTTTTGCTTTCTCTTATTTTTCTTCTTCCTCTTCTTCTTCTTCTTGGTACAACTCCCTCAGTTCTTTTAAACTAACTTTAGAATAAAATTGGATCTATACACAGCGACGACGACGACGACGACGATGTGGAGTAGGTGGAGATGGATAGAGAACAGGGTTGGTATAGAGGGCGTATAGTGGAGGGGTGTAGAAAAGTTCTAACAACCACATCGGAAATAATTGTCATCACGACTTAAATTTGAATGCAGCAAGAAAATTTCACATTGCCGTTAAAAAGTTCAAAAGTTATACTCTGAAAAGTTATTAGTTTTGTGCGCTCTGTTTCCGTTACGTCGCTTCCACTTGAACTGGCGGTGTGTCCTTTTTTTATTATTTTTTTTTTGCCTATACCTACGTATGTGTTTGGTATGTTCAAATGTGTTTGTGAAATAAGGCGCTCTAAAGGTATGATCCAGAATTTCTTTGAATGATTCATTTGCTTTTAAGAAATTAATGGAAATGCGGTTCACCAGTAGGCACGTTGCTTCCCGTCACCGGATACATTAATGTCCGCCTGTCACATATTTTTTTTTTCTTTCTTTCTTTCTGAATTATTGTTTGTGATATTTTTGACACTTTCAAGGTTCAGCATTATGCCCATTTCCGGAATTTTACCTTTGCCTTCATATTACCAGAAGTTGACAATAAGAATTGGTTCAGTAAAGAGAACTCCTATTTCCACACGAAATGTTCAACTTTGGGTATAGTTTCCTATCAGCGCCAGCGACTCCATTAACCATTATCAATTTTATTTTGAAACTAATTAAAGAAATTAACTGTTTCTGAAACTAAAAGGATCGTTATAATTTTATTAACCCAAAAATGGTGCAAGTTTCAAGAGTTTGGAGCAATTAATAGTTGCTTTCATTTTCTTATTGATGTAAGCTTAATTCAAGAGAAAAATCATTTATAGTTGTTGTTTTTTTTTTGTTTTTGTTGTTATTGTTGGTTGAATGATGATGCTGACGGTTTTAAGTTTGGTATAACAGCTTTAAAGTTTTTATGTGGAAGTTGGTTCAGGTAGGTGTACCTACAGTATACAGAGTTTCCCATCGTTAATAGTGAAATTTAGTTTATTTTTTTTTTTATTAGAAAAGTTTGTCCATTTGATGGTGCACTGCACAGTTCACACATCCAATGCAACTGCAGTATAGAATAATTTTCAAACCAACAAATCATACAATTACCTTCGAGCCATTACAACTACACCGATAAAGTGTTTGTGCAAAATCCTAAAATGCACTTAATAAAGATAAGTCGTGGTTCGTAAATCATTCTAATGTTCTGCAAAACTAAAACCTTAAATATGGAAACATTTCACACTCATGCAGTTTGTTTTACACGTCATTCATGTGTGTATTTTTGTTTGCTATGAATGTGTGTTGGAATGCATTTTAATATTTTCCCTCAGATTGCAATGCGTTTTTTTTATTTTTTATTTATGCAAAACAGGTGATTGATGATTTTGGGAAAAAAAAAACAAAAGCAAGATCCTATTATAAAATCGTTTCCCTTTAAAAGGTTTTTTATAGTTTATATTAGAGTGGGGCAAAATAATCCGATTTCAGTGGTATTTCAGTTTTCAGAGTAAGGTTAATCGCTTTGATTGGTGATTTTGACTTAAAAAAAAAAAAAAAAAAAAATTGGAAAAAGGTATTAATCCCAGCATTCAATTTGAGCCAGACAGATATATATACTGTAAATAATTATTTTAATGGCTTATGGTTTTTGTGTGTTGTCATATAAATCAATCCAGTTGACAATTTTATTAACTCAAAATAAAAACAAAAACTGTTTTTTTACCAAAATTGGAAAAAAAAAATAATGAATTGTTTGTAAGCTTGCTTGAACCTTTAAAAGGCAAACAAAAAACAATAAAATTCATTCTTATATTAATCCAGTAAACCGTCATTTGACCTTGAGCCCAGGGACACTGTTATATTTTTTTCATGGATCGATAGGGGTTCATTTAAGAATCTAAAAAAAACATATTTGCACCACCTCCTGACAATTCTTCTTAACAAAGTTAAAAATTCATTATTTTTACATTTTGTGTCTGTCTGTGTGGCCGTCTGTTTAAATGTATCAGAAGCTACAACTTTACCTAACAAAGGTGAATACCTGGCATAGGTAAATAGTAACTAAGCGCGGCGTAAAACAACTCTTTTTACAGTTATCTCTGATCACAGACTGCTACAAATTGTGAAAGCTTGTACAAAAATGTATTAACCAAATATCAAAAGGAGGGCCACCATCTGCTCCTACGCGCCATCGTGTACGGTTTCTAGAAATTTACCACACTTCTCTCCCAGCTGTGCAGATTCCCTTTTAACAATCCTGCGTCATGTTTTTTCGACTGACCCGACTCTGCCTGCCTGTGTTATCTATTTCATCGCTCGGCCAGCAAAGCGTATGGCCACTTATGGATTCGAAAAGTACTGTCAATGGATTCTTGACCCGTATTCTTTTATGAAGTTCTTCATTTGATATAGTATATCCCAGTCGTATGACGATTGTGACAGAAAATCATTAAGATGTTTAGTAGACACCTATTTTCGTACGTTTGCCAGATTACTTCTGAAAATAGTTAAGATTTTCCAACTTGTTCGGTTCCGACTTTGGTGGAGACAAAACTCCCAAGATATTGAAAGTCTTCTACTGTCTCTATCAATCGTCCAGAAATATTGACTTGAACGGATAAGTTACTTCCGAAGCTGATTAAGTTAGTATTCCTTTTCAGTCCCATGATTTCTGCGTCTCCCTCCTTCCACCCTTGTTGTCATTTGATGGAAATCCATGATTCTATGAGAGAATTAGCTTATGTCGTCCGCATAGTCCAGATATTTTATTTGGGATGCCCCACTCAATTTAATTCCACCATTTCCATTCAACAGACTACATCACTTATCACTAACAGGAAAAGTGTTGGCGATAGTATGCCACCCTGCCTGACTCGTGCAATCAACTTATCTGGGAAAGGCCATGAACGGACGGCCTGTCTATTAGTTTCATAGTTGAGGTCACCGTAAACTACCTTCTTCCCCCCCGCCCCGTTACATCTTATCAAAGCCTACGATGGTGGGGGAGGATTCATGTTACAAACAGTTCGGAAGAGTTTAAAGAACCCGGAATATTGGGGTAAAGAAAAAATAGTCTAAGCTGACGCAGTAGCGTTTTCCTGGTAGTTCAGGTGGCAGAATAAGTAAGTCCCACACTGTTACTTCTGGTAACATAATGTTATATACACAATAAATTTCAAAGAAAGCTCATTTAAGATTTAATTTTATGTTTAAATTAACAATTATTGTATTATGCCTGCGAGGAAATTAGTATCAATTGATGTCATGCGGTAAAGCCTTTACACAAAGCCTGCTCATTTCTCCAGTCAACGCGCTTGCAGCTGATAGAGGTTGCCTTATCGCAACGATTCAAACTTCGCCATCGATGTACATCATTTTGTATAAACAAACGCTTGTGAATTTATTTTTATTGGATACTCATCCTTCGATCCGAATAATTCGAAGTCTGAATCCTGAATCCCGATCCAGACTCTGCATCTGAATTCGAATCCAAATCCGATGCATGAGCATGTAAATTTTGTTTTTCTTTTTTCTTTTTTCAATGCAAACATTTTATTGGGTGCTTTCAATTTGTGCACAAAACAATTAATTATCCCTGAGACCTGGATAAGGATACGTACGTATGTACGTAAGTGTATACGTGCATGTCTGAATGAATCCACATTGTTATGGGGATATTTCTGTTGATTTGGTATGCGGATTTCATTTTGCCCGAAACCGGCAGGAAGATGGCGAAAAATAATAATTACGAGCAAGCACACACACACATACATCTCTATAGTAGGAATATGTAGAAGTAGATGCTCCTTTTTTGTGTTTTGTTTCTTTTTGATTTTATTTTTTATTTTCTGTTGGACGTTCATTCATCCTGTTTGCCGTTTTTTCGTCGTTCGTTGGATAAAAATCCGATGGCAAACATTGCAAAAGGGATTCGATTTATGGGACGATGAGTATAAATGTGGTGAGAGGAAATACCATGCATATTGAAATCCGGTGAAAATAAATTTCGAATTGCAGATGGCGTTGATGTGAGCAAATATTGGAATAGTGTTGCAGGACGAAAGACATTTGTATAAAATGTTTATTTTTTGTTTTTTTCTTTTTTTTTTTTAATTTTTTCTTCTTGTTTATATTTTTTGGATTTTTTTATATTTTTTTCTTTTGCTTTTTTGGAATGTTTATTCATATTTATTTTTGTTTTTTGTTTTTTTTTGTTGTTTTTGAGAGAGAAAATGTGCTTACCGCAGTTGTTATTGCCATTTTGATTTTTTGTCAATTCAGGGTCCTACTTTACTTATATGTAGATCATTTATGGTTTGACGTTATTGGCTTTGAAAATGAGCAGGTACCTTTGTGGAAATGCCCAGTGTGTGGAATTTGTGGACCACAATATCTATAAGTAATGATGTTTACACGATGTGTTTGAATGATTTTTTGAAGCGACCACGTTTATATATGCTTTGGACCGGAGGAGGAAGGTAATATTTGTTCGATTCCCATCAGGAAAATATTTGAAGACATTCTTTTATTGAAATTAATATCAGTTTTTTTGTTTTGATATTTCAAAGTAACCAGCAAAAAAAAAAAAAAAATAATAAGCAGGCATATATTGGAATATATTAAATTTAAATTTTAATAAGTCATCAGTTAAATGAAAATACCAAAAAGAATTATTGAAATCAGAAATGTTTACACAGATGATGTGCGACTCACTAACCATAAAGGCTTAAAAAATGGAAAACATCACATATTTCTTTCCAAGATAAATAAAAATAATATTTATTCTCACAGGGATTGAGAAAACACCTGGGTTTATTATTAAAGTGAACTTTGCATAGAGCCAGCAGTAAAAATTTCGGCAAAATTGGAGGGATTCACAAATTGTAAAACCAATTGTCGAAAACTCCATCAAAAGCCATTACAAAATACAGTTTCTGAAAAAAACTAAAAGCTGATTTAATCACAGATCTTAATTCTTCAATAAATATTGAAACAATAATAATTGGAATGAAATCAACAATAATGAAAAATATATTCAGCAAGTTTTTAATAAAACGCACGTAAATTAAGTTTTGCTAAGTTTTATTTTCATTTTAATTTCTCCACGTCTTTAACCTCACTGATTCCAAGAGCGACAAACATGAAAATTGTCCACTCTGGACTAAAACTAATAAGTACAATGAGTACCTAGCTTTAAAGTATAAATTCATGAAAACATATCAATCAACAGAAACCTAATAAAGTATGGAAGCTTTTGCAAGTTACTTGAAAGGAAGATTTGCACAAAGGTGGCAGGAAATCAGCAAACTTTGAGTCCAGAGAGGAGTGGTCCAGGAAATACCACATAACTGTGCAATCCAAAGGTTTCTCATGCTTTTTCTCAATGGTTGGTATAAACTCGTGAGACTCCAGGGTTTTATCAAGAAAAAAAAACAAAGTTAAACTCCACTAAAAAGAAAAACTCGAATTCTATCCAATAACCATTTAAGATCTTTTTTAGTAGTCACCGAAATTCTTATATTATAACTACTTTACGGAATCTTTACTTAATGATTTACAATGATGTATAAGAGCCCTAATACATGCTCTGAACTCAAAGTATTTAAATGGAAGCCAGTGAGTTGAAATGATCAGACTGAGTGTGAGCCAGAAGTAACCAAAGCGATTTGAAAGTAAGTAAAGATAAATACTTCCAAGTTACTGATTTTTAAAATAAAATAAAATTACATTTTTAATAGTCTAGTAACTTTGCCGTTTTATAGGAATTAGAACTTTCGTCACATCCAGTAGTTCTGATTTTTTGCTGAAGTGTTCATGATGTTTAGCAGATGTTAAATCCAATTTATCGACCTCGAGCGCCAAACGCAACATGGGCGAATTTTTTGGGCTTTTTTTTTAGTAATTGGCATTTTTAGCCATAAAGGGCTAGTTTTTAACAGCAAACTGTGTTTTAAGATTTCTACCTATAAAATTTTCTTTGATTTTAGCCCAATATTTTTTCTGTAGAGCCAACAGTTTTCAAAATACAGATTTACAATTAATAACAATAAAAAATGTATAACAGAAAGTAGTAGAAATAAAAGTATATTAATAGATTCTGTATATGTTTCCCATAACATGAATCCAACTTATTTCCAAACTTAAAATTTTGCAAAATATAAGATTTTTTCCGCTTTGAACTATTAAAAAAAAGTACCTACCTTTTTTGTTTTTGATTTTAAATATATATTTCTACCATACATGGTGTAATTTTTTGTTTTTTTATTCTTTTTGGAGAATGGTATCAAATTTATTTGATTTCCATAAAACAATGTACGACAGTATTGTTGGTACAAGTTTCATTATAAAGAAGAAGGTATGCCGTTAATAATGGAACACAACATCAGCCAAATGGCCCCCAAGACCACGCTTACAGGACCGTATCCTTTTCATGAAATTTTCCATAACCAAATCGCAAAGTGGCTGCCCTATGTCCTCGATAGCCTCACGAATTTCATCTTTGAGGTCTTGAATCGACACTGGGCTGTTGGCGTAGATCTTATCTTTTACGTGGCCCCAAAGGAAGAAGTCGCAAGGTGTTAAATCACAAGATCTCGGTGGCCAATTGTGATCACCTCTTCGAGAGATAACACGGTCCGGAAACTTTTCCCGTAAAAGATCGATGGTTTCATTGCTTGTGTGGCACGTAGCGCCGTCTTGTTGAAAGTAAACGTAGTCCAGATCAATACCATCCAATTCAGGCCATAAAAAATCATTAATCATCTCTCGATAGCGCAATCCATTGACCGTAACTGTGGCTCCAGCCTCATTTTCGAAAAAGTAAGGTCCAATGACCCCGCGGGACCATAAACCGCACCAAACAGTCACGCGTTGAGGATGGAGAGGCTTTTCAACAATAACTCTTGGGTTTTCCGAGCCCCAGATGCGACAGTTTTGCTTGTTGACGTAGCCTCCGAGGTGGAAATGGGCCTCATCAGTCAAGATGATTTTTCGATGAAATTCCGGTTCATTTTCATGCATTTCAAGGACCCAATCAGCAAAGACACGACGTTGTTGATGATCAGCCGGCTTGAGTTCTTGTGTTAACTGAACTTTATAAGCCTTAAGACCCAAGTCTTTATGCAAAATACGGTGTAATGACGTTTGTGGAATGCCTAATTATTCCAAAGAACGACGAGGAATGGACAAACCTGGGTTTTCTTCAACACTTTGGGCTACAACAGCAATATTCTCAGTTGTTCTTGAGCGACGTGCACGGGTTTTATTTTTCACATCACTAACTTGTCTCAACAGCTCGAATTTGTCCACCAATTTCTGTATTGCGGTCCGACAAGGTGCTTCACGACGACCCAAAAATGTTTTAGTTTAACGAACCATCTCTGCCAAATTTTCACCATTTTTATAGTGAATTTTAATAATTTCAATGCGTTGTTGAAGCGTGTATCGTTCCATTTTTATTAATAACGTAGTTTCTACTTGTCAAATGTCAAAAAATGACAGCTTCAAAAGCGACAGCTACTGAAATAGCGGGCTATTCAAAATAACACCTCTTATTGGAAAACCCTTTATAAAAAACTGTTTTACTACCACTCTTTACAATTTACAAGAAATAACACTTCCAAAATACAATTTCACAAACACTTATTCTTATCATTTCATCTCGAAGGATCCAGAGATCTCCAGTTTCGTTAAGCAAAAGAGACAAATACACACAGACATGATAGAGACAGATATAGACAGATTTCGTTCCGTTCCATTCAGTTCCGTTCGGAGTTCGAAGTTGGGATGAAAACGTTCAAAGCTTTAGTCATTCATCATAACGAAAGGCCTACATGTGTCATTTCGTCTGGGTGTGTTCGCTCCTGCATTCCTAATAATATAAATGCATACTAACAGATTTTAGAGAGAAAAATAAAAAAAAAAAACACATAAAAAGTTTATTCAATTGGATATTAAAATCTGTTACTTTAGTTTTAGTTGCAGAATTTAATAAATTGAACAGATTCTATTAAAACATAAGTTGGACTATAATTCTGCATAAAAATTTTGGACACTTATTTTACTAAAAAATATTTTTTAATGAATGAGTCAAAATTTAAAAAATTATGAAAAATTTGATAGTTTGAATATATTTTTAGCTCGATTTCAAGATGAATCATATTATCAATATAAATTAATTTATTTCTGAAATGTACAAAATAAGAACGGCATTTATAATTTCATTAACTGAATCTTTACTCTGTACTTTACTTTTACTTGGTTTCTATGACAAAGGTATCATGCTTGCTTACCAAACATAGTAATTGTACCATTAGTTCGGCGCCTATTTAATATCAATTTTTTCATTTGATTAAGAAAAATATAAACAAAAAATAAAGAGACGTTTTGAAAATTTCCCTGTCATGTCAAATATTTCGTAGTGAAATTGATTTGCAAAAATTCTAAACAACAAGCGCGACGTTACTTCTCCTTCTTCGCAGTTTAATGTTTGTTTTTTTTTTCATCAAAACTCTTGACAAAACATCTTGTCTCGTCAAACCAATCCATCTTCGCCCCATCCTAAGAATAATTTGAAGAAATTCCTTTAAAAAAAAAGCGTGTGCATGTGTTTGCTTCTTTTCAGAAAATTACAAAGTGAAACGAAACACGCTCGCGTCCAGCTTTCATCTCACCAACAGACATGAACATAATAATTCGACTATATACCTACACAAAGCAATCGCTTGAAGCACGTCCTTTATCCTTTCCTTTTTTTGTACATTTCCGAAGATATTTTGTATTAGAGTGCGCGAGGAAAACTTCTTAACAGCTATACTGTTGCTTGGCTGCTGCTGTAGTTGCTACTGTTGCTGCCATATCAAACGTCACTATCCTTCAAAGTTTTGTATGTTGCGCGGTGCGATGGCTGATGTTGCTTCTTCAGCTCGACTCCTCTTTCTTGCATCAATAACTTCTTTCAACTTTTTCTTTTTGAGCACTTCGGCTATGTGTTGTTGTTGTTGTTGGTGCTGATGCTTGTTGGTTGAGGAAGCTTGAAGGATACAGCTCTGAGTTGATCGTCCAAGAAGATTTCCCCCGGTACCGTCAAACAACCAACTGTATTACGAAATGAAGTGAATATACTTTCTTTTTTTTTAAATTTTTGTTGTTGTTGTATTCCCAAACGTCACATTTGGATGCTCCTTTTGTGTGTCGCGCCTGCCTTTCATAGTAAAATCGTTTAAGACGAAGCAGACGACAACAACGACAGTGCAAAAGAATTTCTTCCTTTTCGTCTTCGTCTTCGTCTTCATCATCAACTGAAAGCCACTTCCTTCTTTTGCAAATCCCACAAAGTGCTAAAGTTTTCTTATCCTTTGTGTGCGATTCCTGTGTGAATAATTTTAGCTGCGCTTTATATACGAAATGGATTTTTCAAACTTTCAAAACTGCCACCGAGTTGATTTGCCTTTGAAATAATGTTTCAAGGGTAATCTCACAATGTGACCTCTCTTGTGGATTTGCTGCGATACATTCATTTAAAGAATCTAATTAGGTTTAACTTTGCATGCTCGATTTCGGTAAGCCAATACCAGAAACTGACAACGCTCAAAATCCCAAAGCGCACGATTCCGAAAATCGAATTTTGAAAAGTATTTTTAACTTCCAAGAAATATAAACAGTTTCTCAAAGGTACCTATACTACTTTTATGGGGTATTCGATTCTATTAACCTAGGAGCGTACTGGTTCCTGGTCTTGGCATTTTAAGGACACATAAGTGCAGCACATAAATGAAATTTTGCGAAATAATGCGAATGCAAATATGTTTTCCCGTAAGGCAGGCTAAGGTACCAAAGAAAGTTTATGATGGAAGGTATACCAGTTTGATCGAAGAAGAATAACAAAGAAGCCCGAGGAATTGCACGAAGTTTGTGGCATAGAGGAACTCCACTCCAACCTCTAACATCCTATACAAGGATGGAATTTCTGTTCATATATCTGCGCGTTGTCAAAAATGCGTAGTAACATTGCATTGCATCATTTGGCAAAGGAATCATTTTGCATTTTGAGGCTAATGTAAGCAGTGTTTGCGTGTGTGTGTGTATCGTGTATGTGTAACTGTTATTTGCATTCGCTTGCACTGTCAGGGTGTTCTTCGGTTCACTGAGCTGGAGGAATCACTTTGTGCACCCTGGTGTCTCATAGTCATAGTCGTCCTCGTCGTCATCGTCTATGGGAATCTCGTTTGGTAAATTTCACGGGTGACTTCGACACAAATTATGTGGTTGAATAACATACTTCCACTATGCCGCCATTGTCGCTGTCGTCGCATCGTCACTGATATGTTCCTGGAAAAGAATCAAAAAGCATCAGGAAAATTTTTGTTTTTGTGTGTTTTTTTTTTCTTGCAAGGGTTATGCAAATGAATTGCCTTTTTTGGTATTCATTGCAGTTCTGCATCCGATGAACTGAAGAACTTTGAACTTACATTTATCCATTCACATGGAAGATGTAACATTTTTGTACACATGTTGGTTTGGCTTATGAAATGCTATTCTTACTTGTCAAATAAATTCTAGAAAAGCATAAGTTTTAGAACTTTAAAGCAAACATTAATTTAACAGAAACTTCAAAATTGATAAGATAATTTGTTTGATTTTTTTGATAAAAACAAATCTTGGGTAATGAGAAATATGCAAAATTGTTCTAAAGATACAAAAATTTTAGAAGTACGAATTGGTAAAAAATGTTATTGAAATAGAAACTGAATAGTTCGAAGATTTTTTTATGAACACAGTTGTCTTAAATGCTATTCGTTCAAACTCAATGACAACTAACGTCTAATATGTGGAACGTGCATTTCATCAGTTGGCAGGAATTGAGTGGATTCTATCGACTCCGAATTGAATTACTATTTTAGGGTTAATTTTCCAAGACAGGATATTAAAACGTGAGATAAATAGTGGGCTAACTGATATCTTTCACTTTTGTAAAAAGATGAAAACTTATGGTAGTACCCAGAACTATAAACTGTTACAAGTTACAATATTGAGTTTTTTTTTTTTAACATGGGCCACCTCTGTCTGAAGGATGCACTCCAACATGACCTGAGTGCTGAGTATTTTAGTAGAAAAAAAAGCATCATTCATAATTTCGGAATAAAATTTATACATTGTAATAGGAAAACATGTGCACTACGGCGTATACGTACTTTTTGGATAAAAATTTTATTTTTTTGTTACAAAATAATTCTTTCTCCATAATAGAGTTTCCGCACTCTTCATTAAAATTATTGTCTTTTTTATCAATACATAAGAGGAAGAGGTGGAAAACTATATTATGGAGAAAGAATTCGTTTGTTACAATAAATAAAATGTAATAAAAATATAGGTGTGTGTATTCATGTTTTTGGATGTGTAAAATTATATAGTTTCGAAAAGTTCTAGAAGGGAAATTTTTCAAAGAAGAATAATGTGCTTTTTTGTGCAATTAATTCCAATATTTCATATATGTATGTAATTGATATTTTATCGACTAAGACCATGTAATTTTTTTTGCGTTCGGCCATTTTTGAATGGTTTTTGATACATTAATGTTTGATACCTTAAAATGACCTGTTCAGCGGTCTGTTATTAGATTGTATTAAAATCAACAAAATAAATTAAAAAATGAAAAAAATTATATTAATAGCCATTGTACCCAAGCGGGTACAGAAAAATAGTAATTTTCAAATTGCCGTTAGGCCGAATAGAAAAGAGTTTTTTGGTTGATTCTTTTTTGTTTTGTTCACTCAAACTGCGCTTTACATTTTCGCGTTCACAAAGTGGCTGCAGCGAAATACGGTTCTTTCTAGTTTGCTTTCTTTTTCTTCGTGTAAGTCAATTTGCACGTTTTCAGTAGGCTTGTCATCATTTGTCAGCGTAAAAAAAAGTTACATTGCAATTGAAAGCATTATAAGTGAATTTGGAAAGTAAACGGCTTGTGTTTTCATATCGTAAAAAAATTTTATGAAAAAAGAATATTTTTGATAGCATTTGGTAAGTAAAAAAAGTGCTGTACTCGCTTGGGTACAATGGCTAATAAGGTACACGTTTTTTCTAGATAAATATTCAAATTGATATGGCTTTTCCAAGCATCAAACCATCAAGTTTTTATGGCAGAAGCTTTCAAAACTTAGGACGCGCCTTAGACTTCGTTGAAACGTCATCAAGTCATAGCACTTTTGATCTTGTGTTGGTTCCACCAGATCCAGATTGTAATACGGATGTTGAGGAGGGAGATGCTGAAGACCTTGTTGCTTCCACCATGCCACAAGATGTTCCAGGTGAAGTAGAGGCATTTTGTAGCAGTGACAGTGACAGTGAAGATGATTTACCGCTTCAAGAGCTGCGACGTAGAATGCAGTCTGCAAAACATTGTGAAAATTTTCCAAAATGGTCCAAAAAACCATGTGCAACTGAAATGCAAAAAAGCTGTTTTTTCTTGGGACAAAAGGTAAATATGGTTACTGCGTTGCATGGGAAGTCGGAACTTGAAATTTTCGAAACTTTATTTGATGAGGAAGTAGTAAATTTGATCGTTGAGCAGTCTCGCGTTTATGCAGCACAGTCTAACGCGCATAGTTTTACATTCACCGAAGACGATTTGAAAGTCTTTTTGGGTATATTGCTTTACAGCGGCTATCACTCTATGCCAAGGGAGAATATGTACTGGCAAACAGATGAAGATACTCGTGTACCGATTGTTGCTAACAATATGTCCCGAAATAGATTTAAGGAAATCAAAAAATATCTCCACTTAGCTGACAACAATAATTTGGTTCTTTCCGACAAAATGGCAAAAATAAGACCTCTAGCAACCCTTATAAACGAAAAATTCTGCCAGTTTGGCTATATACATGAGAAACTTTCGGTTGATGAGTCGATGGCCAACTACTACTGCAGCCACTCTTCAAAGCAATTCATAAGAGGCAAGCCTGTCAGATTTGGCTTTAAAAATTGGATGCTGACGAGCAGTTGTGGTTATTTGTACCAATTCAAAACCTATTGTGGAGCCAAAAATGTCACTATGGCAAAACAGCAAATGCCACTTGGATCCAGAGTTGTTGTTGATTTTTTGGACAAAGTTCCCTTTCCTTCAGATCACATTGTATTTTTTGATAATTTTTTTACGTCACATGATCTGCTTGTTTTGCTGAAACAAAAATGTTTTCGAGCTATCGGGACTGTACGTGAGTCTAGAACAAAAAAATGTCCGCTAAAATCGAATGCAGAGTTCAAAAAAGAAAAACGAGATTTCTATGATCACAGATACGATACTGCCAATAAAATACTTTTCGTGAAATGGAATGACAACAGCGCTGTGAGTGTTGGCTCAAACTTTGAGGGTATCGAGCCGATGCATTCCGTTAACCGATGGTGCTCGAAGGAAAAAGCTAAAGTCAGTGTAAAACAGCCTAAAATGATTGCAGAGTATAATTCGGGGATGGGAGGCGTGGACCTTCATGATCAAGCCATAAACAATTACAGAATCAAATTTCGCGGCAAAAAATGGTGGTGGCCACTTTTCACTGTAATGATGAATTCTGTGATGGTCAATGCTTGGAAGTTATATAAAATAGTCTACAATAGCAACATAGACTTATTGCAGTTTCATCGTACTATTGTTCGCCTCTACTTGCGAAATTATACGCAACCCTCAACCTCAACATCGAAGCGTGCAGTAGTTCCTTCTGCAGCAACTACTAGTGGAAACCATTTTCCGAAGCGAATAACGAAATCACTACGCTGTCGTCAATGTCATAACCGAGTAAGATGGACTTGCGAGCAATGCGACGTAGCACTTTGTGTAGAAAAGGAATGCTTCAAAAATTTTCATTCATCATAAAAATGAGCATGTATTGTGCCATTGTACCCGCTTGGGTACAGGACCAAAAACCTACTTTGCATATATTTTTTTTCTTGTTTTGTACATTATGTGTTTTTCAGTAAAATAAACAAGATTAAACTTAATATTTTTGGTTTTAAAGACATTCGGCTCTTAATGGGATAATGTTAAAATATAATTTTTTCCTTGTGGAGCCTACATTTACACAATTTATGTAAAAAATGTATTTATTTTTATTTTTACTGAGATTTTAATCTTTCTATTGATACCTCAACTTAAAAAATAGGTTAAGTTTTACTAAAATTAAAAGCTATTTGGTTTACGTCAAAAGGATATTCTGATTTTTTTAGCAGATTTGTGAGAGATCGATTTTATACTATTTTTGATATTATTTAATAATATTACGAAGCTTTTGTCTTATTATAACAAATTGTATATCAAAATTGTTGATATAATTGTTGACATTTTATAAGAATATTTAAATTATTGAAGCAGACATAGTCAGATGTTATGAATAGCATAATTGGTCAAAGGAGCATAAAAAGTGCATTTTGCTCGATGATTTTTTGTAATATATCATTTACAGTCTTTTTTTTTTTAATTTGATCAATAAACTTTGCATGGCATTGTTTAAGAGAACAGACCCATCTTGAAATTGAGCTAAAATTGTATTCAAAATTATCAAATTTTTCATTAAATTTTGTAATTTTAATGCATAAAAAAAACATATTTTCACTTAACGACATCTGTGGCAATGTTAAATAAAATAATTGTCTAATATTTTTATGCAGAATTGTAGAATAAAATTTTAATATCAACTTTGTATGTGTTTTTTTTTTTAAATGTTTCTCTCTAAAATCTGTAAATATGCATTTTTATGCTCAGAAATGTTTATTGCCTATCAAGAACACTTGTACCAAATCAATAATATTGTAGAAAATGGATTTATGAAATTCAAACAATTTTTATACCATATTGCAAAAAGAATAGGAAAACGAAAATTTATTTAGCTCTTAATCATCATTTACTCATTATTTTTATATTTAATTGTATAAAAAATTACACCATGTTGTAGCCTAATGTTTAAATTAAATTTAGACAAAAAAATCTTTAAACTCCGACAAGGAACAAAAAAATTACAAATCTTATAAGCGAACCATCTCGAATCTATTTGTTAGCCAACGGTATCGTTCTCCACTGGTAGCTGGTCGAGTCCGAAGACCAAAGCAGACAATTGTGTTGAATTTTGTTGAAATTTGATCCTGATGCTTAATAAAGTTGAACCATAGTTTAATGAGGCTTATGTAAAAAGAAATTAAACACCGTGTAAACAAAACTCTTTTTCCCGTTATGTCGGCTCACAGACTACAAAAAATTGTAGAAATTTTGTGCATTTACCCGAAATCTAATGGCTGTGTAAATTTCAAGTTTAAAAATATAAAAATAAAAAAGATAAAAATAAAATATCGTTGGAAACGGTCGAAAAACTTGGACTGAAAAAACTTGAAAAAAATGTTTAAAAAATATAATTTCTTCACACGTTTATAGACAACACATAAGCCTAAAAGTCATTTGGACAAAATATTTTCCCGTTCTTCCCTGATTTTTAAAATCAATTAAATCACCCACATAAACTTTCAAAAACGTATTTGTTTTTCAAAACTCAAAGAAACCGTTAAGGAGCGTTTTAAATATAATTTGTCTTAGGTGCCTAATTTTTTTTATTATCTTTCAATTAGTTTTTCAAAAAATTATCAACTTTATCCATAATGACATCATTTTCAAATGTTTAAACAAATATTTGATATTGGAAAATAATTTTTAACTTGAATAGTTGAATTTTTAGAATTTTTTTTTTGATGAAAACTCATCATTATTTCAATTTATCTATTCAATTAAATTCATTTCGTAATTCTAACCCTTATACTTCACGAGATGTACAAAAAGCTTTTTTTGTCTTTTTCCCCATTTTACCCTAACTTGCCGGTGGAATTTCGAAAAATCCCGTCGTATCAGATAGTTTGCATTCTAATTACAATCCGTTATTTTTTTCAATTCCAATACTTGGCCCTTGAAATAAAAATAAAATTGATTGTGTACAAATTTAATTGACGCTTAAATTAAAGAGAAAAATTCTTTCTCCAAAATTACGTAGGTCCACATATGTAGTTAGCCAAATAAAAATTAACTCAAGGATGGGAGAGTGAGAGCGAAAAAAGAAACATTTTTTTTATTTTAAATCAAAGGTCGTGAAGCATTTTGTACGCTTGGAAAAACCCAAACCATTTGTTGGTAGGAAACTACATATAGTTGAGAAAATATATAAAGAGAATCGATAGGGAATAATGAAAAAGGAAGTCTGAGGGCGGAAGGAAGTATGAAGCAGGTGCTTTTCCTTCTATATACATTGAAGGCCACCATAGGTACCGACAAACGATGAGAAGACGAACTGTTCCATGGCAATCTGGATGTCATTCGATTCTTTTTTTTTTATTCGTTTTTTTTTTTTTTTTTCATATCCGCCTCCACAGCCCCAGTAGAAAGGAATGATGATAATTCGAGGATAAATGTTGGCAGACATTACGATGAGGTTGACTTTCAGACGTCTCTTTGGTTGGATTTTTCCAGCGACAACGAGAATGACGACGAAACTGTGACGACTGTGACGACTGTGACGCGGTGCTGACGATAGGATGCCAATGCCAGGATCAATGGGAGAAGTAAGGAAGCGCCCCCTCGGAATGTGTGCCCTGGCACTTGGAGTGCATGTAAATAGTACAATCATTAATCAACTTGACACAATAAAGTCAACGTAACTGATGCCTTTCCGGAGGGTGGCAGATCTGATGGAATGGGGCTGATTATTTCTCACCGGCTTCTCATGCTAACCGAACCCAAACCGATGCCAGGTAAATGTGGATGTTGGATGTGTTGTCACAGGATGATACCTCTCTTTGGCAGCATTCTTGAGCTACAATCGATTGAGTGATTCAAAGCAGTCGTCATTGCGAACAAATGGTTTTCATAAAAATCCTCCGGGATAAAAAAAAGACGACACAAGGTATTTGCCCGAAGTTCTTCTTGTTATTGGAATTAAAGTTTTCCAGTTCTTTTATGGTGAAAGAAGAGAAGGTCTTGGAACTATGAAGACAGAAGAACGGCAAAACAAAAAAAAAAAAAAAAAACAAAAAACGAATCTCTAATTAACCTGTCAATTGGATAATAATGAAAGATGAATGAATAATGAACCCAATTATGGACAGCACTGCATTGTAAGACTTAATTTTCCTTGTCAAAAGGACTTAATTAAATTATAACGCCACCAAGGACGCAACATTTCCGTCGGCGCTTGATGGCGGCGGCGCGCGGTGGCGATGACGGACGGAGCCGAAGCGTGAGAGTTGCATTTAAAAATGAACTTAAAAATGGTTATAGTAGTTGTGTAGTGTAGTGGAAGTGGTGTGTCTAGGGAGATCCAGGGAGGGAGACCGCAGAATTATTTAATAGTTCCTCCTTCAGCTGCACGGAACACAGGACGAGAGTGTTTAGTTTTTCATTCATCTGCATCTACCCTTCGCCGGGCTTAATGTTGAAACGTGTCTGACATGGCAATGAAGCAATAAAATTAAAAATTAATTTTTTTCTTACTAGGAAAGCAAGGTAGATAGGTATGCCCGCCAATGGTGGCTACCACGAGCGTTGGTTTGGTCTTTAAAATGTTATTTAAGCTATTTCTTCTATTTTCTTTTTTTTTTTGAGCTTATAATTTGTGACCAGCATTAATTACTTTGTTAAATTTGCTTTCAAAGGAAGGGTACTTAAGGAAATGCATCCTTTGGTAAGAGGTAAGTAAAAAATGCAAGACATGAATAAACTATTTCTTATCGTGAATAGAAGTCGGGGCCTCAAATTGCCGTTGTTATCAAAATGTATTAATTTATTCGTTTTGCATCAAGTTTCTTATAACGGTTTTTTTTTTTTGTTTCTTCTTTTACTTTTTCGTACACGTATAAAGTACCTATAACGATTGGCACAATTTTTTTTTGAGAATTAGTCTTATTCATCCTGAAACATCATGAAACGTTAAGAAAACACGTTTTCGAGAAATTTGTATGTGCGATGTGCCGTTGTCGTAGTCGACGGATACGTCGGCGTCGTCATCGTTGGAGTTGTAAATTTGTTAATAAGTGTTAGAATCATGATAATTGGAATCTGTTAACGCCATTAGCTAAACGGATTAGCTAAACTTAGAGTAAGTTCGAAATTCAGCCATTTTAAATAAAACCTTCTTGCACAAAAGCTTCCACAAATCATTTTTGTTTTTGCATTTTTACTTGCGATACTATAGGCCAAGTTTCGGATTCGTAAAATAAACGAACTCAAGATAACAATGAGACATGTCATTACGATTATAGAGAATGCGAAAAAAGTGGCTCTCCTAATTCTGTTTGTCTGTCTGTGTACACCTCGAGTTACAACCGAAACTCCCTGAAGTGATTTTTTTCAAATTTGGTGGTTAAAGGGGTTTGGTGATTCCCTAAAGAGGAAATTGAATTTTTTTTTGTTTTGTAGGTCCAAAATTATCAGTAGGTTCCTGCCATATAATGAATATGGAAAAGTTGAATTTCCTCAAAAACTTCTACAATTTAGATAAAAAAAATTGTATTTTTGTTAAAAACCCCGTACTTTTGAAATGAAAGAAATATTTTTAGAATTATTAATAACGGTACCTACCATAGAACCGTTTTTTTTTTATTTTTGAGTTTCTCTTAAACGACTTAACTGATTTTGATGAAATTTTTTTTATACAGAAGGTTGTTAATAAACTTAAAATTATTTCTTATCAAACCTTTAAATAAAGTAATTCTTGGGTTTAAAAAAAAAATCAATATACATATATCAAGTTATGCATTCGTACAAAAAAAAAAGTTGAGATAACAATCAAACATGACATTACTATGTTAGAAAAAAGTGGGTCTGACAATTCTGTCTGTCTGTCTGTCTGTCTGTCAGAGACCACAGCCATCCGTTTAGGATGGTTCGATTTACTTCAAACTTGGTATGTGGCGATTTTTTGACACTAAGATATTTTTTGATTTTTTTTTTTGAGCCAAAAATAACGGTACCTGTCTTATATCAGTTTCATAAAAACGAATTTTTATGGTTCCTATGATTTTGATTAAAAAAATCATGTTATTTTTTTGGGATAAGGTCTATCTTTAAACGAAAACCATTTTTTTCAAAAAGCGTTATTAACGGTAGAACCGTTTTTCTAAGTTCCGATTTTCTCCTTCATGACTCGATCAATTTCAGCAATTTTTTTATATGCTTTTAAGTTGCCGTAATAATATTTAATAAGAAAAAAATTGAAAATAATTTTTCTATTTTTAAAAAAAGTTTTTTTTTTTTTTTTAAATCATTTTTTCGAAATTTTTTTTATAAAAGTCCTTGCAAAATTTTATATAGAAAAAATAGTTTTTTTTAGAACATGGCTCTAACGATTCTCAATTTTGTTTTTAAGTGTATCATTATAAAAGAAATCAAAGTCAATATGAAATTAGTCATTTGAAAATCGAATTTTACGCTTTTTTAATTTTTTTTCTAAAACTGCATTTACAATTTTTTAATAAAAAAGGCTTAGCACAAATAGTAACTTTATCTGTAAGAGCAAGTACATACGTGCGACCCAGTTGTGCATTTTATTTATTTTCACAAAATTGAATAAATAGAAATCGTTTTGATGTTTTCTCAACCACGAATTTGGGAGTTTGGTAATTTGTGAAATGCCATTTCGCGATTTTGTCGTTTTAAGAATGGCCAAATTTGAAAATTTTAGGATTGTGCAAAAAAGAAACGCTTTTTGGGCTAAGCAATTTACATGTTTAATGCTTAGGGCTTCGGGCTTAGATGCCAAGCTTCGATATTTCATGGGGTAAGAGTCTTTGAAGGGGTTAAATTCTATGCTACCGAATTATTATTTTATAAAGAGATCGATTTGTTTTTATGTGCATTTAGTTTAAACGTGGTCATAAGATTGATATACTCTTTTTTTTATTTCTTGAGACATTTTCTGCTTTAGTGGTGACCATTTTAAGTAAGAGTTTAAAGATATAAAAACGATACATTAATCAAAACATTATATAATTATGTAAAATAATCATGTCTATTACATATTATGTAGTTCGCAATTATCTACTCCCGGGAAGTCAGCTGGATTTGCAGTTCACGCATTCGCATTTAAAGCAATTATGGATCTTGCCAGTGAACTATATTATCGCTATACGAGGAATTTATTACCTTTTCCTCTCCTGTCAAGTTCCGTTATTTCTTTAAATAAGAAAACGAGTATATTGTGAATCAAGCTGCCTTCCATGGAGTAGCATATTGCGAATTTCATAATAGGCATAAATATCATTACAACTTTAAACATCAGTTATTGGACAAGAAAATTCAACTGGTTTCATAATTTTGTCAGTGATAGGCGTTTTTATAATTTTCAAAAGTTTAACTTTAATTGTCACTGTGGCGTATGCGTAACATTTTGTTACATTGACAATTTAAACGTTAAATAGTAGACCATTCATTATTCGAATTTTTTTTTAAGAATCAAGTTCTAATGGGGCATAAATATTTGCAAATAATTAAAAAAAAAAACACCCTAGTATTTTCAGATTTTTATTTTGACCCATAATCTACCCCCCGTAGGGGCTTCCAGCTTCTTATGAAAAATACATAGGATTTTTTGCATGTTTCAGAGTTTCATTTTTCCCTTTGCTCGGTATACTGAAAGAAATTGGATATGGTTGAAAATGAACTTAAAATATGTCACTTTTCCAGGGAACAAATTTGAGGTTTTAATCAAAAAAAAAAACATTACGGTGATAGAGAAGAAGGTCTGTGCGTCCATCTGTACAAATTAACTGACCATACACTTGAACGGATTGTCTTCAAGTTTGGTATAAATGTTTTTAGGTAATTTTGATATATTAGTGTTTTTTTTTGTTTTTGAATATTTCATCTTGAACAAGTACTTCCCATACAACATTTTTGAGTTATTTGAGTTTTCTCAATAAGTTAATACATATAGCTTTACTCTTTTCTGATTTTCTCGTAAACGACTTAACGCAAAATAGGTGAATAATTTGTTTTTTTTAAATAGCATACCAACTTTTTTTTCAACACGATTTGAAAAAAATATTTTTTCTTAAACGGCTGGATTTTCAATTTTTTTTTTTTAATTAAACTTTCTCAACTAAAATAACTAACTAACTATTCAAAAAAAATTATATATACATTTTTCGTTAATTTAAGAAATGATAAAAAACCCATACATATTAATTTTTTATTTACTCACAAATATTTTGACACCCATTTTTCTAAAAAGAATTATGTATATGAAAGTTGGCGCTATCAAGTGGAGGACAACCTAAGCCAACTTGGTGCGCGTAACTGAAAACGGCTAGCTATAGGGACAGATCTGTCTGAATAGGCACGATTATTGAGGCAGTAGCTTATTCGTCTAAAGTACTTACTTTAGTAAGTATTTACTATTTTATAAACATTTTAATGACATAATTATACTTATCAAACAGAAAATAATAATTTTGATTCCAATCATATTTCCACAGCTCTTTTTTTTTAGTAAAAAACATGAGATGGCAACACTTTTGTTCAGGTAGATTATCTTTTTCTAGAATTTTTGTGTCTTATTTATAAGAACTATCAGTTTCAGCTTTGTACATCAGCACTTCCCCCCAATAAAATGACAAAATAATCGATAGAGTAAAATTAGGTTTTTTTTCTCACTTTGCATCAGTAGGGCAAAACCTCAGATGGTAACACTTGCGCTGCAGTAGACTATTGATTTTGAGTGTATATTTATGTCACCTCTGAGGGTAATCAATATCAGCTTCGTAGATTAAAATTCAACGGCAATAAAACTGCTTACTTTTATTGAGTCTGTCATGGAAAACCCCAGAGATCTAAGTGGTAGACTCTATTTTTTTGTTATCTAATAACCAGCTTCTTGCGATTTTACATTTATAAACGTTTTTTTTTAGTGTTTGTTAATTTTTTTCTCAGAAGCCCTCAACAAAAGACTGGTAGACTTCCATATTGTGTAGATAGTTTATGTCCCGTAAACTATCATTGAAAAAAAACATCCTTATTGTAATTAATGCAAAATTTCTGTTTCTACATCCTCACTCAGAAAAAAAACATATATTTTTTCTCTTGCTAGTGAATATCATTTGAATTAAATGAAAACCATTTGTTTCAACACAGTCCCTGCAATTGTTTTTCATTCATAGCAACTGTATTATATTTTTCTCAGGGCTGCTAAGTGTGCGACACCGACGCTCCAAAGATAGATCTCGTACAAATTCAATAGCACTTAGTAAGTTCTATCTTGGAGCCGATATGATATGTTCGTTGATAAGTATGTCTTTCAAGTATGAGTGGATTCCTTTATTTAAGCAAATCAGCGTGAAAAAGTTAATTTCACTTTACTTAAAACTAAAAAAAGAAGACTTTTTTGAAATATATAGATAATTTTCTACTTAATAACAAATGGAACAGAATATCTCATTGTTATAAAAATATGTTTACAAAATATGTAACAAGTCATACACACCTATTAAACACTATCATCAACTTATCAAACATTAGCTTGCCAAGAAAGTATTTCCTAACTCTAACTGCCATGATTTCTTCCGAATTTAATATTCAGTTTGTGTCACAACACAACTATATGAGTATTTCTCATATCAGTCGGTTGTCCCAACAAATCACTTCTAGACGCGCAACAAAACAGTCCAAGGACTCTGAAATTCCTATAAATTCTATAACTCAGCAATACAAAGCGAAATCAGTAGAGCAAAACATACGATGATGATAAGTGCAGTATCGTGTTCTTGAATCCTGCAATTTCCGTTTGGCAAATATCAATATCGCTATAATTCCTGACTGCCATCCACTAAGCCATAAAAAGCATAAGGCGTGGTCGCATGTCGTTAGCTCTAATGCATGTATTTTTTTTTTTTTTCATTTTCATTCATTCGAAATCGCACATGGGCAAGGACATCATTTTTATTTATATTATTATTATTTTTATTTTTTTGTCAATACCTACATTTTTTACGGGTTATTACCGCTGAATGGATGGTAATGGAAATTCAGGATATCAATATGCAGGATTGTAAGCCTTTTTGTGCTTCTCGTCCTTTTTCTGCCATGTCTCCCACAACCCGACGATTATATTATTGTCGAATGCCAAACGTTCTTCTTTGCGTCAGGCCCCCATGGAGTACGAGCACTTGCATGTGTATGGCTATAACTAAATCGATTTGCCTACAAGTGTTATGATTATTGTTATTAGCTGATTTTAAAAGGATAACACATTTTATCGGGATTTTTCTGACAATTTTTATCCATGGCCATATATACTCGTGTACTAGTTGATAGGGCAAAAAAAAAAGCATCAGCTTAGTGGAGCTCTCGTATGTGTGTATGTGGAATAGGTATTTTCTATGTATGTTGTCTATATATATGTAATGTAGATATGTTTGTATATTGAAGAGGAAGAACGAGCTTAACGTTTTTGCATGGCACACAAATCCTATTTGATAGATGAGGGCAATTATCGGCCGCACATGCCACAACGTTCAATTCATGTCCTTTTCCTCCACGTCCTCCCATCACCTCTGTGGCCCGTGTTTCTCAATCGGTAGCCAATCAGTATTCACTTAAATTACAGGCTAACATTCCAATACCGGGGCTGGTGTGTGTGCTTGTGCTTGCTTTCGTCCTTTTAGCTGACGAAAGTGGTGGCGATGCGATGGTTTGGGGTCTTTGCTCGTTTTATGAGTCATTTGGGGGTACAAGCCAGAAGCCACGTTTTCGACGCCACCGCTCACCATTGATTGACGGAAATTGCAGATTGCAAAGAGACGATAGGAGCGAAATGGAGATTTTTTTTTTTTTTTGTATTTGACCAAATGGTAAGGATAAGGGATCTGCTACACTAACAGTAGCAATACCGCAGCTTGCAGCAGCCAACTACTCTAAAGCTAAGTTGAGCTGAGCTGAGCTGAATTGAGGGACGACAAAAGGGGGTGATAGTTGCTGTCAAACTCTCACAAACGAAGGAACTGAAGAATAAAAAATAATAAAAAAAAAAAAAAAATACACATCAGTTAATTGGAGTGGCATGACAGCGAATTGCAAATTGCAGGCGTATCAATTCAATCGATGACTTTTGAAATTACCGCGTCAGTTGGATTCTGTTTTTTTTTTTTTTTTCAAGTTTCGTATAATTTATCTCTTCTTTTGATGCATCACAATTCAGATCCTTTGGATGGATGTCTGTTTGTGGTGTGTGATTGTAAATCTTCTGTTTCTTCGCTATGTAGGCAATCCAGGTTCAATTTTATTGGTAAATCAAAAGTTTGATAAGTTGATGGGGGACAACTGTGTTTTAAAAATGTCAAATAATGATGGAAAGCTTATTAAAATAATAAAGAATAGGTTTGGTATTGACATCCAGACAGAAGGGCAAAAAAGATAACGAAACAAAAGTTAAATTCAGGTCTAAAGTGAGTTTCATTACTGAAAACTGATAGTTGGTGCTTGAATGCTCTTGTGACAGTTACACGTAAACTATATAATTGTATGACAACAGTGGAAAAAAGAATATTTTTTTGAGTTTTTACAAAACTGACACACACACACATATAGTTTCTCTGAAACACTCCCGCCGAGGATGATAAAATTAAAGGCTTACGAAAATATTTTGGGTATAGGAATGCCTAGCGAAAAAGCAACGTAAGATCAAAGCAAACCCCTTTGATTTTACAATTTTTCGGAATGATATAGCTTCGAAGAAAAAAAATTCAAAATCAAAGCTTAACGAAGTTAGTTCAAAGTGTTTTCCTAAAAAAAAATACAGTTGAACCAAGGTCATTCATCAATCCCAAGCGGGATTTGAACCAGTTATGTTTAAGTTATCTATCAGTAGAATGCTTCATAAATCGCGGACTACCTGTCTATTAATGAAGATGTGTGTCCTCGTGTACTCATACGCCGAGTACATCTCGAGTCCGTAGCATAAAGATGAGAGATGTTAACTGTAGCGTAGCTGAAGAAGCAGAAGAGGCCGCAAATCGGTGTGACATCAGAACTATTTATAGAACCACCAAGGAGCTTACTGGAGTACAAATTTCAAAACAACACCTGCTGAAAGATGTAGATGGTTCAATACTCCATTCGGATGAGGACCAGCTCAGAAAGTGGAAGGAACACTTCGCTTCGGTATTAAACCGTGTGTTCGCCAGCGATGCGCATCCAATACCTGATGAATCGTCCGGAGCAACAAATGCCCGAATCCGCACCACACCTCCCAGTAGAGAAGAGATAATTGCCGCTATTGAAATACTGAAAAACAACAAGGCGGTAGGTCTAGACGGTATTCCAGCAGAGCTCTTACAAGCAGCACCAACGACATCGAGTGAGCTACTGCATGCACTCATAACGAGAGTCTGGAACTCTGAGTGCTTCCCTGAGGAATGGAAAAAGGGAATGATCGTCAAGCTCCCGAAAAAAGGAGGTTTGATGCAGTGTGAAAACTGGAGAGGGATTTGCGTTCTGCCTGCGGTTGCCAAGATAGCAACAAAAATTATATTAGAGCGAATAAAGGAACATCTAGAAGACACACTCGACGCCGAACAAGCAGGTTTCCGCACTGGTTCATCCTGTGTTGACCACATTAACACCTTGCGGATCATTATTGAACAGTGCGTCGAATATCGATCACCACTTCACTTGCTGTTCGTTGATTTTGAAAAAAACGTTTGATAGTGTTAACAGAGAATATATTTGGATTGCCTAACGCAGGAGAGGCATTCCAGATAAGTTAATCGCTATTATTAAAGCAACCTACGATGGTATCAAATGTCTCGTTTCACGTGGAGGAAGGTTGTCGGATGAATTCGAAGTCCAATGTGGAGTCAGACAGGGTTGCATACTGTCGCCAGTACTTTTCCTGTTAGTGATAAGTGATGAGCTGCGTGCAGCCCTGTTAAACGGAAATGGTTAAATTCGATGAAGTTTGACATCCCAACTAAAACATCTATACTACGCGGACAACGTATGCTTATTCTCTCACAGAGGATCATGGATCTCCATCAAATGAGGGTGGAGGGAGAAGCAGAAATCGTGGGGCTGAAATTTAACACGGCAAAAAAAAAAATGATCAGCCTCGGAAGTAACTCAACCGTTCAAGTCAATATTTCTGGACAACCGGTAGAAAAAGTAGAAGACTTTCAATATCTTGGGAGTTTTGTCTCTACCAAAGGCGGAACCGAACAAGATGTCGACAGCCGTATAAAAAAGGCAAAGGCTGCTTTCTAAATGCTGTCCAAAATATGGAGAAACAACGCTTTAAGCTTAAATACCAAGCTGAGACTGTTCCGCTCCGATGATGAATCCGTGCTTCTGTATGGTTCCAGAACTTGGAAAATCCTTACAACTGTCACAAACAAGCTGCAATCGTTCGTGAATAGGTGTCTACGAAATATTTTAAGGATTTTTTGGCCCAACCGTATTTCTAACGAAGAACTTCATAGAAGAACTTGTCAAGAATCCATAGAGAGTACTATTCGCAGACGTAAGTGGCAGTGGATTGGTCATACGTTTCGAAAAGGCAACGATTGCATTGCTGGCCAAGCAATATAAAAACATTATTTCATAAACAAGTACATTTATGTTGTTTAAGGCTTAGCATACGGGTTAGGAGCATGGCACGGGAGACGCAATGATTCAAATATAACATTCAATAAAATTCTGAAGAATTTATATTTATGAATTAAAATTTTTAATAATACAGTGAATATTATAACCTCAATTGTGATGCACTTTTAATATGGAAAACCCAAACTTGTACAAATGTCCTTGTTTTGCTTTTACAGTTTAAAATGCATTTCAAAATGTGAGATGGAAAACAAATTATTTGGTTCATAAAATTTCTGTAACTATTTCATTAGCAAAATCAATTTAAAAAAATAAACAACTGTCCTCTTTTAAGCGGAAAACTCGGCAGGAAATCCAATCTATAACAAGAAATTAAAATAATTTCCAACATAACCGCCATATAGCCAGGACTCATCATTATAATAGTTATCTTATCCTTTCAATTCCTATTTTCTATTCACAAACTCATATTTGACCGGAACACCTCTAGTGCATCCTTCTAATGAAATTGTAATTATTTCTATTCTATCCCAACTCGATGCTAATGCACCATAGATCGGATAGAAGGCGAGGTATGATGGTAATCCGATTAGCACACGTTGTAGTTGCCATGGTCCAATAATAATTACGGCTGTTAGAAGATGCATGAGTGGTAAGCCATTTATTGACAGTGGTCGGACAAACGAATTTCCAATATTTCGCCTGGCCTCACAGCTTGCCTCACCCACACCTCTCTTCAAATTTGTTATCATGGGAAATAAGCTTGACGTGGTGAAATCACCGATAAAACAACCTCAATTAGCAAATGGCGCCCAATGCGAGGACAGAGAATGCTTTGCTTTCTATTCACATTCAAGAGCGTAACAAAGCCCCATAAGCTCTGGCACGCCCCGAACAAATCCAAATATTTAAGCCGGCATATCAAATATTAATTAAAAACTGATGCTATGATTTGGTCATAATGAAAATTTTAGAATATTTGTAAACGTTCCTTGTTTCGTTTTCGACTCAGGTCGCTCTCTCTCTCTCTATGCTCTGTGTGTGAACTGTGAAGCCCCGGTCTTAGGGGCCTTCACTTTGCAGCACACTGCTATACTCCATACTTTACCATGAATGCCTATATAATACGCCACGCCAGCCTGCTTGCTGCCTCTGTGAGGTTTGTACAACCTACATTGCATCTAATGTTATTTGACATGCCAGTCATATGCACTGAAGCTGCATTCCTAATCAAAACTAACCCTGCTCTCTGAAAAGACTGTCAGAATAATGTAGTGAGGGTGAGACGCCTCTGGAGCCCAAGGACGGCACAGGGATATGGGATATCTAAATGGTGGCGCACAGAGATCAAGAGAGTGAGATATGAAGGGGCAGATAGATACCTCATACTCGTATACTAGAGTGTAGAGTGTAGAGATATATTATAGAGACTAGAGACGCCTCGTCTTGTTGAATCTGTGTTTTGGAACTAATGGTGGTTTGTTGGCTGACTGATTTTATGGTCGTGCAGCAGCAGTGTGCTGATGCCACACACTGGTGTTGATGACTTCATATCTGCATGTAGTCTTTATGAATTTTAGATAATTTTTCTGCCCCCATTTTGTTTCATGAAGTGACTTCTCTCTATGTTGTTGCTGCTATACGCTACTGCTTCTCAAAAAGTGGGGTTAGGGAAGAATGTATGAGCACATATTTGCTCGTTATTACGAGTTCCACCTTTTATAATGTTTTTTTTTTTTCTTCTGTACATATAGTTTTCTTTTTTTAAATACAAAAAAAAAAGATATTATAAAGATCCTTCTTAATTATTTGCATTTGAACGGAAAAAGAAAACTATGTCAAGCAAAATCAAGTAGGACTCAATCTTTGACATTGAGTGGGGGCTTTTGCGGTTGACCGATTTGCCGAGAACGGTTCTTGAGTCACTGGGTCAGTGAATGACTGAGATGTTTGTTTGAAATTTTTTGTATGAATTTTTTATTGTTAGTAAAAAATTAGCTGGACAGGATTTTGTTGGCTTTTCTTCTTATTTTTCTATTTTAGTTTTTTATTCATTGCCTAAATAGGCATTAAAGATTGAAGAGGTGAGGTGTCTATGAGAAGAGCGATTGATGGGTGGCCTTATGAATTTAAAAGCTTTTGAAACATACAACTTTAAATTTTTACTTAAGTGCCTCCTCCTGTCAAGACCTTAGATGGCAAGAAAAAAAAGAAAAACAAAAATTACAATGATATTGTTTGTTTTTGTTGTGATACACATAAGTAAGGGAAATTTTGTGAATAATTTCCAATAATTTACAGTATCATCAATTTTTTGTTCTAAATCTTATGTTTTACAATGTATTGACTTGGTGTTTACAGTAATTCTTTGAACTCTACGAAATTATTAGGTGAAATGCTCGTATTTCCGTTTTTCAGCGTGGATCACATGAACATCTTACTCCATCATTTGTGGAACAAAATCCCCTACTGAACGGATTTATATTAGGTACCTAGAATTTTTCGATAATTCTTACATTTTAAGTATAAATGAGAGAAAAACTTTTATGTTTAACACCTAATCATTCATAACTTGTTTTCTAGGCCGCGGATTAATGAGAAATTCTTTTACGGTCAATTTCTTGACAAAGTTCATCGAGATCAGAATTTTCAAATTTGATCAATATTCAAAAATTTGATTTTTTATGTTTTCACTTTATTGTAACTTCCATTATAGGATTCCGATAAAGATCGACATTTAAGCGATAACACCTCCGCATTGTCGAGGAAGACAAAAATAAAGCCTCTTAAACTATTGGAGACCCATAAACAACAGATTTACTGATATGGGTGATGCACAAATACATACATAAGTCTTACGTGGAAATTGTAGCCTGGGGAGCCCTTCATGTGTTGACTTCGAGATACACATCCTGATAAAGCACGGTAACTGACGTCGCCTCATCGTTAAAAACCGTTGATATCTAAACCTGCCCGCAGCTGCTGTTACATTTATTTTTTTTTTACTTTCTCTATAGGCCAAGTATTGGTTTCGTGTCAAACAAAAATCGAGGTTTTAATCAAAACCAACATTACATTTTTTTGGAGAGTGCCTAGTGAGTGGTCGTGTTTAAATTTGCTCTAAGAAAATTCAAGATTTAAACTTATAATAAGGTCTTAAGAAAATACAAACTTGTGGCAGTTGGTTATTAACTGAAAATGATAACCATATTGCATAATTAAATCTGTTCAATATAAGCTTTAAAGGATAAAATTAAATAAAATCAATTAATAATTCAACTCTAAGAAAAATACAAAAGTCCAGTGCTGAGTGCTTTTCCTCCAACCTGAGTTGCAACGTACATAATTGTGTGAGTAATTCGTATTTAAGTGTAGTACCTATACAAATACATAGTATAATACACCGCAAGAGCAAAAGGCACATTGGCACTTTTTTTAACGTCTCCTCTATTAATATTCTAACGTTTGCTTCAAAAGTTGAGTAGTTTTTAACTCTCTTGCCAAAATACAACTAACTGCAAGAACTCACCACTCTTAAGAGTATAACTGCTAGAACTTACCATATCAGCCAAAACCAACCACACCAAAAGCTTATAAAATAGTTATCGTAGCGAATGTCACAACCGTTTTGATATCCACCTAATACTTCAACCTAGCTAGTTCACCTCATGAATATAAACTCAAATTCAAAAAGATCGTTACGTGAGACATCACCAGAAGGAGAACTTGAAAACGTGTCGTTGAAGAAAAATTGCTCAAGCACTGTAATGGCGAACGAACAATTAATGAATGCAATTATACTGAAAATGGATGCGCTTTTAGATGTAAAATTGAAAGATATTGCCACAAAGAGTGATGTAAGCGGTGTTATTGCGCGAGTTGCAGAACTGGAGGAGGAAAACAAACAACTGAAAGACGAGGTAGAAAAGCTGAAAACCAGTGAAATGATGCTTGAAAGAAGAATCGAAGATGCGGAGAAGTACTCCAAAAGACTAAATATTATTGTCAGAGGGTTAAATGCTAAAAGTGTTGAAGATGCGAAACAGGAATTTCAACAAGTATGTAACGCTACACTCGAAGTCCCTACCGTTTTGAACAATGTCAGAAAAATCGGACCAATTAATCAACAATCTTCGTCATACGTTTTTGAGCTATCCAGTGCAAACGATGTAAAATCTGTTTTACTTTCATCTATCCGTTTGAAAAATACCTCGATATCCATTAATAAAGACCTTACTTTGAATGAACGATCCGAAAGTTTTCATCTTCGCCAATTGATGAGATGTCTTTTGAAAGTAGATAATAGCTTCAAGGTGCAGATTAAAAAAATTCTAATAACGAAAATATGATGAACACGCTTTTCGGGAAATTTTCCATAATTTTTAGTTATTTCCGTGTATGGCTGAACTGATTTCATTCAACACTTGTCACCAAATTGTTATCATCATTTTTAGAAGTATTGTGTATTTAATTTTTCAATAAAATAAGATTGAAAAAAAAAAACACTCAACAAAAACAGATTTTTTTCAATATATGTAAATACATATACAGCCCTATTCTAAACAAAAATTCCCGGGGAAATGTTTTCGGGAGAAGGGCTCCAAATCGAAATATTCCCGGAATTTCATTATGTTTTCGCTTGTTATTTGTTCCCCTTGTGTTCAGAATAACGTAAAAGTGAAAAAATAACGAAATTGGTTGCAACTTTTCGATTGTGAGCTCTTCTCCCAAAAACATTTCCCCGGGAGTTTTCTTTCAGAATAGGGCTGATAATAACTTTGAACTACAAGAGCAAGTTCGTGCGATCTAGTCCTTCATTTTATTTAATTAAGTCTGTCTTCCTACAACTAAAACTGGCTGCAGATCAGTTTTTTATTATAAAAATAAAATGCACGGCTGGGTCCCACGTACTTGCTCTTAGGGTCACAGTTGCTGTGGACGTTAAAGCTTTTTATATAAAGTTTTTATAAATAAATAATTTTATAAAATAATACAAAAACTTAACTGACAAAAACAAACAAAGTATGCCATTGTATTCGATTAAGAAAGATACATTTTCAGAAAAAAAAAATTAATTGCCGTTAAAAAAATAAAAATTCTAAAACCTTGTTTAAAAATAAAGTATGCCATTTTTAAGGTAATATTATTGTAAATCTAACATCAAAATTTCGAAAAAAAAATACAGTGACCCGTTTTCGAAAAATTGATTGTTCAAAAAAAAAAAAATTTAGAGAATTTTTAAAAATCCAAAAACTATGTTTTTGAAAATTTTGATATCAAATAATTTTGAATTGTTAACGAGCTTCCGTAAAAAATAAAATTGATCAAAATTTTTAATCAAAATTTGAAAAAAGTTAACTATTCCTTAATTTTTGACAGGTAAAGTTAGTTTTGGTTCCAAAAAAAAAAAAAAAACAATTTCCCTTCCAGGGAATAACCAAAGACCCTTAACCACCAAGTTTCAAGAAAATCGGTTTATCGGTTTAGGCTTTATCTCAAGGTATACACAGACAGACAGACAGACAGATAGACGGACAGACAGAATTGGGGGACCCACTTTTTTCGCATTCTCTATCAACGTAATGGCATGTCTGATAGTTATCTCGAGTTCGATTATTTTTACGAATCCTAAACTTGCCCTATAGTACCTATATCGCAAGTAAAAAAATAACAATTCCAAAAATCCCACTTAAACGAAATCTAACATTACCAAAAGATAGGTAGTATCTATCTTTTGGTGTATTTATTTTTGTTCTACCACTAATAGTGTAGAAAATGAATCAGTCAGATTATCAATAACAATGGCCGACTTCTGTAATTTAATAAAATTTTGTGTTGCACACAAAATGCAATATAAAAGAAAATAAGCTAAGTATAAAATGTAAGTGTGTTGTTACTCCTTCTCTACTTATAGTGTCTGTGTGAAAAAAACAGTAATAATGGGCTGAAAGAGTCTATGTGTTATTACTGTTAGAATATTTTTATAAACGCCGGTAATGAAGTATAACTTCAACAATAATCAAATAATTGTTATTTTAACTATTTTAAATGCGGTGAGGCTATTCTAATGTGACAAAATAAATAATTATTTTAGAAAATACAGTTAACTTTTGTATATCCAGTTAGACTTCTCCAAATCTGAGAAATAGTAGTGTTGCCTCCTCGACCACCAAAAGTTGAATGTACTATGAGTGAGGCTTTTTAAGTGTTACGGACTGTTTGTAATGATTTCTTTGTTAAATTTTTGGATAAATTCGATGTTTAACAATCGATATTACAAATAACATGCAAATAAGAAAATAATGCCTTTTCACTTTAAGTAAATATATTGATAGCCCAAGTTTTTTTCCCTTTTGTTGATTTTGTTTCTTGAATTTACTCGGCGTCGTTTCTTTTATATTACTTGGAGATCGGCTCATTATAACTAAATCCTCGGAACTCATCTGGATATTATCGATACAAAAATGTTTAATTAATAAGAATTTATGCAAAGTTGAATAGCGGTTACATAAATCCTTATGCAATGCATCACTACTATTCATCTGTTAAGGGGATTCTAAAGACTAAAACCGTAGGTATGTGTGTGTACGGAAAACTAAAACGTTCTCTCCGCTATGTCGGTCACTGGAAAATGTCAAAAATAGAAAGCAGTAAAAACTTTTGAGGAATTTTTCTTAATCCTGGAGTTTAAAACCAAAACTGAAACAAGAAAAAAGTGAATGCAATTTGAAAGAGTCATCGTATTTATATAGGAAGGCAAACTAGAGAAAAATATTTTATTATATTTAAAATTACAAAACAAGATATTGAACACTTCATATTATTTATCTCAACGAAAATCAACTCGCACATCATCTACATCAGCATCTTCTAGTTGAACAGAACTGATGGCTATTTCTAAAAACAAATCAAGACAGATGACAATTATTTTCATCGATAAATAATTCAAATGCCAATTAAATTATTATTCATTTCTTAATCAAATTATGTAAGTATACAATTTTGAAAACTGGTTCAATGTTCAAATACCCATAACCAATCTGAATATGAATATAATAAATAATGTAAAACAAAAGTTCGGGAATTGTTAACATCTGCCTTCTGGTAAGTGCCATGAATCCACTTTAAGCTTGAACTCATCTGGATTTTGCTGACTGAAAACCTTTGTCTTCGAATGATTCAAAATCATTCTTCGAATTCAAGATGAAAGGCATTATGTGTTTTTTTCCAGAATATACTGCATACATTAAAATTGATAAATTCCAAATTTCTCCTTGTTGGTATGATAAATAAGGGATTTCTCGATAAACCTTTACTTTAACAATCGAGAATCTGTAAATCTCATAACTTTATTCAAACTTGCATTCTATTGACTCCATTTTCTTATCAATATACGAGTACTTTGTAGAATAGCGCCCGCAGTAAAGGCGAAATTAATTCCCAGCTGTATTTTTTTAGCAAAAATGCTTCGATCTCTGAGGTCTGGGTATTACCAGGAAAGATATGGACTTTGGAGTAAGAAACGATAGTTACAAAAAGCTTGAAATTCAAAATAGCTTGCCCAATTGAATCATTCGTCAGATTAAGTCCCTCTTGGCAATTTACTGCACATTATTGGAAAGAGCACAGAAAACGTTATATTGGACAACTCCCTTCCCTTAGCAAATACACAGAGAGAAAGAGAGAGAGAGAGGGAGGGTATATCCATATCCGATCCGGTATCCTCGATACATCTATGTTAATGTTTCCCTATGCAAATGTATAAATTTGGGTATCGTCTTCAAATGCATTCAGTTCTTCATCCCCATAACGGCAAAATGCAATTTATTTGGATATCTTATATTGAGGAGATATTGTACCGAAAGAGGGTTGCAATAGGGGTCAAACTGGGTACTGGGGGTCTCGATTTCAAGGACCCTTTTAAAACAACACCAGCTACATCTTCCTTTATTGCCATAAATATACATCAGTTTGGTATTATACTCGTGTGTGTGTATATTTTGTTCGAATGCAGAGTATTAGTACAATGACAGTGTTTGCACATCAATACGCTCCCTCTCGGTATATATGGTCTCGGTCCATCCAAAAAGGATATTTATATGAAGGAACAAAGTGCCCTTATATGTCATTGCTTTGGTATGAATTTATGTGCGGCTTTGTTGAGAGAAAGAGCGATAGAATACTTCTTGGCCTCAACTCACATTGTTTTGGGCTTATTATCTCCATAACTGGACACGCAATCGGGTGTTCAGCTTTTGCCTTTCCGCTGGCTGCCTTGCCGTTCTATATCCTGAAATGTATCCAATTTATCCATTGCAAGCAAATCCATCGCATGCTAGCAATAAGTCTCCCAGGAGAGTGCAATGCTTATGGCTGACATTAATTGCTCTTGTCCAACTGATGGTCTGACGACACCACCATACAAAAACCATATCTTCATAGATTTTCGAATATAAGAGTTGCCATCGTGTTGCAAATTGCATTTTCTGGAAATATCCTAGACTAGTTAATTTATTGTTTAATGTACGATGTTTAGTAGGCACCTATTCACGAAAGATTGCAGCTTTTAAAGAAGTACAAATTCAACATTGGATCGAAGCAGTCTCAGCTTGGACTCTAAGTTAATAGAATTATTTCTCCATATTTTGGACAGCATTCCGAAAATAAACTTCTTAATATGGCTGTCAAAATCTTGTTCGGTAGAGATAAAACTCCAAAGATATTGAAAGTCTTCTACTTTCTCAACCGGTTGTCCAGAAATATTGACTTGAACGGTCACAACCGTTTCCGTGGCTGATCGTTTGTTTTTGACGTGTTAATTTTCAGCCTCAAGCTTTCTGCTTCTCACTGCACCTTTGTTGTCATTTTATGGCGAACCATGATCTTATGAGAGAGTAATCATACGTCAAATGCGTCCAGATGTTTTAGTTTGGATGTCAGAGTCCATTGAATTCTTCCATTTCAGTTCAGCAGCGCTGCACGCAGCACATCACTTATTAGATTACTAACACAAAGAGTATTGGCGATATTATGCAACCCTGCCTTGCTCCACATTGAACTTCTGCTTCACAGTTCTCTGGGGGTAAGATCCCACAGCCGTAGTGCAATGAACTATCGCTCTTGGAACTAAAAATTTGGTTTGCAATATTGCACAGTTTGAATCTTCGCAGGGGTTTTTTCACTCTTTTTTGTATCATATAAAAAATTTTGATAATTTTGTATGTTGCTGATTTGTATTGTAGTTGTTTAGGTTAGGTTGACTTGGTTATCAGCAGGAAAGCCGATTAACTTAGACGATAAATTGGTCTATTACGATACCAAATTGAATTCTAGAAGACTTTCTCCCTTATATTTGAATCATTTGAATCATTTTCAAAGCAATAACAAACAGCTAGGAGAAACATCAAGTTTTTTTTAATTTTAACGTTTATCTCGAAAATGGTTTCTCGTATCGAAAAATGTTATTCTACAAAAATAAAGCTTATTTAATTCTATGAGAAAAAACTATTCAATATATTTTTTGGTATCTGTAACAGTTAAGAAAATAACTTTAACGGCGATGAAGAGAAACATGTTATTTTTTCGATTTATCGCGTTTGTCGTGAAAACCATTGATCGTATCAAAAAATTCTGCCTAAGTTTTCTCCTTATCACAAAACCGCACCTAATCAGCCGTTGACAGTGATCCATAAAGCACTTCGCATCCTGTCACCTAGTTGCATCTTTTGAAGCCCCTGGATATCTGTTACGTCAGCAATTACCTTATCTAAATTCTCCACTAATTATTCGACTGCACGTGGTCTAAGGACAATAAATTCCACGTACAGATCGGAAATTCGTTGTCCTTGTTTCGTTTACTGGGTGCGCCAGCATCCGTGAAGTTACCCTGACTCACTTTTTTTGTGACATCTTCAGGTGTCAAGTTTCAAAATTGTTGGATTTTTTTGAGGTAAATCCCTTGTTAACTGGACTATTAGTGGCCGATACTGTGTTAACAGTGAAATTTACAGTAATGTCGTGATTGCCACTTTTGTAGACTGTTCAGTTCAAATAAATTTTATTTTTACGGCATTGAAAAACCAATATTAGTGCAGAAAATTTTACGATTTAATTTTTCTATTTCAGGTTAATTTTTAGTATACAGGCTGCACCATAGTCACCGCCACAGACGGTCATTCTAAATTAATGACCGTCGGACTTTGTATGGCAAAAGGAAAATAGAGCAAAAATCATAAAAACGGCCGTTATAACTCGAAAACGAAGCGAAAGCGAGAAAATTATCACATAAGTTTTTCGCCTTAGAATGACATCAGAAATCCCTGGTTTTCGTCTGCAGCGATGACTGTGGGGCACCCTGTAGGTGTAGCGATTAGGCTATTTGGAATACCTGCTATCCTTATCTGATGGTAATAAATGTAGTTATTCGTCCACTCTTAGCAAGGTTGTTGAAATGTAAATCTTTTAGTTAATTCAAAGTTTGTATTGTATAAAGACAACAAAAAATATTATATCAAAACAGTTATCAATGCTGAAAAAGTAAAATAAACAATTGTGGCAACCATAAGCATGATGTTAATGTTTACTATTGTTCAGTTTGTCTTAGTATGAGTGTGTCAAAACAATTTCGCCCATGTGTGCAACACCTAGTTGTCGTTGTCGGTCATTAAATTATAGTGAAAGCCAATAAAAGCCCATTTATAAGCAAACTATTCTAAACGACACTCGGAACAACCGAACCAAGCTACCATCTCAGCATTGAGTTATGACTTTATTTGGCCTGTTCTTTGAGTGATTCACTGGATTGGTTGTTGAGCAGCCTTGGCTTGGCATATCCTTTATTTTTAGCAGCAGGCAAAACACAATGCCTTGCTTTCTATATTTATATGCATTGTTTTCCTTAGGTTTGGGCTTTGTCAATATCACACAATCAATAATAGATTTCTCTCTCTCTTTCTTACTTGTTTAACATTAAAATGATTGAAACGAATATATGAATCTCGAATGAGTGCGTGTGTCGATGTGTGTGTGTGTGCAGTTTTGTTTGTATTTTGAAATAAATCCTCAAAATCTAGAACATTTGCATAATGAATTCAGTCATCAATCTGAAATATTCAATTAATACTCATATCCTCTGGAGATAATACATATTATGTTCTTTTATATAACTTCGTCAGTGAATGAACCGACATATCATTATCATCCTAAATGATGTGTAGACCAGTCCTTGTGCAACAAACTAACAACTTGGTATCGAAATATTTGATTTCAACTTGAAAATCATATTAACTAGAAGATGTTAGTTGTTTATTTGTGTTTATCGTTTACCATTTCTAGTAAGAAGTCAATGGGTTATTTTGGTTATTTTTGAAGTAAAGAATTTAAATTCCTACAAATCAAATTACGCTTGCGAATCAATGATGATTCAAAGTTAAAATGTTCATTATTTGTATCCTATAAGATGCTTTCCTAGAAAAATGCTTACAAGTGACTGTATTTGAGTAAAAGGTCGAGGAAAACAAATAGAAGGAATTTTTTATTCCAAAAATATTTCAATGAATACTTGCTTATTTTTGAGAAAATTATTTTTTTTCAAGAAACAATGGAATCAGATTTTAGTAAATAATTTTGCTCAACCAAACAATTCTTTGCAATTGAATTGTGAATGAGCCGAAAAGGTTTGGCTTTCGAATGCCCTGTTGACATGGGCTTTCGTAAAAAAATCATTAGCAGGGGGAAAACCACTCATACCAAACGATTAACATATCTATTCACCATCACCAGACCTAAAAGAACACAGCAATTACATATATTCAAACTTAAGTCTCATAAGACTGCTCGTGCGGATGATCAACTGTTAAACCCTTTCTAAACAAGTTCGATGCTCGCAAAAAAATTTAAGTATTTTTTTTTTCTTGTTACTTTTTTGAAATTATACTTCCTTACCGGCATTTATAAAAATATTCTTTCAGTCCATTAATAATGTTTTTTTTTCCACACAGACACTATAAGTAGGTAAACAGTTTTTTTTTTTTTTATTTTGCATACACAATAAATTGACTAAATTACAGAAGTCAGCCATTGTTATTGATATTCTGACTGATGATTCATTTTCTACATTATAAGAGATAGAAAAAATCTCAATACAAAAAAAGATAGGTGGCTTACTGTAAGATTCCGATAAAATAGGGTTTTTTGAAACTTTACCGGGAAATTTTACCCGAACTTTTAAGAAATTATCAACTTTATCCACAACAACATCATTTTCAAATGTCTAAAAAAAATTTTTGATATTGGAAAATATTTTTTGACTTGAAAAGTTTAATTTAAAAATTTTTTTTTCATAAAAACTCATCATCATTTCAATTTATCTATTCAATTAAATTTATTTTATAATTCTAACTCTTATACTTTTCGAAATGTACAAAAAGTTTTTTGTCTTTTGCCCCATTTTACACTAACTTCCCGGTAGAATTTCAAAAAACCCCGTTGTATCAAAACATTACATTATACCACCTATCTTTTGATGTATTTTGTTTTTTCCTATGTAGAAAATGAATCAGTCAGAATATCACATTTCAAATGCCCAAACTCTTGAACGGATTTACTTCAAACTTGATGGAGATGATTTTTATGTGATTTCGAAACTTGTTTTTTTTTTGTTTTGTTTTTGAATATATCTAGAAGGAGTACCTTCCGTTAAACATTTTTGAGTTATTGGAGTTTTCTCGAAAACGGCTCTAACGATTTTGATCATTTCTCCTATAACGATAAATTTTTAGAATTTTGATTAAAAAATCTATGGAGCCGTTAAAAAAAAAAAACATTTTTTATTCAAAAATTTTTCAATCGCTTCAACAAAAAAAAAAATTAGTATGTCAGTTATAAGATATTATTTATCTAAAACTAAAAAAAACACAGACCCAATATCGAAAAAATATTTTTTCAAAAAAAAAATTAAAAAGGGGAACACTTTAAAAATAAATATTTATTTTTGCTAATTTTATGTACACATATCTTTCAATACCTACACATTAGATAACCAAAAGCTAAAATGTTCAAGCTAAGTTAATACATTATAGCTTTAGACTGCATTAATTATATATAGATAATAACAACCACTCTGTTATGAGCGACATCCGCGCAAAAATGAGTGGTACGACGTGCAAACGCATGAACGGTATGCATGCCGGTATGCAAAAACGACCGACTTGACGCGCTAAAATGCTCAAAAATGGGCTGCGGGCGGTAGGTTACCATATCGTCCCTTTTCTGCGTGAACCTCGTAACTACATTTTTTTTAAAAGATTTTGCTTAACATAAGACTTCGCTGGAAAACTATAAGTTAGGACGATGAAAAAGTATAAATGGTGAAATAGCCCCAATTAATATGTTTAACAGTTAGTTGGATTTCTTTTTATTTAATCTAATTATTAAATTTCGATAAAAACTAAAGTTTTTTAAAAAAACTGAACAAAATTTGCTTTGAAGATACGTGGTTGACGCAGAAACGGGACGATATGAGTCGCGAGGTGACACTTCTATTCCACGAATTGGAAGTTTTTTAACTGCATGCGTTTTCTTCCTATAAAAGTTCAATTACCAGAAAGTTATATTACTCCATCAGTAGCTTTAGTTTCGACTGAAAAAATGTAATCCAATTTTCAAAATAAAAAAAAGCAAACGATTCAATTAGGTATAATTTATTTTTTTCTTCAAAAAACGGACTTCAGTAGTAGCTATTGAAATGCTCAAATTCCAAGAAAAGACTTTATGCTTTCTTAACTTCTGTCATTAATGAATTGGTTTTATCCTTTCTATGCAGTTTTTTTCTTTCTTCTTGGTATAGTTTTTCTGTCATTGGAATGACACTCTAAGGACAAATAACAAGAAACTTAATTCCAACAAATTCCCACAACAACTAGCCTTGTATTTATAACTTAAGGATGTTATCCTTCTAAAATTTTGTTTTGCCAGATAAAATTCATTTCCATTCATATCACTTAGGAGCGATATAATTCTGCTGCGTGCTGCCCCCAATGCCATATAAATGAAATGGCAAATTACTTCATCTACCTACAATACCAAACCAAACTCAGTGGGGTTTGCTTAACTCTTTTCTCAAAGATACCAAAGATGTCATTTTGGAATAAATAGGACAAAACAAAACAGAAAACTCTCATCCACAGACATAGGCAAGGCAGACACACACATACACTTGATTGCACATAGATCTTATTCGCTTCGTAAAGCTTATTTCCATTTTGTGGAAACACCTTAATTTCCAATTATTTTAGTAGGCAATTTGGATAAGACATCTCCCGTTAGGAGCACACAGTTTGCAAAGAAGCATCACAAAATTCTCAGAGACTATATCACTGCAGAAGAACAAGAAAAACATTAGGTAGGTCCTATGCCTCCCCTTCGAATATTGTGTGGGGTCCAGGAAACTGGGTGTTATAAGCTGGCTCACTGTGTACACTTGAAGTACTGATTCAGATTCAGTTGGGTTAGTTATAGATGAGGTAAGAGAGGCTACATCTACTTCTACACCAATGCCAACCGGAAGGAATATAATAATTCACTCTACAAGTTCACATAAATCGTTTCCTGGTGTAAATTCAGCATACGACAACGGTACACGTTATATAATTTTTGCTAAGCATGTCGAGCAAAGAGATATACCTAGCAGTGGGAATAGGAACATAGAGAAACTTGCTTCGAGGGGGTTTTGGGGAAAGGCAAAGAGATGGATGGGATATGATTTTATTGTTTGTGTTTTGCTTTCGAGGGGGATATGAAGGGAATGATGCGGGTTCGGGAAGAAGAAGTTAAGTGCGTATAACACAACAAACTGCACACAAAATTTCTAAAACTCTAATCTAGAACATGGATTTATCTTGGACTTACACTCTGTGCTCATAAATATTGTGTGCAGATTGTGTGTGTGCTGCAAGTTGTTTAGAGGTTTTGTAGTACAACTACTACAGCTATCGGGGGGTGTATGTGGTGGTATGATATCGGGGGGTGTATACGGTCGTATGATATAAAATACACCCCAATTTTAGTGATGGAAAGGAAATTACTGCCTACCTGGGTTTGGGGAGTTGAGTCTGCAAAAAGACATTGAATTAGTAGACTAACAGTAGGTACCGGTATGACCCCCCCCCCCCTAACCACTAGAACGAATGTGGGCTATTTATTTATAGGCAACATACGAGGTACGAGGACGAGTTTACCTACATTTCTACTCGTCAGAGATAATATTTATGGTTTGGTGGCATAAAGTGTTCGTACTTATCCTTGCTCTTGAAATCCTTTCATTTTTTGTGAGTTTTGCCATGCAGAGTAGACCAATAAAATGCAAAACGGTTTTTAAGCTAAAGATCTCAGTAAAAATATGAAACATTTTATTTCAAACAATATAAGTATTCAACATTTTATTTGAATTGGAAACAGTAAACAACATATTTCGGTATTCTTATCAGCAATTGTGTGAGCAGGTCAATCATAAAAAATGTTAGAAAAGCGAAGGCAAAATGTCATATCTGACAGAGAAAAACAGCTAGTCCCTAATAGTCCAAAAAAACCTTCTCAGCAAAGTAGGTTCAATTTGCGATATAAGGAAAAACTGCCAACCCTTCCTTCCTAGCATTACACAAAATTGCAATAAGGTTTCGACAAAGCTTTCAAAGTTTGTATTATTTAGTTTTAAGGGGCACTAAGATTGAGTTATCTTTTAGTTTGCTTGAAGCTTTTCTTTTCAAATTTAAATATTGTAGAGTTTGACTGCGTTTATTGTAATTCCTTTTAACTGGGAGTGATACCAGCAGCGGCCGGCGAATTCTTTGATGAGTGACATAATACTCGTAAGTCTGTGATATGGAGAGTGTGAAGTAAGGGACACCAAATTTTCTCGTTATTGTAAGAACGGATTTTGATAACAATTTGTACACAAAAGTTTCTTAACAACTTTTAAATTATTAAATATTAAAATCTTCAAAAATAAATTTACATCTTAAGATTTCATTTTTTTTTTTTTTGAAAATTTGGTGATTTTTTTTTTTTAATTGTGTGTTTCAAAAATCTGTTGTAGAAAATTCTTAAAAAAAAATAAATTTTTTAAATATTATTTCAAAGTTTTATAGAAAACAATATTTTGCGAACATAGAAAGAAATAATTATTTACAAGAAATAAAACCACTGATTACAGAATCCAAAAAATAATTATTTGCCAATTTTTAATTTTTATATGAAAGAATAATGGTTGATAAATTAATGACTGACATAAGTCGTGGGGTAGTTTTGTCATTAAAATAGTTCAATGGACTAAAAATTTCTGACATGAGATCAAAGACAAAACTGAGGAAGAGAATCGAGGACAAAACAGGGGCACACCAGCATTTATACTGGGCATTTAAGATCTTAATATATTTCTAATACGAGTTGTGTTGAACGATTCGAAACATGATTTCTAAGCTAACGAAGAAAAGATTAATCTATACGTCAAAAATTTGTTTTGTCGAATATGAGCGTTGCTGGTCTCTCCAGATAATTTGAACCTTTTTCAGTTTTCCTCAGACGGGTTGGCTTTATAACATCATTGGCTTTCATCTCTTCATCTTTTGCGTAAATGAAAGGTTATATCAGCTTGTGATTTTGTTATTAAAACTTGTCTTACAGCTTTTTGCAATGCCAGGACCAACCCCAGGAACCATTTTGGAACCGTCTGTGCCGATGGCTCTGGTCAGTTATATCTGCGAAGAAAGGTGTTCATATGAAAGTGTAAAAAAGGGGTTATTTTGTCAGTATACCCTATTTCCCGTATATTTCTGTAGAATGTACCGTATCACTTATCGCCTTAAGAACTCATATTTTGTCATTTCTTTAAGGTCCTATATTCTGTCCAGTCCACGTTCACTTCCCGTACTTTCTTCTGCAGTGAAATCATTGCATCACAGCTGTGGTTCTTAAATCAAGTAATTTAGGCAAACAGAATGCTTTAACGCACAAAATAAATGTTACACAAAAAGAATGTTAGGGTTACCCGAATTGTTGTTTTGCGGGTGTTTAATCAATTCCTACGTCATTATCTCCAAATACCAAACCTAACCAAATTCACACATACCTACACGCGATCATCTGAAATTATTCAATATCCATAAACAGACTGTCACAAGGATAACGTTAACCTCTTCCATTCTCTCTGCAAACGCAATGACCATAAATATTTAGGGCCAGTGCCGGTCTCGGGTCCCTTTAGAATCTTTAATGTTTTCACCTTTTCTTATAAACTTTACCTGCCTATACGACCCACTGAATATATAAATCCAAAGCCATATTTCTCAACCGTCTTGTTGCCATTGCCATACTTCCTGGATCCTGGTCCTTTCTGATGCTCCTTCTTCTACTTCCTCGTCTTGGAGTGATACATATAAAATACAGCAAGTTTATCGATTTAGGATTTTAATTGTGAGACAATTTCTTGCGGTGAACATTTTTATTGCGGGTTATTTAGATAAATTACCCATTATTATCGCACTCCAAATACTAACGGAATAAACGATTACCATTGTGTGGCATCCCTTTTTCAGTTCGTTTTAGTAGATTCCTTGGGGTGCAATGAAATTGAGAGATTAATGCCACCAAAATGAAGGTTGATATTATACTGCTACGCAGTAGCTTAAGTTTTTGTTGCCTTATTCCCCCTTATTCTCCCTGTGAGTTCAAAATATATACAAGAGTTACACATGGGCGCAATCTTCTAATTAGAATTTTGCAATAATTCACAAACTTGACCTAAATAAATCTACTCAGGACAAAACAATATTATTGCAATTATTATTGTGCTTTCGTTTCGGTTGAGGCCGAATATACCTTCGATATATATTTTGTGGTACGAAGTAGATGAAGGAAAGGGACTTTGCCACTGGACATGACTTTTTAAACCAGGCCCCTTGGGAGAGATAACTCATTTTTAAGAGAGAGAAAGAGAAACTTTGATACAGAAGGTGGTCTACTTTGAACGTCTGCCTTTAATTTATATGTTTTCTAGTCTGCTTTTAAATTTGATAATAATCAAGGCCCAATAAGCTTCAGTTTATTGTTTATGATTGTGTTTATTTTTTGAGAAAAAAAAATATTTTTGTTTTATTGGATTTTGGAAATAAGAATTATATTATAACAATAAGACATCTGACATCTTTTCTGCTTTAAAGTTAAAAAGCAAAAAGAGGCAGGTCATTAAAAACAAAAATATTGACAACAATTAAAAGAATTGTCATTAAATCTGAATTTATCTGAAGACCAAAAAATATCAGATCAAACTTTTATGGAAAAAAGTGTTAATATGTCTCAGATATGACTTTATTTTTATGTGAAAACTGGAATAAGTCATTTTTGGAATACATTTTATTGGTAATGTCTCATTCTAAGCCGACAAAATAAGTTTTTAAAAATTTTGAAATTTTATAAAAAAAAAACCCACAAAAACAAGATTTTGGTTGTACGAGAAATAATTATTGGCTTTAGCTATTTGTAAATCAAATTTGGATTTATGTATTTCATTTTGAAAATGGACACCATAATAATTGGTCCTTATTTCCATATTCAAAACAAAATATGAATCTTTCACAATCTTTCAAATTGAAGCAAAAAACATTTTTAGAGATAAATAATCGGATGTTTATTTCATTATAAAGAGGAAGGTATGCCGTTAATAATGGAACACAACATCAGCCAAATGGCCGCCAAGACCACGTTTACAGGACCATATCCTTTTCATGAAATTTTCCATAACCAAATCGCAAAGTGGCTGCCCTATGTCCTCGATAGCCTCACAAATTTCATCTTTGAGGTCTTGAATCGACGCTGGGCTGTTGGCGTAGACCTTATCTTTTACGTGGCCCCAAAGGAAGAAGTTGCAAGGTGTTAAATCACAAGATCTCGGTGGCCAATTGTGATAACCTCTTCGAGAGATAACACGGTCCGGAAACTTTTCCCGTAAAAGATCGATGGTTTCATTGCTTGTGTGGCACGTAGCGCCGTCTTGTTAAAAGTAAACGTTGTCCAGATCAATACCATCCAATTCAGGCCATAAAAAATCATTAATCATCTCTCGATAGCGCAATCCATTGACCGTAACTGTTGCTCCAGCCTCATTTTCGAAAAAGTAAGGTCCAATGACCCCGCGGGACCATAAACCGCACCAAACAGTCACGCGTTGAGGATGGAGAGGCTTTTCAACAATAACTCTTGGGTTTTCCGAGCCCTAGATGCAACAATTTTGCTTGTTGACGTAGCCTCCGAGGTGGAAATGGGCCTCATCAGTCAAGATGATTTTTCGATGAAATTCCGGTTCATTTTCATGCATTTCAAGGAACCAATCAGCAAAGACACGACGTTGTTGATGATCAGCCGGCTTGAGTTCTTGTGTTAACTGAACTTTATAAGCCTTAAGACCCAAGTCTTTATGCAAAATACGGTGTAATGACGTTTGTGGAATGCCTAATTCCAAAGAACGACGAGGAATGGACAAACCTGGGTTTTCTTCAACACTATGGGCTACAACAGCAATATTCTCAGTTGTTCTTGAGCGACGTGCACGGGTTTTATTCTTCACATCACTAACTTGTCCCAACAGCTCGAACTTGTCCACCAATTTCTGTATTGCGGTCCGACAAGGTACTTCACGACGACCCAAAAATGTTTTAGTTTTACGAACCGTCTCTGCCAAATTTTCACCATTTTTATAGTGAATTTTAATAATTTCAATGCGTTGTTGAAGCGTGTATCGTTCCATTTTTATTAATAATAATTTTTATTAATAAAGAATGACAGCTTCAAAAGTGACAGCTACCGAAATAGCGGGCTATTCAAAATAACACCTCTTATTGGAAAAGCCTTTATAATATTAGCATTTAATTTTTTCTTTTTTCAATTTTTTGGAGTGCTGTTTTTGTTTCCTTTAAAAGTAAGAGCCACTTCTACGCCATTTGCACTCAAACAATTAACTCCTCCCAGGTGGTTTTGAGCTGTCTCGTGATTGAGATGAAAAAAAAAGTTCTCTTGCCTTGTTAAATTGCGTTTGAGATCAACACTCACTATACATGCTAGTCATGTTACAAAAAAAGTTTTGGAGTTTTAAAATTAAAACCAAGAGATTTTCAAAACAAAAAATTGCTCATACGCCATAGTGAATAAATTAAAAAAATAATATTAACACTGGTCTGCAAGAAATAAGTTTCTTTGGCCTTCATATAACTTTTTGAAATTATGTAATACATATTGGATTTTTCTGAATCTAAATCTTGTTTCAGAAAAATTCTATCACGTATATTTTTTTTTTTAATTAATTTTTTGAAAATGTGATTCTTTTATAGAAAAGAGCTTTTTAGATTCGGTTGACCTAGAATATATTCAAAACAAAAACTCAAATTTCGAGAACTTATTCCACATCCTCATCAACGTATAGTCATACTTTAACCGTTTTTGTAAAAAAAATCGCAATAAATATCAAAATAACTTTGTTTTTGGGATATACACTGCAAAAACAAATCTGATTTCGAGGAAAGTATGGAATTTCTATACTCTTGATACTGGTCAAGTTAAAAATGGTATAGAGAAGCAGTAATCAGGGGAAAACCAATATAAAACGCTAAACGATTTCAGCGAAAAATGTTCATGTTTTGGATTATGCACCACACACTTTGTTCCTCAGTACGGTAACAGAAAATGGTTGTCTGCTCCCTAGATCAGTGCAAAAAGGTCTGCTTGTCCTTATACTTTTTAACTCATAGGACGTGTGTCAATTGCGTTGAAATGTGGCTAAATTTGATCCCATGGCTTAATTTTGACATTACTGAAGTGACATTACTGGAGCTCCTTTAAATTTTAGCCAGTGAATAATTTTTGACGTTTATATTTGCTATATAGACTATGACAGATGAAGAGAAATTTGCATTTGTTTTCGGTTTCAATAATTGATAAATTCATTGTCTCTGTTGAAAATATTCTCAGTTATAGTGCTGAGAATAGAAATAAAATGCACGACTGGATCGCACGTACTTGCTCTTATAGATAAAGTTATTATATATGCTAAGCCTTTTTAATTAAAAAAAATTGAAATGCAGTTTTAGAAAAAAAAAAGAAAAAAGCATAAAATTCGATTTGCAAATGACTGAAACAGCTTCTTTAATGAATTTAAACTCAAAACGCAGTATGCAATCTGATTTCTTCTACAATGATACATTTTTAGAAAAAAAAATTTAAAAATCGTTAGATTCGTTTTTTTTTTTAAAACTATTTTTTCTTTATAAAATTTTGCAAGGAATCTTATAAACAAAAATTGGAGCACCATTTTTAAGATATTATTTATTAACACCTAAAAACTAAATTTTGAAAAAAAATATTGCGTAGTTTTCGAAAAAATGATTCAAATTTTTTTATACTAAATACTATTGCGGCAATTTAACAGCATTCATGTAAAAAAAATGGTTCAAATTCATTGAGTCATGAAGGAGAAAATCAGAATATAAAAAAACGGTTCTACCGTTAATAAAGTTTTTTTTAAAAAATGGTTTCCATTTTAAGATAGACCTTATCTAAAAAACTGGCCATGATTTTTTTATTCAAAATCGTAGGCACGGTTTTTGAGAAAAATGAGTTTTTCTAAAACTTCTGGGGATATTCTCCAAAAAACTCCACATACCAACTTTGAAGTAAATTGACCCATCCGTTTAGGCTGTGGTCTCTGATACATACAGACAGACAGACAGACAAACAGACAGAATTGTCGGACCCACTTTTTTATCATTCTCTATCATATTAATGTCATGTTTGATTGTTATCTCAACTTTTTTTTTTGTACGAATGCATAACGATATTGGTACCCATATCGCAAGTAAAAATTAAAATTAATTATAATGAAATTTTACAAGAATTAAACTAATCAATCTTACACTTTCGCGTTCAAAACTTGTTTCTTTTCGCCAAAGAAAGTATGTTCTTCTTAAAACGTCGTGAAATCCCAAAAACTCATGTGAAATTTGGTAACTATAAGTTTACTGAGCGTATGAAGATATCTTTACACTATTTACATTTTTTATTTGCAGGGTTGAAAGTTCTTTTCAACTCACTTTGCTGAGATATTTGTTAATCTGCTAGTGAAGAAGACAAAATAAAGCTTGTCGGTAGCACTTTTCTTGGAGGATTGTCAAAAGAGGGACAAAGTCTGAAACTGGAAACCAGCCCTCTGGTGCTATAGTCCACCGCCTAAATCAAAGCCAAGAATACTCTTCAAAGTTATTGTTTACAAAATTAATTTAAACTAAATTTGTATCTTCAGTGTACTTAGGACTTGAATGTCGTAAAATAAAATTTCGCTGTCTGAAAACAAAAAATCTCAGTTCTATACAACAAAAAGTGAATAATAAATTAAATCAAAACAAAAAAATTGTTTATTTTGACCAAAATATTTATCTCAAAATGAAATGGTACGCAACAATACGTCCGAAACAGATGTTAATTTTTATCAAACTTCAACTGCACTCTGGGAGGCACAGGCATAATATTGTTTAAGAAAACGAAACAGAAACAGAGAAAAAAGGAATAGTCTTTTGGTTTATTTTTTTTTTTTTTTGGTTTGTGTGTTCATTTCCACACGAATAAGTAACTCAATGCATACCATTCGAAAGAGAGAAATGTCCTAAAACAACACAAGTTCGAAAGAAAGAAAAATCAAAGAAATTTTTTCTCGAATTTTTGTTTTAATATTTTTTTTACATTTTTTTCTTTTTGTTAACAAAAAAATTTAAAACAACAAAACCTAAAAAAGTTACAAGGAAGTGCAGCCAACTGTAATTGCTCGCATTGTTATCCTTTCGATTGCTAAACTTTTCACAAAACAAAAATGCTCACTCAATGGGAGCGGATAACACAAAACTGAAAATACAAAAAGAAAAAAAAAGAAAATCCTCGAGTCCTTGAGTTTATTCATTTGACTCTTTCTCTCTTTCGATTTTTCTTTCATATTTTTATTTTTTTTTAACAGTTAAATTTCATTTCATTAGAAACGGTAAACAAACGAAGAGTTGAACAAGAAGAAAAAAAAAAAAAACAATCATAAACATGCGAATTGCAAAATGCCCTGAAGGATGTTTTAATAATGTTCACTCGATTTTGCGAGTTCTCATTGGACTGGGACTACTACGAATAGAATGAATAACGAGTGGAATGGCGTGTGGTGGTCGGCGGCAGCAGCGGTTGAATTATACCTTGCCACTTATTCTGCTGCGATCCTGCATTCTATAAGCAAGGAGGATGGGAGCTCTTGCCTGCCCTGCCTGGCAAGTTCTGAATATTGAATGGAATAACTTTGTCTGTTTCAACTTTTGTTGTTCTTTGAGCGAGCGTTTTCAACCTTGTTTTTTTTTTTTTTTGTGTTTTTTGAAAGAATGGGCTTATAGAGTTGCTCCATAGAAATAAAACTAGAATTCGAGGATATAATTTTCATAAAACTTTACAAACGAATTGAAAATATTAGGTTGAACTGTAGGCATGAACAAAACATCGTATGTACCAGTCAGCCCCCGTTTCCCCCCCCCCCGAAAAAAAAAAAAAAAAAAAAACAAACTGAAGTGTAACTCTAAGAACTTTTCCATAGTCTCGTTGCACAAAGTTTGTATGGTGCAAGGTGGCAGTGGAGGTTCACATCAGCTTCCCAAGCTCCTAGCCTCCCATCATCAAGTTCCAACCTTCGGCAAGGGCTTGAAAATCATTGAAACAAAATCCTTTTTTTTCCCTTTTTTTTTATTGATTTGAGTAAATATTTGTTTTCGAAAGTTATTATTATTTGTGGCAACCTACTTATTCAAGGGAAGCATTTTGTTTCAATATTAAAAACATTGTTGGTTTTATTTGGCTTTTGTGACGCCCGACCCGTTCCGGCTCCGTGCGGCGGTCGGGAGGTCGGTCGGTCGGTCGTCGTCGTCGACGTCAGCATAACAGGAAGGTTTCCATTACATATACCTTTTTTGTGATTTTTATTTTTTTTTTTTTTTTTTTTTTTTACATTTTTTGTTCGACAACTTGGGTTTCGAAAATTTATTCGTCATTTTTGACGAGTGGCATGTTATCTTGAATGTAAAAGAAGGAACGAACATTATTTGTTCAGGCTTGGCATACATATGCAAATTTACATCAGTGTTTGCCTGAGGCAGCAAGAAGGATATATCAAAAGGTATATTTCAATATCTGGGTCGTTTGAGGTGCATATACATGCCAACGTATAAAGTATAAGCAAACAGGTGTTATTCGAAACGATATTGTGAATCTGCGGGAAGGATTCCTTTTTTTTTGACACACATTCCTGCCTACTTACACCTTTATTTGTTTTTTTTTTTTTTTTTTTTTTTTTGTAACTGGAACCGATTTACATTTAAACAAATCGTGAAATTTTGTGAGCTTTGATTTCACAAAAGGAACAAAAAACAGAGTGGAAACTTGTGTGGTAAGTTATTTTTTTTCTTTTTTTTTTGTTGGATTAAGGGTGTGTAGTGAATATATGGAAACATGAGCCATATTTTGGGGGTTTTGAAAAAATATTTGATTAAGTCTTTTTTTTTATGGTTAGTTACTGACATGGGTAAAAGGTTAGATTTGGATTTGTTTGTAAAGGTATGGGATCACTTCAACAGTTATTGCTATGAAAAAAAAAGCAAAAACAACAAGAAAAGAAACCAAAATATTTTTGGTTAGACGGATATAGGTACGTAATAGAATTTGCATATAAGTGATAGGTTTCGAGTTTATGTTCAAAAGAAGAGAAACATATCTTGGAGATGATTTATTAGTTTTTTTTTTATTATTATTATTTTTATGAGGAAATATAATCCTTAAGACTTTAAACATATTTTAAGGAATTAACTGGGTTATCGGTCAACTAAATAAATAAGCTAGGTATGGTGTTTCAAATCGAAACTTAATAATTTTTTAGAAAATACTGATTTACAGATTTCTGATCGACTTAATTTTAGTTTTTATATCGTTGCGTGAGAATAATTGGTTTTACGCATAGGAATGTTTTTTTCCATACACATTAATTTGTGTGGCAAATCAATTCTTAGACGACAATATCTGATCTACATTTATAATTTCCAGCAGAATTAACAATATAAGTTTCTAACCTCGAGTACTAAACTAAGTTCTTAAAACAATTTTAAAAAATAAATTATGTATTTCAAAACAACTCCTTTAATTGTTTTGAGCTTCAAACTTAGTATGTCATTTGTTTTTTTTTGATAACGTTAAATTCTTAGAAAAAAAAGTTTTAACTTTTTATTTTGAAATTCCGAAAAATTATTTTTGACAATGTTGTAGTAAAATAGTTTCAAAATTGCTATTAACCCTTTGTGTACAAATTGTCATCGAAATTTGTTGCATCATTCAAGAGAAAATAAAAAAAAAGAAAACCGGGTCTATGGGAGGCACCATTATTATGTATTAGTACGGGTAAAATACATACAGTGCTGTGTGAAAACATTTGCAACTTTAACTATCAGAGCTCTTTTTTTTTCAAAAAAATGGGCTAAAAAAGCAAACAGCAGTACAATTTTGAAAACAAATATAACAAATTATGACTGTAGATTCTAGAAATTCCAATCGGGATGAGTTTGTGCGGAATTCAAACAGAATTTTTAAGTTTTTTGTGGAAATAAATGGCTTTTGAATATTGGAAATCAAACGACCTGGCCTACAATTCACGGCATCTTATTTTTTACGAGTCAATGGGTAACTGTAGTTCAACTTTGACTTCCCTAGAAGATGCTGACGATTTTTTTCGAAATAAATTAATAATTTTCCTGTCTTCTTTTGCTATGGTATAATGTAGTCTTCGTCATTTATGATGAGATACCAACTTTCTTCGCTTAATTATCTGACAAATAGTTGATTTTTGTATGGAATACTTTACTAAATTTTCCTTTTGGAATATTTATTTTTAGAAGTCATTCAAAATAATTGATTTTATTTTGGAAGAATACTTGTTTCCGGCTATTTTAATGAAAATTCCTTTTTGTTTGTTTTTTGTATCCTAAAAAAGCCTTGCCCTAAATAAACTCGCGGCTAAAACTTACTTTACACACCAATCTACATAAACAAATTTACGGGTTTCAAAATGAATTAATTTAACTGTTATCAACAGTGATCATGGTCGTCAGTTGCAAGTGTTTTGCACAGCCAAATTCATTACTTTTTTCGTTATGCAGTTGCAATTGTTGCAATTGTCTGTGGATTACAATTTTTGGGGATTTTTATTGTTACAATGATACATATAAAGTCTACAACAATGAAAGTAATTGGGTTTTAACGACTTATATGTGAAGAATATGTGGTTTTTCTGGTAGATGATAAAAGTTGCAATTGTATTCCACAGCACGTAGGTACAAATTTAATAACCAGCGCCAGAAGTTATACTTCCTATAATTATTTATTTTACACAATTTAAATAAAAAAAATGTATATGATTTTACTTTTACTGAGATTTTAATCTTTCTATCGATACCTCAACTTAAAAAAATCAAAAAACAACTTGGACTGAAAAATCTTGTTTTTACATTAAAAAAAATGTTTAAAAATTTAATTCTTTCACACGTTTAAAGACAACACCCTAGCCTAAAAGTTGTTTAGACAAATTTTTGTCCCGTTCTTGCCAAAATTTTAAAATCAATTAAACCACCCACATAAACTTTCAAAAACGTATTTGTTTTTTGAAGCTCAAAAAAACTGTTATGGAACATTTTAAATATAATCAATTTTTTTTTATTATCTTTCAATGTGCATAATTAGTTTTTCAAAAAATTATCAACTGTTTCCATAATGACATCATTTTCAAATGTCTAAAAAAAATTTCATATTGCAAAAGAATTTTGAACTCGTAAAGTTGAATTTTTAGAATTTTTTTTGATGAAAACTCATCATTATTTCAATTTATCTATTCAATTAATTTTATTTCGTAATTCTAACCCTCATACTTTTCGAGATGTACAAAAAGTTTTTTTTCTTTTGCCCCATTTTACCCTAACTGGCCAGTGGAATTTCAAAAAATCTCGTCGTATCAGAACCTTACATTATACCACCTAACTTCTAGTGTATTGAGTTTTTTCCTATCAATTATAGTGTAGAAAAAAAAGCAGTCAGCATATCAAAAACAATGGCTGACTTCTGTAATTTAATATATTTATTGTGTTTCACACAAAATGAAAAATAAAAAAAAACAAATCCAGTATAAAATGTAAATGTGTTGTTACTCTTTCTCTACTGTGTGAAAAAAACCAGTAATAATGGGCTGAAAAAATCTATGTGCTATTACTGGTTTCATATATTTTTATAATCGCCGGTAAAGAAGTATAACTTCAAAAAGAATAATCCAAATCGATTAACCCAATCAAAAGTTCTGAGGTAATTACAAAAAATTGCAGTCGAATTGAGAACCTACTCATTTTTCTATAGCGAATCTAATGAGACTGAAGAAAAAAACAACATTTCAATAAAACTGCTTGTGGTAAAAAAATTAGATAGAAATATTTTATTGATTGGTTATCACTAAGATTATAGCTTAATTTTTTGACATATTTCATCTGATTATTGGGTTGATGTTCATTCGAACGTTTTTAGTTTCTTTCATTTCTTTGACGTTCATGTTGGTCAATTTACTATTGCTTTAAAATTGTAACCAAAAAGTAGTTTTCAGAAACTGCAAAATCGTTGAAAATATCGCGTTTTTTTTTGCATTCTTTACCATGTCGCGTCACAAAATTTTGTTGGCAAACCTCATATTCGAATTCAGTAACCCCAATCACATGAAGGACGAAAGATACCAAAACTACCCCAAAATTTTCCCTCTAGGAACCTCTTTGATCACGAATTTACTGTTATAATATGATAACAGATACTTTTAAGTTTTCCGACACAAAATAAAAATACATCTTTTTTATCATCCCATGCGTCTTATGCTATTATGGTTGCTATTAAAACATATAATAAACAATCATACGCACCAGGCCAGGTCAAGACACAAACAAAGACATATAATAATACGTACAGATATCCAATCTTCTTTTACGCCGGAACTGAAATACATCAAACTCCATAAAAAGTGAATAAAAACATCACAAAACAAAACAAAAAATAAAGACGGAAGTCCATATCAGGAGGAATGGAAAATTGTCCAAAAAGAGCATCTCAAGCCGACACTAAAACTGCAACCCACCCCTTAGATTGAAGAGTACCTTTTATTTGTATATTTTTTTCTGTATACAAGTAGAAGTATGTACATATGTTGTATAGCTACTAACATTATTACATTTAACATTGAAGATACAAAATTTTCGTCAAAACACCTCCCGTGGGACTTATAAAATCCTGATAAAATGACGTACATTAGAATGGGTAGCCCAGCTGGCTATTTTTTCTATCGTTTATCAGTGAAACTTTTTATTTTGTTTTTCTTTTTTTTATGGGTTTAAGCTTCAGCCGCCATGCAAAGCTTTTGCATTCTATTTCTTGCTGCAATGTCAATGTTCTTGCACAAACTTTTGTGGTTCTCTGGTAGACGCCATTACCAAAATTGTACCAAACTATAATGAAACCACACACAGGGGACCACCAGTTTTCAAATAAAAAAGAATCTTCAAAATCGGTCCAACCAATCAAAAATTCTGAACATAAAAAAAAGAATTAAAAAAATTGCAGTCGAATGAGAACCCCGTCCCTTTTTTAAGGTGGTTAAACCAATTTGGGTATTCCTTCGAAGGCTAGGACCCATAAGTTTCAAATAACACGATTAAACAGAGAAACATAAAGGCATAAGATTAAGTTAAAAAGGTTCTGGCCTCTTAAAAATAAACCGTCAGAAATAGCCAACACTTTTACTTACGGCCAGCGTCTTACAAAATAGACAAACTAAAATCTTTCAGGTTATATAAGACTTAGATAAGACTTCTATAACACCTTCTTCATAACCTATTTTCATTTTATGTAGACCGAACAATTTACTTATTTACTCAGTTAAAATTCTGTCTTAGTTTTTAAAGTAATCTTATCTTCTATCAATGTAGTTTTGTTTATTAATGCTCCGGAAAATGAGCTTTCCGTGCTGGTTCAAATAGTTAGAAAACTCTCAAAGCAGTTAATTGTTGAGAAACACTAATACAGGAATAATTAACATCTTTTAAAATAACAACAAGGTGAGCCTAGCAATACACAAGAACAATAAAATCTTTGCAAAAAGCGTGCATGCAAATTTCTGGGCTAGTAATTTACGATACGAAGTAAAAGCATACCAAACAACAAAAAAGATTTTGCGAACTATGGAACTACTTTATCATAAGCAGCCCTACCCTACCAGACAGTGTTACTACTACAAATGGTACTGATCCTGAACCGATCAGATATGATTGGTCATTGGTCAGAGCTACATAGATCACTTTCACTCAAAAAATCCTTCTCTCAATGTAATAACGCAGAACTTTTTCATCTGATCTTGAATTTTTCATTCAAAACGTACGTGCCTGGAATTATAAAGGTCTTTTCTTTTGGGCCAGTATCCTTTTGAATATCGTTTCGTCTTTTTATAGAACTATCAAAAATTACTGCGGCTTGCTTTTCCTGCTGCCTTTGTTACCTTCTGAGAAGTCAGTCCAGTCAGCAGTTTTCTTTTTTGAATCAAGGCCTCAGGGTTTTTTTTTCGAATGATTTATTTGCGGCACTACTCTTGGCAACTATTGGCTTTCTACACTTGGTGCTGTGGGTGGAGCTCTCCAATAGTCTTAAAGAGCTGCATTTGGCAGAAGTTCTGGTTGTCTCTCTTGTGATAGAAAATTAGCTGACATGTTCATAATATCCTCCGTTTGATATATTGAAATATTGCTACTGCAAAGAATTGATCTGTAATTATGTTGGTACCTCAAAGCATTTCGACTAGCAAAGCCCTCAACTAAACATGATGCAACAGTTTGTTTAACTGGACACACTTAAGATATTCTTAAATTTGGCCCTGATTGTATTGAGGCACTCAATTATATATTTTAAGCATGCAATTATTACCTGTCCCGAAATTCATATTCAAACAATACTACTACCTATTTCTACTGTTTAATTATCTTTGCAGAAGGTGATATCACTGGTTATCATCTTCTGTAATTACTCGCTTTCCCTTCGCATCGGCTGAATGGATGTTACGTCTGCTAGGCACATATCTAAGATCTCCACTAGATTTTTGGCTGAGAACGTATTCTTTTTAAGGTTCAGCTATTATTCTAAGTGCAGATCGAACATTATTTCTCCAAGTTAAGTTTATCCGGGATATGTTGTTTTTTTTTTCAAACACAAACATACATTTTTTCAAGGTTGGCCATGGTAGTACCACTTGTTGGTTAATGTGATGGATTGTCACGTCTGAGCTCTGATATAAAATCCAGCATTTATCTCTTGCAAGGAATCGGCATTATCTCCAAGGGACCTCTTGTCATGAAAAGTGCATCCCAACTTAGCCGTTCGGATTTGGCAGATAATTGTTGGTAAGAAGAAGATAAACAGCTTTCACAAGGAAACGAAACTAATCTAGCAAGTAAAGCTGCTACAACCTCAATGGCTGTTTGCTGGTTCAAGTGGATTGTTTGGAAAACAATGCTATTTCTGAAAGTTTCCATCTTCACTTTGAAGGATTGGTGCTGTCGAGATTTTCGCGCAGATTTTGCACGCAGTAAGAACGATAAAGGGGTTGTCATGACGCATTACAAACATATCCAACCATAACCTTGACCACCGCATTTCAATAATAAAACAACTAAGGTCCGCTCCGATTTACCAGTTTCGGCTGCGATTTACCAGGACCGCCTGTGATTTACCAGTTTCGGCTGCGATTTACCAGTTTCGGCTGCGATTTATCAGTTTCGGCAGCAATTTACCAGTTTCGGCTGCGATTTACCAGTTTCGGCTGTAATTTGCCAGCTTTGGCTGCGATTTACCAGTTTCGGCTGCGATTTAATAGCTTCGGTTGCGATTTACCAGTTTCGGCTGCGATTTATCAGTTTCGGCAGCAATTTACCAGTTTCGGCTGCGATTTACCAGTTTCGGCTGTAATTAGCCAGCTTTGGCTGCGATTTACCAGTTTCGGCTGCGATTTAATAGCTTCGGCTGCGATTTACCAGCTTCGGCTGCGATTTACCAGTTTCGGCTGCGATTTACTAGCTTCGGGTGCGATTTACCAGTTTCAGCTGCAATTTACCAGTTTCGGCTGCGAGTTATCAGTTTCGGCTGCAATTTACCAGTTTTGGCTGCGATTTACCAGTTTCGGCTGCGATTTAATAGCTTCGGCTGCGATTTACCAGCTTCGGCTGCGATTTACCAGTTTCGGCTGTAATATACCAGCTTCGGCTGCGATTTACCAGTTTCGGCTGCGATTTAATAGCTTCGGTTGCGATTTACCAGTTTCGACTGCAATTTACCAGTTTCGGCTGCGATTTATCAGTTTTGGCTGCGATTTACCAGATCCACCTGCGAGATACTAGTGTCGGCTACGACCTATTGGTGGAAAGAAGGAGTTTAACCGCATAAAGGAAACAACCAGTAAGAACCAGCCACCTACGGAATCTGCCACGGCTAACAGATCAAAAGGACAATAACAGCAAACTTGAACCATAACTTGGCCCACAAGGAAAACTGTAACTGGATCAAAATTCCTGAAAGTGCTTATCGGTAGCACCGCCTCAAAGTACTGGGTGATAAAAGTACCTACCTACATACCTACATAAATTCAAAAATTGATGGAAATGGATAATTTTTTAGTAAGTAATCGGCCGCTGGAAATCCATCAGTGGCATTAATTCCGTCTTATAAACAAATGAAAAATTAAATCTTACATCTAAAACCCATTCCCTATTTTTTTTTTAGAGCCTCTAACACCACCCCTTACAGAAAAAAATCATCCCTTGGCTAGGGGTTAGCATATAGGTTACCATCTGGGTCTAACAAATTACTTTTGACGGCTTTGAACTTTTGTATTTGTTTTGTCATATAATTTGCATCCCGTGGATAGCATATTATGCAATGTCTTTCGTCCTGGGTAAATATTGAAACAAAAAAAAAATCCTTCTTTATTTTTCTTTTTCTGGGGATTCGTATAGGGATCAGGTGTGGTTGCTGGGACATTGTCTCATTTTCGGTACAATTCCGTTCGCATTGTTTGCTCACTTACAGCTTTATGAATCTTAAAAAATACGTGTTATAGGTTTTTGTGCCTTTGCGGTGATTTTGTATAAGAAAAGTGCCTTTGGGGGCATACTACTACCAAACATAAAATGTGCTCTGGAGCAGCAAAATGGGCTAACAGTATTCAAACGGAACACCACGTATTATGAGTTCATTATTTGCTAAAGCATTCACTTATTATGTGTGTGCTGCCATCTTATGAGGAAACTGGCTGACAACAACAAAAAAATTACATTATGCATGTGTACCTAGCTCTGCATTGTATAAGTAACAACATGGATATTGTGTCCCATTAACGGTTCTTATTAACATGGCATTATGTACGTTTATTTCTCATGAGATAAGCTGAGCAAGGTATGTAGAGAAGAGTAGGTAAGGTATATGATAGTACCGGCGACGGAACAAATAATAATCTCTTGCAACGCAACGGGGGAGCAAATATTTCCAGAAACCAGGACCTTTGGCATGGCATTCTATCCTTTAATTTTGCGGCTTCTTGCAAATATTTACTTTATAACACAACAAAAAGGGATTGAGGTTGGTTACTCAACACAGTTGCTATTCGCAATTTGGCTTTGTGCTCGGTTGGCTTCACATAATCCCTGTGGCGTAATCACAATTCACAACGACAATAATTGACATTCGGTATGTGGAAGTATAAATATGACAACGATGCTGAAGAGCATCAGCCGAAGGAAGACGGAAGGGAACGGCAACGGCAACGGCAACGATACTTTGGCACCCCTGAAGAGTTTTTGTGGTGGTGGTGATGGTGGTGGTGTCGATGGTGCAGAAGATACTATATAACAGGCGCTTTAGCCTCATTGTTGTCATTGACACTGCATTACTTTGGTTAAAGCATCTTGAATATTAAGAATTTCTGGGACATGATGCGGAGGAATTTAATGTATTTGACTTTGATTGCTTTGATATCAATTATTAAATTTAATAAGACTACAAAGGGCACATTTTGGTCATTTACTTGTAGTATTAAGGGGCTAAGGTTAAGAGAGATTAAATGTCCACGATACTTATATGTGGGGAGAAAATTGTATAATGATAAAAAAAACAGTGACTCTTGAACTGAAACATAAACCAGAACTCTGCAACAACCTCGGGCACCAGTTGATAAACGAATAAAGGAAGAATCGATAGTAAACAACAAATCCTGATTTTTTGTACAAGTACGCTTGTCTTGGTATCCTCGAATTTGCTCAAGTAGAAAATGAGTTGGGAATCGTTTGATATCAGCATTCCGAGGGCAGTGGCGTATCCATATAAAAATTTGCGGGTGGGGGCTCCAGTAGCTGAGCTCCATCTAAATCTCTAAGATTTACGAACAAGTTTCAACTAATCATGTACATAATCATAAAATTACCTAAATAATAACATGATCTAGGAGGCTTGGGGATGGCTTGAGCCCCCTGAGCTCACCCCTCAATACGCCACTGTACGAGGCGTAAGGCCCATTTCACACGAAGACGGATACCGGCCCGGTTATCTTACCTGCAACTCGATACAATGCAAACTGAAAACTGACACTAAAATTTTTTAAAAAAACCTATCTTGACTACATCAGAAGTAGATAAGAAGAAAATCAGCCCGGCAGCCAAGTTTGTAGTAAGCACAGTCGGCTGCATTCCGGCAGCCGAAACCGGTTAGACGGTTTCGGTTCCGGTTTTTTTACTGTGTAAGCCCACATAAGGATATATTTCCAGCATCCAGCTTACCGGGCCGTTTAGCTGGTTACCAGGCTTCGTGTGAAATGGGCCTAACGGCTCATGCACACTGCAACCGAATCATCGGCCGACTCGGGGTTGACCAGATAATTTTTGTTGCACCATCTATGGATTAAATTTAAGTCATTTTGGAGTGAGAGCGAATCGAAAGGTAGAGATGGTTCTCATAACCTTCTTGTCATCCGCATAAATAGAAATATCTACGTTATTAATAACAAAGGCGATGTCATTAATAGACAAAACAAATAGCATTGGACCAAGTAGACTAACCTGTGGTACACCTAATGTGGCTAAAACGGGGTCAGATGTTGCGAATCTGAAAACTACCTGATACTGGCTGTTGTCCAAGCTAGGCATTATTTTTTTCTTGTTGCAAATGAATGCATTCAAGACCGAAGTTAATTTTAACATAAGAAGATATTTTTTTTTTTTTGCTTGAAACAAAAAAATAAATTAAATTGATGGACTCAGATAAACAATATGGGACAGATTCATATATTTTGTTTAAGTCATTTTTAATTAACATTTGATATACCCAAGTCTAAGATAAACTGGAGTTTAAAAACAACTATGAATGCGCTTAAATGAGTTCTAAACGAAAAGCAACATAGCTCCCGCGTCTCCACAAGAGTAAAATCGATTCCAACTTCTTATTCGCAATTCAGTCCATGAGTCAAAAAGTCTATGGAATAAATAGAGACTCAGTGCATTCAACATTCTGATGAAAGGATTTTGATCCACACGAAAAATATTCAATGGAGCCGGTTTTTATTTTCAGAATATGTAAGTCTATTTAATAATAATATGTCCTGTTAAGCCCAATAACCCCCCCTCCCCTCCTTCCTTGCCTTAATACGGCTATGGGACCAATAACCAGAGTTTTGTTAAATTAAAAAAAAACTGAGCCTAAATGAGTTCGGTTCAGGTACAATTTTGAAAACACCGCTTTTTCGTCAAAAGTGATGTTTTACTGAGAATTTTGAAACATTTACAGGAAAAGTGAAGTAGGACGCAATTTTATACGTTTAACACATCTGTTGTAGTGTTAGTGGTTAGAATATTACACTCAGTCACGAAAGTTAGTATACACTAGACTTATAACAACGCAAGATTATGGTGTGTATTTGCTTTTGTGACAAATTGAAATTGGGGAAACTAATTCATTAAAATCATTAAAATCATTCATTAAAATTTTAAGAAAAGAATCATGACCTTTTTGATCTTTATTTTTCCATAATCTAGATTACTATTGGGTCCAGTGTATACTAACTTATCTGTGACTGAGTGTATATCAACTATCGGGTCACAGTCAAACAAAGTAGGTCTATATAACTGACCGAACATTTTTATTTGAGTGGTAGGTACATGGTAAATATACTAACCACAATAAACTTATTCATACTCTAAATTAATTTGTAACACCTACTTATGATTTATGGAACAAACCTATAGCTTAAGATCATCAGCTACATTATTTCTGTCGCTTATGACAATAATCATTCTAGTTTGTTCTGTTTCTCATCCATCACACGTAATCACACGTGCAATATAATTTCATCCACAGCATCTGGGCCTTAAGAGATATCACATTATCAGATACATAACATCATTATGTTGTTGCTGAAAGTAATTCAACGTATTTTAGCATGAAATTACCATTACCATTGTTTTTTTTTTCGAAACAAATCTGAGCTTAAACCTTAAAGTACTAACGTGTGTTGGTGTACCTTTTAGATAAATACACAAGTAAAGAAGTCTGTATTTTAAAATGTAATTTCCTCCTTTTAAAACCTCATAAATGTCCTTTTAACTTTGTTTTATCTCCATTAGCAGGTAAGTTAATATCTCATTATGGCATTTTTATTACTTGCACAAAAAAAATCATATTATTCTCGTTGAATGTGTTTTTTTTTTTGTGAAACGAGGAATAGGATACCAAAACGTGTTTCTAAAGTATCCTCTTAACCTATAGCCATTACATCTACTTTCATTTGAAATGCGTATAGGTGTGGTAAATGTCCACAATCCTCATAAAGGGACACTCTATTCCTAATGGATATGGACACAAACAAAAAAAATACAAAACAACAAAATAAACTTTTAAACGGCCACCAGGAACACTTTAGTCAGGATTTCTTGGGTTTTTCTCTGAACTGTAATTTGCCTACAGGATTTTCTATGATGGTTAAGGTTATTTCTATACGACACACCGACAAAAAATATGCAAATTGTCAATGATGCCTTTCGGAAAACTTATATGAACAAAGTTTTTTCATTGCCTTTTCCTTTATTGCCCAATTGAAATGCCCCCCAGGACTAAATGGCGATGCTTTGGTCTAAGAAAAAAAGAAAAATAAAAAAAGGACAAAACACAAAACAAGAAAAAAATGTATTTATGTTATGTGTTTTTTTTTCAACATACTTTTTTCCATGCCATGAATGTAAAAAAAAGGATCCTACTTACTTTACATGATGTAAGCAAAAATATTGTATAAAGTTATCTTATGTAAAAGAAGGTTAATTCAAGGAGCCTTTTGACTTAACTAAAAGTCAAAAGGTTATTGTTTAAAAAATTTCTAATTAGTTCAATAGACTGCAAGCAGTAAAAAAACTTGTTTTCTGTTTTTTTTTTTTTACTTATTAGCCATCTCCACAAACGGAAAAGTAAAAAATATAAAAACACATCTTAAGACAGTTGAAACAAAATTACACATTTTAAAACAAAATACAAAAAAAAAAAAAAACAAACATAATTTCTATCAGGCAATTGAAATGCAGTACAAGAACATGAGAAACGAAAACATCGCATTACACTCGCCCTCCGGAAAACACGTTAACAACTAAAATAACAGCTTGACCATTAAAGACAACAAAGTCCTTATATAATCATTGTTTCAAACAAGAATGTAACTAACATACTTCCCTTCAAAGAACATAAATAGCTGCAGCAAAAAATAAAATAAATAAACACAAAATAAGGACATAAGTACGCAGGACATGAGGGAGAGAAAAACAAAAAAATAAACATTTGCCATCCGTAGGGCCATCACGTCCGTCGCGATTTTCTTTCAATATGCTCGTACGTGAAGGATTTTTCGCGGGCATCCTAGCTTAAGGAACGCACATTATTATTGTGTTGTTGTCTTCATTAAGATTGTGGCTCTAAGAGTCGTTTCGTTAAATTTTGATATTTTTGTTTTCATTTTTGCTTTGTCGTGTTTATGGGAGAAATATTGCATTAAAAATGCGATATACATTTTTGGAATCATTGAAATTCCACCCATTGGCAATTGAAAAGATAAATTTTTTGTTGGTTAGAATTGGAACGTTTGAAACAGGAGATGCCTCCTCAGACCTTGCGGATTGTCTATATTTAATTTTATTGTATCATATCCTAAATTGAAATTTATCGACCAATGAGTACCTTTACCTGATAGAATGGAATAATTTAGTTAGAGGGTCTTACTTTACCCATACGCTAAAACCATCATCGGAAACTATCAGTGTGGTTTCATTCCAGGCAAATCAACAACTGATCACATTTTTACCCTTAGGCAGGCGATGGAAAAATGTCTAGAACTTAACATCCCAACATACCATCTGTTTATAGACTTTACAGCCGCCTATGAAAGCATAGCCAGGGTAGAATGAGAGAATTCGGCATCCCAAATAAATTGACACGACTATGTAGGTTGACCATGACCAACGTAACAAGCCAAGTTAAAATAGCCGGATTGCTATCCAGACCAATCAACATCTTTAATGGACTCCGACAAGGGGATGGTTTGGCCTGCCTCCTCTTCAACCTGGCGTTAGAGAAAGCAATCCGTGACTCTGGCACGGCAACAAGAGGAACCATCGTCAACAGGTCCACCCAGATACTGACTTACGCAGACGACATCGACATCATCGGAAGAACCGAACAAGCTGTACACGATTCCTTCATCCAGATCGAGCAGGCGGCACAAAATCTGTGGCTGCACATTAGTGAAGGTAAAACAAAGTACATGGTGGCGTCGAATGCGAGAAGAACAGTTGGTCAAACAATCAAGGTAGCGGAGCACGAATTTGAAGTGGTGCAATCCTTTAAATACCTTGGGTCAACAGTAGAAGCCGATAACAACATAGAAGAAGAAATACGCGGGCGGCTTCTCAAATCCAACAGAGCCTACTACAGTCTGTCAAAGCTATTCAAATCCAGAAATCTAACCATAACTTCAAAACTACTGCTGTACAGGACCATGGTCCTGCCAGTACTCATGTATGGATCCGAGTCTTGGGTGCTTAGCAAAAGGCACTGTGACCTCTTAGCCGCGTTCGAGAGAAAAGTCTTACGGAGAATTGTTGGCCCCATATGTGAGGAAGGACGATTCCGGAGACGGTACAATCATGAGTTGTACGCAATCTACCTTGAAGCAGACATAGTGACAAAAATTAAGCTCGGTAGACTCCGGTGGGCAGGGCACCTAGCTCGTATGAGCGAAGAGGAACCTGCTCGGAAAGTCTTTTGTGGTACATTCTATGGTAGACGGCAGCGTGGTAAACCATGCTTGCGCTGGAGAGATGGCGTAGACCAGGACGCCCGAAGCCTTGGGGTGCGCAACTGGATGGCGTCAGCTCGAGACCGGGATATGTGGAAAGACTTGTTGAAAGAGGCCAGGACTGGACCCCGGTTGTCGAGCCGATGATGATGATGATGTCTTACTTGAACTGGCCTAGCTTACAAAAAAAGTTTTGTTGTTGCAGATATTTTAGGCTTTGAAATATCAACAAAAATAGGCATTACATTGGTAATACCAAACTTTTCCGTAAAGTTGCAAGAATTCATTTTCAAAAAAGTGTAAAATATTGATTTTTACCAAAACTCTTAAGTTAAGAGTATTCCAGGTTTTGATTTTGGATACCCACATTATTTTAAATCAGTATACCACTTTTCATTGGAAAAAAAAAATATAGAGTAGTTTTCGAAAAAATGATTTTTCAATAAATAAATTTCAATTTTTTTTTTTAATCAAAAAAAAGTAATTTTCGAAATTTTTTTCACTAAATATTATAACGGCAACTTAAAAGCTTTCATGTAAAAAAAATGATTGAAATAGATTGATTTATGAAGAATTTAAAAAAACGGTTCTGTGGCAGGTGCCGTTAATAGCGGTTTTTGAAAAAAATTGTTTTGACAGAAAGATAGACCGAATTGTCGGACATCACATGCACTACGCATCCGTATGAAACCGAATAAACAACAACAAACCTGTGTGGGCTAGTAAAAATGCAAGTCGGTTCAAGTCAGTTTGATAAACAATGAAACTCGATCTGGGTTTAGATTTATCATGTGGCAGCGTGCATATTGCATGTGCTTTGCAATCGCAAGGTCAATGTTTCGAGCCCAGTTCGGTCATCAGTTTTCCAAATAATTTAAACATACATCGACTTAGCACCACTAATAGAAGGAATCTGATGATCGGGTGTTGCAGCCTGTGAAATAGCCATAATTCCAGCCTATGAACTTTGTACTAACACACACAGGATGTTGTTGTTTCATTCAAACCTTTCATAATAAAAAAGTAACAAATTTTATAAGCGAACCATTGCGAATCCATTTGTGAACCAACGATACCGTTCTCCGCTGGTAGCTGGTCTTGTTCCAACGAACAAAGCAAACAGTTTTGTTGAATTTTGATAGAATAGAAGTAGTCTTCAATAGTCTTCAGCACTAAGCGACTCAAGTTTATAATTTCGAAGGAAATTATTTTTTAAATGAAGCACCCTATAAAAATAAACCAAATGCTACCAACCATTTAAATACTTTCGATATGCTGTCAAATATTTCCTGGCCACGGAAATGGCTTTGATCTGCCCTACTACTACTACTACTACTACTACTACTACTACTTATATTTAGTAATAAGTTTGAATTAACAAATCTATTGAATTATAAAAGAAATTATGAAATTAATGAATGGGTTTGAAACCATTTTTCCGTCAAAATAGCGAAACAAAAGGTATACCTTGAAGATTAACCTGAAAATTTAACAACCCAAATAAAAAAAGGGCAAACAACATCTGACGATGCAGATACCATAACGAACTATGTACATATAAGAGCTATTGAACGACGTGTCAGTAGTCATGAAGGTACGTCAAACGTTTGGAATAGCTAAAATATGTAGGCTCGTATAGTGTTCGACGCCAGGGCATAGGGGGTATGAAATCAGAAGAATTGTTCATCTTCGATGGAGTAAAAGTAATACCCAATCCAACGACGACACAGGGTGCGAAATTGGAGACTGTTGAATGGTCTTGACGCATCCAACTCTGTTGTGACATCATAAGAAAGTAATGTTTAAATGCTAACATATATAAAGAAAAAAGATAAAAACACAATTCAAGAGAAAGTTTTTTTGTACTTTTTGGGAAGAACCTTGAAAGCACTGGAGGGACCAAAACCACGGATGGAAACTCGCAAGTATACCATCATAACTCATTAATAAAAGAAAAAGTTGTTGCTTATCTTTCATTTCAATTGAAGGAGTAAGTTCACAATTTCCCCAACCTTCAAAGAAATGTGACATAAAAGGCCATTCATTAAATGACAACCAGGGTCTTAAATACTTAGCCCTCATGGCCATATTGAATGCCACTAGGGAGCCATACATTTATCAATCTTAAATCGATTTCAAGAAGGTTTAAGCATGACAAAATATTGGAACAAAAAAATTCTTCAGCCCAAGAGAAAACAAAAAAAAACAACAACAACAAATACAAACTCACAAAACTAATAAAGAAAAATGGATAAAAAAAGAGGAGGATCCGCTCCCCCAAAATGCAACCGAAAAAGTAAATTTAAAATCAAATTATAAAACATTAACTACCCTCTCAGTGTTTGCCTTTGGTTCCTTTTTTTTCTGCTGTTTGTTCAGCTTCAACTATCCTTCAGAAAATATAGCACAAGTGCACTCCATTTAATAAATGCAAATTAAAATAATATTGCTGCCCGTAAATGGTGTCGTTGACGGGAATGATTCTCGCGATATCCTGTACCGGAGATGCGGATACGGAAGGGATGCCATCGTTTGACTGTTGATGTCTTGGCTCGGTTATTTAATTTTTTTTTTTTTGTGTTTGTTCTTATTTTGTTGGATGCTCTTTTTTGTTCTGTAAGGCTGGCTGTTAGAAGGCAAAGGCATCAGCATTTCAGCATTGCCACCTCCCACCAACCGCCCCTAGCGCCCACCTTAAGTGAGCCCAACTCTGATGGTGCCACAGAATATAATTTTTAATTTATTTTATTATTTTGATTTGATTTGATTTTTTTCAGAATTTTTTTTAAATTTTTATTTTATTTTATTTTTTACCGCCCCCATCTCCATCCGAATAAAATACAGGCGATAACGTTGCTGAGGAAAACGACAACGAAGAATAAAAAAAACAAAAAAAAAAAAACATACCAATAGAAAAAAGACGGTTGACTGGATCTTGGATCAATAACGTAATTTAAATTTATGGAGTGCAACGTCGTCGTTGTCGTTTGGCGTACTCGTCGTCAAAGTAGGAGGCGAATTGAATAGAGAACGAGGATGGCAAATGGCATATCCAAGACGATACGACACGACGAGACGCGCGTTGGCAACAAGGATGACAGACAAATTAATGCCACCGTAAAGTGATGTCCATTTGGATGTTTATTAGGACGACCCAAGTTAAGAACGATAAAATTCAATTGGACCCCAATTGAATTAGGCGGACGAACGGACGACGACGACGACGACGGTGGTGGTGGTGGGCGGCTGGAACGGTGCGGCGGCATACCATTGGGAAAGACAAATTGAGTTACACGTCAGGCTGTGATTGATTGAATGATATATTTCCTCAACCAGAAATACAGAATTTGTTGTTTTTGGAATAAAAATAAATGCGGATATGGGAGGGTCGATTTAAGTTGGTTGTGGGAGAAAGCTAAACAGTATTGGCTAGATTGGTCATAATGTTCGAATTTTATCTTAAATCTCGTCATTATATCGATTCGCCTTAACTTACTGCGCGAGTGTGTCCAAAGTGCAAGGCTTTTTCTTAAAGGGCTATTGCCTTAAAGTCGTTGATTTCAAATTTAAATCCATAGAGCAGTGTTTCCCCTTTTTTTCCGCGCCATTCTAAAATTCTTTGTGACCCTCCCCCCCCCCCCCCCGTCCCTCATTCAAATTTAGGTAAATCAAAATAAAGTAAAGTTAATTTCAAAACATGTATAGTAGAACTGAAATAATTAAGAAGTTAAGTGCTTTTATTGTTTTAATTAATTGATGATTAATGTTACCTCTTGCAAATAGGGTAGAAATGTCTAAATTTAGTAAACATCTAAACATCAATCTCGAGAAGTGTCCGCAATTTGTTATATGAAGATGATTTTTTCAAGCAGCAAGTCAGTTATGGAACTAAATCAGTATTCAGTTAAATATAAATATGGAAAGGGTAGTAATAGATCGATAATAAAGGGTTTTCCAATAACCGCTATTTCGGTAGCTGTCACTTTTGAAGCTGTCATTTTTTGACATTTGACAAGTAGAAACTACGCTATTAATAAAAATGGAACGATACACGCTTCAACAACGCATTGAAATTATTAAAATTCACTATAAAAATGGTGAAAATTTGGCAGAGACGGTTCTTAAAACTAAAACATTTTTGGGTCGTCGTGAAGCACCTTGTAGGACCGCAATACAGAAATTGATGGACAAATTCGAGCTGTTAGGACAAGTTAGTGATGTGAAGAATAAAACCCGTGCACGTCGCTCAAGAACAACTCAGAATATTGCTGTTGTAGCCCAAAGTGTTGAAGAAAACCCAGGTTTGTCCATTCCTCGTCGTTCTTTGGAATTAGGCATTCCACAAACGTCATTACACCGTATTTTGCATAAAGACTTGGGTCTTAAGGCTTATAAAGTTCAGTTAACACAAGAACTCAAGCCGGCTGATCATCAAGAACGTCGTGTCTTTGCTGATTGGGTCCTTGAAATGCATGAAAATGAACTGGAATTTCATCGAAAAATCATCTTGACTGATGAGGCCCATTTCCATCTCGGAGGTTACGTCAACAAGCAAAACTGTCGCATCTGGGGCTCGGAAAACCCAAGAGTTATTGTTGAAAAGCCTCTCCATCCTCAACGCGTGACTGTTTGGTGCGGTTTATGGTCCCGCGGGGTCATTGGACCTTACTTTTTCGAAAATGAGGCTGGAGCAACAGTTACGGTCAATGGATTGCGCTATCGAGAGATGATTAATGATTTTTTATGGCCTGAATTGGATGGTATTGATCTGGACAACGTTTACTTTCAACAAGACGGCGCTACGTGCCACACAAGCAATGAAACCATCGATCTTTTACGGGAAAAGTTTCCGGACCGTGTTATCTCTCGAAGAGGTGATCACAATTGGCCACCGAGATCTTGTGATTTAACACCTTGCGACTTCTTCCTTTGGGACCACGTGAAAGATAAGGTCTACGCCAACAGCCCAGCGTCGATTCAAGACCTCAAAGATGAAATTCGTGAGGCTATCGAGGACATAGGGCAGCCACTTTGCGATTTGGTTATGGAAAATTTCATGAAAAGGATATGGTCCTGTAAGCGTGGTCTTGGCGGCCATTTGGCTGATGTTGTGTTCCATTATTAACGGCATACCTTCCTCTTTATAATGAAATAAACATCCGATCATTTATCTCCAAAAATGCCATTTTTCTTTGAATATCAAAATAACACCTCTTATTTTTTTTGTTTAATTTTTTTGCCAAGATTCTTCTTTTTGTTGGTAAAACTAAATACACAATACTTTTTAAAATGATGAGTACAACCTTGAGTTTTGAACGAAATCAGTTGAGCCAGTAATGATTTATACGGAAAAAAACTAAAAATTATGGAAAAAAATCCCGAAAAGTTTTTTCATCATATTTATGTCATTCGATTTTTTTGAGAAAAACTAAAAACGCAGGATTGTTGCAATCACTTATCACATAGCATTCATCAAGTTTAATAATAATCGTTAGAGCCTTTTCGAGAAAAAACCAATAACTCAAAACCGTTATATAGGAGGTATTTGTTCTAATCGAGATATTTAAAAACAAAAAAAAACAACATTGAAAATTACAAAATAGTTATATGTACCAAATTTTATGCAAATCCGTCAATCCGTTTAGGCTGTGGCTCTCTGCACAGATGGAGGAACATACTAACAGATGCACAAATCACTTTGTTTGACTTCTCCATCATCGTAATGTTGGTTTTGAATTAAACCTCGATTTTTTTTTTATACCCGAAACCAATACTTGCCCTATAGAGCAAGTGAAAATTTCGAAAATGATTAAATAAGAAACATTTTGACAAATTTAAATTGAAAAGATGTGTTCAATCGAAAATTCGATGGAAGCGATCAGTGATATTTCCATTTATGCGGAGCTGAATAGGTGAAAATATTCATTTGAGTCAAGACTGTTTGCTCAATTATCCGAAGTAGTTTGCATGGAAACTGTTGAAAAAAGCCTCGTAATAAATTTTTTGTTTCAGTTAAACAATTTTTTCAGTTAAGCGGATTCGACTGTACATAAATCCATTAAAATGATTTAAAACAGATTTTGTGATAAGAAATTTTACAGTTCAACAATTAGTATACATTTCCTAAAAATAGAAAATTTATTTACACAGTATAATATCATATCACCCACACCAAATGCGAAAAAGCGCAAAGCGTTTTTTCTTATAAAAGTTCTTGTTGCACTGTCGTGTCTCACTGTCGCACTTAGGTTTGGGCAAGCGTTAAATTACGAGTATCCCCAGAAAATACGAATGTCCTCGGTATAAAATTGCGAGACTCACCGGTAGAATCGATTTGTCTCGTTAGAAGAACTGGGTTTTCCGGTAAGTAGTTTGAGTCCAAGGCACGATGCGTTTGTCTGGCAATCTAGTTCCATCTGGGAGCGTGGGTGTTATGCTTTTACAGTTTCTAGCCGAACGACTGCCTCGTCCTCCTGTTCGTCTTAGGCACAATAGTTCCGATTTTGATGAGTTGATTCGGATACCCCATTTGTTGTAGAACTCGAATAGTTTCCGGATATGCACCTCAACTCTTCGAACAGCTGTCGTTGGCGATGATGATGTGGAGTATGTAAGTGAATATATTTCTCAAATTCAAGATATGTATAAATTCGATTTATCACATTAATTTGTTAAAAAAATTAAGAATTTAAAGAGACAAATATGAAGAAATGGTAACTAAAGCACTCTGTATTGGAACTTTAACTATTTGTATTGAAATTTAAGACAATACATGAAAAAGGACATAACTTCCGCCATGTGAGTGGTATTGTCTTGATATTAGTCTCATTGATCTGTGCATTAAAAAAATAGCTCATTAAATAAATTGTCATAAATTGTATATAAGAAAATCTTCTACATCAACTTTACCAAAACAACATGGCTTTTTGTATGTTCTGATGGAAGATTTTTACCAGCTGAAAATTGAAGGAACCAATTCGGATGAATTATTATTTATAAGGTCAATTGGTTTTAGGTAGGCTCCTGCAAATTTCTCTGCGGTCAAACAGTTTACTGTATACTGTACCCATAGAAGACGATACAATTAATGATGACCAAAAGCCATTTAAATCCTTGAATAAGCACAACTATTTTATCAAATTTCGAAATGCATTTAAATTTACAAACAGACGAATTGATAGCCCTGAACCAAAGGCAAGGACAACTTTACAATGGGGATGATAGTAGTGATTATGTAAAAAATACATTTTTTGTTTTTCTTAATTCCAGAAATTGCTCTGGACAATAAATGCAAAATAGAAACATAATTCTTCTTTGACAGCTAACAACCTACACATATTTCCATTAAAATTACCCATAGACCTTGTTCGTTTCGTTTTGCAAAATTTACTTAAATTGGTTTTGCCAGCATCCTTGCTTGCCGACTTGTTTGCTGCTTGCATAGTCCTTGTGCCTCTACTCTCTTGTCTAACTTTAAACCACGAAACAATACTTGTGGCTATACATAAGAACAATCATCCATCTTCTTCTTTGTCTATGAGCAATGTTGTAATTTTATTTCGAAAACCCAAAAATAAAATAAAGTTTTTTTTTAACAAAAAAAAAAAAAAAATAGAAAAAAAAAATAATAAAGAAAGTAAAACAACATTTTTGCTGCGCCCAAGAGAGGAAGAAGACATTGTTTTTCAATACATTTGGGAAAAATCAAGACAAATTAATTTGTCTGTCTTCCAGGCATGATGCATGAAGGCAGCTTCCGTTTGCTGGATTTTGATATATGAGGCTGATGGAATGAACAGGAACACGCCAGAGATGTGAATACATTTGCTTTGCGCAAAACTGGCCTATAAGGTAGATTCTTTTATAACCAACTCATATGTGTGTGTGTGCATATAGTATATGTGGAGCATGGAGCATCCATCCTTTTCTGTATTTATATCGGATAAATTACATTTTAAAACATCAAGTTGGTAGATTTATGACTTCAGTGCAATCTATATATGATCTTGGGACAATATTCAGTACTCAAACCTTACAAATACATAAAAGAGCAGGATATGTTCTCTTTTCAATCCTTTTTTTTTTGTGTTGGCCCCTCGACCAATCAATAATTTAATTTTCTTTTAATTTTACTCCTTTTTAGTTCGATAAATAATCATCGACCAAAACATGGCACATTACCTAATAAATTTATCCGCCTGTCATATTTGCTGTCTATTGTTGGGCTTGGTTGAGGTATAAATCTCTTTTTGCAGTTCAGGACAGTGTTGCCAATTCGTATATTTGAAAATTATTATTAGGTACCTTCTCATGTTTAATTAACGAAAGTTTGAAAATCAATATGCACCAGTGAGTGGCAAATTATCTGAATGGTTTTTAAAAACTGTAAAAAATGAATAAGAAACTAAAATTTAAAAAATAGCAGATTTCCATTGATAATCCCATACTTTTATGTAGCTTTACCAGAAATGTTCTTCATAAAAGTGTATTTTTTTGTGGGTGCTTATTAATACAAATAGATTCAAGTTAACGCTGAATTTTGAGAAAAACAATCTGAAAAAAATTTGTATACGATTTTTTTTTTTTAATTCTGACTTTGAAAATCATTGACTTTAGATATAAATTTTAAATTTAAATAAAAGAAGGAGTTTCTAGCAATTGCAAAACATTTAAACGTGATCTGATATTTTAATGAAATCCACAACTGAGACACATTTAGGAACTTGCTCTTCTAGTTAAAGTTGCTTAAAATGTTAAAGTATTTTATTTACACAATTAGTTAATTTATAATATTAAAAGAAATTTAAAAAAAAATGTACCTACATAATGTAAAAGTAACTTAAAGAATTTTCAGGTCGTTTTTGTTTCTAAAAATAAAATGCACGACTGGATCACACGAACTTGCTGATGTAGTGCAAAGCTATTTTATGTATTAACTTAGCTTGAAAATTTTAGCTTTTGGTCATCTGATGTGTGTAGGTATTGAGAGATATGCACATCAAATAAGCAAAAATAAATATTTTTTTTTAAAACGGGAACACTTTTTGGATTTTTTTTTTTGGAAAAATAATTTTTTTTTCCATATTGGGTCAATGATTTGTGTTTTTTCAAAATTTTATTATTAGATGTTGATAAATATTAGCCATCTTCAAAATTGCGTACCAAGTTTTTCGTTTGAAAATTTTTTAATAAAAAAATATTTAAAAAAAAAAAAACGGCTCTATAGATTTAAAAAAAAAAAAATTCTAAAAATGTATAGTTATTGAAGAAATCATATCAAAAAGTTTAATCAAAATCGTTAGAGCCGTTTTCGATAAAATTCGAATAACTAAAAAATGTTGTATGGGAGGTACTCGTTCTAGATGAGATATTCAAAAACAAAAAAATCAACTTTCGAAATTACGTAAAAATCATCTGTACCAAATTTGAAGAAAATCCGTTCACGCGTTTGGGCAGTGGAGAAGAGTACAGATGGACGCACAGACGCACAGACCGACAGATGGCATGACGAAAACCACTTTTTCGGGCTTCTCCATCATCGTAATGTTGGTTTTGATTAAAACCTCATTTTTTTTTTTTGACACGAAACCAATACTTGCCCTATAGAAGTAAAAAATCAAAATTGTGTATGTAGGTACTGTACCCACATTATGTATTTTAAAGGGTGTGCATTAAATTCGAAAATTCAGAAATTACATTTTTAATATAAAATAAAATGCACGACTGGGTCGCACGTACTTGCTCTTGTTGATAAAGTTACTATTTATGCTAAGCCTTTTTAATTAAAAATTTGTAAATGCAGTTTTAGAAAAAAAAAAAAAATAAAAAAGCATAAAATTTGATTTTCAAATGACTAAAACAGCTTCTTAAATGAATTTAACATCAAAAAAAGTATGCTATTTGATTTCTTCTATAATGATATGTTTTTAGAAAAAAAAATTTTAAAATCGTTATAGTCGTTTTTTAAAAATATTTTTTTTCCATATAAAATTTAGCAAGGACTTTTATAAAAAAAAAATTTGATACGCCATTCTTAAGATATTATTTATCAACATCTAAAAACTAAAATTTGAAAAAAAATATTAAATAGTTTTCGAAAAAATGATTTTTCAAAAAAATTTAAATCCAAAAAAATTGTTTTCTAAATTATTTTTACAAAATATTATTGCGGCAACTTAAAAGCATGTAAAAAAAATGGTTGAAATTGATTGAGTCATGAAAAGAGAAAATCAGAATTAAAAAAAACGGTTCTATGGCAGGTACCGTAAATAACGGTTCTTGAAAAAAATGACCATGATTTTTTAATCACAATCGTATGCACTGTTTTTGAGAAAAAGAGTTTTTCTAAAACCGGTGTATGACAGGTACCGTTTTTTTGGTAAAAAAAAAAAAATCAAAAAACGTCTGGGGATGGTCTCAAAAAAAACGCCACATGCCAAGTTTGAAGTAAATCGACCCATCCGTTTAGGCTGTGGTCTCTGATACAAACAGACAGACAGACAGATAGACTGAATTGTCATTCTCTATCATCGTAATGTCATGTTTGATTGTTATCTCACCTTTTTTTTGTACGAATGCATAACTTGATATATGGTACCCATATCGCAAGTAAAAATGAAAAAAAGACAGAAGCAATTCAAACCATTAAATAGAAATGATATAAATAAAAGAATAAAAAAAGGAAAAAGAAAGAAAACAAAGGTGCGTTTTCACAAATTTCTGTCAAAACCCTCATGAAAAAAAAACTAAGTTTCGCTACTTTTGAACATTGCGGATGGTGCTTAAAATTTGGGTTTATACGAGTGACAAATTTAATTTTTTTACTTAATTTTACTTAACTTTGCATTAATGAAAAAATAGTGACAGCTTAATCATTAATTAAAAGTTAATTACAAAAATAATATCATTTTGTTACTCTTATACATCCGACATTAGGTTGCATGCACTATAATAAGATATTGGGTATAACTCTACAACTCTACTAACCATTGGCGGTGCTTAATTCACGTAATACTTAGATGTTTGCATTTTTTTTATGGCAGTGCTAACTTCAAGCACCTGCATACCTGCAGCCATGAACAGAGAAATAGCACACATGTGACAAATGTTTTTCATCAAATGGTCAAAGAAGTGCAGTTTTGGAATTATTGAGTGCTTTACAGTGACGAAACCAAAGAAAATCGCATTGGTCCACATGGGAAAACATTTGTTGATCGCCTAAAGTAGGTACCAAGCATACAAGGATAAACCCCAAAGTCCCTAGGTACACTCTTAAAACTGTGAAATAGAGAGGAGGAAACTTGATGGCATGGCGATCATTGTCATGACATGGAATTGGGCAACTGGTGAAGATTCATAGCAGAATGGATAATTTCTCTTATCTTCATATTCCTGAGTAGGTACAGCATGGACAATTTTTCTTTGGGTTCCTTCCAATAAATTGGATATTTAAGCATAAAAATGATCCCAAACATGCATCAGAGGTAGTCAAAGATTGGCTGTCGAATGAACAAATAGGATACACTGATTTAGCCAAAAGCCTCGATCTTAGCCTCATATAACATAAAGCAATAATGCTAAAATTAAGATTTGGCAGAAAAGAATTAAAAAATTCGAACGATCTTTGGAGCAGTTACTTAGCTTTACATTTCTGTGGGTAAATTTCGAAAAAATATTTTTTATAAGAAATTTTTTTTCTGAGAAGACTTTTTTTTTTTTTTTTTATAATAAGCGCGCACTAAAGGGATTAACGTACCCTTAATATGGTGAACACAGTACGAGCATTAGGAAAATAGGGAGGGGTTTGATAGGAGATACCGATGAGCATTAGTTTTGAAGTTCTGAGTTTTAAAATGGGATGGGAAAACAGAGGCGGGTAACGCGGTAATAAAAACCATTGTGCTAGATAACTGTTATACACCTCTTTCCAGGGTACTAGGCTCAGTCAAGGCTGTGAAATTATTGGAGAAAATTGTTCTTTGGGCATCCTGGGGTCTAAAGTAAAGGCAATCCTTGATTTTGGATAAATCTCGTCTAATTTTGTCGAAGGTTTTTTCTACATATATATTTTATAAATTTAGGAGACTCCAATAACCAAACTTTAATTTTAATACATTGAATTAAATTTAATGGAAACTTGATTTTAATAATTTTAGACGAGTTTTAAAAGTTTTTAACCTGCTGCAACTCCATTATAACTGCAATTTTACTTGCTCTATAGGGCAAATATTGGTTTCGTGTCAACAAAAAATTTGAGGTTTTAATCGTCATGCCGTCCGTCGGGCTGTGCGTCTGTGCGTCTGTACGTCTATGCGTCCATCTGTACACTTCTCCACTGTCCAAACGCGTGGACGGATTTTCTTCAAATTTAGTTCAGATGATTTTGACGTAATTTCAAAAATTAGTTTTTTTTTTGTTTTTGAATATCTCATCTAGAACGAGTACCTCCGATACAACATTTTTGAGTTAGTCGAATTTTATCGAAAACGGCTCTAACGATTTTGATTAAACTTTTTGATATGATTTCTTCAATAACTATACATTTTTAGAATTTTTTTTTTTTTAAATCTATCGAGCCGTTTTTTTTTAAATATTTTTTTTATTTAAAAAAATTTGAAATGATTTAAAAAAAAATTTGGTATGCAATTTTGAAGATGGGTAATATTTATCAACATCTGAAAATAAAATTTTGAAAAAACACAAATCATTGACCCAATATGGAAAAAAAATTATTAAAAAAAAAAAAATCCATAAAGTAGAGTTCCCGTTTTAAAAAAAATATTGAATACACACATCAGATGACCAAAAGCTAAAATTTTCAAGCTCAATTAATACATAAAATAGCTTTGCACTACATGAGCAAGTTCGTGTGATCCTGTCGTGCATTTTATTTTTAAAGCACCTCTAACGATTTTCAAATTTTTTTTTTTCTAAAAATGTACCCTTCTCAACCAGAAAAATTAAAACTATTTATTTTTAAAAACTTTATATAAGAAGCTTTAGCATCCACAATAGTTTTGACCCTGTCGACCAGTCGTGCATTTTTTTTTTAAACTAGCCTTTAAGCTAAACAAAATCGGTCTATTATAAAGTCAATGTGTGATACATTTCTCAAAAAAAAAAAAAAAAAAACAATTGCAATCTTTTGAAAATTAAAATTTTACAAATTTAAAATTTCCACAATGGCAACAATGTTCACTAGATTAACACATAAACACAACAAATAATAGTCAATAAGAGTGTGATGAGCGAGAGAGAATGGCAGCCTATGCTTTTAGTTGGGTCCTTTTGGGAATTTTAAAATGAGGCCGACTAGGGGTGGGGCAGCAGGAATTTTAAATTAAATTTTCTATTCGACGGAAGTTATTGTCCTGAGGGGAATCAACCATTATATGCTTTAGTTACGTATATGGAGTACACGCCAACCACCATTGTCGGTAGCTAGCACCGACACATCAGCAACGACAATTGCCGGCGACGACGTACGGCGACGACGGCAATGGCATCGCTTCGACGATGATGATTTGAATTGGCAGCACTCGAGGGACCTCATGGTATAATCCTGATGCTCGGAGTGAAGCTTATGATATGAATTTTGAAGAGATCGTGAACGGCGATTTATTACGCCTTCGCGAAGTTGATGTTTATCTATTTTAGAAACTGGCACTCGTACCAACATCAGGACGAACTCTCGCACTATTGTTGTACGCTTCAGAGAGAAGAAGGCTTGGCAAATAAAAAGTTTGTTGCAAATGAGCGCAAATGAATGCAGATATCCTTTAGCAAACTGCTTCCTATACATACTCTCGTACACAGAGGTAGCTTTTGAGCTAACGTTCTCTTCATAGTTTATTTTTTTTTTTTTTTTTAATTTTTCATAAGTGTGCACTTTTCCAATTGGAAAAAAAAAAACTAAAAACGTTTGCAAATGAAAGAAAAAAAATACGAGCAATGAATACAGAAGTTTTAAACCCTTGACATCAGCTAGAGCGTTAATTATTTGTTATAGAGAAATTACTCGATCGATTTGCTTTGAACTCAATGGACTGAGATATATGATGCGGAAGTTAAATGAACGTCAAAGTGTTTCGCACACAATAGGACTTTAATAAGGAGCAGCAGCTAATATAGCTTTGCCATCATGGATGAAATGTATGAATATTAATGGGTGGGTGAACTTTTTTCCTAGTTTTTGGTTAAATAGAAATGTTATGTTGAAAGTGAAGCAATATCCATGCAGAACTAAAAGTTTTGCTTGTGAATTTTATTTTGCATCTGCAGTGCAATTGATTGATGAAATAGAAAAAGGATACCGATCTTCATGTATGTTAAAAAATAAAAAGGAAAACTCTTGAAAACTGGTGCAACCGTTCAAGTATGCATTTGTTTTGGTTGGATTAAAATGACTTTAACACATAAAAAAACGTATTGTTTTTTTCGCTTTGTCACAGGTTTAAAGAATATTATTATTATGGTAGGTAATTTATTTTTAAATAGAGTAGGATCCTTCGCTCTTTAATATGAAAATTATAATTTTAAATGCAGAAAAGCGCAACAAGTAGAGTAAAGGACGTGTCAACAGTGGATCACTTTTTACGTTTTGGGCTGTTATACTCGCATTTGTAAAAGTAGGCCATGTAGTTTTTTTCACAGCTTTTTCAATATTTTTTCTTTAATTTAAGCACAAAATTTCAAAACTTTATAATATGAAGAAAATAGAAAAAATAAAATCTTATATTTCCATGTGGTTCACTGTGTACCTTGGGTGCACACAGTGAATGATATTCAATGAATCAGGAATTTAAAAACAATGTTTTGAATAACAAAATTGTTTTTTATCAGTTTTTATGTGAATTGTTTCACATTTTATTTAAAGATTTTAAAAAAACAAAACGAAAATACAAATTCTTCATTTATAAAAAAAAAACAAAACTTTTCACAAAACATACTTTTCATGTCAATATAAAAATCACAAAACGTTGCTAGCTTAAAATAAAGGAAAGGCTCAGCACCACAAAAAGGAGACTGATGAGTGCATAAGTGGCAAAGCACGAAATAGCTATATCTCCAGCCAAACAAGAGTGGTAGCGCCTTTAAGTTGTTGTTGTTGTTCAAACATTCAATGAAATTGACGGAATAAAGAATGGTCAAGTCTAATAAGCTGACATTCTAGTACGAATAGTACAATAATAACAATAATAAAGGAAAATAGTTTTCAAAAATTAAAGAATCAGTGATTCACTGTGTAGCTTTTTCTATTGCTTCACTTTGTACCATTTTTTTTTTTTTTTTTTTGCAAAAGTAAACAGATTGACACAAATTATTAAGTTTATGTAACCCGAAATACAGAAGATAACTCATTCAAATGAAGTAACGACACACAGATTTTTAAAAAGAAAAAAAAAATAGAATAAAAAAATACTTTCCAATACAGAAAATATATAAACAAATGACTACAATCGATTTCGATCAAAGGATCACGATGGATACAATTCAGTGATGAACTTTACTAATAGAATGCGTTTAATAAATCTTTTATAAATGACTTGATTAAATTAAAATTAAACATACGAAAAGTAAGCAAAGAGTGTACTTACAAAAATGGGCATTAGGAAACTTTTTTTTTGCCTTTTGAAGATGATGCAAAACATTAATTTTCACAGTACGGGAACAAAAGTGTTATTTCTGACACTTCTTAAATCAATTCAACCTCAAAGCGAAGTATGCAATTTGTTTTTTTCTATAATGATACATTTTTAGAAAAAAAGAATTGAAAATCGTTAGAGCCGTTTTTTAAAAAAACTATTTTTTTTATATAAAATTTTGCAAGGTCTTTCATAAAAAAAAATTGGTACGCCAGTTTTTAGATATTATTTTTCAACATCTTAAAACTAAATTTTGAAAAAAAAATATAGAGTAGTTTTTGAAAAAATGATTATTGAAAAATAAAATTCAAAATCTTTTTAAAAATAAAAAAAAATAATTTTCGAATTTTTTTTCACTAAACAGCATTACGGCAACTTAAAAGCTTTCATGTAAAAAAAATGGTTGAAATAGATTGATTTATGAAGGAGATAATCAGAATTAAAAAAAAACGGTTCTATAGCAGGTACCGTTAAAAATGGTTTTTGAAAAAAATGGTTTTCATTTAAAGATAGACCTTATCCAAAAAAAATGACAGTGATTTTTTTAATTATAATCGTAGGCACCGTTTTTGAGAAAAATGAGTTTTTCTAGAAAAAAAAAATATTTTTTTTTCAAAACTTGGTTTTAAGATTATGAAAAATAATATCTTAGAACTGGCGTACCAATTTTTTTTTATAAAAGTCCTTGCTAAATTTTATATAGAAAAAATAGTTTTTTTTAGAAAACGGCTCTAACGATTTTCAATTTTTTTTTTGTTGCAAAAATGTATCATTATAGAAAAAACCAAATTGCATACTTCGTTTTGAGGTTAAATTCATTTAAGAAGCTGTTTTAGTCATTTGAAAATCGAATTTTATGCTTTCTTAATTTTTTTTTTTCTAAAACTGCATTTACAATTTTTTAATTAAAAAGGCTTAGCATAAATAGTAACTTTATCTATAAGAGCAAGTACGTGCGACCCAGTCGTGCATTTTATTTATATAGGTATGAAAAGTACAATAACTTGAACTTAACTCTAGTTTTCCTAATTCTAATGCAACTGTTTTGAGCTTAAGTGACTATATTATCTTGATACAAATATCCAAAGGAAAGTGTCTCCAAAACGTGTTTTCTCTGCATTTCATGACCAATTCTTGAAAACAAACAATATAAGGAAAGTCACTTTCATTCCACTACCTAACCGGTAAAGTAATATTTGCCACTTAATAAAATATGGAAATTTTGTCGATATGAAAATATTAAATTAGATTAAATTAAGTTAAAAAAAAAAAAAATAGCAGGACTTCGGGGAACCCTGGACCTCGTATAGGGGATGACTTTGTACCAATCATACTTTTTTTCTTAATTTTTTTGACCTTCTCAATACTAAATTTCCTATCCCTCTAAGATTAGGTGCATGGAAAATATCTTAAACTATATAAAAACCCGCAATTAATTTAAAAGCCTTTTAAAATGTCATACTTCTGAACATCCTGTCATTTTCTCATTTCAAGTTATACCAACGAAAATAACAACAAAAAACTGACAGTTTAAAAACACATCACAAAAAAATTCTAGTACGCCATCAACAATGATGGTAGAACCGTCTACTAATTAATTAACTTTATAAAAGTTCAAACTTTTTTATTTAATATTTTTTTTTTGTTTCATTTTTATATTCGTTGTTTTACTATAGCAAAGAGTAAGTTGATGACAAAACACACTAAACTAATGCCAAGCATAAGGCTTGAAGAAAAGGTGGCTTGCTTGTCCTTTCAGCAGTAAAAGCAACTCTATTTAGTTCCACGAAACAAAATTGTGCGAGCAAAAAAAAAAAAAAAAACTAAAACACATTATAAATTCTTTTTTTAAATCGGTAATTCCTTTAGTTGGCACGGTGAAAGAAATAAAAAAAAAGAAAAATAAAATTTACTATAAGTTGATGGAAAGTTTGTCCTTCATGGTTTATGGAACGACGAAATGCATCAGCAGCCTTCTTGATAGCTTTAAGGACGACGACGACCGACAGCGACACGTCTGTGCGTCTGTCTGTGTCCGTCTGCTGCTCAATAAAGGACAAGTAAAAGAAAATTAAATTTACGTTGTCAATTAAACTCGGAAGTCCACATGTGTGAGTGGAATTAATGTTAAATGAAATTAATTGCGAAGCCGATGAGTTATTGTTGGTGTCCTAGTTTGCATGCGGTTACTTCCTACTTCCGAGGAAAATATATTATGTAGAACACTTTCCCCCTTTTTGTGGCTTAGCAGCAGCATCAGCAGCAATATAGGACTAGCTATACGAGGGAACAGAAATGTCGTAAATAATCCTTAATTCAAATATGCACTTTCCGCAAACAAAAAGTCAACCTACTTTGGAATATTATTCGGACGCAATTTTTTTTTTTTTTTCTTTTCTGTACATTAAGTTGAAAGTTAGACATAAAGAGGGTAAAGGAATCATTCCATTGTAACACCATCAGCTTCAGAGAAATGGTTAGAAAATGTATGTAAATGCGCAGAAATCCGTATGCTTTTTAAAGGGGCCGAAAGGTTAAGTGGACAATGCCAGATGTGAGTTTTTATTGAGTCTTAAAACGTTATTTCTACTGTTAGTAAGAAAAGAATACAGTTATTTTAAAAAACATTGTCGAAAATTAAAAAAAAAACAAAAAACGTATTTTTAAGATCGATTATTCCGAAAATGACAGTAATATCAGCCTGGAAAGAGAGGGCATACACAAAAAATTAAACTTTTGCATTAGATTTTGAGTCCTTAAACTCGAATCTAGTGTTCATAGTTTTTGAGATATGGAATGTTAAACTTCCCACAAATACTGTTTTCATTTAAAGAAACAAGACGAAATTTTCGGCAAAACTTTCGATGCGCTTTAGACAAGTCTGATTTTTTAAAAAGTGTAATCAATTATTTATACTTAAAAAAAAATTGCAAAAAAAAACATGTTTTGTTTCTTAAAATGGAATCAACATTTTTCCAAAACATCACAAAAACAGTGTTTTTGGGAAGTTTGAAATTCGATAACTCAAAAACTTTGCATGGTAAAGCAGTTCTGATACTAGATTTGAGTTAAGATACTCAAAATCTTTTTCAAGTGATTTATTTTGTTTCTGTTCCTTGCTGTTTGATATTAGTGTCATTTAGGCTCTATCTAAAGATAGATACACACAAACTGACAGACGGACAGACAAAATTTCGAGACCCACTTTTTTCGCTTTCTCTTTCATTGTAATGTCATTTCTGATTGTTTTCTCCGGTTCGATTTTTTTTACGAATCCTAAACTTGCCATATAGTACCTATTGCAAGTAAAAATTTTATTAATAAAAAATATGTCAATGTACGTTCGAAATCTAACTATTTTTGAAAAAGTAAAAAAAAAAGAATATACAAAAAAAATAGTTTTTTTCGCATTTTTCACAATATTTTTGAGGTTATATAGAAAAATTCTACAAATAAAAATTGTAGATCTTTTTATCACCTACAATTCTCGCATTAATTTTTTTTCACAGTGAAGTCTACTTTAGATAGAAATCGTAAAAAAAAACATGATCTTCGACACCCATCCTACTTTTTCGCCCACCAACTCTCTTCCCCCAATTCAAAAATTCTTTGTAAAAGTATAATTTGGTTTCTTTGGCTAAACCAGGTTTTAGCTATAATTATTCTTATTTATGAAAAAATGGACGATAAAAACAGTTGTAAATATTTCGATTTGAGTTTTAGTATTCAACTCAATCAGCCTTTTGGGCGATCCCGTAAATTACATTCCCGAAAAGTTTTGATCATTATTATCTTTTATTTTCTTTTTAACAAAAGCAAACGAAATATTTCTGAGGTGGGCTTATTTTTTCAAAAAAATCGTCAAAAAATTATAATTTTAATCTTCATTCATACCAAAACAGGCGTTCCCGAAATGACGCCTAATTGATGTACACTCCTTGTATATCAAATTTAATTTCAATTAGCACTTTAATTTAATTTATTCATGCAGAAAACTATTCATGTAACGATAAACTAATTCAAGGACATACCTAAAAGACCATTTGTATTGCTATCTGCACGTTATATTGTTTGTTATTGTTACTGCATTCAGACATATTCCTTCGGACAACTTTTATGTAGAAATAATGAGTCTTCTCTTTTTTTTTGTAAGGCACATGGGAATTCTTGAATAAAATTTTGCGTTATGGAAGTGTTCCCGGAATTATTTTTCGGTTATATTAGATGGAATAAAACAAAAACTAACTCTTTTTCAAACAAAGTTAATACATTCGGAGATTCCTCTCAATTATCTGAACGTCAGAAGTAAATTTTAATTTAATGTAATTTTTGATTTAAAAAAAAGCTTGGACATCAATTTTTCCACCTCCATGATTTTGGCCCATCGACATTTTGAACATATTGAGATAAATGCGTTTTTATGAGTTTAGTTTTTGGTTGAAAGTTTTTCATTTTTCAAAAAAAAATATTTTACAAATTATTAATTTTTGAACAATTTTTCTATAGAACACGTTTATTTTAAAAATAACGTTAATTTTTTTTCGAAAACGATAAGTATGTCTATTTATTTTAATAAAATCATGATTTTTGCAGATAGTTAAGGGGCCAACTCATAGAATCCTTAGCGTGCGTTACGTCAACGTTTTTAACTGACAGCTCGATTAAATACACAAGTTCTTATGAGAAGCAACCTATGAGAATGGAAGCGACGGAAAAAGTAGCCGCACTTTTAGCTTCACCGACTACGGATTAGTTGACAGAACGAACGCGAAGGATTCTGTGGGATTTTATTGAAAGATAAAGAATAAACTAGAATACACTAGACATATCCAAGAAACCAAAACTGGTTCTAACTCAAAAATGCCAAAAATGTAGTTTCACGTTTATTTGCCTTAACACGGCAGATTGGGATAAGACCAAGCTTGCATCTTCGACACATATTCGCTCACCATTTTGGTCGCCATTTTGACAAAAATTGATCATTCTGTTTCCAGTCGCTATTACAGTTACCATTCCGGTCACCATTCAATCCCCGTATCAGTCACTAAAAGCCTTGGTTTTATAATAAGTGCGATGTACTGTCACACAACATGTCTTGGTTTATGTCCCAGAACATTTCACCTTAGCCGTTCGGACTAGGCAAAAAATTTGAGGTCCCCTCTATTTCTGCAGACTTCCAAGAATGATGGAGAGTATCAGTCACTAGGTCTTGGTTCTTTGTGAGCAATAAATTTTAACTTTTTTTGTGACCAGTTTATAGTTGATTTAAAGAAAACTGTTTACATGGCAACGCCTGGTCAGGTCAAATGGAGCATTATATTTCATTCTATTTTCTTCCTTGATGTCATCGTTGTGGTTGCGGTGCTAGTTGCTCGCACATCCGTTGAAAATGTTTACTGACAAATTATACTACCCTACTCGAATATATGTATGAGAAAGAGAATCATCATCATCCTGTATGATCCTGTGATCCTTCCGCGAAAAGATTTTTCAACCATCATCACTCAATACATTATTCATTTTTAAATGTGAATAGCAAAACGAGTATGAAAACGACGACGACACCGGCATGCATGGCAACCAGGACGAAGATTCTGGAACTGAGATGAAGACCGGCAAACCAGCTTTGGCGGGCGGACGGAAGGCGCGACGACGACGACGGGTACATGCGATGAGAAATGATGCGATGATTTGTGGTAAAAAAAATATTGTTTGTGTCCTTGTTCCTTGCATGATGTGCGATTTTCCTTATGTTCTTTGCGGTTATATTGCTGCTGTAGAATGTAGGTGTATGTGTATGTACAAAAGGTAAGTGATTTGAAAATTTGATTTTTGTTCTAATGGGACATCTAATGCAAAAATGGATGATGCCGTTGCCGTATGATGGCGGCAAAGTAAAACAGACATCCTCTTATTCATGTGTAAAAAAGGGGATATTCCATCTTCGTTCTCGTTGTCGTCATCTCATATAACTTTTCCCACCTCCTTTATAGAATCAAAGTGTTGAAATGTGATTTGTCACTGAATTTTATTAGCTAATGGAATAACAAACGTCTTGGTGTTGTGTGTTTTTTTTTATTTCTTTCTATTTTTGTAAGGTTAACAATTTTATTTTGATAAATTGGTTCTTAAATTAATGATTTGACTTTGTAGGTATTTTTGTAAGGATTTTTTCATGTTGAATAATAAAATGATCTCACAAGGAGACGTTCCTATTAATTTCAATGTTAGCCTCAAACTCTATGTTAGATTCCTTTGGGATAAATCTATGAAGGAAGCGATTTTGCAAGACATATTGATATAAAAATATAAAATAATGTGAGTTTAGATGAAGACGCTTGTTTTGTTTTGTTTTCTTTATTTCTAAGTTTATAGAAGGTTAAAGCTTCAAGATATATATATCAAAATACAAAGTTTCAGCTGGTTGGTTTTAAGTTATTAGTTAACTTGCAAAGAACACGGCATCTGCAGGGAAAAAACAATTTATCCTGTACCGACAAAATAATTCTGAGTTCTGAGGAAGCAAAGGTTAAAGCGGATAGAATCTAACTTTGTACATACAAAATTTAGACAAACAATAACTACAGGTTTAGTGCCTACAATGAAATTGGATTTTGAAACAATAATCGAGTAATATACTGAAGAAAAAGGAAGAGAAGAGAACTACTACTTTCATTTTTTTTAGCCCTTAGACAAGGTTAAAATTCAATTTAAACAAAAATTATAAATAAAAAACAGATTAGATTGAGTTATCAAATTTTTCTTTATAAAAACAAAAAGATTTATTTAATTTTTTTTATTTTGTTGAGATTTTATAGAAGGGTATGGGCACTTATTGAACAGAACAACTAAAAGGAAGTGACAAAATCACCACTAAATAAAATGATAACTGCAGCCAACAACACCCGCAGAGACATCAACACGGTGTTAGGTGAACTTTTAATTTTCGTCTCCTTGTTTCGAACCCAGAAATAACTAAAGTCCACAAACCAGGTGATACCATGAGACAAATGGTAGCTCTGTTATCAGCACCATGCACTAAAATCGCACGGTGGTTAGTTGATGAGGTAAAAAAGTTACCACCTTTCAATAGTTGCTTAGTAAGAAACTCAATTGAATTTGCACATTTGGTCAACCAAACTGTAATAAACGACGACGAAATTTTAGTTTCATTTGATGTAGAAGCACTATTTCCATCCATTGCAACTAAAGAAGCACTATAAGCTTTAAGATTACATTTGTCCAAACAAAACCTATGCGACAACGAAATTAATGTTAACATGCGAGCAGCAGAGATGGGTATGAACACAAACTACTTTGTCTTCAGAAATCGATTCTTCAAAATAGATTCCGGTACGAGTACGGGGAATCCTCTATCTCCCCTGATAACAGAAATGTTCATGGCCAAATTCGAAATGGATCTAAGATTCCGGGACAGGCTACCAAGTATTTGGCAGCACTATATTGATTAAGTTTTTGCGGTCGTCAAAAAAAGCGACCTCAATAGCACATTCAATATATTGAATGATCAATATTACGAAATAAAGTTCACTTGTGAAGTTGAAAATGAACAAAAAATAACTTATTTTACAAAGAGAATAAAATAAAATAGTAATTGCAATTCATCATTAGCCAACAAGTACACTTCGATACATTCTAGGTGATTCTTATGCACCAATCCTTTTTAGGAACAAAATTAACGGTACCTCCCTTATAATAATTAAGGAAAAGTTAACATTTTTTCAAAAACGGCTATAACGATTTTGATTAAAATTTTTGTGTCTACTTTTGATTGTGGGCACTTAATTTTAAAGTGAAAGAAATGTTTGTAAAAAATCTTCTAACGGTACCTCCCATAGAACCTTTTTTTCATGTTTGACTTTCTCTTAAGAGACTAAACCAATTTTTTTGTAAGGAAGCTTTTATATGCAAACTTAAAATTATTTGATATCGGAACATTCAAAAAAATATTTTTTGGATTTGAAAAAAACTTTCAATTTTTTTTTTTTTGAAAAATCAATTTTTCGAAAACGGGTCACTGTATTTTTTTGAAATTTTGGTTTATTTATTTATTTTTAATATTTTCTTAAAAATGGCATACCAATTTTTTTTTAAACAAGGTTTTACAATTCGTCACGTGACGTAAACCATTAACGTAATTTTTCAGGAGAGCGTTTTTAAACTTAAAAGTTGTGGTTTGCTTATATTTTTGAGCTTCATAACAGTGATTTTAAAGTTTTTTGAATGATGCGACATTTTACCAACCATACATAAAGCATTTTTCATTTTATGATTTTCCAATATTGATTTAATGGAGTTTAAATAGTTACAAATACATTAAAACCCAAAGTTAAAAATATTGTTTCCAGTACAAATTGTATTGGACACTAATACAAAATTTAGGAAACCAATTTTTTAATTGAACTCGAAACTTTAAAGGATTTTGAAATATAAATATTTGCCTCTTCCTACGAGGAGATAATAATGGGGACCGTTATTGAGTCATCATCAGTTGACCCTTGAGACAAACTTCGAAATCACCGCCAAGTACAGAGATTCTTCCATCAGTCGTACTACACGATTGAGAAATGCAGCACCTACATATGTACATTTGTTCCTCCTATTTTATATGCTAGGTATGTTGCTAGGTAACGCAATTTACGAGGATCCAGTGCAGCATTAGGATCAATACTACCGCTGGTTCTTCTGTAGCCGACGAAGGATTTAATGGGGGCTATCGTGAAGAAAAAGGTTCTTGGGAATATTTCCCTCGTAAATAATTTAGAAACGTAAATACTCTGGACAAGCGGTAGAGAAAGTAGAAGACTTTTAATATCTTGGAAGTTTTGTCTCTCCCAAAGGCGGAACCGAACAAAATGTCGACAGCCGTATCAAAAAGGCAAAGGCTGCTTTCGGAATGCTGTCCAAAACATGGAGAAAGAACGCTATAAGCTTAAAGAACAAGCTGAGACTGTTCCGCTCCAATGTTGAATCCGTGCTTCTGTATGGGTGCAGCACTTGGAAAATCTTAACAACTGTCACAAGCAAGCTGCAATCGTTCGTGAATAGTTGTGTCTACGAAACATCTTAAGGATTTTTTGGCCCAACCTTATTTCTAATGAAGAACTTCATAGAAGAACGGGTCAAGAATCCATTTACAGTACTATTCGCAGACGTGAGTGGCAGTGGATTGGTCATACGCTTCGAAAAGGCAACGATTGCATTGCTGGCCAAGCGATGCAATGGAACCCACTCACACAGGCAAGTAGAGGGTCGGGTCGGCCGAGAAGCACATGGCACAGGACAGTCAAAAAGGAATCTGCACAGCTGGGGAAGAGTTGGAGAGAACTACGTTATATTTCCAGAAACCGTTCACGATGGCGCGTAGGAGTAGTGGAGGCCCTATGCCCCTTAAGGGGATCACAACGGACTTTTTAAGGTCTGAGGACCTAAGTAAGTAAGTAAATAACGAGACAATGTTTCCCTCGGAATTTATTGTTATCGGGAACATAATTTCCGGTCAAATGTATCTGTCATTTCATACATTTTTTGATTCCTGGAAAAAATTCCAGTTAAAATTCACGATCGCAGAAAAAAATCTGAGGGAAAAAAATATTTTCAGGGAAAAAAAACTTACCTGGAGATTCCCGATAGGGCCCAATAAATCTCCTTGTCTGATTAGAGTATTTCTTGAGAAGGTGTGGAACGAGGTCCCTTAAGCAGATTGTGATAATTCTATTTTATGGCAAAGAGAGCTCGAGTGCAATGTGAATCACATTTCGAGTTTAGCTTCTAAATGCTTGTAAATGCAAAGAGGAAATTTTTAGTTCTGCAGTTGACTGCAGTCAATTGGTAATGTAGTCAATTGAGTCGCAGTTAATTAACATTAACTGCAATTGCAAGTAAGTAGGTACTGCTATACTAACTAACTTTATCTGTTAAATAAGCAGTTAGCAGTCAGTACTAAAGTACTAACTGTACAGTTAATGAAAGCAGTTAATTGACTAAAAGTTAATTAACTATACAGTACTTTTTGACTGGTTTTAGTAGAAGAGTCAGTATAAAGTTTTTTGTTTTGTTCTTTTTTTGTTTATATTCTTTGAACTTAAAGTTACTTTCAGAGCTCTATATTCCTACAAGAAAGTGTCATGGAAATGTGGTAGTACGCCTGACTAAAACTTTAAACACAACATTACAGAAACTTTCTACTATAACTAATAGAAGACTAAAACAAGTCAAAAAGTACTCCAGTTAATTAACTTTTAGTCAATTTAATGCTTTAATTAACTGTTCAGTCAGTATTTTAGTATTGACTGTTGAGTGTAGTTTTACACTCAAATTATTTTTTTGAGTTAAAAGACTTAAGAAATTTAGCTTTTTTAGTCAATTAACTGCAGTACCAAAAAGACTGCAGTTTTTACAACTCTACTGTGAAGTTATTATCTGTTTTGAAACTAAATAGGCATATTTACTAAGAAAAATGCAACGGTTAATTGCGAAACGGAAGAATTCCCTTACCAGCATCAAGTCTGTCCTGTTTTTTTTCGCTTTTAGACAATTGCTGCTATCTTGGCAACTGCACCCAGCTGTTCTTAAAACGCTCCCATTTCCCTATAAAAAGACGTACTCTAGTCCGAAACCTTGCTTTCAGGATCGTGTCTCCTAGAGACTCGCACGAAATCAGGCTATTGAGTAGTTTTGGTAAGTAGCATACCAAACACTCGATTCCCGGATGCTCATTGCTCACATCGAACTCCGCACTTAATCCATGAATATTTTTCTAGTAGCGGCAATCTGGCATCTTGGGACCTTCTCTACCACTGTTGAAAAGAGTAAATACATTGAAGAACCAATGTTTCTCCTGGTATAGGTAACAGCAAAATGTCCTCAGTCCTTTTAACTCAGACATAGTGTCGGCTACGTTAGCGGGCGAGCTTCCGTTAATCCGAGAATGGCAACCTTTGTTACCATTCTTAAACAAGCTTTTACCAAAATAGGTAAAATAATCACAATTTATGTGTAGAAAAATATAGCTGTTCATTGGGTATACCAAGCTACCAAAGTAAATCCCAGTCATTACATACCAGATTTATTCTACACCAAAAGCACCCTTCACCACAGGAAGAATCATATTTTCATATCATAACATTTTAATCTCCACATACCTTTTTCAGTTCTAAGTATCTTTAAAGATACAAAAAAAAACTGAAGATAAAGTTTACTACCGTTTGCATTAATTCTTATTTAAAAATCAATTTTTTCTACCGATTTAACTTATACCAAACCGCATCCTTTTTTTCGCCTTTCAGTAAGACTAAGCGTTCTCTTATAGTAGCTTTACCGATATATGTATTCTTTTCCTATAAAAATAACCTCCTTAATCCCTTAAGCGAATTTATGTAATTTCCTTCTCCGTTAGCCCATGATGGTGATGCTGAAATTGTGAAAACAATTTCCACGAGATTTATTTAAAAGTGTTTTGTTTCCTAAGAGCCGTCATGCGTTATGGCTCATTCAAGGATATTAACGTTTGTGTTGAACAATCAAGTTCGCAATGGCCGGCAGCAATTATCGATTAAATGCAAAAAAAAAGGAAAAAAAAAGGACGATGGAAAACACTTCCTTTCCTTTCCTTCGTCGACTGTTCGCATTGATGTTCGATTGTAGGGTAAAGGTGGGTAGTTTTGGTGGGATGTGTATATGTAGGTTGGGTAGGTCTACCACACCCAATTGCGTCAGATGCCCCCGTAACTTGACCAAGCCAAGATTGGCCTTCTTTTCTCCTCCGACATCAATCGTAAAATAAAGAAGAGGATGCCAAGCTGCCTGACCAGCTACTTTAAGACCCATCATGTGTTTTTTTTTTTTTTTTTTGTATTCTTCTTTTTGTTTCATGGCAAATCCCTCCTTCTACTTATTTTGTATTTTGCTTTTTAGATTGAAATGGGGGAGGCAAAGAAAATCAGCATTTTTATCGAGGAATAAATACCGAGAGTTCTGTGAAATATAAAAAAAAAAAAAAATGTAACATAAAAAGGAAAACAAAAAAAAAAAATACACTTAAACCAAGGAAAATCGCTGCAACATCGTCGTCTTCTTCATCGTCATCGCGTCGTCGGCGTCGTCGTCTTCGGTCGATTGGGCTCTCTGCTTCTGAGAGGAGACTCACTGGAGGATTAGATTGGAAGCCCAGAACTGAGCTGAGTGGTTGCCCTAGGGAATTAATCGACTGTGGTTGTAGGATAATTAACACATGCTCTGATTTATTTATTTCTTTTTCTAGTGTGTTCCTTGTTGTGGGTATTTATTTATAGATAGACGCGTTTACGTTTTCTTATAAGCGACCTGTGATATCATCTCAGTTTGGAGTCTTGTCTTCTTTTGTTTTTTCAACGCTTCCATTCTTCTGAAACAGGCGCGCGCCAAGATAACCTTGGGGGTCTATGTTGTTTTGGCTGGCTGATAGCTGGCTGTAAGGATGTAATAGTGCAAAATAGCAGTATATCGCACGTTTATACATAAACGTCCTCAGTTTATATATATGAGAAGAGGCGGATGAAAATGGAGGATTTAATTTGTTTCATTGGCCCAAGACCATAAATAACTGCTGAATTAGTGACGCCAACACGCTTACAAAACTGTGAATGCTCAATACTTTTATGAGAAGAAGAAACCCAATTGCCATAGGCTATAGGCAGCCTGGATGGCGGTCGGTGAGGGTTCTCCTTGGGATTTGGGTGGATTTCGAGAACTAATTGTTTGATCGACGATTAGTTTTGATGATTGGACTGGTGATATCACGGTGATTTATTGAGTGTGGCTGATAACACATACAAACAATCGGCATTAGAGCAAGGCGCGCGTGAAAATCGTTAAACACTTATGCAGAGTTTGGAAGATTTAAGTGATTTCTTTTACAATTATTGTTTAAGGTTTTTTTTATTATTGCAAATCAGAACTGTAAAAGACTGCAGTCAATTCAGTAGCAGTTGATTTACTTTAATTTAAACTGCAAATAAGTACTGCTATTAAGTTAATTGTTGTGTGACCAGCCAAAAAATACTGCAGTTAATAAACTTTACGTCAAATAACTGCTAAAATTAACTGTATACAGTCAGTATTTTAGTAGTGAATGTAGTCTTACAGTGAAAGTACTTTTGTAAGTCAACAGAATTGAGAGATTTAGTCTATTTAGTCAAATATCTGCAGTTTCGAAAAGACTGCAGTTTTTAATAACTTTTTCACAAATTAAATTATTTTGTGTCTTTGTTGCTGATTCTTAAAATTATGTTTTGTAAATTAAAAGTTCTAGGCTATCCGGAAAAAGCATGGCTTTGGCGATTGCAACGACAATATATGGTGAACGTTTCGCGGATTTCTGTAATCCTTGCGCTATGCCAAGGTTTAACACAGACAGGCTAAAGGACCAGGAATTCCGGGTCCCCACAACTAGGGGACCATTTTTGTCCAAGGATTGAGAACAATTAGCAGCAGTGAACCTAAATCCATCAAAGACTAATGGTGTGCTGTGAAAAATGTTTTCATAACCGGTGCTGAAAGAATTATAATCGCTAAATAGTGCTTGGCTGTCCGCAGAAACCAGGACAAGGATCGACGAAAGAAAACAACAAGAAGCTTTTAGCGCATCTACTCCGGAAGCAGAAAGAGAGAGAGAGAGCTAGAGTTCACGTATCGCATGAAAATGAGAGAAGTTTATCTTAGCGGCTGACGAGGCAAGCGTATAATTAATTACATCAATACTTTAGCGGAAGACAGCAGGACTTATTATAGAATTACAAAGGAGCTTACAGTGAAATGCTCAAACCAACATTCGTTGAAAGATGAAAATGGTTCTCTGCTAAATTCGGATGAAGACCAGCCCAATATGTCGAAGGAACACTTCGCTTCGGTCTTAAACGTGTGCTCGTGAGCGATGCACACCCAATACCTGATGACTCGTCGGAAGTAACAATTGCCCGGATACGTAGACGCATTCGCCCATTAGAGAAGAGAACATTACCGCGATTAAAACACTGCAGAACAAAAAGGCGGTATCCTATCCCAGGCCCAGGGCTGTAGCCCAACCTGCATTCCTCTAAATCCGGTACTACCGAAGTACTCGAAGGTATTCCCATAAAGATTTTACTATCAGCTCCAATGATATTGAGAGGTGCGTGAAGTTAGCACCGCCATAACAGATATTAAAAAATGTAAGTAGGTATACAGGAATTGTTGCTTATTTGTTGCTCCTACCGTTACCCCCCCCCCCAAAACCCATGGCGGTGCTAACTTCCCGTGGAGTTAGCACCACCATAATCCAAAACTCAAAATTTCAAAAACACAAGTAAGCAAATATTTGTTGCTTATCTGTTGCTCATGTTACCCCAATTTCGAATTTATTGCTCCACGAGTTGACCTTGAAAAAGTGACTGGGCTTTATGAGCTTGAATTTGAACAACAAATTCGTAACATATGAGAATCAAACTAGTAAAAAATTCTCTCATACTTAGAATATAGAAATTGTTGAGTTTGTTTTGAATTTCTGAGGGTGAAGGAGTGGGAGTAGAAATTTGAAATGCATTTTTTTGAAGAGCAACCTATTCAAGTTAAGAGATCTATAAATTTTTCTTTTTAAAAAAGATTTCCTTGGAAATAGTTAAATTTTGTTCCTTAAATCGTATGGCAAAAAATTCGAGATTGGGGTAACAAATTACTGCATTCTTACATTTTTGAATTTCTGTTATGTCGGTTCTAACTTCATGCACCAAACATTGAGTCATCTACTGCATCGACTCAAAGAAAGAGCTTGGGGTTCCGAGTGCTTCCTCGAGGAGTGGAACAGGGAAGGATCGTCAAGTTTCCCAGGAAATGAGATTTGATGCAGTCTGAAAACTGGAAGAATTTACGTTCTGCCTACCAACTTAACAGTAAAACTGGTATTAGAGCTATTAAAAGAAGACTTAGAAGACACACTCGATGCCGAACAATCAGGGCCTCGCACTGGATCATCCTGTGTTGACCACATTAACACCCATCGGATCATTTTGAGCAGTGCGTCGAATATCGATCACCACTTCACTTGCTGTTCATTGATTTCAAAAAAGCGTTCGATGTTGTCAACAGAAAATTTATTTGGATTGCCTTACGCAGGAGGGGCATTCCACATGAGTTAGTTGCTATTATAAAAGCATCTTACGATGGCAGCACATGTCACGTTCTGTTATAAAGGAAGGTTGTCAGTTGAAGTTGAAATTCAATGTGGAGTCAGGCAGGGTTGCATACAATCGCCAATACTATTCCTGTTAGTGATAAATAATTGATGTTAAACGAAAATGGGAAATTCAATGGACACATCCCAACTTAAACATCTTGTATAGGCGGACGACCAACCGACGCTTGCTTACTCTCTCATTGGATCATAAAATGCCTTACTACAACATACTTACTTTGGTCTTCAGACCTTGTTGAATGAATGGTGAACCTATTAAGTGGCATAGGGTCTCCACTACTCCTACGCGCCATCATGTTCGATTGCTGGAAATATTATGCAGTTTTCTCGAACTCTCCCGAAGGTCCACTTTCGATTGTCCTGCAGCATGTGCTTCTCGGCTGACCCAATGTGTGAGTGGGTTAAAGAACGAATTTCATTGAACATGAGTTTTATTAAAAGTCGAAAGTCCTTCCCTGCACTGCACTCTGCTAAATTCCTTTCAAAAATAATTTTAAGTAAGTAATCATTTTTCCATATTAATCTCATCTCTAGGCATACTTATTGGCAGTTCATCTGCGTATTAGATATGGGACCGTGCATGCAATTGGCTAAAAAACGATTACATAGTTCAAAGTAAACTCAAGTGTTGTTCCATACACCCCTCAATTCCTCATATGGTGGCCCATACACACATACAAATAATTGCAAAAGGACATAAAAAGGACATGCCACATATGTATGTATCCTCATCCTTGTAAGGCGAGTGGATATCATTTTCTCATTGCCATCCATATATTTTTGTTTTTTTTTTTTTTTGTTGCTTTCCTAGAAACAAGATAGACAGAATACAGAATATGAAAGAGAGCAAGAGGAAAAATTCTAAAATATGATGATAGGATGGAAACATTAATTTCAATCTGAGGATTTATTGGGGGCCGAGGTTGGGACCTGCATGCCTTTTGCTTGTTCCAGCTCCTCTGCTCATGTTCCTGCTCTTCGGGTCCAGGTCCTGCCATGAATTGTGGTGCGAAGAGCATGTTTAGAGGTCGTGCTCAAACATCTGTGTGTGTGTGAGTGTGCATTTGTGTGTTGGGAAAATGCCAGTGTGCCTAATAATTCACACGGATACATTTTTGACATTTATCGTGAGAAATGTGAATTAACAATTTAATTATATTTTTGCTCGGACATTTGTAGCGTGCGGAATTTTTTGTCGTAGCTGTTTCGAATAAGAGTCGAAGTTATATATTTTTTTTTTGTTTTGTTAATATTCATTGCAGCACCAAGCTTTGCCATTTATTTATTATTTTTTTTTTTTATTTTTTTTTGCTATTTTCAGTCAAAGTGGTGGAATGATTGCAGAGTGCATTCTTTTGATTTATTAGGAAATTCGATTTGAAATGTGAAATGAATTTCTGCTTGCACTATCATGGAGAGTTATAAAATAGTGATGGGAGTTCATGGTAGGTTGGTACATGATGAGAAATATTGCTGGTTGAGCAAAGAGGATGGGTAAGTAGGGAACTATTCTGATATAGTCATGTCACTGGAAATAGAATTTCGGTTTAAAATTTATTTATTAAAATAAATCTGTTCTAAACTAGAATATTGCAAAGACTTTGTCTACCCGGGAATTTCATTTATGCGATTCATCAGAAAATGCTTTAAAATATAGATACTATTTAGTTTTAGTTTAGTTTAATTTTTTATATTATATACAATGTTGTGTAAAACTGGGAGTTAAATATGAGTTATTTGATACTTTTTTCATTTTAAAATTAATTAATTTTGTGCATTAAGCAGTTGAAATACGTTTTTTTCCTATGCAAACATTGTTTAACACTAGTTTCTATCCTAACAACATCAAAATCAGTGCAGTGCAATTTTTTGATACGCAGAATGTGTTGTATGATACTCTGAAAGGGCTAGTTAATCAAAACACCATCAATAAACTAAAAATTAACAAATTAAAAACTCGATATTTCAAAAACTTTGCATGATAAAGCAATTCTAATACTAAATTCGAGTTAAGAGAGTAAGTATTTGCAAAACTTTAATTTGGTTTCTATGACCATACTCTTCACTGGCTGATATTACTGTCATTTACGGAAAAAATCGATCCTAAAAGTGAGTTTTTTTTTTTTTTTTTCAATCTTTGACAATTTTTTTTTACAATAACTGCATAGTTTTGCGTACTTAGTCTTAAAGGAGGATTTAACCAAAAAGAATCTATCTCAAAACTTTCAAAACAATTTTTTCGTCAACTTTTTTGATTGGAAATTATGCTATTTTTTCAAAATAAATTCGTCAAAAATTGTATGAGTAAGAATGTATCATTGTACGTCAAAACCAAGTTTCATCAAAATCTAACTATTTTTAAAAAAGTTAAAAATAAAAAAAACAAACAAATAAGGTTTTGGCATTTTTCACAATATTTTTGAGGATGTGTAAAAAAAATTAATTGAACATAAGTTATTATTTTTGCGTTGATTTTTTTTTTCGCTAAGATGTCTACCTTAGATAAAAATCGTCGTAGTAGACCGGCAAGTTAGGGTAAAATGGGGCAAGGACAAACATTTTTTTTGTACATCCCGAAAAGTATAAGGGTTAGAATTATGAAATTAATTTTATTGAATCTTATCAAAAAAAAATTCTAAAAATTCAACTTTTCAAGTTAAAAATTCATTTCCAATATCAAATATTTTTTTTTTTTGACATTTGAAAATGATGTTATTATGGATAAAGTTGATAATTTCTTGAAAAACTAATTTTGCACACTAAAAGAAATTAAAAAAAAAATTAGGCATCTAATACGGATTATATTTAAAATGCTCCATAACGTTTTTATTTTAGCTTTAGAAAACAAATACGTTTTTGAAAGTTTATGTGGGTGGTTTAATTGATTTTAAAAATCAGGGAAGAATGGGAAAAATATTTTGTCAAAACGACTTTTACACTTATCTGTTGTTTATAAACGTGTGAAGAAATTATATTTGTAAACATTTTTTTTTAATGAATAACAGTAAAAACAAGATTTTTTAGTTCAAGTTTTTGACCGTTTCCAACTGTATTTTATTTTTATCTTTTTTATTTTTACATTTTTAAACTTGAAATTTACATTTAGATATTAGGTAAATGCATTTTTGTACAAACTTTGACAATTTCCTGTATTCTGTGAGTCGATATAACGGTAAAAAGAGTATTGTTTACGCTGTGCTTAATTACTATTTACATAAGCCTCAACTTTATTGAGCATCACGATCAAATTTCCTTTAATTTGATATATCACACATAACTGTGCATGCTATAAAAACCTTCACAAACTTGAGCAATTTTTACCGAAATTCAACAAAATTTTCTGGCTTGGTCGTCGTATTCGACCAGCAACCAGTGGAGAACGATATCGTTGGCTCAAATGGATTCCAGATGGTTCTCTTAAAAAATATGTAACTTGTGGGATGTGAAAGATTGAGGTGTTTAAATTTAGCTGAAATATTAGGCTATAACAGGTGTAATTTTTTTATAGACTAATAAGTAAAAAGTGATTAAGAGCAAAATAAATTTTATTTTTCTTATTCTTTTTGCAATATTGTATGAAACCATGTTACACAATATTGTTGGTATATGATTTCATATACCATACAAATATTATTTATTAAATTATAAACAAAGACTGTAAAAGATATATAACAGAAAAAACATAAAACAAAATGCACTTTTTATGCTCCTTTCACCAATTGCACCATTCATAACATCTGGCTTTGTCTACTTTAACAATTTTTAATTTCTATAAAACTACACCTAAAATGTTAATTATTATTTTGATATACAATTTGTTTTGATAAGACACTCACAAGCTTCGCAATATATCATTTAATAATATCAAAAAGAGTATTAATGCGATTTCTCACATAAATCTGGTAAGCAATTCAAAATATCGTCGCTTGGATAAAAGTTTGTCGTATGTGTAAAATTGAGGTTTTGGGGTTTAAATGCAGTTTTGGTAACTGAATTTTTTTCTACAATTCTGTGAAATCCGTTTTTTTAATCTATTTTAGTTCTCGATATAATCAGTGTGCTTTTTGTCGTATATCCAAGGTCACTAACGATTTGAGTCATTTTTTTTGTCGTATGTGTCAAAAAAAGCTACACATACGACAAATTTAAAACATATACGACAATTTTTCCTAAACAAATCCGGATCTTCGTCGATTCGATAAATAATTATCATATTATGCGTAATTACTATGCAATATGTTTTAAGTACTTTTGTGTGTATGGGTGCCGAAATATTAGATTAGGAATCTATTGACTTTTTAGCCGACGACAATGACAATGATCCATCTTACCGACACCTCTTAGTCTCTTACTGCAGACAAGTTAAACACGTTTAAAAATTTTAAGAAGTGGACCTTAACCCAAAAAATTCTCCAAGGGACCAAAATGAACTGTAAATCACTGAAAGAATCGACTAAAACCTGCTCAACTGCGCTACGGATGGGAAATTGCGCAATGAAGTCGACTTTGTCCTTGGATAAGTGCAAAATGTGCCCCTATACAAACAATTATGAAGAGTTAACATACTTATGACCTTGTGAACGATTTTCACATTTTTTTTTTGCCAAAATAGTTGCTCTCCCCCTGGACTGCCACCAGTCACAAAAACAAGTTCAATTGAAATGCCTGTCGAGGGGGAGATTTTACGCGGATCAGTATATTTCCCATATTCTGCTAAATCAAGCCGTTTCACATGCCGAATATACTGACTGATATAATTACAATGCAAAAGATAACATTTGATGCTACTTTGCTCGAGCAACGGTAGAATTAATCAGGGATACCGGTACTGCCACAATAGACTTCCCGGTTATAGGTTAGGTTGACGTGGCTACCGGCAGGAGGGCCGATACACTTAGACCAAAGTTTGGTCATGGTGATACCACATTTAATGTAATAAATACTTTAATCCTAATCGTTGAACCACTTCGAGCTTCTTATGAAGCGAGCGGGATTACCTATATCTTTATTTAATAGATCACTGGGGTCGTTATAGTAGAAGTCTCTTAGATATAGGCTTCGTCTTTGCGATACAGCAGGGCATGTACAGAGAAAGTGGGGAATCGATTCCTCTTCCTCTTCGTCCATGCAGCTTCTGCAGAAATCGTTGGAGAGAATTCGAAGCCTAGACGCGTGCCTGCCTATTAGACAGTGTCCAGTTATAAGTTCATTCCAAAATCACATCAAGCATTTATGAGACGAACTTGAGCGATCCTCCTTAGTACATCCTCTTGAAGACACACCAAGAACTTATCAGGGTAATCAAAAATCACTTACAATCGGTAATTAGAGTTAATACAAAATATTGGAAACAATCATTTAATCTTGGTTTTGTTTTAAAAAAAAATTTTTTAGCTGCTATCATTTTAATTTTTGTTTGTTACATTCTTCAATTATGAGGAGTACATCTTAATAGCGTGTACGAATTTTTAAGATCTTAGTATTGATTTCTAGCTTTTAAACGGTACCATTAACATCAATGCATGTCTCAATTACAGCGAGATCAATCATCGTTTTTATATAACGCAAAAGTTTGATTCCCTTTTTTCTTCTACTTCTAAGTAATTCAAAAATGTCGTTTTGCCGTATGTAGAAGACTATTTCATGTAAAAATTTGGTAAATCTTTGTCGCATGTGTGCAAATTTTGTCGTATGTATTTGGGAAACTAGGAGATTTGGTGAAATAGTCACATACGACAAGGGCATTCTGAGAAAAATTGGTTCTAAATTGTCCATTAACAAATAATTCGATTTTATTTTAACGGTATTGAACTAACAATTTTGTATTACATAAGCCATACAAATTTCAAGAAAATGTGACTCAGGGTTTTCGAGAAAGAAAATTATGAGATTTGATTTTGTTTTCCCAAAAGTAGCCAAATTTAACATACGACAAACATTTATCCAAGCGACGATATACTTTTCAAGTAAATAAAACAGCTTATAACTTTAGTTAAACTTAACCGAAAGTTGAAGTATCAATAGAAGGATGAAAGCCTCAATAAAAATACAAAAAATAAAATCCTATACAATTATTCATTAAATTGTTTTGTCCATAAAGGCTTGTTTACAGTTCAGCGTGCAAAAACAAAAAACGAAAATTCAAATCTAATTTTTGTCTGTTTTGGGCACAATTTTGTACCATATTTTGATGTTTATTTTCAAATCACCGTTACTAATACATAAATAACCTTTTTTCCGATATTAATTGGTACAAATGCAATTTTGTTTTTTTCTTGCATTCAACAAAATTTTTGCATGCAAAAAAACAACATATTGCATTCTTATCCCTTTGTTTTGATTGGTTACAAAAAATTATAAATAAAAAATTATATAAAAAAAATTTTATATAATAAAAACGATGGACAGAAAAGACACAAAACAGTTTTGTAAATTAATTTTTTTGTTCGAGAAAGTAAGATTATTGAACTTAATGTGTTTTTCAAAGGAATTTGATAGAGATTTGCATCAAGCTCTTCTTCATCAAATACTAGCATTCAACTTGAAGGTTTTTATAAGTCTCTTCTTTGTTGGATCAGAAATTACTTTTCGAGCCGTTCAATAAAATCTATATTTCCGTACTTTGTTGAACAAATTTTCTTCTCAACTTTGTAAAACCAATATCTAAAAGTGTTTCCCAGTGTGTTCAATGTATTCAATCAATGACCATGTTTCTTTGGCTTCATGAAATTCGTCTACAAAATATTTTTAAAGCTTCTTATAGGTCCACAAAAGTGCCCGTGGAAATATCAAAAGAATAGAATAACGACTCAAACGTCAAAATACAAAAGTTTATTTCACCTAGAGTGCGCGATTCTGCATTTCATATTCATTATTCTTTCCTTTTTTTTTGTTAACTTTTTTGTAGTTCTTTTTTCTGCTAAAATTCGGTTGCTATTTTTCGTGTAAATATTTTGAATTTCGAACAGAATTGCAACTGATGCGCCGCGCCAGTTGCATGTGTGTGCCTGTTTTTCCAAAGCAAAGTGTTAGCAAAAGAATTCCAAGCAATCCGGTAGGAACAAAGCAAAGGGCTACGTGACTTGAATTTATTGTGTCTCCTATTCTATTAGGACAAGCTCAGTCAGCATCAGCAACCAGTGCTGCTGTTGCTGCAGAGAGCATCAAAGATCGTCGGTCTACAACTACAGCAGCTGTATAGGTTCCCATACCGATTCGAATATTTGAAATTTCGGGGAGGAAATTACAGGTTTTTCGTTTCGACCAACGTTCTTTTGTCTTTTTTTTTTGTTTTTGTATTTTTATTTATTTACCACCGTTGTTGCTTCGTGCCGCTTGCCTTGTTGCCTTTGTCCTTTAGACAAGAGTCCTAGTATTTGCAAATTTGTTTCACAAAAAAAAAAAAATAAAAAGAAGGAAAAAAAATGGTAAGCGGGAACCCATTCAGGGCAAGAGGTTGGCTTAGAACTCTCTGAGACCCAGATAAGATTCTATGACTGGGAAATTGATGTGGGCTAGGGTAGGTTAAATATAGCTGGTTTGGATTAAGGCGTAAGGGTAGAGGTAGATGGTTTGCAGGTTGCATCATAAATAAAAAGGAAATGTTTGCTTAAGTCGGGTGTAGGGTACATTTTTCGTTTGACCTTTTTTTTTGTGGATTTTTTTCAGTGCTGTTGCTGTGGGTTTCCTCTGTTCGATGGTTGGAGAATGGCGATGGCTTTTCGTGATGTTGTTGCAACTGCATGGAAAATGCAATCCGATGAAATGTGGTCAGCGAATGGAATGAATTTGAAATTACCTGAATGAAGTAAGGAATACAAATTGAGAATTTTGTGGTGAACAAGGAAAATGGTCGACGACTCTGGCTGCATCACTATAGCATACTCGTATACACTTTTGCTCTCTAGCTCCTGATTTTGCTGTTGGTCTATGATGGAAAAAGTACTGGGCTGGGCAGGCAGATTGAGGGTTGGCTTCGCTTCGCTTTGGTTCGGTTCGGTTCGGTTGGCTTGGCTGGCTAGGTTTGAATTAAGAATTTCCAATTGGTGGTGTTTTAATGAAAAGCAAACAAGGAAAAATTGCAAATGAAAAAATAAATAGTTTTCTTGTTGATTATTTATTTAGTTAATCAGTAAGTATGGATCCTTTTTTTCTGCGGTGAATTTGTGGGGCTATTGTTTTAATGGGACTTGTTGGAAATTGTTCTTAATATGGAATACTGAAAGATTTTAAATGAGTATAGAACGAAGATAGCTTGAAGGTGTTATTTTAAGGAACTAAGCTGTTTAGTTTTTGGGATAGGGTCACTGTGGAGTGTGTGGAACGTTTTATTTGTTTTTGGTTTATCCCATTAGTGTGTTTCCTTTGTCTCAAATTAAATCTTATCTAAACTGTGTTTGAGAATGTTTTGTTTTCAAAACAGCGCTACCGTCACGGCCCCATGTTGGTGATTCCCTTGAGGGGAATTGATTGTCCAAAATTAACGTTACCTACAATAATATTATTAAACTTTTGAAATTAAAAACATAGATATTTTGCTATTGATTAATAGCGGTATTTCCTCAAGAACATTTTTCTTTTCTTCTGACTTTCTCGTAAGTTGTACAACGTATTTCGACAAAATTTCGTACCCAAAAAGATTTTATTGTTTTCGGGAGGTTGAAAAACGTAACTGAGGTCTGTCATTTTTCCTAAATTAATTAATAATTAATAATTTTTATCGGTTTTTATTCTGCTTATTAACAAAATATGTGAATTTCTAAAAACAAAATTATTAATTAATGTTATTTCAATTTTTATATTATTTATTTCATACAGGTTGCATTAAATACTACTGCCATATTGATAAAATGTTGAATTTCTTCATAAAAATTTAAGATTTTGCTTTTAAAAAGACATTGAATAGCGTTGTGGTGCTTTTTTCCCAAAGAAAAAGACGAATTCTGTTCCAAATAACTTTTAAGTTATTTTATTGTTTCAGCGTTTTATTAAATCTATTACTCGTATTATTCTATTCTATTATTATGTTTTACATCATTTTCGACGGACCCTATATATGTATATGCTCTGGATTCAAAGTGAGCAGATGGATTCTGAAAGAACCAAAATGGTTTTAAATGCTCAGACCCAGAGTGAGCCGAGTTCTTCAGAAGGAACCTAAATACAACATTAATATTTTAAAGCAGAAATCTACTTTATATAGCAATAGACCCTAAAGGGGCCAACCCATAGAATCCGTCACGTGCGTAACGTCGATCATTTCAACTGACAGCTCGAAAAAATACAAACGTGCTTATGAGAAGCGACTTCATCTGAAGAATTTATTATTATAAAATGCTTCAAGGTTTTTACTTTCACACTTTTTTCGAGAACGAAAAACACAATAATTTTTAATTTTTATAATTATTAATACTCTATTGGATGTATTTGCAAGCGTGGCAGTTAATGCCGTCATCAGCTTCACACTTAAAAACTGAAGTTTAAGAAATAAATGAACGCTATTTTTAGTTTCCTTTTTAAAAAAAATAAACATACAGAAAGTATTACCAATGAATAATTACTCCAAAAACCCAGAAACAAGACCAAATTTGGCAAAACTTTCGATGCGCCTTAAACTAGTATGAATTTTTCAAAAGTGCAGTCAATTCTTTGGGCTCAAAAAACATTGCAAAAAAACATGGTCTTGTTTCTTAAAATGGAATCTCTCTTTACCCAAAATATCACAAAAAAGGTGTTTTTAGGAAGTTAAAAATTCGATATATCAACAACATCTCAACGCAGGGTCGAGTAATTCTGATACTAGATTTAAATTAAAAGACTCAAAATCTTTTGCAAAAGTTTAATTTAGTTTATTCTTCATTGGCTGGGCTGATAATACTGTCATTTTCGAAAAAATCCATTTTAAAATGAGTTCCTTTTGTTTTTCAATTTTTATGTTTCTTTTGCAAAAACTTTGTTTTTTTTTTACTTAATCCTTAAAAACTAGGATTTAATCAATAATCTCAAAATTTTCAAAAATTTAAAACATACCTATTGGCACTGGTCTTGTAGGATTTTGTTTTTTAAAAATAATCATTTTAGCTTAGAATTAATCTACCCATAAAAAAGTCGATAAGAACTTTTAAAGAAATTATTAGCTTTTTCGATGTATTTTGAGATTTTAGAAAAACTTTTTTGCGTATAAAACTTATATTCATATTTATGTAATAATAAACAACACTCATATGAATGTAAGAAGCACACTAAAGATAGCCAGTTCGAAGAAAGTATGCCAAGCAAAATGTAGAAGATTTCGTCTCCTTAATATTAAGACCCCTTCCTTCTTCTTTGTTACCCCTTAAGTGGAGCATTATTATACTCGTATGTAGGTATAGAAATAGGTACCAAAGGGATAGCTGTAACTATAATAATAAAAACAACATTATGAAATGAACGTTCTTCATGTCGTCCATGTCCAGTCCAAGGAGCACAACCATATCAGATGATAGTTTTCATTCATGAATTAGAGCAATTACATGTCGGGCATGAGGATTATTTCCTGCTTGCTCCTTGTTTGTTTTACTTTTACGACCAAAGATGCATGTATACAAGGAATAGAGTGCGCAACTTCAAGAGTTATGATTCTTGATATAATCCAAACCTTTCCATTTTATGGTTAAAAACTATTAAGACTGTTATATTGCGACGAGAATGAAAATGGCACACACACAACAATAAACAAAAATAAAATTAAAAAAAAAAAAATAATAATAAACCAAGACGACACAGCAAGCAAGAAGGAGAAGATTCTAAAACAGGGATTTCACTTTTGGATAATAAATAAAAATTGTTGCGTGTTGTGTGCAGTAAAACGATATTAAAACACATAATTCTGAGAACTCTTTCAGTTAAGGGTTTGAGCAAGTTTTCGATGATAAAAACCCATAAAAATATTTTTCTTCTTCCCTATTTATAGGGAATGGAGGTACATACTTTATTCTACAGTTATCACATTTGGAAAAAAATTTTGTTCGTATATCTTAAGTTTTTACTATAAGGTCCCAGGTGTTGTTTTATTCAATTCTTTCAGAAAAAAATGTGTGTCTACGCGCTCCAGAAGTTATACTTCCTATCATTATTCATATTTGTTTATTTTTTTTTGGATATGTTAAATTATTTAAGAAATTAAGCGAAAATTTCTAAAAGGGAGATTTTTTCAAGGAAGCGTTTTTGTGAAATTAATTCAAATATTTTATATAATTGATATTTTATCGACCATGTGCGTTCGGTCTTTTTTGAAACTTATAGCTTAGGTAGGTAGGTAGGAATAGATGTCACGAGCACCTGGCGTTTTGATACCATAATTCGTGTAAACATTTATGGGTTGCTTCTGAAATTGATATAGGCCCACTCACTGCTCACTTGGAATGCTTAAACACCCCACAATCATCCACTCTGTCTGGACTCGTAACCCGTTGACTGGTAATGGTGCGAGAAAACCTTCCAGTTGAGTGATCCTTCGGTCCTTTCACCAACCGTAACCTGCTTTCTCGCAGTTAAATGAATGTTAAAAAAAGACAAATCTATATATGCGGTTGAAATAGGTCTTTGATCTTTAAATCGGAAAGTTCAGCAAGATCTTGATAGAACGCTTTACCAAGTAGTTGCGTTCTTGTTCTGGTGAGAGCAAGACACTGACAGAGAAGGTGATAAACCGTTTCCTTTTCATGAAGGTCCTTACAACTACGACAAAAGGTGTTGTGGGGTATGCCCATCTTCATCGCATGTTCACCTATCGGCGAATGTCCTGTATAGGTAGCATCGACCCTTATTATGTTTCGCCTGCCGGTTTTTAGTATAAGCGGGCCATAATTTTCTTGATATAATACAGTTACTCCACCTACGATTTGATTCCGTAAAGAAAACTGAAAGAATATTGCCCTTCACAAATCCTAGAGGAATATTGACTCTTTCCCTAAGTGAATTATGAAGAACCGATCCTTGCCTAGCCAACGCATCAGTTCGTTCATTTCCTTCAACACCACTATGACCCGGAACCCAGATCAGAGAAATCCCAAAGTTAGTGAACAGGTTGACGAGTTCCTTTCGACACTGTTGTACTAATTTAGAGGACGTCGTAGCCGAATATATGGCTTTATTGGCTGCTTGACTATCCGTTATGATAGCTACATTTGTATTAAGATCTGGATTAAGTTTAAGGATTCTACATGCTTCCCTAATTGCAAGTACCTCCGCTTAGAAGACGCTGGCAAAGTCGGGAAGCCGATATGACTTGGACACGTTCAAGCATTAAGAAAAGACACCCGCACCGACACCACACTCCATCTATGAGCCATCAGTAAAAATAGTTGTGTCGAAGTCTCTCGTCACGTCGTCATCTTCCCATTCTTTCCTTGATGGGATAATGACTTTACAATTTTTACTAAAGCTCAAGATAAGGGTTCATTAGTCAGTGCTTGTGTCAAAAATAGCTGATGGGAGCAAAGCAGTTATGTTGCTTGCTAAACCAGCAATTTGATTCTTTGAGTTTTGAAGCACTGCAGAAAACTGATAGCACACCAATGTTTGATACTTCAAGATCACCGCTGATTACTCTGTTATTATAATAAAATATTAAATTAAAAACAATGTAAAAATTACGGCAGGAAATGTGAAAATTAAAAAAAAAATTCCCTTGTGGAGCCTATATTTACACAATTTAATAAACAATTGTATAGGATTTTATTGTTTTAAGCTTCAATCTTTCCATTGGTACCTCAACTTTAAAAATCGGTTAAGTTTTAGTAAAGTAAAAAGCTATTTTGCTTACGTGAAAATTATATTTTGAATACTATTTTTTATATTATTATTTAATGGTATTACGAAGCTTGTGAGTGTCTTATTAAAAAAAATTGTATTTCAAAATCATTTTTGACATTTTGGGTTGTAGTTTTGAAGAAACTTAAAATTATTAAAGTAGACACAGTTGGATGTTACGAATGATACAATTGGTCAAATGAGCTTAAAAAGAACATTTTTTCGATGTTTTTCTGCAATATATCATTTACAGTTTTTTTTTTTTTTATTTAATCTAAAAACTTTGTATCGCATTGGTTAAGAGAACGGATACATATTTTCAGCTAACGACATCTGTGGCAATGTTTAATAAAATGGTTGTCCAATATTTGTATGCAGAATTATAGTACAACATTTTATCTTAAAGAATCTGTTCAATTTATTAAATCCTGCAACTAAAACTAAAGTTACGGATTTTAATATTCAATGAAATCAACTCTTATTGTGTTTGGTTTTCTAAAATCTGTAAATATGCATTAATATGTTTAAAAATGTTTATTGGGTATTAAGGACACTGGTACCAACAATATTTTAGCACATTGTTATATTTCATACCATTTTTTAAAAAGAAAAAGAAAATAAAAATTGATTTTGCCTTCCGAAATTTTTGGCATAATTTTTATAAGTTTCAGCTAAATTTAAACACTTCATTCTTTATAATCCGACAATAAACAAAAAAGGACAAATTTTATGAGCAAACCATCTCGAATCCATTTGTGAGGCAACGGTAACGTTCTCCACTGGTGGCTGGTCGATTCCGATGACCAAAGCCGACAATTTTGTTGAATTTTGTGGAATTTTAATGAAACTATTTTCAAGTTTGTGAAGGATTTTATAGCATGTAAAGTTATGTGTGATTATATCGAATTAAATGTAATTTAATCGTGATGCTCATTATAGTTGAATCATTATCTTTTGAGGCTTCCGTAAATAATGACTAAGCGCCGCCGTGAAAAAAATTATCTCGGCTTACAGACTACAGAAAATTGTTAAATTTTGTACAAAAATGTATTTATTTACCTAATATCTAATGGATGTGCAAATTTTAGGTTAGAAAATAAAAAAATAAAATACCGTTGGAAACGTTAAAAAAACTTGCACTAAAAAATCTTGTTCTTACTGTTATTCATTGAAAATAAATGTAAAAAAAAAAAATATTCCCTGATTTTTAAATTCAATTAAACCACTCACATAAACTTTCAAAAACGTATGGGTTTTTTAAAGCTAAAAAAAAAACATTATGGAGCAATTTGAATTCGTAGTTGTCTACTAATTTTTTTTTATTATCTTTCAATGTGCATAATTAGTTTTTCTAAAAATTATCAGTAATTATTAAGTAAATTTTAACAAATGTTTTTCAAAAAATATATGAAAAGTTAAATTTTTAGAATTTTTTTCTTCACGAAAGCTCATCATCATTTCAATTTAATTTATCGATGCAATTAAATTTATTTCATAATCCTTATATTTTTCGAGATGTACAAATTTTGTTTTGTCTTTTGCCCCATTTAACCAAACTTCTCGGTGGAATATCAAAAAATCCAGTTGTTTTAGAACCTTAAATTATACCAGCTAACTTTTGATGTATTTATTTTTTTGTGTAGAAAATGAATAATTCAGAATATCAATAACAATGGCTGACTTCTGTAATTTAATAAATTTTTTGTGTTGCACACAATATGCAAAAAAAAAAAAAAAAAACTCGTTCCCTACTTATAGCGAAAACGCTTTTAAAGAATTATAACTTCAAGAAATTATTAATGCATGTATGAAAAATACAATACAAAAAATAATATAGAGTTTTTATTATACTTCTAAATGCATTACAAAGCATTTTGATTAATTTGTATGATGAGGATCTTAACCATGTGGAACTAACTGTAGAACGAGAATTCATAATAATTTGAATCAAAATTTGTAGTGCTGTAAAATTATTACATATTAATTATATTTATACATAATAATTTATAATTAATGTATATTTCCGGATAAAATCAACAAAAGGTGCACCAATTTCTAACAAGAAATCAATGCTTTCGTTACTTTAGCATGAGTGAATTTTCTTCTTGTTGATGTGTCAAAAAGCGCCTTTCATAATAATGTATTTGCTTAATGAGAAATCTAACCCCAAAATCAAATATTATTATTATTTCACACAACAATAACACGTTCCTATAACTTTTCAGCTTGATCGGTTTTGATTATTGCTTTAAGCTTGCCTTTATTTGTTAATGTTACCATTTTGTTTATTGTGCTGGAATAACATTTTGTTTGCTCAGAATTTCTCCGTATTTGTGCACATGTTGTGTGATGGAGGTATCAATTTTGTGAATTCACTTGAAGCTTTGAATATTAAAATCAATTTCAGTTTCGAATGGTATAAATAAATAAAATTATGAACACTATTTCAGAGAGTTAAAAAAACAAAAGTTGATTGATTATCAAAAAGTCCTACAAACTGAAGAAATAGACCTACAAACAAACGCGAAACTGATATAAAAAAATGTCTAAGAAGAAAAAGTAAAGAATTTTTTGTACAAAACAAAAATTCTTATTCAATCTGATCAAAAAGGAATGTGAAGAACTTTGAAAAAATATGTGATAGAGTCTAAAAATCTTTCTGTTGAAGAAAATGGTATATAAGTTAATAACTTTGCAGAAAAATTTAACTCCTTTTTTGTTGAAAGTGTGGCTGAAATAAATCAGTATTGATGTTAACCAGTATGTCAACCAAATTAATGAACAAACATGTCGTTTTAAATTCATTCTGGTGAATCGTTCTGATATTTAAGAAATTTTGAGAAACATGAAACAAAAGAAAGATTTTAATTATAAGAAGCCAAAAATGTTTAAAGACGCATTTGACGTAATATGGAACATGATGACTGAAATTGTAAACAAATCTCTAGCTTCAGGATGCTTTCTTATTTCATAGAAAGAATCGTTGGTGACACTCATACCAAAAACTAAAGGCTCTAAAAGATGTGAAAACTATCAACCAGTAAACGTGTTGCCAGTTTACGAAAAAACAATTGAAAAAATAGTGAAACTACAACTTCAAACTTACAAAGACACTCACAATATCATAATTGATAATCAATTTGCATTTCAAAGTCACCACTCTTGTTAAACTGCCTTAAATTACGTGCTTATGGACTGGAAAGAAGAGCGTTCAGCGGTTTTCACTACTATTGCAGTGTTCTTAGACTTAAAGCGAGCGTTCGAAACTATCCAAAGAGGGATATATTAATCCAAAAATTGAAGCAGTACGATATTTGAGACAAAGAACTACAGTGGTTAACATCATATCTTGCTCAGAGAACCCAACGGACATCTGTAAATGGAGAACAATCGGAAATATCAACTAGTTCAGGGGTACCTCAAGGCTCAATACTTGGACCTTTGTTGTTTATTCTTAACTAGCCGATAAAAACCCAACGTAAATAATAAATACAAAATACAAAATACAAAATACAAATACAAAAAACGCAACTTCAAATGTAGATGACTCATATTAATTTAAAGTTGCTTCGTTATTTATATACTTTCACGTTAAAGAAGGACTTGATTTAAATACAAGTCATTTTCAACATAGAGTATAGTATTGATCACGTTCGTAAAAGTGTTTCATAGTTTTCTGTTGTAAAGAAAAAAAGTTAATAACTAACAGTTGTTATAAATTTGTCTGTTTCATTTCGATTTTGCGAGATAGGTTCAGACTATTAGCAATAAAACACGTTTTAAAACAAATTGGGTAAGTAACTGAAGCCCTGTGGGTAATGTTGGGGAAAATGTACATATCTTCCCATTCTATTCTAAAATCGACAGTGACATCGACTTGTGGTTGTGGTTTTAATCCCCTTCCAATGTGCCAGTAATATAAAAGGAACATACAACCTATAGCATGTAATTGACCAACAACAAGAAAATAGTTATTTTTCGATGTTCAGCCTCCAGAGAAAATGCACGAGAAAATCGAAAAATGAAAAAAAAAAAAAAAAAAAACTCTACCACTGACACAGTGAACGCCACCGAGTGTAAGAATTTCAGAGGTCAGAAGTTTTTTATTCGTTTATGCTTCGATTATCGGTGAAAAGAATACAAAAAAAACAAAACCCAGTTTCCGAAATGCATTTGCACATTGACATTTATTGGCGGCCTCGTTGCGGTTTTTGGTAGTTTTCACACACAAAGATTTACAATATAGTTTAAAATTTAACAGAGGAATGGGATGTGTCATGTTGTATCCTTGAATGCTGCCTGCTAAATACTAGAGGCATTTATATTTTTCTTTTGCAAAACTTGGTATATCAATGCCAAGAACTTTGCTAGCTTGAATTTTTTGTGAATGTTAATACAATGCTGACAACAATGGTGATAATATAACTGAATTGAAATATGCATTATAAGAACTCAATGACACCAAAAAATTGAATTTGTAACATAAAAATACATTATAGAACAGTCGTATTTGAAAATCAAAAAATTCTCTAGGCTGCAATAAATTTCACAACGCTGATTCTTAAGGATGTTGTCAGGAGTGCAAGGCCAAATTTGCAGCTTCGAAAAACGTGTGCTAACTTCATGGTTATTATTTTTTTGCCCAGTATAATGATAGGAAAATGATTGGATTTAGTTGAATTTTTGTGAGAACAAAACCCAATACGATCAAATGACCTTGGAAAAAGTTAAAGCCCTTTTTCAGGTATCGCCTTATTTTATCAGTACAACAGTAAGCTTATCGCCGAAAACTGATATCTGGAAAACCGTCGAATTATGGAATTTAATACTAAACAACTGTTTTTAAAGTATCCCACACTTTAATTTTTCCTCAAAAAACACCGTTATTCCGTATATTTATATAAATATTTTTAGGAATTATTTTAATTCTGTGTTGGGTATGAGTAATAAAATATACATATGACAAATTTGATCGGTACATTGATCACTTTTGAAGAGTTGTACGGATAAAACAAGGCGATACATGAAAAAGGGCTGTAATTTTTTTCACAGGTCATTTGTGGCCATTCAATTAAATCCGATCATTTTTCTAGTTTTGAAAATAAGTATGTGGGGACTTTTATGATAGGATTTAAGCATGTTCCGAAACCGTGATTTCTAGTAATTTTGGACTGTAGTACCAACCCATATACCATACATTTTGAAATAATAATAGTCTGAAAGAATTAACTCTCAGTTGCCAGTTTTTCGTTAACTATACGACTTTTTGATAGTTGGTGGTGGTGGTTTTTCGTCATACTGTCCGTCAGTCTGAGCGTCTGTGCGTCTGTGCGTCCGTGCGTCCATCTGTACACATTTCCACTGCCCAAGCGCGTGAACGGATTTTCTACAAATTTGGTAGAGATGATTTTTACGTAATTTTGAAAGTTAGTTTTTTCTGTTTTTGAATATCTCATCTAGAACGAGTACTTCCCCTACAACATTTTTGAGTTATTCGAGTTTTCTTTCCAAACGATTTGTCAAAAAAAAAATTGGTATGCCATTTTTAAGATACCTTTTCAACATCTAAAAATAAAATTTTGAAAAAAATTCACTGACCCACTATTGCAAAAATAATTTTCAACTAAAAAATTCAAATTATATATTTATTTGTATATATGTATCTCTCAACATTTACACGTACACACATCAGATAACCAAAATCTAAAATTTTCAAGCTAAGTTAGTACATATAATAGCTTTGGACTACAAGAGCAAGGTCGTGCGATCCAGTCGTGCATTTTATTTTAATTGATTTTTAAAAAAATTGTGATTGTTAGCTAGAAAAGAGCTATCTTAGATTTGGTTGACCTCGTATATATTCAAAACTATTAAGCCGACACGGCTTAACAACACTTATTCCACATTTTTAGCATAAGCTAAGACATGAAACCATTTGACTTTATTCATCAATCTTTAGTAACATTTTGAACCGTTATTTAAAAAAAATCACCATAAATTTCAAAATTCCGTAGTTTTTGGGATGTTGCAAAAAACAACTTAAACTTTGAGGAACATATGGAACTTTTATACTCTTGATAGTGGCCAAGTTAATTATGGTTTAAAGACGGCAGTATTCAGTGTAAAACCAACGAAAAAATATATTTTGTGCTTTTCAAAAGGACTGATTGTTATGGATTTTCAACATTTTTTTGTGAAGAATCCAGAAGTCATACAAAAAAATTGGTAATATTGTTGACATTTTTATTCTAAATAAATGGTTTTAGTTAAAAAATTTCATATTTTGGTTTATGCACCAAAAACAACAAAAAAAAAAAAAACAATGTATATCTTCAGACTCGTACTCAGCATTAAAAAAAAACATTAAGTTAGCCATTAAGAGCGCTTTAATTGAACCAAAGAGAGTATTTTTGCAAATCATAAATTTCACTTTGCAATATCTTTGATAAAATGCACTTTATTCCCATCTCATTGATAGTTTTGTAATAAAGTAAATTACAGAAATTTGGCGTTAAATCTAATAAAAAAAAAAAACGGAGTTTTGACATGTTAACATTAGCATATCTCGAAAACGTGAAGTAGCTAGCCAAAATCCTTTAGAATAGTACAGTTTTGTTTGAAAGTGTTTTTCGTTGCAGACCAGGGTTATTTAATGCTCAGTACCTACTGTGAACGTACAGAAAACGATAGAGTATTAATTCCGGCATTTATAAATGAAATCAATGGTCACAAACTTCCCACCATAAACGTATATTTTTTTTTCGAGTAAAAAAAAAAAATATCCGACTTTTGCATTCTATTGTCACGCTCTTTAACTCTCGAATAGAAAACATTGTGAATTGTCACAAATTCCATTTTTCTTTTTTCAATTTGACATGTTTATCGACAATTTATCTCGATGCAAATGTGACAGAACGTATAGACTCTAGGCTCTTATATAGTAATAATACCTTTCAAAAGAAAAACAACCGACTTCAAATTCAAGATTTTTGATATTTTCTAATAGATTCCATTGTCAAAACTAGATCAAATTTAAAAATAGAACCCAATGGAGACAATCAGCTTTCAAATACAAAAAGAATCATCAAAATCGATCCACCTAGTCAAAAGTTTTGAGCTAAAAAACAAAACAAAAAACACAGTCCAATTGATAACCTCCTCTTTTTATGAAATCGTTTAAAAATTTCAATAGAAACGGTAACAGGCAACTATTTCATATCAATTTAATTTAACTTAAAAGAAAACTAAATTTACTCCTAACTGTATATGTAATTAAGTATGCGCTTTTTTAATTGACGATAGGTTGCGTCCAGTAATTTGTTATATCAATGTAACCAATTGGCCATCACAAAGAAAATCTACTCTTTAAAACATCAAATAATGAAACTTGCACAAAAAGACCTAGGATAGTTGAGTTCGAGGACACTAAAAACCTGTCCTCTTTGTCCTATGAATTGAAATTTAATTAAGAACCTTTATTTCCCTGTTTTACACTGCTGATTTTTACTTTCACGTTTAAATAAAATTATACAAAAAAAGAATATAAAATAAAATAAGGCCAAAGCAAAAATTCAGAACAAAAAAAATTCTCATGTTTCAAATGAAATTCAAATTAATCAAAAAAAAAAAAGAAGAGAGTTTCCGGGTGACTAAATGTGTCAAAAAAAATCCATTTTTTTTCTGTTGTCAAAGAGATAGAGCATCACTCTATGGATGTCAACTTATTAAACACCACTAACGCAAAACTTTCCTCTTCAGTCACATTTTTCAGTTACAGTTTTACAGTTATGTGAGTATAGAAAGTCCGCATCACACAATACCCAATGTCAAAAGAATGAAAAACGCACTACAATTTATCACAGCGTTGCATCAATCCTTCCATTACATGGTAAAAATTTAATATACAACTTTTTTTTTTCATTTTTTTTTCTATGTGTGTAATTGTCTCTATGCCACACTATTCTACCCCGCCACACCATAACATTCCAACCATAGCAATGCCCAAGGATATAACAGGAATGCATCATTCACAAAATGGGTTGGTATAGCTAGACCTAGCATAGAAATACACACACACACGGGAAGATGGAAGTGCAAGGAATATCCTGGCTGTCCCCATCGTCCACATGTGTGCCACTAAGTCGTGCAAATGATTTATGTCTTTAATATGTGGACTTTGGTCGTAAAAATGTCTACTTGCAGTCTATATGGCTAAGGCCAGGCGACATTTCTTCATTTCTTTTGCTCGCTAACGCCATCCACCAACAACGTCCAGCATAAGGAGAAGAGTATAAAAAAAAGTCTAAAAAGAAATTAGAAAAGAGCTCCAACAGGCAACAGAAAGAAAGAGAGAGAGAGAGAGAGAGAGAGAGAGAGAGAGAGGGTAAGGGTAGCATCAGGACTCAGGAGCAGCAGACACATTGGCTTTTGCAAAATTATAGACAGAAATTGAATGACGGAAGACATCAGCCTATAATCCCTGGATCTAAGCTTGTTATTGTTGTACATAACGCTTGTTGGAGCTTAGAATTAAGGACGGATGCGACAAAAAGGTATTAAAAGTTTGACATAAATGACAAAAGACACAAGTTATGGCTAACCGTTTCGGTTTGCCATTTAAACATAAACATACATCTTATACCTACAACAGCACGTCGATCAAAAGTATTAAAACTTTCTGACAGTCTCTAAGATCCAAAACATCCCTATTGATGTATAATAGGGACTGTCGAATCGAAGGCCTAAGGTAATTATTCAGCTTGAATTTGTTCACGTTCGTTGTAGTGGGGGCGGGCTGGGAGCGAAAGTAAAGTAAAAGAAAGAGAAACCTTGCATTTAAATTGCCTTATTTAATATTTTTTTTTGTGAGATAGTCTTTAGTTCCGGCTATTTTCTTATAGGCAATCCATAGCTCATTACCTATGTAAATTGGTTTAAATAGAAGATGCATAGCATATAATATGGTGTCTATTTTAGTTTGTGGTTTGTCCTCAGGTAGATACTTTTAACTTTAATTCATTTATTTATCATTTCGAAATTTCCTTAAAATACGAAATTTGATAGTTTTAAGTAGGCGACAATCAACAAATTAAATTATTGTATACCTACGCAAAACGCAACTAGTTTTTTTTTTTTTTTTTAATTTTATTTCGGAGTGAGCAGTACATTTACTTTATCTTTGACATCTCTGCTTCTATGAGTAAAAGATATTTATTTTGTAGACCACCTGAAGCTACACACAACAAAAGAGGCAATTTACTTTTCACAAAATTTACATCCCCCCATCAATCATCGGTATCAGTTTTAGCCGCAAGGAAATTTTAAGGGATCTTATAAAGTCATACCCCTTTTTCCTATTATTTCAGCATGAATTGTTTTTCTTGATAATGTAAAAAAATAAAGATATGGAAATTAGTTTATTTATTAAGTGATGGAGTATAAGAAGGAATGATGATTTTTTTTTGCATTCCAACAAAATTTAACAGACTTTTAAAAAATTTTAAAAATAAAATGCACGGATTTAGATGTTAAAGTCTCTTATAGCCCGGGAGGCAGCGTTAATTTTTACTAAATCATTAAGTGGCGATAAATTTGCAAATTATAGTTCTCCAGGAGTCATTTAAGGATCTGCAAGTCAGCTGCTCGAGTAGTGGTGGGTGTTGCCGTGAGAGGGCGTCGAATTTGTAAAAAAAAAATGAAGTCATTTCGTGACGGCTCAAACTTTTACAGCACGTTCCATACATCGCACAGGTCTCGAAAACACCAGTCAGCTGTAATGCCAGTGGTGGAATCATCGTCAACTGGGGCCTTAAAGTTTGGGGGCGCACATTGAATATGAGGCTCTCATAATTAAAATTTAAGTCTAAAGACGAGACGGTCACTTCACCACTATATGAAAAGTTTGTGACTGCTTTTTAATAGTATATACTTCAAGCCACTCGTAGACACCAAAAATATGTGAATTAAGATCAGTTGTCCCCAGGTTTTGGTACTCAAAACTACCTTTTTACATATACTGAGTGTTGGCCCTGTTGAAACGTTCATAGATGACGATCATTGCACCACACTTTTTATAGTATATACACTCCGCAAGCTACTCAAACGCATCAAAAACATTTGAGTGAAAAATCAATCTTGAGGGTCAAAAGTACTTTTTTACTACTTTTCACATATTGAGTCGATCTTTTTAAACTAGCACAGCTGACGATCATTCCACATCTACCTTTAGATCATATATTCTTTTTTTAATTTTATATAAGCTCCAAACTACTCGTTGATAATAAAAATTACTGGGTCAAAATCAGTTTTAATTGAGTTTTCAGCCTTTAAAGTACCTTTTCACTACTTTTCATATACTGAGTGAAGGTCTTTCTTAGATACTTTGAAGGACGAACACACGAGGAAAACTAATTTCGTCCAAAATGTTTTTAGTGTTTTAGAGTAGTTTGGATTGTAATATAAAATAAAAATAACTATAAGATCAAAAAAAAGATAGTGGTGAAATAGTCGTCAGCTGCGCAATTAAAATAAAATGCACGACTGGGTCACACGTACTTGCTCTTAGAGTCAAAGTTGCTGCGGATGCTAAAGCTTCATATATAAAGTTTTTAATTTTATAAGAATTGAGAACATAAACATAAAATTTATAACTAAAATGACTTAAATAACTTCTTAAATTGTTTTGATCTCAAAACTAAGTATGCCATTTGATTTTGTTAAAAAAGATTCATTTTTAGAAAAAAAAATTGAAAATCGTTAGAGCCGTTTAAAAAAAAAAATACACAAAAGAATACTGCTTGTTTCTCTGCGGTGCGGTTATACTCCTTTTAAGAATTGGCAAGAACTTGCTTTGAAACATGGTGTTTCTTTAAATTTAAGTCCAAACAATGTAGAAGAATGGCAGAATATTTTCTATGATTGCATTGCGAAAGTAGACGAACGGAGGTATCAGATGCATATTGCTAAGGCTAGGGAGTCTACTTCTGGGGCTATATATAAAAATTTAAATTTAAATCTAGGAGAAAAGAATTATTTTAGAAGGGAGCTTTCTGTATCTGATATGAGCCTTATATTTAAAGTCAGAACGGAAATATTTGAACTTAATTTTAGACCTTATCGCAGTGATCATCATCATCATCATCGGCTCGACAACCGGGGTCCGGTCGTGGCCTCTTTCAACAAGTCTCTCCACCTATCCCGGTCTCGAGCCGACGCCATCCAGTTGCGCACCCCAAGGCTTCGGGCGTCCTGGTCTACGCCATCTCTCCAGCGCAAACATGGTCTATCACGCTGCCGTCTACCATAGGATGTACCACAAAAGACTTTCCGAGCAGGTTCCTCTTCGCTCATACGAGCTAGGAGCCCTGCCCACCGGAGTCTTCCGAGCTTAATTTTGGTCACTATGTCTGCTTCAAGGTAGATTGCGTACAACTCATGATTGTACCGTCTCCGGACTCGTCCTTCCTCACATATGAGGCCAACAATTCTCCGTATGACTTTTCTCTCGAACGCGGCTAATAGGTCACAGTGCCTTTTGCTAAGCACCCAAGTCTCGGATCCATATATGTATGAGCACTGGCAGGACCATGGTTCTGTACAGCAGCAGTTTTGAAGTTATGGTTAGATTTCTGGATTTGAATAGCTTTGGCAGACTGTAGTTGACGATGGTCCCTCTTGTTGCCGTGCCAGAGTCACGGATTGCTTTCTCCAACGCCAGGTTGAAGAGGAGGCAGGCCAAACCATCCCCTTGTCGGAGTCCATTAAAGATGCTGATTGGTCTGGATAGCAATCCGGCTATTTTTAACTTGGCTTGTTACGTTGGTCATGGTCAACCTACATAGTCGTGTCAATTTATTTGGGATGCCGAATTCTCTCATGGCTTTGTAAAGTTCTACCCTGGCTATGCTATAATTGTGTTTTAGCTAAACTAAAAGCCAGTTTTTTTTAAATTAAAATTAATTTTAACATTTTTCGTTTTAGCTAAACTAAAAGCCCTATTATATTCTATATCTTGCATTTTTTTTTTGTTGAATATTTTTTTTTTTAGTATTTACTTTTTATTTTAAAATTGTAATAAAATATGTAAAACTGCAAAATTTTAATATTTTCATCAAATAGTATTTTTAAATTATTAAAATTTTACTTTTTATTTAACTTTTTGATCACTTTAATTATAATTTATTGCTCATTACTTAAATTTGTATATAAAGTTTAATTTACTTAAATTTGTAATCTCTTAATGTAATTTTTTTTTTAGAAAATGACAGACGGCTTAAGAGCGATGCTTTATAATCTTTTAAAAAAATTGTAATAATTTATTATTTTAATCAACAATAAAGATCTAATCTAATCTAATCTAATCTAAGAAAAATTATTTTTTGTGTACAAAAAAAAAATCATTCATGCGTTTTCGAAAAATTGATTTTTGAATTAATACAAAAATTTTGTTTTCCAAAATTTTGATATGAAATTACTTGAAAATTGTCGAGAACCTCTTGTGCAAAAATTGTCATCGAAATCTGTGGAATTGCTTACGAGAAAATCAGAAAAGAGAAAAACGGCTCTATGGTATTTTTTTTATTTCAAAAGTACGACCTTGCTTGTTGTATTACACATAAAAATTTTAATCAAAATCGTTAGAGCCGAAGTTAGATACAGACAGACTGACAGACAGACAGACAGAATTGTCGGACCCACTTTATTCTCATTCTCTATCATCGTAATGTCATGTTTGATTGTTATCTCAATTTTTTTTTTTTGTACGAATGCATAACTTGATATAGGTACCTATATCGCAAGTAAAAACGAGGATTTAAGAAAGTATACTATAAGTGATTCTATTCAAGTGTTAAGGACTGTATATTATGGCAAATAAAAAAGTTTCTTATTTTGTAAAATACCTTCCATGCTTACATTGTAACAACTGTTCAATGATTACTAATCTAATTTCATACTTTAAAAACTATCGTATAAAAAAACATTTCAAAAAGTAATATCAATTCTTTTCTGTTGGATAACGGTATTTAATAAAATAATAACTTCCGCGAAACTATATAACTATACAATGCATTCCTATTCCATTTTACATAAATATTGGTGCATTTATTACGCATCCTTCACTCGAATTTCAAATGAAATGATCGTTAATATCAAAAAAAAAACTCTATCAAATTCTATTGAAAATGTTTGAAATTTTTAATATTAATGTCGCAATTTCATCTACAACAAGTACCTACTGACATCCTCTTCCTCATAATTTCATCATATCCGAGTATGTCAGAATGTGTAGTGTATATACATACACATAATATATTTTTCATGTTGTTCAACTATTTTGGAACATAATACACAAAACGCCGATGGATAAAATCAATTTATCTAAAAACAATAGAAGATAACTAAATCGTTTGCCTAATCACCCACCGGCTATTAAAATAAACAAAATAATCCAATTAAATTTTACAATGACAAGACTGCTGTCCTCTTTTATATTAATATATTGCAGCATATACAGATACACCTATAGGTATACCTACACAATATTTACAATCCATAGATATAAAAAGTTTTGAGTCATCAATGCATCCAACAGCCAACACTCAATCACACATCATCCTTTTTGCCAGGAATATGTGTATGTTGTCCCTGCAGCCATGTTTCATTTTCAAACAGCACAGGCAATATAAGTAGTCCTGGCTGAGCTATGCTATTATGATATTTTAAGGTCTATTCGATTAAGCAATTGCCAGAGGCAGTACAATGTTCAATGTTCACAATTTCACATTAATTATAGGTATGTACGACTTAAATGAATGACATGATGATGTGTACGAAACAGCAGGGTTTCAATATTCGTTGCAAATAATCTCTCTCTTTATCTAAAAAAAATTGGCTTGCAGACATTTGAGGACTTCATATACCAAGAAAAAGATTTATGGCTATGTAATAATTAAAATATTACAGTTTGGCAAATTTAAATCAATTTCAAATACATTATGTATTTGTATATGCTTGGGGCAAACCCCCGAAAATGACCATTGGCCGAAAAAGAGACCAAACCCCGAAATGTCATTTCACAAACGACCAAACCCCAAAATTCAAAGTTCGGTCATTCTTAAAACGACGAAATTGGGAAATTTTATTTCAGAAATGATGAAACCCTGAATTAGTGGTTTGGATTGATTTACTGTGGCTCAGTTGCCGGGGTAACGTTTGCCGTGGAATTTTTAAGTAATGCCAATTTGGTTTCCATTAGTTTTTGTATGATTTTAAACCGGTATGTTGGTGTAGGTAATTGTTTATTCTCATGATTTCGAGTGATCTAATATAGTTTTAAACGAAGTGATTTGTTTACGGAAAGGAATTTCAATCAAGAAAAAGTTTGCATACACCCAACCCCAAATTCTATTAGTTGAGTAAATAAAGCTTAAAAGTAAACATTAAATATCTCAGAACTAGAAAAAATCACTTCGATTTAGATGATATATTTTTCAAATGTTGGTATTCAAAGTCACTATAAAAGTTAACGATTAAAAATTGCCGTTATTATGTTTTTATTCCAGTACTTTGTATTTTATACAATATTTTTGGTTTTTCCATCTGGAGCAGAGACAAAGTTAGAAAAAACAATTCACAACGTGGAAAAGATTGTAAAATTGCAGAAAAAAGTGTTTAAAGTCGAAGAAAAAACGTGAAAACTAAGAAGTCGTTGAACAAGTAAGGTTGAAAATAAATGGGAGGAAATCGCGGAAAAAATCGTGGAAAACTCGTTTTCCATATTTCATTTACCACTATTCCGTGGTTTATACCACGGTAGCCTGTGAATTTCATATTTTTTTCTACGACTTTACACACTCTTCCCACGACTTTTCATGTTTTTTTTTCTGGGAGTATCTTCGTTTTTCGTTACGCTTATGATGCTTTTTTTATTGAGCTTGCGCCTTTTTCTTCTTGTACACCAGTTTGGTTATTTCGACTGAGAACGTACAGTTTGTTTTTTTTTTTTTTTTGTAGTGAAAAACTTCAAATTAAACGTTTTAATTCAAATAATGCTTAATTATAATACATTTTAAAGAGAGAAAAAAAAAAATCATATTTATGCTGATTATTTCTTTACATCGATCACCTTTGTCAAACCCCGGAACCTGAGACTGGCCACTGGCCAGGGTACCTTTTCTATTCATACTAACTGAGATATGCCCCCAGGACCGTTCGACAACGAACGTACGGTGATGGCGAGAACCTCTGAGATGGATGCCTTAAAGGGGTCGGCTGGTACAATTGTGGCTGCTACTGGCTGCTTCCTCTGCGACCTGGCAGATTATTGAGTGCCTCTTCCCACAGTATCGCTCATGGATGCCACTTGGCTTAGTTGGGCGGCATAGTTGGCTGGTACTGGTTGGCGAGCCGCTGAAGGAAATCCGTTATGACAATCGCAGACAACATCGACCGCGTCTTCGACAGTCTGAGGCCAGAGTATAGGTTGTACATACACCGATCAGACTAAGACTCCTCGCTGAGGAATTCGAATCAATTAAAAATGATAAAGACAACATAGAAACTCACAAAGGGGCCATAAGCAAACCTGGCCCAGGCCCAGCTCCCAAAGAAGTGAGATCAGAAGCTAAAGGCCCACTATACATGCAAACTACCTACTCCGTCCCCGAAATGCCAAGACCGATAGGCAGCCAGCTGAATTCGCGAGCACCAGCAGTTGCCCACGCCAGCACCGAAAGCGGCGCCCAAGTACAACCCCGCGATACCGCTGCTTCCCAGGAAAGATCCCCAATACTCCGGTCGTTTTACCTTAAGCTATGAAGCAGAGGTTATGAATACGGTCCGGAAGTGGGGGCTAATGTTGTCTTTATCGGCGGGAGTTTCGGTAGTTGGAATTTCGTCATCTCGTTTTTCCACAATGCTTTCCCAATGGGAGCACAGGTTCTGGGTTGAACCATGGTCACGGTTTTTCTTGAGATGTTGGCTCAAACGCTTCCTTAGTTTTGGCACATTGCCGGTCGTGTCTAGGTTTCGGGCCCCAAGCGTTTCGATGAGCTCCGTCTTCTTCAGGAAGTATATAAATCCCAAGTTCTTATAAGGATTTAGATGGTGCTTGTCTTCATTTTCGGAGGCCGACATGGTGCGGTAGCAGGCAGTAGTTCTGGGTGGTCAAACGGTAACTGGTAAACGGCGGTCTGCGGCACTTGTCGTAGGTAAGAAATGAAATGTCAGGAGAGGTTGGCGGGTGAAGTTGTAGACTGGTGATCGGAGGTCGGCGATTTGTGTAGAAGAACTTTACGATTGTGAAGCGGTCGCTGGCTTGGTTTCGGTGTAAGGCGGTCGATGGTTTGGTTATGGTGTAAGGCGGTCGGAGGTTTGGTTACGGTGTACGGCGGCGGTCGGAGGTTTTGTTACGGTGTACGGCGGTGGTACCTTTCGAAGATTCCGGTCTGTTCTCGGTCGGAGTTTTGGTTGAAACTCTATGGTGCCTGCTCGGGCGCCAATTTGTGATGCTTTTTTTTATCGAGTTTTCGCCTTTTTCTTCTTGTATACCAGATTGGTACGTTCGACTGAGAAGCTAAAGACTGATTTTTTAACAATTTTACACTTCCCGATATAACGATTGCGGTAGAAACCAAGTGTGAATTGTGAAAAACAAACAACCCTAATGATGATGATTGGGTATAACTCGTCCACATACTATCTGATCACGTATGTGTTGTTGTCATTTGATTGGTTGGTTAGAAATTGAACAGGGTTCGGAATTCACAGGGTTCGGACGGTGAAATTGATGTGAATATTGGAAAGGAGTGACACATTAATTTATATAGTTAAATTATTTGTTGTTGCCGATTGTTTGGTCGGATTGCACGGGGTTCGGATGGTGCGGATTTTATTCGGGATGGAAAGGTAAGGATTCGGTGAAAAGGTAATTGTAACGCTTCGTTACAAGGTATAAGGCAAATGCTTCTTCTAGTGGTACTTAGTACTTTTTCATGACACTCGTTTTTAGTTTTATCAAATGGTATTCCACCATTCTTTCTGTGGCATTAAACAATTCACATCACATCACCATCGAAGAAATTACTAGCGCTTTTTTCCTGACTACCAATTCACAACATGCTATTTTCTGTGATATTCCATGACCTATCACTAGTATTCCACACTTTTTTCACGATATTCTATACAAAAATTAGATTTATATTTTTTAATTTGTCTGTTTTTCCTTATAAAAATCATCGAAATTGGTCGATCCGTTCTTGAGTTTATGCGAGACTTACTCACGATGATTGATTTTTATATAATAGAGAAAAATATAAATTTTGTTTTCCTTTGTAAACATTATGTCTCGCTTGATAATCAAGAAAAGATAGGAAATTAAGAATGGAGAAAGTGAAACAAAAATTATGGTAAACTGGGGAACATTAGTTAGTGTGAAATACCGAATGCCAGCATATCAATTGTTTTTTTTTGGAGTTCTGCTCGTATCCGCTATTATAGTTCAATTGTTCCTCATAGTTTTCCAAAATAGTTCTGTTCAAATTCGGCCAAAATTCAAATAAAAAAAGTCGAAATACTGGCATTTTTCTAAGAGTTCCAGTTTATTTATCGATCTCATATAAGATAGACCTAATGTCCTTACAATATAATTCGGGGAAAATTTGTTTTTAATTAGTTCGATTTTTCAAAACTATCCGTAAACGACCTTGATATGGCTACTATAATAAGCAACAAAATACAAACTTCACTTTTATTTGATGTAGAGGTTCGGTTCAGTTACTTTTTTTTTAATTTGACGAAGAAGCATTAAACAAATAATAAAAACGAAGTTATATTTTTATTCTAGTAAGAGGTGGACAGCTTTACAGATCAGTAGATTCAAAATGCAAATAAAAGATTATTTCATTCTTTCCCGGCATTTCATTCAAACAACATAGGATAACTCTAGTTTAAGATAAATTCGAGTTTAAAAACGACTATGAATATCTGCCTCCCTCTATTTCTTGGTGGTTTATTCTAGGTACGACGTGAACAGAACATGCTTACGTCATCATGCTACGAAGAATAATCACATAACCATGTCAAAGCAAATACATGCATCCGTCCGCGATCCCTCCACCCTGTGTTCCTTTTAATCACACGTCCAAACGACCAAAGAGTAAATAACAACAACAAAAAATAAACTACGGCCTTAAAGTCCTTCACTAAGGAAATAGAAACATGGTGTGCGCAACAATTTTATCCCTTTTAGAACCTGCATGTCGCTGTAATGGAATATTTATGTCTGTACAAAAAAAAAAAAATCAAAAAAAAAAATACACCATATAACACATCTCATTAATATTCATATTGCAACCCATTAATACAACACTCACTATCCAACATTTCGAAAAAGGGGAGACTTGGATACCTTTACAGACGTATAAAGTATACACGTGTATGTGGAGTGAAGGTATAATAAAAACAGTATCCTCTTCACTACCCACTGCCATGCGACTAGAACGGTAGAAGGACACGCTGCAAATAAAAAGGCATTAGGAACAGAAAAATGTATTCGCACACAACATCACTTTGGGAAAAGGACGAGAACGAGAAATATGGGCAGCTGTATGATGTGAGCAAAAAAAAAAAAAAATAGGTGAATACGGAAAACTACGGTGACGTCTAAGTGTCACATAACGAGCGCCAGGTACAACTGCTTTCAAAGGACTAAACAACATAAATAGTGTCGGGGATGGGTGTATACGATGAGTGTACCGATGTAAGTTGCTTGCATGACAGTTGTATGCAAATTAGTGGTGTAGCGTGACCCACGCATAATGCTAATGTGTAACCATTTAGATGCGATACTATAACTGAGTTATGGGCCCCCCTTGTCCATCCCACTTCGAATGACATAATAAGCCCCGGAATGAGTATACAGCAACAGCAGGATGAAATTTAAATTAAAATCAAAGTTGTTACTGCGTCGCGTCGCCCGCCGTCTCCATCGTCGCGTCAGTCGTCGTATCGTCGTCAAGCTTTCGACTGAGAATGGTCAAAAGGGGGGAGGAGAGGAACACAGGAACACAAGAATGGTGAAGAAATAAAAACAGAGTAGGTGTGTGCTATGGTGGTTTAAGAAATGAACGAAGTGTAAGGAATAAATTTCCCAAAGCGGAAATTAAGATGCTTAAAGAAACTTGAGCTGAGAGAGTTAAGCAAGAGACGCACAAGAAGAAGTTAAGGAAATCTCACTCAGACCTGCAGCAGGAGTCATTTCCGCTTGGCAGTATAAAATAATTGCTTTAAAAAAAAAGGATAATAATGGAACAACGTTCTTATGCGGATTTGTGCTTATATAGATGAAAACAGAAAAGGGGCAGTCTAGCAGATGAATTGATGAATTTATTTTTGGTTGATTAGCAATGCATACAATTATTATTATTATAGTATTGGTGAAGTTTTTGCCGATCAATATCCGTAGATTGTTTTTAGGACTTTAATAGTGCTAATGGAGGTTTAGGAAATTAATCTGATTATTAATTAAAATTTTTAAAAACGGAAGTTTAAGGAAATACTTATTCAATAAGAATTGATAATATTTTTGAAGTATAATGCTTCTTTCTTTTATAAAAATATTCAACCAATAATAACACTTTTTCATTTGTTACTGTTTTTTTTCACACAGACACTATAAGTAGGTAAACAGTAACAACAAGCTAAGATTAGACGATTTATTAATATACTCACAAATTTAATTTGTGTTCAGCATAAGTACTCAAATTCCTTACAAATCCTCAGATAAAATCCATTTTTGTGTGTTACAAACATTTGTGGTTCAGACTGTTTTTAAATTTTTCGACAAAAACTTAATTTTTTGTTCTAAAATACATTAAAAAAAAAAAAAAAAAATCCAAACAAAAATAACAACAAGAAAGAAAATAAGAAAAAAAAGGATGAAAGGAAAAAACTAGAAAAATTACGAGGGCGGGTCAATAAGTCCGTGACTTTTGGAATAAAACAGAGATTATTTCATAGCCCAATTCATGAATTTTTGCCATGGCAACTACACATATGTGTGCACCCTTGCCATAACTTTATTGGCTGACAAACCCACCTTGGCCTTCTTTGGCGCCGATTCACGCTTAGAAACCCACTGTTTGGACTGTTGTTTGGTCTCTGGTGTGTTGTGATACAGAATCCATGTTTTGTCCACGGTTACAAAACGGCGCAAAAACTCCTCCATATTGCGATTAAACAACGCCAAACCTTCCCGTGAAGTTGTTACACGATTGCGTTTGTGGTCGACTGTCAGCAAACGCGGCACCCATCTTGCGGAAAGCTTTCTCATGCCCAAGTGATCATTCAAAATTGAAACCACTGAGCCATGCGAGATCCCTACGGCTTCCACAATCTCTCGCACTTTCAATCTATGGTCGGCCAACACCATATCGTGATTTTTTTCGATTGTTTCGGGTGTGTGAAAAATTAATAAATTATTGTGAAAAGTGAAACTTTGTTCTGGTTTGTAGTTTCAAAACATCGTCTATTTCTCTATGAATAAGCATTCGCATCCTTTGCAACGATGACATAGTTATCAAATAACTGAGGTATTGGGGTTCATGATTGAGGAGTATCTTTGATATGTTTTACCTATACAGCTATGTTTTTTGTGATTGTTCCATGTTAGAGTTTGGTTGACTTAGATTTTTAGCGGTTTCAACATATTCAATTGGGGAGGAAAGCAATAAAGGTCAACAACTTTCTTTGAAATCACAAGGGTTACCCAAAATCCTGAAAACCCGAAAACCCTAAATCCAGGAAACCCAAAATCCCGAAATTGTAATCACGAAAAATTCTATAAAATATAAAATTGACGCAAATGTTTCATTTTATAGAATTTTTCGGGACTCTGATTTTGGACAAATAATAAATGATGTTAACAAGTAAACAAATTGAATAACTAAACAATGAAGGAAAAAACAACGTAAAATAAAAAAAAATTGATTCACAGTGAAATCAATATGATTTGGCTTAAAGTTGAAAAAGAGCGAAAGAATTGTCTGCTGGTTTCTGCTCCTTGGAAAACCAGATCAAACATTTTTTTTTTTTTTTTTAAATGATTTTTTAATTTTTGTTCAATAAAATTTTCAAATTTTAAGCATTGACATATTTAAAAAAAAAAAAAAATAATTTCATTACGAGATTTTGGGCTTTGTCGATTTTGGGTTTTCGGGATTCTGGATCTGAAAATCCTGAAAGATTTTGGGTTTTCTGGTTTTTAAGCTTTCTGGATTTTGGAATTTGGGATCTCTTAATATTTTGTTAATTTCTCCCCCAAGTTGCGACACACTGTCAAGTTTTATTGTTATTATTTTTACAAAATGTTAAAATAGCTTAAATTTAGATAATCTTGATTATATACAATTTAATCTCTCAAGTGTTAGTCACTCGTACTTAATTAACACGCATATTAAAGAATATACTCGTACTTACCTAATTAACACTTTCTTCCCATATCTATCCAGAATCCAACCTTAAATATTATAAAAGACCTTACACTTTCCAATTTAAATTTATGTATACAAAAAAAAAAAAAACAAAAACAAAAGTGATTGATAAGAGGTAATTAATCTTCACACTTCGAGTGAGAAAACATGCTTATCCACAACTCAAATAGTGATATTTCGAAAGGATAGATGAGCTGATGTCAGCGAAAAGCAACACAATAACACAAACACACAAAAATAACAACAACAACAAAAAAAACGTACCTATACGTAATTCGCGAAGGTAAACATTCTCCTTGTGTTCAAATTGTAGCCATAGCAAGTATGGTATACGAATCCCTACCACTGAACTGCAGATACCTGTGTACTCGTAGTTGGCATCTGATGTTTTTGGCATGTTTCCCTGTACTCAATAGAAGTTCTATACATAGCACTTAGCCAGGATTCAGGATAGAAGATGGTTGACAGCCAAAAGTGCCACGTATGATGAATGAATTTCGGTATTGATTAGTTTGCTGATGTGTGGCTAAAAGGATTTGAAAAACACACACATGAAAGAATTCCCAGAGTCTCAGGTGAGAAAAAGTTGCACAAAAGTTTTTGTCAATTTCACTCAAACAAAAAATGAAAAAAAAAAAAAACAAAAACCAAAATGATGTGAAAACAAAAACTGTCAAATCGGAAAAGAAATTGGGAATTTAAAATTGGACCGTTTTCAGATCGAATTTCGTTAAGTTTTGTTTTTTTGTATTTAAAATACATTTTTTTGTGCAATTTTTGCAGAATTTTTATGCCAAAAAACACACTAATATTAAAAAAGGTCAAACATTTCAAAATATCAAAGACAACGGAACATGCCAACTCATACAGAATTAAATTAGAGTGTTGTACATAATTTAAGCAATTCAAACTGAGACGAGCAGACGTCAGTCGAGTGGATTTTCTTTTAGGAGATTGCTGTCTTATAAAAACGTCTGTGAAGGTTATATAGTTGTTATCCTTTACTTTTCATTCCAACTCTGGCAGATACCTTCATTCGAGAAAGCTATAAAAATGTTTTTACGATTAACTTTAAAAATGCAATCCAAACCATATTTTGATGGTCTTTTGTCTTGGGGAGGGAAATTTTGCTGATTCACATTTATATGCACTTTGAAGTCATAAAAACAATGTTATCCGAAAAAAAAGGAGAACAAAATTGTGCGATGCAGGAGATAAACATGACTCATTTTTTATTCATTGAACATTTTTAAACTACCAAAAGGGATAGAAAAGAAGTTTAAAATTATATTTTGTTGTAAAAATGACTTTCTTTTGGTTTACACACATGATCCACTGTTGAGTAGATTTTATTCAGCTCTATTCTTAACAATACTTTCCCGGGAATTTGTATTAATTTCCCAACTATCTTATTACAAACGAAAAACCTCCGGGAGTTTGGTCCTCTTTCACTTTCCCTTATTATAAACATTCTTCGAAGGGAGGAAACAATTCTCAGGGAAAAAAGTAGGCATTCTAAATGTCAAGAAGAGAGAACATTTGACGCACAGACGGAATGTTGGTTTTGATTAAAACCTCAAATTTTTTTTCACACGAAACTAATAAAGTGTGATTTTTTAAGAGGCTTAGAACTTAAAAAAAAAAAACACAAAAAGTTCAAAAAAATGAATGAAATATTTATTTGAATCGATAGTTTGAACTTTGCAATTTAATGTTTAAAGATAATTTCATGCAAATGTTGACCGCGGCTGCGTCTCAGGTAGCCCATCCGCTGAGTCCAATTTTTTCATACTCTTTCACACATATCGGCCGGTATCTCACGAATGAATCCATGGATGTTGGCTTCCCTATAGACATTAGCCTTGACATACCCCCACAAAAAATAATCTAATGGTGTCAAATCGCACGATCTAGGCGGCCAATTGACCGGCCCGAAACGTGAAATTAACTGTTCACCAAACTCACCTCGCAATTGCTCCATTGTTTCGCGTGCTGTGTGGCATGTGGCACCGTCTTGTTGAAACCACATATCATGCAAGTCAAGAACTTCCACTACGCACAGTACGTTAACGTGTTGGTGGTTTAATGTCCAACAAAGTAAATTTAATGCGAAATTTGGTCACAATCTTCCGAGTAGACTGCTCAAAAGGTCGAGAATGCCGACCATAAAATGGAAGCAGCGCGCGATGAACATTTTGAACCGAGCACGAATTTTGATAGTAAAATTCAATAATTTGCAAGCGCTGTTCATTTGTAAGACGATCCATGGTTAAATTGCAAACCAAACTGAAGCTGTTTGACAGTGACACAAGGTACTAAACACACGTCAGCTGTCAAAACCAGTGTTGCCAAAACCAAACCAGCTAAAAAATCACCCGTTACTTTCCCTTTAGAGCAAGTAAAAATATTTTTTTTATAAATGACAGACCAAAAAAACAAAATTGTTTTTTTATATAGAATAAGAGCACATAATCTACAACTTTTTGCAAGAACACTTTTCTATAGGACTCACCGTTGAGAACAAATAAGCCAAAAACCGTTATTTTCGACATTTGACACATTTTCATATCGCGTTATTTTTTAAACGACTGCTCGTATAAAAAAAATGTCACAACGTGATTTTAGGGAATCATAAGACCTTTTTTATAGCTTCCCCCCGTTTTGAAGTTAAATACGAAAAACCAACATTTTCATCATTCAACCTTGTCTATTTTGTCCAGACTACTAGTATGAACTGGTTAAAAGAAAACATAAAATAATTCTATAAGTAGATTTCAGATTTTAGCTTTGTATTTGGTTCAGTGATAAAACTCGTTCCTCCACTCATGAAGTTTATAGGTGTTAGTCGTGCCTTCGGAAAGTTTTAAGATTTGATGAAAAAATTGTAAATGCTAATGCTGAACGCTGACATCAATTTACCTACGTTAAACGAGACAATTATTGATAAAAAAATATTCCTAAGATAAATGCTGAGCAGGTTGAAAGATACTCATTTTCCAAAAGAATCAGCCAAATTCTAAACATTCTCCCGGAAAAGTAATCCCCAGGATATGTGTTCTCACGTCCCTTATTTTGGCGGACACTTTGTGGAGGAATCAAAAAAGTTTAATCCAAGTAATTCAAGCTAATTAAATGCGCAACATGGTTAGGTTAGGTTAGGTTAAGGTGGCTGTCGGGAAAACTGCTGACACACCTAGGCCAATAATAGGCCCATTGTGATACCACATAAAAAAAAAAGTAAAGGAAGTTCCTTTAATTAAACCAGTTGGAGCTTTTAATAAACCGATGGAGACTGTGAATGTCAATCTTAATGAAGTCGCTTATATCTTCAAAGAAATATTCACCTAAGTGAATTTTGCGTCGTTGGGATAGAGCGGGGCATGAACAGAGAAGGGTTGGATTGTTTCTTCTTCCTCCTCGTCCATGCAACTTCTGCAAAAATCGTTAGAGAAGACCCCTAGTCTTCTGGCGTGTATACCTATCATGCAGTGTCCAGTGATGACACCTATTGTGGAGCTAATATGCAGTCTGCTTAGAGACAACAAGCACTTAGAACGCTTCGGATCTAGTACTGGCCAGATCTGTTTAGTCCTTATGCAAGTGGAGGTATTGGTCCATCTGTTGTTTGTCATCGTAATAGCATCCTGTTTTAGCATAAGTTTACATGTAGCGATAGGTATTTCAATATTCACCTTGTTAGGTAAAATTGGACTTACGGTTCCTTTTCTGGCTAGTTCGTCGGCTTTGCAGTTACCTGGAATGTCTCTGTGTCCCGGCACCCAGAAAAGGTGAATGTTGAACTGTTCTGCCATCTCTAAGAGAGACGAACGACAGTTTCGGGCAGTCACAGAGTTTGTGGCAGCTGAACCGAGCGATTTGAGGGCTGCTTGACTATCTGAGAAGATACAAATATTCAATGTGGATATTACGTTTTCTTTGAGCCAGGATAGTACCTCATTGATAGCCAGGATTTCCGCTTGGAACACGCTACAATAGTCAGGAAGACGGAAGCAGAGATTTAGATTAAGTCTTTCTGAATACACTCCGCCACCCACCCCATTTTCGGTTTTTGAACCATCCGTATAGAAATGAATTGCTTCATCATTCAAGAATTCATCGTCATCCCAGGTAGATCTTGGTGGGATGGTGATTTGGAAGTTTTTGCCAAAAACTAGCTGTGGGGTGGTGTAGTCGGAGTGTATTGGTAATGATTTGAATGTATTCAAAATGTTAGTGTGGCCGAACGTATTGTTAGACCATTGGGATATAGATTTGAGACGAATGGCTGTACTCGCGGCCACTTGTTTGCTGTATATATCGAGGGGTGTTAGATTAAGCAACATGTCCAAGGCAGCGGAAAGTGTCAAGCGGAGTGCTCCGCTGATACACATGCACGCTGATCGTTGTACCTTGCTGATTTTGTCCAGAATGTTGCTTTGTCCAAAGCAGTCCACCAAACTGCTACCCCGTAAGTGATAATCGGTCTCACGACCGCTGTGTATAGCCAATGGGTAATGTGTGGGGATAAGCCCCATTTGTTCCCAATTGCTTTTTTGCAAGAGAAAAGTGCCACAGTGGCTTTTCTTACTCTTTCTTGTATATTAGGCTTCCAGCTTAACTTTTTGTCTAAGATTAAGCCTAAATATTTGGCTTGGTCTGAGAAGTTCAGTGGAATACCATTAATTGTTGGAGGGTCTACCTTTGGAATTTTGTATTTTCTAGTGAAGAGGACAAGTTCGGTTTTGTGGGGGTTTACACCTAGACCACATTTGTCTGTCCATTAGAGTAGCTTGTTGAGAGCGGTTTGCATTAAGTCTACAATGATTTGGAGATGCTTCCCTGATACGGCAATGGCAACGTCATCAGCGTATGCAATCACTTTGAACCCTTCCTCTTCCAGGTTAACTAATAGTTCGTTAACTACGATGTTCCATAGAAGTGGGGATAAGACTCCACCCTGTGGTGCGCCTCTGCTGACAGATCTTCTGCCAGAAAAATCTCCTTGTGTTGTAATAATTCTGCTGCTCAACATCAGATTTATCAACTCTCCTATTGAGCTATCAACTTTCAAGCTATTCAGCGCGGTTGTGATTGCAAGATTGCTGACGTTATTGAAAGCGCCTTCGATATCAAGGAATGTGACCAGAGTGTACTCTTTATGGTGAAGGGAATATTCGATGTTGCTTACCAAGGTATGCAGGGCAGTGTATACCGATTTCCCTTTACAATAATTTTGTAGTTCCCATGGTTTTTCAGTTATTGAAGTACCCATTTAAAATTGAAAATTGGTATAAAAATGTGAGGTACAAAATTAATTTTTGAGTAACAAATAAGTTGATATATTAGCAAAAAACAAAAAAATGCATTTTTGTGCATAACTTTGGTAAGAAGATATGTCAGGTGGTGCAATTTTGGGTTTAAGCTTTTCAAATAAACCAATATCGATCCATGAAAAAAAACTGACAAATTCCGGATTAACTGAACTTATATGAATTAGCGATATTGAGTCGATGTGAGTGCAAAAATTGAGCTTTTTATCGCATATTATCCCAAGATCGCGAAGAGAGACATTTGCATGAAAAAGTCATTGATTGACATTCAAATCATATTCTCATTCTCAGATGACATAAACAATTTCAATAAACCGAAGTAGGTTGGTACTGGTGATATCACGCAATTTGAATCTTACTTTAATGATATTATAAGACACAACGATACATTTAACTCAGATAATATACCAGCTTCTGTCTTGAAAAAAAATGGGCGCATAAAGAATTTGATTGTCCAGGGGAAAAACAGTTCATTTTCAGACAACTTAGTATGGACATCTATTTCCAATTATTTAAGAAAGAATTAAATTGGTTTTCTAAAAGTTAGGACACCCGTAGAAAGAAGGTACTCCTTAAATACCACGAGGCCTCATTATCAATTTAATTTTGACAAAAAGTGGACATGTGCCGTGTTTCCCCTAGACTCTTCAATTTATTGTTCTCGTCTTTTTAATACATTTTTCATGTATACTTCTTTAGCAAACAGGTAGAACAGCATAAGTCCTTTTTTGTTTTGTTTTGAGTAAATTATGTTTTAATAATAAAACTTTCGCACAAAAGTTTTGAAGAAGGATTAAGGTTACGTTTTTAGCACATTAAACCTGTTAAACTGTTGTTGTTCTTCCTACTGACATTGAACAAACATCCAGTAAAAAATATTTTTTTTAGTGGACATTTGTGGACTTAAGATTTTTTGCCTGAATAAATTGTGAAAAAGTGGACTTATGTTGTTATGAAATGTGTTGATCACAGCTAAACTATAATGATTTATTTCAAGTTATGTAATTCATGTAAAATAGTAAACATTTAGGATTCATAATCTTTAAAAAAATCCTTTTTGTGAAAAAAGGACTCATGTTGTTCTGCCTAACTGCCACAGACTTAATCTTTAATCGGTGCAAATTATTTAGAATGGTCAGATCATTTAACTATTCTCACTGGTTGTGAGTTAGCTTTTGCCTTAAGCTTACTATAGGTAGTTACAAGAACTCTCAAAAGAGAATGGGCCAACATTTATGAGGTTTGGTTTCACTTTCTTGATCTCCATTTTTTTTTTTCTTGACACCATAGTACAAAATACTCCATATTTAGCGATCTATCCAACAACTAGGTCTCGTTTGTGGTGGACATTTCAACCAATTTTGCCCATTCTTCTATATTGTTTCTCTTAAACATTAAAAAGGGATAAATAAATAAAATAACGTTCCATACTACTCGCATGTGTACCTACTTTAAAAGTTTGACTCCACTAGTTGAAATTCCAAATTTCTCAAGGCCCAATTCTTTTTATAATAATTTATAAATAATTCGTCTTTTCTTAATTACTATGTCTTATTTATGCTGAACCATGTATGTCTAATTCTTTGGAGAGAATGTAAATAAGACTTCAAAGACTAAAACAAAAGAGTTGAGGTTAAAGCTGGTTTTCTCCTAGGTTAACTTCAAAGTTTCTACAAAAATAAATGGCATTGCATATTTAAAATAGTTTATACTTAAATCTATGCATTGGCCATTGGTATAATTGTTATTAGTGTGATGAACTTCATTTTTAATAAAAATAATGTTTTTTTATAGGATGTAGTACTCTGCCTGTTGTGAGGAATGAATTTAGATTAAAAAATTTTATCAAACATTCACCAATTTTAAAGACAACATGATATCACGAAAGACTAATGAAATTGCTTAAAAAAACATCTACTTTTAATAATTAAAACACATCTGCGTAACGTTTTGATTAACATTTCTTTATTTGATTATTATTTTTATGCTCACTTTTCTATCTTCTCTCTTATAACAATATTATTTATTTTCTATTTACTTCATTTTGTTTATTAATATATTTCGTTATTTTTATTATTTGAAATAGTTTCTCTATTAACGTGTACTGTTTAATTTTTGTTCCAGTTCCTACTTTGTGTACTTCTAATTTTTTTTTTTTTTTTGTTTTTGTGTTGCATTTTTGTTATATCAATATGATTATTTTATACACGCATTTTGGTTTTTTGTTGTTTTTTTTTTTTTAGATATTTCTACATTTATTTATTATTTTAAGTATTTCTTAGAGTAAAGTATGTCTTCATTTTTGTTTTCTAATGAAGTAAAAGATACAAAAATAAAAATAATCATTCCAAAATATTTTTTTTTGTTTTAGATGTTTTTTTTTTTGGTATAAAAAGCAGAAATGATAAATAATAACCTTAAATTTATTTTTTCTTTAATTGTTTGTTTGTTCTTTTTTTTTTAAATTTTATTTTCTACTTTTAAATCTCTGCGGCAAAAAAATATAGTTTCTATGTATTTCTTAGCTTCGTTAAATTTTTTTTTATATATATCGATATATATTTACTATTTTAATGCACAAATTGTTCTAACATTATAAACTTTTTTTATGTATGTAATATTTTAGTTTTTGTTCATTTTATTTTAAGTTTTATGTGATGTTTTATTTTTCTATGTGCTTTATTCAATATCATGCCTTCTAACAAGCCTACACATTTATATATATGTCCCTTAATTTTCTAATTCTTTAAGATTAAGGTTTTATTATTTTGATCGTTTGTTTTTAGGAGTTGAAAGATTTTCTCATTTGCAAAATTGACACAAAATTTAGTCGTGTAATGTTCAATTAAGTGAATAGCTATGAGTGATTTAAAGAAATCAACACTAAAAACTTCATTTACAGAAGTTTGTTTCTAAGAAATAAGACTTTTATGGTTCCATTTCAGTTTTTCAGTATTTTATTTATTTTTTGAGATTCTACTGAGTACCAGGAGAAACATATTGTTTTATTTTTTGACAGCAGTCGAGTGCTTTTATGTGTTTTTGAAGCTGACAGATTCCTGTCCGTTCGTCAAGTTCAAGAAAAAATCTAGGAAATAATCAGTTTACTATTACTTCTCCATACACCCTACATCTTATTTGATGTAGTAGCTAGTACCTAGGTACACACAACCAATCGGAAGGATAAAAGAATCGCATTTCAAGAATACATTGTGAACTGAAACCATCAAACGAAATAAAATTATTCAAAACAATGCATGTAAAGTATTTCCCGATTTTGATTCAAACGAGGATGACCACCAATTCTGAACCACAGAAAAGTATTCAGCAAATTTGTTCAAAATAAGTTAGCTCTCTCAGTTTGCTTAGATTTTATATCAGTTTAACTTGGAATCAAATTTTTTTCATTTAACATCATCGCTGACAACCATAATTCTATGCAGTTCGGAGATCCCAAGCAAACACGCGAATGCCCAGGTTTAATACCGACACACTAAAGGACCCCGTAGTTCGCCAACAACTAGGGGACCATCTTTCCCAAGGACTGAGAACAATCAGCAGCAGTGAACCTACCTCCAATGAAGACCAATGGTGTGCTGTGAAAAATGTTTTCATAACCGGTCGTGAAAGAATAGTCGGTAGAAACCTGGGAAAAGATCGACAAAAGAAAACAACTTCGAGCTCGCATTGCAGCTACTAAAGCAGCAGTTTATAGAATCAACAAGGAGCTCACTGGAGTAAAAAGCTCAAAACAACACCTGGTGTAAGATGTAGATGGTTCCCTGCTCCATTTGGATGAGGACCAGCTCAGAAGGTGGAAGCAACACTTAGCTTCAGTATTAAACCGTATGTTCGCCAGGGAAGCGCATCAAACACCTGATGACCCGTCCGAAGTAATACACTGAAGAGCAACAAAGCGGTAGGATTAGACGGTATTTCTACAGATCTCTTACAAGCAGCACCAACGACATCACGTGAGCTACTGCATCCACTCATAACGAGAGGCTTGAACTCTGAGCGCTTCCCTGAGGAGTGGAAAAAGGGAATGATCGTCAAGCTCCCGAAGAAAGGAGATTTGATGCAGTGTGAAAACTGGAGAGGGATTTCCGTTCTACCGTTCCGTTGTCAAGATAGCAGCAAAAATTGTATTAGTGAACGTCTGGAACACATTTTACCCCGAACAAGCAGGTTTTCACACTGGTTCGTAATGTGTTGACCACAGTGCGTCGAATATCGATCAACACTTCACCTGCTGTTCATTGATTTTGAAAAAGCGTTTGATAGTGGTAACAGAGATGCCTCTCCTTACGCAGGAGAGGCATTCCAAATAAGTTTATTGGTATTATTAAAGCAACCTACGATGGATGCAAATGTCACATTTCACATAGAGGAAGGTTGTCGGATGAATTCAAAGTCCAATGCGGAGTCAGACAGGGTTGCATACTGTCGCCAATACTTTTCCTGTTAGTGATAAGTGATGTGCTGCATGCAGCCCTGTTAAACGGAAATGGTGGAATTCAATGGAGTCTGACATCCCAACTAAAACATCTGGACTACACGGACGTTGTATGCTTACTCTCTCATACGGACAAGGATCCCCATCAAATGACAACAAGGGTGGAGGGAGAAGCAGAAATCGTGGGGCTGAAAATACAAGGCAAAAACCAAAATGATCAGCCTCGGAAGTAACTCATCCGTTCAAGTCAATATTTTGTGACAACCGGTAGAGAAAGTAGAAGACTTTCAATATCTTGAGAGTTTTGTCTCTACCAAAGGCGGAACTGAACAAGACTTTGACAACCGTGTTAAAAAGGCAAAGGCTGCTTTCGGAATGCTGTCCAAAATATGAAGAAATAATTCTATAAGCTTAAAGACCAAGCTGAGACTATTCCGCTCCAATGTTTAATCCGTGCTTCTGTATTAGGAAACCGTACACGATGGCACGTAGGAGTAGTGAAGGCCTAATGCCCCTTAAGGAGATTATAACGGACTCTTCAAGGTCTGAGGAACTAAATAAGTAAGTAAGATTAAAGTAAGAAGGGAATTCATCCATAATTTATATCAGCAATTTTTGTTGTAATTCACTATTAATTTTTCTGGTTATAAAGAGAATTTTTTTTTACTATTTTCTAAAAAGAAAAAAAAGATAATATGTATGTTCGACTAATTTTGCAAACAAAACTTCTTCCATCTCCAACCCTAGTTAGCTATTTTTGCGTTTAGTTTAACTCTAATATTTCATCAAATATAAGTGCATCTACACATTTTGCTTTTGGTGCGAGTTTGTCATCAAATTTAATTTTTCGTTTTTTTTTTTTTTTCATTATTTTAATATCTTCTGTTGCTTTTAGTTTTTTTTCTTAACACATTTATTCTTTTTTATTTTAAATTTAGTCTAACTTTATCTCTGTTTTAATTTTGTTTCCTTAATTTTTTTCAATAATTTCATCTTCTAAAAAATATTAATTTATATTTTTTTCTTAAAAGCTTAAAATTTATATTTTTTGTTATTTTATTTAAACAGTTTTTTTTATTTATATTTTTTATATAAATCGACCTTATTTTAGTTGATGTATTTTGTTTTTGTATATAGGTATAATTGAACAAGGAACGGTCGATTTATTTATCTTATAATTAACAAATATGTATATTTATTTTTACATTTCAGTTGTGTAAGTTAAAATTATATATTTTTTTTTAAATTTCACCATAAAATTAGTGCTTATATCAATATTCGTCAGCTTGTTCTATTTAATGTTTTAATTTTTAGTAGGTATAGTTTTTTTTAATTGTTTTATTTATATATCTTTTTTATTTATTTTACAATAGATACTTAATTGTATGGTTTTAATTTATTTAAGACGCTTTTTATTCTTCTTCAATATGGCGCTACTGTAAGAATGCGTAAGCTTAATTTTTTTTATATACAATTTGGTATAGATATGTTTCTAACCGTATTATTTCGGTAAGATTAATAGATTTTTTGTTTTATTTTTCTTTCGTTAATTCAAAATTATTTGTGTAAAAAAAAACTTGGCACATGTTTAAATGATTGTACACAATTGAAAAAAAAAATACGTTTTTCTCAAGTTTTTTGGTAAAGTTTTTAAACAAAATAAAAAAGTCTTTAGTTTATAAAATTTAAAACAAAAATTATTTTCTGATTCAATGTCTTTGATATTATTTTCAGAGCCAAATTGTAATTATTGATTTAACAACTCTATTGGTTAACCTCAATCAACCAATATTCTCATAGCAACAGAACCACCAGAGAACTTTATCAACTATACAGAATGTTGGATGTGAAAAAGAGTTTAATGAAAAGAATATCAAACAAAATAAACAGTTTCCGTCTTCAAACATAAACCTTCTGGCCTATTTCACCAACCAATTTTTCACTTTTCACTTTGCAACTTTTCACTTTTACTTTGCAAATTTTGTTTCTTTGCCAATTTGCAAAGAGGATATTTATTGGAATGAAAAATTGAAAAGTTTTTCTCTTTGCGAAGTACGTTTAACCAAACATAGTGGAAGTGGAAAGTTCTTTTCTGCAAAGTGAAAAATCTTGTTAGCTTGCAATGTATTTGTACTTTTTGTTTCACTAAACCCATAAACTTTGCAAATTTTGTTAATAATTAAAAAAATAATAATAATATTCTATTACGGCAAACATAATGCAAAACAAACCATTCGTTTGGAGCTCATTTTTGTGAATTAATTGCGGCAAACGAAAATGGTTCCTACATCTAAACACCTATTCGTTAACTAGAAAATTCAATTGTTTGCAGCAAACTAATGAATAGTTTGCGAAGAACCTCTCCAGAAAGTAGTTTTTTTTTTTATCGTTCGCAGAAAGTGTTTATCCCTAAAGAACTTAACAATTTGCTGCAAACGAAGCCTAAAAATTGTCCAGCAAACGAAAAAGTCGTTTGGGAATATTTTTCGTTTGCAGCAATCAATTTGTTCTCTCAGTGTGTCATAAGCTATAATTTCTCAGTGTTTGAAGTTTTTGACCGAACTATCTTTCAGCCTGCAAGGGTCGAGCCTTGAACAGTGACCGTCTCTTATTAGAAGAATCTATATTTTTCCCACGCAGTCCAACTGTCAAAATTTAAAATACCTTTCATTTTCATTCATTCATGAAAAAAAATTAAAACTTTAAAAAAATGTGAATTGGAGAATAAGCTTAGTAATTTAAAACAACGAAATGCCTTGAATCACAAATTCCCAGAACTTAAGATTATGTATAACAACTTTTCATATAAGAAAATAAAAATCTTCAAAATAAGAAAAAATTAGTAATTATATCTGAACAGCGACACTTTGAAAACAATTTGCGGTCTTCTGTCAAAGAGACACAAGACACAATCATATCACACCAATTAAAATTGAAAACCATGAATATTATCAAAGAAAATCAATTCTGATTAAGAGTGTAGAAAACTCAAGTAGCATGTCAAGATTATTATCAATTAAGCCTATGCCTTTATACGAGAGTATAATATTAAATATATAGGACTGCAAACAACACATCCGAAGCACAAAGCCTTTCGAAGATTAATCGAGTGCCACTTCAACTACTTGGTTCAGTAGTTCAGAGGTAAGTTTCACACATCACCCATAATCTCCTTAAGATCCTTTACAATGGTACACTCAGTAGTAGTACATTTGTGTGTTTTGAGTACGAGTATTATACATATAACTATTATAGTGATTAGGGATAGGTACGTATTTCAAAATGGATTTCGTCGAATGAGAAATATAGAATGGTTTATGTGTGTGTGTGTGTGTGTGTATGTTTTTTGGTTGAAGGTTTTTTTGTCATTTGGATTTCTTCAAGCGAATTACACTTTACTTAAGGTATCTTATTATGTCATAGAATTAGTTTTTTCAACTCAATAGAAATAATTTAATGAATAGTTTTTAAAGGGATATACACAGGGCCGTATACAACTTTACTTCTTTGGGGGGTCACACCGAAAAAATTTTAAATCACTATGATTTAATAAGTGGCCCAAAAAACAAATTCTATTTTTCCTTACACATAGGGTATGTGGAATTAAAGCGACTTTCTCAATGTTGCTTGATTAGAATTATTTGATTTTACTATAAAAACATTTTTCTCTGAAAATTTGTAACATGATCACTTCAGTTAGAATCAAAATAATTGGATCTTTAAAGACAAGAAAACTAGTTCCAGCTTACACCATTTCCAATAAAATGTTCTTGTACTTTTTATATAAAAATTCCCCAAGAATGACACTTTTGTATGGAGGTTGCCACAAATTTTGATTTTTATTTTAAATGTTCCAAAGATATTTTTACTATTTTAAATTTTGTACTTAAGAATTCACCGGTAAGGATCAATTTCGATTTCTGATCATTGTTCTTAATGCATATCTTTTCTGAGCATGATCGCTTTTTAATGCAACTTATAGAAGTGTAATTTGAATCTCAAAACATAGGGCAATAAATTCAGTTTTGGAACATTAAATAATAAGCATACAATTCGCATCAATTTTCTGCTAATTACTTTTTGAAACGTTGAGTACAAACTTGTGGTGGCACTATCTGAATGATAGTTTCGTTTACAAAATCAAGTTTTTGGTCCATAGAATGGGTATCAATATTAATAGAACATTTAATTTGATTTTTCTAGTCTAAATAGTGACCATGATTTGAAGTTTTTTTTTTAAGTTTAGCAAAAACTTTTAAAAAATAAAAAAAAATAAAAAAATAAGAATGATGAACATTGAAATTCGAAACTTTTCCGTACAATTAAAAAAAAAAACTTAAAATATTGACTTTTAGCACATAAAAATTTGGAGAATCCAGTATTGCGTTCTTTGGAATTTTTTGTAGGATTTTATATAAAAAGAAGGTAGGTACAATAAAGTTTTTGTTTTAAATTGCTGAGATTTTAACCTTGAAACTAATATTTACTAATCAACATTTCTGGTTTTACAAATTTACCATGCCAAATTTACACAAAGGCAATGGCACGAATCTCAAAATGAATTAAAACCGTTTTTCTTTGCGTTTTATATGAAGTAATTTTTATGAAAAAGACAAATTTTAAAGTATATTAGAATTATATTGGTAATGCCAAACTTTTCCGTTCCGCACAAACCCAAATTTGTGTACGGTTCTTTTATGTAAATCGTATATAATCAAAACTTAAAAGATGTATAGTTTTTAGTTGGAAAAATCCCAAAAATAATAGTTTTAGTTTGACGGGTATTACACGGCGCATGTTTAGTTGCGCATGTATGAAGTGCAAAAGAGAGAGAGAAAATAAAACATTCAAACGATTTCATTTTTTTTTCTCTTTTGCACTTCATGTATGAGTACTAAACATGAAGCCGTGTAATACCGGTCCTTAAAAAAAAAAACATGGAAGGTATTTTGATTATTTTCAAAGTATTATGAAACCAAGAAATATTTGTGTCTTGTTTTACAAAACTGACCACCATTTTAGTATTTTATTTAAATAATATTGTAAATTGTGTGTTTGTTTATTTGCAAATACATATAATACAATTATTCTGGTATTTTTCAAAAATTGGAAAAAAATTAAATAACTTGTTTTTAACATTTTTACTAAAAAAATGATGAATGCATTAAATAGTGTTAAAAACAAAAATAATGTTTAAATAACACAATTTTTCGCAAAAAGAAAATAAAGATTTACATTTTTTGTAATTTAAAAAAAAAAAAGAGGTGATTGAAAAAGGAAGATTTGCATTTTTAATTTTTTTTTCAAAATTTTGGGTTTAAATTTAACTTTTTTCATGACCCTGTTACAACTGGCTAAAAAGGGTGGAATTCATAGTCCTTACTCAAGTCAAGATTTTTCTCAACTTCCGTAAGTTGAGAAAATTCTTATTCATAAACAAAATGGAAATTCTCTCGCTTGAGTGGAGAAAAATCACAATTTCTCAATCAAGCTATGTCAACGAAATAATTTGAGATAATTATTTTTAGACAAAAATTAATATTTTCTGTTTTCAATTAGACAAATTATGTCAAAATTTATTTATTTAATTGCCATTTATAACTTATCAAGGAAATGCTTAAGGGAGCTTCTGACTTTACTTGAGTTTTGATTTTTATTGAGGATATCCTCACGTGAAGACTTAAGCATTTCCACACAATCTCCATTTGGAATAGCTCAAGTGCCCAAAAGTCTCCTCAAGCGTACACTTAAGAAAAATTTCCACCTTAGGGACGACCCTAAATTTTACCCTAAAAGTACCTACTAAAATTATGTTGGTACCTGCTTGCAGTAAATCTTAGTGACTTTTTGTAACCTTTGATTACTTTGTGCATTTTACCGCACCTAGTAATTTAAAAAAAAATATATTTTTTATGTAAGTGAAATTACTGCTAAAATGGAATCTATTACAAATAGGTGTATCACAAACTCACCCCAGTTCACGCTACTAAAGATTTTCGAGATCCAAAAGAGACCAACTGTTTTGTATTAAAAGAAAAAACAATCCTTCTTTTAGACTTTCCATACAGTAGAAACGTATCCATCAAAAGCATTTACGAATTTTCGTTGAAATCCAAAAATTTTAAAAGCTTTGTAACTTAATGTATGTCAAGTAGATTGTATGTTGCATGTCTGGCATTTTGTGCAAAGCAAACCTTTAATTGGTTTATGGTGTGCAATTGCAATGGGAGCGTTTATCGTTCAAGTATACCTATTCTTTGTCGCTGCACACTCATCCTATTAAAGACTTCTTTTTTTTTTTTGTTATTTTCTTTTTAACTCTTTCAAATAAACCCTAGTAATTTAGCAAAGGGTTTCACAAAAAAAAAAAAACCCCACAACAACAACAAGGAAAAAAAATTCTTCCCAATAAAAAATTAAATGGAGTCGCTTAAGGACGTGTCGTTACACTCGTCGGGTTTGCAACACACATATACAACAGTTCGGCACTGCAGTTTGCAGCCAGTGTGTGTGCACAATTAAATTTTACGTATTGCGACAGGTCCTTTTACACAATCAACTGTTCACTTTTATGTCTTTATTTTTTTCGCGCGAAAGACTAATTTCCGAAGTGGGTATATCTACTCTCTGACGTGTATACATTTCGGGAGAACCCACTAAAAATGAGGGAGTTTTCCTTTTTTTTTATATATAAAGTCGTTTAACGATTAAATGCTGTTTTATGGCAATTACATTTTGGAATAGGTTGGTAGGTTAGGTGAATTTTTCTATACCTTTTTGACGAGCATTTTTTTTTTGTTTGTAACTGCCTATTGACGATTGCATCACAACTTCTGTTGCACGCACGCACATACATCATAGTAATTTCGAGTGTTAGAATACAAGTGAGTGTGATTAATGCATTTTACCTCTTTTATTCTAATAAAAAAAAAATGCTAAAAAAAGGGGGATCTATGCCTATAATTAAAAAAAGCATGAAGCATAAATGGGTACTACGTATCTGGAAAATAGGTGGTTGCATAATAAATTATAAAATATGGTGCGGTGTTGAATTATTGCAGAAAAATATAGGTAACGTAGGTGAGCTCGTAAAGCGTATCAAGGTAGCACTTCGTAATATAAGAAAAATGCACATTTCCGGGTTTTAAAAACATGCTCTTTGAATAACTGGAAAATTGTTGTTTATGACTGAGGCTTATGAATACAAAGAAATAGGATGTAAATGCGTCTTACACAACAACCGGATGTTACTGGTGGAAGTTTATTATTATTATGCGAGCTCATTTGTCTGGGTCATAAATTTACGCAGACATTAAAATAAATCAATTATGTTTTAGTTTTCATGTTGAAAATAAGACATTGAAATATACGTACCGAATGTTGAAATAACATTTAATCCATATTTTTTTCTTTCACTATTTAATAAAAAATAAAATTCACGACTGGGTCGCACGTAATTGCTTTTAGATAAAAGTTGCTGTGGACGTTAAATCTTCTGATATAAAGATTTAAAAAATAAATAATTTTATAAGAATTATAAGAATTCATTACAAAAATGACCTAAGCAACTTCTTAAATTGTTTTAAACTACCAACTAAGTATGCCATTTGATTTCATTGAAAAAGATACATTTTTAGAAAAAAAAAACAAAAAATTTAAATCGTTAGAGACGTTTTAAAAAGAAATTAATTTTGTATATATAAAAATTCTCAAACCTTGTTGGTAGGTATGCCATTTTCAAGAAAGTATTAAAATTTCAAAAAAAATACACTAACCCGTTTTCGAAAAATTGATTTTTCATTTTTTTTTTTTTAATCCAAAAATTATTTCTTTTTAAATTTTGATTAAAAAAAATAAAGCTGTTAAGAAACTTCTTTATAAAAAACTCCTCAAAATTCGTCCTTTCGTTAAGGAGAAAAAAAAAACGGTTCTGTCGAAGGTACTGTTAGTAGGATTTTTCAAAACCTTTCTTCATTTCAGAAGTATGGCCCTACAAACAAAAGTAAATACAAAAATTTTAATCAAAATCAGCGGACCCTTTTTAGAAAAAAATTTTACTTTTCCTTAAAGATTATATGACAAGTACCGTTAATTTTTGTAATAAAAAATTAAATTTTCCCTCTAGGGAATCATCAAAAATCCTTAACCACCAAATTTTAAGAAAATCGCTTCAGGGTCTTAGGCTGTAGTTCGAGGTAAACACAGAAAGACAGACAGACTTGCGAGACCCACTTTTTTCGCATTCTCTCTTATCGTAATGACATGTCTGATTGTTATTTCGAACTCTATAACTAAACTTGCCCTTTAGTACCTATATTGCAAGTAAGAAATAGTAGGTAGGCAGAAATGGCGGCAGCAAGAGCACCTGGTCAGAAAGCCCAATTAAGACAATAACTGTGAGGACTGATCATAGGGGTCTTAAAAGACTGGACGTACACAAAGACTGGACCTAAACCTACCCTTGGCAGCTGCTGCGTGGGCCTAAGTAGCAGAATGGTACTTTAATAGCAGAAAGAAAGCTATGTGTGACTCATTACCCAAAATATTAGTCGTCCACGGAACAGCCTGTTATGTTACGCTCACCACTTCTTTGAGAGGCTCCGGTTACAATTCAAGAACGCAGAAAACCCGATATGCAAGTCTATTGCTCGAAAGGGTAACTGTGAATATCATTCACTTCAGACCTTATTACCTTGTTATTTTCTGGCCTTTTCCTATACCAATAATTAAAATTTCAAAAATACTTGTCCATCAAGTTGAGTTTTTTTTTGTCAAGAGACTTTTAGCCACTTGAGCTATTAATAATTGATAGTGCGAGGGAATGCTTAAGTCTGGACTTGAGGATTATCTTAAGTGAAATTGAAACTCAAGTGAGGTCAGAAGCTATACCTTAAGCATGTCCATGATACATTATAAATGTCAATTTTTGTTTGTTCTTACTTAACAAAGCTCGACGGACTAAGATTACAACAAAATTCAACCACTTACAAATTTAACAAAAAAAAATCTTAATTTTCGCCCTACTATCTTAAATCAGAAATTGGAAACTTACTGTGGGATGAAAGTAATAGACTTTTGTGTGACTCTTATGTCGGTTACTCGATTATTGTTGTGTGTGTGCCGAAGTTTCTGACACAAGTGCGCATTTACGCTTGATTCTCTCTGGCTTTTTCAAGCAGTTTGCATTTGCAGCCTATTACTTTAGAGGCCAACTAGCCTTAGCTTTTGCTCCCATATTAAGCAACAGAAGACTGGATGTTCAAGCTTCTTGTTGAAAGGGTTACTTATACTGAGAATTTAGATTGCCTTATAATCTTTCCCGGATTTTTAAGCTATTGTGCATTCAGAGTTGTTTCTGTGAATTCCACTTGCTAAGGGCGTAATTGCTGTTACTTAATGTGAAATTTAATTAAATTTGTTAACAAAGAAGAAACAAATTAATTTTTCTAACATTTTAAAGGTTGCTTAGGTCATGTAGGAACGGATCACTAAATACCTGGCCCTGCAGCTACCACAATGCGCATTGTATGGTATACTGAGCCTTATGCAGTTAGACTCAGGTGTACAGTTACCCTATTGGCTAGATATCTTATTTTTTTGTTTGTTTTTATTTTAAGTGGTCGATTTTTGTCGATTCCCTTACTTAAGCGGTTGATGACTCTACCGAGACTTCAGAACCAGTGCGGAGTAGGTACGATCTAAAAATTGTATTCTGGAACTTCAATGCTTAACTCGGAAATGGCAAGCTAGTTGATAAGCACGCCAAACGACAACACGGAATAACTTTTGACTTGTTCATTTAGCAGTAGCTCATAGGTAAGGTAGTACTATATGTCCGTGCCCCAGACTTAGGACAAATATCCAACTTTTTTGACGTTCATCCCAACTATTTTTTTTACTTATAGGCTTCGACAAGGAGATGCTTTGTCATGTGATTTCTTCCTGGGGAAGATAGTGCGAAGATAAGGTGTTAACATGGATATTCGAAATAAATCGTATCTGTCATATACGACTCTCTCTGGCTTGTTGAATTTACCATTTACTACTCAACTATTTCGCTTACTTATGTACCGAATAGGCACATCCAAATAAATCCCCGTCTTAAAGCAAACGCTTTAAGTTTCATTCAAATTTCATAATTGACCTGATTATCTTCAACAAAGCATCGACATCATTCGCTGCTTCCAATGAGCTATTCAAAGCGGTTGAATGTTTTAGTAAAAACTGTTGGTCTTAAATCCTCGAAATAAGTTCAAAGCGTCACAAAACCGCACTGTTAATAGCACCAACTGGAAGGTAGTCAAGGAGCTTACCAACCTTAGATTCAATGGTTCTTTAGTGTAAACGAAGGTTTTCAGCAAAAATATATCACATTTAAGGGAGTAAATGCAAAAAATACATTAAGTCTTAGCTTATACTATTATCTTTAACTAAAAAAAACTTTGCAATTAATCTCTAACATAGGAGAAAGCGTGCTTAAATTTTATGTAGATATCACGGATTTCACCAGTGAATATCAGGAAGTCCTCCGGTAGGTATCACGGATTTCTACAGTAAGTATTACACAATTTTCCGGTAGGTGTCAGGGAATTAAGACAAAAACAATACTTGTTTCTTTAATAAACTAAGAACAAAATAATAATGTATCGTTCACCCTGAACAAGATAAGTAGCCCCACGATCGCCGCTCGGATTTTAATTAAATTATTTCTATTTTTAAGAGTAATTCTTCTCAAGTTTGTCATTGACAATTCTGTGATAGAACGTGTCATTTAAGAAATAAAGAAAACATTCTGATAAATTCTAGGTCTTCAAAATTGTATAAGGTTTTTTAATTTGAGACTCAAAATTTAATAACTTGGTAGTTTTCAGGTTTCTTGACTACTGAGAAAGTTTGTGCTAATAGGTTAAAAAATACCAATCAATTTAAATCGTCCAAACTAGATTGTGTAAAGTAGGGAGACTGCCTTTACCTTTCAAATAAAAACAAAATTATTAAAATCCGTTGCCGTTTAGTTAGTCAAAAAGGGGGCAGTGAAATTCGTGTTTAAGTATTATCATAATAGATTATTATCACTAACATCTAACATGAGTGCTGTTAGCTCTTGTTCTGGGTGGAATATGTCGATATCAAAATCCATTGTGACATTTGTTTCATTTTATCTTTTTTGAAAAAAAAAAGAATAAAATATAAAAAAAAAACTTTAAAATACCACTTACCTGCACCAAATCTTATACATTTTCTTATTTATGTTTTTTATGGATTTTTTCATTCTTCTTTATGATGTGTAATACGAAAAATGCACATAGGTATAATTATAAATTCTAGTCCTCGCAAAATACGGTTCTATACCTAACATTGAACATTTAGTGTCTTTGTTTATGTTTTCCTTCAAGTTTTTCATTTAAAAAAATAATAACTAATTAATATCAAATTTTAAATTTTTTTTTTTTTTTTAGTTGTTACTTTTAAGTTTTTGTTTATAGTTCATATTTTACGCAAAATAATTTCCTACACAAACAACCATAAATATTTGCAAAAAATTAGTCTCTTAAAAAAACATAGATACTCTTGCAAATAACATTTTTTTCTCATATAATATTTGATAACATTTTATCAAATATTTATTTTTTTTTTTTGTTATTTACATATACTTAATTTTTGTTTTAAATTTAATTTTAATTTTGCATTGATTTACATATTCCACAGATATATCGTGCATAGTCCTACATTTTTTCACTAAAGTGTTTTCATTTCTAAAATAAATATAATAATTTTGTTTTTTTTTTTTTCAAAATCTACAATATAATTTCCTTGTTGTTTTTTTTTATAAATTTATTTATTTTTTTTTGCAATCACTCCCGGCTAATATTCCATTTTGTTTTTGTTTTTGCTTTTTTTTTTGTTATAATTTTGAAGCATTATAATAAGAACACTACAACAATTCAATATCTCTATTTATTTTTTTTATTTTTATTTTAATTTATTGCTAATATTTTGTTCTATTTTTTTTGTTTTGTTAATTGCATTTACACTAATTTTTGACTAGATTGTTTTTAGTTTACATACATAATGTTTGTATATGTTATCTACTATCAACTATTTTTCAATTGCATTTAATTTTGTTTGTATTTTTGTATGCTTATTTGTATATGTATATGTATATATATTTTTTTATATTTTTGTTTGTTATTTATATTATATAAAACATCTATCTATATGGATTGTTTGTACAACGACGTCAAACCTTGTGGGTAATCATTCGTTATAGGGTTGCAACCGCATATGGGTGGTGGCCATCATGGGAGCTACACGAGTAAGCTTGTTGCTAACCATTCATCTTCAGCTAACTGAAATGAAAAAAAAAAAGTAGACAAATAAAAATAATTTTTTTTTTATTTGCAAAATTATAAAGTTTGTTAGAAAAATGTATGAAATTTTGTCGAAATGTTCACCCCACGAAGGAGGCCTCCTAAATAGGTTTTAACACCAGCCCATATTGCACCAGTATATACAAATGACAACTTTCAAGCACTTTTTCACAGAAATTGTAATAAAATTCTCAAAAATTTAATTTGACATTCATACAAAAAATTACAAATTTGTTAAATATAACAAAAATACAAATTTGAAATTGTAATTTGTAATTTGGTTCAAGGAGTAGTTTTTACTGCGGTAGTAAGAAAAATTAAATGCACGACTGGGTAGCGCTCTTGGGATTATAGTTGCTGTAGACATTAAAGCCTTTTGTATAAGGTTTATAAAAATAAATAATTATATTAGAATTTTAAAACAATATCTGATTTTGGTTAAGTTATATAAAGTATTTACAAGAAAAGTGAAAAAATATCTAAAAAGAATACATTTTTTTTTTAAATTATAATACATACCTACATAACATAAATGTACTGTACATAGTTAATTTTTTTTTTGTTTTGAAAATTTAATAAAATTGTTTAAGGTTATATGAAATATTAATGCACTGGTTTTAATCAAAATCGTTAAAGCCGCTTACGAGATATTCACAAAAAATAAAACATTTTTGTAAAAAAAACGGCAAAGCTGTTCCAGTTTTTTGAGAAAAATTAAAAATGCAGTTTTTTTTGCTATCGTTAGAGCCGTTTTTGAAAAAATATTAAATAGAAGGTATTGGTTCTAGAAGACCGGGCTTCAAAATAACAGAAGCCCAAAATTTACGTCAGAAAATTATATTACAAAGTTTCTATAAAATCTTGCTGAAATAATGCAAGCTTTCCACTTCGATTAATATGTTAGTTGCAGAGAAAATCCTATTTGAAAAGCTTATACATTTTATATTCATAAACAATTATTGTTTTCAAATTTAAATATAATTCTATGTATGCAGTAAGGTTAAACAAAAATGTACTCAAAATTTCTTGATTTTTTTAATTTCGACGAAACTTCTAGGGGTTAGCTAGCGTTGCCTAGGTTCTAAAATGTATGTATTTGTATATGAAAGGTTAATACCTATAACATATATAATAATCCGTGGAGGATATTTGTGGCCCATGAAGTTACGACTTATAACGTGCACTCCAATTTATAGGAATATAAAGGGAAGGTTTTTGTACACCTCGAAAAGTAAAAGGGATGGAATAAAGAAATAAAAACATTGAAATGATGAAAATTTTTCAAGCAAAAACAAAATTGAGTGAATGAAAACACGTTTTTCAAAAATGATTTTATTTTCGAATATCAAATTTTTGCTAAGACCTTTTAAAGCGATGTAATTATGATATAATAAATTTTTTGTTGAGGAACTAATTATTTAACGATTTTTACGTTATGTGTATACTTCGAGCTACAGCCTAAGCCGCTGAACCGATTTTCTTGAAACTTGGTGGCTAAAAATCTTTGGTGATTCCCTAGAGGGAAAATTTAAATTTTTTTTTAGGATTAAAACTAATGGTATTTGTCATATAACCATTAAGGTAAGAAACGGCTCTAACGATTTTGATTAAAATTTTTGTGTCTGCTTTTGTTCGTAAAATCATACTTTTGCAATTAATGTAATGTTTGTGAAAATTCTTGTAACGATTCTTCCCATAGAACCGTTTTTTTTCATTTTTGACTATCTCTGGAACAACTGAACCAATTTAAATGATCAAGCTCCTTAACAATTTTAAAATTATTTGATATCAAAATTTTCAAAAACGAAGTTTTTGGATATTTAAAAAATCTTTCAGCATTTTTTTTTTTAAACCCAATTTTTCGAAAACAGGTCACTGTTTTTTTTTTTTAATTTTGGTTTTAGATGTGCAAAAATATTATCTTGAAAAGGGCATACCAACTTTATTTTTTAACAAGGTTGGAGAATTTTTATATATACGAGTAAAAATGATTTTTTTTTAAAACGGCTATAACGATTTTCAAATTTTTTTCTAAAAATTTATCTTTCGTAGCCAAATTAAATGGCATAGCTACTTACCATATAAAATTATGATTCAACTTAATGGAGCATTACAACCAAATTACTTTATTTGATATATCACCATAAGTTTCACAATCTTAAATTGTGTTTTATCAAAATTTCTAGAATTCGAAAAGCCACCAGTGGAGGAAGGTACCGTTATCTCAAAAAAGGTTCGAGGTGGTACGCTAACAAAATGAGACATTTAAGCCACAAAAGCACAAGAAAAGCATTTTTCAATATATTTAAAGCTATGTTATAACGTCAGGTAAATCCTTACAGCAAAAATTTTAGCGGGTTTTGAAAGAACTGCTTTTCTTTTTTTTTATTCGTTTAAATCATTTCCGTACCTCTTTTCTCCTTCGAGAAATCTTAAGTTGAAATTAATGTATTTTCCATTTTATACTGGTCAGCAAAGTTTTTGGTTGCTGAACTCGAGTCTGAAGTCAGAATGTTTGTATTGGCTGCAACAAAGAATCTTTGCTGACCAGTATAAAATGAAATATACATTAATTTCAACTTGCCATTTCTCGGAGGAGAAAAGAGGTATCGAAATGATTTAAACTGAATAAAAAATAGAAAAAACATTTTTTCTCATAATCCGTTACAATGTATTGCTTTAAATATATTAAAAAATGCTTTTCTTGTGATTTTGAAACGGTGTATCTAAAAAACTAGAACTAATTTGAAAATTTACACATTATACTTCTTTGAAAAGTTTTCCCTTCTAGAATTATTGACTTCTACCAGGATTTGCCAGGATTTGCCTGGTAAAAAGTTCATTACAAATCCTGCAGAAATTGAACTCATACTTAGTTCAAAAAGAGACCCGTTAACTTCTTTAATGCAGGGTAGTGGAATTGAATTTTTCTTGACTTCAGGTGAGTTCTCAAAGAAGCAACAGCTGGAAATTCTGTTTAAATACATCATACATAATACTAGGTTATCTTTAATGTTTCGAAGAACTTGCGCTCCGGTCAAAGATAAATTAGTGGTACTGCAGCGCTGTCAACCTCTAAATCACTATTTACACATTTTTTTTAAAGTCAATAGAACAAGCCATATAATAAAAGCTACAGCAGGAAATTGAAATGAAAATACAACGAAAATCCTCTTAAAATGTTATCGCAATAATAAGATTTAGCAAAACACAAAAAAAAAAAACAACCAAAAAGTTCAAAAGCAACTCTGCTCAAAAACAATGAACCACCTTGGTGTCCTTGTTCGTAATGATAAAATCGACAAAAACTTAACAATATCAGTACATTCCATTAAAGTTTCGCCAAAAAGATGAAATGAATGAATAATAGGAAGAATTATACTTCTTAGAATAACACAATCAAAGGTCGGTACTTTTACTCATATATACTGTATCAAACAGTACAAATAGATGTGACGTTATAGTTCTGCTTACCACGACTAGCAACATGGATAGAAAACACAACCAGAAAAAAAGAACACGACACGATGAAAACCCGCAAACTAAAGTAGAAATAATTACACATTTTGAGGAGCAAGAGAACTTTTTTTGTGGCAGCTCATGCATTGTGCAAGGATTCAGAAGTTCCTCGTGCATTTCTTTGAATTGCAAGGATACCCAACACCTGGGAACAATGCTTCTGCAATGAACAATTGACTTTCTCAGTGTAGAAGTATTGTGTTGTGTTGTGTTCTGCTAGCAAGAAACACCACACACAACACGTCACATCACACCAGCAACCAGTAACACTATTCCATTGATATCGTTGCATCTGCTGTTATGTTGTTATGGAATATGATGAAGGAGTGGAATTGGGGGACTGACTGTCCTTTGTGTTCGCTTAGAATTTGAAATAATAATGAGCCTGGTTGGTTGGTTGGTATAAAGACATAAAAACGCGAACATCACCATCGACCTCCACAATAACTTGTGCTGGCAATGTGGAAACGAAAAGGATGCAATTTACACCTGAACTGAGAACTGAGCAGGCTACTGTACTAGAGATGATATTTTTTTTTGTATAAAACAGGGCTGAAATATAATATTAAATTTATTGAAGGTGGAGATGTAGAGGGCGTGAATAAAATGCCAATATTCAACTAAATCTAGTTGATAGAGTCAACATTAGCAGTAGTGCGTAGTAAGAATTTTTACCAGCCAAAATTTTTTCTTAAACAAATGTGGCTGAACATCTGTGGACTGGGACATTGTCTTGACAAAAAAAGCATATAGCAAACCCTACAAATGATGTCAAATCAAAGCTAAAACAAAGTAATTTTTAAATACCTACACAATTTTGTTTTTAGTGACAGCTTCTCAGTTTTCTTAGAAAAATTGTTCAAAATTGACATAACAAGAAAATACGACAAAAGGCAGGTTGGTACTCGGTAGATTTGAATGAACTTATCGAGTTGAAGGATGAGATTGGTATCAAATTGAAGGTTATAAAAACTTCTTCTAAATTTCAGGGTTCATCCCAGTTAAAACTTGGCGGTTAAGTCACACAGTCTGATTAAAGGATAGAAACAATAAATGCGAGTTCTACATCTTTAATGTGAAAATGCGATAGATTGCCACAAAGTTTGGTCGGAAGACCTCTGAATTTTAAAAGAAGATGTTATACGCTTTAATCTTTATACCAACCAACCTTTAACTCGTGAGTAGGTATGCATTAATCCACCGAGTAACTTTTCTCAAATTTTTCAGTCGAAAATTTTGAATAAAATTTTGGTTAATCAAGAGAAATTTTAAAGCTGTCACAAAAAAAAAAAATGTATTATGTATTTAGAAACTGCTTGTTCTTAGATTTGATTTGACATAAAAAAATGTCCCTTATTTCTTGAGAAAAGATTATCGAATACGAAACAATTTCTAATCTAAAAACAGCATGTGATGAAAGTGTTAACCTTGGACGCGAAAGACCTCTGAAATTTAAAAGTGGATATTATTGCTCTCATTTTAATGCCAATTAAATCCATAGCTGAAATGGTATCCCATTTTGTTTGTTCTCTTTTTTCCAAGGTTTTCAGCAACTATGGCAGGTAGGTACCGTTATTACCGTTTTTTTGAAAAAAAAAAATGGTTTTCATTTAAGGTAGACCTTAACCGAAAAAAAATGACCATGATTTTTTTTTTCAAAATCGTAGGAACCATTTTGAGAAAATCGTGTTTTTCTAAAACCGGTATATGACAGGTACCGTTGTTATATGTATTTATTAAATTTATCATACTGGAATTTAACCCGAATAACAAAATTTTTAAATTAAATTTTCTCTGATATTAAATTATTTTGATACCTCTAAGACATGCCGTATAGGCTGGATCAAGTATTTAAGAAAAAAAAAAATAAAAATTGATCTTCAACGCGTGGAAACCCTTTTCCTTGAAAGGAAATTGCTGGATTGTGGTCAAAATCCCGAAAACCCAAAATCCAGAAAACCCATAATCCCGAAAACCTAGAATCCCGAAAACCCAGAATCCCGAAGACCCAGAATCCCGAAAAACCAAAATCCCGAAAAAAATCACGAAATCGGAATCCCGAAAAATTCTGTAAAATGAACATTTGGCTCAAATTTTTCATTTTATAGAACTTTTCGGGATTCCGATTTTGGACAAATAATTTGATTTTAACAAGTTAAAAAATTGAACAAATAAAAAATGAGGGAAAAAACAACGTAAAATAAAAAAAAAAACAGGGTTTAAGTGAAATCAATATGATTTGACTCAAAGTTGAAAATCATTGAAACAATGTTGACCAAACCTTGAATGAAAAATAACTCCGGGTTTTTCTATTCATATTCCTTAAAAAATAAACGGATCAAAAAAATTGTCTCGGAACTGAAAGATCATTCTTAAATATATTTTCTGAAGTTGATTTCATACAATTCAAATTTATATTAGATATTGGCTGCTTTTTACTTGCTCTATAGGGCAAGAATTGGTTTCGTGTCAAAAAAAAAATTGAGGTTTAAATCGAAACCAACATTACGATGATGGAGAAGTCCGAAAAAGTGGGTTTCGTCATGACGTCCGTCGCTCTGTGCGTCAGTGCGTCTGTGCGTCTGTACGTGTGTGCGTGCATCTGTACATTTCTCCACTGCCCAAATCTTTTGAATATCTCATCTAGAACGAGTACCTCCCATACAAAATTTTTGAGTTATTCGAATTTTATCGAAAACGGCTCTAACGATTTTGATTAAACTTTTTGATATGATTTCTTTAATAACGATAAATTTTTAGAATTTTTTTTCAAAAAAATTTTCAAACGGTTTAAAAAAAAAATTGGTATGCCATTTTGAAGATGGCTAATATTTATCAACATCTAAAAATAAAATTTTGAAAAAACACAAATCATTAACCCAATATGGAAACAAAAATTATTTTTTAAAATCATCTGTACCAAATTTGAAGAAAATCCGTCCACGCGTTTGGGCAGTGGAGAAGTGTACAGATGGACGCACAGACGTACAGACGCACAGACCGACCGACGGACGGCATGACGAAAACCACTTTTTCGGACTTCTCCATCTTTGTAATGTTGGGTTTGATTAAAACCTCGATTTTTTTTTTTTGACACTAAACCAATACTTTTTTTTGACACTAAACCAATACTTGCCCCAGAGAGCAAGTAAAAAATATTTACTTTTGCTTATTTGTGCACATCTTTCAATACCTACACATCAGATGACCAAAAGCTAAAATTTTCAAGCTAAGTTAATACATAAAATAGCTTTGCACTACATGAGAAAGTTCGTGCGATCCAGTCGTGCATTTTATTTTTTTTTAAATAATAAAAATGTTTGAGAGTTCTTGGTGCGTTAGTCAGTCATGTCACAAAATGTATTTATTTATTTTAAATATAGTAAAAAAGCATCCCATATATGTGTATCCCGACTTGACCCGACTTTACAGGGTGTTTTGGGTACTAGCTCCACATTAAATAAATAGATTTTTACTCTAAGGGGGAGTTTGTTCACAGCGGGCTTAGTTCTTAGCATAATTTTCAGAGGCTTTAATGAGATGGCGCTAATCAACCAAAATCAGTTGATTAGCTTAATTCATGATTAACAACTCAAGCTATGGATTCTAAGAAAGAAAAAGAAACACTTAAAAATGCCTTAAAGCTTTGAATGCTCCTCATCATAATTGATCCGGACCTGCCTTTTGTTGTCATGACAATATGCCAAGGCAGAGAAGCAGTGTGTTCAAGAACAAAGACAAAACAATTTTGTATTGAGTGCAAAACAAAAGAAAACAAAATAAAAAGAAGAATAAGGAACAAAATGATAAACTCCTTGGCAGAAGAAGGAAAGACTTTTATAGTCCTTGTTTTTTTTTTTTTATTTATCTGTTGCACCTTGCAATTTGTGAGGGAGAGAGAGTACAGACTCACACTTGCAAATAAAACAACTTTCTATACTACTTACCTGAGGGCTAACCTGGAACTGTTGCATAGGGTATGCGACAACACCAGTTGCCTGCGGCAGAGCACTGCCAACTCCTTGTGCTATTTGTGGTGCTGTTGCACCTGGTATTTGCGCTTGAGGGGGTACGCTTTGCCAGGCTCCCGGTATTTGCACTCCCATTCTGTAAAAATAATAATAAAACAAAATTAAAAACAAAAATGTAGAACACAATGGATGAAGAAGGGGAATCTTGAGACGAAGGAAAACAATGACACAATGTTTGTAAGTAGGAATGCACAATTGAACAATGCGAAATAATGACGATGACATCCACTTACCCCATATATCCTTGCTGATAGCCAGCAAACTGACTGTAGGCATAGCCCTGCATTCCTTGCAAGTATTGGCCGGCTTGCAGAGCATTGGTAGGTGCAGGGGCTGCTGTTGGATATGTTGGTGCAGAGGGATACCAATAGCCAGCAACTTGTTGTCCATAAGCTGCTGCAGCAGCCGCTGTACCAAATGGAAAACCCGCTTGACTCAGAGCTTGGCTGGCAATAGATGGAACATTGTTGGGATCACCACTCTCCTTGCCCCACGCACATTTGACCGGTTGTGAGTTAATTTCCGAATTGTGAACGGCAACGATCGCATGGGTGGCTGCTTCTTTTGTAGAAAATCTGAAAATTTTAAATTAAATTTAACTACAAAATACTCGAAGTTTGGTATCAAATGAGAGTAATAATGTCTGATTAATTTTTGTTCAATTATACACAAATACACGCCCGCTTTCGGTGACAATAATGTGAACTCTGAAAAGTTAGGTATTATTGGTTTTATGGGCTAAAATCATGGAGGTGGGAAATTTGGTGTCCAAGCTTTTTTTTAAATCAAAATTTACTTCTGACGTACCGTTTAAAAAAATTGAGATGAATTTCCGAATGTATTAACTTTGTTGGAAAAAGAGTTAGTTTTTGTTTTATTTCATCTAATATAGCCAAAAAATAATTTCGGGAACGCTTCTATAACTCAAAAACTGAAATTCAAGTGACAAAAAAATAAAATAAAATCGATTTAAGTTAGCTACCAGTATTCTTCTTTTTTTTTTAATAATTCTCATGTGCCTCTAATAAATAATAAAAATAAAATGACAAAATATCAATCATTCATATAACGTGCAGATGGCGCTACAAATGGTCTTTTCGCTCTGTCATGAAATTGGTTTGTCGTTACATAAAATGTTTTCTGCATGAATTAATTAAAGTAATTGAAATTAAATTTGATGTATCAATAAAGCGTCATTTCGGGAACGCCTGGTTTTGCATTAATAAAGAATAAAATTGTAATTTTTTTGACAATGTTATGATGCAAAATCATGACCACTACAATAAAATTTTAAAAAAAATATTTTTTTTTTGCTTTTGTTAGAAAGAAATTAAACAATAAAAAATTATCAAAACGTTATTTTCGGGCCATGAATGAGTTATTTAGTATTTCCCATACAAATTTCCATGCCTATTTTTGGTATTAAGTCAGAATCTAATAGAAATATGGCTTGAATATGGAGTTTTATCATAAAGTTTGTAAAAAAACTTGAAAAAGTTATCTATTTCGTTGATATTCTGTAATATTATTTCGAAGTATTTTATTCTAACAAAAACGGAAATGAAGTCATATTTGATTAACAAAGTTATATCAATATATATATTTCAGATTGAAATAGTTTTAAGAATACCACCAGTTGCTTAAGAAACATCCATCATTTTCAGATGTCTTCGTCATTTCGAGGAACGCTAGTTAATGTATTTTTAAAAGCAAAATCTCAAATTTTTATGTAATAGTAGTAAAAATTGAAATAACATTAATCAAAAAGTTTGGCGTTACACTGGTGATTGAACCTGCGACTCCTTTCTTTCGAAGCAGGGCTGTTGCCATTGCGGCACGAACTAGATAACTTTCGTTTTAGCAAAAGAATGCTACACCAAACATAGAGTCAATTTTAAAGAAAATTGTTTCCCTTCAACCATTTGATGTAGGTAAATGAATTTTGTATTGACGCTAAAAGGAAAGTTCTTTCCAACAAAAAACTTATTGTTAAGGTAAACGAAAAGTTGTTTAGATGTAGGAAGCATTTTCTACTTTTTTCCGCAATCAACTTATGAAAGTGAGCCTCAAACGAATGGGTTTTTTTGCATTATTTTTGCTGTGATAGAATAACAATTTAGGTTTAATGTAATACAGTTGCTACAAAAATGAAAAAAAAAACTATTGCGGGGATTGTATTAATTTTCCAGCAAATGATTTTCATTTAATTTAAAGTATATTCACTAGCTGTAAATGGAAAAAAAATATTATTTCTCTGAGTGTACCTGGTTTGTACCGGAATGTTCCTAATTTGTTTTCGAAAAATGTTCAAAACTGGCGGTTTTAGACCTAAAAATCTGTTTTTGATCTCTCTTAACTAATATCCCCAAAAAGGGGAGCTTATTTAAAAAATTGATTTTTTGAAAATTGTTCCAGGTTACCAAAGTTGTTCCTTACAATGTTCCAATGATTGGTCATCTAACTTCAACATTTCGAAAGTTATGGTCCAAAAAACACAAAAAAATTTAGCCTCCCTTTTTTCAATTTCTTAAGTTTTTATAATTGTTTTTCTTGAGAAAATTGTTCCAAAACAATGTTTCAAAGAATTAAAGTCGTGAAATTTTATAGATATAGCTACCTAATTTTCGATTTTTTTTTTTTTTTAAATGTATTTCTTATTTTTTTTCCGAAAATTAGTTTCTAGATCGAATATTTAGTAACTTATACAATATACATGTGTTGGGAGAAGTTTGTATTTTACATTAACAATGTTAACTAAAAAACTTACATTAAAAAACCATCCTTAAGTTCTAAAATTTTCAAAAAAATCCATAAAAATCCAAAAATCCAAAAGTTGTTCAAATTGAAATTCTTAAATATCTGTGAAAGCGAAATTTAATCAATATCTATTAAAAATTAGATGTTTAAACTAACTAAAACTGCTTAAATAAACTTTAAGTTCATCTCACCCCCGCCTATTCAAAATTTTAAAATCCAAAAATTGTAATAATTGTTACCTAAGGATTCTTTAAAGCGCGTTAAAATTCATAGTCTTTCAAAAACTTTGTAAGCCCCCCAATTCTCAAAAAAAAAACTCGCAGCACCCCTCCAACTGCTAAGCTAAAAAATTTTAAAAAAAATGCTCGAAATGCAAAAAAAATTCAAACCAAGTTGTTCCAAAATATAGATTTAAAGCCAAAAATACAAATTTATGGACAAAAATTTTCTTACAACGACTTTACTCAAGTGCTTAGATTAATTTTTTTATGGGAACCACCCTGGTGGCCGTCTTGGCAGTCAAGTTGCCAATTTGAAATAAAGGTATATCAGCAATATTTCGGCTTCTACATAAATTCCTAAGAACCACAAACTTGGTGCCCAAGTATACATTTTTTTTTGTCAAAGAATACAACTACACCATTTTCATATGGATGGGGAGGGGACGGGGAATCATGAAACCCTTGAAAAATACAGAGAAAAAGCTTAAACATGTGGGATCAGTTATCTCGACCACAAACTTGATGTCTAATTGTATATTTACTGCGGGTCACTTAAATAAACCCAGTGCTTTGTAAAATATCAAATTTTCTTTATCTTCGGAACTAAACTAGATAGATTTAAAAAAAAAACAATGACATCTTGTAGCCCTCTTCGTATTCAACACTCTATATTTTCAAAAAAGGTGAGTTATTTTGATTCTAAGCTAAAAAATTTTATAATTATAACGAAATATATTTTCTTGCAATCTTGACGATGCATTATAAAATTTTATTTGACAGCCGAACTTTCCAATTTTTGATAACAAATGAAAATATTAGAATTGTACCTACTCATAAGTAAATATAAATGTACAAAGATTTAAAAAAAAAAATATATAAGCAACGACTCATTAAACTATTAATGCAAAATTACGCTTTAAATTCATATAGAAATTTTCAAACATGAATGGTAATGTCCTTGAAACGAATTTTTGTTCAAAATGCAGTTCAAGCTCTTCAACTTTTCAAATTCAGCACTGAACTACTGAATAACATACGTTAATTTTGATTTTTTTTTTTTGCTTTTTCTTTTTCCCCATTAGGACAGAGATACACCCAACACAAGCACAAGCATCTAAGCGCAACGAAATGGGGCAACATTATCACTCGATGTTCTCCTTTCCATTTTTTTAAATGAGTTTTCATTAAAAAGTTTACTTCAGAAATCATCTCCTTTCATCTATCTTTGCATCACTACCACTCTCTAAAAGTTTAGCGAGAAAACCCCACTGAAATTAGAACCAACAACAGAAAAGCAAAAAAAAAAAAAAATAAAAATACTTATATTTTTCTTCGTGACTCATGTAGGCGAAAACAGGGTGATTTGAAAAAAAATTAATTTTTCAAATTTAAGAACAAAATTGTAACCACAATAATTTATAGTAAAAAAAAGGTGTGTGTACATACTCATGTACGCGCGCCAGAAGTTATACTTCCTATCATTATCTATTTTTGTATAGTTTTTTTTGGATGTGTAAAATTATTTAGTGGCGAATAGTTTTAGAAGGGAATTTTTTTGCTCTTTTGTGAAATTTATTCAAATATTTCATATAATTTATAATTTTATCGAACAAACCCTTGTAATTTGGTTAATTTTTGCGTTCAGCATATTTTAAATGGTTTTAGATACATTTATGTTTGATAATATGTATAATTGCATATTAAAATAAAAAAAAAAAAAAAATTAAAAATGTAAAAATTACGGTAGCTAATGTGAAAATATCATTTTTTCCTTGTGGAGCCTATATTTACACAATTTAAGTAAAAAATGTATTTGATTTTATTTTTTTTTTATTTACTGAGATTTTAATCTTTCTATTGATACCGAAATTAAAAAAAATCGGTTAAGTTTTAGTAGTTAAAGTTTTAAAGTAAAAAGCTATTTTGTTTACGTGAAAAGGCATTTTGAACTTTTTAACAGATTTGTGAGAGATCGAATTTATACTATTTTTGATAAAATATATATCAAAGAAATGGTTGATATTTTAGGTGTAGTTTTTTTAGAAATTTAAAATTATTTTAGAAGACATAGCCATAGATGTTATGAATGGTACAATTGGTAAAAGGAGCATAAAAAGTGCATTTTGTTCGATATTTTTTCTGTAATATATCATTTACAGTCTTTGTTTTTAATTAAATCTAAAAATTTTTTAAGGCACTGTTTAAGAAAGCAGATGCATCTTGAAATTGAGATAAAAATATACTGAAAATTATAAAATTTTTCATTAAACTTCTTAATTTTAACTCATTCGTTAAAAACATTTTTTCACTAAACGACTTCTGTGGCAATATTTAATACATAATTGGGCAATATTTTTATGCAGAATTATAGTCCAACATCTTATCTAACAGAGTCTGTTCAAGTTATTAAAATCAACTAAAACTAAAATTACAGTTACAGTTACAGTTAATATCCTATGAAATCAACATTTTTTTGTGTTTTTTTTTGTAACTTAATTTTTCTCTCTAAAATCTGTAAATATGCTTTTTTATGTTTAAAAATATATATTGCCCATCAAAGTCACTTGTACCAGCAATATTTTAGCATATTGTTTTATGAAATTCTAAAACATTTCATTCAATTTTGTAAAAAGAAAAAGAAAACAAAGATTTATTTTGGCTTCCAATACGTTTTTCTCATTCTTTTTATATGTTGTGGCCTAATATTGCAGCTAAATTTAAGCACCTCAATCCTTAAAATCCAAAATTAAAAAAAAACTACAAATTTTATAAGCGAACCATCTTGAATGCATTTGTGAGCCAAAGGTACCGTTCTCCACTGAGGGCTGGTCCAGTTATGAGGACCAAAGTAGAAAATTTTGTTGAATTTCGATGAAACTCTTTTCAAGTTTGTGAAGCTTTAATAGCATGTTCACGTACAGTTATGTGTATATCAAATTAAAGGTAATTTAATGGTGATGCTCAATAAATTAATAATTTTGACTTGGGTAAATAGTAATTAAGCGTCGCCGTCGTATAAAAAAATCGTATTACCATTGACTGCAGAAAATTGTGAAATTTTGTCCAAAAATGTATTTACCTAATAATCTGATGGCTGTGTAAATTTCAAGTTTGAAAATATAAAAAAAATACCGTTGGAAACGGTATAACTTGAACTGAAAAATCTTATTTGTACTATTGTTCATTGAAAAAAATATTTAAAAATCTAATTTCTTCACTAGTGTATAGACAACACATAAATCCAAAAGTCGATTTGACAAAATATTTTTCACGTTATTCTATGATTTTGAAAATCAATTATTCTACCCACATTAACTTTTAAACACTTATTTGTTTTTTAAAGCTAAAAAAATCCGTTATGGAGCATTTTGAATATAATCTGTATTAGAGTGTGCATTATTATTAATATGCGCATTTTATTATTTAAAAAAAAAATCATTGTAATCCACACCAAAATCATTTTCAAAGGTCTAAAAATATATTTGATTCGAGAAAATAATTTTTAACTTGAAAAGCTGATTTTTTAGAATTTGTTGTCATTTTAATTGACAACAAATTCTTATACTTTTCGAGATGTACAAAAAGTTTTTTTGTCTTCTACCCCAAATTGAAATTATATCAGATAATCAATACAAATGGCCGACTTCTGTTATTTATATAAATTTATTGAGTTGCACACAAAATGCAAACAAAATGTCAACAAATTTTTGTTGACGAACAGCAAAATGACAGAAATGGTTGATATTCGAAGTCACTAGGTTCTGGTATCATATAACATTTGCGCAATCCAGCACTCACTAGCAATCCATGTATATTTCAGTGATCTAATTTTCTCAAAAATGCTGGATTAGCTAATTCTGGATTAAATCTAGTGACAATTTCAATGGTTTCTATACCGCTCGTCTTCAAGGGCATACTATTAAAATATTCCCATAAGTTTATCGGTTTTCATATAAATCCCTTTCTTATAATAATTTCATAGTCGAAAATAATGTGAAGATTATTTCCAATCACCCTGTAAAAAAATATATTCGCCTAAGCACAATTCAGACCCAAATAATAATGAACAGAGCACAAAAATATGGTACATCATTCTGCACTATTTTGTGGTAGTGAATTTTGGGGTAAATTCTAAAGTAGGTGCACATAGAAAAGACCGAATAAGAAATGATGCTTTAGTCTCTGTCCAAGCTGCTGCATATAATCGGTGGTTCCAGCACTGCTTGTGTATATAGTCGTAGTCACCCCAAACAGGAGCATGCAATGGCTAACAAACAACAAGTTTAACTTTATACATAAAACATTATGCAATTATAATGGCTGGGCTATTCTATACAACGAAAGGCGCCTCACACTGTAAAATTAGTACAAGCTACTACCGCATAACAAAATCTAGAAGTATATGGAGTAGAGGTACCAACCATAAGCAGTGCCATGACCGTTTGCTATCAAAAGCATGGCATAGATCCTTTTCAGACAGCAAAATTATTATTCTCCTTATATTTACAGGCACATTTCTACCAGAGTTTCTGCACACTCGATTTTCATTTTAGTTTTTTTTTTTTTTTTGTGTATATCTTGGTGTTTCTCTTTGTTTCGGTCCAAACGGTCTCTGCAATGAATGAATGAATGAATGAGTAAGTGTAGAATCACTTTTTACGGCCAAAACCAAATGGCAGTCTTTTGTTCCTGTTGTTCTTCCTGCACTTCATGATACAGGCCCGTCTTTAAATAATAAAGCCTATAGAAAAAAATTTATAAGGGGTATCTGTTTAACTGGTTTGCTGAAATTGGCATAAGTTTATTTAAAGTGCTGAACATACTCTAAGGGCCAATTTGTTCACATTTGATCATCTTTAAGCCATGATTATTCCAAATTGTAAATCGTCGAATGAGAACCCATTATTAGTCATGAATTCAGCTAACCAACTGATTTTGGTTGATAAACCCCATTTAATTAGAACCTCTGAAAGTTATGCTTGAAACTTACTCCGCACGTAGCTTAATTTGAAGCAATTATTTAGGCCGATAAGATGACTTGTCAAAAGGTTGTGCGATGATGTCAAATTTAATAATAGACCAAAGTAATGTTCGATCAATGGCCCATAGTGTAAAAGGGCTATAAACAAAGTGGTGTTGAAGAGACAAGCAGTAATGAATATAGGTTACGAAAAAGATGGAAAATGGATGATTTGCGTTATTCGGAAAAATGAAACATTCTATCGCAAGAATTAGGTTCAGAAGTGTTAGAAGAAGGGAATCTGTTTACCTGCACATGGTAGGCAAATAACAGCCCTCAACTACAACAACACAGACCTTACTTCGCCTGATCTTTGCAATGTGAAGTTAACAAAACTATTGGAGCTGATGGCCTTGCGATCTGTTAAAAGCACCTAGAAATTACTTTGGTCGTTTGAAAAATATTATCGGAGGAAAGCATGTTGTGTGCCCGATCCTATATAAACGAGGCCTTCTTATGACCTGCATCCACTACAGAATCATCAGTCTCTTAAACATCTCTTATAAGATACTCTCTCCTATTGTTATGAAAGTGCCTGAAATCTTTTTTTGACATAAGTGTGGGCTTATTCCAGAAAAGTTCAATCTACAGCCAACCTTGGAAAATCCCTGGAACACCAAATACTGGTCACTTCTTTGTAGATGTCAAAGCTGTATTGCAGATAGCAGTGTCTTGGTGATAGAACCTGCACACCATTATGTCGAAATCGGTTAAGACCACACCAATTTGCACTTTATAGCAAAGGTAGAAATTCAACTATTTGTACTGGAATTTGAGACACTACATAAAAAATTGACACAACTTCCGCCATTGCATATTTCTATGACTTAAAAAAAGCATAACATCACTTTTCCCCCACCAGATACAAACTTGTGCCAAATGGAAAACAATTAAGTACTACTTATTGAGACCTTTTCAACGATATAGGTCATAATGTGTTTCAACACCAGGGACGAAATCCCGAAGGAATAGTAAAAACTCGTATTCTTCCCTTGTTGATTAGGGGGTGATGGGACATCGATATCAATTCACTTTTTTGACCGGCCGGCCATGTTTCACTTGATTTTATTGACGTTCATTTCATTTTGGCAACTATGCGTTTTTACATCCTACTAAACATTTTTCTGGTCTCAAAAATTGATAAAGTTTGAAGAAGTACAATTTGGAAACAATTCAGGCTACGTAGACAATTTTGGGCTTAAATTTTGGCAAATTAGGATTTCTTGAACTCATTTGCTACCAAAAACTAATTTTTTTTCAAAAACTGCAAAATCGTCAAAAATTTTGCATTTCTTGCATTTTTGACCATGTTGCGTCACGAAATTTTGTTACCAAACCTCATATTCGAATTCAGCGACGCAAAAATCATAGAATATTAAAGATAACTACCCCAAAACATTCATTTTAGGAACATTTTTGATCACACATTTACCGTATTAATGTCTTTCTGTACAAAAAAAAAATTATATAGCGTTGTAGCCTGATATTATAGCAAAATTATAACACCTTAATCTTTAATATCCAACGAAAGAAAAAAACAAAAATGTAAAAATGAAAACGATTTAAATAAAATACCGTTGGAAACGGTCAAAAAACTTGGACTGAAAGGTCTTGTTTTTAATATTGTTCATTTAAAAAAAATATTAAAAACCTAATTTCTTCACACGTGTATAGTCACCACATAAATCTAAAAGTAAATTTGACAAAATATTTTCCCGATTTTTAAAATCAATTAAACCACCCACATAAACTTTCAAAAACGTATGTGTTTTTTTAAAGCTGAAAAAAACCGTTTTAGAGCATTTTGAATATTATCCGTATTAGACGCCTAATTTTTTTTGTTTATTATCTATCAATGTGCATAATTATTTTTTAAATGAAACATCAACATTATCCACAGCAACATTATTTTCAATTTTATAAAAAATATTTGATTTTTGAAATTTTTAACTTGAAAAGTTGATTTTTTTGAATTTTTTTTTTGATGGCAAATTCATCTATTCAATAAAATTTATTTCATAGATCTAACTATTTTAATTTTCCAGATGTACACATTTTTTTTACCCCATTTTACCCTAACTTTCCAGTGGAATTTCAAAAAACCCTGTTTTATCGGAATCTTTTATTATACCACCTATAATTTGGTGTATGCAGTTTTTTCTATCTTGTAGTGTAGAAAATTAATCAGTCAGATTATCAATAACAATGGCTGACTTCTGTAATTTAATCAATTATTATCAATAAAATGTAAGTGTGTTGTTACGGTTTACCTACTTATAGTGTCTGTGTGAAAAAAAACAGTAATTATGGGCTAAAAATTCTGTGTTATTGCTGGTTGAATATTTTTATTAACGCCGGTAAGGAAGTATAACTTCAAAAAGATTACCGTAACACTGGTGATTGAACCTGTATGACCTCTCGATTTCGAACAAAGGCTTCCTTGTAGCAAAGAATGCATATGAACACAACAAACATAGAGTCCATTATTAAGAAAACGTGTTTGCTGTAGTCATTTGCTATAAATGAATTATATATCAACACCCAAAGTAACGATCTTCTCAACAAACTACATACTTTCTCGATATGTTCTTCGCAAACTATACATTCGATTTCTGCAAACAATTTGATTTTCTAGTAAATGTCGAAGGCATTTTCGTTAATCTAAAAATAAGCTCCAAACGAATATGTTGTTTTGCATTATGTTTGCTGTAATAGAATTACAATTTAGTTCAAATGTAATACAGTTACTATACGAATGAAAAACTTTTGCGCTAATTGTATTAACTTATCAGCAAATGATTATCATTTAATTCAAAGAATATTCATTAGCCGCAAACGATAACAAAAATATTATTTCTCTGAGTGTTGGTACTTTTATATATTGCTTTCCAGTGAAACTGAGCGTATGAGATAGTTATTTCCCATAATCTTGTAAAATAACTATACGTCAATTAATTTTTAGATTATTAGAACCTACGGCTATAGCAACCACTTAAAGTCTTGTAGAATCTCATTTTTTTTTGATTTTTTTTTAATTCCTGATTACAATTTTCTTACATCCAGAAAGATTCGTCACCCTTGTTATAGCAATACCGTTAAGCTTAATGTAAATTAGAAGTATAGTAGGGTGGTTCTTAAAATCTAGGCTTTAGAAAATTTAATGAGGCACCCCCTTATTGTGTATTATGCACCTTAATACAATTTTGTGGATGATTTCAGACAATTTTGAAAATTTTTAAGGGTCGCTTCTTACCTTTGAACTTTTGCACATTGTGGGTGGACCCTAGAATTAAAATTTCGAAAAATTGTCATGGCACCCCTGGATGCCTTAATGAGAATAAATTCGCTTGATTTCGACAACAACGGGTACCAGCAGATACCTTTTCACATTTTTGAGCATAATCTTAATTTGTGAATCGGTACTCGGTACCCCTAAAACTTGTCGAAATCAACCGAAATTCAACACATTATCTTATATTAATACCAAGAACCCAACTCAGGGGTTCCATGACACCCATTCTAAGGTCCACCCACAATGTGAAAAAAATCAAAGGTCGGTAGCGACCCCTAAAAATTGTCATATAACACATTTGGAGGGTGCTCTATTAAATTTTCTGAAATTTAGATTTTGAGAAGCACCCTAATGTATAGTCAGTACCTACGAGTATTTGCAAATAATGGCATAAATGTTTCTACGTTCATTGCAAAGTTCTATTACAGATGTTAAAATTTGATATAGGTAGAATGTGACTGCAATTCGCATATAGTTTTTATAGTTTGCATAATATAGACAACTACAGCCCTGCTTTTATAAATTATCTTTGCTTAAACGATGTATGTATGTTGTGGTAATGTGCGCCATAAAATGAGGAACCTCTGCTTTGTCCAGATAGGACTTTTGCGCTGACCCCAAAGACTAAAAAGAATCTCATGTACTGCACCGTGTCGTATCCTGTGAAAGGCGCTTCTCAAATCCACTGTGGTGTGGTTCTGGAACTTGTACAATAAAAACACAAGATAGGAAAGAGGGGTGCACTACGATATACACTAGCCTCTTCTATAGTGTACATCTTTGGGTCCTGCTTGCAGCCTCGTGCGTCGTCGGTTGGTCCTTCAACAACCAACAAAGGGTATTGTTGATTTATTAATGGTGCAAGTGAATGTTGTCTTGGGGATAATGGAGCCTATCCACCATAAAAGTCCATCTATTTGCTTTTTTAGTTTTGTTTTCTTTCTCTCTCGCTCTCTCTTCTCTCTCTCTCACTCTCTCACTCACTCGAATGCATGGAAAAGTCCTGTCTGAGTTCATTATTTGTTCTGTTCTGTGTTATTTTTTTTCTCTGTATTATTTGTTAACCAAACCAAGTGTTTTATTTTTCAGTCAAGTTGTATGGACAAGGGCTTGAATGCTGCTGCAGCACAGAGAGGGGGGTTACCTCCGGGAGAATAGAGTTTAGAGTTTTTTGACGTTTGGTTGGGTAAATATACGCTCGTATAATATTAGTAGTAGTTGTTAAAATAATAGAACTTACCGAACGAATGCATATCCTTTGTCCTTGAATACCCTTATCTCTTGTATTGTGCCAAAGGGTGAGAAAGTTTTCTGCAATATTTCCTCAGTTAGTGTGCCAGAGAGTGCTCCATTAATTCCGCCACAATACACGGTGCAATTAGTTGGGCTACTTTGGTTGTACACCTCATCAAATGTCAAAGGTTTTGAGTTAACTATGGAATGTTAAAATAAATATAAAATAATGGTAAGTGAAGGTCTTTAGTTTTGCAATCAAAGGTAATTAATTTATTTGAAATGAAGAAATAATCTGATGCTTGGATAGTTTTTGGATATAATGAAATATACCTAAATTTTCTGTGGGAAATAATAATTAACTGTAGGTTGGTTTGCGCTTGATGTCGACACACACCTTTCGATAAAGTTATGTAGGTCATTCTTAAGAGGGACGTTATCTACCGTAGGTACTTAATGTAGTTGTTACATATTTAACGCTTTCATCATTTAACTCTTTAGACAGAGGATATGTTTAATAGCAGAAATTCAGATCAATAATTTTTGTAATGGTTAGTATAGGGTAAACAGGGGCACATTTGATTCCGGGGCACATTTGACTTTGCGATTTAAGGTATGAAAGCGGCCTTAAAATGAAAAAGTAAGGATGGCGAACGAAGCTTCATTTAATATAAGTTTTTGTGAGTTCTGGATTTTTGATGTAATTTTTGACCACCAGTATGCAAGAGTTTTGTGAAAAAATGAAAAGAGTTTTTTTTAATTGTGAAATAATATTATGATATCACTGCTCTTAAAAAGAGTTAAGTGAAAGTTAAACGTTAATATAAAAAAAAAAACATTAAAAATGTAAAAAATACTTTTAGGGCACCTTTGACTTTTGCAATGGGGCACATTTGACTAATGTATTCGTACATTTGACATTTGTTAAATGTCCCCCAACCAAATAGGTCTGCTGTGCTGTTATTTGTGTTTTTAATTGTTTATTTATGTTTATTTTGAAGATATGGTGAGAAATTATACAAGAAAAAACAAATAGAATGATTTTCAAATGGTTGCTTTCCTGTGCCGCTTATTTTGAATTTGAAATCTATATGGATGGTTTCCGAATTCTTCGTCGATATTCTAAAACATATCCAACACTTCACCAATTGTTCAAAGGAACGACCAATTTTGCATCACACTCCAGTCTTCCAAGCATTGACTTTGGTCGTGATAATAATAGAAAATTTTACTATAATTTCCACCAGACACGTCACAGCAACTTCAGCCATTGGACGTTTTAGTTTGTGGGCCATTCAAACGTTTCTGTGAGAAAGCATTAAATGATTTTCTAGGCACCAATCATGAAAAGCAAATAACAATTTACGAAGTCGCAAAACTAACAAACCTTTCATTTCAAATGACTTTCTCCTCAAAAATGGCTCTTAAGCAACTGGAATAAATCGTTACAACTCTCAGATTTTCGAAAATGATGAATTTTTAGTGGACACTTTGCCATATGAAAAGAACGTAGTCGAATCTGTTCCGGCTACTGAAAGCAACACTTATACGAATTTAAACACACCTACAATGGCCATAATTTCCATTCCCATCTTTAACACCTGAGGCTGTAAGATCCATAGCACTATTAAGCACACCAAACAGTTCATGAATTTTGTTTCTGACCAAGAAAATTTTGAAATGGAAAGAACCATTTTATTATGCGTGAGCAGTTTCAGAAGTCCACAGTGATTCTATTTACTTACACTGATAACTTTCTACTGTTGTGTGTTCTAAAACCATTCAAAAAGTACCTACTACAGTTAATTAACTTTTAGTCAATTTTGACTACTTTCATTAACTATTTAGTCAATATTTTAGAATTGACTTCTGACTGTACTTTTAATTAAACTTTTAACTTTTGCACGTTAAAAGAACTAAGAAATCTGGTGTTTTTATTCAATTAACTGCAGTATCAAAAAAAATTGTAAAAATTTTACTGAATAAACTATGCCAAAAATTTTCCAGGCCCATTTAACGAAAACAAATATTATAAATTGGGGTCTATTTTCACCCGTTCAGAGAGGAGAGTATTTTTATTTAAAAGTTGACGTAGAAAAATTAAAAAAAAAACCGAGAAGATCAAATTATATGTTTTTTGATAACCAGAAAAACTTTCTTTAATTAACATTTCAAATATACGAGAATTACTCCAGTAAATAATTAAAAAAAAAAATGATTTTCAAACTCAAAATTATGTAAAACAAATGTCAATCAAAATTTTTAACTGATTTGTTTTTCAAAATTTCGCGTTGTAAAATATTTAGTTTTCTTCCAAAATTCAATGGCCTTACTTCCTACTAACTAAATGTTAAAAATTAATATGTCCTTTAGTTAGTTTCTTACAAAAATATGACAATACTAATTTTGTAGGTAAAAATTTAAATAAAAATAGCTTTCAGTTTTGTATTTTTTTTAAATTTTCTCCAAAACTAGAAGCCATTAACATTAACCATTAAGTTTTGTTCGAAAAAATGGACCTCAAAAAGTAATTAATATTGAATTTTGGATGAAACAACTAACGGGTGATTTTTTAAGAGGTTTAGAACTTAAAAAAAAAAAAAAAACACAAAAAATTCGAAAAAATGAATGAAATATTTATTTGAATCGATAGTTTGAACCTTGCAATTTAATGTTTAAAGATAATTTCATGCAAATGTTGACCGCGGCTGCGTCTCAGGTAGCCCATCCGCTGAGTCCAATTTTGGCATACTCTTTCACACATATCGGCCGGTATCTCAAGAATGAATGCATGGATGTTGGCTTCCTGTGTGTCAATCGAAGCGGGCTTGTCCCTATAGACATTAGCCTTGACATACCCCCACAAAAAATAATCTAATGGTGTCAAATCGCACGATCTAGGCGGCCAATTGACCGGCCCAAAACGTGAAATTAACTGTTCACCAAACTCGCCTCGCAATTGCGCCATTGTTTCGCGTGCTGTGTGGCATGTGGCACCGTCTTGTTGAAACCACATATCATGCAAGTCAAGAACTTCCATTTCGGGCAAAAAAAAGTTTGTTATCATCGCTCGGTAGCGTTCACCATTGACAGTAACGCTGCGATTCGCATCATCTTTGAAGAAATATGGCCCAATAATGCCGCCGGCCCATAAACCGCACCAAACAGTGGCTTTTTCGGGATGCATTGGTAGCTATTGCAATGCTTCTGGCTGATCTTCACTTTGGGCTTTACGCCCAAATCCTTCCGCAAAATTTTCCACGTAGTGCTGTAACAAAGGCCTAACTGCTGGGAACGGCGCCGAATCGACATTTCGCGGTCCTCTGTCACACTAGCTGATACGACCGCAATATTTTCTTCACTACGCACAGTACGTAAACGTGTTGGTGGTTTAATGTCCAACAAAGTAAGTTTGGTGATAAATTTGGTCACAATCTTCCGAATAGACTGCTCAGAAGGTCGAGAATGCCGACCATAAAATGGAAGCAGCGCGCGATGAACATTTCGAACCGAGCACGAATTTTGATAGTAAAATTCAATAATTTGCAAGCGCTGTTCATTTGTGAGACGATCCATGGTTAAATTGCAAACCAAACTGAAGCTGTTTGACAGTGACACAAGGTACTAAACACACGTCAGCTGTCAAAACCAGTGTTGCCAAAACCAAACCAGCTAAAAAATCACCCGTTATATTTGATAACAGTAAATTTTGAAAAAAAAATCAGTTAAAATTTTTGATTGAGTTTTTTTTTCAAAATTGTTCAAATATGAACAAATTTTTTTTGCTCACAACCAATTATGGGTTGTGATCGAAATTCTGCCAGTAAAAAAATTCTATTTTCAAAATTCTGTTTTAAAAAATTCAGATTTCAAAATTCTGCTTTTAAAATTCTGATTTCAAAATTCTGATTTTCAAATTGCTGTTTTTCATAATTTTGTTTTACAACATTCGGAAAAAAGTACACGTCATAAGGGCTCTGTATGAAAATAATATTGCTGCCGTATGGGATGGAAACTTTTTGTCTGAAGAATTTGCAACAACCATGGGTGTGAAACAGGGCTGCATTTTGAGCACACTGTTATTTATCTTGTTCATTAATGATATAACAGACGATATTGGAGGCGGGGTGGAAATCGATGGGGTTACAATACCGGGCCTTATGTATGCTGATGATATTGTTTTTCTCTCTGATACAGTTAATAGTATGCAGCTTAAAATCAACAGACTAGAAAAGTTTTGCAAAACTTGGAATTTAACTGTTAATCTGGAAAAGACGAAAATCCTTGTATTTAGAAACGGAGGGGGTAGATTCTCAAGAAACGAAAAGTGGACGTACCAAACGGAGCCGATTGAAGTTGTTAGAGAATACAAGTACCTTGGTTTTGTAATAACATCGAATCTCAATGCGGAAAGGCATCTAAAAATAAAATTAGCAGAAGCGAAACGCGCTATTAATTCAGTATGGAGTTCTTGCGTAGATAGTAAATTTGTGACGCATAGCTCAAAACAAAAAATTATCCGAGCGACAGCCCAGACTATTCTTTTATACGCGGCACAAGTATGGGGATATGGTAACTTTGAATCCGTGGAAAAGTTCCAACGTTACTGCATAAAACGCATATTCAGGTTACCTAATAATACCCCTAACTATATGATCCATCTAGAAACAGGGTGTCCACCACTTTTCTTGGAAACGCTTAAGATACATTTTGGCTATGTAGTTAAAGTCATGGAAATGGAAGATGAACGTCTGCCGAAAATTGTTTTGAATAATATGCTAAGAAATAACGCGTACTGCGTCAAAGAATGGCAAGAACTAGCAAGTTGCAGCGGATGTGACGTAAATTTCTACCCTAGTGATGGTGCTACCACTCTCAGAAGAAAATTTGAAGAAATCATAGCAAAATCAGGAAATTTTTTCTATAACAAATATGCAACTGAAGCCAAATCGTCACTACACAGGATGTATTATAGCAAGGTCAATCATAATAATCTACATAACAACACTTACTTTCTGGATGGGAACAAAACGGAGATGATACGAGCTATTTTTATGTTAAGAGGCGAATTAATCAATTTGAACTACGTGCCACATCGTCCTGACTTTCCAATATTGTGTGATTTTTGTAACCGTGAAGAAAGAGAGGATGTATATCACTTTGTTGCAGTGTGCCCTATTCTAAACGAAATTCGAAGGATGTATTTTGGAGTGAATATACTTCAAAAGGAGGATCTGATGGCGATTTTGAATTTTGACCGTGGCTGGGATAGTCTATATAGATACTCTACAAGTGCTCTAAATTATAGAAAAAGAATCATAGATGGGGATTTTTAAATTGTTAACTTTAATAACTTATTATTTTTTCTTTTAAATTTAACTTAAATTATATTGAAATATGTTAATTAATACAAAAATGTTAATCTGGTAGACGGCTTTGTGCCAAACCAAAAGACTTTATGCTTTTAAAATATTGTAAAATATTGTATAATTTGTTTTTAAACAGTTTAATAAAAAGTCATTAAAACTAAAAAACTAACATTCGGAAAATAATTATAAAAAGTAGAATTTTGAACCAGAATTTTGACCTTTTCCCAAAAAAAAATGTTTGCTTACAAAAATCTTATTGTTAAGTTAAAAAAAAAGTCCGATTAGAGCGGATATTTTTCACCGGTAACTGTGAAAGGTTTATTTGAATACCAACATTTGAAAAAATAATCATCCAAATCGGAGCAGTTTCGCCCGGTTCCAAGATAATTTGCTTTAGTTTACTCTACAATATTTCTGGAAATGAAATTTCATTTTACCCAAAACATCTCTCTTTTTTCAATACCAAACAGACACTAAATAGGTACGAAAAAAAAATTAAAATACATGAATTTTCATTAACCAACTATTCAATTGAAAATAATTATGTATTCATAAAAATTAAAGTATACTTACCTAAAACGAAAAAAAATAAAATTATAATAATTGTTGACCATTAATGCATTAGGATAAGTACTTACCATCCGTTTTTACTGCTGGCGGTTTTCTCGTGGCCCAATTTGTTCGTATCGATCGTGAACCCAACCACTGGCCATTCATCGCACTGATGGCACTCTCCGCTTCCTGAAATTAAAAACAAAAGAATAATAATTTTCATACAGAAAAAAAAGGGTTAAACATCGACGATGATGGGCTCAACATGCGATGTGTGTGTGTGTGTGGTTTTTGGTAGCACATACCAGCAATTGTTTTATTATTTCGATTAAAAAGCTACAAGAACAAAGAACAGCTGAAAATTCAATTGGCCTCCTCATACCCCCCCTCATTATGTTTTATGTCATTATTCCCAAAAGCCTACTTATCACCATGAATGATAATAAAACATTTTATACACACACCGACGACGATAGGAGTATAAAAACAAATTAAAAAAAAATTTCCTCCCCCCACCCCCCTCCTTCCACACATAATGTGGGGTAAAGAAATTTAATTACACACAACAAAGGGTTGGTTGTATGGAAGCGGAATCCTTTTTGTTCGGCTTAGGTAGTATAGAATACCTACCGTCAGAATCTTCAAAAAAAACACCCGCATCGCACAGACAGCCACGTGAATATGAAAACAAGGAAGCCTTCTTGATTGCCATCCTTCGGCAGCCACCATGGTATAATGGTTTAATCACTAAAAAGTTGTTAATGCTTTGTAATATCCTTATACAACAAAATATTGCAATTATTAGTGAAACATAAATAGAAGAGCCCCAGCCAAAGCCCCGCATGAACTTCACATCTCCAGGACGTGAATGAGATGCCATCCAAGGGCTTATGACTGCCCTGTCATCCTCATCTCCAAATATGATACAGCAATGATTTTATAAATTATCGTCATCATCATTATCGCTGTCTGGATTTTCTTCGGCCGTTTCACAAACACACATCCACATCCGTGTGTGTGTTTGTGTGTACTATGCATGTGTTATGTACTGACAATAAAAAGGATATTATTATGATGGAAGATGGGAAGAGTCATTGTGTTTCGGATGGAAAAGACGCTTTTCGCTATTTTAAGATCACACACAGATGTGAACATTTTATCATGATAATGGAAATTCAACAACTGTAAGGTATGCCCGTAATATTTTATTTTGCAACGAGACCGAGAGTCGGGTATTAGTGAGGGTGAGGGTGTATCCGACACCCGGCATAGTGTTGTAGATAGGTAAGTGTATCATCCGCATATAGACAGTTGCTTTTCCTACATTTTGTTGCATCATGGAGTTGTAAGCTTGCAACTTATATTGTATAAAGAAATGATGGGGAGCGAGGAGTGATGGGGCTAGGGAGTATGAGCATGAGCACGGCACTTAGCTGATGGATGATGTTATGAGCATCGCATCGCAGTTAACGGTTTGATGCCTGATGCTGCTGTAAAGTAATAATGTGAAATAATAGCGGCAACATAAGTTGATAGAATGTAATTGCTTCAAAAATACCTATTTTGATGTGAGTTTGTGTTTATGTGTGTGTGTGTGTTGTGTGCATCTTTAGATGGCTGTCGAATTTGGATGGATCTGGCTTGAGTATGATACATAAGAACTTTAGCAGCTTAATGTTATGGTGTGATGATGATGATGATGATTTTATAGCACAAGCAGACTTTTTTTTGTTGTTGTTGTTAAAATTATTAAAGCTTCTGTTTTATGAATTATTCGCTTTATAAATAAAATTTTGGCTTATTGGTTATCCGTTTTACGTTTTAGTGACGTTAAAAGAATTGTTACCCTACCATAGCGAAACAATTTTTTTATCTTTTAATGCAGGACAAATGGAAACTGAAAAATTTGTTGCTAACGTTCGTTTGGTGAGGGGAAGGGGGGGCTAGGTATTTTGACCATCGATGTTCGAATGAAGTTTAGTGATAAGGAGGAAACGTATAGGCCCATATTGAAAAAAAAGACGTGACTAAGAAAGCATTCAGCAGAGAAAATGTGCCTAAAGTACGAGTCAAGATAGTTCTTGGTGATAGTTCTTGGTGACCTTACCGCCAGGTGCGTGAAGTTAGCACCGCCATAACAAAAATTTGTAAATTTAAGTATGCAGGAATTTGTTGCTAATTTGCTGCTGCAGTTACGAATTTGTTGCTCCTACCCATTGCCCCCCAAAACCATGGCGGTGCTAACTACACGTGAAGTTAGCACCGCCATCATCCAAAACTCAAAATTTCAAAATTACAAGTATGTATGCAGGTATTTGTTGCTATTTTGTTACCCAAATCTTCAATTTGTTGCTCCACGTTTTGACCTTGAAATGCACTTTAACAGTTTTATAGGAAGATCTAAATCGCTCAAAAATGATCATATAGTGAAAAGATTAACACCAATTCAAGGGCTACTCCTCACCTTCTCAAAAAAGTGCATTTAAAATTTTTAGCCCAACTCTTGATCTTGTGGAACGTATTCCACTCAGCTATCTCTAAGGGCACTTCTAAGAACTTAACTTAAAATCGAGATTTCAAAAATCTAAGTATGTAAGAATTTGTTGCTAATTTGTTGCTCGTGAATAACACCCTTCCCGAATTTGTTGCTCCTACCCTTACCCCCTAAATCACGTGAAGTTAGCACCGCCATCATCTAAAACACAAAATTTCACGAGCAACAAATTAGCAACAAATTCTTACATACTTAGATTTTTGAAATTTCGAGTTTTAAGTTAAGTTCTTAGAAGTGCCCTTAGAGATAGCTGAGTGGAATACCTTCCACAAGATCCACAATGCGTTTTGGCCATGAAGGAGTTGGGCTAAAAAGGTGGGGAGTATCCCTTAAATTGGTGTTAATCTTTTCACTACATGATCATTTTTGAGCGATTTAGATTTTCCTATGAAACTGTTAAAGTGCATTACAAGGTCAAAACGTAGAGCAACAAAAAAGCCTTCATACCTTCGTTTGCTTTTCTTTAATCTAGAGCGACAAGAATATTGTGAAGTCAAGAATATGATAATCTCTAATTTCATTTGTTCGTCCAAATTATTTTTTTCTATCAAAAGGATATATCTTAAAGGATATAAATTAATTTTAAAACTAAAATTAGATCTTGAACAGACCAAAAAAATATTTGAAATTTCACGCCCACAGCTTTGTTTGGCGGTTTTTTTTTTTTGAAATGATTATGCAGTCGGCCATTATTTTTAAGTTGTTTGTTCTTTAATTATTGCGTGTATCCAAGGTTAATAACCAAGCCATTAAATGTGTATTCACATACCTATGGAAAAATGTAGTAGGTCTCCAGAAGTTTATACATGAAAAATAAAACTCAAATGGCAGGTTTGTTTTTGAATATTTCGATTAGAACGAATACCTCCCATGTAACGGTTTCATGTTATTGGATTTTTCTCGAAAACGACTTTAAAGATCAAACGATAAAACTTAGTGTATGTTATGAAATAAGTGATTTCAACAATACTGCGTTTTTAGTTTTTCTCAAAATATTCGAATAACGAAAATATGAATACAAATAAATAATAATACATAAATGTAATTTTTAGGTTATAATATAATATTATGTAAATATTTATGTGCTACGAAAAGAAAGAAAAAAATAATTCAAACCAAATAAACAGTTAAAATGAGGTTAAAAATTGCGTTTTGTTCATAATTGGTACACTTGCAGAACCAATCCATTGCGGCAAACGTAAAAATTGCCAAAAGAATTTTTCGTTTGCTGGACAATTTATCGGCTTCGTTTGCAGCACACTGATAAATTCGTTTGGGTTAAACACTCAACACCTTGTAAACACCGGAAATTAAACCTATGACCTCTCAATTTTGAACAAAGGCTTCTGCCATTGCGTCACTAATTAAATAACTTTTGTGTATCTTGGAATGCATATAAGCACCACAAATATAGAATCCAATCATTAAGAAAATTGTTTTCCTAGAGTCGTTTTCTGTAAATGAATTGCAAATATATTTAAACCAAAAATGAAGTTCTTTGCGACAAACTACTATCGCGAGAGGTTTTTCACAAACTATTCATTCGATTGCTGCAAACAATAGAGTTTTCTAGTAAACGAAAAGGTGTTTTGATGTGAGTAGCATTTTGGTTTGCTGCAATCTACTCATTAAAATGAGCTCCAAAGAAATGGTTTGTTTTGCATTATGTTTGCTAGATAGAATTACAATTTGCTTCAAATGTAATACAATTGCAACGAATAAAAGGTGAGACCTTTTTTATTTTTGCACAAAGGTAGTTTTTAATCATTGTTATTTTATTTGTATTTAAAAAAAATTAAATTTTATTTCTATTATCGCATTAATTTTACGTTATTTTATTAATGTTGGTGTAAAATGTGCTTTTCTAAGCTCAGAAAACTACTCCGTATTAACGTGTGTTTTTGAACTAAATGATAACAAATTTAGAACATATCTTTAAAAACCATTAAAAACCATTCAAATTGTGTTTACTAAAATATTTCGGGTTAACTGTTATTCTCACAGAACATTTTTTTAACCAAACTAAAACATTTATAAATTCTTGATTGATCGAACGTTGTTTTTTAAAGATACGGCTAAAAAACGAAAATAGAGCCAAAATCATAATTAAACGTTATAACTCGAAAACATAGCGAAAACGAGAAAATTGCCAGTCATCTGCGGTGAGATGACTGTGGGATACCCTGTAGGTATAGTAAACTTGTTCTGAAAGACTAGAAACAGAACCGAAGGGATCGTAAGCAATTGAAAAGCTGCCCTCTCTCAAGCCGGAACTCTCAATAAATAGCGATCCCAATAGTATATTTAAATAAAGTTCATTAAAATCTACATTTACATTAAATCCATTTATTTTAACTTTCAATTTAGTGTGCAATGAAAAAAAAAAACCAACACGAATACTGTCAAGAAACTATCCTCTCTGCATGATTGCTCAATTATAACGAACCTAACCTAAAAAAAAATAAAAAAAAAAAAAAAATACTCTTGTATGTTAACATAAAATAATTCATTTTAATCTCAGTGGATATATGATTAAATTATTTCCAAATGAATTCACCTTCAAATAATCACAAGGCACTTGTCCTCTATAATTATCACTGGGAGACTCATAAAAAGCATACCCTCTTCATGCTTGTTACGTTGTCGTTGTCGCCATCGTTGCTGTCGGTCGTTAATCAAAAAGTTAATGAGCAAAAGCAAAAGGTCATTAGAACCACAAATACATGAACTCATACAAACACATATTGACACAGTCTCAAGTATAGGTATTGACAACAAAAAAAAGTAAAAACAAATATACCTAACCACAAATTAGGTGACATTAGGAAGAGAGGCACCATGCTATCTCTCTCAGCTTGCTTGAGTTTATGTTTACCCACACACAAAATAAATTGCTATACAGACGAACAGAAAACTGCTTAATTGTCTCGGCCCTAAGAACTTTACTTTCGCCCGCCCATCATCGACGACCGACGACGTTCAGCAACATCAATCGCAGCCTAGACCGAACCGATACCGAGAATCCTTTCTGATAGAAATGAAGAGCAACAAATTGTTCATGGAAAATCAATAACCTTCACGCCGCGTCAAATTACTTCACCAAGCCTATTGAAGCTAATTTGTTAAGAGCAGTTCATTAAATGGCTTAACAAAGTTTTGCCCCTTTTGCCAACAATTTATATCCCAGCAACAATCACTTCATCCATAAGAAGAACAACTGAATCGAACAAATTTATCGCAGGGACAAGGGTTATTATTTATTCCCAAATGCCCAAATGACCCAAGACTTTGGACTATAGGATCTACCTAGCTCATAATAACACCACCGCACCGTCCCGAATAACCTCCTTTGGGGGGGGGGGGGGGGGGATGATGGAAGGGGTCGATACTGTCATGATGGTCACTTGAGAAGTCTTTGGCTCTTCGTATATAGCATGTCGAGGGTGTATAGAAAATACAGTGCATAATATAACGTCTTTGTGCGTGCGTACATATTGGTCAGTTCCTCAAACTCAAAGACACATTAGAGGTATTTGCTCAAAGTGACTTAGACACCAGTTTGCAATTAATTAGATTTCCAGGCTTCCGCAAGGTAAAGTTAGCGTTGAAATTGAAGAGATGAACCACTTAATTGGCCAGATCCACCCTCAAATTGCTTGTCATCTGTTTTGCTTTGTGGGTTAGTGCGTGTTCGACTAGAGTCTACCAATATACGAGAGTAGGTTAGGTACATTATTCGTGACTGTTCGAGCACAAAGACATTTATAAGATGATGAGAAAGGATATTAGGTATGCTTTCTAATACAAAGAGAAATGATACTCATTCGAACACACAAAACTGTAATCCTGATGACGAAGAGGATTCCTACAAAACAACGTCATTTTCGTCGACATTGGTTGGCTAGATTGATGATGGCTATGCGTATTTATAAGACCTTCACAGAGATAATATGATGATTCTGTGTGACAGCATAGATCTGTCATGCTGGAGTCTCTAGTGGCAAATCACATCGTGTGTAATCAAAATCATCAGCTATTTTGCTGGATTTCATCTCAGTAATCAAGGTAATTATCATCGCTTGTAGAAGTGATATAAGCGGTGGCCGGCGGCGGCGGCGGGCGATGGGAAAAGGAATGTATACATTTGGGGGTGGATGAAATCAATATATATCTATGCATTCGTTGTAGCTAAAGTTTCAGTTCAAATCACAAAGTCTAACTAATGAAAAGGCACAAATTAACATTTAATTTTATAATTATAAGGTCTACACAGAACTTTCCCTTACTATCTTATAAAATAATAATATATTCATAAAAGGTGTGCTCTTAAAAGTGTTTTTTTTTTTCTAAAACGACATTGTGCGTAAGATGTTCATGCTCGATGGCCTGTTCGATGGAGCTTATAATTAGTTGGAGAAAAACAATTTTAAATTTAATTTTTTTTTCTCAAATATTTTCAACAAACTTTAAAATGAAATGCAATTTCTAGCAGGGATAACAATACGAAAAATGAATAAAAAAAAATGCGTTTTAGGGCTTTTTTTATTTTGTACCTATTGTGTTGATTACGAACCTTATCACACTTACATAAACCAATCATTGCAAATTGATTATACGGCACATTTATAGGTGGAAATTGTTGGAAACAATATTCTTACTCATATGCTTAAAGTCACAAGTTTTCTGAAAAAACCTTCCGTCAATACCTACTAATGGTACTTACAGTGATAAAATTTGGTATGAAGGGTAGGTACACTTGCCATGAGAACCAGAAATCAAAAAAAATGTAAAGTGGATGATAGGGAGTTTTTCTTAAAGAGGCTAACCCATAGAATCCGTCGCGTCCGTTCCGTTAACGAATCCGTTGTCGATGAAGTTAAAAGTTCGGCTAAATTTTCCTTCGCTTCCGTTCTTATGGGTCGCTGCTCATAAGAACGTGTGTATTTTATCGAGTTGTCAGTTGAAAACGTCGACGTAACGCACGCAATGGATTCTATGGGTTGGCCCCTTAAGAGATAAAGAACTAAAATAGAGGTAGAATAATAAGAATAAAAAAGATGAAATGCATTATCATGACAATAAGAAGGGTGGCTTTTTCCACTGAACCTACTAGTTGTGGAGGCGATCGTAGGATTACTTAGCTCATAAGATTTGAGATTTAAATAATTGGTGAAAAATGAAAATAAGTTGGTACAAAAGATACAAATTTAAAGTTGCCACTTTTAAAATAAGTACATGAATGTGGCACCCTGTTTGAACGAAAAAACCTACATCACTTTAGGCATCATCACTTTTTAGTTTCTTAAAAAGGGAAAATATATTTATGTTATTATTTTTTTTTTTATTTAATTTTTTAATTAATAAGATTGTTTCAGATTGTATATTGAAATAGCTATGTGTACAGAAGTTTAAATCAAAATCACTTAAATCGTTTATGAGATATTCACAAAAAAGGCAAACAATAAGAACATTTTTGCAAGAAAAAAAAGGAAAAGCTGTTTCTCCGATATTCGTTTTTATAGAGAAAAACCAAAAACGCAGTTTTGTTGTATTATTTTACACAATACAAACATTCGATACAACATCAGCAGATAATTCAGTTAAAGCGTCGTTGTGAAAAACTGCTTAAGCTTGAGCCCAGAGGCACTGTCAGTTTTTTACTTGCTTTATAGGGCAAGTATTGGTTTCGTGTCAAAAAAAAATTGATTTTATAATCAAAACCAACATTACGATGATGGAGAAGTCCGAAAAAGTGGTTTTCGTCATGCCGTCCGTCGGTCTGTGCGTCTGTGCGTCTGTGCGTCCATCTGTACACATATCCACTGCCCAAACGCTTCAACGGATTTTCTTCAAATTTGGTACACATGATTTTAACGTAATTTTTGAAAATTGGTTTTGAAAGTTTCTTTTTGTTTTTGAACTAATACCTCCCATATAACGGTTTTGAGTTATTGAGTTTTTCTCCAAAACGGCTCTAACGATTTTGTTAAAAATGTGTGTATGTACTATGCTCAGCTGAGTGATTTTAACAAAACTGCATTTTTATTTTTTCTCAAAAGATATCGAACATCGGAGAAACAGCGTTGCCGTTTGTTTTTGCAATTTTTTTTATTTTATTTTTTGTGCATATCTCTTTAGCGGTTAAAGCGATTTTTGCTAAAACTTTTGCACATAAATTTCATATAAACTTCAAGAATCTAATTAAGTTTTTTTAAAAAAAATATGTATTAATTAAAAAAATAAAAAATAAATAAAAAGTTAAATTTAGTTTTATTCTTTTTCCACATATTCCACTTTTCTTGTAAAAATATGTAACTCAAGCTAAACCCTATATTTTTTTTTTTATTTCTAACATAGTTAATTATTTTTATAAACCTCATATAATAGGCTTTAACGTCTATAGTAACTTTAACCCAAAGAACAAGTACGTGCGATCCAGTCGTGCATTTTGTTTTTTAAGATTAGGATTATGTATTATACTGTTCGTTATTTTTAGATCAAGCTCTGAATTGCAAAACAAAATTTTAAATTATTCAAAAAAATCCTCCAATTTTTTTCATATTTTTATTTTTACAGATGATACTCGATTTTATCAAAAACAGCAAGTTGTTCATATTTTAATTATTAATAAATTCTAAAGATATTTTTTTCTTAAAATTTTGGTATCAAAATATTTGTGGGCTAATAGTAAAACAAACTGTATTATTAAAAAAAAAAAATTTATTTAGATTGTTTTACCATTTCCTTAATCTAAAAAAAAACTTTTAATTTTTTGATAAAATCGAAGTTATGGCCTTAAAATATTAGAAAAAAAACGGTTTCTTTTTTTCAGAACACGAAAAACGAAGGTTATGTTTGCCACATTCTAATGCTCAATTAAGTCGGATCAAATAATTTGTAAACAAAAGCCAACCATGTAAATCAGAGTCTGAAAATTAATGATAACCTGAAATCAGGTGAAAGATATACCTAATATGTTATATATGTATAATTTTACAATTAAGTATCAAGTCTATTGTTTTTCCACCCGTTGTCTCGAGAAATAGAGGTGTTCTCATTTCTTTCAAAGAAAACAACATTAGAATAATCAACCCTGACGGCTAGATGAACTTTTTTTAAGTAGCTGAAAATTTTGTTACTCAGATTTAAAGTCTGAAAATTTCATAAAAATCGTAGTTAAAATTTTATCTAAGTAAGTCTGGGCAAAAAAGTGACAAAATTAAGTTTAAACGATAAAAAAGTGGGTGTGGCAGAAAATGCGTAACTTAATTTCTCTTGAGAGTGATTAATAATTATTCCTGAAAATTTCAACGAAATTCGTTCAGTTGTTTAGTTTTTATTAAAATTAATAAAAATTGGGAGAAGCACAGGGAGGAAATTAATAGTGTACATTTTTCTTCTTACTGATTATCATTCCTAAAAATTTCAACAAAATCGGTCAAGTAGCTTAAATTTTGTGGAGTTTTTTCCGCTCTCCCATACAAGTCGCCCCACTGTGTGACGCAAGGATGGATTGACGGAAACCACTTTCGTAATGTTGGTTTTGATAAAAACCCCAAATTTGTTTTTTGACACGAAACCAATACTTACTCTGTAAAGCAAGTAAAAAAAGTTATAAAATGACTATTGCCTCGAATATCTTAAGAACAAATGATGATATTGACCTCGGTCTTATTTTTATCACGTTATAAGCACATGATGAGTATTTCGAAAATAAATAACCTCTTTTTTTATAATCAGAAAATACAACTTCTTACCCAAAATTCTTAAAGATATAGTATCTTAACAACAGGCAACATAAAAATATGTCCCACAATTCAATTTGTCTGTCATTGTGTCTGGCGTCAGTATTTCTATCTGTCTGTATGAGGAGTTGGTGCCTAAGATAATGGGTGAATTTACTCCAATGTTTGTAGATAGCATTTTTTGGTTTTAGTAAAACTGATTTTTAAAAACCGTTTCTAAAATTTTGATAAAAAAAAAAATCCTTTGGATTTTACAGAATACAGATGCTTTTAAGTAGCCTTAGTATTTGTATTTATTTTTTCAGTTTTCATTTTTCCTGTTTTCCATGCTTAACGAGATGTGCATTGGCTATATACACCGTGATCCTTAATCTTTGTGTCTTGCTTTCGGACGTGGTCTACTCTCTGAACACCTTGTTCCCCTAATCTAGAGAATTGGAAACAGAGCCCTGCTTTACCATTTTGTGAGATTAGGGCTAGATACCTGTCATTTTACTAAACCGTAATAACCAAGGTAGCTATATGTTAACCGTAATAGTGCGATGCATTGGAAACCGCCAACACAAGCAGGTAGAAAATAATGCAAGTCTTAGAACAATATGGAAAGCATAACTAACTTAAACACTTGGACTACATAGTTATACGTGTAATCGTGTATACCTATCTATTCTCTATGGTTTCCTAAAGAGCGGCCATCAAACATGGAATAAGACTTTCCAATTATTATTAACCCTTTCAATACTTGAATCCGCAGTGGACAAAAAGATTTTGATAGATTCGTATTTATTTCCGGGATAACAAATATGCGATTTCTTTAATCTCATGTCGTTACTGCACGAATGTATGATCAATTTACTTAATTTGTTTTCTTATTATCTTATCTTCAACATTCAGTCAAAAATGGTGAGTATTCAGTTTTATGCATGGCATTCTATTAGTTTAAATCAGTAACATGCATAAGCATATCTAATCAATCCATCAGGGTTGTTTTACAAACTTTAGCAAACAACTTTAAGAAGACTTAGCATGTTCTTTTTGATGTCAAACTTTATAGCTTACTTTTGTCAATAGCATAACATTTCTGAATATATTTCCCAACACCCAAAGATAAAGTTACCCATTTACTTAAGCTTAAGTTGTCTATTCTTAATGAATAAAGTAACCATCAAGCTAAAAAGTATACCTACCGCATTTATGATGTTCTGACGTGAGTGTGATAAGCTATCGTGTGTATTTGTCTGTGTAGGTATGTTTATACTGGAGCTATATAGAAGCAGGACGAAACATTAATTAAAACTTAACTACCCCATGAAAAAATTGCACTTAAACCCAAAGACCAGCATTATTCGGTTTTATGTCTGTCATTTTATCTTTGTTGTTCGTCTCACTCACTCACTCACCCACTCACTTGCTCGTTCCCTGTCACTTGATCCCTCTTTATCTGTCAAACGTTCTTCTTCTTCTTCTTCTATATAGTCAACTCAAATTGAAGCTGCTGTTTGTGATTTATCCTGATTTTCTCCCACTTGGATCCAATGGACGTTTTTATTTGCTGCTAATACTCATTTTTATTTCCTCTTTTTTTTTTTGTGTTTCATTCCTATTCCTGCTTCTTTATCCAAAAAGACATACAGCATTCCTTTTGGAGAAAAAAAAAAAAACCATCGATGTAAGGATGTTTGTTATTAGGCCTGTGTGTTCTTATTACAACAACATTGAGGGAATCTTCGGTTTGCCGGATTAGGCACACCGTCAACATTCGTTCATCGGTCGGTCTCTGATGTGTCTTCTGAAAACTGGAGGTTGGCCAGAACAAGGACCAAATAGAAAAGGCAAACCAACAAAAACGAATTCATCCTTTCAGGCCATTATCCCTCCTAATGGCAAATTTTATATTTGATGAAACCTCTGAGTCGTTTTTCACAGTCAGTCAGTTCGGCTCATCTTTGCTTGTTTCGCATGGATGGTTGATTTGTCCGCCTTTTGATTGAACGATTTTACCAACAAAATAAAAATATATAAAAAAAAAAATAATAAAGAGGACATAGCTGGAATTAAGAGAAAGAGAAACGTCCAAAAAAGACCGTCGTCGTCGTCATCGTCGTCGGTCGGAGAGATAAGCTGAATATAAACAACACTTGGAGGCAGCAGACGTAATGTCAGTTTATTTATTTTATTTATTTTGTTTTTTTTTTTTTTCTTCATTTCTTCGTGGCCTTTGAAGTGAACCCTTGAAACCAGAAACCAGAATAAAGAACACAATCAAAGGGCAGAACCAATGAATACAAAAATTTCAGGGAATGCCATAGTTGTTGCTTATATGAGAGAGATATCTCGTTTTTCTCCATTTTTTTTTTTTTAATATTTTTGACTCTGTAACAAGTTTATGATCATAAAGACCAAAAGTGGATATTATGTTCAGGTCTTATGCATCAAAGAAACTTGATTCGCACATCCAATGGATTATGGAAGAAATGGGTTTCATTCAATTTCGATAACAGTTTATTATTTTCAGATCATATTTATCCTTTTGATCAAAGTTCTCAACTGATAATTCAGTAAAAATATATTCTTTAAAGAAAAAAAAGAAGAAGATATTTATTGAACGAAATTTGATATGGAAGTTTTTGATGAGACTGAATTGAGGAAATTTTGCATTGATCTATTAAAGTCGTGCTCAATTTTTGTCATTAACGTTTGTTTTAGAGATACCAATTATTCTGTTACGCTGCAGCATTTTGTAACTGTCTATTTCTCGTCAGGGGTCCACTTGGACCCCACAATATTGTTTGCTATGAAATTCTATGATGATTCATTTATAATATTTTCTACTAATGTATGAATGAACTGCAAACCTTTTTCAAAACAGTAAAGTTGAAATTCAACTAGAAAATGAATTATATCAGGTAATAAGAAAAATGTTTGGCTTCAAATTCTAATGAGAAACCATTACAAAGCCCAATCGATGAACAGTTGAAAGGATTTCGTGGCTGCTGTAAATTTCGCCAATACATGCCCAGCAAGCCTTCTAAAATATGGGTTGAAGCTTTTACCGAAGTACAGGAACTGGTCGTGGATTTGATGAGGTGATGTCGTTGGTGCCATCATATTTTAACACCTTACTTTTGATAACTTCTTCACATCACTTGGATTTGGCTTTGAAGTTGATCGATAAGAAAATCACCATTCTTGGCACAATTCGGAAAAACACGTAGTGAAGGAGGTTCTTGATGACCATAACGAGCCTGTAAAAGTCAACAACTGAAAGCAGTATCGCCCAGTCCAATCATCCATTTTTGGATTTTGTGATAAGATGGCATTTTGGTGAACTATTTTCCTAAACCAAGCAAGCAAGTGATTTTGCTATCTACGCAATATAACAGTGAGAAACCCACTTCCGGTTGTCAAAACAAAACGGTAATGATACTTGACTACATACGCACCAAAGGTGGAGTCGATGTATTTGACTAAATCGTATCCATTTATTCATGCACACGTGAAACAAATCGCTGGCCGATGGTTGTATTTTACAACTTACTAGACGTGGTAGCCCTAGCAACCATCATCATTTTTAGAAACTTCAATCAACCTAGAAGAAACAAAAATCTATTCAGAAGCGAGAAGCTTATCGAACTGGCGGAGGAGCCAATAGAGTCGGAACTGAATGAGCGTTCACAACCCGCATCCAGATATACAATAGGAATGACTGCTTTGGATGCCCTCCGCATTATGGTAAGAGTTGGGCCAGTCATTCGAACAGTCACCGAGTGGTTTCCTTGTAAAAGGGGCAGATATCACCTTTTGTCAAAGAGCAGAAAACAAAAACCCGAACCACCTGCGATTGTTGGAAAAGACATTGCTGCTTTGGTCACTCAAATAACGTATGTGTTAAATGTCTCCTGGAACTCCCTACAACTTAAGGCTAAATAAAACATATGCTAGAAAAATATGTTTTTTTATTATAATTTCAGTAGTGGGGTCAAAAAATCACAGAAAATTCTGTAAAATTCGTATTATCATTAAAATATGATAAATGAATAGAAAATTAAATTTTCTTCACTGAATATTAATCTCAAAGCTAAAGAATTAAAAACAAAAATGTTATTAGCGTTCTAACATGCTCTGGGGTCCAAATGGACCCCATGATGTAAAGGAGGTTCAATAAACCTGGTCGTTTATTGCTTAAAAAACAATCCACCAAACATTTCGTGCTTTTTTCAACTTTTACCATTTTTGTATTCGGCGCTGGAGATCGAATAATTGGATTTAATATTGGCTCAACATCATAATCAACTGAGCAAAAAAGTCAGAACTACCGGAGAACTTGCTTTCCATTCGAACGCAACGACAAGGTTACTCTTATAGAGCTAGAAAGAACTTTGAAGTTTTTTTAATCAATTTTAGTGGCAATTGTTGAACTCCAAAAATTCGTAATTCACCAGTATTCCGCACCTTTTTTCATGGTATTCAGCGCAAATGCATACTTTTCCACGGTTTTTAATATTTTAACAACAAATGTTGTTCCTTAGTGTTTTAATTGCGGCAACTATCTCTTCTCTACTGGGAGGTGTGGTGTGGATTCGGGCATTTGTAGCTTCGGACGGGTCCACAGGTATTGGATGCACATCGCTGGTGAACACACGGTTTAATACCAAAGGGAAGTGTTCCTTCCACTTTCTGAGCTGGTCCTCAATCGAATGGAGCAGGGAACCATCTACATCTTTCACCAGGTGTTGTTTTGAGCTTTATACTCCAGTAAGCTGATTGGGGATTCAATAAACAGTTCTGCTGACACACCGATTTGCGGCCTTTTCTGTATCTTCAGCTAATGCGTTGATGTAGTTACGCTTGTCACGCCTCAAGCTACGGTAAACTTCTCTCATCTTCGTGCGATGCTTGAGATGCTGCGATGCTTGAGAAGCTGCAATGCAAGCTCGAAGTTAATTTTCTTTCGTCAATCTTTTAACAGGTTTCTGCGGATAGCCAAGCACTATTTCTTCCTTGTGCCCGACCGACTATTCTTTCACCACCGATTATGAGCACATTTTTCATAGCACACCATTGGTCTTCGATGGATGGTAGGTTCACTGCTGCTGATTGTTCTCAGTCCTTGGGAAAGATGGTTCCAACGGTATTAAACCTGGGCGTTCGAGTGTTTGCTTGGGATCTCCGAACTGCAGCTGTGCGTAATCTTACGAGAGCTACCATCAGATGGAGGTTCTGGGCCAATCCCATGTCTGCCCCTCTTCTGTTCCTGACGTCATGGAGACTACTTCGTAAACGTCGGCTGGTCGCAAAGTGGTCAATCTGGTTGGGGGTTGCTTGCCTATCGTTGGACACCCAGCTTATTTTGTGGCAAGTCTTGTGTTCAAACATGGTGCCACCAATTACAAGTCAGTTGAAATTGCAGAAATCCACGAAACGTTCGCCGTTGTCGTTGCAATCGCCAACTCCATGTTTTAACATAACATGCCTCAGTCCTTCGTTTTTATGGCCAACTTTGGCATTCAGATCTCCCATAACCATTATGATGTCTCCTTGAGGTTTATTTTTGTAAGCAGCATTTTGCTGGTTATAAAAAGCGTCCTTTACTTCAAGAAGTGAGGTATTTGTTGGGGCGTAACACTGTATGATGCTGACGCAACTTAATCTAGTCCGAAACCTTGCCTTTAGTATCCTGTCTCCCAGAGGCTCCCATGAAATCAGGTTATTGTGTGCAGTTTTGGTAGGTAGCAGCCCAACGGACACTTCCAGGCTATTTCTAGAGTAGAGTAGTACAGTGTGACGGTTTGGGGATTTATATTTGCCCGAACCCAACCATCGAACTTCGCTTAGTCCTAAGATGTCCAATTCGTATCGCATGAACATTCGTTCAAGCTGGAGGAATCTGGAGTTTTGGGGCCCTTCTTTACCATTGTCGAGAAGGGTACATACATACATTTCAGAAATCAATCTTTGTCCGGGTACAATCGCCAAAAGTCGTCATCGTTAGATCAGTCCTTATCCGAATCTTAGTGTCGGTTTCGTTAGCGGAATTTGACTCAGTTACGAAGAATGCTAGCCTCCGTAACTTATCCTAGAAAGCTAGGAGCTTTTGTATTATAGTGTTCTTAGTTTCTATCGTTCAACACTCGCGCTTATAAGTTTAGCAGGTCAAGTCCGGTTAGACGAGACCAGTATCCGGTTGTTACCACAAGGAGAAGGAGGTAAAATATGTGTAGAAAAAGTTGCGGATCACTGTAAGCCACCAAGTCGGCCCAACACCAAGTTGCCTTTTGACAAATTATTTTTCAATTGCTTCATTTCTCGTTTTAGTTCTCGATTTTACTAAACACTAAACATCTATCTTAAAATAACAACCATTAAAGACCTTCTAAAGTGTTAACATATTGCATGTTGTTTTTGTTGTTGTTAATGGCCCTTATGCTGATAATCATTTAATTTACGATGTTCATTTTCTTTCTTTTTTTTTTCCAAATATCCAGCAAATTTTTCAGTGTCTATAATAAACGTAATAATGTGTATAAAATACTGGAGCTGTCAATACCAACAACCATAAACATCAAGAACGAAAATGTATACAGCATCGTCAAAATGAACGACCGAAAAAATTTATATACATAAATTCATAAATATGAATGGCGTTCATCAATAATTAAAGTGCGTCAAGTCTCAAGTATCCTTATTTTGCTTTTTGAGTGTCGTCTCTGATAGCATTTTCATTTCCCGGTTCCTTGAGCTGATTTTTTTTTTTCTTCTATTTAGTCTATGCGTTCATTTTTGTGCTATGTTGTTCTGTTTTGTGCTGAGCCTTGAAGCTCTATGGGAGTCCTTATAATGCTTGGTGTTTTTTTTTTTTTTTTTATTCTTCTTATAATGTTGTTGTTAACTTGTCTATTTGCTTAACAGCTTATGTTAACAAAACGAGAATTTGAAAAGCCGCCATTATTCAGGATTATTACTCCTTGGCAGAAGGAAACATTCATAAGTTTCTCAAAGATCTACTTATATTTTTTTTTTCATGTAATTTGTGTTTTTTTTTTTTTTTTTTGCTTTCTATCTCATTGACGGCGCCTACTTGAGGGCATTATATAATTTTTTTTCGCTCCCCCTTCGCACCTTTTCGTAGATCCTTTTTGGTTTTCTATTATTTGGTCCAATTTGACAAAATGAAAATGAAAAAGAACAAGAAGAAGAAGTAGAAAAATGAGGAAAATGAGGAAAAACTGAGATATATTAAAAATTATTCCCTTGGGGATTTAAGAAACGGATTTCCATTTGGTTTTAGTGTTGGCTAGAGATGGAAATTGGGGTTTAACATGAATTTCCTTGGAAAATTTTTGTGAACGACCTATTTTATGAAATTTTGTTCTTTAATAAATTTAATGAAACAAAATACATTTTGAAGGTTATTTTGTTTTTTCTTTTCAAATAACAAAGAGATTTTAAGAGTTTTGATCTAAGAGACCCAAAAAAAAAAAAAAAGAAAATCTTTAATTCAATTAACTTTGGGATCTCGTAGACTTATAAAAACCAGAAGGAATCCGTTTGCGACTCATTTCATGAAACTTTATAGTACCTACCCCAAAAAAAAAAACCATATCAGCCAGTTTTCAATGTTTAAGATGTAGAAACCTGAATTATTTGTGTATCCATAGTAATGGATAAAAGTGATTACGTGAACCTCATAACTACATTATTTAAAGGATTTTGTTTAACGTTAATCACAACACCACTGGAAAACTATTAGCTTACGAAGAAAAAGAAGTATAAATTATGAAATAACCTCAATTAATATGTTTTAAAGTTAATTCAATTACATTTTATTCAATCCAAATATTCAGTTTCGAAAAAAAATAAAATTTCTTAAACAAAAACTAAACAAAATTAGCAGGTTTACGTGATTCGCGCAGAAACGGGAAGATACGGATGCCTGCCTACTTCGGCTAAGGCAAACTGGTAGCTGGAAACACAGTGCCAGGGGTCATGTGCAGATTCTACAGAAATACACGGGAAATGAGGTATGTACTGACTACATAACTCCCCGATTAGACTTTCATAAACCGTTCACGACTGTCTTTCCTAGCAGAGATGACTGCCAGACTAACGAGCCATCAACCTGTGAATCTATGATAGGTATATATACCGACCGTTCCAAAATGGATACTGGCGTTAACGCAGGGTTCTTCTGTGAAACCCTCGGACTAGCCAGTTCTTTCAGACTTCTAAATTACAGCAGTGCCTTTCAAGCTGAAGTTCGCTTGAAACCTGTGTTATAACAAGAAAATTATGGCTTAATTTCAATAAACAAAGAACCGACAATGTCATTCATCTAAATAAAAAGTCCCTCTCTCTCTTAGTGAGTATCATTACTGGGCACAACCAACTGGGATACCGTAGAGAGAAGATGAAACTTAGTATGGACGACATTATGTAGAGGATGTGGTGATGAGGAGTTACATGAAGATACCGCGCACTTTCTTTGCCACTGCCATTTGCTGTGTCATCTTAGAAACAAGCTCCTTGGTAGCCACTTCTTTAACGACATTGAGGATCTCACTGAGCTTCCAAGCAAAAGCATATTAAAAGTTACCAAAAAATCGCTTGAAAATTCGTGATCTTTATCAACGAATTTACTTCTCGTAGGAGCAGCAACAAATGGAGACTGGGCAGCTCGCCCTAACACCCGGAAATGGCCCCCACTGACGTGCGAAACAGAACAGAACAGGATGTACGACACAGGTCTTATCATACATAGGTTTCAACATATGGGAATCACAATCCCTAGGGTATCACAATGGATCTATATTGATCTAAGTGTAAGGGTAGATCAACTGTCAGCCCTTTTACCTAATCTAACCTAACCTAAAACACATTAGAAAATGTTTAGAGATGCGTTTTACTGATCGCTATAACTGGCCGCTAAATTTAAATAACAACTTGAAATGACGTGGTTTGACTAGAAAATAATGAAAGGAGTTAGACTCTTTTGAAGTAATAAAATGCACGACTATAGTTCAAATTTTAATCTAATGGTTAATGGATTTCATTTTTAATTACAGCGATTACAACATTATGGAATTGTATTGTCGAAACTGATGTCCCCTCTTTAATACAAAATAAAATGGTTTTACACATTCTACTCGAATTTTACTAATACAGGATATCCTAAAGCTATGGTGCAAACTAAAAATGGTGGTTGCCGAAGGCATGGCCTCTTTAAGATTAATAAACAAGTTTGTTGTGAAGCGTTAGCGGTTTTCCGAATAACTGCACTTTTTTTGAAAGTTGGAAGAACCCATTCTTTAATCCTGTATTTTGCACCTTACGTCCATGATTGATTTTTGTTTTCCTCAAATTTTGCACCCAAACATTGGTTAGTAGCTGTGAAATTTAAAGATGCAATATTTATGAAAAACAAAAATTTATTATGGACGTTTGGGGTGCAAAATCCTAGATTTTGGAAGGTTTTTTTTTAACTTTCAAAAAAACTTTGGTTAATCGAAAACCGGTAACGTTTTCTTAATAAACTGATTTCTAAATTTTGAGAGGTCATGGCCAGGGCCACCAACAGTTTTATTTGGACCATAACTTTTAGGATATCCTGTATTAGGGAAATTTTCCTGTTAGTGATCTGATAAGTGATGTGCTACGTGCAGCCCTGTTAAACGGAAATAGTGGAATTCAATGGAGCCCGACATCCCAACTAAAACATCTGGACTACGCGGACGACACGTATGATTACTCTCTCATAGGATCATGGATCTCTATCAAATGACAACAAGGGTGGAGGGAGAAGCAGAAATCGTTAGGCTGAAAATTAACAAACGGCAAACACAAAAATTATCAGCCTCGGAATTAACTCATCCGTTCAAATCAATATTTCTGGACAACCGGTTGAGAAAGTAGAAGACTTTCAATATCTTGGGAGTTTTGTCTCTACCAAAGGCGGAACCGAACAAGATGTCGACAGCCGTATCAAAAAAGCAAAATGCTGTCCAAAATATGACACGAACTTTTTGGTTACATTTCAAGAGATATCTATCATCTTACATTGGTTTCATAATTATATACTTTTCATAATTATTTAGAAATGTGCAATTTTGCATCCTTGAAAATTAACTGTAAATTAATGCCAAGGGTGCGCTTGCATCTATCGATTTTATGTGTTTATAACATTATCCATTCCTAAATCTTTCAAAAATGAATGACGCTTGCTCCCAGGCTATTATACCATACTATTATTATAGCAGAACGTTTTCAGCTTAAATTCTTCAGAAAACCATAAAGTTTCTTCATTCAAATCGAACTAAGAATTTACTATAATTTTTCTCCATCAGAAGTCACAATGTAGTTAGGTAGGTATCTTAAAAATTATATCACGATTTAATATTCTAAGCAAATCTCGATGCATCAATTGTTTCTAAATAAAATGCATCACAAAAACTTTATTTAAAACTTTTTTCCAAACAAATTATTAAGTTTTAAAGTTTCTTGTGTTCATCAGTCTCTGCTTTAGGTTTTATATATTCCAAAAGTGTTTATTCCCAAGACTTACAAATACATCCCAATCCTCATGTCTAATGACATTAAAATTTAACTCTCATCTCAAAGAATAAATAATATTTAAAGTTTTACCTAAAATGGTTTCCTCTATCTAAAATACACATCATGTCCGGTTTTGTTCTTAATCAAAATAATAAAAAAAAGAAACAAAAACTCGAAAGAGAACACAAAATTTTCGTCGACCAAAAGAAACACAAGAAAATGTTTTTCAAAAATTTTAAAATGCAATATGCAATTTAAACAAAAACAAAATCAGCTAAAGAAAGTTTCTCCACGTTTGTCCTCATCGTCCCTATAGTATATAGTTTTTTAGGTAGGAAGAAAGATATCAAAGAAAAAATGAAAAAAAAAAAAAAAATTACGGACAAAACAATCGACAAAAAAAAAAAAGAAGAAAAAAAACTTTATGCATCGGAAACAATTTCCATAAATCACTCTTTTCTATAGATTCTGTGTCGAGAGTGCACCAAAAATTCTTCCTTCCCAGACGACCGACCGACAACGACGACGACGCATCTGAAAGCTACACAGTACACAACCACCAGAGTAGAAAGAAGTCCCGCCCCAGAAGTCCAATCATGCGGCATGTATATTCATTTCCCAACCAAACATTCCTTCTTCCACCTCCAAAACAAAATCTAAAATAAATATCTGTACACAAACCACTACATTATATAAATATAAATACGACACCACTGCACTATAAGGCAAGTGTTGGTATGTTCATATATATATTAATCCCCAGGGCCAACATCCAACGCCAACTATGAGTCCTCAAGGAAAATTATAAAATATCTATAGAAGAAAATCTTTACTCCTTTACAAATATGCAAGAACAAGAACCAAAGAGGCGGATATTTTCCGATTTTCCGATTTTCCGATCAGGACAAGCGCAACAACACACAACTTTGACAATGAATTTATTTGAATTCCATCCAAAAAAGGATTCTTTTAGGGTTTGACCCTCCCCCCCTCCAATCTACATCTCCAACTCCAATTCCTATTTTATTTTTTGATTCATTATTTAATATTTCCATGCACTCTCTTTGCTAAGATCTTTTTGGGGTTTTGCAATATAATGGACCAATGCAGTTGGGAATACACACTTTATCCACCCCCCCCCCCCCCCATGAACAAAAAAAGGATAAATTGCCCCTTGTTTTATCCTTGGGCACAGTGTACTAAAATTTAAGTCTACACATGTATCTACTTTTGCATATACATGTGTATGTTTTGATGTAGAAGAAGTTGGTAAGTGTCTGCTTATAACTTTTCACAAAATTATTGCCAAAGTTATTTCTTACTTATATATTGTTGGAATGGAAGGGAAAAAAAAAATTCCAAAAAGGATATTGCATTCTTGAATGAATACTTCTTTTCCTTAGTATACAGAAATGTACTGTTTGGAGATTGCTTTGGTGCAGTGATACACACAGTTTTGAATGGAAATCCATTTTAGTTTTATTTTTTAATCGACTTGGAATTCTATTTTTTTTTTCGTTCGTTATCACCCCTTAGCGCAGACGTGATCCTTCTTTTTAGCTAAATGAAAACTTTTTGAATGTCCTTTGGCACTTTTTGTGTTATATTTATATGTGTTCCAATTTATTTTAACTGATCGATAGGTAAAATGGAGTTGTTTGACGACACAAAGGAAGCAGAACTCAGTCTGGACGCTTAATGAATAGCAATGTCATTGCTTTATCCTTATCCTTATCCTTATCCAGCCACACTGCTGGATACGTGGATTTTTTTATTACTTATTTCGTTTATAGTCAACTCCTTTGAGCAGAAATAGAAAAAGTCCTCAAGAGAACCACCAGTCAGTCAACATGTTGCTGATGGCAGAGAGTGTAAAATTAATCAATTTTCCTCTGCGCTACCTTAAATTTTTTTTTTTTTTTTTTTCAAGAACTCTAACATATAGATCTACAAGATAGACATGTATGTACTTAAATGTACACACATACATAGGAAAAATTCGATATCGTCAAAAAGTCAATTTAAGTTAGGGAATTGGTGGAGGATTTCAGTTTTAAAGAAAAGAATTTTTTACAGATTTGCAATAGGAACCATATTCCGCTAAATTTTTCTTTTTTTTTTTTTTCTTCTTCTTTTTTTCATCCTCAAATGGAAAAGTTCAAATTTATTTTTGTGTGAGGACAAAATTGACAGAAATGGGAATGAAAATGTAGAGTTTTTTTTACCATTTTTATTTTTTTTTTTTTTTATTTTTTCCAAAGTCAACACTTAAAGCTTATTGAGAGCGAGAGGACATTGCATAAAGCCATAAGGAAGAGCGATAGTGGGGGAGTAAAAAGTGTGGCAGCCAGTGTCCTTATGGTTGGCACATGTAAGGCAAGTTCTTATGGTTGAAATGTTTGTTGATTTCAAAGACATTTTCACACTCAAGAAAGTTTGGACTTGAGTTTTTTTTTTTTTGTTTATTTTTTTTCTATTTATTTTTTTATCGTCACTTTACCATTGCTAGATTTTTTTTTTTTTTTTTTTGAGGAAGAAGGTAATAAGAAAATGAAGTTTTGATAGAATAAAATGTTGGAGGATAAAAATAACTGCCAAGGTCAGAAATAATAAGTTTATTGTTTTGACAGGAAAAGTATGTTGGATTAAGTTGGTTGGTTGGTGGACAATTTTGATGAGATTATACATCAATAAGATTAAATAAACATTAAAGTTTTTTTTTTTTAAGTAATTTGACAAAGAACTACTTAACATTATAACGGTACAGTTTATTTGCTTAGGTTGTAAGAAATAGATATTCATATTTTATCAAATTGGTAGAACAATTTTTTTATGATTAAAAAAAAAAGGATAGGTATTTCTAGTTTTATATTTTGGGGCTAGAGCCTTAGTAAGTGAAGAATATTTTAAAGTATAGTCTGAAGGGAAAATTAGATGACCAATTCAAGGCTCGTAAATCTATTATTTTCTTGTTAAAGAGCATACATAACCAGGGGGGTAGCTCACAGGTCATAAGCTTCACCGACTTTGTTGAAAATTTTGTGTCACTAAAAAAAATATTGCACGATACTTTTTTCAATGAAAACTTGAATATTTCAAGAAGTGCTTGAGCTACAAAATTAAGATTTGCATAACAAATTTTGGTTTGAAAAGTTACAATTACTGGCAAAAAAAAAATTTCAAAAAATTTCACTAGCTGCGCAGACCGAAAGTACCCTTTTGAAATAGAAAATTAGATTAGAAAATGACCCATGTGAGCTAGAAAATTTAATTTTTGCGCAACAAATGACACAGAATGAAAGAAATTCAGTGGGAATTAAAACAGAAGTGACGTGGATGGATTTAACAGATTGTAAGAGCAAGGCTAAGTAGGTATATTCGTTTTTTTTTTAAATTTTAAGCAAACTATTTGATAAGATCCTTGTCACAAATATATGTATTCGGAGGGGCATACAATACGATGACTCAAAGATGGCATCCCTAGATCATTAGCCAAAAATCACATTTGAAAATGCCAACTTTATGGGGTCTAGGACGCTTAAAGTATAGCCGTAAATAAGTTTAAATATAAACATTCTTTTCGTTTGAAAGTCTTTTTCGATTGAAAGGTAGCACTACCTAAATCATGAATATACAAAAAGTCAGTGACACCCCTAGAGCTATTTCTTACACCATACATACTTAAATTTGATTTTTTGGGTGTCATAAGCAATTTTGAGATCACATTCGAATTCAGTAGTTCAGAACCCTTATAGAAAATAAAATGCACGACTGGATCTCACGAACTTTATATATTTTTTTATTATTTTTTTTTTATTGAAAAATTACCTGTTAACAAATTTTAAACGAAATCGGTTGAGCCAATAATGATATACACGGAAATAACTAAAAATTATGTAAAATTTCTCGAAAAGCGTGTTCATCATATTTCCGTTACTCGAATTTTTATCACTTATAAGATTACATACGCCAAGTTTAATCGAAATCGTTAGAGCCGTTTTCGAGAAAAGTCAAATAACTCGAAACAGTTATATAATCGAGATGTTCAAAAACAAAAAAAAAAAAAAAAAACAATCTTGGAAATTACGAAAAAGTTATTTGTACAAAATTTCATGCAAATCCGTCAACCCGTTTAGGCTGTGGCTCTCTGTACAGATGGACGAATAGACGAACAGACGAACGGACGAACAGACGAACAGACGAACAGACGAACAGACGAACAGACGAACAGACGAACAGACGAACAGACGAACAGACGAACAGACGAACAGACGAACAGACGAACAGACGAACAGACGAACAGACGAACAGACCGACGGACGGCATGACGAAAACCACTTTTTTGGACTTCTCTATCATCGTAATCATGTTTTTGATTAAAACCTCAATTTTTTTTTACAAGAAACCAATACTTGCTCTATAGAGCAAGTAAAATAAAATGCACGACTGGATCGCACGAACTTGCTCATGTAGTGCAAAGCTATTTTATGGTTTAACTTAGCTTGAAAATTTTAGTTTTTGGTCATCTGATGTATCTAGGTATTGAGAGATATGCACAAATAAGCAAAAATAATTATTTTTTACTTGCTCTATAGGGCAAGTACATATTGGTTCGTGTCAAAAAAAAAATTGAGGTTTTAATCAAAACCAACATTACGATAATGTAGAAGTCCGACAAAGTGATTTTCGTCATGCCGTCCGTCGGTCTGTGCGTCTGTGAATCCATCTGTACACTTCTCAACTGCCCAAACGCGTGGACGGATTTTCTTCAAATTTGGTGCAGATGATTTTTTTTTTTTAATATTTTTTTATTAAAAAACTTGCGAACGATTTAAAAAAAAAAAATTGGTATGCCATTTTGAAGATGGCTAATATTTATCAACATCTAAAAATACAATTTTGAAAAAACACAAATCATTGACCCAATATGGAAAAAAAATTATTTAAAAAAAAAAAAAAAAATACAATACTTGCCCTGTAGAGCAAGTAAAAATATATGTTGGTGTCACCGAAAAAATTATGGGTTCTCAATTTTATTCACGTCCGTTGGCATCACTGAACTAGAAAGATTTCGAAATTGCTTATGACACTCAAAAAATCAAAGTTATAGTGCAAAAGAGATTAGCTTTTGTGAAATCATTATTTTGTTTGACCTTAGTTTTACATGGGTAACTACGGTGCGATCAATATTTAAGGACATATTTATATTTTACTTATATTAAGCCAAAAAAACTAACTTAGAGAATTAGTTATTTGTTTTCTGTTTGTCATTTTCATTGCCTGTTCCGGTCACCATTTTGTAAACAAAAAATTTGACAGACTTTTTGTATTCTCCATAATGAAAACTCCAAGTGTACAATATTTCATCAATTTTTTCGTCAAGAAATGGCAAATGAATTTTATCGCTGAAACTCATAAACAACACCACTGAGCGGTGCGCAACGCAGTTGTGAAAAACCGCAATCAGGTGGAAGGAACTATCACAATCTTAACTAACCTGACGTTTTTCACCAGAGTCTCAATAAAGATACCTTGTTGGTTGAGGGCAAACATTATGTATACGTCCAACCCTGTCGTGATTTTTTTTTTTTTTTTAAACTTATCTTTGGGTTCATCTTTCTCACATTTTAAGGAATAAAGGTAATTAATTTCATTTATAAATTTTAATTTTAGTACCTGTTTCGATCAACTCAACTATAAGTCATATTAAATTATTCAAAAACATGTAGTTTTTTGGTATTAAAACAAAAAAACTCAAATATTTGTTCATTGGTTTTGATTTATCATAATATAGCCGCATCTTGGCTATATTATGATAAATCAAAACCAATGAATTAGATTTTATTCATTTTAAAAATACCTACATTTTCTTGGAAAAAAAAAATTTCCCCGTAAATATAAATAATATCTTTCTCTATCCACATTGCATTTTTTTGAAATTCAAGTTTAAGTTTGAGTTTATTTAAACTTAAAAACCACTGAATTTTCCTTCATCAGAAAATTGTATCCTTTACCGGCATAAGATTTAGTTTGTGTTAATCTAATTTTGTTCAAAAACCTTTCATAAAAATACATACATTGAAGGAATACAAAATTTAAAAAAAATATATATATGCAGGTTAAAGCACAGGTATCTATAATATGCAATGGTAAAAGAAAAGTTTTGCACTCACAGTTTTTTTCACAAACGAAACAAATCCGTATCCTTTCGATTTTAACGTTTGTGGATCCCGTACAACTCGGCAGTCTCTGCAAGAAAGAAAACAAAAAAAAAATTGTTGAATGACTTTTGTATATAAATTTTTCATGGTAATACTCATGGTAAGTACATTTATATCAATGTATAAAATGTATTAGTATTTTAGTTTTATTTCATTTCTTTGGAAAATCATTTTTTTCCCGCAGACTTAACGTTAATGCAAATGCGTATTTATTTTGAATTTAATTCTCAAAGAGTCCTTTGAAATCGATAGAAGCAGCAAAAAAAAATCTTCAGTAATTTTCGTTTACCGCACAGTTATGTTAGACACTATTTCATGCAGCCGTTTTGCATATGCAATTTTATCATGGATAAAATAGTTAAGAAAATTGTTGATGATGCAAAAGGATACCAGATGAATATCTACACCAGGAAAAAAAAAATACTTGTGCAGTTGCAACTGAAACTGATTTATGTGAATCTTAAGATGTAAGATTATTCAATTCATGAAACATGCAAGCATTTTTGTTTTTATTTTTTGTTTAGTCAAATAAATCGTTGATTGTAACTTTATATATTTAACCTCGCCAAAAGAAATAAATTGAACTTACAATTTCCCACTCAGACCCGTAGCCAGGATTTCATTGCCCCCCCCCCCCCACTTTCTTCAATTTTTTTCGAGTAATTTATTGAATAAAAAATACAAAACCATACTTGAAAAAATTTATGTTTATACCTCTTATCGATTCTTTAGAGGAAGACCGTGCAAAATTCTAGTCAAATGAAGCTTTTTTTGACAACATTTTTGAACGCGACATTTTCAAAAATCCATAAAAAGTAAAAGAAAAACGATTTTTTCAGACTTTTAGTAATTTTGGAACTAAAACCTTAGTTTTTTAAAAAAGGACATTTAAGTGACAAAAAATTTGTACATATTGAGCCAGAAAATGTCTTCGTGAAGTGAGTAGTTTAAAAAATATTACTTTTCAAAAATTGCTAATTCCGTCGGAATCAGATATTTTTTTTTTTTTAATTGTTTGGGCATGGGCCCTTTAATTTTCTTGCCTTGAAGGTGCACCCACCGCTGTGCCCTATTTGCCATTTCCAACTAAAGATGTAGAACAGTCCACAAAATAATTCGATACAAAGATTAATTTTAAAGCTAAAATGATACTTTTTCCCATATTTTTCCTAAAGAAAATTCAACACTACGTTTCTGGCTCTAAGAGAACTCTGGTCTGCTAAAATTAAGTTTTTTTAATTTTTTTTTTAATTATGTAAGATTGGAATTTTCTGAATCTAAATCTGGTAAAAAAATCTATCGCGTAAATTTTTTTAATTGATTTTTTAAAAAATGTGTTTGTTTTGTAGAAAAGAGCTCTTTAAAAGTGGTTGACCTGGTCCATTCGATCTGTTTAAATCACCATTCTTCAATTAAAATCACCATAAATTTCAAATTTCCGTAGGCAGCAATCAGAGAAAACCCAATAAAAAACGATTTTATGCATTTTTCAACATTTTCTTGTGAAGAATCCAGAGGTCATACATAAAATTGATCAAAGCATAAATTTGGTAATTTTGTCTTCATTTGTTCTACATAAACGGTTTTAGCGCAAAATGTTAATATATTGGATTCTGCTCCAAAAACAATAAAGAACAATTTTTTGTCAGTTTTTCAATGATATGTTTTCCGTGATAAATTTTGTTGAGTAACTTCAGTCACTTCAACTTAAAAAAAAATTAAGTTAGCTATAAAAAGTATTACTTCAGAAGTTTCCAACTCTAAAAACGCTTGAATTGGAATAGAGAGAGTATTTTGGACAAATCATAAATTTCAATTTGCAATATCTTTGCACCGAAAGCGAATTTTGGAATGATTTCATTCACATCATATTAATAGTTTTGTAATAAAGTAGCTATTTACCAGCAAAGAAATTCGACGTTAAATGTACAAAAAAAAAAGAGTTTTTAACACGTTCCTATTATTTTCAAATTCGTCTTCTGCGGTCCACAATCCTTTAGAAAAGTATAGTTTGGTTTGAAGGTGATTTTCGTTGCAGACCAGAAGCTTACTTTAAGTAAACTAACAAAATAAACATCAATTTTATATGATTCGCTTTTAAAAAATTAGTATATATCCCAAAAAAACGTCCCAAAGCCGTACTGCCAATCACCAATAAATTCGTGAACATAAAAATGCAAAAATAAAACACATTTCACAGACAGTGCACATATTTCCTACTATTCGTTTGTTTCGAAATTATATTCTTCGAGAATCTGTGTACCGTTTTGAAGGTAAGGAGGAGGAGTGGTGGCTTGAAGGTCGAAACAAGTTGGATGCAGTTTGACTTGATGCTTTTTTTTTCTCTTTGATAATGTGGTTTTGTATAGCAGCAGCATTTATATTATTATTCTAAAAAAATACGAAAAAGTTATTTTCTCGCCAATCGATTTGAGTATTCGTCGTTTTGGTCCTTGGTCTATATTTTGTGCCATTCTGTGTGAATTACATATACAAATGTATGCAAACTCTGTGTAACTGTTTCATATGGCGGCCTGATGTGTCCTCTAACACCCAAGCCCAGACACACAGAGACAAATAGTGCATCACCATCGGAGCTTCAGAAAATGGTAGGTATGTAGTATAGTTTTCTATGCCGCCGTTGTGCGCCGCTCGCTGATATGTCCCCATGGGTAATAATTCGAAATTTGCATTCCAATCTTCAAATTGTCTAAAAATGGAATTGATTTTATGCAGATGAGCATGAGATTTTGAAGTAGTGTTGGTTGGCTTGATATTTGGTGCCACTTTGGTTGTATTGGTGCTTCATTGTTATATCATTTTCATTCTATCTCCATGATGTGGTTGGGTCCATCGACTAAATTGTCAGACGGCCTCTTTGTCGACAGTGTGCTCAAAACGACTCCTTTTCCGGTGCAAAAATTTCGTTTTTTTTTCGATTTTTTTTGTGTGTGTTTTTTCGTCTGTTTTTGTTCGGCTCATCGTGGTGCGATTGCATTGAGTGGAGTGTGGAGACTTTTTGAATGAACCGGAATGGGGGTTGATGCATAGGCAGGCGGATGATTCCAACAATGGGATGCAATTGGTGTATGACGTCTGAATGTCAATTTCTAATTTTTGGCTTCACTGGCTATGGAATTTTTCGTTTAAGTGGGTGTGGATAGACTTGAAAAGCCGTCGCGTCGTCGTCGTTGGTTGTCTGCTCTGCTGTGTGGATTGTCGAGTTTTTTTTTTGTTTTTTATTTTTTGTTTTTGGTTGTCAAATTGGAATAAATATGAAGTGGCAAGAAGTCCAATATTGGACTGTCATTGAGTTATATATGTATACGAAACTTTGTTACAGCCATGAACTATGAAAAAACGTATAAAGTTCTATAAGTTATTATTAGAGACATTTACCAAATTTTATTGAAAAGTCCAAACTGCTTAATTGTGATTAACAGATTACGGTTCAGCTCAGAGTTGTGTAGATACCTAGTGTTACAGGGAAGCGTGACGAAATCCCGCCAGACAGAAGCCCGCGTAACGAAATCCCGCCCACCAAAATTGAGCTGGCGGGATTTTTAGTACCGTACGAGATAGTGCTAGATTTTTTTTTTAATTTTGGAAAATGTTGGATTTCTCCATAATTTTTGAAAAAAAGTGAAAATGGGTAGAATCTCTCAAAAAATGTTTTAATAGTTCTGAAAAGAACTTTTCACCTGAAAGAATTTTCATATCTGCCCAACACGCCACTGTGGGGCGATAAATTTAGGTTTTGCACTTGCTTAAGGCCCTTTTTTGAACGACCAGTTTAGTTTTCATACAAACTTCGTTCTTGTTGATTCTCATGAATCAGTATGACTAAAATTATAAATAATTAATTTAAATCTTATGCCAGAAATGACACATTATCTCTTAAACTGTCCATTTTATAGCCATAATATTTTTCCCCAAATATGTTGGAGACATAAGTGACCCCTTTTATTTTAACTTAACCAACCACTTGTGTTAAGTTTTTCATACTATTTTTGGAAGTTAAGACACAAACTGCTTCAAATGAGAAATAACTTTACAATATAAAAGGTTTTTTTTCTAATTTTTTGGAAACAAATTTAATTTTCATTTGACAGACTCAAATATTATATATCAGGCAATATTTTAAGACCTTATACTTGAACATCTATGCAAAGAATTGTGAGTTATAAACATTTAAATGGTAGGTACAATCTTGAATTCTTTTTGTGATTTTTTAGTTGAAAGAAATTCTTGTTTAGGTATTTGAATATTCTTGCTTATTTTTGCAATTTATAAGTAAGAACCATTAGAGTAGAACCATTAGAATAGAAATTAAAAAAAAAAATTAATAATCCACAGGTTGAGGGCCCTACACCGATGAGTATACTTGAGGCACATCGCGTGATTTGTCAGCTATTCTGTTATTACCCAGGCAATGTAAGGGTTGCTTTGAAAAGCGTCAGGGAATTGCAGAAACACGATTATAATCATAAATCAACGATAACACTTCTAATAGCCAAGAAAACGTCATAGCGTTACAGAATTCGTGAGTGATTGATAAAAGTCAATTTGCAAATTTACTGTTAAAAGGACCCAAAACACGAATATGATCATAAATCAACGATAACACTTCTAATAGCAAAGAAAACGCCATAGCGTTACAGAATCCGTGACTTATTTATATGCAAATTTACTGTTAAAAGCAAGCAAAACACGAATATAATCATAAATTAACGATAACACCTTTAATACCTAAGAAAACACCATAGTGTTACAGAATCCGTGAGTGAATTATAAGAGTAAATATGCAAATTTACTACTTTAAATACCAACGACGAATTCTGTTCATACAAAAAATTCAAAAATCGACTAACCCGAAAGAAATCCAAATCAATACTGAAGAAATTTCAACCTGGCGTTGGAGAAAGCAATCCGTGACTCTGGCACGGCAACAAGAGGGACCATCGTCAACAGGTCCAGCCAGATACTGGCTTACGCAGACGACATCGACATCATCGGAAGAACCGAACAAGCTGTACACGATTCCTTCATCCAGATCGAGCAGGCGGAACAAAATCTGGGGCTGCACATTAGTGAAGGTAAAACAAAGTACATGGTGGCGTCGAATGCAAGAAGAACAGTTGGTCAAACAATCAAGGTAGCGGAGCACGAATTTAAAGTGGTGCAATCCTTTAAATACCTTCGGTCAACAGTAGCAGCCGATAACAACATAGAAGAAGAAATACGCGGGCGGCTTCTCAAATCCAACAGAACCTACTACAGTCTGTCAAAGCTATTCAAATCCAGAAATCTAACCATAACTTCAAAACTGCTGCTGTACAGAACCATGGTCCTGCCAGTACTCATGTATGGATCCGAGACTTGGGTGCTTAGCAAAAGGCACTGTGACCTCTTAGCCGCGTTCGAGAGAAAAGTCTAACGGAGAATTGTTAGCCCCATATGTGAGGAAGGACGATTCCGGAGACGGTACAATCATGAGTTGTACGCAATCTACCTTGAAGCAGACCTAGTGACAAAAATTAAGCTCGGTAGACTCCGGTGGGGAGGGCACCTAGCTCGTATGAGGGAAGAGGAACCTGCTCGGAAAGTCTTATGCGGTACATTCTATGGTAGACGGCAGCGTGGTAGACCATGCTTGCGCTGTAGAGATAGCGTAGAACTGGACGCCCGAAGCCTTGGGGTGCGCAACTGGATGGCGTCGGCTCGAGACTGGGATAGGTGGAGAGACTTGTTGAAAGATGCCAGGACCGGACCCCGGTTGTTGAGCCGATGATGATGATATGATGAGACCGGATCATTTATTTTACTAAATTTATTCTCCATAATCTTTTTAAACTTAATTTAATCATTCACCTAGAACATTTCATTTAACATTTTTTTGCTTAATGTAGTTAAAATGCATTTATGTATTATTAATGCCCCGAAACAAAAGCTTTTAAGCCAGCAAAAATATTTTTCACTTCAGTAGCCATTTTATTAACCGAAAATAGGTATAAAACAAAGAACTCTGTTCAGCCATTTTTTTTTTTTCAAAAGAACACTTAAATCTGGGCCAAATTTTAAGTTAAATAAAAGAAAACACTGTGTAGGCATGAGTATCTACCTACTTATACACACAAATACAAAACTTATCCATAAAAAGAAATCAAAAAAAAAAAAATATATAAAATACAACTCCTTAAAGCCAAAATGGAAAAAAAATCAACTGAATGCTTCAATTACAAATAGGTACCTTCACCAAAAAAAAGGAGAGGAAAGCCGTACACTAGAGGTATGTTAATATATGAAAGGTATTCACGATTCGCTACCGCAAAATCCTCATCATTGGATTGCACGTTTGTGTGCTCTACCTTACCTACCGGAAGCAAGGACGCAGCGCCATTCTTTCAAAAATAAACATCACCCTAGGTGTAGATTTCCCCATACATGCAGCTGATCTGAATCTGGATTTTTCATGGATGCCGACTTGCCTCCCGCGCCACATGCCCTCGGTACAGTGCACATAAAATCTCTCTCTTTCTCTCTTTTTCTGACAGTACCAATAGTTGGCTTTAATAGTTAACTGGTTGGCATCAGAAGCAGCATTACCACAAAAACCCTCCAGCGCCATCATATCACCCACCCAATTCTACATCTGCATCTGCACAACCACTACCCGCATCGTTTTCTTTAAAAATTGTATACTCAATTCTGTCTATGTAGTATCATATTATAGGATAAAAGCGTGACTGCAATATTTTTATACCGGTTGATTTGCATATCAGCAGCAGGGCCACCGCTCCGCGTCGTCGTCGAATGTAAGGCCTACCTTGTGCATTTCAAAACCGTGGAATTTAACTCAACCCTGCCGCTGCAGCTTCCCGCTCTCATCTGCCATCAATCACACTATGCAATTGATGGTGAAATATGTGTTTGCTGCTTAATCAGAAGCAGACTCAGTCAGCTATCAGCTTCTGCAGCAAGGATATATATTATATTGGAATTGGAATGCATGTGTGCAAGTGTGCAATGTGCATAAAGAGCGAAACAGTGTTTGTTGTATCGATTGGGAGACATTATCTCTGGCAAAAGCAAAAATAACTGTGTATTTTGTGGGTGGCATAAAAATATGCGTTTTCTTTTAGTTGTGATTAATAAATATTTTTTAGCATGGAGTTCATTGACACAGAAGTTTTTTTTTCTCAATGGTAACCCAAAAAGAAGGAATGATTCGAAAGCTTTAAAGTAGATTAAGTGGAAAGTCAGACAGTTTTAAAATATGTATACTAACCATCCATTACCTCTCAAATGTTATAAGACACCGATGCACTGTGTGACACTCAAAATATCCGCGGGCGGAGACCCATCGCCATCACGTTTTGTAAAGCTTGTTGGACTGATTACAAAAAGGGTATAAAACCGCCATAATCTGGAATTAGGGGCAAAAAACGGTATGTCAAAATTCCGTAATACCCCCAAAATCTGGACTTGTGGTCAAGAAAAGGGCTCTTGGACCTTTGCAATAAATTTAGTTTCGTCAAATTTTCATCAAATTTGGAAATTGAGGCCTTTTCAACAATGTAAAAAACATGCCGTTTGGTTATATCAAATTTGTCCGGGAGGAAGGTACCTAAACGTTCGAATTTCTGTATCTGGGTTGAAATGATTAAAATGTATTTTCTTAGCCAATTTTCAACCAATTAATTATTATATTATAAAAATATCTCGTTTGGTTTGAAAATAAACATTTTTTTATTAGAATATATTTTTAAAACAGCATGTTGCTCTAAAATGATGTCGAAGAAAAAAATGGAATTTCAGAAATTGTTCAGCTTATACATTGTAGGTGGTCTTACCAAATCACATGTTTTTTATATTTTTGAAAATATCTGAATGTCTTCCTTTCCAAGCAGTAAAAAAATCTTAGACTTGACGAAACTAAATTTTGTTCAATGGATGACGGTTCAATAATCAAATTTTTGCCCCAAGCTCCAGATTTTGGTGTGTTATGGTATTTTTAATCATTGATACAACTTCTACAAAACGTTCGCGTATATTTTTACTTGCGATATATATATAGGTACTATATATCAAATTATGCATTAATATTACAATGATAGAGAATGAGAAAAAAGTGGGTCTGACAATTCTGTCTGTCTGTCTGTATGTATCAGCCTAAACGGATGGGTCGATTAACTTCAAACTTGGTATGTTACGGTTTTTGGAGAATATCCCCAAACGTTCTTTGAATTTATTGTTTTGGACAAGACAAAAAATAACGGTACCTCTCATATATCGATTTAAAAAAAAACTTATTTTTCTTAAATATAGCCCCTCTTTTTATGGAAGCATTTTTATTTTAACCGTTTTTAACGGTTCCTGCCATAGAACCGTTTTTTTTTCATTTTTGACTTTCACTTAAACGACTAAACCAATTTTGATGATTTTTTTATAGACAAGTTCCTCAACAATTTAAAAATAAAAGATTTTTGGATTTTTTTTTTTTAAATCAATTTTTTTTTTTTGAAATATCAATTTTTCGATAATGGGTCACTGTACTTTTTTTTGAAATTTTAGCTTAAGATGTGCATTAATATTTTCTTGAAAATGGCATACCAATTTTTTGTTTTTTACACATAAAAAATTATTTTTTTTAATAAACGACTCTAACGATTTCCAAAATTTTTCGCCTGAAAATTCATCTTTCTTAAACAAATCAAATGTCGTAATGTACTAGGTTTGGAGCTCAAACACAGTAAGAAGTTGCTTATGTCATTTTTGTAATGAAATTTATTTATTTTAACATTTTTTTATAAATTTATTTTCTTTTTAAAAAACTTAATATAAGAAGCTTTTACGTCCAGCAACTTGGACCTAAGAGTGCAAGTACGTGCGACACAGTCGTGCACTTTCTTCTAAATAAAATCTCTTAAGTTTGCCGTAATACAGTACAACTAGTTTTTCTAAAATTAAAACTTTTGGATTAAAAAAAAAAGATTTAATTTTTCTTTGAAAATTTTTTTTTTTTCGAAAACTACTCAATGTATTTTTTCAAAATTCAGTTTTAAGATGTTGACATATAGTATCTTAAAAATGGCGTACCATTTTTTTTTTTTTTAAGAAAAAATAGTTTTTTTAAACGATCTTTAAAATTTTTTTCTAAAAGTGTATCTTTAAAGAAGAAATCAAATAGCGCTTTGAGCTATACCTGATCCTACCGCAGCTTTCCGGTTGAAATCTCTTGTATAGATCGAGATATGATTTTTCTTTATGATTTGATTTTCCTTCAACAATTCTTTTTTGGAAATTGGAATTTCTCTACACATTGCCTCAGCCTAAAAAAAATTAGTATAGAGCATCTTTATTACAAAAGCTTGGATCTAAGACGCTTTAAATGGATTCTTTTACCTGCAAGACTTACTTATAAATGCAAAAATCAACAATGGTAACATTTTTTTTCAATCTAATATTTATTTCTATCAATCTAAAAATAATTCTTGTGATTTTTTACAAGTTCTGTTTGTTTTTCTCATATTCCTGTATTCTATTTCTGACCCAGACCTTGCGAAAGCCTAATAATAAAATAGGCAAAATATCGGAGGGATATCCAGGGGAGTACGAGTTCACATTAACTGTATTAGAAGAAATGTGTGCACTATGGCGTATACTTACTTTTTAGTAATTCTTTCTGCATGATAGAGGTTCCCATCCACTTACAAAAATTATTCTCCTAGGACCGCCAAAAAAGATGTAGATAAGGAAAACAAGCAAGTAGATAAATAAATACAAAAGCATTTTTCGAAAATTATTTAATTTTTATTAAAAAAAGCAACAAAATGTTTTTTTTTTTATTTAATTCTCTGCTTGCTTTCATTCTTTCTGTGCATCTTGTTCGACGGTCCTTTGACACTAATTTTTGTGAAAAAGGGGGGAAACTTTATAATGTAGAAAAAGTTATCAAAGAAAATATGAAATTTTTATACAGAAAAATACGTATACGCCATAGTGCACACAATTTTCTATTACAGTTTGTATAAACGCGTACTCGTTTGATATCAGTCTGATGTTTTCTTTTTTTTTTTCCTAGGTCAAGTGTAGAAATGGAGTAGACGCCATTAGTACTCTTGTTCTAGAGTTCCGAACTGGAATTACTAATGCAGGTAATAACCATCAACCTTTGAACATTTTCTTTGACTTTAGTAGTCATATTACCGATAACAGTAATGTCATTGATTTGACTTCAGAAAAGCAAATTTCCAGTTTTTGTCTGAAAACTTATTTAGATCTGGAATTACTGACACAATTTCATCTTCTAATATTGACGAAGCAGTTACTTGTTTTTATAGTATCCTGAATAATTGCCTTTCCAACACTCTGAAAATGAAAAAAAAAAATCAAAAAAATACGAATTTCATAAAAGAAATAAGGCATGGAGAAGTTATTTAAAAACTCTTTCTCCAGTTGATCACACTCTGTACTGTACACTATTTGAAGAATTTAAAATTCTTTCAAAAACTGTTTACACCAACTACTTGGTTGAAAAGGGGTGTTCCTTAAAAAACGATCCAAAATCATTTTGGAAACTCGTAAATTAAAAAAAAAAAAAAAAAAAAACTCAGATGGCTATCCGAAAAAATATAACTTATGAAAACCTTCAATTGCAAAATACTCTCGATATTTGCAACGCGTTCTCGACAAATTTCCGAAATTCGTTTGATAGTGAGACTGTTGATGTTGATGAATATTTTTTTAAGAATCTACACACCTATTCACAAACGAGTTGTAATAATATCCTTGTTCTTCAGAGTACTGTTTTATGTCTTCTGCTTTGTGAAAAATAGAAAAACGGTAACTAATCTTCTTATGTTCTTGCATAATTGTTCAAATGCATTAGAAAAGGGAAATGAAGTTGACTGCATATGTACTGACTTTTCTAAGGCATTTGATCAATTAAGGCATAAAATAATTATATTTTAACTTAAAGCTTTTGGTTTTCCACCTATCTTCATTGCTTGGGTAAAATCATACCTGGAAAATAGATCTTATCAAGTCAAATTTAGAAACAGTCTTTCTGATCTTTTAATTTTTCATTCAGGTGTCCCTCAGGGAAGTCATTTGGTTCCAATTCTATTCATTCTAGCAATAAATGATGTTGTATCTTGCATAAAATCAAGTGAGATTCTAATTTTTGCTGATGACATGAAGATTTTTAAGACAGTAAATTCTAATCACAACCGCATTCTTCTTCAGTCCGATATTGACAATTTTAGTGGAATAACGGTCTCTCTCCCAACCCAGTAAAATGTCAGACAATTACATTCTCTAGGAAGCGTTTTACGAATGCTTTTGACTACTGCATCTCGCAGCACAAGCTTTGTAGAGTATCTGGTTTTAAGGACTTAGGTGTCCAATTCTGTTCAAATTTAGAATTCAGGGAACACATTAATCTCATAGTAAGTAAAGCGAGCTCAATGCTTGCTTTTATAAAACGCTGGGCAAAGGAATTTAACGATCCATATGTTACTCTTTCTCTTTAAAATTGCTACGTGCGATCCCATCTTGAATATCCTTCACAAGTATGGACTCCCTTTTATCAAGTTCTTATAAGCCGTATCGAATCAGTACAACAAAACTTTATACGCTTTGCTCTGAAGGGTCTTCCCTGGACTGACTCTTATAACTTGCCGCCATATGAACATCGAATCCAACTTCTTCAGATGGAAACTTTATTTCAAAGGCGTGTTAATAATGATTTGGTATTCCTTCATATTGTTCTTATATTGTTGATGTATGTTTTCATTTATATATTGCGCATGTAGGAAGTTGTATTATTTTATTTTACAAACTAAGAACACATACACCTATGATGAGCCTCTGATTGAAGATAACAGCTTGCTCTAAGCTCACTAGATCAAATAATCTAAAGTATAAAAAAAGTACACGTTTTAAACAAAAAATAACAATGTTGCCATTAAAATACAAGCATTAATTAATCGAGCCAACAAGACAAATATATACTTTTATTTTTTTTTAAATGACAAACACAAACATTTCTTTGTTATTTATTATTATTATTATTAATATTCTGACACGTAAACTTTTTCGTTTCTTTTCTTATCAAATGTATTCGTTAGCCATGCCCCAACACACTCTTTTAACAAGAGGCATTATGCTTCTTTGAGAATATGCATCTTACAAAAAGAGTGTAATAGCTTCTTGAAGAGTGTTATAAGTATGAAAATGGTACTTGGGTTGTTCAGAAATGCCCCAGCTATATTATACAAGAACTCGATATTTGATTTTAGAAAGTAAAGATCTATCTTACAGTAGGTACCAGTAGGTATGCTTTCAGTCACACCCAAAAATTGCTGTGGACTCTTGGTCTATATTGAGTTGAAATTATTTAGAACAATCTTCAGATTGATGTTTTATTTTGAAGACCTAATGTAGGCAGCTAAATGGTCACACAAATCTCATAACAGGATTAAAAGTACAATTTTCCATAGACTTAAATCTTTTTTGTAATACCTACTTTAGAGGTTTCTTTTTTGAGTTCTTATAAAATGTCTTGTATTTTGGTTTCTTTAATTTTCATTTTAAGTTTCTTTCAGTTTTTTTTATTTTCAGTAAATAAATATAATATAATCCTTAACTTTTATGTTTGTGTCCGTTTTCTTTTGTGGCCATGCTTTTAACTTAAAGTGTTCTACTCCTGTTGTGCTGTCATCTTCATCATCCTTTCAAAGGAAGCCCATTTCCGACTTTGCGTCCCTTTTAACACACACACACACACTTACAAAAACAAAAACCTTCATTATTTCATGGGCGACTGCTACGGGAAAGCATGTAAGGCTCAATTTTCAATAAAGGACGAACCTCAAGAAAAGGTACAGGAAGTGGTTTTTATGCACGTGTTGATATCGAATGATGTTAAAAGGTATTCGACGGTAACACAAAATAAACTCTGCTTCTTGTTGTGGTTACTGTTTAAGTTTGAATTAATTATTGATTTTTTTTTTGTATAACATGTGTGTGTGTAATGTGTGTTTTGGGACAAAATTTGAAGTGGCTGTTTAATGATATAAGAACATAAAATGATTTTATTTCAAGTGAAAACCAAATTTAAAACCTAATTAATTGAAATAAATTGGTTGTAGTGTTAACAAATCAAACTTTAAATTAAACAATTATTATTTTGTTATTATTTATTCAATCCTGAAGCAGCACTTATTAGCAAATATTACTAGGTGTGCAGTAATATTTTACTGGAAATAGAAAGTTTTTTTGAAATGTGTTCCTTAAATTCTAGCTTTGGTCACTTTATCTTTTTTCCGCAAAAGCTTTGATTTTCAAAAATTTGGGAAAGGGAAAAACAGTATCACAGATGGTTTCATTAATCTATTCTGTAAGCATCATCATCAGTATTTAGTGAATCGATGAATTCAGTCTATTTTTATGAATATATGTAATTTTTTTTAGAAATTCACCTTTTCGAAGTTTCATCTGCCTAATGGATATGAATAAAATGGGTTGGGGTCAAAATGCCGAAAATGCAGAATCCAGAAAATACAAAATCCCGAAAACCCAGAATCCCGAAAACCAGAAAACCAAAATCACGAAAAAATCCTGAAATCGGAATCAAGAAAAATTCTATAAAATGAAAAATGCGAGCAAATTCTTCATTTTATAGAATTTTTCGGGATTCCGATTTCGGACAAATAACAATTGAATGGTAACAAGTAAACAAATTGAACAAATAAACAATGAGGGAAAAAAAAAACGTAAAATACAAAAAAACGTTGATTTAAAATGAAATCAATATGATTTGGCTTAACTTAACTTTGAATCAAAAGTAACATCAATATAAGAGCGAAAAAATATCTCCGGGTTTCTCTTTTCCTTGGAAAAATGGGTCCGCGAAATAAGGCCCCAATGGAAAAAAAAAATTGAAATAAGGACCAAAATTGTGGTATTATTTCATAATGAAACTATGCCCAATGAAATAAGGCCCCAACCAAATGAAAATGAAGAAAATGCCCCAAAAATAAATGAAACAAGCACCCAACATGTTTTGACTATTTTTTGTAATAATGAAATAAAACCCCAATTTATCTTTTTTCAGCTAACTAATGCTTTTCAATGTAAAGATCGTGCTGCAAACCATCAGGAAGTAGTTAAAAATGTTGAAAAAAAATCCCACAAACTTTTCAGAATTCATAATTAATATAATTAATTTATTAAAATTCCGCACTAAAGTACATTTCGTTATTCTGATTTCACCTCGGTTTAACATTGAAAGATGATTGCTGGGTCATCAATAAGAGGTACTTTACCAGCTCTGGGTCCTCGATTAGCGGATTTTCACAAAACATAAAGTGAAAGACAATTTATTTTAGCATTTTCATGTTAATTATCAAAAATGAATTAAAGCACCAAATTGTTTTTAAATTAAAATAAAATTAAGCCCCAAACCCAGTGTTGAGGTCTTATTTCATTGGGGCCTTATTTCATAATGAAATTATGCCCCAAAAAATGAAATAAGGCCCCAAAAAATCCCCAAATTTTGAGAAATTTCGTTGTTGTGGTTTAGTGTACCTTTTTTGTTGGGGCCTTATTTCATTTTATTTTGGGCCTTATTTCCTGGGCCCTAATTTCGCGAAGCTGAAAAAACGTTACATAGGCAAAGAAAAACAAATTAAAAAAAATTGTCTCGGAACGGAAAGGTCATTCTAAAATAAATTTTCTAACGTTGATTTCAAACAATTTAAAATTATATTTAAATTTATATAAGATATTGGCTGCTTTGTTGATTTAATTTTTAGTTATTAAAAGTTTTTTTTTGTTTTTTTATTGTTAAATAATTTTTGTTGTTATTTTTATTTGTTAATTGTTTGTTTTTTTTTGTTATTACTTACTAAATGTTTCAAAATTGGCGCATTGACATATTTTGGCAAATTTTTTCAATTTAAATAACGGGATTTTGGCCTTTCTGAATTTTGGGTTTCCGGTATTCTTGATTGTGGGGATTCTGGATTTTCGGGATTCTGGATTTTCATAATTTTTGGATTTTTGTGATTCTGGGTTTTCGGGATTCTGTGTTTTATAGATTTTGGGTTTACTGGGTTTTGGTTTTTCTGGATTTTAGGCTTTTGGGATTTTTTGATTTCGGGATTCGAGTTGGTTCTGAAAAAAAAATTGCAAGTGATTAGGGAATAGGTGCACGGCACATGCACACATCAGTAGCTTAGCCATGTCAAAGTCTTAAAATTATTTAATTCGGGAGATGGATAGAATCCCAAAATCAAAAAATTCAGAAGGCCCAAAATCCAGAAAATCCGAAACCCAGTAAACCCAAAATCTATAAGACCCATAAGTAAAGGTTAAATCCTTATTAGAGGTTATTCATTTATTTATATTTTATTAATTTTTTTTCTTTATTCAAATATGGCAGAAATACCCATTCAAGTATTACCATTTTTTCTTGTTAATGTTTTTTAAATTTTTGCTTCAAATAAATTTTTTAAATGCCAAATTTTGCTCTGTGCCTCAAAAAGATTATTTATTTTCTCCACTAATCAAGTGCTTTTTCTCAATAGACAAAAGGTGTGTTTTATACATGCGGTAAACAAAATGTTACAAATAAAAAGCACATCACAACTAATCAAAATATTTTAATTCGCTTGGCAGCACTGATGATTATGATAATTTCAAAGTTGTCATTTACAAAATAAAAAAATAATTCCTCAATAATGAATCAAATTATTAAATTTGAACATTTAAGCAGAAGGTAATGTTATCTCAGTTGGACAGGACTCTAATTGGAATATTCCTACACTCATTTAAACTTAACGTGGAGAACCGAAAACAATACAATTGATATTTTTTTTTGTTGCGTTTATTTAAAATTTGATATAATGTATTAAGCAAAATGTTTTTATTTTATATTTGATTTCTAGTCAAAGTTTGAAAAGAAATTTGATAGGCATGTCTAAATTTAAAATATAATGAACGAATTTATGACATTTATAGGGAATTTATCGCCCAAAAAGCTCTTTTTTACTAACGCTTTAGTTACCAAGGATATCGTTTTTATTATTTCAATATGCTAATTTAAGCTTATGACTGTGCGAAAAAAAAACACACATATTGTATAGTAACTAAAGCAAATTATCTCGAAATCGGAATTCTTTTTTCAATATGACACTTTTGTATGGAGGGTACCACAATTATGTACTTAAGAACTCACAGAAAGGCATCAAATTCGATTTCTGTTCATTGTTTTTAATGCAAATCTTTTTGCTGAGCATGTTCGCTTTTTCGCTTTTTTTCCGCAACTTTAAATTTGCATTTGAATCTCAAAACATATGGCACTTAATTCAGTTTTGGAGCATTAAAGGAGCATAAAATTTTAATCAATTTTCTACTACTTTTTTTTGAAATGCTGAGTAGAGTCGAGATTGAATGGGTATCAATAACAATAGAACATTGTGCTTAGATTTTTCTAGTCTAGAGCAATAAATTGTGATTTGCAGTTATTTTAATGAGTTACCCACACATAAAAAGTTTGAAAAAATAAATAAGAAAGAACACACATACAAACATTATTTATCTACATTAAGCAAGAAGTTAAAGCAACAAACTAACAGATTCTACTCCCTAACATGAACATGACAACATTAAGCGATACCAATCCTGCAAGTGATCCCGTTGACAGCCCAAACCTGAGCTCCCCACAAGAGATATCCGAAATAATAGGTTACTCCAAGGCAAAGAAATCACCTGGAACAGATAAAGTATCTAAGTTCGTTTTAAAGAGGCTTCCGCAGACAGTGTTGATATTCATAGCTATCTTCCTTAATAACTGCATCAACAACAGCTACTTCACGAAAAAATGGAAAACTGCAAGAATCGTGGCGTTCCCTAGGAAGGGTGCATGACCTCCAACTAAAGGCAAATTTCTCTTCTAAATAATCTAAGTAAGCTTCTGGAAGAGCTGATACTCAGGAAGCTCAAGAAGTTTCACAGCGGTAACAACATCATCCCAGACATGCAGTTCGGCTTTCGGGAAAAGCATTTCACACTACATCAGCTCCTGAAGTTTCATCAAGACAATACTTCTGCCCTTAACAACCGCCAAGTCACCGTCGCATGCTTCTTTGATGTCGGGAAAGCGTTTGACAGCGTATGGATTGAAGCCCTTGTTTATAAACTCAACATACTGGGCTTTCCTTCAGCACTAATACAAATAATATGTTCTTTTCTTTCTTCCAGAAACTTCTTCGTGCAACTGGTTAGCTACAAATCAACAGTGGAGTGTATTAGAGCTGGAGTAGCTCAAGGTAGCTCAAAACTTGGACCGTTTGTCTACAGCATCCTTACCTCCGACCAACTGACTGCAGGTGGATGTGAAAACCTGCTCTACGCCGATGATTCACTTACATACTCCACATCATCAACGACAGCTTTTCGAAAAGTTGAGGTGTATATCCGGAAACTAGTCGAGTTCTAAAACTAATATGGTATCCGAATCAACTCATTGAAATTGGAACTATTGTGCCTAAGACGAACAGGAGGACGAGGCAGTCGTTTGGCCGGAAACTGTAGAAGCATAACACTCGCGCTCTTAGATGGAACTAGATTGCTAGTCAAACGTATCGCTAAGTATCTAGGCATCAACTTCAACGAGCTCCTGAGAATCAATGGATGAGCTGAAGAAAGCAACCCTGGCATTCCATCGCGTGTACTCCTTGATGAAAAAAAGAACCAGACTGAGCCAGCCAACTAAACTCTTAATATACAAGCAGCTCCTTAGACCAGCCATGAACTACAGCTTTCCAGTATGGTACACAAAAACAAAAACAGCCATGAACATGAAGGACCTCCAACTGTTTGAAAGGAAAATACTGAGGATCTGCACCGGACTCTTCTTCAACCGACAGGGGCAGAAACATTACAGCCAAAATTATCCCACTGGACAAGTATTTGCTCATATCAGCAAAGAAACTTGGAAGTATCAGCAACTTGGAAGTAAAGGGTTTTCCAATAAGAGGTGTTATTTCATTATAAAGAGGAAGGTATGCCGTTAATAATGGAACACAACATCAGCCAAATGGCCGCCAAGACCACGCTTACAGGACCATATCCTTTTCATGAAATTTTCCATAACCAAATCGCAAAGTGGCTGCCCTATGTCCTCGATAGCCTCACGAATTTCATCTTTGAGGTCTTGAATCGACGATGGGCTGTTGGCGTAGACCTTATCTTTCACGTGGCCCCAAAGGAAGAAGTCGCAAGGTGTTAAATCACAAGATCTCGGTGGCCAATTGTGATCACCTCTTCGAGAGATAACACGGTCCGGAAACTTTTCCCGTAAAAGATCGATGGTTTCATTGCTTGTGTGGCACGTAGCGCCGTCTTGTTGAAAGTAAACGTTGTCCAGATCAATACCATCCAATTCAGGCCATAAAAAATCATTAATCATCTCTCGATAGCGCAATCCATTGACCGTAACTGTTGCTCCAGCCTCATTTTCGAAAAAGTAAGGTCCAATGACCCCGCGGGACCATAAACCGCACCAAACAGTCACGCGTTGAGGATGGAGAGGCTTTTCAACAATAACTCTTGGGTTTTCCGAGCCCCAGATGCGACAGTTTTGCTTGTTGACGTAGCCTCCGAGGTGGAAATGGGCCTCATCAGTCAAGATGATTTTTCGATGAAATTCCGGTTCATGCATTTCAAGGACCCAATCAGCAAAGACACGACGTTGTTGATGATCAGCCGGCTTGAGTTCTTGTGTTAACTGAACTTTATAAGCCTTAAGACCCAAGTCTTTATGCAAAATACGGTGTAATGACGTTTGTGGAATGCCTAATTCCAAAGAACGACGAGGAATGGACAAACCTGGGTTTTCTTCAACACTTTGGGCTACAACAGCAATATTCTCAGTTGTTCTTGAGCGACGTGCACGGGTTTTATTCTTCACATCACTAACTTGTCCCAACAGCTCGAATTTGTCCACCAATTTCTGTATTGCGGTCCGACAAGGTGCTTCACGACGACCCAAAAATGTTTTAGTTTTACGAACCGTCTCTGCCAAATTTTCACCATTTTTATAGTGAATTTTAATAATTTCAATGCGTTGTTGAAGCGTGTATCGCTCCATTTTATATATTAATAGCGTAGTTTCTACTTGTCAAATATCAAAAAATGACAGCTTCAAAAGTGACAGCTACCGAAATAGCGGGCTATTCAAAATAACACCTCTTATTGGAAAACCCTTTATGTGCCAACAATTCTAACATTTTGCCACTGTATTATAATATTTGTAAGTTTAAGTCAAATTGTAAATATTATATTCAATAAAACAAAATTGAATTGAATACACGTGAGCAATGACTATGCCTGTAATACAAAATTGATGTTAACCTACTTGAATCTTGAATCAAAGTTTAACTCACACATATTTTTTTAACTTTAAACATTGAATTCAAGGACATAAAGTGTGTTGCGATCAAATACTATTTCCTGGCAATCTTGTAGTGTTTGTTGTATTTTTTTTTTATCCCAAAATTTCTCGGAAAAATACATAAGTTAGTGGTCATTTTTTTGCGTATGGCACCCTTTCACCCGTGGTTTTCACCAGTACGAAAGTTGTAAGTTGGACAAAGAAGGTTTTCTCTGCAACATAAAAAAGAAAGAAGAACAACAAAAATAAAACGAAAACTTTTCACACAGAATAAAAAAGTAGGTAGATATACATACATAAAACTAGTATAACTGTGATGTGCAAAGTGAGTTTGAGTTCTTTTTCATCTTCAGCCATATCACCTCCCTCGCTTTGTTTCGTTACTTCAGGACATTAAGTTCATCCTTTTGGTCTGTTAAGAGCTGTAATTCCTCTTAAATGTTTACAAGTGGAAGGGAATCCTTCTTTTTTTTATTATTATTACTTGTTGTTTGTGTATCTACATAACCCTATCCTATAAAACAGAGAGAGAGAGAGTGAAGAGAGTATATAGTGAAATCCTCTTCTTTATACCTTCGTAGTAGATTTTTTTTTTTCTTCTTCGTTTTCTTGTTTCAAGTGAATGTATGAAAATATTAAGTGGAATTTTACAGATGGTGATGTGGTTGGTACTTGGTACTTGAGTCTTCCTGGCAGAGCAATTTATGACTCCTGTCATATTAGAGAGTGCTCTATATATGTACAACAACTACTGCACTGCAACCTACTACTCTTTGTATAGGTATAATGTTGAAGTTATGTTAGTGGGGTGTGCTGAGTACTTGTTAGTTGTCGGTACTACTTGCTTCTTTACTTTTAACTGAGTGAAGTTTACTTTTGGATCGTATTTGCAGAGCAAAAGCCACAGTAGTGGAAAGGAACCCAAATATGAGAATCAAGAAGTAGATTTACAACAGTGACTTTGAATGATAGAGAGGTCTTCAACAGGTTTTTTTTGTGTTTTTTGGAAGTAAATTTATGAATCAAATAATTTACACATTAAAATATATAGATATTTGCTTGTTTAACAAAATAAGTACTAAAACTGCAGAATTATTTTAATTCATAACAGAAAGAAAAATTAGAAAAAATTTAGACTTTTTTGTCGACTTACAAAATTTCAGTCTCCCACAAAATTGTTTTCATTTATGGAAGTTGAATTAGTATGATAATATTTTCATAATGAAGAAATATTATTGTAAATTATTTACTTGCTCTATGAAATAAAATATATAAATAAAAATAATATTTTTTATTATATTTTTTCAAACAATTTGTCAAAATTTCGCAAGAAAAATTCTTTGAACCAATATCAAAAAAATAAAAAAATAAAAAAATGTTTGAGTTTAAGAAAATATGTATTTTTGCTTGTTTGTGTATATCTCTCAATAGCACATATTGGCATTTCCATTGTAACGGGTGTGACACAGTTACAACATTCCTTGTTCATATTTTGTTCACTATTATCTTAATTAAACATTTAAAAGATTCAACAACTTATATTATTAATTGTTTATTATAATGTATTTCTTAAGTGAAATTTTGTGAACCTACTTTTTCCGTCACATTTTTTATTTTTAAATGTAACGGGTGTGACGTTAGAAACTCGACTCATTCTCGTTCGGATACTTATAGAAGCCAGATTGTAAATTTTTGTAAGAAAAATAATGGATTTCCTAAAAATTATGAAATAAAAGTTTATTACGATTGCAGTTAGCCTTTTGTTTGAATGAAATTGATAAAAAGATTTGATTAAACAACAGTTCCAAAGTGTAACGGGTGTGACATATGTTTGTAATGGGTGTGACATTGTATTAAGAACTTTGTGTAGAAAAATTGAAAAACGGGTGTGACATATGTTTGTAACGGGTGTGACATTGTATTAAGAACTTTGTGTAGAATATAGAAAAATTGAAAAATAAAGACGGAATAATGTCAAATTTCAAAGAGTTAAATACTTTTACGCAAAAACTAATTAATTTCGGTCGGAATATGAGTAAGTATCGGAGAAATTGACTCGATTTTTGTTTTTACTCATTTCTAGTTTGGGCACAAATGTGAGTCCACCGGTATGACAGTTGAATCCAGTATCTTTAAAATAATGTTAGTTTGAAGTTTTAATATTTTATTCAAAGAATTATCATTTTTACTTTCGATATAGGTACTATATATCAAGTTATGCATTTGTACAAAAAAAAGTGGAGATAACAATCAAACATGACATTACGATGATAGAGAATGAGAAAAAAGTGGGTCCGACAATTCTGTCTGTCTGTCTGTCTGTATGTATCAGCGACCACAGCCTAAACGGATGGGTCGATTTACTTCAAACATGGTATGTGCGGTTCTTGGAGACTATCCCCAGACTATTTTTGAATTATTTTTTTTTTTCTTACCAAAAATAACGGTACCTGTCATATACCGGTTTAAGAAAAACTAATTTTTCTCAAAAATGGTTCCTACGATTTTGATTTAAAATAAACATAGTAATTTTTTTTTTGAATAAGGTCTAACTTTAAATGAAAACCATTTTGTTTAAAAAACCGTTATTAACGGTACCTGCCATAGAACCGTTTTTCTTAATTCGGATTTTCTCCTTCATGACTCAATCAATTTCCATTTTTTTATGAATGCTTTTAAGTTGTCGTAATAATATTTAGTAAAAAAAATTTCGAAAATTATTTTTTTGGATTTTTAAAAAGAATTTGAATTTTTTTTTTGAAAAATAATTTTTTCGAAAAAAAAATGTTGATAAATAATTTCTTAAAAATGGCGTACCAAACTTTTTTTTTATAAAAATTTTATAGAGAATTTGTTTTTTTTTTAAACGGCTCTAACGATTTTCAAATTTATTTTTCTAAAAATGTATCATTATAGAAGAAATCAAATGGCATACTTCGTTTTCAGGTTAAATTCATTTAAGAAGCTGTTTTAGTCATTCGAAAATCGAATTTTATGTGTTTTTTAATTTTTTTTTTAACTGCATTTACAAATTTTTAATTTAAAAAGCTTAGCATGTATAGTTACTTTATCTATAAGAGCAAGAATTCATAATTGTTTTTTGTTCCCAATGAAAAGGCAGCATTTTTTTTAAACGTATTTTACTGCATACAAAGATCAATCTTAGTAAAATTAAAAATAAATACAAATTTTAATTTAAAAAATGTCTCAAATTACCTCAGAAGTAGTTATTATTAATTTTTTTTAAGTAAAATTTCAATTTATTTTTACTTTCACTCTATTTGTTTTGTGAGTATAATTAAGAATATTTATCTTTTTTATGCAATAAAATGTATGTTTTTAAAAAGTATTGTTTCTTTTTACAATAAACAATACAAATTGGGTTTGGTACAACATTGCAGGGAACCCCTTATTTTTTGTATAAAAAAGATTGTAATGCAAAGTAAAACAGATATAAATTCTTGGTTGAATAAAAAATAGAGCCAAAATCTTAAAAACCATATAGCTCGATAACGAAGCAAGAACGAGTAAACTACCTCGGCATAAGTTTTTCGCCTTAGAATGACCTAAAGAGCCCATGGTTTATGGACTGTGGGGTACCCTTGTACATTTATTTATTTTAACTTTACTTTAATTTGTATAATTTCAATAACTTATTTCTTATGTAATCTAAAAGAGAACTCAATCTCAAAATTATGAAAATTATTTAAACCGTTAAGGGAATTTTCTATTTTTTTCAATTGCAGAGGGAAAAAAATGTATGGTATCTTGAATTTTATTATAGGAGCTCACCATAAGTGGTACGTATTATAAAGATTACAAACAAATTTAACGCAAATATGCTCTAAAGATAGATTTTTTTTTTAAGAAATTAACGCTGCCATTAGCGATTTTTGGTGGGTTTTATGGTAAATACCCTTAGCACAAAAAAAAATGAACTCGCTCTAACAAATGGATTTATGACCTCGAAGCAAGAATGGATATAGTGAAGGTCTAGGAGTATCGCTACACGCGAAATACGAACATGTACTTTAGAATTCTATGGAACTAAGGTTCCAGGTCTCTCCATTATATTATTCGCTGTTGCATATATAGCCAGGGTAATTATTCTTAAAAGCACATTTTACCCATTAGCATTTTTATGTAGGTATCCTTTTAGAAACCACACAAACGAAAAGTTTACAAAAAAAAAAACACAACAAAAATAACCGGGAAAATGCAAGAAAGAAAGTCGAAAGAAATCGACCGTAACATTTATATTATGTTTTACAGTATACATAGAGTAAAGATACACTAACCATAATATAAGGTATATGAAATTATAAAAGACCAGAATTTCTACGTGAAACAGAAACAAGAACAAAGAGTTGGGTGCACTTAAAGGTGCTTTACAACAAAAGCTGGTAATAAAGTAAAAATTCTTTTTACCTTACACACTTTTCTACTTTGGCTTGAATTCATTTTTATTTTTTTTATTTTGTCGCAATAAAAGTTACAAAAAGTCAAATACTCTCTTATACTCGATAACAATAGGTAAAGAACTACGTTGCTGTATTCAGAGTGCCTTTCATAATGAAGACATAAACGGAATGCATAAATAAGGTAGCGTGATTTTTTTTTTTTATTTAAACTTTTATCATAATAAAAGTTAGTTTTCGTGTTTTTTTTTTTTTTTAATTTATTTTTAATAATAAATTGACAAAGCTTAAAGGTAATTAGTTTTTGTGTAATAAGCTTAATTTAATAACAATATTGTAAAAAAAAAACAGCGTTATATTAGGAATTAGCTATATTTGTAATAAAAATAAAATACACGATTAGATCGCACGAACTTGCTCTTGTAGTTCAAAGTTATTTTCTGTTCTAAATTTTATATTAAAAAAAAAATATCACAGAAAATCACTTTCTTATTGATTTTTTTGTCCAAACTTTTGTTTTTGAAAAAATAAATACTGACATAGTACTTTTTAAAATAATGAGAAGAACATGATGACAAGTTTTGAACGAAATCAGTTAAACCAGTAATGACATACACAGAAATAACTAATTAATTATGGAAAATTTTCAGAAAAGCGTGTTCATCATTATTTCCGTTATTCGATTTTTGAGAAAAATTTAACCGTTATATGGGAGGTATTCGGTCCAATTGAGATATTCAAAAACAAAAAAAAAAAAAACCTCCTTTCCAATTACCTCAAAGTAATCTGTAAAAAATTTCATGGAAATCCGTCAATCAATACGAACAGACGAACAGACGAATAGACTAACAGGCGCCCAGACCCACGACACGGTGGTCGGCATGACGACAACCACTTTTTTGGACTTCTCCATCATCGTGATGTTGGTTTTGATAAAAACCTCAATTTTTTTTTTTGACACGAAACCTATAGAGACAGTAAAAATGTTTTGGGAAAATCATTCAAATTTTTATTTAAGCTTCATTGACTGCTACATGCTGTAAAATTTAGTCTATAATATAAAGTCTTTTATGATTTAAAGTTTCTATATTTCAGGTACATTTTTAACAAAACCGATTTCAAAATAATGGTAAATAAGTTAAAACCTAACATAAGATAAGATTTTACATATCAGTCCGGGTAGAAATTAAATTTTCATAGTCCTCTGAATAATGTGGGGTAATGTCGAAAATAAAGTTTTCTTACATCTCGAAAAGTAAAAGGGATACCTACATATGATTTCATTTAGACAATCATTTTTTATGGTGAAATTTTTATTGCAAAATAATTTATACCAATCGATAGATAATGAAGAAAAAAATTACAGTTCTAATACGGAATATTTTTAAAAACTTCTCAATAACGGTATTTTTGAGTTTTGAAAACAATATATACGCTTTGAGTGGTCTTAATTACTTTAAAAATCCATACATAGCAGAAAAAATATGAGATCAAAATGATTTTTAGATAATTATGTTGTCAAAACATCAAAAGAATTGGCGTTTAATTTTTTTTTTTTCAATAAGTTACGGTTAAAACAATATAACGTAATAACTTTTTACCTAAGCTATATAAAATTCTAAAATTGAGTTTTATAAAAATCTAGCAAGATTGTCTGCTTTGGTCGGCCACAAAAAAAAAGTTTTGAAGTGGTTCGCTTAAAAAAATTATAGCTCTTTTTCTGTCTATTGGATTTTTTCAAATTCACCTGAAATATCAGCCTACAAGATGGTGTAATGTTTTTTATACACTTACAAATAGAAAAATTAATAAAAGGTGTTGAAAGGTGATTTCAATTTTTGTTTTTTTTTTTTCAAAATAGTAACGGTATTAAATTAAATTTTCGAGAGAACTTAATTTCAACTATTTTGTTTACATGAAAGCTTTTAATTTGCTTACTACAAAAAATTTCGAAATTAATTTTTTTGGATTTTTAAAAACAAATTTAATTTTTTATTTTTTTGAAAAATCATTTTTTCGAAAACTATTCAATATTTTGTTTTTAAAATTTAGTTTTTAGTTGTTGATAAATAATATCTTAAAAATGGCGTACCATTTTTTTTTTTTTTATAAAAGCCTTACACGATTTTGCCATTTTTTTTTCTAAAAATGTATCATTATAGAAGAAATCAGATTGCATACTTCGTTTTGAGGTTAAATTGATTTAAGAAGCTGTTTTAGTGATTTAAAAATCGAATTTTATGTTTTTTTTTTGAATTTTTTTTCTAAAACTGCATTTTTTAAACGTTTAAAAAAAAAAACTATTTTTTTTATAAGATTTTGAAAGTATGTACTTTAATAAAAAATAATTAGTTCGCCATTTTTAAGATATTATTTATCAACATCTAAAAACAAAATTAAAAAAAAAAAATATTGAGCAGTATTCAAAAAAAAAATTTGAATTTTTTTTAAAAATCTAAAAAAAAATTTTCGAAATTTTTTTTAACTAAATATTATTACGGCAACTAAAAAGCTGTCATGTACCTAAAATGGTTGAAAAAGATTGATTTATGAATTATATAATCAAAATTAAATAAAACGGTTCTATGGAAGTTACGGTTTAAATAAAATCATTTAAAGAAACCCCTTAGCCAAAAAACGACCATGATTTTTTAATCAAAATAGTAAGTACCATTTTGAGAAAAATGAGTTTTTCTAAAACTGGTGTATGACAGGTACCGTTATTTTTGGTCCAAAAAACACATTAAAAAAACGTCAGGGGATAGTTTCCAAAAAACGCCACAAACCAAGTTTGAAGTAAATCGACCCATCCGTTTTGGCTGTGGTCTCTGATACATACAGACAGACAGACCGACAGACGGACAGACAGACAGAATTGTCGGGCCCACTTTTTTCTCATTCTCTATCACCGTTATGTCATGTTTGCTTGTTATCTCCACTTTTTTTTTTGTGTACGTATGAATAACTTGATATATTGTACCCAGACCGCAAGTAAAAACGAAAATTCATTAAATAACTTTTCTCTTAGTTTTAAACAATAACTTTCTCATTATGAGAGTTTTGAAAATTGTATTCATTAAAAAAGAAAAAAAAAAGAAAAAACTTAATACATATAACTACATACGTACGTAGGTACCTACCCAGTTATTATTTATGCATGCCATTTTTATGTAGAGAAATAAAAACAATTGACATTCCGCATCATGGTCTAGTGGTTCCGTTCGAGTTCGCAGTTATAATATTATTATTTTACAGTTCCACAGTCATATATATACATTTTTTTTAAATTCATATTTTCATACACTTCTTCTCTACACTAAAATTACTCACTTAAAATGGTTCGCAAAAATATACCTATTCGCGTACTCTAGAGAGAACTCACATGCATGCATACTACAAAAATTGTCGTTTATATGGTACTGTACTTCGATATTCAACCGAGCGTAGTTACCGTTTTTAACGTGCCACTCATTTTCCCCATTCATCAATTTTAATTGATGCAAAATGGGTCCTCGCATACAAACATTTAATTAGAATGTCCACTGGCAAAACTCTTATGGTTGATTCAAAACCCATTTTTTTTTTTGTCCATAATGGTTTGCAAAAATAAATAAATACAAATTTTTTTTAATAAAAATAGAGCACGGGATGAATGCATGGAGCTATTTTCATGCATGGCCAGTCTTAAATAGACCAACAAATTCACCATAAACGAGGCGAGTAATTATTGTTCAAAACCAAAAAAAAAAATGTTTTATTTCTCGTCTAATTAAAGTGACCTTTTATTTTATCATCAACAAAAATTCTTAAACAAAAAAAAAGGAACAAAACTTTAATAAATCAACTCTATTTTATATGCAGCGGGACGGGGCGGCGCGGCGGCGTCAAAAATGTGTATATAATGTGGTAAATGATTGTTGATGGGTTTATCCTTTAGCCATTAAGTATTCTCTGCACCCAATTCTTGGATCATTTATTTTTATAAATTCAAAGAAATGAAAAGAAAAATCCTTGATAAAAGCTTCTCACAGTTTAATCCTAAAAAAAAAAGAAGCAAACATATTTCATCGTATCAGCACCAACCCATCTGTAGCTAGAGTTATCCTCGTTAGTTTATACACACATACATATACAAGCATTGGCATCACCCGACCTTCTATTTCGTGTACAATGCCATTAAATCCTTAGCGGATCCATTTAACCACTTATCTAAGTTGGCTTTATCCAAAAACAATCCTTAAAAATGTTTTATTGCTTGCACTCGAATAATTTCAGATTTTCTTTGGTTCCTTTTATTTTCAAGTTTCAACCCCATGATGTCCTGCCACTCGGTGCTGCCAATCGGTCGTTTATGTTCATTGAACGTTTTTTTTCTGTTTTTTTGTCTGTTGCTTCTGCATAGTTTTACTTTGCAGGATTAAGTTACATACCTCTTTCAGTCAATGAACAAGAATTCAAATAATACACACACTTTAAACTATGAAGCTTATTTTCCATTTAGTATTTTTGATTTCATGGATTTTCTTTTTTAAGCTCGCCGCAATTATAATATGTACTGTATATTTAAAAAAAAATATTTTTTTGTTTTAAGTTGTAGGTACGTTTTTGGACTATTTAAATTTGGAGTTTAAGTACACAAAGTGCTTAGAGATTTAGATTAAGATTAGATTAACATTTTTATTTCTTAAAATCCAAATCATTATTTAAGACAAAAAGAAATAAGTGACAATTATATTTTTATAAAAAAAAAGAAAATTATTTAAAAAAAATAAGAAAAGTTATTAATATAAGAGAAAAAAAACTACCAAAATAATAAATTAACACTTTTGCTTACAAACAATTTAAACATTTCAAGAAAACATCAGGTAGAACCATAAACAAAAAAAAATCGATGCTCTCGTAATCAAGACTAAGGAGCCAGTAGTTTACGTGTTTCAAAAAAAACAAATGAGAAGTCAGCATTCTGATTGATGGAGGAAGTTTATTAAATAAACGACAAGAGGAAACACTATACAAATTTCGAAATCCGGTTGTTCGAAATACCGGTATAGACACTCGGTTTAAAAAATTTCCACGTATACTGTAATCATCAATTATTCTAAAATTAAGATAACCTGATCTTCTAAAGAAAATATTTAAAACTTTGTAGCAATACAAATGCCGTACTGAAAGAATTTTCAAATCCCTAAATGGTGGAAAACTATGATATAAGCGAGGTTTGCCACATATTTTCTTTAGAACTCTTTTTTGCAGAACTAAAAAGAGGCTGTATCTTGTTATAATATATACCTCCCCAACAAGAAATTCCATACTGCAACTTCGAATGAAAAATTCCGTAATATATTTTTAACAGTAGTTGAGAAGAACTAACTTTTCGCAAGAAAAAGAAACTTCTAAGAGTACACCGGATATACTGTCTAAGATTTTCTGTATGGCTGTTAAAACTCATTCTAGAGTCAATTTTTAATCCCAAATACTTGAATTCATTTAAAATTCTTATTTTAAAACATTTATCACTGCAGCTCGTTGAATCAATGAAAGTTGAAGAGATAACCAAAGAATTACAGATGCAGTTAAAAAGCTTAAATTTTGAACACTCAATAGCATTAGAAAACAAATCAACATTAATATTTGGTTGCCTAGACAAATTAAAAAACATTACTTTAGTTTTAGAACTTATAATCAATTTGTGCTCTGCTAACCAGACTTTTAACAAGTTGAGATCCCAATTTATATCAGATATAAGATTAAGACAACTATCTGTACCATAAGTGAAGCCAATATCATCAGCAAAAGCCGTCAGTAAACCATTAAATGGCAAACTAAACAAAGAATTAATGTAGACGAAGAATAGTATTGGTCCCAAAACCGAACCTTGTGGAACTCCTAAATTTATTGACATTTGTTTACCTATAATGTCACCTAATTTCACTCATTGGGTTCTAATTTTTAAATATGATCTGATGAAATCACATATAAAACCTCGAAACCCAGCACGTTGAAGTTTATCAATCAAATTATATCATGTTTAACCATGTCAAATGCTTTTGATAAATCAACAAATAATGCAGCTGTATTCTTTTTTCTATCAAGGCTAATAAATAATTGAGAACAAAACTTGTAATAAAGCATCTTCTTTTGATTTATTACTTTGATACCCAAACTGAACATTACTAAAGAAACTAGTTCTGGTTAAAAAAATCACCATTCTATTTTCTACGGCTATTTTATTGAGGGTAAGAGTGAGATAGGCCTATAGTTACCTAGTTCGCCAGATACGAATTTCTTGAAAAGTGGTAAAATGTTGGCACATTTAAGTGCATCCAGGAATACTTCAGCGTATAGACTTTTATTAAAAATATATGCCAAGACATCAATTATAAAACATTCTACATTTTTTTTTAACAAACATTTGAAATACCGTCATAACCAGATGAATTCGAAGTTTTTAAAGTGCCAATCATTTTAAAAATCTCTAAACTTATTATGGGTTCATACACAAGGCTTTGGATTTGAGAGGGTTCATTAATACAAGGGCAACAAAGTGCACAATTTGGATGACTACAGGTCGCTTGTAGATTAAGTGATATTTTTTTTTAAAATAGTCATTGAATCAAAGACGCTTTTCTGTTTTGATAACTGTGTTCTTCATGCCATGGAAACGAACTACTTCATTGGGATTTCTTTTCCTTTGTAGCACATGTTGAACATTTGATACCGATCACAACAAAGAATCTACAACAAACGTTCGGATATCAATAGTTGTGATATCGGTGCTTCTTTAGCAAATATTTTGCAATGCAGCTTCCATGCATAATATAAAAGGAGATTCGGCACCCTCCGACAGTCCTTAGTTTTTTTGTGTGAACGTGCCCAGTGCCCTTAGTGATTGTAAGTATATTTGTCGATAAATTCAGTATTCTGTCAGCAATTCTGTCTTCCATGCAATTACCAGTGCCAGCATCGGGTCTATTTGACAAAAGTGGCCAGTACCACTGTTTCCCTCTAATTATGTTGTGGTTGTTGCTTGTAGAGTTGTCAAACCAAACGAATTACATTTGGCATTTGCGTGTTTATGTGTTTCCTTTTTTTCGATCAAACCATTTCACTTGTTTAATTGATTAGTTAATCAAATGATTTGACAAAATTGTAACAATAGAATTGTCATTCCAACGAACAGCTGTAATTTTATTTTTCTGTCAAAAGCAAAATCCATGGAAGCTTAACCTTCTTCATTTCATTTTGATCCGTCAACTTTGTTTTTTCAGTTCTATTTACTACAAAAAATTAACTTGTACAATTTTATTCAAATTTATTTCAAAATATATAAATTGAACTTTCTTTTATCTGTAAACGACGTATTTTTGATAAATAATAATTTAGAAGATTTTTTTTCAAAATTTCAAAAATGTTTCCTCATAAATTTGAAATTTTCGTATTTTCAATTGTTGAAATATTTTTTTTTTGAAAATAATCCAAAAAAGAGCAAAATCATCCACCCCACAGAAACTTGACATTCAAATTTCCAAACAATATAGGACTTTACGTGCTAAGCTGTATGAAGTAAAATTCATGAAATTCGCTTAGTTCTTATTTGTTTTTGAATCATTGATGATTTGAATAAATTTCACAGTCAAAATTTCAAAAAAAATTCAAAACGAAGATCATAATGTGGACGTTAACCAGGCCTCTTTCATGAAAAATTTAAAATGCTTATATTCCTTCAAGTTTTTCTGCCAAATCTCAAGATTCTACAATAATCTGAATTAGTTTTCTATTTCCATGATAAAATCTCCGTGAAAGTTCCAAGCCAGCTGAGTCAACTTTTTTTTGTATGTTTTTGATTTTTCCACGCACTGCAAACAAATCCGATCTGTCAGATTTAAAGGTTCTGCCACTGGAAAATTTAAAATTTAATTTTTCCCAATTTTTGAAACCCATTGATTATCTGAGGATAAGTGAGTCAGTCAGACAGCCATTTTCGGCTTTTGTTTTACAATCATTGGGGACCTGTTTTTTTTTTTCATAAACTCTTGAAGTTTATAAGAAGTTGATATTTAGCGTGGTACCTACTTGATATTGACTACTAAGTTAAACAAATGATGCTAATTTAAATTTTCTGTTTTGTTTTTGTACAGAAGTTAGTTAGGTGACAAGAATTTTCTGAATTTTATTCCTCTTAATGAGGATATACAAAGCCTTAAAGTTGCTTTAAGATTTCACTGAGAATAGCGTGTCTCTTGATTTTATAGGTTATCATGCAATGTTAATAATTATGGTTACCATCTTCAAAATACCTTAAGAAAAAAAAACACCAAATCCATGTATAGCTACCCCACCTCTTAACCCTTTAAGTAAATTAACCATTTTTTAACATATATATCAGTTCAACTTCTTCCAATAATTCCATGACAGGCTATTTAATCGCTTCATTAAACATTCCGATAAGAATTTTACATTTTAATCTCTCTTCTAACCAACCAAGAAACAAAACGCAAGAAACAATAAAATAAAACAAAAAAAAAGAAGATACCTCCTACTCCCCCCCACTAATGATCTCCTAACTGTGTGTCCTTCACCCATGGATGCCAAAGGAATAAAAATATAAGGATTACTAATTTTCACTTGGGTTGAAAATAACAATAGAATCCTTCATCAACTAGAAGAACGTTACACCAAACCAGAAAACAAAAAAAAAAAAAAAATAAAAAACAAAAGGATTTAATCTCATTTCCAATAAAAATGTTTAAAAAGTTAAGAAAAATAAAACTTTCCGACAAGAAATAAGAGCGTAAAGTATAAGAAGGATCAAATACTATCTTAGACCATAGATGAAACAAGACAAGACAAGAAAAAAAAAAACAAAACTCACTTATATTTTATAAGTATAAAGTAGAAAAAAAAAAAATGCCAAAGGACACTATAATTTCTTCCTTCTTCAATTTAACAAGAACAAAGATTTATTTTCTACTTTTTTTTCTTCTGCTTCTTTTTTCGTTTTGCTCAGCTGCGCAAACCCCCGCTTTACGATTTTTTCGTGGTGATTTTCTTTCATTTTTTTTTGTCTACGCTCTTGTTTGCTTTCTATTCTGGAATCATTAAAGATAAGGATCAAGTTAGCTTTAAATCGTTGTCGTCCCGTTCATAGAACCAAAGCCCACACACAAAAAAAAAAGGACTGTAAATTCTTAGGGGGATGAATAGATGATGATGATGATGAGGAAGAAGTAAATGATGAAAGAAAAAGAGTTTAATACCTAAGAAATGCCATCAAATGGATTGGGAAGTATAAACCGGGAAAAAATAATACCCAGAAACTTCAGGGGTAGAGCAATGACAATCAGTTATAAAAGCGGCGCGGCGGGAAAGCCAATTGTTAAAATAAAAAAAAAAAACTTATTCCTCTTATTTATACGTTTTCATTGGAATCGAAGACTGTAAGTCAAGAACATTAACTTTACTTTGTTTTTGCTGCATTTGTCTTTTGAACTGTGTTCTTTCTAGAAGTTTTAGTTGGTCGTGATACAAAATACAAATTTTAACAAAAAAAAAAAGTAGAACCTAACTCTGAAAAAAACTGAAATTTAAAATTCCTGCTCTTACAATAACCTCATAAATGCATTTGAAAATAAAAACTAATTAAATTTAGAATAGATTTTTTAAACATTCATCCCTATTACAGAGTCCAACGAATGCTTAGCAAGCAGGAGTCGAAATCAATTTAGCCATATTTTCTATATACAGTCCGTAACACTTGAATAGGCTCATTTATAGTATCAAACATGACATTACGATGATAGAGAATGAGAAAAAAGTGGGTCCAACAATTCTGTCTGTCTGTCTGTCTGTATGTATCAGAGACCACAGCCTAAACGGATGGGTCGATTTACTTCAAACTTGGTAAGTGGCGTTTTTTGGAAAATATCCCCAGACGTTTTTTGATTTTTTTTTTTTTTGACCGCAAACAACGGTACCTGTCATATACCGATTTTAAAAAAACTCATTTTTCTCAAAAACTGTGCCTACGATTTTGATTAAAAAAATCATGGTAATTTTTTTAAGTAAGGTCTATCTTTAAATGAGAACCATTTTTTTTCAAAAACAGTTATTAACGGTACCTGCCATAGAACCGTTTTTTTTAATTCTGATTTTCTCCTTCATGACTCAATCAATTTCAACCATTTTTACATGGATGCTTTCAAGTTGCCGTAATAATATTTAGTAAAAAAAAATTCGAAAATTATTTTTTTGTTTTTTTAAAAATAAATTTGAAATTTTTTTTTGAAAAATCATTTTTTCGAAAACCATTGAATATTTTTTTTTTTTAATTTTAGTTTTTAGATGTTGATAGATATTATATCTTAAGAATGGAGTACCAATTTTTTTTATAAAAGTCCTTGCTAAATTTTATATAGAAAAAATAGTTTTTTTAGAAAACGGCTCTAACGATTTTCAAATTTTTTTTTCCAAAAATGTATTATTATAAAAGAAAACAAAATGCATACTTTGTTTCGAGGTTAAATTCATTTAAGAAGCTGTTTTAGTCATTTGAAAATCGAATTTTATGCTTTTTTAATAGTTTTTTTTCTAAAACTGCATTTAATAGTAACTTAGCTTAAATAGTAACTTTATCGTCAAGAGCAAGTACGTTCGACCCAGTCGTGCATTTTATTTCTTATAGTTTAACAGGATTTCTTAAAGTTAATGGTATTTTCTAGGCATGGGCGTACATAGCATTGGGGCAACTGGGACCCGAACACAAGGCCCCCACTGCAGAGGAAAAGTCTGTCGCAATCAGAAACCGCATAGAAAAATAAAATAGATTCAAAATTTTACCATTATGGGCCACCCGAAAATTGAATAGGGCTCTTTTTTGTGAAGGTTACAAATAGGCATGACTTGTCAGATGAATTTTTGAGGCCAAACAGATATATAATTTGCACGGCTGGTAAAAAACAGTCTATTAATATTTCTTCAAGGGGCCCCAAGAAAATAACTAGAGTGAGGAGATCGCATACAAATATTACTTTAGGGGCCCCAAAGAAATAAATAGGATCAGAGTATGTAGATGCCAAAAATATATTATTTTAGTGACGTAACTATTATAGGTTAAGCAGACAAAAAAATTATTGCGACTATGATAATCTTTCCTAGCATGTTACCATCAAAAAGTTTTTTTCAAGTAGGTACCTAAGTTAATTATATTTCCATCTACCCGTAAGATGCACCTGGAATTCAAATTTTGTGTGCATATTTCGGGCACATGAAAACAAGTCAACCGGCGTCTTGAAATAAACTTTTTGGTAACACTTATTGCCACCAATTTTTTTGATATCATAATATCAAGAAAAGTCCAATTTTTCAATTTTAAAAATAATTGCAGGCATTGATTTTAAGTTTTTCTAACGTTAATAGGTACTAACTGAAAAAAAAAACTAATTCATCCATAAACAAATTTTTCAAAAATTAATGACGCTGGCTCTAGGGCTATTCATACAGGTAGATGTCACCTATTTTATGAAATGTATTTTTTTTATAAAAATATTCTAATTTAATATTAGGGAGGTAGGTCATCCAATATCGAAAATGAATTTCTATTCGTGTTCAAACAAAAAACTTCCGCAATCTTTTATGCCCCATAATATGTATTTGTACTTCTGTCCTTTTAAGGATGCTGTCAGCAAGGATATACATGGTAAATATTATTAAGGTATCTACTTGAAATAAAACTCGTTTGATTAATAGGTTTTCTTAGAAATAAAATGTCCAATTTTCTATTCGTTTTCAATATACTGAAAAAGTTTTTTTGAAATGTTTTTCAAAGTGAAAGGTAGTTCGTCATTCATGCCAATCCATAAAGAAGAATGGACTAAGTTTTTCTTAGTAATGAACATGGATACTACATAAACAAAGTAGCTTATAGAAGAATTTATAAACATTTTCGATGGAATTTAGACACATTATTTAAATAATTAAATGATAGTGTTTTACATGTCGCCACGTGCAAGATGTACTGTCCGGAATGGAACAAACCCGATAAAAACAGAATCAATAACTGACTTTTAGTTCAAGTGCTTTTATTCATATATATATTGTCAGTTATAGTGTTAACACCTCCCCCCCCTGTACCAACAACAAGAAAATACTCTCAATTGTATCGCAGTTCAGAGATTTCTAACACTAGTAGGCAAAAAAAAAAAATCAAAAAAACCATAAAATTCGATTTTCAAATGACTAAATGACTCAAAACGTTTTTTTTTTTTAAACTATTTTTTCTATATAAAATTTTGCAAGGTTTTTTATAAAAAAAAAATTGGTACGCCATTTTTAAGATATTATTTATCAACATCTAAAAACTAAATTAAAAAAAAAAAATACTAAGTAATGATTTTTCGAAAAAAAAATTTCAAACTTTTTTTAAAAATCAAAAAAAAAAACAATTTTCGATTTTTGTTTACTAAATATTATTACGGCAACTTAAAAACAATCATGTAAAAAAAATGGTTGAAATTGATTGAGAAAATCAGAATTAAAAAAAAACGGTTCTATGGCAGGTTCCGTTAATAACGGTTTTTTAAAAAAGTGGTTTCCATTTAAAGATAGACCTTATTTAAAAAACTGACCATGATTCTTTTAATCAAAATCGTAGATATCTGGCTTATTAAAAATTATAATTTGATATCGTATTGTCGTTGTTTTTTAATGATTTTTTCCATTTTAAGTAATTTTTTTTGAAAATTAACGCTCCCACCTAAAGGTACCTACCCATTAGTAGCATTTTTTCGGTTTAGGTTCTAACAGTGACCGTTTTTGCACTAAGTCTAACATTTTATAAACATTTTTCTTGTATAAATTCTAAGTTTTTGTTAGATGGGAGAGGGGGAGGGGTCATGACTTTTGTGACCCCCCCTGTATACGCCACTGTTCTCCTCGCAGCATTTTTACTCTCAAATGGTCCCCCAACTTAAGGAATAGTATCTATCGGCCTAAGTGAGTTATGACTCATAAAAGTTCTCATGTTCAAGGATTCAGATGATGATTTTGAATAGTTCTGATTTTCCTTAATTGTACTGAGGAGGAAAAAAAAGGAATGAGGAAGTAGGTCTCTTTATTTATAACGCTTTCATGTACCTTCCTATATTTCGTAAAGTTTTACAAGTTTACTGTAAGACGTAGAAATTTTACAAAAAAAAAAAAAATCAAAGAAATAATAGTCCTTTTAAATTTTTGTCTGATATTAAAATAAAAAAAAAAAAAAACCCATTGTTCAACCTGTTCCAATAAAATAAAGTTAAAAAACAAAAATAAACCTCGAAATAAAATCAAAGCAAAATTTCAAAGCAAATCTTTCTCAACAGACAACTTTATTGATTTTTTTTTTTCTCTGATCCAAGTCATATTGTTCCAGCAGCAAAAGAAACATCCATCAACACCTACAACACTACAAAGTCGGTCGTCGTAAAAATGTCCCCATTCAATTCTTGAAAGATATTGCAAAGCAAAAAAGTTAAAAAAAAAAAATAAATAAAAATTCTTCAACAAAACTTTCAAAGGGAAACTATACAATAATAAACTTTTTGAAGACGTTTCATTATTATTTCGAATTGGAAGTTCGTGGAGGCAGCACTTGCCCTGGATCCACATTGCTGTTCTATTTTCAAACGAATCATTTCAAATAGTTGTTTGCTTTATTTGTTATCTTTTTTTATTTATAAAAAAAACGCGACTCAATTCATTCTTCGGCAGGACAAATAGTTCAATGATTCTTCGCCTCTAACTCCAACTCAATCTTCTGTAGAATTCCAGGCCTCCACTTTGTCGACGTCGTCATCGCCATTGCCGTCATTCAAATTGATCATCGCTTCCATTCTCTGCTTCATAGTCTTTCTCATATTTCGTCCTGGATGATGGTGTGGAATTGAAACAATAAAAGCGAAACAAAAACAGTCGACTATAGAAATAATGACAGGAAATTTTATATTCCGCTTAAATATTTGAAAGTTTAAACATGTGCAGCAATCAGAAAGCGCATCATCCATTTATCTCTAAAATGAATTGTATCCTGTGCGAGGGATTCAAATATCATCTTGAGACGTGATGTTTATACATGTGAAGTTGATGTCCTTGAAAAGCACTAAAGCACCAACCGAGACTGATGGAAAACATAAAACAATGCCAGCCAGAGGAAATGGATTTTCTAACATTGCTGACGATAACATAGACAACACAAACACAATGCCAGTACTATACACAAATACTATGGCAAAAATTTAGTCGATTTCACTTTAAGCAACAGAGACAAATTTTTTGTTTGATGATAAAACGGCATGAGTCCGTTGATGGAACTTTGAAACAAACGAAGAGTGAGTTTTGCAAAAGAAAGGACAAATATTGAAACTCAAGACTGATACTGAGGTGTGTTTGTGAGTCGAGACGAAAACTACAAGCATTTCTATATAAAACTGTTTTTTTGTGAATTCACATTGGTTGCATGGAGCACATCACCGGTTATCAAACTGTAGTGTCTGTGTTCAACAGCAGACGAAACTAAATAGAATGAAGGTCCATTTTTTTAAAATTAGAACTGGCAAATTCCAATCAGAAAAAGTCTTGCTAACCATTTATCAGAAGGTATTGTAACTACAAAAAAAATGGCTAGCGAGTCTTTAAAGAACAATACCTTGAGACCTACACAGAAATAGAGACACAGTATTGACAAATAAAGAGAGATCTGACCAAGACTAAATGCTTTCAAGTAACATGCAAAGATAGACAAACTGAATAAAATTCATTTCCCGTACGTCAATAATCGTAGGAATCTTTTTTTAGAAGAATTAGTTTAATAGCAGGTAGGGCATCTTTAGAATCCTTTTTTTTGTCCAAAACAAATATTATTAACTTATTCATTTAATTAATCTCGGAAATTAAAGAAATTTCTGCCATTTATATCAAATCGAAGTTTGTCGCGAAGAGCTGAGGTCCTTGGTAGAGAGTGCAACATTAGACTTCTTGTTTTTGTAGTGTCCAAAGTAAGCTATCTGCCACCTGCTTCTATGATTTGAAAAAATCTGTCGCATAAGCCAACCATTAGATATTGGATGGAGTCACATGCTTCGATGATAATGGAAGGTGAATTAAAGCACCAAGAGGGGTAAGTTATTAGAACACGCTCCTGAAAAATATCCGGGGCCACAGCCCTACATTTGAATTGGATGTATTTATCATTTTTTCGGGAATATGTGCAGAGAGACCCCTCTTTTATAACTAAGAAGAACCAAGTCTCTTCAGGATAAATCTGCAGAAATTTATCAGAACTTTTGTGGGAGCTATATATATAATCCCTAGCTACTACTAGCTAGGTATAACAATGGATCAAAATTATTGATCTATGTGTGATTGTAAAAATAGCAAATATAGAAAAAAAGTTGGGTGGGTGTCAAAAATCGTGTTTTTTTACGATTTCTATCAAAAGTTGACCTCTTATATAAAAAAAGATTTGTAGGTGGTGAAAAGACAGCTAAAACTTTTTTTTAGATAATTTTTCTAAATAACCTCCAAAATATGGTAAAAAATTCCAAAAACTATTTGGAAAAACATTGGTTAAATAAGAAACAGATCTCGACCTGTGACGTCAGTGGTCTAAAGTGATGGAGTGCGTAGTGCACACGACTTCTAAGACTGAGCAAAAATCTGATATGCGTGGGTTCGATTCCCATGGTGTTCATAGAAAGTTTTTCATAATAAAATTGGATTAAAGTTCAGCACCACAAAAAGGAGACAAAAAGTGGCAAAGCACGAAATAGCTATATCTCTAGCCAAACAAGAGTGGTAGCGCCTTTAAGTTGTTGTTGTTGTTCAAACATTCAATGAAATTGACGGAATAAAGAATGGTCAAGTCTAATAAGCTGACATTCTAGTACGAATAGTACAATAACAACAATATTTTATTTTTGTTTTTGTTTTTTTTTTATTTTTTTCTTTATCTTTTTCAAAAATAGTTAGATTTTGATGAAACTTTTTTGTAACGTGCATTGCTATGTCTTTTACTTATATAATTTGTGTTTTTAGCTAAATTTGAAAAAAATAAAAAATATATACATTGGTTTTTGGCAATTTTCAAAATATTTTTGAGGTTATATAAAAAAATTATCAAATCGAAGTGTCTGTGAATACGTGCGAAAGGTGAATTAAAAATAAAATGGCATTTCTACCTCAAAAAGGTTCATCTAATTTCCAAACCAATTTACTCTTCTTATTTTCCCACCAAACCAATCAAGCTTTCTCTGTTATAGCAAGAAGTCGTCGCATTCCCTACACACAAAAAAAAAATACATAAAGAAGTAGGACTTTTTTAGTTCTAAGTAAAATGAAAGAAAACCTCCGGAGTCTCGGCTCTAGGTAGATAGGTACTCTATGATGGCAGGTGGTAATTATTTCCAATCTATATACAAATAAAATGCACGACTGGGTCGTACGTACTTGCTCTTAGGGTCAAAGTTGCTGTGGATGCTAAAGCTTCATATATAAAGAAATTAAAAAATTAACATAAAATTTATTACTAAAATGACTTAAACAACTTCTTAAATTGTTTTGATCTCAAAACTAAGTAAGCCATTTGATATTGTTAAAAAAGATAAATTTTTAGAAAAAAAAATTTGAACATCGTTAGAGCCGTTTTTAAAAAAAATAATTTCGTATGTACAAAAATTATAAAGCTTTGGGTAAAAAAAAAATTTGAATGCCAATTTTAAGAAAATATTAATGGACATCTAAAACGAAAATTTAAAAAAAAATCATTCACGCGTTATAGAAAAATTGATTTTTGAAAAAAGAAATTTGAAACTTTTTTAATAAATCGAAATGTTTTTTTTTTCAAAATTTTGATATGAAATAACTTGAAAATTGTCCAGAAACTCTTGTGCAAAAATTTTCATCGAAATCTGTGGAATCGCTTACGAGAAAATCAGTAAAGAGAAAAATGGCTCTATGAGAGGTACCGTTATTAACTGATAAAAAAATAGGTCAAAAGTACGACCTTGCCTGTTGTATGTGTAACACATAAAAATTTTAATCAAAATCGTTAGAGCCATTTTTGAGAAAATCAAGATTTTCTATATTGGTTGTATGGCAGGTACCGTTAATTTTGGTCCTAAAAAAATTCAATTTCCGATCTAAGGAATCACCAAAAACCCTTAACTATCAAGTTTGAAGATAATCGCTGAAGTACTTAAGGCTCTAGCTCAAGATAGATACAGACAGACTGACAGTTCGATTTTTTTTTACGAATCCTAAACTTGCCCTATAGCACCTATATCGCAAGTAAAAATTAAAATAACTCACAGAAACCAAGTTTGTAGACAATCAATTCAGTGGTTCAGGTAAAGGTTCAGAAAACAGATCTGGCTTCGGTGCGATATTTGTAAAGGCTTGCCCAAACCAAAGTGTTGCAATGCGACAAGGACTTTTATATGAAAAACGCTTTGTGCTTTTTCGCATTTGGTGTAGGTAGGATGTACTCTCATATGACGCTGTGTAAATTAAAGTTGTCGTTGTCGTGTCGCACTGTCGCACTTTGGTTTGGGCAAGTCTTAAAACAGGTAGTAATTTATTGGGATTAATTTGGCAAGTGCTAAGCAGAAATACCACTAACGGTGGTTAACTTTCTCAGCTTCGTCCAAAACGGGTGCCGGGAAATTTTAAGTCGAGCTAATATAAATTTTCAGCAGGAAATTCCGTCGAACCAACAGTGCTTGGTGCCAAAGCTAAGGTGGTGTGAAAGAGATCTACCGAGGTATGTACATCATCATCACCGGCTCGACAACCGAGGTCCGGTCCTGGCCTCTTTCAACAAGTCTTTCCACCTATCCCAGTCTCGAGCCGACGCCATCCAGTTGCGCACCCAAAGGCTTCGGGCGTCCTGGTCTACGCCATCTCTCCAGCGCAAGCATGGTCTACCACGCTGCCGTCTACCATAGAATGTACCACAGAAGACTTTCCGAGCAGGTTTCTCTGCGCTCATACGAGCTAGGTGCCCTGCCCACCGGAGTCTACCGAGCTGAATTTTTGTCACTATGTCTGCTTCAAGGTAGATTGCGTACAACTCATGATTGTACCGTCTCCGGAATCGTCCTTCCGAGGTACATACCGAATCTTAATCGCAATACCAATCTCATACATGAAGTTTATCTGCTATCTGTACGAGGCGCAGATACTCTTCAATGTTTGGTGATATTATAAAAGTCATGAGTCGGTGTGGATTAAATAAAGCCCCTGGTGAAGATCGCATCTCATATGAGTTTTTCAAAAAGGCATCACCAGATTTTCTAGAAAAGCTTACTGTAACATTCAACTTCATATGGTCCGCGGGAGAAGTGTCAGAAAGTTACAAAAAAAGTGTCATCTTACCAATTTTTAAAAAAGGAGATTCAAAAGATCCTAGTAATTATAGAGGCATATCCTTTTTAAACACGGTCACCAATATCTTCACAGGGATTCTACTACAGCGTTTAATAGACTGGGTAAACAAAAATGAACTGCTGAGCGAATTTCAAGCCGGGCTTTGGAAAGGATACTCTACAGTTGACAATATCTTCGCTCTTACAAGTATCGCTCGTACGTATTTGGAAAAAGGTACAAAAATATATGCGTTCTTTGTTGATTTCAAGGCGGCTTTTGTTTGCATCGATAGAAGATCCCTTTTTTTCAAACTAAGCAACCTCAGTCTCAACAAAAATGTTAAGAATCTCTCAGAAACTATATGAAAATAATAAGTCTGCTGTTTGGGATGGAAACATTCTTACAAACTGGTTCGAGCCAACAACTGGTGTAAAGCAGGGATGCCTCTAAAGTCCACTCCTCTTCTCAATTTACTTAGATCATCTAACCACGGTTCTTCCTGGAGGGATATCTTTTGATGGAATTTGTATAAGACTATTGCTTTACGCTGATGACATAGCAGAATCACCAAACATGCTTCAATTAATGATTAATAAACTTAATCTTTACTTCCAGCTGTAGAATTTCAAAAATCATGGTGTTTCGAAACGGGGCTGGTCGTCTCGCAAGAAATGAATGTTGGACTTGAGAAAATGAAAAACTTAAAACTGTTAAGGAATACAAGTACCTTGGAGTCCTAATAACTTAAACTTTATCTTTGAAGAAGCACCTATAAGAAAAACTTAAAGAATCTAACCGCGCTATAAACTGAAGCTGAAAAACCGTCTTTTGCAGCCGAAATATTGCTCCTAGTGCAAAATATAAAATTTTGTATGCTATGCTGAACAAGTTTGGGGTATTCTTGAGTTTGAAGAAGTGGAAAAACTATTTCGTTTTTGTTTAAAAGAATTTTTAGACTTACAGAAAATACTATAACTTATATGTTGCACCTTGAAACTGGTCTACCACCGCTTTACATGATGTACACTCTGGAATTACATTTCTCATAGGATAGCAAAAACTTTAAAGCTACTTAGCCTCACAAATGTGATTGTGTTACTTCTCAAAAACAGAAATCTACAATTATTTGCTGAATGGACAAGATTGAGCAGTGCTCACGATGTAGGTACCACTTCAACTGGAAAATGAAGAGTCTTTAAAAATAAACCTACAATCACTGTTAAGGAAAATTGAAGACTCTTCAGGGAATGCTTTTAAAAGTATAAAGCCAACAAAGTGAAACTAGAAGTAGCTATACACTTTTAAACTATAACCTTGGAGAAAATTACTACTTCAACTACCAAAACAGTTTAGACTTAATGGGCCATATTCATAGATGTTGTCTAAGCCGTTACTAAAGGGTTTTCCAATAAGAGGTGTTATTTTGAATAGCCCGCTATTTCGGTAGCTGTCACTTTTGAAGCTATCATTTTTTGACATTTGACAAGTAGAAACTACGCTATTAATAAAAATGGAACGATACACGCTTTAACAACGCATTGAAATTATTAAAATTCACAGTAAAAATGGTGAAAATTTGGCAGAGACGGTTCGTAAAACTAAAACATTTTTGGGTCGTCGTGAAGCACCTTGTCGGACCGCAATACAGAAATTGGTGGACAAATTTGAGCTGTTGGGACAAGTTAGTGATGTGAAGAATAAAACCCGTGCACGTCGCTCAAGAACAACTGAGAATATTGCTGTTGTAGCCCAAAGTGTTGAAGAAAACCCAGGTTTGTAAATTCCTCGTCGTTCTTTGGAATTAGGCATTCCACAAACGTCATTACACCGTATTTTGCATAAAGACTTGGGTCTTAAGGCTTATAAAGTTAACACAAGAACTCAAGCCGGCTGATCATCAACAACGTCGTGTCTTTGCTGATTGGGTCCTTGAAATGCATGAAAATGAACCGGAATTTCATCGAAAAATCATCTTGACTGATGAGGCCTATTTCCACCTCGGAGGCTACGTCAACAAGCAAAACTGTCGCATCTGGGGCTCGGAAAACCCAAGAGTTATTGTTGAAAAGTCTCTCCATCCTCAACGCGTGACTGTTTGGTGCGGTTTATGGTCCCGCGGGGTCATTGGACCTTACTTTTTCGAAAATGAGGCTGGAGCAACAGTTACGGTCAATGGATTGCGCTATCGAGAGATGATTAATGATTTTTTATGGCCTGAATTGGATGGTATTGATCTGGACAACGTTTACTTTCAACAAGACGGCGCTACGTGCCACACAAGCAATGAAACCATCGATCTTTTACGGGAAAAGTTTCCGGACCGTGTTATCTCTCGAAGAGGTGATCACAATTGGCCACCGAGATCTTGTGATTTAACACCTTGCGACTTCTTCCTTTGGGGCCACGTAAAAGATAAGGTCTACGCCAACAGCCCAGCTTCGATTCAAGACCTCAAAGATGAAATTCGTGAGGCTATCGAGGACATAGGGCAGCCACTTTGCGATTTGGTTATGGAAAATTTCATGAAAAGGATATGGTCCTGTAAGCGTGGTCTTGGCGGCCATTTGGCTGATGTTGTGTTCCATTATTAACGGCATACCTTCCTCTTTATAATGAAATAAACATCCGATCATTTATCTCCAAAAATGCCATTTTTCTTTGAATATCAAAATAACACCTCTTATTACCTTTATAAGAAAGACTCGGGTTTATCCTATGTCATTTGCACAGGATAAACGAGAATCTTTCTTAGTTACGGCTTAGACAACATCTATGAATAGGCCTAATTAGTATAAAGCTAGAGGTGAACTCCTAAGGCTAAATTACGAACATATAAGCGAGCAACGCACGGGATGTGCCTTGTGCAATATGTGAACCAGAGAAGACGTAGGTCACTTTATTGGCATCTGCCCTATATTCAACTGGCTCAGAAGATCAATGTAGAGGAAAAATATTCTTGAAGAAGATGAAATTCTGCGTGTTCTAAATGGTGTTTTACCAATTAGGGTTCGATATTAGAATCCATTTGGCAATTATTTCTCGCTTTTTTCAACAACAACAAAAAAGGCCTCTTTGATCTGATTTGAAAAAATAAAAGTTTCTACTAATCTGGCAACCATATAAAGCAAAAGGTAAATGCATTCTAGACTATAGATGCACTCTGCCTCTTCAGCCTGATGAGCACTATGAGCAGTGTATGTTTGTATGTCTGAAGTAGTTGGATACAAATGGAGGAGGATAACAAATCTGATTGCATTCGTATAATAAATTGCATTTAAAGTTCGTCCTAATCTAACGAGACGAATTTATATCTGCATCCTTTCTATACTTCCTCCTCCCCTCAGCAGCATCTCCACATAAACCACAGCCATATGAGAAAAGAGAAGACGTTCCTTGGCACATCTTTGGATTTGGACGCATGCAGCAGCAGCAGCATCAGCAGCATCATCATCATCATCAGACGAACAACTCTGGATAAACATGCCTGACGATGCTGCTATAGCATATCCTTCATGCTACATCGACTTTGGAGACCAAAGAAAAACATCCAGGTGTGGTTGGGGATTATTAGCATAAATAAATAAAATAAAAACGAAAAATAAAACCTCGTTCACCTGGTTGCATTGAATGATGATAATGGCCATGATGATGATGCCACATTATTTGAAAACGAAGAAATGTAGGTACTTTTTTGTGTGTTCCAGTTCCAGGGGAAATATGGAAGACAGGAGGTGTGGCAGATTGGGCGTGGAATGTGTCTGGGTTCTCTGCAATGGCACTTCCGGACCGAGTCTTATTAATGGAAGGAAGAATAGGAAAATTTAATTTTATTGTCGGAAATTATGGAAATGATGGTGCTTCAGAGAGCCGTCGGGTTGAATTGTTGATTTATCGCTGCTGACAAGAGAGAGAGAGAGTATTTCTCCCAACACGACAATTCCGTTTAATCGTATTATATGTTTAAAAATATTCCATTTCTGGTTTAGTCATTGTACTGTTTTTTTTTCTCTTTTCTTTTCCATCAGCATGTGAGTGAGTGTTATGTGCTATGACACAATTTGATAATAAAACATGAGCTAATTTTATTTTTTTTTTTTTTTTTTTTGTTGACAATAGAAGCATTTTTGGGTATTTCATGAGGCAATTGTGTTTGTAAATTTTAAGTCCTAAGGAATTGTGTCACTCAAACGAAATGTGTTGGTTGGCTTATGTAAATGCTTTCTTTTCTATTTAAGCTGATATTTTTATTATTAGGCCTTGGTAAATCCTTAAATGTGGATTTTAGCCAATTAAAGAAGATTTAAGAAAAAAATCATTTTTAGGTTGAGTTTTATGACAAATTACCTACTGTTTTTTAAATCTGGGAAAAATAAAAATACACATGTTGTTTATTTGTATTAAAGATAACGGGTGATTTTTTAGCTGGTTTGGTTTTGGCAACACTGGTTTTGACAGCTGACGTGTGTTTAGTACCTTGTGTCACTGTCAAACAGCTTCAGTTTGGTTTGCAATTTAACCATGGATCGTCTTACAAATGAACAGCGCTTGCAAATTATTGAATTTTACTATCAAAATTCGTGCTGCTTCCATTTTATGGTCGACATTCTCGACCTTCTGAGCAGTCTATTCGGAAGATTGTGACCAAATTTCGCACCAAATTTACTTTGTTGGACATTAAACCACCAACACGTTTACGTACTGTGGGTAGTGAAGAAAATATTGCGGCCGTATCAGCTAGTGTGACAGAAGACCGCGAAATGTCGATTCGGCGCCGTTCCCAGCAGTTAGGCCTTTGTTACAGCACTACGTGGAAAATTTTGAGGAAGGATTTGGGCGTAAAGCCTTTTAAGATACAGCTGGTGCAAGAACTAAAGCCAGCCGACCTACCACAACGCCGAATTTTTGGTGAATGGGCTCTTGGAAAGCTGGCCGAGGATCCGCTTTTTTATCGAAAAATTGTGTTCAGCGATGAGGCTCATTTTTGGTTGAATGTGTGCGTAAATAAGCAAAATTTTCGCATTTTGAGTGAAGATCAGCCAGAAGCATTGCAACAGCTACCAAAGCATTGTTACGGTAAAATTTACCGTAACAAAAACCAACCTTCGGTTGTTTCCTTTCTTTCTTAATGTTCCGTTGTGGCTGCAAAATACTGGTGCGGTTGAGGGCAACCTTGGTACCATCAACCATTGGTGTACCTAGCCAGCATTTTGCAAAAGCAATAAAAGCAGGTTTCGAGTAAAGGAGGTGGTCCCTAAATATAACGGGTACTAGACAAGCAAATGCCAGCGGATGAGCTGAAGAAGTAATGAGCCAAACTAGCTCTTACTTCAACTATTACATGGACAACACAACAAATAATAATAACTTACCATCCTAACTTAAAATAACGTAATTTAACTTTGCAAAATAATATTAATTAACATCTGATTGTATGTAAGCAAAATGGGCCGCTAACGCGTTTAATTATAACTTAAGTTTAAAAAAAAAAAAAAAAAAAAGATTTATCGGAATGAAAATAGTAAAGTTAGTGTTTATGTGGGATATGCCTTCCTCCTTCTCATCTCGAAAAAGAATAGTTCTGTATTTTATTCGCTCTTCGAATCATTCGCGAACAATTAGTGATAACTGGGAGAATGCCCAGCGAAGTCTTTTTCTCGGTTTTAATTCTTTCCAATTTTCTCGAAGAATGTAGTTTGAAAGGGGTCTGAACTCGACCATTATGTTTCGGCAAGTTTTGGAAGGTCTCCAACAACTTGTCGAAACAGTGAACGAGAGAGCGAATGTAAAGTTTCGTTGAGATTCAATAACGGTTGCTTTCTTGAGGAGAAACAATTCTTCCAGGAAGCCGTGATGCCGTGACCGATGATCACGAAAACGATTGGCTGGTTGTATGTGTGTGTGAGAGATTGGAATGGTCGAGGGAAGAATTTGTTTGATATATTGAAGCTGGAAGTTCACTCTTCGGAGAGACTTGAAAGCAGAAAGGTGAAAAAAAAGGAGATTCGAGAAAATTGGAGAGGACAAAAATCGAGAACAGGGAAGAGATACTTTAAGGAATTCGAGGAAAACGATTTTGGGAAAAGAAAATAATTCGAGGAGCGAATACTTTTTGAGGAAAAATTCGAGAGGAGATTTTGGAGGCAGGAAATAAAGAGATAAGTAGAGTGATTTTCAAGTTTAATTAAATCGTTATTTAAGTTATATATATATATATGTACGTTTTGTATGTTTATATATATATAACTATTCCGATAACTCTTTGTGTTCTCTTTAATTTCGAGTTGTATCCCAATTTACTGTGGGACGCGGTATTTTAAATTGTTTCAATTAACGTTAACGGCTCGTTTGCGGTTTTTGTTTTCTTTGTTAATTTTGAATTTTTCGGCTTAACGTTTCACCGTAAGTCAAATATAAATTTAATTGTATCCATTTCTTTGTTTTAAAAAATTTTGGGTTTTAATCCAGGGATTCTGAATCCCACGGTTTCCCAAATAAAAAGTCATTTAAGACCCCTTCTGGGCAGAAAAATAACCTGGTGTTTTATTTATTATCTTTTTGGTTATCTTTAAGATTTTCATCTATCTAACTTCGAATAGTTTTGGAATTTTACTATTAAAATTGTTCTAACAAAAATTCCTGGCGCCCATTCTTATTGCAAGTACCCCACTGTACTTGCAATAAAACATTTTGTTTTGATTAACTTTATCGATTCGAAAATCAATAAAGTTTATCAAAACTCTAAATTCTTCCATCGAACCCAGCCCAGCTGAGCAGCCGTGGTGGTAGCTTTCGTTAAAGAGCTACTTGTTGCACTTTTTTTTTGTATTCTCTTTCGTTGACTCATTCGTGTTATCGATCTGTCAAATTAAAATCATTCGTGTTTTTAATCTCGTGGCGCCGGTGCGCACCTATATTATTAAATTTTAATTTGTTTATTGGAACTCGGATAGTTCCACCGCGGTTTTAAAATACGATTAAAATATCATAATTAATTATTAGAATATAAATTCACCAACCCCATCCTAATTAGACGGAAGGAAAAAGTGCAACAAATTGGCGCCCAACGTGGGGCAAACCTAGTGGAAGAATTTGTGTTTGGTTTTCTTTGAAAACTGTGGTTGTATCGTGAAGTGTTTCTTTTGTTTTTTATTCTTTTCGTGAACATTTAATTCCGTGATTTCTTTTTATTTAGGTGCAATTTTTGTGGTCAAGGTGTTTATTGAAGGGAGTGTGGATTTCAGCTAGAAAAGAAAAGGTGAAGGGAGACGGGTGTAACCTGCAAATAGGTAAACAGTGCACCTACATAACTACATACCTATACCTAGCATACATTACTTAACCGCAAGTATTCTTTTCTTTATTACATTTCATTTAATTTCATATTCATAATCATATTTACATACATATGTATACATTAATTTTCATTGCATTTATTTAAATTCGTTTACTCCCAATTCATTTTGTTTTTGCGTTATTTACATACATACGTATGAAGATAAGCAAAGTGTTTTTTTTCATTGCTTTTAATTTTGGTAAACGGGGTATACCTGCAGATTTTTTTTTTCAATTGGTTTCTTTTAGGAAACATACTAAGTATACATACATATTGATACATACAATTTTTTTTTTAATTCATTTTCTTCTGGTAAACAACTTTCGTAGTGTTGTTAGACCGTGGAATTTTTGCTGGGAATTTATTTTTAGCAAAATCCTTTTTGTTTAAAGTAATATTTTTTTAAACACGATTTTTCAAGTTTTTGGTTAATTTAAGTTTTTGGTTTTTTTTTTGAGAAAATTTTGGGAATATTTTAGGGTTGCCAACGTGCAAAAATAAAATTTTATTGTTCATAAATACTGTTGGGACAAATCGTTTTGTCAATCAAAAGAGATTTAAAATAAATTTGTTTGGTGGTCTATAAGAAAAATTTTTGGAAATATTACCAGAGTTGCCACCGTGCAGATTAATCTTTTTGGTTTAGTTTTTTTCATTCATTCGTAAATAAATATTTTCTTTTGTGTACTTTTGCGGCGAGTTTAAATTTAAATAAAATATAGTCTAGAGTTACCAACGTATTAAAAAAAAAAAAATATTCTGGTTGACAGAATACGTATTAATTGCAATTTCTTTACAATTTTTTTTTATTTTTAAATTTCCGTTTCGGTTTTCTTTTATTTGGTTTCTGGTTCACAGAAGACCCAAACGCGAATTTTATTTTTTTTATTTAATTAATTAATTGGTTTACGTTTTGTAAAGAAAAGAGTTGCCAATTTACTTTTTTAACTTCTTTTAATTTTTTTTTGCTTTTGCGAGTATTCTTTAAATTTAACAAAAATTCAAAATGAATATCGGGCGGTTAGCACAAGACGAACTGGCGTACGAGATGAAGGTCAGGGGGCTAAAAGTCGGGACGGTTGAAGAAATGCGAAAGGCATTGCGGTCATCGAGATTACTCGTTAAGAGGAACTCGATTGACACTAGTATCGCGTATCCGTTTACTTACGAGGAAGATTGCGACGCGGTTAAAGCGAAAATCTTAGAGATTAGGGACCTTCTTAAGGTACCTCCGAAGAATCCAAAGTCTTCTGAGTACATTAAGATTGTAACGAAGATTGAGTGGTGTATAGCTCGGTTAGCTAGGACACCGTGCGGGTCTGAAGAGGAAGAAGAAGCGATTAGCTCTCTTCGAAACGATGTTTTGTTTTTACTCGGTGATCTCACGGGGGATGAAGAGAATAGCGACAAGGATGAAGAGTCACCGGTAAAGAAGACTCCAGCTAGGATTGAAACCCAACTTAAGGTACCGGTACCAGTTGTTCATAATGAAATTGCGAGTCCTCGGTCTGGATCAAGTTCCAGTTCAGGGCGAAAAAGTTTAGGGCCTGTTTTAGGGGCGGTAGCTGAACAAGGTCGAGTTATTAGCAGTCCTAGAGTGGGGGGGGAGGTTGTTAGGGTTCCGGAACGTTTTTTTGTTCAACAAAAATGCCCTGAACGAGTTGGAAAGTGGGGGGTGAAATTTACTGGTGACTCGGATGGAGCCTCAGTGAATTCATTCCTGGAGAGGGTGGAAGAACTTCGTCTGGCTAACGATGTTCCGGAAACCCACCTCTTCAAATCCGCTTCGGAGCTTTTATCCGGTAGGGCGTTGATGTGGTTTAGGACGGTTAGGGACGACGTTTCCAATTGGCAGGAGCTCGTCAAAGAACTCAAGGCGGAGTTCCTTCCTGCGAATTATGATGATCTCTTGCTTGAAGAGATCAATCGTCGTTCGCAGGGAAAGGACGAAACTTTCGGCGCTTATCTTGCCACGATGAGAACGTTGTTCCGAAGATTGTCCGATCCTCTATCAGAGGGAAGGATGCTTTCAATTTTAAAGAAAAATGTTGACCCCTTCTTCCAGTTGCAGATAGCGAGTGCCAAACCACGGACCGTGAAAGAACTCGCTATTCTTGGTAGGGAACTTGATACCTTGAAAGTGAACGTTGACACTTTCACCCCACCTTCTAGAGGAAAAAATTTACTGGAGCCGGAGTGTGGTTATCAACCGAGTTCTTCGGGGCAACATCGAGTGGCAGTTGTTGCTTCAGCTCCTGATAATCCATTCCGTCAGGTTGCTAGGTGTTTCAACTGTAACAAGGAAGGGCATTACGCCAATACTTGTTCAGTTCCGAAACGTTGCTTTGGTTGTGGTGCTGCAGGGGTTAATCGAAGGGATTGCAGGCGGTGTTCGGGAAATGGGAATCGGGCTCTTGTGTCAGCAGGACAGGAGACCCGTCGACGCTAGGAAACAACGTTCATTTGAGTTTCACTTTAGCGGCAAATGGTGGGGATAGTAGACCATATTTAGGAGTTAGGATTTTTGGAATCAAGTTTTTAGGATTACTTGATTCTGGAGCTTCACGCACCATTGTTGGAGGGGATGGTTGGAAAATCTTAAAGGATTCAGGGTTGAAATTGGGGAAGTGTACTGTCGGGTCAGTAGCACTAGCAGATGGGGCGGGTGTAGGCGTAGCTGGATCTGTTTCTCTACCGATGGAGGTTGAAAACAAATCCCTACTCATGGAATGTTTGGTTATACCCAGTCTACCACACCTGTTGATCTTGGGTGCAGATTTTTGGGCACTCTCGGGCATAGTCCCGGATTTAAGATCAGGTATGTGGAATTTTTCGAGCCAAGAAATGGTGGCCTCGATGACAGACATGGTAGCTATTCGAGAAAAGTCCGACTTAAGCGAAGTCGAGACTAAAAAGTTGGAATTAGTTCTGGAGGAACTTTTTAAATCAATGACCGAAGGATTAGGGTGCACCAACTTAGTGGAGCACAAAATTAGGACGTCCGCAGAACCGATCAAGCAACGATATTACCCTGTTTCGCCGGCGATTCAGAAACATATCGATCAGGAACTCCATGAGATGTTGGAAGCTGGAGTGATCGAGAAGTCGAAGAGTCCTTGGGCATCTCCGATTCTTCTTGTTAAGAAGAAAGACGGCACGTTTCGGTTCTGCGTCGACTATCGAAAACTAAACGAGGTAACTGATAGGGACGCTTATCCACTCCCCTTTATTTCAGCGATTTTGGACAAGCTTCGAAACGCGAAGTACTTGTCCTCCTTAGATATTAAGTCTGCCTATTGGCAGATACCTGTAGAAGAAGAATCGCGCAAGTACACAGCCTTTACTGTGCCGGGAAGAGGTCTCTTCCAGTTCCGAAGAATGCCTTTTGGTCTCCACAATTCCCCAGCAACTTGGCAAAGGTTCATTGACGACGTTTTAGGTCCCGACCTAGAACCTTTCGTCTTCGTGTACTTGGATGACATTATCATCGTCACCGATTCTTTTGAGAAACACCTTGAAATTCTCAAAGAAGTTTTCAAAAGATTAGGAGATGCTGGCTTAAAAGTCGGTAAGGAAAAGTGTAACTTTTGTAGACCATCTTTGAAATTTCTTGGATACGTCGTAGATAGAAACGGACTGCACGTCGACCCCGAAAAAGTGGAGAGCATGTTGAGAATTCCTCCACCGAAAAACGTGAAGGAAGTTCGAAGTTTTGTAGGGACTATTTCTTGGTATCGACGATTCGTACCAAATTTCGCAATTCTAGTTAGGCCTCTCACCGATCTTTTAAAGAAAGGTAAGAAGTTTGATTGGACATCCGAATGCGAAGAGAGTTTCAGGAAAGCCAAAGAGTGTTTGGTTACGGCACCGATCCTGACATGTCCGGATTTTTCTCGGCCGTTTGTCGTTCAGACAGACGCGTCAGATTTTGGTATCGGGGCCGTTTTAAGTCAGGAGTTTGCCGATGGTGAAAAAGCCATTTGTTATCTAAGTCGGTCATTGAATAGGAACGAAAGAAACTACTCTACTGCCGAAAAAGAGTGCTTAGCTGTTCTTTGGGCGATTGAAAAGTTACGGCCGTATCTCGAAGGAGTCCGTTTTACAGTAGTAACTGATCATCATTCATTGGTATGGCTTAGTAATCTTAAGGATCCGCAGGGTAGACTAGCTCGTTGGGCCATTCGGCTCCAACAATTTGATTTCAAAATCATCCACAGGAAGGGCAAAGAACATGTCGTTCCAGACATGTTATCGCGAGGAGTTCCAGAGTTGGCTGGAATCTCAGATGCGGATACAGACCCTTGGGTGATAAAAATGAAATCTCTAATAGAAAAGAGCCCGTTAACATACCCATCTTGGAGGATTGAAGATGGACGGCTCTACAAACATGTGCGGGTGAACCATATTGTAGTTCACGATGAGAGCGAGGGGTGGAAATTGGTTGTGGGAAAACAAGATAGGGCAAAAATTCTTAACGATTGTCATGATGCTCCGTTAGCAGGACACATGGGCGTTAAGAAAACTTTTGTAAGGGTTGTAGAAAAGTTTTACTGGCCGAAAATGAGGGCGGACATAACAAAATATGTCAGAAATTGTAAGATTTGCCAAAAAGTGAAACCGGTGAACGAAAAACCTGCTGGTCTTATGACGGAGAGGGTTGGGAATTCTAAACCATGGGAGATGATTTGCGTGGACTTAGTGGGTCCATTGCCGAAATCATCGAGGGGTTTTGTTTACATTTTGACGGTGGTAGATTACTTTACCAAATTCCCACTTTTGTTTGCGTTGCGGACGGCAACAGCAAAAGCGGTGTGTAGGGAGTTGGAAGAAAATGTTTTTCTTCTCTTTGGTGTTCCAAAGTGGATCGTCTGTGACAACGGTCCCCAGTTCCGTAGCAAGGAACTGAAAACGCTTAGCGAAGCGTACGGGTCACAACTTCGATATACTGCGCATTATCATCCTCAGGCTAATCCTGCAGAGCGCATAAATCAGATTATTAAAACCACTCTACGAGCTTATGTTTCAGAAAACCATAGGAGTTGGGATTCGCAACTGGCAAAAGTGGCCTGTGCGATCCGAACTTCGCAACATGAGGTTTTAGGCGTTTCACCATATTTCGCGAACTTTGGTCGCAACATGGCAACGTATGGTCATGATGTAGGATTTAGGGTTACCGAGAGGGATCAAAGTAGCGATGATGTTGCTACGCAATTTAAAAAATTGAGAGAAGATATCTCAAAGAAGTTGGAAGCGGCGGGTAAGAAGGCCGCAAAAACTTATAATCTTCGTAGGAGAGACACGCAGTATCAACCTGGCGATCTCGTGTGGCGACGGAATTTTACGCTGTCCGATGCAGCAAATTATTATGCGGCGAAACTGGCTACCAAATTTGTTGGTCCTTTTCGGATAAGCAAGCGTGTGTCACCATGGACATATTTGCTTTCCGATGATAAGGGGAAAGATCGGGGGACATGGCACGTTAAGGATTTAAAACCTTATATCGATATTTAAGTCTAAAGTCCCTAAATCTTTTCTCTTCATTTAACTTTTAATGATTTTTTTTAGATTTTTTTTAGTATTGGATTTTTAACTTAATTTTTTTATAATTCGTGCCATTCTAATTATTTTGTTTTTTTTCTTTTTTTCATTTTTTTTTTATTTAATAAATTTAACTTAATGATGGAAACCCTGATGTTGTGTTGTTCACCTTTTAAATTCCTTGTCCAAGCTAAGCCTAAAGAAATGGTTTGCTTTTCTTGAAAAGTAAACACATTTCTTGGGAGGTAAGGGTGGGATTTGTTACGGTAAAATTTACCGTAACAAAAACCAACCTTCGGTTGTTTCCTTTCTTTCTTAATGTTCCGTTGTGGCTGCAAAATACTGGTGCGGTTGAGGGCAACCTTGGTACCATCAACCATTGGTGTACCTAGCCAGCATTTTGCAAAAGCAATAAAAGCAGGTTTCGAGTAAAGGAGGTGGTCCCTAAATATAACGGGTACTAGACAAGCAAATGCCAGCGGATGAGCTGAAGAAGTAATGAGCCAAACTAGCTCTTACTTCAACTATTACATGGACAACACAACAAATAATAATAACTTACCATCCTAACTTAAAATAACGTAATTTAACTTTGCAAAATAATATTAATTAACATCTGATTGTATGTAAGCAAAATGGGCCGCTAACGCGTTTAATTATAACTTAAGTTTAAAAAAAAAAAAAAAAAAAAGATTTATCGGAATGAAAATAGTAAAGTTAGTGTTTATGTGGGATATGCCTTCCTCCTTCTCATCTCGAAAAAGAATAGTTCTGTATTTTATTCGCTCTTCGAATCATTCGCGAACAATTAGTGATAACTGGGAGAATGCCCAGCGAAGTCTTTTTCTCGGTTTTAATTCTTTCCAATTTTCTCGAAGAATGTAGTTTGAAAGGGGTCTGAACTCGACCATTATGTTTCGGCAAGTTTTGGAAGGTCTCCAACAACTTGTCGAAACAGTGAACGAGAGAGCGAATGTAAAGTTTCGTTGAGATTCAATAACGGTTGCTTTCTTGAGGAGAAACAATTCTTCCAGGAAGCCGTGATGCCGTGACCGATGATCACGAAAACGATTGGCTGGTTGTATGTGTGTGTGAGAGATTGGAATGGTCGAGGGAAGAATTTGTTTGATATATTGAAGCTGGAAGTTCACTCTTCGGAGAGACTTGAAAGCAGAAAGGTGAAAAAAAAGGAGATTCGAGAAAATTGGAGAGGACAAAAATCGAGAACAGGGAAGAGATACTTTAAGGAATTCGAGGAAAACGATTTTGGGAAAAGAAAATAATTCGAGGAGCGAATACTTTTTGAGGAAAAATTCGAGAGGAGATTTTGGAGGCAGGAAATAAAGAGATAAGTAGAGTGATTTTCAAGTTTAATTAAATCGTTATTTAAGTTATATATATATATATGTACGTTTTGTATGTTTATATATATATAACTATTCCGATAACTCTTTGTGTTCTCTTTAATTTCGAGTTGTATCCCAATTTACTGTGGGACGCGGTATTTTAAATTGTTTCAATTAACGTTAACGGCTCGTTTGCGGTTTTTGTTTTCTTTGTTAATTTTGAATTTTTCGGCTTAACGTTTCACCGTAAGTCAAATATAAATTTAATTGTATCCATTTCTTTGTTTTAAAAAATTTTGGGTTTTAATCCAGGGATTCTGAATCCCACGGTTTCCCAAATAAAAAGTCATTTAAGACCCCTTCTGGGCAGAAAAATAACCTGGTGTTTTATTTATTATCTTTTTGGTTATCTTTAAGATTTTCATCTATCTAACTTCGAATAGTTTTGGAATTTTACTATTAAAATTGTTCTAACAAAAATTCCTGGCGCCCATTCTTATTGCAAGTACCCCACTGTACTTGCAATAAAACATTTTGTTTTGATTAACTTTATCGATTCGAAAATCAATAAAGTTTATCAAAACTCTAAATTCTTCCATCGAACCCAGCCCAGCTGAGCAGCCGTGGTGGTAGCTTTCGTTAAAGAGCTACTTGTTGCACTTTTTTTTTGTATTCTCTTTCGTTGACTCATTCGTGTTATCGATCTGTCAAATTAAAATCATTCGTGTTTTTAATCTCGTGGCGCCGGTGCGCACCTATATTATTAAATTTTAATTTGTTTATTGGAACTCGGATAGTTCCACCGCGGTTTTAAAGTACGATTAAAATATCATAATTAATTATTAGAATATAAATTCACCAACCCCATCCTAATTAGACGGAAGGAAAAAGTGCAACAGCATCCCGAAAAAGCCACTGTTTGGTGCGGTTTATTGGCCGGCGGCATTATTGGGCCATATTTCTTCAAAGATGATGCGAATCGCAGCGTTACTGTCAATGGTGAACGCTACCGAGCGATGATAACAAACTTTTTTTTGCCCGAAATGGAAGTTCTTGACTTGCATGATATGTGGTTTCAACAAGACGGTGCCACATGCCACACAGCACGCGAAACAATGACGCAATTGCGAGGCGAGTTTGGTGAACAGTTAATTTCACGTTTCGGGCCGGCCAATTGGCCGCCTAGATCGTGCGATTTGACACCATTAGATTATTTTTTGTGGGAGTATATCAAGGCTAATGTCTATAGGGACAAGCCCGCTTCGATTGACACACTGAAAGCCAACATCCATGCATTCATTCGTGAGATACCGGCGATATGTGTGAAAGAGTATGCCAAAATTGGACTCAGCGGATGGGCTACCTGAGACGCAGCCGCGGTCAACATTTGCATGAAATTATCTTTAAACATTAAATTGCACGGTTCAAACTATCGATTCAAATAAATATTTCATTCATTTTTTCGATTTTTTTGTGTTTTTTTTTTTAAGTTCTAAGCCTCTTAAAAAATCACCCATTACTTTGGTGGGTTAAAACAACCCTTTAAGCTGTTAGAACTTTAATGTGACGCAAAATTGATAAAAATAGATCATTAAATTACATGGAAATAGAATTAAGGTAAAAGAGCAACCTAATGTAAAATATTCACATTATTTTGGTTTCCATAATCTGCAAATAAACTTTAACATAATATTATGTGGCGAAAAAACTTTTTGAAATGAAAATGATATTATATTTTTCATTTGAAAATCATTCTGGAATTAAGGTTTTAAGCTAAATGTTTTCCATGCGAAGTAACTTTTTAAAAGAGGATAGTTGCAGGTAAATCAGTTGTTTTCAATTCAATTTATCAGTTAATACTAATGGTAGACACATTGTTAAGCCTTTTAATTTAATAAAAAATACTCCTTGTTGTAACTGCGTTTTTTTTTTGGTTGCTCAAATATTGATTTTCAAAAGTGTTTCATTTTTCCTTCCTCGCTTTATTTACTATGAGATTAACGTGTGTGTTCCGTGAATTCTAAATTTAAACAGAATTGGACACCTAAGTCCTTGAAACTAGATACTCTACAAAGCTTATGCTGCGAGATGAAGCAGTCAAAAGCATTCGCAAAACGCTTTCTAGAGAATGTAATTGTCTGACATTTTACTTTGAGAGAGAGACCGTTATTCCACTAAAATTGTCAATATCGGACTGAAGAAGAATGCGGTTGTGATTAGAAGTTACTGTCTTAAAAGTCTTCATGTCATCAGCAAAAATTAGAATCTCACTTGATTTTATGCAAGATACAACAACATTTATTGCTAGAATGAATAGAATTGGGCCCAAATGACTTCCCTGAGGGACACCTAAATGAAAAATTAAAAGATCAGAAAGACTGTTTCTAAATTTGACTTGATAAGATCTATTTTCCAGGAATGATTTCACTCAAGCAATGAAGATAGGTGGAAAACCAAAAGCTTTAAGTTTAAATATAGTTACTTTATGACTTAATTGATCAAATACCTTAGAAAAGTCAGTATATATGTAGTCAACTTCATTTCCCTTTTCTAAAGCATTTGAACAATTATGCAAGAACGTAAAAAGATTAGTTCTTTTTGATCTATTTTTCACAAAACAGTGCTGTTGTTCAACAATCAGATTTTTACTAAAAAAGCAAAACTCTCGCAAACAACATACTTGTTCAAAAAGTCTTGGAATGCAGGATAGTTTTGAAATAGGCTTATAATTCTTCATATCTGTCTGTCTCCTTTCTTGGAGACTGGAGTGAGAAATGATTTTTTCCAAATTAAGGGAAATTTTCCTGATTTGATAGAAAGTTGAAACAAAAAAGTAAGAGACTGAACAAGTGAATTTCTACATTTTGTTTAATAAAATTGGAGGAATACCATCTGGGTCAGCTGAGCAATCATCATTTAATGATGAAAGAAGATCCAAGACAGTAGGTAGGTAGGTGCTCTGAAGAACGGGGATATTATTACAACTCGTGTGTGAAAAGGTGTGTAGATTAAAAAAAAAAAAAAAGAATTCATCAACATCAATGGTCTCACTAACAAACGAATTTCGGAAATTTGTCGCGAACGCGTTGCAAATATCAAGAGTATTTTGCAGTTAAATGTTTCCATAAGTTAAATTTGCCGAATAGCCCTCTGAGTTCTTTTTTGAGTTTATGAGTTTTCAAAATGACTTAGGGTCGTTTTTTAAGGAACACCCCTTTTCAACCAAGTAGTTGGCGTACAAAGTTTTTGAAAGAGTTTTAAATTCTTCAAATAGTGTAAAATAAAGAGTATGATTAACTGGAGAAAGAGTCTTTAAATAACTTCGAAATGCTTCATTTCTTTTGTTTCTAAGTATTTTCAGTTCTTTCGTATACGAAGACTGGCTGAAATTCGTATTTTTTCATTAAAAGAGTGTTGCAAAGGCAGTAAAAAGGTGGATGGTTACTATCCACATTAGTGATACCAGTTCTAGACTCTAGAACAAGAGTACTAATACTTACTTACTTAGGTCCTCAGACCTAAAAGAGTCCGTTGTGATCCCCTTAAAGAGCATAGGGCCTCCACTTCTCCTACGCGCCATCGTGTACGGTTTCTGGAAATATAACGTAGTTGTCTCCAACTCTTCCCCAGCTGTGCAGATTCACTTTCGACTGTGCTGCGCCATGTGCTTCTCGGCCGACCCGATCCTCTACCTGCAAACGTTGCCTTTTCGAAGCGTATGACCAATCCACTGCCACTTACGTCTGCGTTTAGTACTATCAATGGATTCTTGACCCGTTCTTCTATGAAGTTCTTCATTACTAAAGAGTACTAATAGCGTTAGACGAAAATACCAAATCGAGAATTCGATTTTTAAAGTTTTTAATACAGCTTATTTGCTGTAAGTCAGCATAGAAAATTCCATCTAAAAAAGCAAGTTCCGTTTGTGAAGAATACAAGGTAGCTTCTTGGTATGTTTCTTCTTCAGATGAAAACCACTCGATGTGTGGCAAGTTGAAGTCTCCTAGAAGTAATATATTGCCGTTGGTGCAAGACAGGTCAAGTACGAAGTCTAATGCAATGGAAAGCTCAGCATAAATCTAAGCGTAACTTTTTGGAAGAATATATGCGTTTAAAATACAAAAAAATTTATTTTCTACAAACAGTTGAACGCAAATAAAATCTGTTGTATTTATACAAATTATCTACTTTAATTTATGATACTTTCATTTTCACAATCACTTCTTATCAACTAGTTTTGTATTTCTGATTGATAATATTTTTCATTCCAAATTTCTCTTTCATTTAAATAAGTCTTTTAATTTGTTTACAATAAATTGTTTATAAAATATCACAAAGGACATTTTATTTATTTGCGCATCTCAACAGGTTATGGGCCCAGACCATAACATCAAGATAAACATTATCTCATATTAATAAATTAAAAAAAAAAAATTAAACAAAATATGAGTTCCTCAAATTTCCATGGCAGGATTCCTCTTCTGAATGGAGAAAACTTCAGTACATGGAAGGCACAGATGGAAGCCGTGCTTCATCGAGGAAGATTTCTTCAACATGTGAAGGGCGGAACAAAACGTCCGGAAATGGCTGGAGAAGAGCAGCTGAAATGGGACGAAAAGGATTTAGATGCTCGTGCGGAACTGATAATAGCAATGGAACCAAACATAGTTGCTTTATCAGCACATCTGGAAACATCTATGGGTATCTGGAATTTTTTGTCTGAATGCTACGACAAGAAAGGACCACGTCAAAAGACTGAAGAGTTTCGTAAGTTAACCAACCTACAAATGGGTGCAGGGCAAACAATATCTGAATATGTTCGAGAGTTCAAAACCATAACAAACAGACTGCAGGAGTTGGGAGCTACATTGGATGATGACTTGCTGGTTGTAGTACTTTTAGATGGATTGTCAGAAGACTACAAGAACATCAGATCTGCTTTTGATGCCCAGGAAAAATACCCTGAAGTTTCTACAGTTTGCACAAGATTGCTGGAAGTTGGTGACAGGAAGAAAGAAATTTGGAACAATAATGTACTTAGTGTGAAACATTTTAAACACAAAATGCCTCAGAAGAAGAACCAATTCAAGGTAAAAACTGAAAACAATAACTTTCAGTTTAATTGCCGAAAATGTGGTAAGCGAGGTCACATGGCCAAGGATTGCTGGAGTAAAGCGGGCCAAGTAAAGCTGAATGAAACTAAAGAATGTGAACATGGTTTTATCGCACAAGAGTTTACACCACAATCTGCAAAAGTGACATGTGAAAGATCCAACCAACGACTATGGTGCCTGGATAGTGGAGCAACCTCACATATGTGTGCTGAGGAATCAAGGTTTGTCTCTCTCAATAAAACTGATGGTACTCACCAAGTGAAACTAGCTGACAGTCATGCTATCGATGTCATGGGAACTGGAACTGTGAAATCTGGTATCGCTGTTCGAAATGCAAAGGAATCATTCTACTTATATAACACCTTACTAGTGCCAAAACTTGCGGACAACCTAATTTCGATCAGTAAGGCAACAGATCACGGTTACAAAGTAATTTTCGAAGGTGCTGGAGCTAACATATTGGACAAAGCGGATCGCTTAATCATGAGAGCTGAGAAAAGAAATGGTTTGTACTACATATCTGGTGATGAAAAAGTACAAGTAAGCATAAATTCTACTGAAACACCCAAGATGCAGTATGGATCCTTGATAGATTGGCATAAAAAGCTAGGACATGTCAATTTGAATTCATTGAAGCAGCTATTGTCGAAGAAAATGGTTCGAGGACTGCCAGAGAAGTTCAAAGATGACGTAGTGGAGAATTGCACAACCTGTATTCGAGCAAAGCAGACTCAATTACCCTTTCCTAGCAGCAAGAATGAGAAAAATACTTCGCAGCGACTGCAACTCATTCATTCAGACATTTGCGGTCCCATGCGAACGGAATCTTTTGGAAAGGCTAAATATTTTATAACGTTCATCGATGATTTCTCCAGGAAAATATTTGTCTACTTTCTCAAACACAAAAGTGAAGCTCTCCAAGCATTTAAGACATTCAAGAATTTTGCTGAGACGCAGACTGGTAAAAAACTGAAAATGCTGCGAACCGATAATGGAATGGAATATTGCAGCAAAGAATTCCAGAAGTTCGTTGGTGAAAGTGGAATACTTCATCAAAAAACTGTTCCACATACACCTGAACAGAACGGTCTTGCTGAAAGAGCAAATCGAACTCTAACCGAAATGGCAAGGTGTCTGATGGACGAAAGCGGACTTCCTGAGATATTGTGGGCAGAATTGGTTAACACTTCAGCATTCTTAAGAAACAGATGTCCCACAAAATGTAACGGAGACGTAACACCGGAAGAGCTGTGGAGTGGAAGCAAACCAAATGTGGCTTTTCTAAATGAGATTGGATCAAAAGTCTATGTCTTGAAGAAGGACGCCAATCGCGGCAAGTTTGACTGCAAATCCGAAGAAGGCATCCTTGTTGGTTACGCAGAAGAATCCAAAGCGTACAGGGTGTGGATATCAGGCAAGAAAACTGTCATCAGAAGCAGAGATGTCCGATTTCTTCAAAAACATAACATATCACAGCTGAAAGGTAATGAATCTAAAACTCCTAATTATTACAATTTTTCGTTCCAGGATAGTGCTATAAGTCCAGCACATCCTGATTGCAATGGCCAGAATGTATCTCACGAAACGTCAAATGAGCGAACAGACTCTCCAAGTGCTGAAATTATTTCAAATGAAATTCGTACTTCAGATCCAAAAACCGTTGATGAGATTATTTGTTCGGAAGACGCGAACCAATGGCGAGAGGCAATGCAATCCGAATATGATTCATTACTTAAGAACCGTACTTGGACTCTGGCTGACAGACCTATAGACCGGAAGGTGATTAAGTCCAAATGGGTTTTTAAGACTAAATACAGAGTGGATGGGACCATTGAAAAGAGAAAGGCGAGACTCGTTGCCAGAGGGTTTGACCAAATACAAGGTGTTGACTACGAGGACACGTATTCACCAGTGGCAAATATAAGTTCGATTCGATTGACGATGGCGATTGCAATAGAAAATGGCTTGCATCTGCATCATCTAGACGTTTCTTCAGCCTACCTCAATGGTGATATTGACACTTTGATATTTATGGAGCAGCCGGAAGGTTTTGAGCAAGGAAATCAAGTGTGTCAACTTAACAAGGCAATCTATGGCTTGAAGCAGAGCGGAAGGCTTTGGAACTTGAAGCTGGACGATACGCTTAAACAACTTGGTTTTACTTCTTCCGAATATGACAGATGTATTTACTACAAAGTTGATGGAAACATTATAGCAATCATTACAGTTTATGTGGATGATTTACTAGTGGCAACTAATGATTCCAATACATTTGAACTGCTGAAAGAACGTTTGATGGATTGTTTTGAGATAAGGGACCTTGGTCATCCTGAACTATGCGTAGGACTAGAAGTGAAACGTTCTGATGACACTATATCCATTAGCCAAAAAGGATTCATCAACAATCTACTGGAAAAGTATGGACTGACGGATTGTAAGCCAGATCGTCTACCCATGACAACAAGTTTAAAGCTTGAACTTGAACCGAAAATCGAGGGAGAGCGCAAGAAAATAAACAATACAATGTATCGCAAATTGATAGGAAGCTTGCTACATCTCTCAACATTCAGTCGACCAGACATTGCTTATGCAGTCAATGCGTTATCACAGTTTAGCAGTGATCCCCGACAGCAGCATTGGAATGCAGCATTACACATTCTTCGTTACTTGCAAGGTTCCAAAGATGTTGGCATAGTTTACAAGAAGACGTCAGAGAATTTATATGCATTTGCTGATGCAAGTTGGGCAAGTGACTATGTCGATCGAAAATCGCAAAGTGGATTTGCATTCATTTATGCAGGAGGAGCGATTCTATGGGGTTCAAAGAAACAAAAGATTGTCACGACATCAAGCACAGAAGCTGAATACGTTAATCTCAGTTCTGTTGCTAAAGAAGCAGCGTTTCTAAGAAACATACTTGAAGAACTAGGACTTCACCAAGGACCAGTAACAGTTTTCACCGATAATCGCAGCGCACAAATGATTGCAAGCAATATGGGAATCCAAGGGCGAACCAAACATTTGGATATCAGATACCATTTTGTCAAAGAGGCAGTTGCAGCTAAGAAAATTACGCTTGAGTTCATTGGTACAGAAGATATGCCGGCAGACGCTCTAACAAAATGCTTAGCAGTAACAGCTCACAAAAAATGTTTCCAGCGTTTAGGAATGTCGTTTTTAAATTATTCCTGAATACCAAATTGTGAAATTGAGGGTGGGTGTTGTATTTATACAAATTATCTACTTTAATTTATGATACTTTCATTTTCACAATCACTTCTTATCAACTAGTTTTGTATTTCTGATTGATAATATTTTTCATTCCAAATTTCTCTTTCATTTAAATAAGTCTTTTAATTTGTTTACAATAAATTGTTTATAAAATATCACAAAGGACATTTTATTTATTTGCGCATCTCAACAAAATCAATTGAGAGTTTAAAGTGGGATTCAATAGAAGAAGAAACAAATTTATTTCGAACCGCTAACTCCTCCCAGTTGTTTTGTATTTCCAACATGGCGATCTATTTTATAAACTCCGAGTAAGAACTCTTGACAAAAAAGTTCGGTTTCCAAGAAACTTGGGACTAGCCAAGTTTCTGTTAAAACAAATATATCATGTGGAAATGCTTGAGAGTTCATAAACATGTCAGCGTTTTTATTACGAAGCCCTCTTACGTTTTGGTACTACTGAGTTTTTTAATAGTGGAATTTTAGATGATCGTTTATTGTTTATTTATTTATTATTTATTAATTTTTGTTATTTAAGATATTTTTTTATTACAAGTGCAGTTATAACAGGTGTTCAAAATGTCCTCCTATTTTTTTCTATGCATGCTAGAGCCCGTTTGTGGATTTCGTTGCTAATATTAATTGATACTATCTGCAGTGAGATAACAGTGAGAAACTGTGCATAGGTTATTAAAAAAAACAATTACATTTCAATTACAAGTATACCTACATACAAATCGTTTTATTAATCCAAGAAACAGAGTGATTAGTAACATGTGATTAGAAAAGCGACTTTAAATTAGTAAAGAAAAACCCTTGATAACAAAAAAGTTTAAAATTTTTCAATCTTGTTCAATATTTTGTAGTATCCCACTCTTGACCATTAATTCAAAAATAATCAGTTGAATTTTTAAGGCCTCTTAAGTCTTCCTTAGCGACGGACTTTTCTCCAAAAGTTTAATAAAAATCTTGAGTTGGATTTACTAACAAATCCTTAACTTACCCCTACCAATTACCTTCTCGGGAAGTAAAAGCATAAAGGAAAGTAATTCCTAAAATGATTTAAAAGGCTAAAAAATTATAAACAGAAAAAAAAAATATGTCCAAAATAAATTAAAACCCAAAAGCAGAGTATCAAGTCCGACCAACAGAAAAAAAAAAAATAAAAATGTTTAGCAAAAAAAAAAAAAAAAAATCAATAGGGGGTGTTGCTCCTTAAAGCATACACCTTCATCCACCATGAAATTCAAGGATATCCATGCGGATAGAATCAAATCAGCCTTCTTCTCTCCCATCATGCATGCATATCATACTCCAATACTTCAAAAAGGATGAACCCGTCCGATTACAGAGCGGAGGACAAAGTGTCAGGAGAGGAAACCCCAGGACAACGACAACGCTAACAATATTTGCGAAGAATCTAAAACGTATCACCAAGGAACAAAAAGAAAAAAAAAATTGAATAAAGAAAGAAAAAAAAAAATCAAGAAAGAAAAAAGCATGAATGAAAGAAAAGCCAAGGACAAAGAGACACAGCTCTGGTGGTAGAAGATTGAACAAATTTATTTGAAATGTTCGTCTTGCCAAAAAGGCAACATAGCACATACATATACAAATAAACTGTTATACATACATTTATATGCATGTGTATATTCAAGTGATTTAACGAGGAAAACACGAACAATAGGTTTGGCGAAATACCGAACCGAACCGAACCGGGTACAGTTGATAAAGCCGGAGGAGCAATGACTTTCGGAAGTAGGAGTGGAACTGTAAGAACAAATGCCAAGAATTACACGCAAGAGATCTGTCGGTGGCATCTTCGTAACGTCACCGACATCGTCCTCATGCTCCGCAATTCCACATGCCACATCCACATTGTCTTCGTCTTCGTCCTTATCATTTATGTGTGTGCTCTTCAAGCTAAAGATGGAGACAAAATCAAGTTTAAATTTTCGCTCAAATTCCTCTGCCGAAGAAATCGGAGCGTACAGCAATGATTATGATGTACTTACATGTATGTAGTTTTAATAAAGCAACAACATCAATGAATAAGCAAGCCCTGCAGTGTGTGTGTGTGTCTGTAGCACGTTACATGTGTAGGACATGTTATGGATGAGCAATGTAATCTGTCGATGTGGATTGTGGGCTTGAGTTAGGCAGCAGAGAGGTAATCCTTATCTGCCGTTTCCCTATCGGTGTGACACGAATATGTAGAAGAACATAACTGGTTGGTACTTGAAGTGCTTTTGTCTAGAGAGGGTATCTCAAAAGTTCTATTATTAACCCCCCTTCCCCACCGAATATGTAGGTACGAAAAAAAAAACATCGGGTGCGTTTGCAATAAAGAAAAATTCAATTTTTTGTTTTGTTTTGCTTGCTTTTAATAAATGAGGAGGCAGTTTAATGGCTTCAAAGTTCAAAAACACGTATGGTTAGTGAGGCTTTTTGAGTTTTGCATTTATCGTTTGGGCTGATTTAGACTTTTTTGATAAATTTAAACTTTTATTTTATGAAACTTTTTGCACTAGCCAAATACTCCTGGGAAAAGAGTTGCAATTATACAGGCGTCTTAGTGGGTGTGGCCGTTAGGCGTTAGAGTTTGATTCTAAGAATAAAATAAAATAAAAATAAAGTCTTCATAAAGGCGATAATCATTGCCTTCTTCGATGGGCTTTGTAAGAATTTGCTTGTCGGAGGGACTTAAGGCTGTAACGAAGCATTACAAAAACCTTTACTCCTTTGACAGAACCAACAAACGAATCACATTCGTACCGTCAGAAGCCCGTACAATCCCGAACGAATCATAATCGCACCGTCCGAATCCCTTAGACTTCCGAACAAATCATATTCGCACCATCTGTTTATTTAAAACCAACACCTTTAATATCGAATATAAAAAAATCATTTTGACTCTCTCAATTCACAGTTGGTCTTTACCCTAATTACTATATGGCGAAGTGCAATTCCGCAATGAGAATAAAAAAGGAATTATTTTATGATTATTCCGGAAGGTAGACTACTCAGTCCGTAATTTACTAGCAAGGAGCTTCATTAATCGGAAAATTTTTGGTCCCAATTTTGTTCCGTCTGGTATCCACTTCTTCCAGGTGTATCTCCGACCAGACAAGGTTTCTCCTTGACAGGTACTTTTGCTGGACCGATTCTGACCGAAAATTCTGTGGTTGCCCATTTTCAAGGATTGCCGTCAACTGGAGACCGCTCTTCGTTTGTTCTCTAGTCTTTTGCTGGAGACAGAACCGTGTCTAACTGATACTTCTTCTAAGCGTACCACAGAAAGGAGTCGTAGCCGGATGCTATTCACCTCTTCTTCTACGTTTGTTGCTGGAGACAGAAAGTAGACCACCTTTGGCTTCTGCTTGTTTCGTTTTGCGATCCACTTATTCTAAGTGTATCGTGAACTGTGCCGCTCTCTCCTGAGACCTGCTACCGCTCATTCTTTAGTCTTTTGCTTCCGGCTTCCGCCGTCCGTCGACACAGGGCGTATTGTGTCGAAAAATAAGTTGAGAACCTAGATATGCATCAGCTTTTGAGGTGGTGCGACGAGAAAGATGAAATGCTGCCATACTATACTTCGGTAGGTGTACAAACCATAGGAGAAAACTATCCTAGCTAAGTAAGCATTCTACAACCTTCTCGAAAAGATGTATGAAGTACGCCGAAGTACGACGTTAAGATTGTAATCTTGGTGACATTAATGCCAAGATAGGACCAAATGGTATCTTTGGTTCGATGTGGTTGCTGGATATAGTTTTCGATACCAATAGTCATCACGGAGTGAAGGGAGAAAAAGAGTTGATCACTTTTGTCCAATCAAGGGCTGAGAGGTAATGTAAGGTGCCAGCGTCGGACTCATGCATGCCGTCATGCGTGTGATCATGAAAGAGCGAATTTCGAGAAACCATGATGGGTTCTGAGCCTAACATGTCTGAGAAGTCATTAAAGTATGCATAGAGTGTGGTTAAATGCATTAAGGGACTACTGGGATCAGTACCGTATCCAGAAAAAAAACTTGTGGGGGAGGGCTCGACGTTAACCCAAATTGTAATTCTATTATGACAAACATAATGCAAAACAACTCATTCGTTTGGACCTCATTTTTATGAGTTGATTGCGGCAAAACGAAAATGCTTCCCACATCTAAACAGCTTTTTGTTTACTAGAAAATTCTATTGTTTAAAGCAAACGAATGAAAAGTTTGCGAAGAACCTCTCCAGAGAGTAGTTTGATGCAAAGAACTTCACTTGTGGAAATATTTAATTCATTTGCAGCAAATGACTGCAGGAAATAAATTTCCTTAACAATTGACTCCATGTCTGTGGTGTTCATATGCATTCTATGCTACACAAAAGTTATCTAGTTCGTGGTGCAATAGCAACAATCTTTGTTCGAAATCGATAGGTCAATAGGTCAATCACCGGTGTTACGATAATCTTTTCATTTTTATTTGATTGTTCGCATAAATTATTTCACCGAAACGAATTTAAAAGTTTGCTGCAAACAAAGGTGAAGTCAAAAAATTACTATCCAACAAACGAAAAGTCGTGTAACCATTTGGTTTGGTATACGGCTACTTTAAAATGGTCTGGATGCTAGTATGGTGAAAGAATTGTTAACTTTTCTTAACAAATTTTAATTTGGCCAGAGGCCGTTTAGGACCATAAAAGTTCTGATATGATGTCAGTATTATAGATATCGAGCACAATAAACAAAATAAAGTAAAACAAAATTTGTTCCAATCTTAACAAAAACATGTTTTCTTCCAGATTTTCGAATGCTATACATTAGTACAATCTGCAAAATTAAATAAGGACCTGTCAGAAAAGTAAATTGATTGAAATGGTTATAGACAATGGCCACCTCCACTTCTAATTCAAATGGGAGTACAAGCTGTCAAATTCGAAGATGATAAACGTAACGTACAGCAAAGTTTTATTTTTGTTAAAAAAACTTTCACGCAATAATAAATCTCACAGTCACAGATAACATAAAGCACACACACTCATATTAACCGCATCCACAAAACTCACTCACGAGTCACGCCTACAAACTAAGAAGATAATTGAATTTTGAACTCTTCCTCCTTTTGCTTCCATCAGTATATCTTATTTAACCACCATCAGACCACCACGGAACTGTGATGCTCCAGCGATGATGATGATGATGGTTGATCAAATCAAATTTTCCCATCAGGAGCAGGACATGCACGCCACGGCCAGCAGCAGAAGAAAAAAAAAAAAAAGAAAAACTACATTATCATCCTTTTGTTTCGTGTTAAATAATAATTATTATGAATTAGGCCATTCTCCAATCAACTCAAATAAAAAATACTTTTACCATATATCTAATTTGGAAGTCTAAATTATGTCAGAACGAACGTAATTTTGCGTCCCTCGGGGCGACACCGACAACACTACTAATGTGCAAGATGAAAATTATTATAATGAACGCTGAGCAGAGCCGAGCAGAGCAGAATTATTATGAAATAATTTTCGCTTAACCTTTTGTTCAACTGATTTGCCATTGCCGTGCCAGCATAGTTGTAGTCTACGTGGAGTAGATTTGTATGAAAATATTGACACAAGTGTTCGCTTAGTGTCCAATTAACTCGTTCGAAAACCAAAAAAGGTTATTGAATAATTTATTTTATTATGAGTGCGCCTATTGAATGAGCTCGTGTCATGTCCTATCCTGGTGCATTGATCCTAAATTTTGTTGAACGTGGCGTGGTTCGGTTAAGCTAATCGCTATTGTTTTTGAGGACAACGAAGTGACTCTGAAACAAAGCCTATAATGCAGGAATGGGAGCTGTATGATATTAGATAATGCAGTGGAGGGTTCATTATAACTGGATATACAAAATGAGTTACAACTGAGATTCTATAACCCCACAATGAATTTGACTTAAGCTAAAATAGCTTAGAGTTTTTGTGTGTTTTTTTCATATTTTCTAATCTTTTAAACTTTGGGAGAAGACGGTTTTAAAGAAGTAATTGCCTAGCAAATGAATAATTTGAATAGATGAGGTCCTTTGAAAAAGAAATACTTATTCTAACGAAATACAAATGACGTCCCTTATTTTGGCGGACACTTTGTGGTGGAATCAAAAAAAAATTATCTCAGGAATTGAAGCTAATTGAACTCTGATTTGCTGCGCAAACCAAAAATTTGTGGATTAAAAGACTAATTTTAGTGGAAAATTCAATAATTCAAAAACCATGCGAGTTTTTGAATTATTGAATTTTCCACTAAAATTAGTCTTTTAAATTAGCGGACAAAATCTTAAATAATTTAAAACAATTATTTTTATTGCATCCCAATTTGTAGCTTTCAAAATGCTTTTGAGTGGCATAAACTTCGTTTTTTAGTCATTTAAAAATCCGCTAAAATAATATTTAAAAAAATGTTTGAGCTGTGCAAAATTGAGGTTTGCGCAACAAATTTTGATTTGAAAAGCTTTAATTTCTGGAAAAGAGAAAAAAAATTGAAAATCCAACTTTTTTTGAAAATTTTGTCCGTTCAAAATTTTATTTTTAAATTTCTGCAAACATTTTTTTTTTTGAATTTGTCATTTATTTAGATTTTGGAAGGTCACTTTAAGATAACTTTCATCATCAAAAACTTCAATATTTTGAAAAGTTTTTGAACTACAAAATGAAGTTTATGCAAAAAAATTTGGTTTAAAAAGCTAAAATTTTTGGCGAAAAAAAATTTCAAAAAAATCATTTATTTAAATTTTCTTCAGCGGACTGGAAGTACCCTTTTAAATTGACCCACATGAGAGTAATAAAACTAACTCCGCAACACATTAGTAATTAAAAGCTGCAATTTTTAACATAACCTTAGTTAACATAAATTAAGTTCAGTCTTATTTTAGCGGAAAATTCAATAACTCAAAAACCATGCGAGGTACAACTCTTTGTATTGCGCATTTAATTAGCTTCAATTACTGAAATTAAATTTTTGTTTGTGTCCGCCAAAATAAAAGACGTATAAAAATGTGATATGAATTATTTCATTTCCTGTCTAAATTTCCTATCTTGGTGCAATACGCAGCTGTACAGAAAAGTTAAAGTTTAGAAAATTTCTGTTGTGAGATGTATTATTCGATTACATTAATTTCAGTTCAAAAAATGTTTTCTATTCTTTCTGGTAAGAACCCGAATTTCACCTGAATGAATCTGTCCTATTTCCGTGGCGCTAGGCTATAAGTTCCTAGACTTTTTGTAAATTTTTACCCAATTTTGTAAAATCCTTAGTTTTAGTGGAGCTACGGGTTAAACAAGAGAAAACAAAATGGAAAGAATGCAAATGAATGCAAAGACTTCGAAATAATGCAAAGACGACACATAAATGCACGCAGAGAATGCAAGGACTTCAAAAGAATGCAAGGAATGCCAAGTAATGGAAGACTTCAAAAGAATGCAAAGACTTTCAAAAGAATGCAAAGACTTCAAAAGAATTCAAAGACTTCAAGAGAATGCAAAGGATGCAAAGACTGCGAAAGAATGCAAAGACTGTCAAAGAATGCAAAGATTGAAAAAGTTTGCAAAAACTGCAAAGGAATGCATTTAATTCACGACTGTTAAATGAATGGGTAGAAAAATGATTGCAATAATTTTGGTGAAAAATTTATAGTGATTGCATAATTTGAAGTCTAAATCTCAAATTTAAGACAATGAATGCAATCTTTTTATTGAAAGCATTAAAAATTGCATTCTTTTACAAGCCTGGTAGGTTTAAAAGAGTTCAAGAGTTCTTGTTCGAATATAGCAGGGTAGTAAAAAGTGCAGTCTTTCCGGTACTGCAGTTAATTGACTAAAAAGTCATTTAACTTACAAAAGTACTTTGACTGTATAAAACTACAGTCAGCAGTCAATACTAAAATACGGACTGAATAGTTAATGAAAGCAGTTAATTGACTAAAAGTTAACTAACGGTTTTAGTCTTCTAGTCATTAGAAAGTTTTTATACTTTTGTGCTTTCAATTTTAATCAGGCGTAGCGCCAAACTTACATGACACTTTCTTGTAGGAATATAGAGCTTTGAAAGTAACTTTAAATCGAACGAATAAAAAAAAGAACAGTACAAAAACACTTTCTACTAACTAGAAGACTAAAACCAGTCAAAAAGTACAGCAGTTATAATTACCTTTGGTCAATTAACTGATTTCATCCACTGTACAGTTAGTATTTTAGTACTGGTTGCTAACTGCTTATTTTGCAGTTAAAGTACTAAGTAGCAGTACCACCTTGCAATTAACTGACATTAAATTGACTGCATAACCAATTGACTGCAGTCTTTTACAGCTTCTACAGTTCCGTGTAATCTTGTTCAGAAATCGAAAAAAAAAAAAATAAATGTGGGTGGACATCTTCACATGGGACATTTTGTTTCATGAAAAATAGTTATAATTGGAAATTGCCGTTCTTGATGAGGAGTTCTGGAGTTGGAAAAAGTCCTGAGTCCCTTTTTTGCTTATTACTTTTGAAATATTTGGCGGAAGAAAAAGTTTTTAAGGTTTTGTTTAGAACCATTATGGGCCTATCTTTGTGTAATTTTTTTTCAAATATGTACTAAATTTCCAGAACTTTTTCCAAAACTCAATGAGAACTTCAGAACTCTTTATCAAAAACTGAAATTCAAAATCAGAACTATTTTTCATGAACAAAAGGAGGCAGTGTGGAGTTGGGCCCCATATCGTTTTTTTGCAATTTCTGCCCAGGATTACACAAAACTATAGCTATTTTCGGGTAAAAAACTCTAACTTCATGTGAGTTAATATATTCTGGAGTTTTGCAGAAATCAATTGAGCACTGACCCAGGATCAACTAGGTGTATCAAGACTTGTTTTCTACATCTCATCAAACTTAGGGCCTAGGTTTGGTTCAAAATCTTCAACTCATTACAAGGTATAACGCTTTTTCACAAAAGTACCTAGCAGCATTGGGGAATAAGGCTAAAAGCTGCTTTTTACCAAAATGCCATTTATAATAACTTGATTTCACATGAGTTTCCAGGTGACCAGGATTCTAAAAGATTGGACAAGAGTACCTAAGTCCCTGTTTTACGCCCTCATGGAGATCTCATTTGATGACGAAAAGAAGGTTTTTAATAACCGGCTGGGCAACGCTTATAACAAAGTTAGTTACGCAACGCCAATCTTTTTGTTATTGGTAGTATTTGAAAACAAGTTGCACCGCTGATGGAAAGTATGACTGATTTCCTGGTTTTCTTTTACTACTTAATTTAGGTTGAAATAAAAGATAAAACGTATTAAATAATGAAAACCTTTTAAAGCAATAATTGATTGTATGTAAAAGATTGATACAATTAGCTTATTATGACAGTTGGTATTATTGACATTTTGAAACCTTATTGCCTTTCTGCGAAGCCATCAATTAACATCAAGTTCTAATTAGTTTGACCATTTAATGATAACAACTGCACATTATTTCTTCCATCATAATGCCATATTTACTCACAGGATGTATCATTCCCGAGCTAAAATGTTTTGTACAAAAAAAAAAAACAAAAACACATTTCCAATTTTGTTTTCACTTGCAGTTTTGAAAAGTTTCATACTCCTCCGGTTCGACTTGACAGTAGATTGTTTCTGCTGGCACGGGTTGACGTTGAACAAGCCGGAAACTAGAGATAACAATATTGATTGATTTAGATGTCATTGTTTTCACTCAGCCCAAATAGAAAATTTCGCATGTTGGTGTCTGCAGTGGATGGGTTAGGATGAGCCGTGCTGACAAATTAACATGCCACTGCCACAATAAACAACACACACTATGAATAGAACGAACTATCGTATATTCCAAGGGAAAATTGTGTAAACGGTTCAACACTGTAATCTGTCGAAATGACACTTCAACTATTTTTATTGATGCATGCGTTGTAGTTGCCGTCAATGTTCTTTCGGTCATAAATATGTGAGAAATAGTAGGAGTTTGTTACGGTATGGGTATTGGTAAGAGCTTGTATGATTGTTGTGATTTTTGTTCTACAAAGGTAGTTTAAAATTATAGTTTAGTTTTGTTACATTCATGAAAATCATTGTCTTTCTATCAGTTTGTCCATCTGAATATCAGAAGCCACACAGGCTAAACAAATCGGTGAATTTACTTATGACTTGGTATCAGGCATTTAATGATTTGATATTACGGCAAATAAAAAATAACAATAGGTATGTACCAATGTACCTGCCATGTATCGATACTAACGGGTGATTTTTTAGCTGGTTTGGTTTTGGCAACACTGAATCGTGGATCGTCTTACAAATGAACAGCGCTTGCAAATTATTGAATTTTACTATCAAAATTCGTGCTCGGTTCGAAATGTTCATCGCGCGCTGCTTCCATTTTATGGTCGGCATTCTCGACCTTCTGAGCAGTCTATTCGGAAGATTGTGACCAAATTTCGCACCAAATTTACTTTGTTGGACATTAAACCATCAACACGTTTACGTACTGTGCGTAGTGAAGAAAATATTGCGGCCGTATCAGCTAGTGTGACAGAAGACCACGAAATGTCGATTCGGCGCCGTTCCCAGCAGTTAGGCCTTTGTTACAGCACTACGTGGAAAATTTTGCGGAAGGATTTGGGCGTAAAGCCTTTTAAGATACAGCTGGTGCAAGAACTAAAGCCAGCCGACCTACCGACAACGCCGAATTTTTGGTGAATGGGCTCTTGGAAAGCTGGCCGAGGATCCGCTTTTTTATCGAAAAATTGTGTTCAGCGATGAGGCTCATTTTTGGTTGAATGGGTACGTAAATAAGCAAAATTGCCGCATTTGGAGTGAAGATCAGCAACAGCTACCAATGCATCCCGAAAAAGCCACTGTTTGGTGCGGTTTATGGGCCGGCGGCATTATTGGGCCATATTTCTTCAAAGATGATGCGAATCGCAGCGTTACTGTCAATGGTGAACGCTACCGAGCGATGATAACAAATTTTTTTTTGCCCGAAATGGAAGTTCTTGTCTTGCATGATATGTGGTTTCAACAAGACGGTGCCACATGCCACACAGCACGCGAAACAATGGCGCAATTGCGAGGCGAGTTTGCTGAACAGTTAATTTCACGTTTCGGGCCGGTCAATTGGCCGCCTAGATCGTGCGATTTGACACCATTAGATTTTTTTTTGTGGGGGTATGTCAAGGCTAATGTCTATAGGGACAAGCCGGCTTTCGATTGACGCACTGGAAGCCAACATCCATGCATTCATTCGTGAGATACCGGCCGATATGTGTAAAAGAGTATGCCAAAATTGGACTCAGCGGATGGGCTACCTGAGACGCAGCCGCGGTCAACATTTGCATTTTTTTTTTTTTTTCTTCAAGAGGATCTTGCCAACACCACTGACACTGTGCTGGTATTCACCAATCACTAGTGTATATGCGAAGTGCCCATCTGCCCATTCTACGTTTGTTGCAGTTCCTAGGAGAAATTAATAGGTGGAACCTGAATTGTTGAACTGTTGAGTAGACCTGATTAGGACCAAGTCTTGATGTTACTTTTTTCAGCACTTTCATTAAGTGGGACACCACTGCTCTATGTTGCGCAGATTACCATACCAAGAATTCTTAGCTCTTCGAGACAGCAAGATATAAGCCTGGACTTGATTTCAATGGAAGAAGTAATGCTATATGAATTACATTGGTAATCCCAAACTTTTACGTACCGTTGGAAGTCTAAATGAGCTGCCTAGTTCAATGGTTTCTAAAAAGAACCATTCACAAACACCAGTATACATCTTGGAACCGTTGTAATATACCTATGAGATTATTTAGTTGTTCCTCATGTTAAACGTTACGTACATTCTTACCAGTCCCGGATAGCAGAATTATCTTTTGGATAGCAGAATTCTCTATGTAATTTGAGTGAGTTCGATAGTCTATTATCTAATTAGTTCATGTTGTTTTTCGACTTTGTCTTTGTTGATATTCAGGCTTAGTATTCGAATATCAGTTACTCTTGGCTACAATTTAAAAGTAAACATTCGACAATATGACCACATGCAAAGAATCAGTGTTTTGATTGAGAAAGCTCTTGAAGCGTATTTTCCCAAGTTTTAATTATTACATATAGTTAGGTTTTTGGGATGACGAAGAACCAAAGCAATGTTACTTATACTCACGACCATTTCTGTAGGCATGTAAAGTCTGCAGAAATAGAGGGCACCTACAATTATCGGGCAGAGATCGAACAGCAAAGGAACTCCCTTGAAAAAGAGGTGGCATTGGCTGGTACTTGAAAGCAAATCTCTGGTGTAATACTCCATATAGCACCAACCATAACACAAAGGGAAGGTAGGTACTCGATGTCCTCAAATTCAATTAAACAGAAGCCGCCATTGTATAACTTCGTTTGCTAACACCGCAATACTAAGCAAGTTGATAAACCAAAAACGGCAACCTTTTGTCGCACCTATTGTGATTTCCTTAAAACGATTCATAATAATTTAATCTACCTACCATGGCTTAGGAAGTTTATCAGCCTTCAATAACTTTTAACCACTCAAGATACGAAAGCGTGACTTGCAATAAATTCTCACATTATTATAATTTTCATTTAATATACACCATCAGCATTTCTTCACCAAACAACTTTAAAATCCATTGAAGAAACAAAACTTTACACTCAACGCCTACTGCAAGAAGGATGACTGTCATCATCCCTATAAGAAGAATGTGTATAATCCTCTTGACTCAATCGGGAATGCGCGCCGGAGATAGAAAACGAGTTAAAACGGAAATTGTATGATTTCAAAATGACGATGACAATCATTTGAATATATATTGGTGAAAAGTTTACTCTTGTTTGTTTTTTTTTTTTTTTTTTTGCTCTCCTTTTTTTCTTTATCTCTGTTTTGCCATTTTTGCAAGAAGAAAAACTTTGCCCACAAAATCCACACGCAAAATAAAATTTAAAAGAAAAAAAAACCAACAAATATACAAAAAAAAAAAAATTAAAAAAAAATCCCACAGGAATTATTTTGAGAAGGATAAAAGTTTTATGATAGTTTATCGTTGGGTTGCATATAATATATCTTTTCGAGGAAAATAAAGAACACCATGAAGAAAGAAACTAAGAAAAGGAAATACAAAAAAAATGAAAAAAATTGTGGACACGAAAAAAAGGCTAACAACTAAGTGTGCATCCTTATAACTCCTTGAGGGAAGCACCTGGCAAATTAAAGGAAGCAGTTTCCGGAATCAAGTATTTTGTATTTGTCCTGTTCCTACCTACCATCTACAAAAAACCAGAGATCGAAAAAGAAACTAAATTCCACCAAAGTATAGTTATAGGAGGTAGGTAAAGGTACATTATAACCATAGTGAAGTTGTGGTTGGTAAGAAACTAAAAAGTAGAAAAGTTACAACTAAGAAAATATTGCAGAGTAGCTTAGAGTACCAAACAAGTCGTATGAATTGGGCACTATGGAAATCGTCACGTCTTCTTAGAAAAATTGGCTTGAATATATAAATTCACTTGAATTGGGTACCATATCAAAGCTTCATTTCAAAACTTAGATTAAAATTGTACCGAACTTACTTTCCGATGAAGTTCGTGACCTCTTCAAATAGAATAATTAATAAAATTAATGCTTCGGGAAGTCACTGAAGCACATAGAGCTGGCATTCACCAAACAGATGTCGGTAGCATCAATTCAGCAGATATTAATGGGCAGGCTGGAGGTGATGAAATGGTATAAGTGGATGTTGAAACGTTTAAGATCATTCCTTAGCAAATCAATTCAGGAAGATCCAACAAAAACTACTGAGGCAAATGCGTCTTCAACGAATTAAGGTCGATACTTATCTTCTTTTTTTCGACTTTAATGCTTGCAAACTTGGTCAGGATCGCTTAATAGAGAAAGTTAAAATCAGAATCTCAGTAAAACTGAAAACTAGATGTGTCGCATCACATTAGAAAAGAATCACTGAAACTTTAATGCGAGTGTGTACTGATGCGCTATGGTGAGATTTCTTCAATCTCAGAAGGAACTATCATGAAGAGGTCAGCTTTACTTCATGGATATGTAGACGACATCGACATTATTGGTCTTAGAATTCCATCAGACTTGTTTAAGTCCAGCCCGCTCTTGAAGAACAAAGAAGACTTCTAGGTCTTCAATTAGACGTGAAGATAACTAACGCTCTAAAAACATTATATACACTCAGAGAAATAATATTTATTTTTTTGCTTGCGGGTAATGACTCTAATATTCTTTGAATTGAATTAAAATTATTTGCTGGAAAGTTAATACAATCCCTACAAAAGTTTTTATTTATAGCAAAATTGTAATTCTATAAGCGCAAAAATAATGCATAACAACCCATTCGTTTGGAGCTCATTTTTGTGAGTTGATTGCTGCAAAACGATAGTGCTTCCCAAATCTTAATATTTTTTTTCGTTTGCTAGAAAATTCTATTGTTTGCAGCAAACGAATGCTAAGAACCTCTCCAAAAAGTAGTTTGTTGCAAAGAACTTCACTAGTGGTGCAAATATACAATTCATTTAGAGCAAATGACTGCAGGAAATAAATTTTCTTAATCATTGGCTCTATGTTTGTGGTGTTCATATGCATTCTATGCTCACTGAAAGTTATTTAGTTCATGACCCAATAGCAACAGCCGTTGTTCGAAATCAAGAGGTTATATCAGGTTCACTCACCGTTGTGAAATTTTTTTTTGTTTATTCGTTCACATTAATTATTTTACCGAAACAAATTTAAGAGTTTGCTGCAAACGAAGCCACTCATAAATTATACAGTCCGTTGTGGAATGAAAAGACACTCGCTTCGTAAGCGAGAGGTCGCCACGCACCGGTTCAATCACAGGTGTTACGCCGGCCTATTTTTTTCAATCGTTTTCAGAAAGTGTTTGACCCAAACGAATTTACAAATATGCTGCAAACGAATCCGAAAAATTGTCCAGCAAACGAAAAAGTCGTTTCGGCAATTTCTTCGTTTGCCGCAATCGATTTGTTCTCTCACTGTAAGGATAATTTTATGGGTCGTAAAAGTTCAAGGAGGACATAAGGAAGAAATAAATTAACTTATATCCTATATGAAATCGTGTAGGCCCTTCATTTAGGGAATGAAGGAAAAAACGAATGAACTTACAAATTAGTAATTTTTATTTTTGAATCCAATACTATACCACTCACAATCTGTTATACAATCTGCCAAAAAGAGTAAACTTCAACTAGTGGCGAATGTACAGCTAATAACAAAGCGACAACAAGATAATAGAGGCAATGAAGTTCACTGAAACAAAAGCACGAAGGTAAACGTTGAAAAGCGGTTGAAAAATTAAAAAAAAAAAAAAATAAAAACAACAACAAAAAATATATATAAAACTTGTAACAAAAAAAAAAAAATAAATAAATAAAATAGAAGACTACTTCTTGAGTGCTGCAGAACTAGTGGTGGCAGTAGTGGCAGCTGCTGCAGCTGTGACAGTGAAAGAGCAAGAGTGCCCATGTCACTATGGGATTTCCTGTTCAAGGGACTTCCTTGTTGTTGTTGTTTTCAAAAAAAAATAAAAAATCCATGCAATTTTTTGGCATTTCATTGGAACGTACACGACGACTACGACGACAATAGTGATAAAAGCGCTCCATGTTGTTGTAGCTTGTTGAACACTTTTTGACTTAAATAATCATGACACGGTGGCGTCGAATAGCAAGGACTAAAGTATTTAGTTAAGGCAAATAGGTATTAAGGATTTTACAAAATGATTACTAAGAAATCTCTTTAACTGTACTTTTGAATTCTGACATTGATCGTTTGGATGAATCTTTTCATTATCAAACTACGATAAGAATCAAAGTATTTGTTTTAGGAATATGGGAGCCAGCGTCATCAATTTTTGCAAGATTTGGGAACTTATGGATGAGTTACGCAGAAACGTGGGAAAAGATCGACGAAAGAAAAAAACTTCTAGCTCGCATAGCAGCTAATCGAGTAGCAGAGGGAAACCAGCTTAAGTCTACGTATCTTATGAAGATAAGAAGAGTTTACAGTAGCGTGGGACGTGACAAGCGAAACTACATCAAGGCATTAGCTGAAGAAGCAGAAGAGACCGCAAATCGATGTACCAGCAGAACTGTTTATAGAATCACCAAGGAGTTTCCTGGAGTACAAAGCTCAAAACAACACATGGTGAAAGATGTAGATGGTTCTCTGCTCCATTCGGATGAGGACCAGCTCAGAAGGTGGAGGGAACACTTCGCTACGTTATTAAACCGTGTGTTCGCCAGAGATGCGCATCCAATACCTGATGACCTGTCTGAAGCAACAAATGTCCGAACTCGCACCACACCTCCCAGTAGAGAAGAGATCATTGCCGCAATTAAAACACTGAAGAACAACAAGGCGGTAGGACTGAAATGGTATTACTGCAGAGATCAGACAAGCAGGACCACTGCCATCGAATGAGCTACTGCATCCACTCATAGAGAGAGCTTGGAACACCAAGTGCTTCCCAGAGGAGTGGAAAAAGGAAAAGATTGTCAAGCTCCTGAAGAAAGAACATTTGATGTAGTGTGAAAACTGGAGAGAAATTTGAGTTCTGCCTACGGTTGCCAAGATAGTTACAAAAAATGTATTAGAGCTAATAAATGAACCCTTAAATGATACACTCTACGCCAAACAAGCAGGTTTCCGCACTGGTTCATCCAGCGCTTTACATGCTGTTCATTGATTTTGAAAAAGCATTTGGCAGTGTCAACAGAGAATTTATTGGAATTACCTGACGCAAGAGAGGCATTTCAGATATCGGATGAATATGAAGTCTAATCTGGAGTCAGGAAGGGGTGCATAATATCGCCAATACTTTTGTTGTGAGTGATAAGTGATGTGATGCGTGCTGCCCTGTTGAACGGAAATGGTGGAATTCAATGGAGTCTGACATCCCAACTAAAACATCTGGACTACGTGGTTGACGTATGCTAACTCTCTCATAGAGTCCTGGATCTTCATCAAATGACAGCAAGGGTGGAGGGAAAAGCAGAAATTGTGGGGCTGAAATTTAACACGGCAAAAACAAAAATGATCAGCCTAGGAAGTAACTTATCCATTCAAGTCAATATTTCTATGGACAACCGGTAGAGAAAGTAGAAGACTTTCAATATCTTGGGAGTTTTGTGTCTTCCAAAGGCGGAACCAAACAAGAAGTCGACAGCCGTATTAAAAAGGCAAAGGCTTCTTTCGGAATGCTGTCGAAAATATAGAGAAATAATGCTATCAGCTTAAAGACCAAGCTGAGACTGGAATCTGTGGTTCTGTTTTGCTGCAGCGCGTGGAAAATCTTAACTACTGTCACAAATAAGCTGCAATCATTCGTTTTTAGGTGGCTACGAAACATCTTAAGGATTTTCTCGCCTAGTCGTATTTCTAATGAAGAACTTCATAGGAGAATGGGTCAAAAATCCATAGACAGTACTAAACGCAGGTGTAAGTGGCAGTGGATTGGTCATACGCTTTTAAAAGGCAACGATTGCATTGCCAAGCCAAGCGATGCAATGGAACCCACTTACACATGCAGGTAGAGGGTCGGGTTGGCCGAGAAGCACATGGCGCAGGACAGTCGAAAGTGGATCTGCTTAGCTGGGGAAGAGTTGGAGAGAAGTACGTTATATTTCCAGAAACCGTACACGATGGCGCGTAGGAATATAGAAGGCCCTATGCCCCTTAAGGGGATCACAACGGACTTATCAAAGTCTGAAGACTTTATTGATTTGTGAACAGAATTTAACAAAAGTTGTATTCAGAGAATTAAGTTCTATTTTAAATTTTGAACTTCCTATCACGGAATATAAACAAGAAAGTCATGGCCAGATGGGGATAAAATTTACAAAAAATTCGTAGCAGTAAATACAAAAATCAGAAATACCTGCATGAAACATTTTGACAATTTCTTTAAATAAACTGGAAAGATGTCTTTAAAATAATTTAAATGTAGTTCTAAAAAGTTTTTTAAGCAAAAAACAAAATATTAAAATAAATGGGTTGATACATTATAATAGTCCAATAGCAGTAGAGCGTATATAACATTAAAACTAGTTATTTGTACAATTTATTATAATTAATCAAAATTAAACTCCTTACATACAAACGAAATAAAACTCAAAATCCATTACAATTTCCTTGTCGCCTTTGATAAAAATGAACATTTACTTAAATCTCGACTTTCAACTTATCAAAACAATAGAATATCCTCTTTTTCTGTCAGGAATAGGTAAATTTTTGGAAATTTTACAGACTTTCCGAAGCGCTTGCCAATTTAATTTCTTAAATTGAGCATCAGACACAGCAACAATCCCAGAAACACCTGCCAACTGATTAAACTTGCAAATTAATTCGAATTTCAGAGGCCGAAATAGAGACGTTGTCGTCGTTGTCGTTTTCGTCGCCGTCGCCACTGTCGAGGACAATGACGATGAGGACGAGTATACGAGTAGATACGAAAAGGACACAGCTTTACTTAGTCCTTGTCGGCAAACGACAACGATGACGGTACTGCATATAACCATCAGGGACGTTGAGGGTATACGTATACTAGAGACGTATCTCAACAAAACCAACGACTTCCATTTTTATTACGAAATTATACTCAGCCCGGTAGTTATTCATGTTAGCATCCTTCTTTTTGTTAGTTTTCTGCTTTTTTTTCGTTGGGCAATAGTCCTTTATTTTTTTATTTTAAAAGAACTGATTCCAAAAAAGCTGTTAGTTGAAGTTTTGCCAAAGCAAAAGCTAGGTTGATCAATTTTATTTCATTTTCGTTTCACATCGTTTGAAAGAGATTCAGAGTCAGAGTCGCCTTTGTAGGCGGTTCAAATGGAAATAATGATTCTTTTTTTTTGTGAGTTGACGACGCTAAATGAGCAATTTAATTCAATTTTATGGAAGTTACTCCAGAGGTGGAATATAAATATATCTATTTTCGTCTTCCGCTTTCCCATCGAGATATGATCACTTTATTTAATTTGAGGTTGTTTTTTTTTTCTTGTTTGTTTGTCTTGTTTTTATTATGGGAATAAATTTTGAGGATTCATGAGTGTTTACGAGGAAATGCACTTTGGGTTTCAATTTTGTCGAAAGGATATAATGGGTAATAAAATTTTATATCTAAAAAGTATCTTTTTGAGAAGATTTACACTGAAGGTATTGATTTTAATATTGGTAATTGTGTTTTGGCACTTTGGCACGATATGATTATTTTTTTTGTTCACGTAAAAAAATCCATAAGCTATTAAAAATCTAATACCTACAACTAGGTAGGTGTTGAACTATATTTCTTTTTTTTATACTCTTACATTGCAGTCTAGAATTTGGGGTGTAGTAAAGTAAAAATTAAATTGCGATATCTATTCTATGTATGTAGGTACCCGATCAACATGCCTAAGTCATCATCATCATCGGCTCGACAACCGGGGTCCGGTCCTGGCCTCTTTCAACAAGTCTCTTCACCTATCCCGGTCTCGAGCCGACGCCATCCAGTTGCGCACCCCAAGGCTTCGGGCGTCCAGGTCTACGCCATCTCTACAGCGCAAGCATGGTCTACCACGCTGCCGTCTACCATAGAATGTACCACAAAAGACTTTCCGAGCAGGTTCCTCTTCGCTCATACGAGCTAGGTGCCCTGCCCACCGGAGTCTACCGAGCTTAATTTTTGTCACTATGTCTGCTTCAAGGTAGATTGCGTACAACTCATGATTGTACCGTCTCCGGAATCGTCCTTCCTCACATATGGGGCCAACAATTCTCCGTAAGACTTTATTCTCGAACGCGGCCTTTTGCTAAGCACCCAAGTCTCGGATCCATACATGAGTACTGGCAGGACCATGGTCCTGTACAGCAGCAGTTTTGAAGTTATGGTTAGATTTCTGGATTTGAATAGCTTTGACAGACTGTAGTAGGCTCTGTTGGATTTGAGAAGCCACCCGCGTATTTCTTCTTCTATGTTGTTATCGGCTGCTACTGTTGACCCAAGGTATTTAAAGGATTGCACCACTTCAAATTCGTGCTCCGCTACCTTGATTGTTTGACCAACTGTTCTTCTCGCATTCGACACCACCATGTACTTTGTTTTACCTTCACTAATGTGCATTGTGTAGCCCCATATTTTGTGCCGCCTGCTCGATCTGGATGAAGGAATCGTTTACAGCTTGTTCGGTTCTTCCGATGATGTCGATATCGTCTGCGTAAGCCAGTATCTGGCTGGACCTGTTGACGATGGTAACTCTTGTTGGCGTGCCAGAGTCACGGATTGCTTTCTCCAAGGCCAGGTTGAAGAGGAGGCAGGCCAAACCATCCCCTTGTCGGAGTCCATTAAAGATGCCTAAGTACCTATTCAAATTAGAACTCAGGATTTTGATGATTACAAAAAAAGGTGTTTGTACTGATATACGCCGTGCGCCAGAAGTTATACTTCCTGTCATTATATATTTTTGTATAGTTTTTTTGAGCATGTAATCAAAATGTAGTAAAAAAATTGTAGAAGGGAATTTTTTCCAAAGAAGCGTAATGTGTTTTTTTTGTCAAATTAATTCAAATATTTTATATAACTGATATTTTATCGATCAAAAACCTGTAATTTGGTTAATTTATGAAAAGGTAAGCTATCTTAGGTCGACTTTAAATGTTTTAGCCCTTCATTGGCGAGGTTTAGTAAATTTAGAGTTTGAAAATGTACAAATAAAAATGGTAAACCGTTGGAAACGGTAAAAAAATTTGGACTGAAAAATCTTTTTTTATTGTATTATTCATTGGAAAAAATGTTTAAAAATCTAATTTCTCCGCACATTTGTAGACAACACTTAAATCTAAAAGTAATTCCCTGATTTTTTAATTAATCAATTAAATTATATCTATCAATGTGCATAGTTAATTTTTCAATAAAACATCAACTTTATCCACACCAACATCATTTGCAAAGGTTTAAAAAAATATTTGATTTTGGAAAACAATTTTTAACTTAAAAAGTTTAAAAAGTCTATGTCTTAATTGAATATTTTTATAAATGCCGGTAAAGAAGTAAAACTTCAAAAAATGACCAAGGTACTCATATTTTCTAAAAGAAAGTTTGGCAGAAAGTTTGGACAAGGTTTAGGATCTTAAGTGAAGAAAAAAGAACTTTAATGCCACCACTTAGTGTAGAATCTCTTTCAAGTCATTTCAAGGTACTTCTATTCTTCTCTCATGGTACTTTAACTCTTCGTTAAATCAACAACCTTTCCAATTTGCATTTCCCTTATATCTGTCCTTGATGATTTTAATGACTGAATTAGACCACACACTTGCTAAAATGAAAAACAATAAGGCTCCAGGTTTGGATGGAATCCCAGCTGAATTTTATAAGAACGCACCACAATCACTATTTAACCTACTTCTTTTACAAATTACGTGATGGTGATGAACTCCCTCAGTCTTTCCTGAAGTGACAGATATGTGATATTTTGAAAAAAGGGTGATCCAAGCCCATAAGAAACACATTTACCCAGATTCTATATACTAGGTTAGTATATTGGATGAAAGAGAACGAAATTCGTAGCGTTTTTCAAGCTGGTTTCAGAGTTTGTCTCTGAACTGAGGACCAAATTCTGGTACTCAATAAATATTGCAAATAGATTTATCGACAACAAACAAAAGCTTTACACTTTTTTTTGTTGATTTTAAGGCGGAGTTTGACACCGTGGACAGAAAATCACTGTTGTATAAACTTTTATTAACAGGCTTATCGACAAAGTTCTTAAACCTTTCTAAGCGTCTAATCTCTGGCACTTCTTCGGTTATATCTAATGGTTGCTTCACATCTGAATTTTTTAATACTAAGGCCGGAGTCTCCCAAGGTTGCCCATTAAGTCCGATAATGTTCGCCTTGTTTATTAACGATATTTCAAATGATTTTCAAGGAGGTATAAGGTACGGGGATTTGCAAGATCCTACTTTTCGCGGATGATCTCGTCATTTCTGCGGATAACCCAATTCCTTACAATTACAAATTAATAAATTGAAATGGTTTTGTGATTTATGGAATTTAAAAAATTAACACTTCAAAGTCAAAAATTATGATATTTGAAAACACCCGGCGATGAAAAAGCCCACAGAAGAATGGTTTTTAGAACGCAAACAGATAGAAGTAGTAACGCAATACAAGTACTTTGGGGTTCTGCCCTCCAGAAATTTTAAATTTCGTCCACATGTAAAAGAATTGAGCTTGAACGCAAAAATTGCAATAAACTTTATGTGGAACAAGATCTTCAGCAATAGTTATATGGATATCTCAGCCAAATTAAGAGTTTTTAATGCAACTATAAATTAATGTTTATGTTACGCCAGTCAAGTGTTTGGATTTCAAAATCTTGATGAATTTGAAATAGTGCAACGTTTATAGTTGATGACTCGATATAAAGGTGTTATTTTGATATTCAAAGAAAAATGGCATTTTTGGAGATAAATGATCGGATGTTTATTTATAAAGAGGAAGGTATGCCGTTAATAATGAAACACAACATCAGCCAAATGGCCGCCAAGACCACGCTTACAGGACCATATCCTTTTCATGAAATTTTCCATAACCAAATCGCAAAGTGTCTGCCCTGTGTCCTCGATAGCCTCACGAATTTCATCTTTGAGGTCTTGAATTGACGCTGGGCTGTTGGCGTAGACCTTATCTTTCACGTGGCCCCAAAGGAAGAAGTCGCAAGGTGTTAAATCACAAGATCTCGGTGGCCAATTGTGATCACCTCTTCGAGAGATAACACGGTCCGGAAACTTTTCCCGTAAAAGATCGATGGTTTCATTGCTTGTGTGGCACGTAGCGCCGTCTTGTTGAAAGTAAACGTTGTCCAGATCAATACCATCCAATTCAGGCCATAAAAAATCATTAATCATCTCTCGATAGCGCAATCGATTGACCGTAACTGTTGCTCCAGCCTCATTTTCGAAAAAGTAAGGTCCAATGACCCCGCGGGACCATAAACCTCACCAAACAGTCACGCGTTGAGGATGGAGAGGTTTTGCTAGTTGACGTAGCCTCCGAGGTGGAAATGGGCCTCATCAGTCAAGATGATTTTTCGATGAAATTCCGGTTCATTTTCATGCATTTCAAGGACCCAATCAGCAAAGACACGACGTTGTTGATGATCAGCCGGCTTGAGTTCTTGTGTTAACTGAACTTTGTAAGCCTTAAGACCCAAGTCTTTATGCAAAATACGGTGTAATGACGTTTGTGGAATGCCTAATTCCAAAGAACGACGAGGAATGGACAAACCTGGGTTTTCTTCAACACTTTGGGCTACAACAGCAATATTCTCAGTTGTTCTTGAGCGACGTGCACGGGTTTTATTCTTCACATCACTAACTTGTCCCAACAGCTCGAATTTGTCCACCAATTTCTGTATTGCGGTCCGAAAAGGTGCTTCACGACGACCCAAAAATGTTTTAGTTTTACGAACCGTCTCTGCCAAATTTTCACCATTTTAATAGTGAATTTTAATAATTTCAATGCGTTGTTGAAGCGTGTATCGTTCCATTTTTATTAATGGCGTAGTTTCTACTTGTCAAATGTTAAAGAATGACAGCTTCAAAAGGACAGCTACCGAAATAGCGGGCTATTCAAAATAACACCTCTTATTGGAAAACCCTTTATTTACAAACATCGTTAAGCAGACTGAATTATAAAGAACTCAACCATACTTTATTCTTAAATAATTACTTGCAAACTAAGCGCTCGGTAAACCAAATAAGTATTCTTTTTAAAGCTAGAACAGAAATACTTAGCCTGAACTTCATACCACACAGTAGTAACAATTTCATTTGTAATGTATGCAACCGAAATGAGTCAGAAAAAATTTAACACTTCTTAGCAGTTTGTTCTATTGTTAAAGAACTACATTTTTCTAAGAGTTCTATGACTCTCCAAGAAACAAAAGAAATTTTAAATGGTAAGAAAGGTTATATACTATAGATTTTCTGTATAGCTATATTAATCATGCTTTAGGATATCAAAACAGTTTCTTAGACTAAAATGTATCTAAATATGTATAAATGTATCTATTTTTGTTGTTTCAATTTTTGTAAATCGAAATTATTTAAATTTATTGTTTTTTTTTAATGTTTGTATTTTTATTGTATCAAAATTAATCTTTCTATGTTTTCACACTAATTTCATGCAAATTTCCGTATAAAAAAATTCTTAAAAATGAAGTGAGTGGCTTAAGAGAAAAATAAAAAATGACAAAAATCGTTCTTACCTTTCAAAAGTTAGACCTTACTGAAGAAAGTAGGCACAATTTTTTTTATCAAAAAGGTTTTTGATAAGAAAATCACTTTTTCTAAATGGTCATATGACAGGTACCTCACAATTTTTTGCCAACAATTCGAAAACCTACATACTATATCAAGGTATTAAGCAATATCATTTCAATATGTTTGCAGCAAATATGTCACTCATTTGCTGCAACAGCGTCATATCTAAAAAAAAACCATCAAATTTGAGTTATTGATACTACCAGAAATTTTAATTCATAATCTTCGAATTGCATCAATTTCATGTCTGTAACTTCAAAATTGTAGTCATAAAACATTATTGAAAATAGGTTCTTGTATGGACCTTATATGGGAATATAAATCTTAAAACTCATATTCCTGTGTTTAAACATATTTATGAGATATGACGATGTTGCAGCAAATGAGCGATGTGAAAACATATTTATAAAATTGTTTTTGTCTTTTAAAAATAGATAAAACTTGAACTGTTTGAGTTATAACCTACATAGGTATTCTTTTCCATTTCTTAAGATTCAAAAGTGCTACTTGAAAATCAAATAACTTTGAATTATTCACAAGTGTTTAACTTTTGTTTGTAATTTTTTTTTTTTTGTTAAATATACGATACCAACAAGTTACTATTATTTAATTTTAATATCCTGTTCAGAAGCTTACCTTCTTCGCTGAAGTTAAATCTTTTCAATTTGAAACAAAAATTTAATTTAGGTCAAGTATTGCCACTTTGAATCATAAAATATATTAAATCCCATGGGCCAACAAATATTTTTTTGTTCGGTTCCCAAAAAAGTATTGGTATGTGTATCATAAGGGATATGCGAATATAAGAACTTAACATTCAATAGACTACACAAAAAAAAAAAAAATTAAATTGAAAGCAGTTGATCAGAACAGATTTCATGTCCCCATGGGGTATGAATAATGTATGAGCAACTTATGCGACACACTATTCAATCCGGAGTGCGATGTAGATGATGAACTCTGCGTCAACGAAGAATCCTATCTTCTTAATCACACATACCAACACAATAAAACTTAACATAATAGCACAAAAATCCACTTACGATATTTCTCCAAATGGTGTAAATGCATCCTTAAGCTGTTGCGTTTCGATTTCCGGACTTAAATCCCCAACGAATATGTGATACTGTTCTGCAAAGAAAAAAAAAAAAAAGGAAAGAGAAACATAAATAAATATTAAATAAGAGTCCTACAAAACCAGTGAACCAAATCAAAAAGAAAGGTAAACACCACACAAACAAACAAACAGACAAACAGGCTTTTGACACAACTCAACAAACAGTATATTTCATTCCATCTCCTGTCATTCAATATCAGAACAGAATATATAGGATTTTTTTTTCTCTTCAAATAGATCTTAACTTAAGGAAACCTTGATGTACTTATGTTAAGCAAAAAAAAAAAAAAAAGAAAAAAAAAACATACAAACTTTCTACCAGCATGAATTGGGTCCCCATACTCTCATCCGATTAAGTTTTTATATTTTCAATTTCTTCGGTTTTCACTGTGAAAGGAAAATGTCCACAGGCAAGGATCACGACGACGACGACGACGACGACCGACGATGGCAAGGAATACATTCTTAAAATATTTTATTTACATTACTCATACACAGGAAAACCGATAACATACCACTACCAAACCGTCAAACCGACCAGCCAGCAGCCAACCAAACAACCATAGTCAGCGCAGCTTACAAAACCAAATATTTGATTATGCTGAATGCTGCATTTAAAAAAAGGTGAAGTTCATCAGGTATACAGAGGATGAGAAGATATTCATGCCTATTAGTGAATTCGCAGGATTTTACTCCCGGGGACTTGACACGATTCGCAGTAAATTCGCATTCGCGATATTTTTTATTAGTGAATTCGACGAATGAACTATTTTATCGACTTCTGAACTACCTTATTTTTTAGTGAAATCTATTATCGCTTCTGTCATTTTTTGTTGACATGAAACGTCAAAACTCATTTTGTTGTCGGGAAAAAAATTAGAACAAATTACTTTAAATAAGTACATCAAATGAAGTGTTTATTTTAAAAGATACCTACATTAAGAGTGATTGAATTTTAAAATGGATTCTATTGCTTATTAACTGAACAAGCGGTAACACTCTTCAAGACAAAGTAGAATGGAGATACGCTTCAAAACCAAAAGTATTTTTGATGTTTCTGATGCGCTGTAACTACAACTTTTCATATTTCATCTCTTCCAGCCGAACCCAAAACTCTACAAATATGATATAAAATTGTCCTGTTGTCGCATTTTCAGTCCTCTAAAACCCTACATTCATAGATTTTTCATTTGAAATGAAATACAAAAAAAAAAAAACCTTTTTAGTAGCACAGGCATTTTTCATTTGTTTTGTTTTCATTAAAAACAATTCTGCCGATCCGTAGCAAAACTGGCGCGAATGTGAAGTGAAACAAATTGTATGAAGTGCGAATGATCTGCGAATTCAGTAATACCAAATAAGTTGAACCGAATGTCGGTCGTGTAGTTTGTTACCGACATTCGTTCAACTTTCTTTCGTCGAATTCACAAATAGCAAAATTTTCGTAAATGATTGAAACTGTCACTTTTTACTATTCGTCGAATTCTATAATAGGGGTGATAATTAATCAATTTGTTGTTCCCCAGATTGAAGATACACACAGTCGACCGCCTGACCATTTGCTATAGTTGTGGCTGAACTCAGAGTTCGGCCAATATAAATATTGTTTTTTATTTTTTATTTAAATGTATTTAAAATGATAATATTTTTTATATTTGAAATAAATAAATATGAATGCCCCTTTTCGTAGTCAGAGTGTACTAAAAGTATTAAGGTCAAAACTAAAAATTTCCTATCAGAATTAAGTAACACTTTTATCTCGAATACTTAACTAAAGTTTTCGATTTATTGCATTTTTGCTATGAAATTAAAAAAAAAAACCCTACTTTGATCCAGTATTTATTCCCTTTTAAATTATTTTTGGTATAATTGATTTTTAAAGGTTTAAAAACGCTGTGCAACAAGCAAAAGAACCACTCTGAAGAAAATGATAGATCTAAAAAAATCGACAGAATCGACACTTACAATTAATATTATCAAGGCTAAAAGTGTTTTTTTTTTTTTGTATTCAAATTTGAGCGGTTAAGTCGCTGTTATATCTCCTATTATTATATATAAATATTATTGTCGTGTTTTTTAACTTCATATTAATATTTATATAAATAAAATGCACGACTGGGTTGCACGCGTACATATTTGCTCTAAGGGTCAGAGTTGCTGTGTATACTAAAGCTTCTTGTATAAAGTTTTTAAATATAAATACTTTTCTTAGAATTAAAGAAAAGCATAAAATTCATTATTTAAATGCCTCAAACAACTTCTTGTTTGTCTTGCATTCCAAACTATGAATGCTATTTAATTTTGGATAAAAAGATTAAGTTTTAGAACATAAAAAATTTTAAATCGTTAGAGTCGTTAAAAAAAAAATAATTCTTATGTATAAAAATATTCAAGCCTTGTTTGAAAAAAAAAAAATTAGTAAAACCAAATTTTCAAATAAATTTCAAACACTTTTTCCAAAAATCATTTTTTTAGCAAAAAAGTTAAAAAATATATTACTTAGTTAAGTTTGAGTAAAGCAGAAATTGAAAAAATAATGAATCACAAGCTAAAATTTTATCTTTTATGCTATACTTAAAAATAGACTTTCGACACCATTGTTCTTTCTTTTCAAAATTTCAACATTTCTTTTGAAATTCAGTGCAAAAAATAAACTGTTTTTCATTTGTTTTTATAATATACCATTAATGGTGTATAAAATAAAAAAATTCTGAAACCAAACACTATGACATATTTTTTACAACACATTTTGTAGATAAAATACACTACATGAAATTTTGGTTTAAAATTTGAACACTGTGTGAATTTAAATACACGAAAAAGATGTCATAGTGGAAATGTAAAATTTATAATTTTTAACACTTTCTAATTCAGATATTGTATCACTAAAAACTGGTTACTACTTTATACTGTTAATCCCAAAAATAACATCTCCTCCATTGCAGCTTTTTTTCACAATAATATGTTGTTGGTAAATAAAATTCACAAACAGATTTTGGTTAATTTTTTACACGTGACTGATCAAAATGGCCGCCATATTATGAATGAACGTAATTAATAATGATTGTATTATGTAAGATCGACTAAGTTATGGTGCATTTTTGGTAGTTTTGTCTCGTATTTAGCAGGACGTCACTAAAAAATTAATAAACAACTAAACAATTTAAAATATTGAAAAAATTATTTTCACGCATCGTCATAAAAAATGTAAATTCATTTAAATTTTCGAGCCGCTCAATTTTAACACAGGGTAGGACTAAAAATCAATCGAGAGAATGTGCTTCGTTTTTAAATGAGCCACTCACATTCAAATTTATCCATGATTTTCTTGTGACCATAATTATGAATACTTAGAATCATTCAAAGACTTTTAACTTTTTGCAGGTGCATTTTCGATTAGAAAATAAACAACGGTGTAAATAATATATTTATAAAATAATTTCGGATTAAAAAAAATAAACTTCGGTGTAAATTTAATATACGAATTTACACCTCTGGAGTATACCCAGAAACCAGAAAAATTAAATTTATACATCAATTTTGGTATAGTTTATGTACAGACGGTGTGCATTTAAAAAGTTTTTTTTCATTTTTACGAACCCAAAACTTGCACTATAGAAACTATATCGCAAGTAAAAGTGGACACTGTGGCGTATGCGTAACATTTTTTACTAATTACTATTTTTAGGCGCAGTAAAAGAAGACCAATTAACAAAAACACAAGAATGCTAGGTGTGGAAGACAATAAAAACCTCTGTCAGGAAAACCAGAAAAAGACTTCTTATGATGGCATTATTCTTCGTTTTCGTTTCGTTGTTGGTTGAAACAGTTTGACTCTCGAGATGCATGATTCTAATTAAATTTCACTGAAAACACTAAAATTATTGATTTTAACTGTCAAGCTCTTCAAAACACTCATAAAGAAGGAAGAAAATGGCGTTGTACTTATTCAGTCTCAGAAAAAAAAGATAATTTGCATATGAAACACTATGCAAATGGGCGAACACAAAACTAGCAGTTTTTTTGGATAGTTCTTTTGGAATTTTTTCTTTAACATCATAAGATAATAGTTTGCATCAACAGATGGCACAATAATTATCAATGCTTTGAACAAATGGACAAAGTATCTTCAAAAACTGTTTGTTATTTATTTTTTTGACGAGGAATTCAAAGAACTCGATTTTGCAAAAATTGAAACAAAATCAAAAAAATATGCTATTTTAATAATTTTGTTTCTATTTTAAGTACACATATTTTACTTTTCCGTACACGTTGGTGTATGAGAGATGCTTTACATTGGCATATTTTTTTTTTCAGAATTAGTCTATTTCATCGTGAAACACCATGAAACGTGAGACATTTCTATGTGCGTGCGCCGTTGTTGTCTGCGTTGTAGGCATTGGACATTTTTAAACACGATAACTTTTGTTAAAATCAAGATATTTGCAATCCATCGCCATATATCGGTTAAGAGTTATTGGATTTTTCTCAAAAAAGACTATAACAATTTTGTTAGAGATTTGTGTATGTTTTATTCAAAGTGATTACAACAAAGCTGCATTTTTGGTTTTTCTCAAAAAACTGAGATAACAGAAAAACAGCGTTGCGGTTTTTTTGAAAAAAAAAAATATTCTTTTGCATTTTTATAAATATCTCGTAAACGGTGCATAGATAATTCATACAATCTCAAACAATCTTATATAATTTTTAGCAAAAAAAAGGACATTTAAGTAACTTTACAAAAACCATATATTTTCAACTTAAGTTAATGCATAGTAATAGCCTTGTGCTACATGAGAAAGTTCGTGCAATCCAGTAGTGCATTTTTATTGTTCCAATGAACAATGGTACTGATTTTCAAAATAATGTAGTTATCAAATAACTGGAATACCTAATTCTCAAAAGTTTTGGGAAAAATTAATGTTTTATAGTTTTTTTGTAAGAACAATTCTTGCAACGGTACGGAAATGTTTGGTATTAGGTTTCTACTAGTGTAATTTTGTATTTTTTTTTAGAATATTGCCCTCCCCACCTAATCGAGGGGAAATAGACCCCCTACCTCCATAAGTTTTTGTTCAGTTTTAACATAACCTTCATAACGGTCTTGCCTTTTGTCACATCTCATGCTAGTCACCCTGTGTGGAGATTATCATTCATATTGATTGCAAATCAACACCATTTCAAAAAATAATGCCAAAGAGAAATTCACCTATTAAGTTGCGTGCTCAGTTTTGCAACAGGAGCTTTTTTTCAACGTAATCCGATATATCATTGTGCCACTATACACCACAATTCCACACACACACCAAGTACTATACTATCTATCCTTCAGCCAGAAAAATAATGTCAGAAGCGCGGGTATCAGTGGAAATCCCCGAAAAATGTTATCAATCAGAAAACAGGAAACCACACAAAATTTCATTCGTTAACTACCCGGAACGATATACGTACTTATCTGAAGTGCAATTTCCTTGTACATTTTTGTACTCCCGGTCATGTCATGTGGAAACGTTTTCTGGAACTGCTGTTGCTGCAACTGCATGTAGCGCCCATAAGTAGGTACTTATTCCATTATTCGTCCTGTTCACGTTCCGCATAACGCTTTGGAAAAAGCCCTACCTACCCCATCGACCACCAAGCCAGCCAGCCAGTCAGCCATCTCTACCAGAAAAGATATCCATATCCAACCCATATAGCCGTGTTATTGCTGGAGGATACTACTTCGTCTATAGAAATTCAACTGGATGTTGACTCTGGTGCAGAGGCAAAACGAAGACTAGCCTGGCAGTGTCCTTAGGGAAAGACGATAGCAGTGTTCGGGTATTATAGTGAACTTCATGGTGGTCGTTGTCCTATATCCTCCGGGCTTCGCGTCAACATGGCTTACTACAGGTACAGAAGGTAAAAAGCAGTAAGTGATGGGTGGATGGGAGAATTACGCCCAGCCAAAATGCCGCCCAATTGCCAACGTTCATCGAATAAGATATTCGATATACGTAGGAACACACGAATCTATGAACTGCACCAGGTTGAGGGGAGTGGTTGGTTTCTTCACAATTTTTTGTGTGTGTCCTTGCAGTGCTCGACCGTCTGAACAACAGGTTACTTCTTGCCATTCGTGTGGTCGGTCGGTCGGTTGGACATGGACACGGACACGGACACGAACAGTCGACAGCCCTGAAAAGCTAGAGCAAACGAAGGCGTACCTACCCTTTATACCTACTACAAATACACACAAAACTTCATATCGGTGGGGAAAGGTGAAAAATGAAACCGACAGTGGGTATTTTGCTGCAGGAAGCTGTTGCACTGGACTCTGGCACTCAGGCTATAGAGTGGCTGGAGTTGCTAAAGCATGGGAAGGCAAGTTCACATTCTCCATGAAGAGCGAGAGATTTATTTACATTGTAAGGCAAGAGCTGTACTAAGCACCTGATGGTTGTATGTTTATATCCTTGTTCGAAGGACATATTATTATAGCGGCAGCAGAAGGATGAGAATGATCGGATGCTTGCAATGAACTTGTCCTTCCGCATTAGGTGAAGTAGATTCGCGAGAGTCATTTTTCATGTTCTTCCGGGAGAGATGACGAGATGATTGAGTGTAAAAAATTGTTGGCATATTTGTTTCCATAGAAGACATATAATAGGGTAGTGGTGGGTAGGTTGTGAAAAAGAATTATTGAGGTAATAAAACAATGAAATTGTTGCCGGATGAAGGATGAAATGTAAGAAAAAGTAAGAGAAGGTGATTGACAGAATACGTTATGATCTTTTAAGATATGATGCATCACACGGAGAGTTTAGGGATGTTTCATTACAAATACAAGAAGACATGAATATAGATATGACAGACTGTGTTGTCTAATGTACATGATTTTGAGGCTCTGTAGTAAAAGACATGACAAAAAGAGTATGGTTGTTTTATTTTTTTTTTTAGGAAAGGTGATTAGGAGTTATGTAAGCTTGTGATTTGAAAAATCATTACTAATAATTCTTACAAGGCAAAAAATGTAGACAAAAAGAATTGACTCATGCCTAGCAATGTTATACCTTGGAGCCATAAAATAGTCAACAAATGATTTTGCTTTTCCCCCTAACGTCTGATGCGATTAAGTTTACGGGCTAAGAGAGAATTAATTTTCAAGGAGTCATCATTAGTTTTTCAAATAATTCGAACACACATCGACTTAGCACCACTAATGGAAGGAATCTGATGATTTAGTGTTGGAGACTGTGAAATAGCTATAATTCCAGCCTCTACGAACTTGATGGTTACACAAAGAGGCTGTTTTTTTTTTCATTCAAACCTTTAAAAGGTATAGCTTCTAGTATAGGCATATATACCAAATCTAAATCATAATTTAATCAATAGTTTTTGAAAAAACAAGTCATGTCTTTTTATGAAATTTGCAAACATCTACTTCCGGGGAATCAGCTTGCTTCGCAGTACTCGTATTTCCGCATTTAAAGCAATTATGCAACATGACAGAAGTGGAAATTTTAAAGTAGTTTCTCATAGTGATAATAATGATAATGCAAAAGATGCAAATCAAGCTGACTTCCCGGGAGTAGAATACTGCACAATAGGCATAAATCCAAAAGTCAAAATCTAGGATAAACATTTTTTAAAACCATAATGTATACTAATGGTCTAAGAACTGCCAGCAAATTTTGGGATTGGAGGTATAACCAAAATCTGGGTATGTACACTGAAAAAAATATTATTCATACTCAAGACTTTTTACTTTTTCGTTGACGTAGTGTAAAGGATAAGTATAGGGATTGGCACAATTTTTTTTTCAGAATTAGTCTATTTCATCATGAATCAACATGAAACGTAAAGAAAACACGTTTTTGAGACATTTTTATGTGCTTTCGGCGTCGTCGTCGTGCATCGTCGTTGTTGAAATTGGAAATTTGTAAACACGATAACTTTTGTTAGAATCAGGGTCAGTTAAGCTTAGATGTAGTTCGAAATTCACTCATTTTGTTCATTCAAAAAACCCTCCAAAAATGACACTTTTGTATGGAAAGTACCACAAGTTTACATTTTTTTAAATGCTCCAATGAACAATGCTTCCGATTTTCAAAATACACCGGAATACTTAATTCCAAAAAGTTTTGGTAAAAATCAATATTTTACACTTTTTTTTGAAAAAAACGTCTTTCAACAGTACAGAAAAGTTTGGGATTATCAATGTAATTCATATTTTTTTGTTTAATTTTTGGACTGAATATAAATCAAACAATTTTTCTTTGAGTCCGTATAATTCGGAAAATTAAAACTTGAAATGCTTCAACCAATTCCTTTTCTTAACACTTAACATAATTATACCAAAAAGTGTTGTTTTTAATTACAACTGTGTACATGATGGTCAGATCACATTGGTTTTGGATTTATTCGTTTAGGCGTTAAAAAATATCTTTAGATCATCAATATTTCATGCTTTCTTCTCAAAGCTCACAATTGACTCTTTTATAAATGCTTAGCCGCCTCACTTTATACTTTCCCTATTCAATATGAGTACGAAAAGTAATAATGATCTGTTGCAGATAATTTCAAGGTCATCTAATGAAGTACCAAATTTGAGACTGTATAGCATTAACATCAAATTCTTGCGATGACAACCAGTGACGTATCCAGAAAAAAAAATTTGGGGGGGAGGGGTTCTTGGCAAAATTTTGGGGAGGGGTGAGACTATAGTATCGGACCTCCCTCTAAATCTGTAAGATTTACGAAAAACTTTCAGTTAATCATATACATTATAATGAAATTACATAAATAATGACATGATTTTGGAGGCTTAGGGTGAGCTTGAGCCCCCTCTGAGCCCCCCTTAACACGCCACTGGTGGCAACGTAATTTTGACAGTCTCATGTACATTATGATGAAATAACCTAATTAATATCATGATTTTGGAGGCTTCGGGTGGGCTTGAGCTCCTTGAGCCCCCCCCCCCCACTCAATACGCCACTGGTGGTAACATAATTTTGACAGTTCACATTACCTTCTTTAGGTTCGACAAAGCTTTTTACTCATAAAGAAATTGAAGAAAAATATACATTTTTCAACCTTTTTTAAAATGTTTTAGGTCTTTTAGTTAGATAAGTACTATTATTTTCACTGCACGATCATTTAAAGGCGATTTAATCTACGATTTCGGTGATAATTTGACCAATTTTTGCTATGTGCAACTTTAACGTCGATAAAGAGATGGTGAGCAGTGAATCATTTTGCAATTTTTGGGTTTTTACCGGGTCTGCCTATCTTATCAGTAAATACGTTCGTTGGTTCATTTTTCATGCTTCAAACTGATAGGGTCCAATTAGGCCCTTGGCAAAAAGTTATGGAAGGACAAAAAAAAAAATAGCCGACAAATTCTATGTATGATTTTGAACAGACTTGATTCGAAACGTTTGGCGTTTTCGCAATCTGCTGCATAACCAATCAGAAGATCAGAAGACCACCAAGTCCCCTTTTGAATGTCAAAATGTGAAGTCAGAATAATTTTTTATCAACCGTCTAATCTGTTTTGGGAATGGAATACTTCTGGAGGGATTGTTAGTAGTGACAACCTACTCCACTTCGGCCTATCACGCATAAGTTGCCCTTCTGCAGAACCCAAGAGAGGCGATCCGATAGCTTTGAGTTTTACTGAAGTCTGTCAGTTCCTTCATCACGTCAAGAATTACCCTCCTTTTTTTTCTTGTATTGAAAATTTGTCTTGGACAGAGTTGTAATCTTCAAACAATAGAAATAGCGAACGTCCAATACTGCAAACCCAAAAATTTGTGAAGGTCTTCATTTATACTCGTATTATATGAATTTTCGAAATTTAAATCCATCTCCTATACCTTTTTGTACCAATTCTAAAACATTTAATACAATTTTATTTACATTAAATTTAAGATTGAATTTTTTCAACTTAAAAAAAGTTGTATAAAATTATCAAGAAACCAAAATAAAGAAAAAAAAAAAAAAAACATTTGATTGCTTAAAAGAGCCTATTTATGATGTTTGCGTGATTTCCATGTATTATAAGTGTTTCATAAACGATGTCATTCTCCTACGTTTCGTTTGTCTGTATGTGTGTGTTATTACAAACGAAGTTTTTTTTTTTTTTGTAAAAAGCTTTCATAATAATTCATATGTCTGCCCAACTTTTCTACCCAAATTTCCTGTCCTTATAACCATAGCATGCTTCTGTGATAAATAAAACGCTACTTGAAAACGAAGGGAAAACTCAAATGAAAATATACACCAGAGCAAAAAAAAAAAAAAAAAGAAAAGAGAAAAAAAAAAATGAAAGAAAATAAAACGAGGAATCGCAAATCAAAAACAGAGAAAAGGACAAGGTAGGTAGGTATAATACTTATATCCTTAAAGAGAGATGTTATTCACTTTAAAGATTTTCTGCACGACTTGGGCATAAACTGGGGAAAAATCCCAGCTAAATTGAAAAACTTTTTCATCACTCTTTTACTGTTACCTACTGCCTAAATATGAAGTTAGCCGCCACCGCACACTGCAAATCGATTGAGACAGGCAGCCAGTCTGATGTCCTGGTCCCTAAGTCCTGACGACCAAAGAAGACGATGAGGAGCGTCTTGTAGCTGCCAATTTGCATTTCTAATAAATTTTCAAATAAATTTACAGTCTTTTTTCTTTTTTTTTTTTATTCTTCTTCGTGTTTGACTCCCACTGGAATATTTCCTTCTATTTTTTTTTTTCGTTACGTTTTGTTTTTGTTGTTGTTGAAGATTTGAAGATTCAGATGAAAAGTTTTGCTCATTGACAAAGTTTTTCAAAAGCAAAAGAGAGGAGTGTGAACAAATGGTGGTAATTCTGGTCCAGTTTAACGCACAATGATGGCACTAATGGTGACAGTTCGCTTCTGATTTATTCGAAACCATTTTTTCGGGGGATGGATTTTTGGATCGGTTGTTGTCTGATGTCGTCCTTGTTCTTTGATTCTATACGTCAGTCGTTCTCGTCCTGCTCGTCGTCGTTGTCGGTCGCGTAGTTGGTTGGTTGTCGTTCATTCATTGACTGTTGCGTGTTGAGTTTATGATTAAGTTCTTCAAATGGGGTGTGGGATGAGAAGCTGTCAGGGAGATGAAGACCTTTCAGTGACTTTTGTGTATGAAATGTTAATTTAACACGAATCACAAATAAAAGATAAAAAAAACTTATGGAAAATAATGATTGTTTTATCACAGAGATAATATTTATAAAAAAAAAAAGAAGGAAAATGAGAAAAGTTGTTTAAAAAGTACTTTTTTATGCTAGGTTACGTTGAACTTCAGATCATATGGTTTTTTTTTCTATTTATTTTTGTTGAAGTAAACTTTTGAATTACCGCATCTACCATGCAACAATAAAGTGGAAAAATTCAAGGCCGTAGTTAAGAAAATATTTCCGGGTGAATTTGATTTTTCAGTTCAGAATCATCATCAAAGATACACACTCTTTTCGCGGTATATGATGAAGAAGGTCTCCAATTAATTTGCTGAAAAGTTAATACAATCCACGCAAAAGTTTTTTTATTTGCAGCAACTGTTTTACATTTGACGCAAATTGTAATTCTTTTTGGGCAAACATAATGAATAACAACCCATTCTTTTGGAGCTCATTTTTATAAGTTAGTTGCGGCAAACGAAAATACTCACCACATCGAAACACCTTTTCATTTACTAGAAAATTCTATTGTTTGCAGCAAACGAATGAATTATTTGCGAAGAACCTCTCTAGAAAGTAATTTGTTGCAAAGAACTTCACTTGTTTTGCAAATATACAATTCATTTACAGCAAATGACTGCAGGAGACAAATTTTCTTATTTATTGACTCTAATTTGTGATGTTCATATGCATTCTAGGCTACACAAAAGTAATCTAGTTCATGGCGCAATAGCAAGAGTCTTTGTTCAAAATGAAGGGGTCACAGGTTCAATCACCAATGTTACGTTGAACTTTTTTTTTTGTTAAATTTGTTAATCATAAACTAAATAATTATTTGGTAAAAAAACCTACAATTAGTTTTTTTTTGTTTATTCGTTCGCATAAATTGTTTCACCGAAACGAATTTAAAAGTTTGCTGCAAACAAAGTTGAAGTCGAAAAATAAATATCCAAAAAACGAAAAGTTGTTTGACGCAAATGATTCGTTCTCTTATCTTATTTAGGTTCATTTCTATACGCAACATATAAATTATAAAGTTTGTAGTAGAATGACAAGATACTCGCTTCGTATGCGAGTGATCCCTGGCCGGTTACACTGAACTTTTATTCTCTAATCAATTTTAGAAAGTGTTTGACCAAAATGAATTTACAAATTTGCTGCAAACGAAGAATACAGAAGTGCAATTGCAATACTGGCTTTAATAAACCATTACTTCTTCATATTCCATGCTTAAAGGTACAAGGAAAAGGAATAAGCTTGGTTTTATGAAGATCATAATACAGGATGTAATATTGCATATGATGCTGAAGATGCTGAATATGAAATCCCGCTGAAATTAGTCATTCAGCAATTCAATAACCTAAAGGAAACACTTAATACCAACTTTTGAGAACTTTTTTATTTAATTTTAAAAACGATGTTCATATAATTTTGTAGTACAAAACTATAGACTTTTTTTTGAATTTTTTCTTACAGCTGAGGGGAATATACATAAAAAGAAGTCTGGGGCATAATGTGTTTCATTTTCTGATTACTTCTATATATTTGTCTTTAATTTCAAAGACCATTTGTTCTTTTACTCCACGTGAACAAGTTGACATGATATACAACACATGGAGATGCTTCAAAAATTTGATCCGGACCTGAGTATGCATCAAAATCAAATACCCAAAAATATAGCGTCTGTGAGCACTTAAAACTCACAAAATGGCTTTAATCAACGGGTATGGCAGTTGCAGTGACATCTCGCTGAATGTGAAAATACAAATTAAAGGTGAAACGAATTATTGTCTAGGTATTTTGAAATAATTGAAATATATACCTCTCATTGAGTAACGCCAACGCTAATGCCAATGCCAACGCTAACCCCATTATAACAATTTCTGCCACAGCATTATACCTACTGTTTTGATCATTTATTCATAAATGCTGATTTGATATTTGGTAGATAAAACGAAAATAACTCCTAACTACACTCACTTTACACAGTCAGCATCACTCATGTTATTTTTATAGAAAATATTTATTATTGTTTCTATTGGCGAATACTTGGAATAAAAAATTGATGACTGCTATATTTATTTTGCATAAAAAAATAATCCAATAACCATCACAATATAAATACAGAATTTTACTAAATGTTGTTGATATCAATGCCCACCTACACAATATTTGAAAGAAATATGCATTATATTGCCTAAATTTATTTGAATAGTTTATTTTTTCTTTTAAAAATATTTTTTTTTTAAATTGCTTCTTTGCAGTATAATTTACAGAAATATTGTGAATTATTTTTACTTCAAATAAAAATTCAACAACACAATGTACATTACAGTAGAGTGTATTTAGACTTTTTATTAAAATCAATGCAAGCAACTCATGGTTTCTGCTCATAAAGTTCGGTCGAATTATCAAAAATTACTTTATTAAATTGTTACATTTCCAATTTTTCAAAATAATATTTTTTAAATTTTCAAAAACCATAAACCATAAGCTCGCAATTTTTGAAAATTACTTTTTTAATTTATAAAAATAAAATTTATATTTGAAAAATAACAATTTAAATTTTAAAAGTTAGGTAATTAGTATAAATTTGATTTTTAAAAATAAAATAAAAATTGTTTTCAAAAAATTTGCAATGGTAAATTGCTTTTGTGAAAACTGACAAAACAAATATATTATTTGATGCAGTATAAATTCTCAAAATTTGTTGTGGACCTATTGACCCACTTTCTTTTAAATATTAGGGACTTATAGCTAAATTTTTTGTGGTGTGGATGGGTCAAGAAACCTGCGAGGAATTTAAATTTCCAATCAGAGTGCGCTTTTTTGTGCGTATAGAGCATATTTGCATACAAAAGTCAAAGGGTCAAAGTCCAATTCTATTTGCCTAATTTGTTGATGATATTTGCTATATTCTTCCAGAGGGAATACTTTTGCTGATACTCAAGTGAAGGTCTTGCTCTATGCAGACGACTTAGTATTAGTGGCTGATAATTCTTTCACCTTCCAGTTACAGATCAACAGACTGGATACATTTTGCGAAAAGTGGGGGTTAATCGTCAATACAAGCAAAACTAAGGTGATGATTTTTGAAGCACGTCAAAGAAGAAGACAACCCGGAACACCACCTTATATAAGTACTGCCAACACGCCTTAACTTATCGCAACAGTTTCGAAACTTAAAACATTACGCTCAACAAGTTACTGCAGTTAAAAGTACCCTAATTTTTATTTTGTGCTTCAAATCACTTCAAAATTGAAAACTTGTAACATATTTTTTTGTTTCAAATCATTTAAAATATTGATATCTTTTTTGTGTTCCAAATCATATTAAAATTGATACATTTTGTACATAAATTTGTGTTTCAAATCGTACTAAAATTGTTATATCGTTATCGATAATTTAAAGAATTCAATATATTTTTAACATTATTTTCTTTTTTAAACTTTTATTCGACACTTAAAAAATACAAAATTTAATAATACATTCAAAAGAATTTCCTTAAAAATTTATATACACTCAGTCACGAAAGTTAGTATACACTAGACTTATAACAACGCAAGATTACTTATGTGATATATTGAAATTGGGAAAATTAATTTATTAAAATGCTAAAGTTTATTTTAAGAAAAGAGCCATGACCTTTTTGAGTTTTATTTTTTCCATAATCTAGATTACTATTGGGCCCAGTGTATACTAACTTCTGTGACTGAGTGTAGGTACCCTTTAGTTTCTCATTCTTTTCTTGTCTTCCTTTCCCTCTTTGAATTCTATTTTTTTATCACAAAAACAGTGTAACAGTGGGGAAGTTCAAGATTCTATGTCTTAAAAACTTTGCATGATAGAGCAATTCTGAAACTAGATTCAAGTTGAGACTCAAAATCTTTTGCGAAAGTTTAATTTGGCTTCTGTGATCACTCTTCGCTGTCTGATATTATTGTCATTTACGGAAAAATTGATCTTAAAAATGAGTTTTTGTTTTTCAATTATTGTCATCTTACTTAGTCTTAAAAAGGAAGATTAAACCAAAGAATAGTCAATGTCAAAATTTTCAAAATTAAAAATAAATTACGTCAACTTATTTGATTGAAAATTAGGCTATTTTTTTTAAATAAATTCGTCAAAAACACAAAAATTACTATTTTGCTTAAAAAAAATTGTGTTATTGAAAAATATCTCAATGTACGTTAGAACCAAGTTTTATCAAAATCCAACTATTTATGAAATGAGATAAAAATAAAAACAAAAAATTAGTTTTTTGCATTATTTCAAAATACTTTTGAGGTTATATACAAAAATTATTCCAGCAAAAGTTGTAAATGTTTCAACCACCTACATATCTTGCGTAAAAGTTTTTTTTGCTACGAGGTCTACTTTAGTCAGAAATCTTAAGAAACATGATTTTCGACATCTACCCCACATTTTCACCCACCCACAACCTTTACCCCAATCTGTTGGTGGACAATTTTTGTTTCCCCTTTCATATATTATTTATCCAAAATTTTTCAAACGCCCTTATTCTGCTAATAATTTTTTCAACTTTTGTCCTCCGAAAACTGGATTGGATTTACATAAACATAATTTTTCGTTGAAAGTGTTTTATTCGATGTAAAAATATTTCACTCTACATTATTTCTGTAAGACAATTTTCTAACAACACAATATTTTCTTTCATTTATATAAATTTAGTTTTGAATTAAATAAGCTATTTATATAAATAAATGCAATTTTATGCATATTTTATGCAATTAATGTTGTGTAGGTATTTTAAACATAAACACAAACATTTAGCAAGATATTTTATTTATATAAAATAGTTAAAAACACAAACGGGTAGTATTTAATGTTATTATTAAAAATGAATTGTGTAGCCATCACTTTTACATATGTTTTTAGTATTTGCCAATAGAAAAATAATAAATATTTTTTCAAAAAATAACATGAGTGATGCTGACGGTGGTGTCAAATGAGTATAGTTAGCAGTTATTTCTGTTTTATCTACCAAATAACCAATCAGCGCATAAACACCAATACCTGCACATGAAATTGTTCGGATAAATAAACAAAACAGTATAAGGTAGTGGCAGAAATTGCTAAAAGCGTCGCCAAAGCGTTGGCGTTGGCATTGGCGTTAAGCAATGAAAGGCAAATATTTCAATCATTTCAAAATACCTAGACAATTCATTTCACCATTAATTTGTATTTTCACATTCAGCGAGATGTCAATGCAACTACCATACACGTTAGATAAAACCATTGTGTGAATTTTAAGTATTCACAGAAGCCTATACTCAGGGCCGCATTCAATTTTTGAAGCATCTACATTATTTGTTGTTTTTTGTTTTTTTTTTTTAATTCATATTTTATTCGACTCAATCTTAAAACTATCTTAAAGCAAGACAAATAATTCAGAAAACTTAGTCTACTAACTTGCTGGCCCCATACGGGAGCTCTAAATCAATTCAATATCTTACTGCCTTTCGTTCATGAATCTATTTTAATACTAAATATTTCTTGGTTTTATTATTTACCAAGAAATGATTTTAAAAAAAAACTTAATTTGTTGTATATTGTGGCATCTTGTCAACGAATAGTAAAAGAATATTTTTGTGGTCTTCAACAGTTTTGTTATATATAGAAGCAATCAGGAAATAGAATAAACATCTAGCCTCAGATTTCTTTGTTGGGATATCCCCCGAAAGCAGAAACATTATTGAGCTTTAAGAATCAGGCGCCTGAATGGACCCCTAGCTGGAAACAATATGACAGCTGGTCCTGCTTGGCCAATTCGCATCAGCTTTGTTAATATTGCTGTTGAAGTCTTGTTGTCAATTGAAAAACGGATACCGTCTGTCGTACATTTATTGAATCAAGGAAAAAAAAATAAAATTTAGCAATTATTATGCATTTGCTCTCATTCGGGAGATAACGTTTGCCCCCTTAGCTAAAGATAGATATGTATTTGAATAGATAAAATTACTATACAGGGTGATTCAGGAATAATGTGCCTAAAAGCTAGAGCTTGTAGGTTAGGTCGAGATAAAAAAAAATCCTATCGGAGGGGGGATCCATTACCCCCCGTTTAGCAGGGAGGGGCAATTTTCTAAAAAAATTATTTAATTTGGAAGAATAAATGGTTACAAAATACAAAATATTGCCAGCAGAATTTTGTCGTTCAATGCTGCTTAGAGACGAAATGGAAGGAAATTATTTCCGAAGGATATTCTGGACGGATAAAGCCCAGTTTAGCAGTGATGGGATTACAAACTTCCACAACTTGCATTATTGGAGCAGCACCAATCTATGGTTTTGTCTCAACACCGTTTTAGCTGTAATGTTTGGCTTGGTATTATGGTAATTGGACCCAGGTTCTTAAATTCCAGTATAATTCCAGAGAAAAATATCTACAGTTCCTACGAGATCTTTTACCGGATTTGTTTGACAACGTTCCATTGGCCATAGCAGATGATTTGATCTACCAACAAGATGGTGCACCAGCACACTATAGCTTACCGGTAAGAAAGTGGCTGGATGATCAATTTACTGACCGTTGGATAGGAAGGAAAGGATCCACGGAATGGCTAAATAGATCACCAGATTTAACTCCCTCAGATTTGTATGCATGGGGATTCATGAAGAATTACGTTTACGAAGTGGAAATAGATTCTCTGGAGCAACTGAAACAATGGATTGAACTCGCTGGAGTCAAATTGCAGGAAAATTTGTCAACCATAAACTTATGTGGCGCCATGAGAAGGAGATATAACCTTTGCCTTTTAAAGAATAGGGATCATATGGAATATTTTTTATAATTACTTTCAATAAAAAAATGTTAAATTGTTTTTACTTTTAAGGACTTTTTAAATAAAATTATTTGTTTTCTTATTTTTAAAGGTTTCAAGGTAAAATTTTTTTCTAATTACCATTTGTATTTTCTTCCGGGTTTTATATCATTTATTTGCTTTTTGGTTGTACATTTATGTTTGTTGTTATTTTTGAAATGCCCTATCAGGTAGAAACTATCGGCAGCGAGCGACCCCAAGGGGTCGTAATAAGAAAAAAATTACAGGTCAGTTGTCTTTCAGACTTTGTCAATGAAAAAAGGACTAATCCATGTTAATCTAATACCATGTAACTTTATTGTACCCTAATAAACTTCCGGGTATAAACAAAATAATTAAAAAAGGTTAATGTTTTATAAATCGATTTACCTACAAGTCCTTTCACGTAAAAAACAAAAAAAAAAGGTTTTTCTAAGAAAAAAGTAGTGTTGGGTTTATTTTTATTTCTCAAAAACAACATGATATTTTTGCATCTGGTTTTCCTTTTTTTTTAACAAAAATGAGCATCGAATTTAAAAAAAAACTAAATTAGTACTTAAATATATAAAATTTTGAGATAAATTAGTTAAAAAAATTTTTTTTAATTTTTTTTTCAAAAATGTTGACTTTGAAAATTAATTTTTCAAAAACTATTTCAAAAAACAGTTATTTTTCAAAAATCATATAAAAGAAGATGTTTTTGGCTTTACTAAAAGGTATAGCACGTCATTGTATGCTGAACCGTTGATTTTAAAAATTTTTGTTTCCAAATTAGGTACATTTTTTAGAAAATTGTCCCTCCCGGCTAAACAGGGGGAATAGACCCCCCCCCTTCTATACGATTTTTTTCTTATCTCAACCTAACCTACACGCTCTAGCTTTTTGGCACACTATTACTGAATCACTCTGTATGTTACTCGTGTTTCAAAAGGTTTTTGAATTCGGGTTTGTATATGATACCAAGCCATTTTTAGCTTTTCAATTAAAATCAAAAGTTGGTAACCCTATTAATTCAAATGGGTTTCAATCAGACCCAACCGCGCTCCCACCACTTGTTAAGGGCTAAAAAAAATATCCTTTTCGTAGAGACTCACAACAAATAAATGCTGTTATGTATGGTATGAAATACCTTCGAAAAAAGGCCAGTAGAAAAGGAAAAACAATGATGCTGATCGTTCAGGAGGAGAAGGTTCTCACATCAATTTTTGTATATACATAAATAATTTTTCCTATCTTATGTATATTCTGAGATTCAATTTTTCTTAAAGGATAATTTTTATGTCTGAGTACGGGCAAGGACAAAGAAACGATCTTCAGTCACAGTTGGTGTAAGCTATGTTTGAGACACAATGACGAGAATCATCTTTCAGAAAATGCATTTCTAACTGAAAATGTTTTGGGATTTTAAACAAAAATTCAACAATACATTTATTGTTATCACACCTTACTAAAGCAGGATCTTTTTCTAGAATCAATTTTTCTCATTTCGTGCAAAAATAGATTATTTTTTAAGATTGCAAGAAGTAATGCGAATCGACAAAGAAGACCGATCTTTCACTTCATAATCAAATTAGTCAGTAAAATTTTTAACAACTTTTCTCGGAATGAATTCTCTCTGTTTCAAGAGAAGTTTCTTTATAAACATTATCATTCGTGAATGCTTTTGCAATCGTTTTGACTTATATACGTTCACTGCTGTCAATTTCAACCCTTTGGAAGACTTACAAGAGCTAAATGGGTTTGAGTACCACTTCAGTTTTTATTTTTAGTTTGTTATCAAATTTGATGCTTTCCTGCAACAAACAACAGCTTACTGTTACAGGAAAGCATCGCTATACCGTTATTTTTATTTCTGAACTTTGAAATTCTTCTACTATTTCTATATTCCAGCGTTAAGACTCATCAGGAATGTGAAATGCCAAATTTACTGCTCATAGTCAAATACAAAATACGGATCCTCTTATAGAAATATAAAAGAAATATCCGGATAGGTATCTAACTATCTCTCTCTTCCACATGATTAATCCTTGCCAAAATCTCCATTTTGCAAAAAAATCCTTAACAACCTTCATATACATTATGCAGATTTAGTAATCAATCGAAAGCAGAACCATGAGTTGAACATTTATTTTTTTTGTCATCTCGTAACCTCGACCGACATTTTATTCGTTTTTCTTTATCGTTTTTTTGGGACAAGTAACAAAAAAAAAAAGTGTAACCTTACAAAATCTAAAGCATTCACCCACGTAATCGCCCCCAATCACTTTTATCGAAAGCAAATACTGGCTCAGGTTACGATATAATGACATTATAGAGGCGTCGCGGTCGTCGGCGTTGTCATCGTCGCTTTCACATTGACGCGTCGGCAAATAAGATTTTTCATCCTTCAATTGGATATTTACCGTGGCACCCAATGCAGTTTGTGTAAGACCATCCATTTCTACCATTTTATATCTTTTTATTCCCCTGCCTCCCCGCATTAGCACACAGAGGTGAGGTGGTTTTTTTCTATGGGTGGTACAAGGACCCTCCTCGCGCAGTTCCACTAAATCAACAAAACCTTTTTATTTGCATTGCGAAATCGTTCTAACCGCAGGTATGCAACGACGAGCACAGACGGACTAATGTCATCGACAAGGATATTGCTGATAATGATGGCAGAGGCATGTTCAGTGTTTGCGGTTATCGCACCAACCGCACACACACCCACTCAATGGCTAAAAGGATACGTTTTATTTGGCTTTGACTTGGCTCATATGCCGTGCCGTGCCCCCTTTCATCGCATCGTTCCGTTTGACACTATTCGCAATTCAGCCAACTTGCCCACGTTCGGGTGTCAGTGTGTGGTGGTGGCGCAGAGTTATCTATAATGTGTAATTCCGATTTTGATTTGCAGCAGCAGGTGTATGCTGCGGATGCAAACGACACGTGTGCGCTGGCACTCTGTGTGCATCCAACGAAAAACTCTTGTTATGCAATTGTCATCGAAGCAATTTGTTAATAGAACTCAACTCAATGGTAAAGGCATAAGGGGTGAATGTTCTGGAGTGGCAGCAAGAGTGCGGGGCTGTGGTGGTTGAAAAAAAAAAATTGATTGGTGTCATGGTTCATGGAAGGGAAATAATAGAAAACGTTTCTCCTTCGATTGCTTTTTGTTAATTTTCGATTATTTTGCAGCGAATGCTGCGAATTCACAATTTTCGCGTACGACATATGCACTCCGAGGCAATTTAACGTGACATTTTGTATGGAGAGGTTCGGGGAATGCTTTTGTCCTGTTGTTGCTGCATCCTGCTGCTGGTATAGGTATATTGCTTATATTTCTGCAGATGAAGTTTAATCGATTTCATAGAAAATGTGATTTGTAAATTGATGGAAAGCTCATTGTTTTATTTAATTTTTTACTCCTTCTCGCAAATGTATGATGTTCATTAGTGTTTTGAACAAAAAATGCTACTGCTTCTGGCTGGTAGCATTAACAGTTAACTGAAATTCCAAGATTTTGTATTTATTTTTCAATTATATCCACCTATTCCTGCTATGAGTTTTGAGTATGTAGAGAAGGAAAAAAACTCTGCTTATGTCATTTTATTATTAAATATTTTTGTTTGGCAATCTTATATCAAGGTCCAACTGAATTTGACATCAGGTACATACAGACATACTATAAAAATAAAATATAGCTTATTAAATGGAGCTGAAATATTGGACAAACTCTGGGTTTATTTAATTAAACGTTGACTTTATATGAAAATGCAATTTGAAAAGCAACAAATATTTAGAGAATATATTTTGCTTTTGGATTCAAGTTAAATTTTTGCTTCTTAGTTTAGAAATGTTTTGTGAAATGAAAGTTCTTTTGGCAACTGCTGCAATGGAATATAAAAATTAGTTATTGATTGTAACCGTTGACAACTGCAAAAGACTTAATCCCAAACTTATCTTAACTTATGTCCATACAATGCACAGCTGGTTCGTACGTACATGTTCTTGGGGTCAAAGTAGGTTCAAAGCAACTTACATAATTTATAAAGTTTTTTTTTTTAATTAAACTTATACGTATAATATACTCGTAAATACTAAATTGACTTAAAGAACTTTTTAAATGGTTTTGAGCTCCAAATAAGTATGACCATGATAAATTTTTAGAAAAAAAAATTGAAAAATGTTAGAGCTGTTAAAAAAAATTGAATACAATAGGTACATGTTCTTGTATATAAAATTTGGGGGATTTAATCGCATGATTCAATACTTGAACATATTTGTTTTGGAGATTTTGGCATGGAGACTTTTAACATGGAGATTTTCTCTTTAAAGATTTTGAGATTTTTCAGTTTGGGGATTTTGGGTTTGGGGATCTTTGAAAGTTTCAAAAAGGGGGTTCCATAGCTCATAAAAATCTATAATTTCATTTGTAGTTGCAGGATTTTTCTAATTATGGTGAATTCTGTTAGACAAAATGCTTGACAAAATGTTAAACAAAATGCTTTGCATAAAAATATTGGACAATTATTTTATCAAACAATGCCACAGAGGTCATTTAGTGAATGTATGCTTTTAATGAATGCGCTAAAATTACTGAATTGAATGAAAAATTTGATATATCTACTATATAAAATTCACGTGTCACAGTGTTTGTCACCAAACTCCTCCGAAACGGCTGAACCGATTTTAATGAAATTTTGCATATACATTCGGTAGGTCTGAGAATCGGTCACTATCTATTTTTTTTACTCCTAAGTGCTATTGTTTAATAAATATTCTTAATTTAATAATTTTTGGCCTCGTCGATAACTGCACAAGTAATAATTGCTCCTCACCAGCTGATACCAGTCTACCCCGCCAGGTGTCGCTTCTAGGAGTCTTCCAGTAAACAACACAGAGTATGGATGATACCACTTATGTATACTAGCCCGGTTACTATACATCAGTGGGTGAGACCGAAGACGGCTATTATTGTTTGTGCATCGATCGTAGTAGTGACGTATTTATAAATAATTTATATGACAAAACAAAGATTGTCGGGTCAGCTAGTTGTTAATATATTTTTAGCTGAGTTTTAGGATGTATCTGTTCTCTTAAGCAATGCGTAACAAATTTTATTGTTTAAATAAAAAAAAAAAAAAACAAAGACTGTAAATGATATGTATATGACAGAAAAACCATCTAACAAAATGATTTTTTAATGCTAATTTGACAAATTGTACTATTCATAACACCTGACTCGTATGTCAACTTAAATAATTTTAAATTTCTATAGAAGTAGACCAATAAATATTACCAAAAATAGTATCAGCTCGATTTCTCATATTAATCTGTAAAAAAATTAAAAATTATACTTTTCAGGTGAACAAAATAGCTTTTATTTTTAGTAAAACTTAACCGATTTTTATAGTTGAGGTATCAATGAAAAAGTTCAAATCTGAGTAAAAATAAACTTTATACAAATATTGGAGAATTTATATTAACAAAATTGCTACAGAGGTCTTTTAGTAAAAATATTTTTTTTAGTGCATGCATGAAAACCACAAAATTTATTTAAATGAAATGCACGACTGGGTCTCACGTACTTGCTCTTATAGATTAAGTAACTACATTTGCTAAGCCTTTTTAATTAAAAATTTGTAAATGCACACGGTTAAAAATTTTGTCTTACTTTTTAATACAGACTTTATATTACAGCCATATGCAGTACATTGAATATTACTTTTTAATATTCCGCAAATATTAGAATTTTTATTAAAACTATTTTGTATTACATTTTAATAATTTTGTATTAAAATTGATATTCTCTTTACGAAAAATACTAGAATGTAATCCAAAGGTTTTAAAATGTAATCCAAAAGCTTAAAATTTAATACTCTTATATAACATTATACTTTTTTAATACTAAAAGTATGCAATTTTAATTATAATGGGTTAAAAACTTTGCCCTACTTTTTAATACAGCCTTTGTATTACAGCCGTATGCAATACAGTAAATATTAATTTTTAACATTTTGTAAATATTAGATTTTGTTTAAACTACTTTGTATTACATTCTAATAGTTTTGTATCAAAATTGATATTTTCAATATGAAAAAGAATGTAATCCAAAGTATTAAAATGTAATCACATGGATTTAAATGTAATACTTTAATATTAAATTTTAATGTAAGGCAATTAAATTTTAATTAAACTGTATTAAAAGAGCAAGTCAGACGTAGACGATAACAGAAGCCATTTTTAAAATTGTCTCATTTATGGTTTCATTTCAATTCAATATGCAATTCATTTTTGAAGGGGTTGGCATCAAATGGGCTAATATGTAATTTAAATTTTACTCAAGGAAACATAGGAAATTTATGGTGCCATGAAATAACGCCGAATTTAAAAATTTGGCCTTATTGCGCTTTAAGAAAGAGAAATAATGCCAAATTTCCTCACACGGCCTTATTGTTCTTTGTCAAAGTGAAATAACGCCGATTCGGCGTTATTACTCTTTTTCAGTTTTATTTTTGCAGTTGCTTAGGAGTCTTTCATATGTGCAGGGAGAGAAAGCTCATGAAAGCTCTCAATAAGACGGGACATAAGTTCATTATTTTGGCTTCATTGTTATAAACGAAAAAAAAATTACAAATAGGAAAGTTGATCATAGAAAGTAGCCAGGGCCCTTACCCATGAGCGTATTAACAGTGAAGTATGCAACCCCCCTGCTAGGGGTCACTTTAGGATTTTGGGAAGGTGCGAGTTTGGGGGTATGCTAAGTTTCTTTCATATTTAAAGAATTTTTACTTACGATATGGGTACCATATATCAAGTTATGCATTCGTACAAAAAAAAAAGTTGAGATAATAATCAAACATGACATTACGATGATAGAGAATGAGAAAAAGTAGGTCAGACAATTCTGTCTGTCTGTCTGTCTGTCTGTCTGTCTGTCTGCCTGTCTGTCTGTCTGTCTGTATGTATTAGAGACCACAGCCTAAACGGATGGGTCGATTTACTTTAAACTTAGTATGTGGAGAATGTTTTGGAGAATATCCCCAGACGTTTTTTTAAATTTTTTTTGGACCCCAAATAACGGTACCTGTCATATACCGGTTTTAGAAAAAACTCATTTTTCTCAAAAATGGTGGATTTTGATTAAAAAACTAATGGTCATTTCGTTGGTTAAGGTCTATTTTTAAATGAGAACCGTTTTTTTTCAAAAACCGTTATTAACGGTACCTGCCATAGAACCGTTTTTTTTAATTCTGATTATCTCCTTCATGACTCAATCAATTTCAGCCATATTTTTTACATGGATGCTTTCAAGTTGCCGTAATAATATTTAGTAAAAAAAGAATCGAAAATTATTTTTTTTGAATTTTTAAAAAAAAGTTTGAAATTTTTTTTTGAAAAATCATTTTTTCGAAAACTATTCAATATTTTTTTTCCAAATTTTAGTTCTTTGATGTTGATAAATAAGTCCTTGCAAAATTTTGTATGGAAAAAATAGTTTTTTTAAGAAACGGCTCTAACGATTTTCAAAATTTTTTTCTAAAAATGTATCATTATAGAAGAAATCAAACTGCATACTTTGTTTTTAGGTTAAATTGATTAAGAAGCTGTTTTAGTCATTTGAAAATTGAATTTTATGCTTTTTTTAATTTTTTTTTCTAAAACTGCATTTATAAATTTTTATTTAAAAAGGCTTAACATAAATAGTAACTTTATCTACAAGAGCAAGTACGTGCGACCCAGTCGTGCATTTTAGTTTTTAAGGGGACGGTTATTCGGCCTTAATTTTCAAATAAAATTTGGCGATATTTCACTTTGACAAAGAGCAATAAGGATGAATGCGGAAATTCGGCATAATTTTAATCCACGTTATTTTACGGCACCGAAATTTATTAGTATGGAGAAGGTAAAAAAAAATTAATTCGTGAATTTTTTTTTTTAAGGTAGGTAGGTATTATCCATACTCATCAAAAAAATTCACGAATTAATTTTTGTCATCCTATATAGGTGGTCCAAAGTTTTTTTTCTGCATTACAAATCTTTGCCTGCACTAATAAAATTCAATTTCAAAAATGTTTGAATCGAATCAGTTAAGATTAGGGGTTTTAAAAGTTTTTCAATCACGAAATCTAAAAGCATTTAGAAAAAAAAAAAAATATCCAATCAAAATAATTCACTGAATAAATAGGTGCACCTGTATTTCTGTTTATCCCATCACTTTACGCCTACACAAAAAAAAAAAAATAAAAAACAATCATCAGTATAAAGGTCATTATTCTAGAATTTTCAATTTCAATATATTTTTATTTATTATTGCAATAAAATATCTTTGCCAGCTGAAACTGGCTGCGACACCAAATTGCCAAACTGTTTTTGTAGATATAGGCTCGGTCATAGTCGAGCTGCCTGCCGATATGCGACATCCTTGCGTGATTTAATATTAAGCCAGTTACCAAACAATAATTTTGCTGATTTCAATCAATGACCATAAAATTAAAATTAACATTATTTTTGGAAAATTATCAGACGGGAGCCGTCGGAGAGGCCCCGGGGAGTTGATTCAATAAATTCCCCGATCATTTAAACCAGGAAATGAGACCAAATCAGGTATAACGAGCAGCAAGCGGGTATATGTATTATGATTATGATGGAGCAAGGGGGGGGGGGAGGGAGCTGATGGTTAGATTATATCCGCCACACCGCACCGGTGCGGTATATGGTCGTCTTTGGCATGGGGATATGGCGCAAATGTCATTGAATAATAATTCGGTATCATAATCGGTTTTATTGCTGTCGTAATATTCGGAAATTACCCACCTATCGCAATAGATAGAATTTTCATTGCACAAACCACCAAGGGCACGGTGTAGTGCGGTGCGGTGCGGAGTGAAGCGCAGTAGAGGGCGGCGAGCGGCAGGTGAAGTTCATTTTTGTATAGGTATCTTATGCGTGATGGGATAGCATTTTTTTTTTATATAAAAAAAAAATTATAATATAACAACTGGGGGCTCGATGGTGCTTAAGGAGAGGATATGTAATTATGGGAATTGAAGAAGTGGTCGTGTATTTTGCTCACGATTTGCAATCACAGTTTTTATAGGTGAATGTGACATTTTTTTAACAACCTTATCATTTTAGAGATACCACAAACAGCACCTTAGACTTTCTGCCGAAGTCCCTAATTCAAATCTCAAAGTATCAGATGGGGACTATTGGTTTTAATGGCCTTTCTCCGAGGCATAGTAAATGTATGTTTGGAAATAAGGAATAGATGAATAGATGAGAATGATTTTACCACAACGATGATCCTTAAGGAATAATAAGACTAACTCAGTGTGAGAAGAAAGATAAATAAGGTGATTCCTGGTTTTAAACTTTACGGAAAGCTTAAAAAAAAGGGATCAACATTAAAATTCATTGTTGAATTTTTTATCTTATAATTTGGACAACAACTTGATGGAGTTGCAGTGAAACTTTGTTCAATTCGGCAGTAATATAACATCTTTAGGATTTTAAAATTTTCGAAATTTGTGATGAAAAAAAAAAAAAACAAAAGAACCAAATAAGCAACACCATTTCGTTATGGGTTATATCCACAATTTTAAGGATATTTAAACACATGTTTGTTTCACCAAATTCTAAAAGCTTATTTACAGTCTTTAGAATTATATCAACCACACTGCGACTCAGAAGTAAAAAACTTAAAGTTTTAGGAAATACATGCTCCGAAGAGGGTTGTTTGCTATGTTAGTCAAAAAAAAAATAACGGTGTGTGTGCTCATTACTCTTGTAGGCGTGCCAGAAGTTTTACTTCCTTATCACATTATCATTAGGGTGGAGCGTTAAATTATTTTTTCAATTTTTGTATTTGAATAGTTTTAAAAATATGCCTTATTATGTTATCTAGAATTTCTTAATTTTAAGAATTTAGAAAAATATTCATCATTTCGATTAATTTCTATCTACCGAAATTGATTTTATAGTTCAGGCCCTTATACTTTTCGAGATGCACAAAAACTTTTTTTCAACATTACGCCATTTTAACTCAATAAATCGAAACCTTTATATGGAAGGTATTCCTTCTAATCGAGATATTCAAAAAAACAAAAAAAAAACAACCTCGGAAGCTACAAAAAAGTTATCTGTACCAAATTTCATTCAAATCCGTCAACCCGTTTGGGCTGTGGCTCTCTGTACAGATGAACACACAGACGAACAGACGAACTGACGCAGAGACCGGCGGACAGCATGACAAAAACCACTTTTTTGGACTTCTCCATCATCGTAATGTTGGTTTTGATTAACACCTCGATTTTTTTTTTTACACGAAACCAATACTTGCAAGTAAAAAACAGTAATAATGGGTTGAAAAAGTCTATGTGTTATTGCTGGTTGAATATTTTTTTAAACGCCGCCGCCATTAAAGATTAATAACTTGGGTTACCAATCAACAGTTGGAAATAACTTGTATGTGAATCCAAGTTATTCTTTAACGTGAAAATACACACATCGAAACAACTTTGAATTTTGAATTTAATATCAGACATCTACATGTTATGATGCGTTTTTTTATTTCCATTGTAAAAAATCGCCAGAATATTTACAATTAATGAAAGTGAAAAAAACCGTTTTTACCCCTAACTCCATATTTTGGGGGTGCTACGGAGCTTGTAATCAGTCCAACAAGCTCTACATAAAAATAAAAGAGTTGTCATATTGGCTATTTTGGAAGTCAATACGACTATTAAATAGTCAATTTTCAGCCAACAAGCACGATAGTCATCCGAAAAGACTACCAAAAGTTGTCATATTGACTACCGCGAAAGTCAATATGAAAATTTTATTTTTAAAAACCGAAATTAAAAATTGACTACCGGATAGTCAATATAGAACAATTTTCAATAGTCAGTTTCGGTAGTCAATATGAAAACTGCAGTTGTTAATTTTAAGATTGATTACCAAGTTGACCTTCAAAAAAGTTTTTATATCGATTATCTAAATTATTAATTTCAGTTTTTATTTTGGTTTTCATATTTGTTATAAAGCTGTCTATTGACTACCGAATGCGCCCATTGACTATTTTGCTAGACAAAATAACATTTTCGCTGTTTTTCAAGTTCACTACCGACGATTGCCATATTGACTACGGATGTTTTTTTTCTCGGTACGTGATAGATTAAATTTTTTAGATTAACATTTTTATTTCTTAAAATCCAAATAGATTAGTTTAAGAGAAAAAGAAATAAGTGACAAATATATTTTTTATAAAAAATAGAATTTTTGCCACTCTTAGCAAATTAATGTACCATAAATAATTTAAATGGGTAGGGTGACCCTTTAAACAAGAATTATTAAAAAAGAATAAGAAAAGTTATTAATAAAAGAGAAAAAAACTACTACATAATAAATTTACATTTTTGCGCCTACAAACAATTTAATTGAACTGAAAGTTAAACATTTCAAGAAAACATCAGGTAGAACCATACACAAAAAAATCGATACTCTCGTTATCAAGACTAAGGAGGCAGTATTTTACTTGTTACAAAAATAGCAAATGAAAAGTCAGAATTCTGATTGATGGAGGAAGTTTATTGAATAAACGACAAGATTTCGAAATGCGGTTGTTCGAAATACCGGTATATACACTCGGTTCAAAAAATTTCCACGTATACTGTAATTGTCAATTATTCTGAAATTAAGATTACAAATGCCGTACTGAAAGAATTTTCAAATCCCTAAATAGTGGAAAACTAGGATACCTATAAGCGAGATTTGCCACACATTTTCTTCAGAACTCTTTTTTGTAGAACTAAAAGAAGCTGTGTTTCGTTATAATTATGTACCAGAAATTCCATACTGCAACTTCGAATGAAAAATTCCGTAATATATTTTTAACAGTAGTTGAGAAGAGCAAACTTTTCGCAAGAAAAAGAAACTTCTAAGAGTACACCGGAAATACTGTCTAAGATTTTCTGTATTTCTGTTAAAACTCATTCTAGAGTCAATTATTAATCCCAAATACTTGAATTCATTTAAAATTTCTATTTTAAAACATTTATCACTGCAGCTCGTTGAATCAGTGAAAGAGATAACCAAAGAATTACAGGTGCAGTTAAAAAGCTTAAATTTTGAACACTCAATAGCATTAGAAAACAAATCAACATCAATATTTTGTTGCATAGACAAATTAAAAAACATTACTTTAGTTTTAGAACTCATAATCAATTTGTGCTCTGCTAACCAGACATTTAACAAGTTGAGATCCCAATTTATATAAGATATGAGATTAAGACAACTATCTGTACCATAAGTGAAGCCAATATCATCTGGAAAAGCCGTCACTAAACCATTAAATGGCAAACTAAACAAAGAATTAACAAAACGCCCGCGTTTGTTTACCCTGTCTTTGACACACAGTATAATCAATCATCAAAGAAATTAAGCAAAATTTCTGGTATGTAATAATTATATTATTTTGGTAAGCAAACTATTGTGTTAGAAATATTCATGTTTTTCTCCAACCAATTTAAAATATTATTCGTTCTTCTTGCCAACTTAATTCGATTAAATTCTTTTGTTTAATTTTCATTTATTATAAATTGATACAAATTAATTTATCAATACTTTTCTGCATTATTATTCTAAATCTCTTTAGACTATGAATGATAACTTTGAAATTCTAATTAAAAAAAAAGAAAATAATTTAATCGTCAGCAAATTAAAAATAATCACCTTTTATAAATAAACACAAATCAATAATAATTATGAGCTTTTGCTCACATGCAACAATAAAATTTACAAATGCATTAAGTTTTATTTTTTTTTTTTACAAAAGAACTTTCACAAATGAGTGCACTTGTGGATTTTTGTTAGTTTGTTTATTTCAAATTGAATAGAAATTGTTGTGCACTTTGTGACTTCCATGGAATTGCATTTAGATTTTAGTGTGTTTTTTTTTTTTTTTTTTAATTTAATCTTATGGTGAATCAATTTAATTGAGAAAAATTGTCAACTAAAAGCGATCACACACACATCAAGGATATCAAGCAAATCACAATACCACTGTCGCTTTGCTCAATGGCTTACCACAGAACTATCCGACCATTTGATCTAAAATTGACAATTGTGCTCATTCGCGCCCTCATTTCACTGAATGCAATGGATTTGCCACCCATGCCACCGCTGCGCTCGCTCGCTCCTAGCCATTGCATACATCGCCACATTTTGAACTCAGCCCCCTTCTCCATTTATAATCCTGTTTGGTGCACGCTAGTGAAATTACAATTTAATCCTTCTGGTATCCCATTCGAGCTGACAATAGCAGGTATAGTTTATTGTTGGTGCTGGTGTCACGGGTATGAGTGCATCATGCAATCGAGATGTGGTAGTGTAAAGTACGGAAGGACAGACGACGCGATGCGACGCGACGCGACGTGACGCAACGAAGGAGCATTTTCAATTGTTGCGATTGCGATGCTTTGTAGCACCGCAGACATTGCGTTAGCGTGTTTGCATATACATAATAATGGAACTACAGTAAGCAACTGTTACTCGTCAATTCACATCACTGGCATTGTCATTGGATCCCGAACGCTTCTAAGTCCTGAATAGAGACAAAGACGGGGGGGCAGGAGGAGGATTGAGGGTGGTGATAGTGCCAATGGCAGTATAGGGTAAATATAGCGTTGGATGTCATGTACTTGTACATGTGTGTATATTGTATATGGCTGACTGATGAAGAGGACGAGAAGTGAAATTGTCATTAATGCTGATTGCCTCTTGTCGCTGTGTCTGCTGTCAAAGTGAATGGTGCGCGCGCCTCTGTCTCCATTCTATAAGAGTTTTGTCCTGAGTCCTGCACTTATTTAATCAGAAATAGAGAAATGATTGCACAAAAGGATCATTTCCCTCATTTGGTGCATGTGTCGTCTCCCTGTAACTATCTCCTTCCCAATTGTTCCTACTGTTTATACGATATACCTACTCGTACATAGATTGTCACCTTCTCACCCAGCTTTTTGATTTTTTTTTTGTTTTGTTTTCTATTTTGTGTGTCCTTTTGTCTGGCTGTTGGACGTGGTACCGATGTCGTTTTTGTGTCATTTTTATATGAAAGCATTTAACAGTTAATGACAGTTCAAAGAGTCCTGTCACACTACTCCACAAGTTTTCCAACTTCTAAAATCCATCCCTTGTGAATAAAATGAAAGGGATGGGGCAGGGGGAGGGAAGGAAAGAGCTAGGTAGGCACTAACGTCTAGTGTCTAGTGTCTAGTTTTATTTTCCAGAAATGAGCCTGAATGAAATTTGGAAAAGGAATTGGGTGGTGATTTTCCACCTTCCACTCTGCACTACCATTGTAGCCATGCCGAGCCGCAGGGGCGAAAAGCACAGTTTGTTTAGATTATTATTGTTTAACTGTTGGAGCAGATAGTATTTTTGCCTTTTCTTTTACCAAAATGATTGGCAATGAGAGACTATTTTCTGTCATTTTTTTTTATGTTGTTGTTGATTCGTGAGCATAGGCACTCTATGGAGTATGGCATTATGGCGTCAAACACTCTTGTAGTCTCACAATTCACCCCTTTTTTTGTGGTTTTTATTTTATGCACACACATACTCTTACAAACAAAAACACACAGGAAGGGTACAAATCGATCGATTGACGTGCAATTTGCACATTTCCTCAATTTTTTTTTTATATTTTTTTCTTCTTGTTGATGTTTTGGTTTTATATGTGAACAAATATTTTTATTTGTAAAAAAAAAACATTCCTTTGTTCTCTGATTGTTGAAATGCTTTGACAGTTTTTTTTAGATAGCAATAATGATTTTCCGTTATGATGACAAATATGGTTTTGGTATTGTATTTTAAAATGACAGGTCAAATGTCGTGTTATAAAAAAATTGAGAACGTGTCGTTTGTAGGTAGATACTCGTATATAGTGACAGAGCATTTGAGGAAAATATCGGTCTCATTGATGTTAGATTTTTATGTGAAAAGTTTTTCGTTTTAATGTTTAAGATTTTGTTTTATTTTAATATCAAAGAGAATGCATATATAAATTATCTTGATTTAATTATTTAACATTTGAAAATCCTACCTACATTATTGGAAATTCATATGAACAAACCGTTTGATAAATTTTTTGAGAAATAAAATTCATAATTCACGTGAATAGCTAGAATGTTTCTATCAAATCATCTTAACATGTTCAAAATTAAAAATTAAGCATTCTTACCAAAATTGGGGCTTTAGTTTGATCTTCCGAAATTTGCTAATAGTTCGTTAGCGGTGGGTAAGATCAACCCTTGGTGTATAAAGAGTGATCATTTGTTGCATAAGTAGGTATACATATTGTTTTGGTTTTCAATTCAATATTTTGAATTGAAGTTTCATAAAAGTACTGTTCACCTAATAATAATAAAAGCTCAATTTATCAATTTGTATCGACAGATGAACCGTAACACTTTACTTCTATTTAATTTGCATTAGGACTGCTTATTAGGAAATCTGATCACCGAACCACAAAGCATACTGGAGCGATGGGAAGTGTACTTTAATGAATTGCTAAATGGTCAGCTCACAGCAGAAGTGGAGGCTCCAGTACTTCAAGATGAATACCCTATGCTACCGCTACCAAGCATAGAAGAGGTTGAGAAGGCTATAGGACGACTCAAGAAAAACAAAGCCCCGGGAGCCGATGGCATAGCAGCCGAATTATTCCACCACGGCGGCGGGCCAGCCTTACGTCAAGCAATTCATGATATCATAGTGCACGTATGGGAACATGAAGAAATGCCAGAAGACTGGCGAAAAGGTATCATATGCCCCATACATAAGAAGGGAGATTTCACAACGTGCAGCAATTATAGAGGTATCACGTTGTTGAGTACCGCCTATAAGATACTCTCCTCTATCCTACAAGACCGGATAACTCCATACGCTAAAACTATCATCGGACACTATCAGTGTGGTTTCATTCCAGGCAAATCAACAACTGATCAGATTTTTACCCTTAGGCAGGCGATGGAAAAATGTCTAGAATTTAACATCCCAACATACCATCTGTTTATAGACTTTAAAGCCGCCTATGATAGCATAGCCAGGGTAGAACTTTACAAAGCCATGAGAGAATTCGGCATCCTAAATAAATTGACACGACTATGTAGGTTGACCATGACCAACGTAACAAGCCAAGTTAAAATAGCCGGATTGCTATTCAGACCAATCAACATATTTAATGGACTCCGACAAGGGGATGGTTTGGCCTGCCTCCTCTTCAACCTGGCGTTGGAGAAAGCAATCCGTGACTGTGGCACGGCAACAAGAGGGACCATCGTCAACAGGTCCAGCCAGATACTGGCTTACGCAGACGACATCGACATCATCGGAAGAACCGAACAAGCTGTACACGATTCCTTCATCCAGATCGAGCAGGCGGCACAAAATCTGGGGCTGCACATTAGTGAAGGTAAAACAAAGTACATGGTGGCGTCGAATGCGAGAAGAACAGTTGGTCAAACAATCAAGGTAGCGGAGCACGAATTTGAAGTGGTGCAATCCTTTAAATACCTTGGGTCAACAGTAGCAGCCGATAACAACATAGAAGAAGAAATACGCGGGCGGCTTCTCGAATCCAACAGAGCCTACTACAGTCTGTCAAAGCTATTCAAATCCAGAAATCTAACCATAACTTCAAAACTGCTGCTGTACAGGACCATGGTCCTGCCAGTACTCATGTATGGATCCGAGACTTGGGTGCTTAGCAAAAGGCACTGTGACCTCTTAGCCGTGTTCGAGAGAAAAGTCTTACGGAGAATTGTTTTCCCCATATGTGAGGAAGGACGATTCCGGAGACGGTACAATCATGAGTTGTACGCAATCTACCTTGAAGCACACATAGTGTCAAAAATTAAGATCGGTAGACTCCGGTGGGCAGGGCACCTAGCTCGTATGAGTGAAGAGGAACCTGCTCGGAAAGTCTTTTGTGGTACATTCTATGGTAGACGGCAGCTTTGTAGACCATGCTTGCGCTGGAGAGATGGCGTAGATCAGGACTCCCGAAGCCTTGGGGTGCGCAACTGGATGGCGTCGGCTCGAGACCGGGATAGGGGGAGAGACTTGTTGAAAGAGGCCATGACCGGACCCGGTTGTCGAGCCGATGATGATGATGATGATTCTTAATACATATCCGTAGTGTTTGGTAGAGCTATGATCGCGGTTTTGAATTTTATTCATTTTAAATATTCAAGTGTTAAAAAAACGTGCTCTATTGTTTCGAAATGTTTTTTAAAAATTATTTTCTTCGATGTAAACTGAACCATTCCTATCATATTAATAGATGAGTAACTTTTCAAAAGGTAATAGAAACAAGTGGAGGCATATCTTTTTGAAAATCGAAAAAAACTGATTGCAGCCAAACTATTTTTTTTTTAAAAGAGTATCAACACTATACTTTAAGTACCTGAAAACAATTTGTTGAAATCAAAAAAAAAAAACTGACCTCCGCAACCAATTTTATTAAGCTTTTGATAAAACGTGATAATCCTTTTTTGTAGGAGAATCCATTAAAAATGTAATAATATTTTTAAATGAGGTACATACGAGAGATATAAAAACTAAAAAACTTGTAAACCTTTTTTTTTTTTGTAATAATTTAGTCTTTAAATGTATTTAAGAAAACAAAATTAAAACTGTTGAGTGGATATATTTTTGGACAAAATATCAAATGAAGACAAATTTCCATGCTTTTGTATGCGCATGTAGTAAATAATGTGATTAAATATCCCCTTTTAGATCCAATATGTGTTGGATAAAAAGTGTTATTAAATGGTCAAACATTTCTGTATTCAAATAGAGAGAGTGATTGCATACTCAGTTAAAAAAAAAAATAAAAAATTGATTTTATCCCCTTTTTAAAATAAATTCATCAATATTGTGACTCTATTTATTAATTAATAGTTGTAATTCTGGAAAAATCCACGGTTTGTAATACGATATTGAATGTTAGTCTTAAGTTTTCATCTAAGAAAAGAACTGCTTTTCTTTTCTTTGATTAGACAAATCAATACCTGGAGTTAATTTCTCCATCATCCAGCTATTCAAAACCTTTTGCTCGGGACTTAAAAAATCTCAATTTTTTACCCAAAACTGCAAATATGAATATTCAATTTTTTATATTTTTTGAAAACCTTTAACATTATTTCATTTTATTTTGAAGCAATTATCTCCAAAAACATTTAAATAGAAGTCTATATGAGTTCTATTGACCTGCGAGAAATTCAGTAAAAAATAAAATACAATGAAATTTCAATGCAAAAAGTGGGTTTAGGGGTAAAAGGTATCACATTTTTTCATTTTAAATCTTGCATGTTAGTACTGAAGTTTATATTTAAAAGCTCAATGTTTCATTTTTAACTTCAAGGAAACTACATCATTGGTGCTATATCAGGTTTGTAATTTCGCTTAAAGACATTTTAAGCCGTAATAAGAAAAGAGTATTTTCGCCTGCAAAACAGTAGTTTAATCGAAAAATTCTTCGAACTTCGTTCTCTTTTCGCTTTAATTTCGTTGTGCTCTTGAGTTTAAAATTAAAGAAGAGTGAAAAGTGAAAATGAATTAAATTTCCAGAAATTTTCCGATTGGGGGCTTTTCTCTCATAAGGCTGATTGTGGTATTTATATAAAATATTCTAAGGTTTTATTAAGCTTTTATATTCAAATAGGAAAGGTACCATTGTAGGTTTTTGCATGTTCTAGACTATTTATGTCCTACATACATTCCTAAAATTTTTAGGAAAATGTCAATGTTTTATATGTAAACTATCTCTATAGTAGTCTATAAATAATAAAATAACTGGATTGCCCTTATAGATAAAGTTCCTAAATATGCTAAGCTCTTTTAAATGATTTTGACCTCAAAACAAAATATGCAATTTGATTTCTTCTATAAAAATTCATTTAAAAAAAAAATGGAAATCCGTTTTTTTTGAAAAAAAAAAGAAAATATTTTAAACAAAACATATTCAGCCCTATTCTAAACAAAAACTCCCGGGGAAATGTTTTCGGGAGAAGGGCTCCAAATCGAAATATTCCGGGAATTTCATTATGTTTTCGCTTGTTATTTGTTCCCCTTGTGTTCAGAATAACGTAAAAGTGAAAAAAGAACGAAATTGGTTGCAACTTTTCGATTGTGAGCTCTTCTCCCAAAAACATTTCCCCGGGAGTTTTCATTCAGAATAGGGCTGATTGAGTAGTTTTCGAAAAAAAAACATTTTTCAAAAAAAAAATCAATTTTTGAAGAATCCAGAAATTACATTTTTGAAATTACGGCAGCTTAAAAGCTTAAAAGAAAATAGCTAATTTTAACTTTTTAGTTTTTTAATTAATACATATATTTTTTTTTAAACTTAATTAGATTCTTTAAGGTTATATGAATTATCTGTGCCAAAGTTTTAGTCAAAATCGCTTTAACAGCTTACGAAATATTCACAAAAAAAAAAAAAAAAAAAAAAACAAAATCGTTGGAGCCGTTTTCGAGAAAAACCTAATAACTCAAAACCGTTATATGGGAGGTATTAGTTCTAGACGAGATATTCAAAAACAAAAAAAAAATCTTTGGACGTAAAAATCATCTGTACCAAATTTGAAGAAATTACGTTCACGCGTTTGGGCAGTGGAGAAGCGTACAGATGGACGCACAGACGTACAGACGCACAGACGCGGACTTCTCCATCATCGTAATGTTCAATTTTGTTTTGACACGAAACTAATAAATACTTGCCCTATAGAGCAAATTTTAAATCTGAACTTTATAACTCATAAAACGTGACTTTTTTTCTGGAGAAATGTCAAAATCATATTAGTTTTATTAGTTACGTAACTAATTCAATTTGTTACATAAGTTACATTAGTTACATTAATTACGCGTAACTAATTAAAATTTGTAAAACTCGCGTCACTTACCAACACTGAGAGCAAGTAAAAAGTGATTATCGTCATGCTGTCCGTCAGTACGTCAGTCTATACATTTCCAATGCCCAAACGCGTGAACGGATTTTCTTCAAATTTGGTAGAGATAATTTTTATGTAATTTCAAACGTTTTTTTTTTTTTGTTGTTTTTAATATCTCATCTAGAACGAGTATCTGCTATACAACATTTTTGAGTTATTTGAATTTTCTCGAAAACGGCTCTAACGATTTGGATTAATCTTTTTGATATGATTTCTTATATCGAAAAATTTTTAAAAAAATTTGTGAAAAATAATCTATCGGCCAAAATTAATTTCATAATTCTAACCTCATATTTTTCGAGATGTACAAAAACTTTTTTTTCAATAGTATGCGGTAGTAGTTGACCCTAACTTCCCGATGTAATTTAAAAAATTTCTGTTTTATCGGAATCTTACATTATACCACCTATCTTTTGGTGCGTATTTAGTTTTTTTTTTCTATTACTTATAGTGTAGAAATCGAATAGCTGACTTCAGTAATTAATAAATATTATCATGGGCTGCCATATTTTATGTGAATACCACATTCAACATCTCTTCTACATCTTTTATAATTTCACTCTCATAAGTTTGGTATTTTCCACTTCTATTTGCTGTATTACTCTTATATGACTGAAAATAAGCTACAAAGAAAGGATGAGTAGCGAATTAAGTAGCACTTCCTGATTTAAGCAATAAGCATTCTTCTCTCGGGAGTAAGTAAACATAACTTTTTCTTCATCAATTAATATCCTTTATTGAATCTTTAAAATGCCCTTACTTTTCCTATTTGAATACGAGAGTTAATCTTCCATTTGCGAGTGCGCATTTGTATTTCATCTACCTATTCAAAACTTTAAAATTGAATAAATTTCTTACATCATAATCATTAGAATAGCTAATAATGGCAAAATTCAAAAATTTAGTTTGCATATTTTATCCCCATTATCCCAAAAGTCTTTAATATTGTCTAACTCAAACTCCCTTTTTTTTTTTGAAACATCAACTCAATATAACTTGTTGTATAAGACTCACATAAGCAAATTGAAATTCTTAGTTAATAAATTCGATAAGCGAAATTTCAGTCATGAACCCATCCAGTTCATTATTATTCAAATAATGTTCGTTGGTGCTGCTCTTAAAGTTGATCCTATCAGGATAATTTCTTAATCCAGTATGAAACTTATGAGCAGCAGTTGTATAGTAGTTGTTGTCTATTCTATAAGCAAACCATTCCATAAAACTTAACAAGTAAAAGGAAATTATGTTTCTATTCGCCATCTATTCAGCTTGTCAAATTTACACATTCTATCCGCATCCGAATGTCTCTTTGTGTAGGTAAAGACGTTCAATAACGAGTACATCTGTGTATTTATTTAGGTGTGTATGAGTTTGTTTTATCATCATGAAGGGAAGAAAGTTCATTCAACTACCATTTGAGGAATTCAGCTATATAGAAAATGCGTTCACACGCAATACTTCCTGCGAAAATAGTCAGATTTTCGTTGGCAATTTTATTGAATGTTGAAAGAACAAACGTGAACATTTGAAATCTGAGTGTAGAGTAGGTATTTTACAAAGATGAAATGGAATGATTTTTTTGATACCTATTTCCTTCACGTAACATTATAATGGAATCATTAGGAGGAAATTTTTGAAGCAAATTCTCGAGAAATTAAATTAAATTTCGGTACGATTGGGCTGCTGTTTGTATTAATTCTTATGCTTTTAAAGCTGTACGAAGTGTATTTAGGCACCTACATGAAAAATATATATTTTCTTACACTCTAGACCGTTCCCAGCGAATAATGGTAGTTTTGATTTATAAAGAAGATGAGTCAAGTTGTAGTGGATTGCATAAAAAAGTTTATTAATCATTTGAATAATGCCCATAAATTAAAAAAAAAAATCAAACTTACTTTTAAATACTCACTTACTTACTTAAAGTGGCGCTTACAATCCAGGATGGATTACGGCCTCAACCAACATGCCTCTTCAGCCAGCTCTGTCCTTAGCTAGTCTCCTCCAGTTACGCACTCCAAGCTGGTTGAGTTCGTTCTCCACTTGGGTGCGCGACCAGTTACGCGGTTTTTATCTGCTGCGAACACCAGCAGGGTTGGATTCGAAGACTCGTAGGGCTCCACGTGTCCCAGCCATCTCAGTCGCAATATTTTCAGCTTCTTAATCAGGTCAAAGTCGCTGTACAGCCAGTGAAGCTTGTCGTTGAATCTTCTTCTTCGATACACACATTACCAAAAATCACTCGAAAAATATTTCTCTTAAAGCACCCAAGCAAATTTTCATCCAAATCTTTTAATGCCCATGCTTCTGTCCCATAGAGCAGGACCGGAATGATTAAGGTTTTGTACAGCGTTTCCTTGGTTCTATAAGAGAGGGCTTTACTATACTTAAATGCCTCCTCAGCCCGAAGAAACAGAGATTGGCAAGAGTAATTCTCCGGTTGATCTCTACACTGATGTCGTTGTTTGAGTTTATAGTGGATTCCAGGTAGGACTTTGTCCTTGACTGCTTCGAAGTGATAACTATAAATCGTGATGTTTTGGCCGAGTCGACGATGTTGAGGTTCCCTTCTCGTTGATAGCATATACTTCGTTTTGTCTTCTTAACAGCCAATCCCATTTTTGCCGCCTCCGATTCAATACTGGCAAATGCACCAACCACAGCTTGCTTTGTTCTGCCGATTATGTCTTTATGTCATCTGCATAAGCAAGTAGTTGAACAGACTTTTGTACCAGTGGTGCAGACTTGTGATCTGCGTACAACTGCTTTCAAAACGATGTTAAATAAATAGGTTGCATGATAACGCTTGTCTTAGACCTTTCTCAACATCAAACGGTTCAGAGGTGTTCTTACCGCCTTTGACGGAGCAGCGAGATTTATCCATTGTCATCCTGCACAAGCAGACAAGTTTGGCAGGGATGCTTTTCATAACAATGAAAAAAATATATTCTCTGGAAAGTTTAACAGTGTTCTTTTATTTAAAAAAAAAATCAGAAATACTTCCTGGGTTGTTCTTAATAACTGAAAATTATAAGGAATCAAATTTTTTTTGTTAAATACCTATGCATAATTATTTTTTTTGGATTCGGTCTAATTTCATCCAGTAAGTAAAACTTTCTTCTTCCCTCCTTCTCCCGCTAATTTCTAAATTCATCCAGTAAGTAAAGCCTTCTTTTTCCCTCCTTCTCCCGCTCTTAAAAGAGGCTTATATTATCAATTAAAAGTGCCTATCCACACAAAAACATGACAAATTTTCTTCAAGAAAAGCATGTACGTATTATACTGATTAGAAAGAATGTGGAAATTCGTTTCACATCTCATCCCGAACGATTTCTGTTAAGGATCAGTTGTAATTTTGTTTTGATCGAAAATAATTTTCAACTGCCATGACTTCAAACAAACATAATAAAAAGAAAAATAATATAGATGACCGAACAATAATTATCACCTGTCCTGCTCTATGCTCCTAACACTTCCTAACAACTGCCGTTTTTAAATTCAGTACGCCTAATGTAAACGAAGAAATGGCATCAGGAAAGCGCAAAAAAGATGGTATAAACTGCCAAACGAATAGAATGGGCTTCCAATGCACGTAACAACTGCTGCCACACTCAACAAGAAAGACGTCCACTAAAGATACGAGTAGAACGAGATCAGCAACAGAAAACATAACAATCTCCTTGTTGTTTTCGGTACAATAGACAGCAGTAGGTCGTTGCCTGCCAACGAACCTTCAATTTTCATGCCATTATCGAAAAGTCTATGTAGATGACAGTACAGATGGGTTGAGTAAAAAATGCAAAAAAGGAAAGCCCAGCAAAATAACATAACGGCAGCATTGGGCAAAGGGATTTCCGCAAGGACATCATTGCTTGAAAAATTGTGATTTCTCGTTTGAATCAGTATTGAATCGCAACTCCTCAAGGAATGGGCTCGAAAGGGAGATAGAAGTTGTACCCTTTTGATATGACATCCCCGCAGAGATTCAAACTCTCATAGTTATATTCATTTCCCTTTTTCGAGTATAGCAAGTGTTTATTTAAAAAAAATATTTACCCATATTGCATCGCAGCCTTTATAAAATCATTTCTTCCTTTTTTTTTGTTTTCTCCCGGTACTGTATGTGTGAACCGATTTGTAATACTGTCCTCTGCGGAAATTGTAACATCAATAAAAAGCCCTTCGATTATTTTTGCAAGGGAAAAAAAAAAACTGCAAAACGTTGCGAGAGTATATGGATGGAGGGCGAACTCTATGACAACGAGGAAGAGAAGGCAGGTCCTCGCGCTGTCTACCTTTGGGCATTTGCGCAAAATTTGGCAGCGATATTTTTTTTTTTCTTCTTCCAAACTAAGTGGGTAGGGGATTTTCAACAGCGATTTAACGTGATTTAGCGTGTTACGTCGTCAGTGGTGAAAGGACTCGTATTGTAGCATAACCCGAGTGCCACACATGTCCATATAGTTTTAAAGGACCTTGTCGTTGGCGGGTCGTGTACGAACGATAAGACAAACAAAATGAGCGAATCGCCTTCACTCTCGCTCATCCTTATATTCAATGAAAGGTGCTGACTTGTTAGCCAATAGAGAAGTTCAAACGGACTTACACACACCCGAAACTATTGTTTATGTAAGCTTCTTAATGCCACTCAGACTTAGGTCCTTCCCAGAACTAGAACGGTATTTCTTGTTATTGTTGTCGTTGTGGGTTGTGTGTGTATAAGCTGTTCCTGTATTTCCTGCACTATCTCATCACAAAGTATGTAGGTAGAGCAAAAGAAGGAGTGGATTTTCTAATCGATTCCCTCGTAAGTCCTTTCGGGTTCTCTGTAATTCTATTCGACCTTATATAAAGAGGTCCTCCGAACGGGACTCATGTACTTTGTATGTAGCTTGCCAGCAAAGGAAGCTTGATTTATTTTGTTTCTTTTTCACAATTCTATCAATTTGTAGAATGGACTTTTACTAGCTATATCAGCTATTCGTACTATAGTTCTTTTGAATGAATGACGACGACAAACTTGTGGTATTGGATATCTTTATGTGCGTTTTCTAAATTGCATGCAGTTGGCTGCGTGTGTTGGATTTTCCTTTTTCGTTTCTCGTTGATGCAATTTACTCTTTGGGGATTATGGAATTAACCATTGGAAATGAGGTCAACGGTTTAGTAATTTCAATAAGAGAAATCTTGAGTTTGTGTGTGTTTTTTTTTTTTTTTTTTTTTTGTATTGTACGAGGAGATTTTGGATAAATGAAGGGGATTTAAGCTTATTGGGTGTAGAAAAATTGGCGATTTAAATTTAATATTGATTCAATAAATAATTGGACACATATAATTCCAAGAATTTCAAGTAACTATGGAGTATTGGTACTTTTTATTTTGTACCATAACAAAGACTGAAAATTAATGAAGATTTGGCCAAGAAATTAGTTCATGGTTGTCAATATGATCTTGACAGTTGATAAAAATAAGGATTCGATCATTGACACAGTTTCGTACTGTTGTGAATTAAAAGAAAATTGACAAATAGTGTTGGAAAGTTGGTATCTAATTATGCTGAACTGAATTCTAGACTACGAACTTACCTATTAAAAATGGTATTCCGTGTGAGTTTTTCAAAACTCCAACACCACCGTTTTTATTGTACCTCAGACTACTTTTGACTAAAATAAACCTTCTGCTTTTAAAAATCAGTAATTTTTTTCAATTCACAAATTAGGATACACATCAGACACCTTGAGTCAAATCCGGTAGTTTTGATTATTTGCTGAGTTGGTTGTGATTAACAGATCTCGTTATTTCCAGGTTTCTCGAAAACTAAAAGATGTTTTTGCATCTGGTTTTCGGTTTTGGATATAAAAACATTTGAAACTCAAATCAAAAAGGTACAAAATTATGTAAAACTTGTGTGGATAATAGTTTAAACCGAAAAAAACTAGTATTTTATGCAAAATTCAGAGTTTTGAAATGAGTTGTTCTCAAACTATCAGCTTAAATAAATTTATTTTAAAATAAAATTTAAGAATAGGTTTCTGGCTCTAAGATAAGCTATATCATATTATTCTAGGTTTTACCATTGTCATTAAATAGTTATTTTAACATGTGAAGTCATTTTTTTAGGAAATTGCTTGAAGGAGGGGATATAGACACCCCATCCTTTGGACTTTTTTTTTCCTAATCAAAACGTACTAACTACTATGGATGCAATTGTCACGTTTTACATAGAGGAAGGTTGTCGAATGAATTCAAAGTCCAATGTGGAGTCAGACAGGGTTGCATACTTTCGCCAATACTTTTCCTGTTAGTGATAAGTGATGTGCTGCGTGCAGTCCTGTTAAACGGAAATGATGGAATTCAATGGAGTCTAACATCCCAACTAAAACATCTGGACTACGTGGACGATGTATGCTTACTCTCTCATAGGATCATGGATATTCATCAAATAATGACAACAAGGGTTGAGGGAGAAGCAGAAATCGGCAAGTAGATCACGGCTAAAACAAAAATGATCAGCTTTGGAAGTAACTCATCCGTTCAAGTCAATATTTCTGGACAACGGGTAGAGAAAGTAGAAGACTTTCAATATCTTGGGAGTTTTTTCTGTACCAAAGGTGGAACCGAACAAGATGTCGACAGCCGTATCAAAAAGGCAAAGGCTGCTTTCGAAACACTGTCCAAAATGTGGAGAAACAACGCTATAAGCTTAAAGACCAAGCTGATACTGTTCCGCTCCAATGTGGAATCCGTGCTTCTGTATGGCTCCATCCACTTGGAAAATCTTAACAACTGTCACAAGCAAGCTGCAATCGTTCGTGAATAGGTGTCTTCGAAACATCTTAAGGATTTTTTGGCCCAACCGTATTTCCAATGAAGAACTTTATAGAAAAACGGGTCAAGAAAACGCTTCGAAAAGGCAATGATTGCATTGCTGGCCAAGCGATGCAATGGAACCCACTCACACAGGCAGGTAGAGGGTCGGGTCGGCCAAGAAGCACATGGCGCAGGACAGTCAAAAGTGAATCTTCACAGCTAGGGAAGAGTTAGAGAGAACTACGTTATATATCCAGAAACCGTACACGATGGCGCTTAGGAGTAGTGGAGACCCTATGCCCCTTAAGGGGATCACAACGGACTTTTTAAGGTCTAAAGACCTAAGTAAGTAAGTGTCCGCAGTTTTCCTGACAGTCACTTTAACCTAACCTAACCTAACCTAAGATGGGCTTCTCCAAACTCTTGTTTGAGAAGTCTTAAAATTCTATTTAACTTTAAGTCAGTAAAATATGTTTTTGAATTTCAAAGACAGTATTTCGGCCAAATTTTAAGTGAAAGACTATTAATATAGAACTTTCTAACATTTTAAAATTTATTGTTTCCAAGATTTCACTCACACAAATCATCGTCATTTTCTATTTATAAAATAATTAAATCGACCACAAACAAGAAAACTTATTTATCTATGTCCAGCGCAAACTTTTAATAGATAAGAAAAACCAAAACTATAAACAAGAGTTTAACTTATCCCAGCCATCAGGATCTTGCAATCTAGCTAGAGTATTAAAAGAACAGTGTTTTAATAATATATATCGCTTTGCTATCTAGATGCAAGAGAATAAAAAAAAAAAAAAAAAAAATCATCTTAATCTTTTGTTTCATTGTTACGGTATGTCTACGGTGTTTTAGTTTTGTTTTGTTTTCATTTTGCAACTATAAGTTAAAAAACAACAGAAACAAAAAGAAAGAAAAAAAACAATGCAACTGAGAAAGAAATTCTAACAAAATCCGATAATTTTCAACGTCTGGCATTCTTTTAATATCCCATTATCCCTCGTTGTACATTTTCCTTAGATTTTTCCCTAACGTCTGCTATAGTTTTATTAATTTTTCTCCAACATTGTACCTACATACAATTGTGTATATCTAACTAAATGTTGCAACATTCGTTGCATCCACCCGCACTATTCAACAGCACCTCCTCAACAGCATCCCCTTGCCCCTCCTGATGCTGATCCGCTACAAACAGCAAGAATTGCTTGTGTTATAAACTCAACCTTCATGCCAGCCAAACGCCAACGCTTTACATTTCTTCCGTTTTTTTTTTTTTTTATTTGTGTTCTTGGAAAATATAAACAAGAGTTTGAACACTGGCAACGGAAATGGAACGCAAAAGGTTGGCTTAGTTTGAAACTCAGAAATAAAGGGCTGAGAGGCTGAGGAAGAACAGTATACGAACATACACCTACAATATAATGGAACACACAACAAATGGGAAGGGCTTTTGGTTTGGGTACAATGGGAAATGTAATGGAAATTTATACAAGCTATACAGGTGCAGCATAGAAACATTAACGAGAATTTTTTAAAGTTAAGGCCATGAATGTGCCCGCGCGAGCGTTTCTATATTTTGATAAAAATGGGTTAAGACTCGTTTTGGGGGGAATGAAAGGGGGGGGGGGGATGCTCTTGCAGAATTTTTCTCTCTAAAGTAACCAAGTCGGAAGCGTATCAGAAGGCTGCTAACACTAGGAGGTGGAAATTGTTTCCGTCACAAATAGATTTCCCCTTGCTGCTGCTGCTGCTGCAACTACAAACTGCTGCTTCTCCGTCTCCTCTTCTACTTCTAAGGTGGCGATGTTGATATGATATCCTTTGTTGCAGCAGATAGCCATAAAACGTTGATACAACTTTGAGTTTTTATTAATTTCTGTGTTTTTTTTTCTCCTTTTTTGTGTGATATAGTGGATACACACACAGGCAAGGGGCAAAAATAAAATGAAAGCCTTACTATAAATACATTTTGATGGAAATAACTGTTTTAACTATAAAAAGAGTTCATCATTAAAATGCAAAAATGAAAAAAAAAAAAATAATAATAATATGGGCCCATGATCCTAGAAATGTTTGAATGACTAACTGTTACTGTATCATTTAAAAGTTACAAACAAAGACATTATGGATTAAGGTCTATTGATTTGACCCATAGTTTGTGAGCATTCAAATAATAATACAACTTAATACATTAACTTTTTTAATAATATTGATCCTTTCAACATTATTTGTTATCATCTCAAATACTTGAATGAGAAAAATAGTGCATACACTACTTTTGTTTAATTGGAGCGAATTGAATTCAATAGGTTCAAGTGACTTCAACTTCAAAAATGGTTTATTCTTATGTGAAACAACAATATAGCATTTCAATCTGATGGTCAAACTATTGCTTATCTAGGTCAAATGCATTCTGGAGTTGAGGTGACTTGAACTTTTTTAATTGAATTTTAAAATTCTTATAATAAAAAAAAATAAAAAAATTATATTTCATATAGTGGAAAATCTCCAATAATATTTTTTTAAGATTTATTATTAACATTTGGATATTTGTAAATATGTACTGCTTTTTATTTAAATCTTTACCGTACTCGGTCACTATGGCGTATACGTAACATTTTTATTGTAATTGGAAATTTAACTCCGAAGAGAACAAGTTTGTAAGACCCAAAGATCGACATTTCATTTGTGTTTTTTTTTTTTTTAAGTAACAAAATTCTTAACCCTGGGAGGATTTATTTTAAGAAGTTAGAACGGGTTTTCACTAAAAATCTTCAGCATTTTTCTGTACCTAACCTATACTATTCTTTTTTTAAAACTTCTCTGTATAAGGGTTCTGCTAAAAATAAAGTCTAATGCAATAAAGTCCAAAACTCAATTTTGTACTTTATTGCACTGTTGAAAGTGTACTAATGTCTAAAACAGTTTTTGATGTTTTTTCAATCTTGAAAGTGTAATAAAGCCTAAAGACTTAATTGCATATTTCTATTTTTTTACTCACAAATTGTTGATGCAGACCTGCAGGGACAGTGCCCTCTACCGGTGAGTAAAACTAAGATAAAACAAGGGTTTAAATCCAGAGAACCCGCGAAGCAGTCCACCCACAGTACTGTTTGTCACAAGCAAGTTGTTGATGTGACCCCTCAGCATCACGAGGGAAACTTTGCATTTACCCAACCTCGCATCTATTCCAAAATCTTATAGTGTGTTCGGGTACCAGTTCCGGGTACCAGTCCCCCCCCCCCCATACATACCTCACTCTATTTATGCACAGCCGTTATGCTCTATAAAAGTGTATGGGCAGTTTGCTGATACGAAGTTGAACATAAACGCTAATGATCTGCTTTTGACTCTGTGTAAACTTTTAGATAGCTAGTTTCTAGGGTAGTTCTTAAAATTTAAATTTCAGAAAATTAAATTTGGCAGCCTCTTATCGTATTCAAAATTTTATACGATTTTGACAATTTTTAGGGGTCGCTACCGACCTTTGATTTTGTTGATTTCTTGGTATAAAAAAAAGATAATGTGTAAAATTTCACTTGAATTAGGTAACTTTTAGGTATATTTTTTAAGATTATGCTCAAAAATATGAGAAATATGTGAAAAAGTATTAGTTGGTACCCCTAAAAATTGTCAAAATCAAGCGAAATTTTACACACAATCTTATTTTAATACCAAGCACCTAACTTAGGGTTGCCATGGTAATTTTTCAAAATTTTAATTCTCGACCCATAATGTTAAAAGATTCAAATGTCGGTGGGGACCGCAAATAATTTTCAAAATCGTTTGAGATTTTACACAAAATTTTATTTAGGTACTTAGATTACAAATTTGGGGTGCCTCATTAAATTTTCTGCCGTTGTTGACTTAAATTTTAAAGGATTTAAGCAAAGATAATTTCTTTTAGACCATAACTTGACAAATCCTCTTTCATTAAAGAGCCCACATCATTTTTTGCAAGGAAAAAGCGACTTATCAAAAATTGCACATCATCAGCATAAAACGAAAAAAGGATCGGTCCAAGTATAGATTCTTGTGGCACACCAGTTAAAACACTCATAAAGCTGGATGAGCGATCATTTTTTTTTCTGTCTTCCGCTATAAGGTACGAGAGCATAAACTTACATGACTCGAAAGAAAATCCGTTGCTATTTTTCAATTTTGTACATTATACTGAATGGTTGACAGTGTCGAAAGCCTTGGAAAAGTCTAAGAGGGTTAGGAGTGCTAAGTGGTTCCGGTCCATTGCAGTTCTTATTTCTTCTGTCACTACAATTAAGGCAGATTTTCAACTTCGTGGTGACCGAAAACCAGACTGGTGGGTGCTTAAGAGATTGTTTATAGAAAAATAACCTTGTATCTGCTTAACTATAACTTTTTCAAAAACCTTTGAAAGGAACACCAGTATGGCTATTGGACGAAACTTTGTCACTATACCAGTAGATTTTTGGGAATCAGGATTATGTTTGCTTTTTTCCATTCCAAAGGGAATTCAGAGGTGGTCAGCATGCTGTTAAAGATGTGTGTTATAAACCGCAATAAGTACGGAAGCAGAAACTTAACAAATCTTGGTTTTATAAGGTCGAGGCCAATCGCATTTGATTTAATCGATAGAATTGCCTGAACCATGTCTTCTTCTTGTAGCCCAACACAATTGAAAGGACTACTAACATCAGCAAGTTCATCCTCACTTAATGGGCTACTAACATTTGCGTTATGTAAGAACAATGGCTTTGAAGTGATCTTCCGGTTGAGAGCAATACAACCAATGTCCTCAGATGGCACCTTAGTTTGTTTACCAATACCGATTTCCTTCAGAATTTTTCATACATTTTTCCTTGAGAACCAAGTTTTTGTTCATAAAAATACATTTTTGCAGATCCAATTATCATTTTGACCACTTGGTTTCGAAGTCTGAGATCGCCTCCACTCACTGTAGGCGGCACCTGGTCGTGACATTTCAGCAGAAATGTCGAGATTCAGCCAAAGGGGAGCCGTATGCTTTACCAAACAGCTTTTCATAGGAACATGCAGATTAAACAGCAAGTTAATGTAATGCCTCAAGAAGGATACCTGTTCGTTTGCATTTTTGTCATCAGGTAAAGTGAGTTTCAGTCTATTTCATTAAAATCGGATAGGTTTATATTTTTATTTTTTTATTTACTTTAAAAGAATGGATACGAACAAATTTTCTGCATTAACCATAGGATAGGTGATTATTTTAGGTAAGTTTTCTGTGAGTTGAATGATGTTAAAAAATAATACAAATTAAAAGTAGCTTCAAGACTGTGAGTTATTCTTGGAACTAGTGGGGCACATGTTTTCAGTTTGTGTGACAAAAATTTGCTGCAGAGATACAAACAAATAATAAATAAATAAGGAAGGCTCTGGAATAATGAAAAAAAAAATTAAAGCTAAGTTTTAAATTACTAAGAGAATTTTGGGTATATATTGTTTGATCAAATCAATGTTAAATGGAGAAAAACTGGCTAAAATGACATTTTCCAATTTTCTAAAAAAGTGGAACTTAAAAAGTTTGTGCCTCCAAAAAATTCAAATCTTACCTGTTTATCAAAAAATTTACATTACACATAATTTTTACCTGAAAATAAAAGAAAAAATAATGTTTGTAATAATTTTTAATATAAATCATGTTACTCGGACGAAGAACAATTATAAGATATCATTTTTCTTTCCACCCTTTTATAAGTAAAAAGACAAAAGAAATCATAGGGCCCCTTAGATTGAAAAATTATATATTTACTGATCTATTACTACTACATTGTTTCACATACAAAACTTGTCAGTCCAGTTCTCAATTTGAAACATCAGAGAAAGGTGAACAAACTTCAACTAGAGTGGTTGATTGCTTAAGGAAAGTATAATTTGAATAAAGTTACGCATACGCCACAGTGACCCTTTAAGTTAAAACCATTTATAAACAAAAATTATTAAAAGCATCGTAATGCTGGTTGCATTAAGCTTTGTTGAAAATTCACCAAATGCTACAACTATTTCCGGATTTCCGAACTCTAAGGCATTTTAATAGCAAGCGAAAAAAAGTTAAGCATACTTTTTACGCACAAATTAAGTCATAAAAGAAAACGGCGCGCACTATTGTCCAAAATGACTTTTCTCGTTGCAAAAATCATAACTTTTGAAAGATATCGCTACAATTTTTTTTTATTGAAGAAATTTCCAGGGCTTTTAAAACAATGAGTTTCAAGAAAATTGTTGAACAAGGTGTTTCGGAATCATTGACTAAAGTGAGATTTTCTTAGAAAAAGGAATTAACTTAAAAAAAAAAACAATTAAGTAAACCTTTTAAAAATTGTTAAAAACAAAAACTGTGACAATTTAAGTATTCATAGGGTGTTCCAAAATAAAATTGATCACAACAGTGGATGCTTAAAGTTATAACAAACCTATTTCCTAAATGTTTTTATTAAGTATTAAATAGTAACTAAAATTGTGTTTTTTTTTTTGCATTTAATGGTCAATAATAATATTTAATACATTTTTTCAGTGATATACATATATTATGTGAAACACTAAAGAGAAAAAGTACACAGACCAAAAAATTAAAAAATTAAATCAAGTATAATTCAAATTATTATGTTTATAAAATAAAAAAAAAAATATGTATAAATCATCTTCTTAAACAATAGGTAATTATAAATTTTAATTTTCGGAAAAAAAAATTATTGACATAATCATTATTTCTAATATTTAGCAGACTTATTAGTTCTAGGGAGTAGCTCTTTTTCAGCTCTTTCTGGGATCTAACGTGTCTTAAAGATGAAACAAGTGGATCTGATGAATTTAGTAGCATAATAAATAAATCTTCATTTTGTCGTTTCCGTGAAACCTTGCATGTTTTTGAGTATCGATATGGCTTGTAATCTTTATTAATTGCTTACTGTGCTTCTTCTGAAAGTTCCCCTATTGGCAAAAGTTTGATGGCTTATAAGTTCTCCACTATGGTCCAGAATCTTATAAAGTGTTGGGGTTAAGAGCTTGTGAGCATATTTGGATTTTAAAAGATCCGAAGTACTTTTGGTATACTCGTTAAATTTATCAACATTTATATAGATTCCATAGATGATAGTTCATTTAAAATCACTTTTAGTTTCTTTAAAAGTTTTTCTTCTACAAGGGTTACCACTGATGTAACTTCTGGATTTTCGAAAAATCTTCAAGAAGTGTTTCCATCATTTGTATCACCGAATCTTTGTTTTGGCGTATCAATGATTAACCCAAGTTGCTGCCTAAATTCTTTTTGTATGTAAAGTTTTATTCTTTTTTCGGTTTCCTTCTTGTCGGTGGTCTCGTCTTGTTGACAAAGTCCATAAGCTAGGTTTAGCACGAACTCCATACATTTTATTTTAACAGGATCGGTCTGCATAAGTGCACGGATGACAGCCTTAGATTCTTCCAATATTCGATTAAATCACCTTTTAGACGAAGTGGAACTAGTGATGATGCCATAAACATGTTCGCATCAGGTACTACTTCGCCATATCTTTTGATACTATTCTTTGTTTGCATAAAGTGCATGTCCAGAAGATCCATCGCATCTCCATTTGCTTAACCAATTTAGTTTTGTTGTAGTTTCCGGTTGTCTAGGCTATTTATTATCCTTTTAGCTGTATGATTGACCAAATATTGAAGATTCACTTCAACAAAGTTTAATTGAAATCCATAGAGCCGTTTTCGAGAAAAATCCAATAAATCGAAACAGTTATAGGGGAGGTATTCGTTGTAATCCATAGAAAGTAATTTGTACCAAATTTCAAGCAAATTCGTCTACTTATCAAGTAAAAACACAAAGTAAGTGAAACCTAAATTTTGTGATTGCATTTTTTAATATAAAATGAAAAACACACACAATAAGAAAGTTTTGAATTCATTCGTCCCAGTACCTACCTACCAACCCCAACATCCTTAAAACTCTGTATTGTCCCACCAACTAAACCTCCTATCCTCTAAGGTAGGTAGTAATTGAAGTTTTCAACACAAAGTTTCAATCCTCATTTAAAATATAGGTATATGGCTTTATAGGTGTTAGAAAACACCATTTTTTCTCCTTTATTGTGGAATCAGTGAGTCTGCAGAAATATAAGAAAATGTTTGGCTTCGTCACCGTCATCCCTTGGTTGCAAAAGTCATTCAATTTGGTCCTCATGGAAGATATTCTCAAATCACGCACCCAACAAAGATTACAAATCTATATAGTAGTTGTCGAGACTCAGTGCTCAAGACTATAATAGCGCTTCGCAATTCTTAAAGTCGCCAGCTGTTTGTTTCGGGTATAAGAAAATGGCAATGTCGGCGGTGGTGGTGGCTCATATGCAACAAACACGTATCGACTTGGGAATCAGTTGTGTCAGTATTAGAGGTGTGGAAATTACAATTTAAACGTTTTCAGCGGACCACGATTTCACAAAAAACTTTTACAATAATCCCCACAACCCAGGACTCGCAAAACGACCAAACTTTGCGTGCTACCTTCGTGTCCTTTTTGTTTAACTTTTTTTTTCACGAAAATAAAAACCCCTATTCCTGGATCGCGGTGCAGAGAATATTTTTATTTTTATTTTTTTTTTTTTGTTCCGTTTTGTTTCCTCTGCATGGATATCTTTTTTAATAGTTTTCAGATGAAAACGAAAACAGGACTAATTAGGATATACACCTTAAGTGTAACCACATGCCATTCAACATTCAGAACGGGGCTAAACTTTTGGTACACCCGTAGTGTGCATCCGTGAATCCTTCCCAAAGGTAATTAACACAAAAAAAAAGGAGCACAACTTTTCCTCTATGGAACACGCTCGGAAAAGCGTATTTCTTTTGGATATCTCATTGGGTAGAAGAGTGGGTAAACTCTCAAAGGTATTCTCCGAGTTACCGTGTACTACTTGCTTGTCGACGACGCGACGTGTCGGTCTACATCGCCATCTTTATTCATGGTCGTTCCGTCATTCTGGATCTGTGTAGCAACGGCGGGCGACGGCAGCGGCAGCGGTGATGACGATGATGATTTCACACAAAATAAGAAAACAAGAACAAAAACACAAAAAAAAAAAAAAAAAAAAAACATAAAGGAAGAAAGTCGAGAGAGTGTGACTATGTATTATGGTTTATGGATAGTATAGTGCGGTGCGGTTGCGGGTTAGTTCGCTTCGTTCGTTTGTCCGCCGAGGGAATTGCTTGGAAAATCACTTGATTTTGCTTCAGAATTAATGGAATCACGTACGACCGCAAAATTATATTCTTTTCCTTGTGTTATCCTTGTTAGATATGTTTTTTTTTTTTTTTTTTTTATTTTTCTTTTTACTTTATTTTATTTTTGTTCGTCTTTTGTTCCTGTTTTTCCCTCAAATTGGAAAGTTGAAAACTATAAGTTTTTTTTTTTTTTTCTTTGTATCTTTTTTTTTAATAATTTTTTTTTTAGTTTTTGAACATCCGGATTTCTTGGACAGCAAATGCAGCAATTGAACTTGTTCGTTCGGTTTAATGCTTCTTGTGATTTTTTTTGTTTTTTTTTTCAACTTTATTTTCTTCTCTACTTTGTTGTTATTTCTTATGATTTTCTAAGGATGATGATGATTTTGAAAATTATTTTTGCTGAACAAAGTTCAGTAATTTATTTGGAAGGTGGGTACCCATAGTGTATTTATAGGAGATATAATAAACGGAAGCAAAAACAAGGAATTTTTAGCAAAAAATGATATACATTGTAGGTCTTACCGCTAGATTTGTTAGTGTTATGCTTTTTGTAAAATAACTTCAAGTTAGTGTTAACGGATTTTTTCATAAGTTAAACTAAATAAGAGAAAATTGTACAAAACATGAGCAAAAAAGATGAGTTTAAGTGATTTAGAGTATTTTATTTAATATCGATTTTATTTAAATACTAGCTGACCCAGCAGACGTTGTCCTGCCCTGCAGTGTGATTTGTTTGAAGATTCTTCAACGCGTGGAAAGTCAAGGAAAAAACTTAAAAAGTCACGAAAAAAGTTAGGAATAACTCAGATAAAAACATAATGAGGCAGTGAATAAATGTGTTGGATATCGCGATAATAAGTATGGTGTTTAAAAGTTATTTTGCCAGTGTGACACGCTTTAATCTACTTTATTCCGCGCTTTTTACCGCCATAGTCCATGATGGTATTTGGCATATTTTTTCACGGCTTTTGATGCATTTTCCGCAACTTTCTACACTCTTCTCTGTGATTTTCTTCGCTTTTCCGCGGTATTTTACGCTTTTTTTCTTTTTTTGGTACTCTTTGTTTTCTGCAGTATTACGCAATCTTTCACCAGTTTTTTCCATTGTATTAAGCGCCTTTTAAAGCAGTAATCCGTAGTATTTCACGTATTTTTCCAACACTTTTTACATCTTTCAAAGCGATTTTTAACGCTTTTTTCTGTGACTATTTCGGTTATACTTAGCGTCTTTTTTGTGACATCTCTATGGGACATTCTGCGATCTTCCACCAGTATTCCGCACTTTTTCCCACGATAATCTAGGCTTTTTACCGCGGTAGTCAGTAGTATTCCGTATATATTTTCCGCGACTTTTTACACTTTTTTCTACGACTTTCGACGCTTTCCTCTGTGATTTTCTCTGTTTTTTTTGTGCAGTATTTTACACTTTTCCAGTTAACTCTTTTTGCTTGATCTCTCATGTGGTATTTCGCTATCTTTCACCGGTATTCAAATCGAATTCAAATGAAAAAACTATGGGAAAATAAAAAAAAATGGTGAAAAATTGTTGTGTATGCCTGAACAGCAAGTTAAATGGTATGCAATGACAGGAATTCGCAACTAAGTCAACTCTTCTATTTTTTAATGCATGAGAAAACTTTCGATACCATAATTTTCCGATGTTTTAAAGTTATTTTGCTATTCGGATGGTAGACGAGTTCAACAAATCAGAAATCATTGAAATTGGTTCAGTAGTTCTTGAGTTATAAATGGTGTAGCTAACCCGACTTTGTTTTATATATTAAGATTTTATCAGCATTCGATTGGATTAGAAGTTTCAGACAGATCTTTAATAATAATATTGAGTTAAGGATAGTCGGAGATAGACCGGAGCCCTAGGACACACCAGCACCAATTTTGTACGTTACAGACTCAAATTCATCTTTTATTAATTTATACTGTTTGTAGGTAGGTACTGTTAGGTTAGGTTTAGAACTTTAAAAAAAAAAACACAAAAAATTCGAAAAAATGAATGAAATATTTATTTGAATCGATAGTTTGAACCTTGCAATTTAATGTTTAAAGATAATTTCATGCAAATGTTGACCGCGGCTGCGTCTCAGGTAGCCCATCCGCTGAGTCCAATTTTGGCATACTCTTTCACACATATCGGCCGGTATCTCACGAATGAATGCATGGATGTTGGCTTCCAGTGCGTCAATCGAAGCGGGCTTGTCCCTATAGACATTAGCCTTGACATACCCCCACAAAAAATAATCTAATGGTGTCAAATCGCACGATCTAGGCGGCCAATTGACCGGCCCGAAACGTGAAATTAACTGTTCACCAAACTCGCCTCGCAATTGCGCCATTGTTTCGCGTGCTGTGTGGCATGTGGCACCGTCTTGTTGAAACCACATATCATGCAAGTCAAGAACTTCCATTTCGGGCAAAAAAAAGTTTGTTATCATCGCTCGGTAGCGTTCACCATTGACAGTAACGCTGCGATTCGCATCATCTTTGAAGAAATATGGCCCAATAATGCCGCCGGTCCATAAACCGCACCAAACAGTGGCTTTTTCGGGATGCATTGGTAGCTGTTGCAATGCTTCTGGCTGATTTTCACTCCAAATGCGGCAATTTTGCTTATTTACGTACCCATTCAACCAAAAATGAGCCTCATCGCTGAACACAATTTTTCGATAAAAAAGCGGATCCTCGGCCAGCTTTCCAAGAGCCCATTCACCAAAAATTCGGCATTGTGGTAGGTCGGCTGGCTTTAGTTCTTGCACCAGCTGTATCTTAAAAGGCTTTACGCCCAAATCCTTCCGCAAAATTTTCCACGTAGTGCTGTAACAAAGGCCTAACTGCTGGGAACGGCGCCGAATCCACATTTCGCGGTCTTCTGTCACACTAGCTGATACGGCTGATACGTAAACGTGTTGGTGGTTCAATGTCCAACAAAGTAAATTTGGTGCGAAATTTGGTCACAATCTTCCGAGTAGACTGCTCAGAAGGTCGAGAATGCCGACCATAAAATGGAAGCAGCAACCTTTGTGAGTTTTTTCGTTATCAGAACTTCAAAAGAGAACCTTCAATGAATGGTAATTTTTTTTAGCTTCTATTTCTATAGCATCTTCGCAAGGTCGGCTTGTAGTCGCTCGAAGAATTAACATTGCCCTTGACTTTGCTGTTGGCAAAATGGTTGCTAAAAATAATGTAGGTATACCAAAAACCATCAAATGCCTAAAACAACAGAAGTCATATCTCCCGCTGATCTAAATTACATTGCGTCTGTGAAAATAATTCACATTTTGTATTCCGCTAATGGCGAAATATATACATTTTACGAATCCTACATACATTTATCTCTTCTAGAAATCATATTCAAATACATTTCATTAGCAATTTTACCGCACACAGAGTATAGTCGTAGTTAGGTATGGATTGGAGGGGTACCAACCTACCCTGGAGCCCTGTGATGATGAGTTTCATCAGTGCAGCAGCTCAACTTAACAAAACAACCGCATCAAAAGTTGTGGAAGCAGTGCCGCACATCGACCTCAAAATAATCATTAGTCCTTTCGTTTCGAGTGGTGCAAATAAATTAATGTCAAGGCTCTGTCGTAAAACAATTTATAAATAACATGCTGCATTCTCTTTTGGTTATTTCTCATCATCCCTTGTGCAACATATAGAGACACCACCGACCGACAAGAATCAGAGGAGTCGCTCTTGCTTCTCCATCTCCGTTCCGTTTGTGCTCTTGCTCTCTAGTTGCAGTACCTATCTACTTATGTAAGGCTATTAAATGCCACCCCATCATTCGGTCCCATCTGTCATTCTAAGTGATGGGGAGCTTAACTCACAGAACCCCAACACCGATATAATAAATAATATTCATGGTAAAAACTTCATCCTTCAACTATCTCTCTCTCTTTCTCTCACTCTCTGACTGCCTATAAATGTATGGCAATATATATAGTTCTAATAAATACAGATAAAGCAATGAACAACGACTACTGGAGACTGGGGGTGGGTCGGTCGGTTGGGTGTTTGGGCTAAAGGGTAGGTATAGACGTTATAAGGGAAGGGTAGGGTAGGGTACAGTATGCAGATAGAAGCATCAAAGTAGACGGATATGGAGATAAGAGAAATGAGATGAGAGAGAATGTCGAGGACATGGAGATAGAGAAGATAATGGCATCAATGTCGCCATAATCAAATTTGTCAGTTGAGCTTGTTTTATTCGATTATATCCTTGTGATGATCCTTTGCATATTCCGGATTTTTTTTTCAATTTCTTTTTTTTTTTTTTTTTGTTTGCTCCTAGTTAAGGCTACCCATTTATTACCCTGGTCCTAAAGGTTTTAAAACAATTTTTCATCGGTTTGGGGTAAGTTTGGGTTCCTATCTGATATATTCTTTTTTTTTGTATTGTGTTCTCTTGTGCTTAGGTCTCCTTTTTCTATTATTATGATTCAAGTTGAATGAATTTAAATGGGAATATCATAATCAGATAGTGAATTATGTAAGAATTTTGAATTTCTGGGAATATTATATTATTTGATAGCAATAATAGAATTGATTGTTGACCTAAATGGAATTTATATGAACTGTTAAATGTTTTGAATTGAGTTTGGAAACATTTTGGCAATAGCCATCAATTAAAGATTAAGTAAGTGATATCTTTTTTATTTTGGTAGGCATTATATCATAAATTTGTTTCTATTATTTTTTTTTTTTTTTTCAACACGAGAAATTATAAATTGTATGCATCGTTTCGAAGTACAAAAATACAAAAACATAAATGATAACTACTAAAAGGTTAAACTGCCTATTCTACATACAACAGTTTTGCCTCCTGCACCAATTTGATGAACGTCTTTGATTAAAGCTTTTAATAATAGAAAAAAAAAAATGGTTTCAATCGGTTTAGTCGTTCGAGAAAAAGGCAAAAACGAAAATGAAAGACTTGTAGTAGGTTATTGACAATAAATGTTTTGCAAACTAAATTTTATACCACATGTAGGCATTGTTCACAAACGACTACATTTTACTACCCACAAACTGATTAGACCAAAAATAGGGGATAGATGACAAAGCTTTCTTATAATTGGCTAGATTCCTTTTAAAATAAAATAAATGACTGGATCGCACGAACTTGTAGTTCAAAGTAGTAATATATTTGTTATTCATTGAATAATTCAGTTTTTGTATACGACTGGGTCGCACCTACTTGCTCTTAGGGTCACAGTTGCTGTGGACTTTAAACTGACATAAACAACTTCTTAAATTGTTTTGAGTTCCAAACAAAGTATGCAATTGTATTTGATTAAGAGAGATAAATTTTTAGAAAAAAAAAAATTGAAAATCTTTAGAGCCGTTTTTAAAAAAATAAATTTTTTCTATATAAAAATTCTCAAACCATTGTTAAAAATAAAGTTGGTATGCAATTTTTAAGATAATATTATTGCACATCTAAAATCAAAATTTCAAAAAAATACAGTGACAAGTTTTCGAAAAATTGATTTTTCAAAAAAAAAAATTGAAAGATGTTTTAAAAATCCAAAAATTACGTTTTTGAAAATTTTGATATCAATTAATTTAAAAATTGTTGAGGAGCTTCTGTTTAAAAAAAATTCGTCAAAATTGGTTGAGTCGTTTAAGAGAAGTCAAAAATGAAAAAAAACGGTTCTAAGCAGCAGAATTTTTACAAACATTTCATTTATTTCAGGAGTATGACTCTACTATCAAAAGTGGACACAAAAATTGGTACAAATTGCGTAAAACTCATTTGTACCAAATTTGAAGAAAATCCGTCCACGCGTTAGGGCAGTGGAGATGTGTACAGATGGACACACAAACGTACAGACGCACAGACGCACAAACTGACGGACGGCATGACCAAAACCACTTTTTCGGACTTCTCCATCATCGTAATGTTGGTTCATTAAAACCTCAATTTATTTTTTTTTGACACGAGACCAATTTTTTTTTTTATTTTATTTTCTATTAAAACAATTTTTTACTATTAATGCCCGAACATAGTTGGTAAAAAAATGTAATAATTCTTGAGCTTTTTTTGTTGATAAAAAATTAAATTTGTTTTTTAACCCAAATTTGCGGTATGAAAAAATCTTACGTGCAAAAGATTATAAAAAATTGTCGCAACAAATGAAGATTTTAAAATGATTACATTTTTCACTGTTTCTTGAGTGAATACGTTATAATTATTGCAAAAATACCAAAAAAGAGTAAGTTTATGTTTTTGAATATTACGACTTGAAATGAGAGATTTCTTTAATTAAGCTAAACCACAAGTAGTAAAAAAAATTAATTTATTTGACTATACTAATACAAATTTTACCCATTTGCATTTCACGCGGGTGCAAACTCTCCTGTCGAGAGATTTTAAACAGAACTTGAAATTAAGTAAAATAATAATACACAGGTAGAAAAAATGCACTTATTTTGAGAACCCTTTGAGGTAGCACCTTTTAATTTCCAGTTTTAAGGCCGTCATAAAGGGGACTTTACGCCGTTTTAGGATTATGCAATATTTACCGGACACCCTGTATATAAGAAAGTGAACTTAAAGTTATGTCAAATTTCGCAAAAAACTTTTCATCACATTTTTTAGCCTCATTTCGTTATTCGATTTTTTTGGGAAAAACAAAAAATGCAGTATTTTGAAAAAGTATTGGTCAAGGGATTACACGAAAAAGCGGACAAAATAATAAAACAAAAACTTCACATATACATTTTATTTTATTTTTAAGTATGAGGCTGAATTAAAATAATCGTGTATGGTTATTTTTTTTTTAAATAGAATCACAAATAAATTATATGTAAAAAATTTGAAAATCGTTAGAGCCGTTTTTATAAAAATTAATTTTTTATATATAAAAATTCTCAAAGCTTGCGCAAAACTAAAGTTGGTACGTCATTTTCAAGATAATACTATTGCACATCTAAAACCAAAATTTAAAAAAAAAACAGTGACTTGTTTTGGAAAAATTGATTTTTCAAAAAAAAAATTTTAAAGATTTTTTACAAATCCAAAAATTACGTTTTTGGAAATTTTGATATTTAATAATTTTGAAATTGTTAAGGAGCTTCCGTTTAAAAAAATTCATCAAAATCGGTTTTGTCGTTTGAGAGAAAGTAAAAAATGAAAAAAAAAACGGTTCTATGGGAGGTACCGTTAGTAGAATTTTTACCAACATTTCATTCATTTCAATAGTATGAACCTACTCACAAAAGCAGACACAAATTTTTTTTTATCAAAATCGTTAACCTTAATGGTTGTACGACATGTACCGTTAGTTTTGGTCCTAAAAAAACAATCCAAAGACCCTTAACCACCAAGTTTCAAGAAAATCGGTTCAGCGACTTAGGCTGTAGCTCGAGGTATATACAGACAGGCAGACAGACGGACAGACAGAATTGCGGGACGCACTACAAAAATTCTATGTGTTATTACTGGTTGAATATTTTTATAAAAGCGCACCGCGCTGGTCAAGAAGTATAACTTCAAAAAATATGACTTAAAGCCTATTAAAACAAAATCGTATTTTAATATTAATAAAAATGCACTTAAATAATCAAAAAATATATTAATAAACTTTTAATAAAGAAAGTTAATTGAAGAGTGATTTTGACCTTTCTGAACCCCAGTAGTTATATTTCAAATACATATTTTTCATACACATCAGAGAATTCCAAACCTTAATAATTCTAATCTACTGAGATTAGGTTCGTTTGGTTCATGAAGGTAGTATGCTTTTGTCTACTGTAGCTGTAGCGAGTAAAATGTAGTTATTGGGAACAATTTTGTTATTTTTCGAGGCTCATTGTAAAATGGTTTCAATAGGGATTCCCACTCCAATTATATTGATTAAATTAAATTGAATAATACAATTTTTTACAAATAAATCTTTTAATGGTGGATGCTGAATTTTGTCTCCTTCAATTATATGACATTTTGAATTTTTAAAAAAATAACAATGATTTTATTTTATTTTAATTCAACAAAGCAAAACAATGCATGTCAACAATTCGAACCTTAATATTACCTACTGCATTTTAAATTTTATAAAAGTTTTCAATAGCAATTCTGTCATCAATGAAATTTATTTGTCATTATTCAAAACAATAATAATATCGACAATGGTGGCTGAATGCCGAATTGTAGGTGCCTACTTGTTGGGTGGAATATGGTGCTTTTATATTTTGTTTGCTTTTTACAGTGAATATCATAAACACTTGGTAAATTTATGGTGTGTGGTTTATCTATTCACCACTATTTATTTATATGCGGATTACTATTTCGAACATGTATAATGCATTTAACTTCAACCATATTCATTGCTGCATTGTCATACCACCCAGTACGATTATATTCTGTCGGTTCAGGCAACGCGTCAGGATTCATGGGGAACATCATCAGAAGCATTATCCAGAAATTGGTCTCACAAAAATAATTTTTTTCAGTACAGGACTATCTTAACAGGGTGTTTAAGTTTGGAAATAAAAAAAATCTACAAAGGGTTATGCGTACCTACTTTATATTAGGAAAGCCAGCAGCCAATATGACTAACCCACTAGAAGAAATGCAGAAATTTTTCTAACATGTGCTTTGGATATTGGTGATAGTTTGTGACGAAAACAACAGTGGATTTGGATTTGTTGCTTAATCTTTGGTCGTATTTCGTACTTCAGTTTTATCAGATTATTATGATCTATGTTGGTTGCCACCATTTAGGTACGATGATAGAGTTTTTATGGTATTGATTTGTATCAGGGGTGGACCCAGGGGTGGTTTTGGGGGTTTAAACCCCCAGTGATAAATTGAAAAAGAAGTAACACGACACCATACAAGTTTTTTGCTCATTACTCGAAAACTGTTTGATACCACTTCGATTTGAGTATTTTTTCGAAAGTGAACATTTAAAAGTGAAAGCTGAAAGAAGTTAATTCAAACTGCTTTCCCATAAAAAAAAATACAATTGAATCAATGTCATTCATCTTCAATATTTTTGCAGGTAAGTTGTTACAACTGAAATATATGACCGTATATTAAGTCTTACGTTGCGTTTTTCTCTCAGTGTCATCATCATCATTATCGGCTCGACAACCGGGGTCCGGTCCTGGCTTCTTTCAACAAGTCTCTCCACCTATCCCGGTCTCGAGCCGACGCCATCCAGTTGCGCACCCCAGGGCTTCGGGCGTCCTGGTCTACGCCATCTCTCCAGCGCAAGCATTGTCTACCTCGCTGCCGTCTACCATAGAATGTACCACAAAAGACTTTCCGAGCAGGTTCCTCTTCGCTCATACGCCGAGCTAGGTGCCCTGCCCACCGGAGTCTACCGAGCTTAATTTTTGTCACTATGTCTGCTCCAAGGTAGATTGCATACAACTCATGATTGTACCGTCTCCGGAATTGTCCTTCCTCACATATGGGGCCAACAATTCTTCGTAAGACTTTTCTCTCGAACGCGGCTAAGAGGTCACAGTGCCTTTTGCTAAGCACCCAAGTCTCGAATCCATACATGAGTACTGGCAGGACCATGGTCCTGTACAGCAGCAGTTTTGAAGTTATGGTTAGATTTCTGGATTTGAATAGCTTTGACAGAGTGTAGTAGGCTCTGTTGCATTTGAGAAGCCGGCCGCGTATTTCTTCTTCTATATTGTCATCGGCTGCTACTGTTGACCCAAGGTATTTAAAGGATTGCACCACTTCAAATTCGTGCTCCGCTACCTTGATTGTTTGACCAACTGTTCTTCTCGCATTCGACGCCACCATGTACTTTGTTTTACCTTCACTAATGTGCAGCCCCAGATTTTGTGCCGCCTGCTTGATCTGGATGAAGGAATCGTGTACAGCTTGTTCGGTTCTTCCGATGATGTCGATGTCGTCTGCGTAAGCCATTATCTGGCTGGACCTGTTGACGATGGTCCCTCTTGTTGCCGTGCCAGAGTCACGGATTGCTTTCTCCAACGCCAGGTTGAAGAGGAGGCAGGCCAAACCATCCCCTTGTCGGAGTCCATTAAAGATGATGATTGGTCTGGATAGCAATCCGGCTATTTTTAACTTGGCTTGTTACGTTGGTCATGGTCAACCTACATAGTCGTGTCAATTTATTTGGGATGCCGAATTCTCTCATGGCTTTGTAAGGTTCTACCCTGGCTATGCTATCATAGGCGGCTTTAAAGTATGTTCAGATAATATGTTGGGATGTTAAATTCTAGATATTTTTCCATCGCCTGCCTAAAAGTAAAAATCTGATCAGTTAATGATTTGCCTGGAATGAAACCACACTGATTTCTCTCAATGTACTTCTTTTTCAACGACTTCGATTTTGATGATTGTTTTTATATTTGTAAGCTGGTAGTCCTAATGGAGTTTCACGTACACTAGTTTATTTGATATTTATTTGAATGGTGGTTGTGGTTTATTTTTGACAAGTTTTTCAATAGGAAAATATTTGGCACACCATCAAACTAACAATAATATCATTTGCCACACAAAAACTGAAAAAAAAACTGAAAACTTGATAGAAAAACTACACTGGAAAAAAGAACACCACAATATGACAGCAGATCGTATTGAAATGCTCCAATTAAGGAAATTTTGAAACATCTAATTTGCTAAAGTTAACTCCGTTAAATTTGAAACAAAATATATCTTAAGGATATTCTATAGTTGTTCAATACATTTCTTTAATAATTTTACGTATCCAAAAAAACAATACAAAAATAAATATTGATAGGAAGTATAACTCCTGGCACACGTACATGAGTACACACACCTTTTGTTTTTTTTTTTTCAATAATAATGTTCCACATCGAAGCAAAACACATAAGTAATAATATTTAATATCTTTACAGAAAATAAGATTGTCATAAGTAATTCAAATGTATAGAATTAAATACTAAGTCAAATACCCTAATACCAAAAAGATGCCTACGCCTCGCCACTGGAGACAGGCCGCAGTCTATGTTACTTTGCATTTATTCAAATGCCATTAATATAAAGATTGACCTTGACCTTTGAGTCGGGATATTAAACACAAAATACCTATTTAAATTCAAACGAGAATAAAATTTAAACACAAAAATCTAATTACCATAACTTCCAGCCTTTGCTTTGAAGTATTTTTTTGATTAAACCTTTAAGAACACCCTATATTTTGTGTGATGCATCTGCTATACCGTCATCATCATCATCATCATCAATATACACACCATCTCCAATGTATAACACAAGAGATGGGTACCAGAGTCCACCAAAGCAGCAGCATCATCAGAGAACATAAATAAAACGATCGAGAATACTTGATGGATGTTAAAAGGATGTTCGAATCCTATGCACATGAATTCAACGAAAGGATACAAATTGGTAGAGTAATGGGGTTGGCATGGAGGCAGCATATTTGAGTTATGATAACCTTCCGCAAAAGAAGAACAAAAAGGGAAGCAAGCAACACAACAAATACAAGGAATACAAAAAAAAAAAAAGAAAAAAACTTGAAAAAGCGAACACATCCTCACATTCCTTGCAACACAACAACGAACGCCTACCACCCCCACTGTCATAACCATCACTAACACCACCGCCGCCACCGAACAACGACGATATGAAGCCGGATGAACAATATTTGGATGGGAAATTATGAAGCGTGGCGGATAGTCTTCCAAAGATATCCTATATAAATTTGTGTGTATAGAGCTCAGAGTCTGCTATCCAATTTCTTCATAAATAACATTTTCGGGGGAGCGAACAGCCAACAAGCAAGTGCACGTTCATCTCTGTGTATAATCCTTGTCCGTAATCCTGTAAGCTTTACTCATTGCATTGTACATACATTATACCTATACATAGATAGATGTATGTAGTTTGTTTTATCCTTATATTCGCTCATACTCTCGTTTTTCTTAACCTACGCTACGCACTCACTCCTTCGCTTTTTTCTCTGGAAGAATCTGCCAGTAGATGAAATACTTGCTCCCTTTTCCAGAATCCTCAAATTGAGTGTGGGTTTTATGTATGTATGGCTAGAGCTGAGTTTGTTTTGTGTACATGTATGCATGGGGGTGGGTGTGTGTGTGCGTGTGTGTGTGTGGTTTGTTTATTATCTTTGTTGTTTTTGCATTGCTATGCTGCGCTCTCGGTTATGTTGTTTTTCGGGCCATGGGAAAATGACTCCTTTTGTGTATAAACGAAACGTTCTTTGTTTATTGGTGACGGAGGATGAACTTAACCCGCAGCAAAATAAACATCTTTTTAGGGTTTTCCATATATTTTAATGCAAAAAGTTATAGTTTCGCCACCACACCCGCTGCCACAGCCATATCACCCGTTTCGCTATCGCAGCCGCCTGACAAGTGTCTCGCTCAGTAGTGGATGCTGGCTGCCACAGCCCACAGCCACCACAACACAATTTCAACACCACAAGTCCCCAAGAATACAAAGAAATCCACCGCATCAAAATAACAAAAAAAAAACTAAATACGAAATGGAAGCGAAACAAAAATAAAAGAATATGGCATCAAAATGACAGAAAAAATGTAAAAGAATTTTCATTACAAAACTAAGAATAGCAATGCAACACTTTTTCTATTTTCCGAATGCATTTTCAGTCACCCTGTCACGCACGCCCCCTATATTAGTCATTCGTAGGTACTTGTTCTATAGGGCAAGGATTGGTTTCGTGTCAAAAATAATTTGAGGTTATAATCAAAACCAACATTACGATGATGGAGAAGACTAAAAAAATTGTTTTCGTCATGACGTTCGTTATCGGTCTGTTACGTCTGTGAGTCTGTTCGTCCGTGCGTCCATCCGTACAGAGAACCACAGCCTAAACGGGTTGATGGATTTGCTTGAAATTTGATCCAGATTATTCTTTTTGTAATTTCCAAGGTTAGTTTTTTTTTTTTTTTTGAATATCTCTTCCAGAACGAATACCTCCCATATATAACATTTTTGAGTTATTCGAGTTTCCTCCGAAACGGCTCAAACTATTTTGATTAAACTTTCTTATATTATTTATTTTATAAAGATACATTTTTAGAATTTTTTTTTGTTGAATGGAGTCATTAAAAAAAATGTTTAAACGATTTTTCAAAAAAAAATTTGTTATGCCATTTTTAAGATATTATTTATGAACATTTGAAAACTAAATTTTGAAAAAAATTCATCAGTGAAAAAACAGTTTTTCAAAAAAAAATTTATTTTGCTTATTGTATGCCTTACAATCGATTCAACTGATTTTGATTAAAACCATATAGTAAGCCAGTAATACAAGACATTCTAGGCCACAAAAATTGCATATCGCTGGGATTTTGTTAGGAAATATGTCGACCTAGTTAGCAGCTTCGAAAAACCTGTGCTTACTGCTAAGTGCACCAAAAAACCTCGAATCTTTCGCACTTTGTTCAGTTTTTTATCTTATAACTTCTAATATTTGCATTTTATGGAAAAAGCTACCGCAGGTAGGGCCAATAGATCTTCAAATACAGCTCTTCAAAAAATTAAAGTTTTCATAAATATTTTGAATTTATAGTTTGTGTTGTCTTTCGAACAATATATTTGCTTGAATGCTTAAAGTCCAGTCAAAAATGTAATTAAATTATTTAGCAACAAACACGTGGAAAGAGGGCGCTGGGCCCCTACCTCTTTGAGTGTTTGTTTAACTTTATTATTTTAATGCAAGCAAAATCACTAAAACTAAGGTTTACAAACTTCAGAGTTAGCTTAGGGCCAAAGAAGTAAGTGAAGTGCAAACCTTAGAAATCTTCTTTGAACGGCTCCTACTCGAAGGGAATGGGGGGAGGGGGAATGGACATAAAAAGGTGACCATGGAAGAGGAGAACATTACCGTGAGTACGTTACAGCTTGAAATTTACTAACGTTTAAGTCCAACAGGTAGAAAATCTGTTTAGATCATCTTGAAGAAGGATAGAATCAGAAGGGGAAGAAATGTTTCTATAAATTTTTTTGTCATCAGCATAAAAAGAGGAGTTTTTAATGGCATAGTCAACATCATTAATTGTCAGAATGAAAATCAAAGGGCCAATATGACTACCCTTCGGAACACCAGATGTTGCGAAGATTGGTTCCGATTCATAACCACGAAAAAGGAATTTTTTTTCTGTGAGGATTTTTTTCAATATTTCGTTATAAAAACCATTATTCCCGATAATTGCTACACACACGACACATCCTTGTAATAGACTCAATAAGAACTGAAAAATTATAATAGGGAATTGTTATGTATTTGAATTGTCAAACAACTACCCCTTAGTCTGTATTCGATTTTTTCAATAATTTAAGCTATAAACAGAATGTAAGTTTATGAATTTTACTGTGGCCGACAATTTATAAAGTTGTTACTCCATTATACGCTGCAGGAATATTTCTTTAGGTATCCTGATGTTTGAACGAAATTGCAATCCTTGTTTTTGAAGAAGCCTTACGTCTAATTTTGCGATTTAAACTTTTCTCGAAAGATTTCTAGTGTTAAAATTTAAGAGACTGTCTAATGGACAACTTACAATTTGAAGACTTAAAGGTTTTTATCCTACTGTAACTGTAACTCCCTTATAACTGTTTCTGCAATATAACATTTTGAAAAATGTGTTAATCACCAAAAAAAATCCATACTGTTATGAACTCAGCGAACTGGTTTCATTTCACTTCAATTAAGGAATCCACATATACCAGGAAACCCAACTGGAAACATCGTTTTCACCCGGCTATAACTCAAAAGCTTAAGAAATACAATTTTGAAAAATTGGTAAAATACCTGACAATTTCAAGATTTTTGGACAAATAGTTTAGCTCAAATTTAAACTGATAATTTATTGCTGTTCCCACAGAAATAAACTTCAATTTTAAAGAGAAGAGGCATGGTTTGGAATAATTTAATTAAAGACTACAAACTCGGAGGATATTTCTCACAATAAGCCTCTGGAAGCATATGGTCCCAATTTGTACAAGATATCAATCAAATTATTGATATGCAAAAAAAAACAATTTTTTTCCCCATTATGTCCCTAAAAAAACAACAATTTTTGACGCTTTAGTAAATTTCTAGGACTTAAATTTAAAAAAAAAAAATTGTACATAAATTTAACATTTCTGAATAAGCAAATTATGGAATAGGAAATTATGGTTGTTTGTTCATAATGTTTTTCTCTCCCCCATTTTGTCACACAAGCTTGTCATTTTCATTTTATATAATAAATTGATTATGACGCCTGGTCTGTTCAATTTATCATGTCAATAATCGAGTTATTAATACTAAATGTGTTGCCATCAGGCTGAGACAATCATTATTATTTTAATTTTTTATTCTCTTTTGTTTTTTTTTTCTTAAATTCAAGTGAAAAAGTTTAATATTCTCATCGATAGAATCGTTATCGTTGTATACCTCTCGCCTTTTCTATGACAGGATACCTATTCAAGCTCTATGACTAAGCCAGTGTCATTTTTTTGGTTTTTCCTCCTCTTTCCATATTATTACCTCACATTTTTTCAGTTCTAAGGACACACTGGACCCGTAGATGACATTGAAAAATGTGGATTTTATGCAAAGTGCTTGGGAAAATCTGCTTGTAAAAATTAAAACGAAACGACTGGAAACTAGAACAAAAAAAAAAAAAAAATTAAAGTGAAAAAAATTCTGCTACAAAAATATAAATAAATAAAATAAAACATTCGAAGGATGTCGTCGTTTTTCTTTTTCAGAACTTTGTCATTTGTCATTGAAGAGATGTTTTTTTTTTTTTGTGGAAAAGTCATTTAAATAGAGTAAAGGCGATGAGTTTATTGTAAATGTTTAGGGGTGAAAAAATAATTTTTTTTAAGAATGAGAATCCGGGGAGACATTTCAAAGAAACAAAATTTTCGGTGTAGACACTAGCAAAGGAGAGTGTCAGAACAATCTATTATATTTTTCATGGTAATAAAGTTGAAAATTGTAAAAAAAAAACTGAGGTTTAGTTATTTGTAAAACATTCTGTTCACCCAAACTTGCATTAATTTGTTATCAAATAGGTTCCGCTTATAAACTTGAATAATTTATTTTATTCTCCTTTAATATCCTGAGAAACGGAAAATTCCTCGAACTTTTATTTAGTCGACTTTAAAACTATTTTTACCTTAATAAAATTGTAAATTACTATTAACTATTAAATTTATTGGTAAAAATGTAGACAAATAAGTGGATAAGTGGATATAATGGAAATAATGAGGCAGTATTGAAGTATTTTGATAGTTGCAAAGGATTGCTAACTTTTTTATCAGACAAGCGACGACGGAACAACGTTGTGTCAATAAATTCCTCTTCATTTCAGCAACAATAACATATTGAATTTTTTGATTACATAAAAGTTTGTAAATTGTTAAAAATATCACCCAACAGTTCATAGTTTAAAAATTTTTTTAAAAAAGGGAAAAATTCTTCCACTCATGAAATTTTGCATGTTCATGTTTGAGAATTTGTGATGAAAAATGTATCCATTCAATACCATGATAAAACTAAAGCACTCTCTTTAGCCGTGTAAAAAGGCTACAAACTTTTGTTATGATATCCATATACATAGTTAAGGATATGCAAACAGTTGAAACATAGTTGACGTACATTTATGTGTCAAATTCAAAGCTTATGCGGTTTTTGTACGAATATGAGTAAGCTTTCTTACCGGACGATTGATGTAATTAAACTGTAGGCGGCATCAAAAGTTTAAGTTAGTTTCTTTTTCCACAAATTTTGAGGAATTGTAGTTGAGAAGTTTTAAAATAGAAAATTTTAAAATAATGTTTAGTTATTTTGTCAATTATAAACAAATTCCTGTACTAGTCGTATAAGAGTTTAAGTGCATGTTAACTGAATCAATATTTTTGTTTTTGCATTCCATAACTTACCCCTTACATCACAATAAATCACGTGCCCGCGTGCTGCATTTTTCAAGATTAAGCAATTTAAGGAAAGACATTTTTGTGTAAAATAAATATAATGGCTCGCATAATTTAAGGTATTTCGAACTGACTACCACGACGAAAGGACGTAATGTGTTTTTTTTTATTTATGCACCATTGATATCTGCATTCCAATAACTGTTGCTAACTATTCGATAGTCATTTAAGTCTTTGTTTCCTCCTCAAAACATGATAAACTTGATTGTCATTTCGATGAAATGGAGAGCTAACTTATCAATATTGAGGTTCTGGGAATTAAGTACTTGATACAATGATATTTTGCCCCGTTTTCGGAAAGGAGAATGGAATGTGCACAAATAATTGTGATGTTTTTAAATTTGCCCCTGATAAGGATTGCGGCTAAGTGCTCGCTATAAAGTCTAAATTGACATTATAGACTTAAACAAGAAATTAGCATACCTACATCAATTTCCATCAATTTCCAATTTCTCCCTAATTTTGTAACTTTATTTTTATTTGCGATATAGGTTCTATAGGGCAAGTTTAGATTCATAAAAAAATTGAATTCGAGATATCAATGACATAACGATAATAAAGAATACGAAAAAAAGTGGGTCAGGCAATTCTGCGTGTCTCTCTGTCCATCGTGTCCATATATCAAGCTACAGTCTAAACCGCTGAAGCGATTTTCTTCAAACATGGTAGTTAAGGGTTTTTAGTGGGTCTGATGCATTTGTGAAAATTTAATTTTTTTAGGACTACAACTAACGGTACCTGCCATATATGACGAAAATTGAAAAACATTTTTTTTTCAAAAACAACTCAAACGATTTTGATTAAAATTTTTGTTTGTTCTAAAACAGACAAAACAGTCGTACATTGAAACAAAAAAAAATTTAATCGGTCAAATAACAATTTCTCCCACAGATACGTTATTCTTTTCTCATATTTTTTCGTAAGCGAATCAACGGATTTCAGTGAACATTTTTGCACAAAAGGTTGTTTGCGGTTTTCTAATATTATTTTATTATAAAATTTTTAAACTAATTTTTTTTGGATTTTTAAAAAAAGTTTCAAAACGTTTTTTTTTCAAAAATGGGTTAGATTTTCATTAATTTTTTCTTGAAAATGGTATACCAATTTTTTTACTTGCGATATGGGTACCATATATAAAATTATGTATTCGTACAAAAAAAAAAGTTGAGATAACAATCAAACATGACATTACGATGATAGAGAATGATAAAAAAGTGGGTCTGACAATTCTGTCTGTATGTATCAGAGACCACAGCCAAAACGGATGGGTCGATTAACTTCAAACTTGGTATGTGGCGGTTTTTAGAGAATATCCCCAGACGTTGTTTTGAATTTTTTTTTTTTGGACCCCAAATAACGGTACCTGTCATATATAGGTTTTAGAAAAACTCATTTTTGTCAAAAACGGTGCCTACGATTTTAAAATTAAAAAAACCATGGTCAATTTTTTGGGTTAGGTCTATCTTTAAATGAGAACCATTTTTTCAAAAACCGTTATTAACGGTTCAACCATTTTTTTAACATGGATGCTTTCTAGTTGCCGTAATAATGTTTTGTAAAAAAAATTTCGAAAATTATTTTTTTGGATTTTTAAAAAAAATTTGAAATTTTTTTTTTGAAAAATCATTTTCTTGAAAACTATTCAATATTTTTTTTCAAAATTTAGTTTTTAGATGTTGACAAATAATATCTTAAAAATGGAGTACCAAGAAAAATGTTTTTTTTAGAAAACGAATCTAACCATTTTCAATTTTTTTTTTCTAAAAATGTATCATTATAGCAGAAATCAAATTGCGTACTTTTTTTTGAGGTTAAATTCATTTAAGAAGCTGTTTTTTTTTTTCTAAAACTGCATTTACATATTTTTGATTAAAAGGGCTTAGCATAAATAGTAACTTTATCTTCAAGAGCAAGTACGTGCGATAGAGTCGTGCATTTTATTAAACACGGTTTGAGAATTTTTATAATTAAAAAAATATTTCTAGTGAGACCCACCTGGACGAAACGTCAAATTTTTGTATGGACTAAAGACCGTTAAAAAACTATCTAAAATCAATAATATAACGAAAAAAATAATAAAGAAAATATGATGAAAACGGTATTTGCTAAATTTGCCATAATCTTTAGTTATCTCCTTATATAGCTTTACGGGCTGAACCAAACTGATTTCTGTCAAAACTTGACCATAGGTTTTTCTTATGATTTGCAAAACTTTGTTTATGTAATTTTTCAAAAAAAAAAATATAATAGTAATTGAAAATAATTAAAAAAAATGTTAAAAAAATTAAAGAAAATATAATTTTTTTTAAGTATACAAAACTGAATAATTATTCAATTACTCATAACTCAATTACTTTTAAAAAGGGAATAAAATCATTTTTCATTTTTTTAAACTAAGTAGTAAGTACGTAGTTTTGTCCTCCATACTCCAATGCTTCATTTAGTGGGGTAAGGTAAGGTTAAAATAAAAAACTAGCCCCATCAATCGGACTTGAGAAAGAGATGAAAACTTGAAATCCCAAAGAAAATTACAACTAAGCTTTTTGTTTTTTTCGATTTTCTGAGGAATTACAAAAAAGTGTTTTTATCTCCTTTTAAAAAGTCACTCCTTAATTATTACTTTGAACTTCAAGTTCGCAAGATCGTGCGATCCAGTCGTGCATTTTATTTCATATCGATTTGTTTGAAATTTAATAAATCGGTTAAAAAAAAGTGTGTGGATAAAAAATATTCATCTTTCCGACTCTCAATAAGATAATGAACACAGAATTTCCCAATTGTCAGTTTTATCTTTTTTTTATTGTAAGATGCTAACCTTTTACTTAAACTAAAACTAAAGCAATACCCAGAATAAAATCCATATGAAAACTTTCCAGATTGACAAAAGAATCAATTGCATCCCCAAATCAACAATTTAGTAAGGAAAAAGGACACAAAACATTAGTAAAGTCGTATCTTGTTGAAAAAAGAAAAAAGAAAAAAAAAATGCTTTGTATTTGCTAGAACGCGAGTATACCAATAAAAAAAATATAATTCATCAAAGTGTCAAAAAAAATTGTTTCAGCCAGAGAGATAGATTGATGGTCGGGGTAGAGTTTTCAGATGAGTTGTTGTATCTAGCGCATACACTCGTAGTGTGTGTTGGTGATGTCGGAGAAGTGGTGAGTGATGGGATTCAGGATGTGCCAGCACACTCTCGTGAATAGGTCTAACATAGATGATAGGAGGGAATCTAGAAGTTGCGATGGTGATGGTGGATCAGTTTTTTTACTGCCTCACTTTCTATGGTTTCAGCACAAAACCAAAAAGCTTCTGATGCTGCATGGAGAAACAAAAGTTTGATGTATGTTTGGGGTTGAATGTCAACTGCCACAAATCAAACATTTTCCAAATGACATTGAGTGGGTCCTGCCTGGTGGATGTGTGTACAATGTGTGTTTATGCAGCTGTATATAGGTTGTTCCTGTTCCTATTATTCTTGTGTTTGGTTTGTAGCAGTACCTACCTATACTATAGAATTCTATTTTTTTATTCAATTTTTTTTTTTTTTACTTTTTTGTAATCGATTAATCTGAGTTTGTTAAGTGACAAAGCGGGTAGATGAACGTATTGTAATTCATCAGGATGAGATATGATTTATTGGTTTAAGCTTTTTTCTAAATAAACTTTGTTGTTTCGATTTAGTTGATGGGTTTTGCTATATTTTAGGCAACTGATTGATGTGTATTTTTTTTTTTTTGTTTTTTTTTTTCGTTTTTTGTGTTTCCTGTTAAGCTTTGTTATTTGGCCTTGTTAGATTTATTTGCGATATAAAGTTGGATGAACTATTTATATTTTTTTTTTTAGCAAAACAGTAAATTGTAAGGAAATATTTTTAATCCATTATATTGCATCAGTAGAACATTGAATGCTAAAAAAAATCTGTGCTAAAATACATAATGTATTCCCTGAGATTGACTAAAACTAATACAAAGTAAAAAAGAAACATTACAATGTTTTCCAATGATATTTTACTGAGTGGTGTTTTTGTTAAAATTGATTTAAATTAATTCAAGTTGATTCGAATATAATGTGGATCAATATTGAAAAAAATTGTTTATATTCCTCCGAAAAATAGATTGAACCTAAAAGAAATCTTATTCAATTTCAGCATTTATACTTGGGACACAGAAAGAACAAGTTTGGGATTCGTAAACAAAAAATCGAACTCGAGATAAAAATCAGAAATGACATTACGATGAAAATAAAATAAAGCAAATAAAAAACTGGGTCTCGCAGTTCTGCATGTCTGTCTTTCTATCAATCTGTTAGTCTGTCAGTATCTTTCTTGAGCTACAGCCTCAGCAATTTCTTTCAAACATGGCTGTTATGAGTTTTAGGCGATTTCCAACTGTGAAGCGAGTTGATGGAAAACAGTGAAATAACCAGGAATAAAAATTATAGAAAAATACTAAGTAATTAATTAAATAATTAATTTAAATAATTCTACAACTCAACACTTCGAGAGTCATCAAAGAGAAGAAGAACAACTATAAAGTAGTCGCAGTGAAAGATCAAAATAGTTAAATTTCACGACTCGATCGCACGTACTTGCTCTTATAGATAAAGTTACTATACAGGGTGTCCCGTAAAGGATGATCCAAACTAAATATGGTGATAGGCCATCTTATGACCTTTCACAATTTGGTAACTTGTTCATCCCGAATCATCAATAATTTTATTATTTTTGGAATAAAACGCCGAATCTGTGTCAATGCGTCTTCTAGGTTAAATTCGAATTGGTATACTTAATTGTGTTTAATTCGTAATTTAAATGATTCTATATCATGTTAGTATCAAACGGCACGGAAATAATATACTTAAAATCTATTTTAAGTTGACTTAGTATGAAAGTGGTTGGAACATAATATTTTGTATGTAGCAATCATCAAAAGCAACGCAACTACAATTGCGACAAACGAAATAAATTGCACGACTGGGTCGCACGTACTTGGTCTTATAAATATTGTTACTATATGGTAAGCCTTATTAATTAAAAATTTGTAAATGCAGTTTGAAAAAAACAAACAATTAAAAAAGCATCAAATTCGATTTTCAAATGACTAAAACAGCTTCTTAAATGACTTTAACCTAAAAACAAAGTATGTAATTTGATTTCTTCTATAACGATACATTTTTAGAAAAAAAAAATTTGAAAATCTTTAGAGCCGCTTTTTAAAAAAACTATTTTTTCCATATAAAATTTTGCAAGGACTTTTATAAAAAAAATTGGTACGCAATTTTTAAGATATTATTGATCAACATCTAAAAACTAAAATTTGAAAAAAAATATGGAATAGTTTTCGAAAAAAAGGTTTTTCAAAAAAAAAATTTAATTTTGTTGTTTTAAATCCAAAAAAATAATTTTCGAAATTTTTTTAACTAAATTTTATTACGGCAACTTGAAAGCATCCATAAAAAAAAATGGTTGAAATTGATTGAGTCATGAAGGAGAAAATCAGAATTAAAAAAAACGGTTCTATGGCAGGTACCGTTAATAACGTTTTTTTTAAAAATATGGTTCTCATTCAAAGATAGACCTTACCCAAAGAAATGACCATGATTTTTTTAATTTTAAAATTGTAGGCACCGTTTTTGAGAAAAATGAGTTTTTCTAAAACCGGTATATGACAAGTACCGTTATTTTGGATCCAAAAAAAAAAATCAAAAAACGTCTGGGGATAGTCTCCATACTACGCCACATACCAAGATTGAAGTAAATCGACCCATCCGTTTAGACTGTGGTCTCTGATACATGCAGATTGACAGACGGACAGACAGACAGAATTGTCGGACCCACTTTTTCATCATTCTCTATCATCGTAATGTCATTTTTGATTGTTATCTACACTTTTTTTTTCGTACGAATGCATAACTTGATAAATGGTACCCATATTGCAAGTAAAAAGTGCCCAAACGACTTTTTTGCTGGCTATACAATTTTTCGGCTTCAAATTGGTAAATTTTCTAAACACTTTCTGCGAACGGAAAAAACAAAAAAAAATTAGCGTAACACCTGTAATTGAATAACCGGTGACATCTCGCTTACGAGGCAAGTATCTTGTCATTTCGCCACGGACTGTATAATTTTTAGTTGGCGTAGAACCCATACATATATAAACAAAATAAGAGAACGAATCGTTTGCGTCAAACGACTTTTCGTTTGTTGGAAATTCATTTTTCGACTTCAACTTTGTTTGCAGCAAACTCTTAAATTCGTTTCAGTAAAATAATTTATGCGAACTACGAAATAAAAAAAAACAAAGTTCAGCGTTACACCGATGATTAAACCCTTTGACCTCTCGATTTCGAACCAAGGCTGTTGCCATTGCGCCATGAATTGAATAACTTTTGTTTAGCATGGAATTCATAAAAACACCACAAACATAGAGTTAATCATAAAGAAAGCTTGTTGAATGCAGACATTTGTTGTAAATGAATTGTATATTTACACCAAAAGTGAAGTTCTTCTGGAGAGGTTATTCAAAAACTATTCATTCGTTTGCTGCAAATAATAAAATTTTCTAGTATAAGAAAAGGTGTTTTGATGTGGTAAGCATTTTCGTTTGCTGCAATCAACTGATAAAAATGACGTCCAAATGAATGGGTTGTTTTGCATTATGTTTGCTGTCATAGAATTACAATTTGTGTCAAATGTAATACAGTTGCTAAGAATGAAAAGCTTTTGTGGAGATTGTGTATGTATTAACTTTCCAGCAAATGATTTTCATTTAATTAAAGGATATTCACTAACCGAAATTAAAACGAAATTAAAATAATTATTACTCTGAATTTAGGTACCTTTAGGTATTTTAAAAATGGCATGTAAACCTTAATAGGAGTATCAAATAGTTGAATTTTATCTTTGATTTACAAAAAATTACCAAACCATATAACTCGATTGAATATTTGAACATTGAAACCTTTTTAAAAATATTCTAAATTTCTCCCTTTCTCTCCCTCTCTCTCTCTCCTTCATAAGCATAATAAATTTTATTCTGGTTTTGCAACATGACACGAAACAAAAAATTTAATAAATCGTTTTTTCACATGAACCGATATTCAAGGTCTATATTCTCTGTGCTTTTGTCATAATTCAACTTAACTGCTTTATCTATTAAGTTTAATTATTTGCATATCCGAATTTGAATTTTCAAATTCCCAAATGGCTAAATTTTGTTTGCCTCTCACGTTATCTCTATGAATGAGTGTGTATATGGAAGGTATATCTGTATAGAGTGAGCATCCTACATTTGATATAGAATTCTGTGTGAAATTGTGTGCGGCAAGCGGCAGGCAGTGCCTCACCCTTAATATAGAGCAGGACCCACAACATAGAAAGAGAGACTTAATGTGGTTTCAAGATTTATGTTACAGCCCTTGCACTATATTTTGTTTCATATAACCTCAGTACATAAAAGCATATCTAGCAGAGCTACTCTCCTGATAGATTCATAAATTGGATAGGAGTTCCAGCAACCAAAACAAAACAGCCTCACTCGGCCCGACTCGACTCGATTTGACTCTCGGCTCGCAATGAATGGAAATGGGAAGAGAAAAGTCGTCAAATAATTTATTATTCCCCAATGTGTTGTAGAAATGTCAGTAAAAGTTGTTTTTGGCCAACCGCAAGGGGGCAGCACAATACATCAAACAGACAAAACAAAAATAGTTTATTATTTTTTCAGTACCTACTTAATGTGTATATTCCAAAATACACACAAACTTTACGCATTAATGTCATCAAATGTAGGTACTGCAAAACTGCAGCACACACACATCCACAATATCCAAAGCGCTGACACGTTGTGTGTTGAAAATTGTAAAACATTGACATAATCATCGAACCGACCAATTGACAATATCACAAATTTATTTTTGTATGATTTAGCGCTGTTCCAGGGTTAATATGTGATATGGCTTCTTTTTTTTTTTTTTTTTTTGTTTCCTGTATCCTGTCTAGCTTCATACATACACTCACTGGCAAATCGCTGCGTTGCGTTGTTACGTTTGCAGTTGTTGTTGTTAGTGTTGTCTGTTTTGTAGGCATATTTCACACTAGAAAATAATATTCAAACACGAATCAGTGAATCGAAACAGGGGAATCGATAAATTGAGAGGTAAATTGCATGTTTGTTTATTTATTGGCACAGGAAGCAATGGAATAGAGTCGTTTTCTGTTAAGGGCATACTCACTCACGCACGCACATTTGTCATGCTTGAATGGCATAGTTAGCTCACCTGAAATGGAAACAAAAATATGACGATGAATTAGTCCAAAACAATAGAATAGCCAATTAATTTATTAATAAATAAATCAATACAAAACAAAAAAAAAAGAATTTTTTTATTTTGCTGTTAGTATTCTGGGTTGTGAAAAAAATATATTTTTATTTTTATACCTCTATCGACTAAAAATAGAAATAAACATTTCGGACACTTTTTATTATTTATTGTTGACCTAAAGAGCAATAAATCGGTTATTTTTATATGGTTAAACAAAAACGTTAAAATTAAACATTGAGAATTATTAAATTTCACTTTAAAAGTAATTTTTCTGATGAAAAACTATTTTGCTTCAACTAAAAATAATCGGGTTTCGCCAAGGTTCAAAATTTTTTGCAGTTTGGGACTAACAGGTTTATTAGTTTCTAATGAAAAAATAAAGATACATTTTGAAATTTTGTACTTATTCATCTTACCAGAATAACAAAAATTATTTTGAATGCCGCATCAATATGTAATGATGTAGATTTCATATAAAAGTTATGGTGACCAATTTACTCAAGTAAATGTACCTAGGTGAATCTAAGAGATTAGAAATTTTAGTTTGAGATTTTACAAATGAATTATATTGTAATCGCACAAAGCAATATATTTTACTTAATTGTTAATTTTGCAAGGACTTTTATAAAAATAAATAAAATGCAGGACCGAGTCGCACGTACTTGCTCTTGAAGATAAAGTTACTATTTATGCTAAGTCCTTTTAATTAAAAATTTGTAAATGCAGTTTTAGAAAACAGAAATGAAAAAAGCATAAAATTCGATTTTCAAATGACTAAAACAGCTTCTTTAATGAATTTTAACTCAAAACGAAGTATGCAATCTGATTTCTTCTACAATGATACATTTTTAGAAAAAAAAGATTGAAAATATTTAGAGCCGTTTTTTTAAAAACTATTTTTTCTGTATAAAATTTTGCAAGGACTTTTATAAAAAAAATTGGTACGCCATTTTTAAGATATTATGTATCAACATCTAAAAACTAAAATTTAAAAAAATATATTGAAAAGTTTTCGAAAAGATGATTTTTCAAAAAAAAAATTTCAACTATTTTTTAAAAATCATGAAGGAAAAAATCAGAATTTAAAAAAACGGTTCTGGGAATCATTATACCAAGTTATGCATTCGTACAAAATAAAAAGTTGAGATAACAATCAAACATGACATTACGATGATAGAGAATGATAAAAAGTGGGACCGTCTGCGTCTATCTGTCTGCCTGTCTGTCTGTCTGTATGCATCAGAGACCACAGCCTAAACGGATGGGTCGATTTACTTCAAACTTGGTATGTGGCGTTTTTTGGAGAATATCCCCAGACGTTTTTTTGATTTTTTTTCCCTAAATAACGGTATCTGTCATATACCGGTTTTAGAAAAAAATCTAATCAAAGTCATTTCTTTTGGTAAGGTCTATCTTTAAATGAGAAACATTTTTTTCAAAAACAGTTAATAACGGTACCTGCCATAGAACCGTTTTTTTTTAATTCTGATTTTCTCCTTCATGATTTTTAAAAAAATAGTTGAAATTTTTTTTGTTAAAAAATCATTTTTTCGAAAACTTTTCAATATATTTTTTTCAAATTTTAGTTCTTAGATGTTGATAAATAATACCTTAAAAAGTAATTGCAACAAAAGTGCATTTTTAGTTCTTATTAAAAAACTCGCATAAAAGAGCAACAGCGTTGCCGTTTCTTTGCAAATTTGTTTATTTTTGTTTTTTTTTTATGAATATCTCGCAAACAGTTTGAGCGAATTTGATTAAAACCTGCGCATTGATATTTTACACATCTATGCGATCCAGTCGTGAATTTTTTGTTCAAAATTACCTGTACTACACCCTGAAAAGAATAACCTACCTAGAGCAGACATTATGCTTTTCAAGGTTTAACATCAAGGCTTTTATGTTTACTAGCTATGTCTTGAGGCATTAGCTCGAAACATAAAAAACGCGTGGTATTATAACGCTTGTGGTAAAAATTGTTCTACGCCGACATTTTTGTTTCCAGTGTATTAGCAGTATTACAAGAATCTTGTTCGCTTTATTCAGCTCAAGGTGTTGTTTATAAAAAAAAACTAATAATTTTGAGTTTATTTCTTAATATTATTAATCTTTAACGTACTCAGCTTATAATACTTAAAATCAATAGGTACGTTGTTTAATCCTTTTCACAAAATACAAACTACTTTGATGATATTAACTTTTGACACAGTTGAGTGCAAGTCAGAACTTATAAATTTAATCTCTTATATGATGATGGGATAAGAAAAAAGCTTTTATAAAATATGTTCATGTTTGTAGGTAAATAAAGTTTTTTCGTTGTGTCTCTGTTTTTTTTTGTCAGTTGCTCTGTTTTTAATGTACCCAAAAATATTTACACAATTAAAAAAAAAAAAAAAATAAACAAGAAATAGCCACCCATCACTCCACCCATTTATTAATTTAAATAATAAAATCCCAAATAAAGATCCGCGACGTGAAATAATAACTAATAATAAAAAAAAAAAAAAAAAAACCAAAAGTGCTTGTGCAGTGCATATGCATACGTTATACATATAATTGCAAACAACAGCATCAAACAAAACACAAACAACAACAACACCAACCACTGCATTAACAGCAACATAAACCAAACATCATCAACCGGTTTTAATGATAAAAAAAAAAAAAAAAATTGTCTGTGTCGCGATAAGCAAATTGGCAATGAGCACAGTGAGTAATCCTTTCATTTCCCTTCCCATCTTCTTTCGCAATTAGTTTAGTATAGCAACTGTGGTATTGTGGGAAGAAACTCTTCGTACATATTCACAGTTGTTATCAATCTGACTCGGATAGATTATTGATTGTCTTACTAAATAGCCAACAGGGGCGGATCAGTTCAAATTGTCACTAAGGCATAACACTAGTGACAATTTGTTTTGTGAAGTTTCAATTGGTGATTTAGTTAAGGGAATCATTATAGGTAATTGTCCGAATAGGTTTTAGAAAGTTTTGAGTCTTTTAATGGTTTGTAAATTCAGGGTCGATTATGCCAACGTTCGGGGGCTGAGATCTAATTTCTGTGACGTGTATATTTACACTGTTCAAAACAGGCCAGCTGTTTTGGCACTGAGTGAAACGCAAATAGGTGAAAATACAGACTGTTCTGAATTTAATCTATTTGGGTATAGCTTGGTGCCATTATTCTTTTCCCACCATGGTCTCGCCGTTTATATAAGAAACGATGTCGCATACCAACTTCAACCACAATACGGTTCATGTACAAACACATATTTTAATTTCATGTGGTTTAAATTCACGGTTAATAAGCGCATCATTCATACGTGTTTTATTTATCGGAGCCCCAATCTGGACAGTAATTCAACTTCTAACGAACTTGATGCTCTGTCCGACTCCATTCAAAGGATTGTTACCCTTTATCCTCGCACTGAAATCGTTATTACGGGCGATTTCAATGTACACAATTCTTCGTGGCTTCGCTTTTCTGGCCAGACAACACCCGAAGGAAGGTATGCCGAGATCTTTGCTGAGTTAAACAACCTAACTCAGATTGTCGACGAGCCAACTCGAATATCGGACGTTAATGGTCGAGCTGAAAACACTCTAGACTTGTTTCTTACCTCTGATCCTGATAAATACACTGTTAGTGTATTATCGCCTCTAGGCACATCAGATCATTGTGTCATATCTGCTAATTTCTCTTGTCAAACAAACCCAGTTAAAGAAAAAGCACCAAGAAGAACTGTCTGGCAATATGAGAAAGCCAACTGGGAGGGACTCAACGAATTCTTCAAAAACTTTAACTGGTCGCTATGTTTCCTCGATAGTGACGTTGATTCCAGTGCAGATATGATAACAAATTTAATTCTCTCCGGAATGAGAAATTTTATCCCGAATAGGGTTAAAACAATCAAACCTAAAGAGAATGCGTGGTTTGATTCGAGCTGCAAAGAGAATATCAGGGTTAAAGAGGTAAGCTTTCGATGTTATAAAGCCAATCCCACTGAGGAAAACCGAAAAAAGTTCAAACAAGCTAGAAAGGCCAGCAACGCCCATATTCGACGAACCAAATTTTTGCACGATCAAAAATTAAGACAAAAAATACTACAATGTCCCAAAGGTAGTAAAAATTTTTGGTCATTTGTAAAAAACATACGCAATACTACCTCGTCGTCAGTTCCTACGCTCGTTTTCAATGACACTCCTTTTAATAGCTCTCAGGAGAAAGCCAACCTACTTGCGAGGCAGTTCGCTGCCAATTCCACATTGCCAGATAGTGTCATGACTCCGCCAGTACTTGAGCGCGTAAACGGATTCATGGGACGAATCTTCTTTCGCACTCGTACAGTAGCAAGAGTTCTCAAAGATCTTGACATACACAAATCCGCTGGCCCGGATAGTATCCCCCCCATCGTTCTGAAGAGGTGTTCTTCCACGCTGGCAAAACCATTGCGTAAGCTTTTTCATCTGTCCTATTCTACTGGTCTCTTCCCGAGTGGATGGAAAACAGCATTTGTCCAGCCTGTCCCTAAAAAAGGCGAATCTTCTTCACCCTCAAATTACCGACCGATTGCACTTACATCCCTTCTTTCCAAGGTCATGGAAACGTTGATTAATTTTCAACTTAAGAAATATCTCGAAGAACGAAAGCTTCTTAATGACCGGCAGTACGGCTTCCGTAGCAACAGGTCCACTGGTGATTTGATAGTTTATCTCACCGAGCAGTGGAACAAATCTTTACATCGTTTTGGAGAAAGTAAGATTGTTGCACTTGATATTTCAAAGGCATTTGATAGAGTTTGGCATCAAGCTCTTCTTTCGAAAATGCGTGCTTTTGGTGTCGATGAGTCTCTTCTTCATTGGATTAGAAATTACCTTTCGAACCGTTCAATACAAGTCGTATTGGATGGATTCAAGTCTGAAACCCACAAAATAAATGCTGGTGTGCCACAGGGCTCCGTTTTGTCTCCGACTCTCTTTCTCATTTTTATAAATGATCTCCTGTCTGAAACTTCTAATCCACTCAACTGTTTTGCTGATGATAGTACCCTCAGTTTTTCATATTCGTTTCCTGATTCTCGCCCAAGTTCTTCGGAAGTGGATCTTGAACGGCTAAATATGATAAGCTCATTAAATTCTGATCTTGATAGCATTGTCCAATGGGGAATAAGAAATCGCGTAGAATTTAATGCTTCTAAAACTCAATGCTGCTTACTATCATTAAAGCGGAACCTGTCTCCTATGCCACTATCCATGAGTGGTACTTGCATTGAGGAAACCGACAAGCTTTCCATTCTCGGTATGTGCATTACAAACCACCTCCTGTGGAATGAACACATATTTGACACCGCTAAATCCGCTGCGAAATGTTTAGGTTTCCTCCGAAGATGCAAGAAATTTTTCTCCCCGTCTGATCTAGCAATTATTTATAAGGCGTATATTCGTCCAAAGCTTGAGTATAACTCCCACATCTGGGCAGGTGCTCCAATAACCTCGTTGAGTTTCTTGGATAGAATACAAAATAGAGCTATAAAAATGATAGGTGATAGATCAATAACTGATACAATTACGTCTCTTGAGCACCGTCGTAACGTATCATGTCTCACGTTGTTCTATCGTTATTTTTATAAGCAGTGCTCTGACGAAATAGCTAGTTGCATTCCTCCCCTGAAACAATTCAACCGTGATACTCGCGCTTCAAGGAATGCTCATCAGTTTACCCTCGAGTCCAACTTCGGACGTACCGTCAAATACAGAGATTCTTTCTTCAGCCGCACTACACGAATGTGGAACGCGTTACCCGCCTCTGTTTTCCCATCCCATTTCAAAACTCAGAACTTCAAAACTAATGCTCATCGGTATCTCCTATCAAACCCCTCCCTATTTTCCTAATGCTCGTACTGTGTTCACCATATTAAGGGTACGTTAATCCCTTTAGTGCGCGCTTATTATAAAAAAAAAAAAAAAAAAAAAAAAAAAAAAAAAAAATCGATAGTTACAGAAGTGCAAGCAAGAATAAAATAATATAAAAGGTAACCTAACCATTTTAGGGGAAGGAAAGATAAATAAATTTACCTTTAATTGTATGGTCAGCAAATTCAATCAAAAAAGTACCCAATAAAGTATTAAAATAAAAAAAATTATTGGTTTTGTCAAGAAAACAATTCTAAAAATTCACCTTTTCAAGTAAAAATTAATTTCCAATATCAAATATTTTTTTTTGACATTTAAAAATGATATTTTTATGGATACAGTTGATAATTTCTTGAAAAACTAATTATGGACATTAAAAAAACTGATATGTTTTTGAAAGTTTATGTGGTAGGATTATTTGATTTTAAAGGGAAAAATATTTTTTGTCAAAATAAGTTTTAAACTTATGTGTCATCTATTCATGTTTGTGTGAAGAAATTATCGAGGCGCTTAATCACTATTTACCCAAGTTTCATAAGATTATAATTCAACTTTTATGAGCATCATCATTAAATTACCTTTAATTTGATATATCACACATAACTGTACATGCTATAATATCCTTCACAAACTTGAAAAAAGTTTCATCAAAATTCAACAAAATTGTCTGCTTTGGTCGTCGGACTTGACCAACCACCAGTGGAGAACGGTACCGTTGGCTCACAAATGAATTCTAGAAGGTTCGCATATAAAATGTGTTACTTGTTTGTTTATTGTCGGATTTTAAAGTATGACGTGTTTAAATTTAGCTGAAATATCAAGCTATAACATGGTGTATAATACAGTAACATTTATGAAAATAATGAGTAATAGGTGATGAAGAGCAAAATCATTTTTTGTTTTTGAAATCTATTTGCAAAATGGTATGGTATAATCTGTTACATGGAATTGTTTAGAATGAGTTCAGAATGATGGAGATGTCAATATCATTATTTATTCACTGAGGAATAGCTGTGCTTGCAGCCGTTTGTTTACCGAAAGTGTCTAGGGGTGTTAGATGGAGCAGAGTGTTAAGTGCCGCGGAGGGAGTGGTGGAATACCTTTAATAGAGGGGAATTTTGTGTTTAATAGAGAAGAGGACAAGATCCGTTTTGTGCGGATTTACATCAAGTCCACACCGATCGGCGCTAGGATATTTCCCTGATACGGCAATGGCAATGTCATCCGCATAGGCAATCACTCTGTAGATCTCTGCTTCTAAGGACATCAGCAGTTCATTTACTACTAGGTTTTAAAGAAGGGGAGATAAGACACCGCCTTGCGGCGTCTCTCTAGTGACAGATCTTTTTGCTCAAAAATCGCCCAGCTTGGAGTTAAAAATCCTGCCAGTTAGCATCTGATTGATCAAAACTCCAAACGACCTTTCCACCCCCGGTGATGACAGCGCAGACGTGATTGCAGATGTGTCGACGTTGTTGCGGCGTCTCTCTAGAGACAGATCTTTTTGCTCAAAAATCGCCCAGCTTGGAGTTAAAAATCCTGCCAGTTAGCATCTGATTGATCAAAACTCCAAACGACCTTTCCGCCTCCAGAAATGACAGTGCAGACGTGATTGCAGATGTGTCGACGTTGTTGCGGCGTCTCTCTAGTGACAGATCTTTTTGCTCAAAAATCGCCCAGCTTGGAGTTAAAAATCCTGCCAGTTAGCATCTGATTGATCAAAACTCCAAACGACCTTTCCGCCTCCAGAAATGACAGTGCAGACGTGATTGCAGATGTGTCGACGTTGTTGCGGCGTCTCTCTAGTGACAGATCTTTTTGCTCAAAAATCGCCCAGCTTGGAGTTAAAAATCCTGCCAGTTAGCATCTGATTGATCAAAACTCCAAACGACCTTTCCGCCTCCAGAAATGACAGTGCAGACGTGATTGCAGATGTGTCGACGTTGTTGCGGCGTCTCTCTAGTGACAGATCTTTTTGCTCAAAAATCGCCCAGCTTGGAGTTAAAAATCCTGCCAGTTAGCATCTGATTGATCAAAACTCCAAACGACCTTTCCGCCTCCAGAAATGACAGTGCAGACGTGATTGCAGATGTGTCGACGTTGTTGAAAGCGCCCCGTATATCTAGGGTTCGGTCGATAAAATATTAATTGTATGAAATATTTGAACTTTTTTCTCTTCTTTATCTTCTTGAACTTTTCACTATATTTCTTAAATAATTTTACATATCCACAAAAACTACACAATAATAAATAATGATAGAAAGTATAACTTCTGGAGCGCGAATTAAAACACTTGTTTCTTACTTTTAAAATTAAACAATATTTATTTGGAACTATGTCCTTTATTATTGAAATACTTTTTACTAATTCTAAAAGGAGCTTAAGGCTACTATGTAGTTACAATAAGACTATTGATAAATTCATCATACAGTCGTATTTATATACTTTTCTTATCTATCTACAAGGAGACCCAAGCGTACAATCGTCTTGCTTGATAATGAAGAAGAGATAATATTCCAACATTGTATACAAACGATATTATCTCTTTTACATATGTTATCATTGTAGCGTTGTGTGCAAGACTGTACTAGAGACTAAAGATATCATTGAATACAAATAATGTTATCTTTTTTCTCAATATGTTTTGCTATGGATACTTAACTCCCCCCCTTGTTAAACGAAATCGTCCCGATTTTTCGACGCTATTTTTAACATTTCTCTTTCATAAGTTTTGTTATATGCGTCAATCTTTTTTTGTTTTTGACGATCTGTTATACATTGTATAGTTTTTATCATTACGTACGTAAATGCTAGAATAACAATCAGTGTTACAATTGTGTATATAGTTGATAATATCGGTTTTTCTTCAAAAGGAATAATTAGTTTTTTTAAAGTATCTATGTTATCGAATTTGTACATTGTATCTTCTTTAATTATTTGGTCGATGTAAGACTCTGAATTATGATTTCTTAATATAACTTCTTTAATTTGCTTATGCATGTTTTTGTATATTTTATCGTCTAGATTTATAGTATTTTCATAAGTAACTAAGTTTATACCATTAATTGTTTGATTATTTAACTTATGCTTACCGCTTAATAACATAACACCGGATTCAATTTCTAAGTCGTAATCGTATTCTTGTTTAATGTTGCATTTTGAAGTTATATTCTTTAAAAGTGGAATAAGACAATTTTCTTCTTCAAAGTTAATTTCACAAATGTTTTTACTTAGATGATTTTGACAATTTCTTGTTCTTAAATAAGTTTGGTTACATAAGGCAATTGTTTTATCTGTAATGATTTTTCCATGTTTTGAATTTAAAGGTGTTACTTTATACAATTTACATGATTTAATTAGAACTGGATATTTATATATTGTGATGAAGAATTCATCAGTTCTAGCTAATAATATTTTAGAGTACTCAAGTATATTTATTATGGGTACTTGAATTATTTCATGTTGAATAATATTTTTAATGTCATCTAAGTCTAGGCTTTCTGATAAATATTCATTATTTTTTGCTGCATTAATTGTTCTGGTCAATAATAATAATTGTTCGTACACTTGTTCTATTACTAAATGTTCTTTAAGGCTCTGACCTTCGAATTGTTGCAAAATTTGTTCAAATCTAGAATTTATAGTTTTTTGTTTATTATTGTTTTCTATGAGATTATTTATACTCGTTTCTATGTTAACTAAGTCATAATGGTCAGGATTACCAAACACATATTTGAAAGCTGTTCCTAAAAAGTTAATTGATCTAGTATGCCTAGTATGTTCTTGTAATTGGTCTGCTAAATTCTTAATTTTACTTAACCAAATTTTTTCTTCTTGTGTAGGTTGATATTTACTAGTTACGATATTTACGTAAGGTTGAAATATCGAAGTCAGGTTGGTGGCATGTAACAAATAAGTTTGTTCTTTGAATAAATACACGTCATCTGTTTGCGTAAGTATAAACTTCTTGTTTAGTAACTCAGTTATTTGAACGTTTCCTTGCCCTTCTTGACTCTGTACAATTCCTAGTAATGTTAGGAATATTAATATTTTCGTCATCTGAAAAATGATAATTCTTTATGTTATCCTTGTGAATTTTTATTCCTTCTTTAGAGATTACAGTGTCTCCTTTATCTTCTTCTACTATTCTTGTTATGTATCTGGCGTTAGATTTCTTTCTAAGACCTGTGATTCTTACCATTATCTTATCTCCTTTTTTATACTCTCTGTGTCGAGTTCCTTTATTTAGACGTTCGATCACTTTTTTGGATGCTGAGTTTAGTTTATTTATTATAATTTCACTATTGCTATATTTATTTTGATTAAAGAAAATGTCTCTAGGTTTCAAACCGGTAACTGAGTGTATAGAATTATTTAATTCACGCACTGTTCTAAATATTTCTTCGATAAGTCTTGTTTTATTCTGAATTGTGAATATTCTAGACAGTTCAGTTATTGTACCGTTTACACGTTCTACCTGACCGTTCGCTGTCGATCTGTATACTGGAGTTTCTACTTTAGTTATGTTGTATTTCAAACACATTTGGTTCACCATTTCTGTTTTGAATCCCTTCTCGTTATCTGTCATGAGTCGTTCACATTTTGGGAAATAATTAGATAAGACCTCTTCCATAACGTCGTACAGTCTGTTTCGAGTTTCGATTTCCCGAAGGATTGTATATTTAGAATACTTATCTACTGTTACAAGGAAAGTATACTTGTCGTTGAAGTATATGTCCATATGAATGTGTGTTCCCACATGTGTTGGTATTTCTGAATTATTCAGAGGTTCTCTGATAGGTTTTCTTTCATATTTTCCAAATAGACATGCTATGCATTTTTTGTTGAAACTCTTTGCTTGTTTATTTAGATCGGGCCAGTAATATTTCTCTGAGATTTCTTGTATATTGTTACGTAACCCTCGGTGTGCTCTTTCGTGAGTTACCCTTACAAGTTTTAGTTGTTCCTCCAAATTTGTCACGTCTTGAAGTTTTCTTGGTGTGAATATAAATCTTACTAGTGGGAATTCTTTTTTTATGTTTTCACCATATTTGTATATGTTTTCAAATTTCGTATGCAAAGCTACAATCTTTTGGGGTTGTATAACTTCTTTCATCTGCCTTAGTAAAGAGTCTTTGTCCTTAAACTTTATTATGAGTCTTATTTTGTTACTAAAATAGATTTGTGTTTCGATATTATTTGTTATATCTTCAATAAGTTCGAACTGTGCAGCGTATGCATTAAAAGGCTGATTCACAGTTTTTATTATATCATTAGAAGAACTTTCAGCTGAATGTGCTGTTTCTATGGTAGAAGTATTTATGCGTTGACGTGATAATGCGTCAGCTACAAGATTTAGGTTTCCTGGTTTATAAACTAATTTTGCTCCAAAGTCTTCAATGATTCCCTTCCAACGTTTCAGCTTTGTGTTGGGATTTTTTTCTGATACAGAATATATAAGGCTCTGGTGATCGGTATATATGGTTAAGTCTGCTATACCATATATGTAGTTTCTGAGTTTTTGTAAGGACCATATGATCGCTAATAGCTCTTTCTCGTTTGTGCTATAGTTCTCTTCTGTCTTACTCAGTGTTCTTGACAAGAAGTGTATAGGTTGCTTATTCTGACTTAGTACGGCTCCAATAGCTATGTTGGATGCATCAGTAGTAAGCTCGAATGGTTTACTATAATCCGGTTGAAAAAGTTCGACTTGTTCTTTCAAATAATTTTTTAAAATTCTAATCGCTTCTAATGCTGAATCATTCAGATTTAACTTAATATTTTTACTTTGTTTTTTGTTTACTTTACCGTTATCTCCTCGTAAATATAATGTCAGGGGCTTGGCTATGCTTGCGTATCCTTTTATAAACTTACGATAGTAACCTGTAAGACCTAAAAATCCTCTCAAATCCTTTACCGTTTGTGGGACTGGAAAATTTTCTATAGCTGCTATTTTCTCAGGGTTCGTAGTGATTCTACCATGTCTGATTATGTGACCTAAGTATTCTACTTCTTCTTGAAAAAACTTACTTTTCTCATCAGATATTTTTAATGTGGCTTTATTGAGTACGTCGAATACTTGACTTATGTGCTGTATATGTTCTTCCTCAGATGAAGAATATATCAATACGTCATCAATGTAAACGTGTACGAATTTACCTACAAAGTCTCTCAAAATGTCGTCCACGCATCTCTGAAATATGCTTGGTGCATTTTTGAGCCCGAAAGGCATTCGTTTAAAATGATATTTTGCGCCATTTATAGCAAAAGCTGTTTTTTCTTTATCATCTGTTTTGATTTTAATTTGGTGGAAACCTGACTCCAAATCTAACGTTGTAAAGTACTTGGCTTTACCTAAATTTTGAATTGTCATGTTGACATCCGGAATGGGGTATCTGTCTGTTACAGTGTGAGCGTTAAGTTTTTGGAAATCAACAACCATGCGCCGTTTTGGTTTTCCTTTTTCGTCCAAACCTTTTTTAGGTACTGTCCATATGGGACTGTTATAAGGACTATGGCTTTTTTCTATTATATCGTCATGTAAGAGTTTCTGTATTTCTTTGTTTACGAATTCGTTATCTGCTATGGGATATGGATATTGTTTAACATAAACCGGATTATCATTGGTCGTCCTAATGCTTGCTTCTATAGTATCTGTAAAGGGTAACGGTCCTATGCTGTTATTAATCTTCATCAGTCTATCTATGTCTGCTTTATAAATATTATTTTCCCCAATTATGTAATTAATTTTCTGAATAGATTCGACACTGCTTATGGTAGTTAGAGTCATATTACTGAAATTTATTTCCGCGTTTAGAACTTTAAGTCCTTCATATCCTAATATCATATCAAAAGACTGAATATCCTCTAATTCAAAAAATGTTATATTTTTCTTTAATATCCTAACTACTTTCTTTGTATCTACCATAGAATAACCATGCATTGTTTTTATTTTTATAGGTTTAATTTTAATTTTTTCGCTAGAATCGCATTTTCTATTAATGTAATTATGGGTTGCACCAGTATCAATAAGAATTTTATAAATTTTCTTAGAAATAGTACTAGTTAAATTTAAGCAGGGCAACCCGTCTACTAGTTTAAATGATCTATTCTTATGTTATTATTTACCATACATTCCGTTTCATCTGCTTCTGCATATGTACTGCTGACATCGTCTCTGCGTTGTAGTCGGGAGTTATTTACTCTCTGCTGCTTGAAGTTCTGCTGATAAGATCGTTGCGGTCTGTTGTGTGTGTTGAAACTCCCGCTGTGTTCACGTTTCGCTGGTGGATTATATACATCGGGTTTGTATTGATTCCAATTTTGTCGCTGTGCATGTACAATTTGTCTCGAGTTTATCTCCATCGGCTGTGGTCCGTCATTTCTCTTGAAAGGGTTTAGGCGTGGTCCTTGATTGTGTTGCTGCATATTATCGTATTGCTTCTGGGGTTGATAATTCGTTGTTTGGCTCGAATAATTTGGTCTTCTTTCGTTTCTGCGTTCATGTGGCATATTTTTGTGGTGCTTATCTTGAGTGAGATGTAAATGCCTGTGCACATTATCATGTTCTATTCTGCGAGCAATTGCGAATGCGTGTTCTAGATCATTTATTGTAGCTGAATATAATGATCCTCTTGTAAAGTTGTCACTCATACCATCAATGAATATACGAACTGCGTCGTCGTTAGCATTTTTAATTAGTCTGTCGATTATATTCGGCGGATCACCTGACATAGTGATTTTTGATATTATTAAATTGAGATTTTTATTTATCTCGTCGTGGTATTCAGACAGTGTGCTTCTTTTTTGCGTGATGGCTTTCATCATGTCTTGTAGCACGTATAGAGGTTCTTGATTAGAGTACGTATAATCTAATCTGTTACGTATCGCCTCAAAATTAAAAATTGTGTTATAATTAGTTAACACATTCGCGGCTGCACCCTGTATTTTACTTTTCACTATAGTCAATGCTGCTGCGTACTTACTGTGTGTTTTGAAGTTTTTAATGCTGTCCATTAATCTGGATGCTTCTTCGCGCCACGACCGATAATTTGATTGATCGCCGTTGAAAATAGGTAGGCTTTTAAATGCGTCTAACTGTATTTCACTACCATCTGTATATGTGGTTCTTATTTCCTCTAGCACAGGTATGTTTGGTACTATGCCTAATCCAGATTTTACTTCATTTAGTTTTGTTTCTAAATTAGTGTTTATTTGATTTTGGTTAGTTATTATTGCTGCTAACCTTGCATTCTCTGTGCGTGTGTGCTCTAGGGTTTGTGTTACTGTGTTGCACCTGGTTTCTAAAGCTTCTAATCTTGCCATTAATACTGCGAGTTGTTCCATTTTGAACTCGTGTCTGTTGTCGTCGAATTTGTGTGTTTTTTTTCTCCACATATACACTTTCACTGAATTGCTTTGCTGCTTCGTACGAAGAAGCTATATTTGTACCTGCTATGCTAGGTAATTCTTGTAACCGGTAACGCGAGTGTTCTGTTTATACTAGATTTCACTACTTGTTCCCGAGGTCCGCTCGATTGAAGTTAAAAAGTATATTTAACCTCCTGGCAGGATCGCCAATTAAAACACTTGTTTCTTACTTTTAAAATTAAACAATATTTATTTGGAACTATGTCCTTTATTATTGAAATACTTTTTACTAATTCTAAAAGGAGCTTAAGGCTACTATGTAGTTACAATAAGACTATTGATAAATTCATCATACAGTCGTATTTATATACTTTTCTTATCTATCTACAAGGAGACCCAAGCGTACAATCGTCTTGCTTGATAATGAAGAAGAGATAATATTCCAACATTGTATACAAACGATATTATCTCTTTTACATATGTTATCATTGTAGCGTTGTGTGCAAGACTGTACTAGAGACTAAAGATATCATTGAATACAAATAATGTTATCTTTTTTCTCAATATGTTTTGCTATGGATACTTAACTCGCGTACACATACCTTTTTTTAATATGTTTCTTCAATAAACTGCTTATCATGATCCTAACTTATCAAATTAAAATTACTCTGAATCTTAAGTGAAGACTCACAAAGTTATCCTTTCTCATTGAACGTACCCTTTGTTTTTGTTTCAAGCAAACTTAAACTTATATCCTTCATGTTTGTATATTTGTTCGGCCAGATCACAATATTAAGACTTCGCATTCATCTTTATGTTAATTAAATTTTATAATTTTATCTCGAGTTTGACAAATTCAAAACTTGCCTTATAGCTGGTAGAAACACCAAATAGAGTCATAGGTTGTTTTTTTTTTTAAAGACAAAAGCAATAAAAAAAAGTTTCCCATTTTATTTAATATTTTTTCTTCAGCAAAGAGCAGTTTTCAATTATGTATTATGTCTACGCCTTATAGTTGTAATAAATTGCATTTAAACAGGATTTAAGTAAACTTCTTTTATTATCAACAAATTAATTTATATAATCAATTCCAAAGGGAAATGACCTTTTTATTAAAATTAAAATACCCACACATTCTGATTGCAAGGACATTTTTGACACAGATTTTCTTTCATCTTCCGCACACTTTCATCTATAAAACGAACATAAGAAGAAGGAAAAAAAGAAGAAGTTGGGGGAAATGTGGCGACACTAGAATCCATTAAAGCCAAACATTGAAAAACACATTTCGTCCTTAGTTAAGCAATCTCACCACGAACAACACTTGTCCTCGTGTTGAGTTTGAGTGAGTGAGAAATTTAATATACCTTCCGATACATACATATTGTATTCAGTATAGAAAAAAAAAGGGAACTCAAAATAGAAATGAAATTATACTAAAAAAAAAAAAAAAAAAAAATTGACGAAGAAAAAGGAACAAAGCATTCTACTATGCAAATTGTGTCACGTTCCCTTCTCGCCTTACACGGCATCATTATTTAATTTACCCTAAAATAATTAAGATGCTCTAACGGAAGCCAGCCAAGCCGCGTAGAGTTGATTCGAGTCGAGTCGAGTCGAGCCGACATTCAAAGTAACCTCGTTTCCGTTGCCGCCGTCGGTCGTCGTCGTCGTCGCCCACTATAATATTGAAAGTATAATACTTTAGTAGGATAGGAGTAGGTGATGATATCCTAGGATCTCTGCCGCCCGGTTAGTCGTTTCCGGCTGCATCAATGTGTTTTTGTGTAAGTATGTCTATGATGAGTTGGTGGGTAAGGTCTTCGGCCCCTTAAGTTTGTCATAATAATTTTTCACTTTCTTCGGTCTTGTCTTTGTTGTTTTTTCGTTGTTTCGTTTTTTTTTATCTTGTGGGTTTAAGTTGGTATTTGCAAATGGTTTTTTGAGCAACAGAAGTGTTGTAGGATCTTGCTTAGATTTAACTATTTAATGATAAGATAAAGTCAAGAAAAGAATTTTGGGAATCCATTAACACAAAGTCTGCTTAAAATAAAGCCCAGTGTAATTTTGTCACCTGAAACGACAAATGCAGGGCATTACTCGCTTCAAAATGTTTATTATATAATTTTTAGACTCCTGACTTATCGAATACACTGGCATCACAATAAAGTTAGGATCTTGTATTTAACTCCACTCTATTTCAATAATTTTTTTCGGCCTTAAGTCAACTTTATGACTTAACATTCGTTGAACATTCGTTGAAAGCACCCCGAAAAACATAAAGTTTGTCATTAAAAATTATAACTTCAGGACTTTTCACCTCTAAATACGCTTTTATTGTACTACAGTTCTTTCACATCTTATTAATAGTTTTGTAATTAATTATTTACCAGCAAGGGAATTCGATGCTAATTGAGCCATAAAACTATATTTTGACATGTTTATATTACCATGTCTCGTGACGTGATAGAGTATTTTTGACAAGATAACTCAGATTCGAGTTACTAACTACTAACTTGGGTCCTCAGAACCTGAAGAGTCCGTTGTGATCCTCTTAAGGGGCATAGGGCCTCCACTTCTTGTACGGTTTCTGGAAATATAGCGTAGTTCTCTCCAACTCTTCCCCAGCTGTGCAGATTCACTTTCGACTGTCCTTCGCCATGTGCTTCTGCGCTGACCCAACCCTCTACCTGTCTGTGTGAGTGGGTTCCATTGCATCGCTTGGCCAGCAATGCAATTGTTTCCTTTTCAAAGCGTAGGACCAATCCACTGCTACTTACGTCTGCGTATAGTAGGTACTGTCTTGACCCGTTCTTCTATGAAGTTTTTCATTAGAAATACGGTAAGGCCAAATAATCCTTTAGATGTTTCGTAGACACCAATTCACGAACGATCGCAGCTTACTTGTGACAGTTGTTAAGATTTTCCAAGTGTTGCACCCATACAGAAGCACGGATTCAACATTGGAGCGGAACAGTCTCAGCTTGGTCTTTAAGCTTAAAGCGTTATTTTTCCATATTTTGTACAGCATTCCGAAAGCAGCCTTTGCCTTTTTAATACGGCTGTCGACGTCTTGTTCGGTTCCGCCTTTGTTAGAGACAAAACTTCCAATATTTTGAAAGTCTTCTACTTTCTCTACCGGTTGTTCAGAAATATTGACTTGAATGGATGAGTTACTTGCGAGGTGGATCATTTTTGTTTTTACCGTGTTAATTTTGAGCCCCACGATTTCTGCTTCTCCCTCAACCCTTGTTTTCATTTAATGAAGATCCATGATTCTATGAGAGAGTAAGCATACGTCGTCAGCGTAGTCCAGATGTTTTAGTTGGGATGTCATTGAATTCCACCATTTCCGTTTAACAGGGCTTCACGCAGCACATCACTTATCACTAACAGGAAAAGTATTGGCGACAGTATGCAACCCTGTCTGACTCCACATTGGACTTCGAATTCATCCGACAACCTTCCTCTATGTAAAACGTGACATTTGCATCCATCATAGGTTGCTTTAATGATAGCGATTAACTTATCTGGAATGCCTCTGCTGCGTAAGGCAATCCAAATAAATTCTCTGTTAACACTATCAAACGCTTTTTCGAAATCAATGAACAGTAAGTGAAGTGGTGATGATCGATAATCGACGCACTGTTCAATAATGATCCGCAAGGTGTTCATGTGGTCAACACAGGATGAACCAGTGCGGAAACCTGCTTGTTCGGCGTCGAGTGTGTCTTCTAGATGTTCCTTTATTCGCTCTAAAACAATTTTTGCTGCTATCTTGGCAACCGCAGGCAGAACGAAAATCCCTCTAAAGTTTTCACACTGCATCAAATCTCCTTTCTTCGGGAGCTTGACGATCCTTCACTTTTTCTACTCCTCAGGGAAGCACTCAGAGTTCCAGGCTCTCGTTATGAGTGGATGCAGTAGCTCACTCGATGTCGTTGGTGCTGCTTGTAAGAGCTCTTCAGGAATACCATCTAGTCCAACCACCTTGTTGTTCTTCAGTGTTTTAATTGCGGCAATGATCTCTTTTCTACTGGGAGGTGTGGTGCGGATTCGGGCATTTGTTGCTTCGGACGGGTCATCAGGTATTGGATGCGCATCGCTGGCGAATTCACGGTTTAATCCCGAGAAAAGGGTTCCTTCCACCTTCTCAGCTGGTCCTCATCCGAATGGAGCAGGGAACCATCTACATCTTTTGTTTTAAGCTTTGTACTGCAGTAAGCTCCTTGGTGATTCTATAAACAGTTCTGCTGTCACACCGATTTGCAGCCTCTTCTGCTTCTTCAGCTAATGCGTTGATGTAGTTACGCTTGTCACGTCTCACGCTACGGTAAACTTGTCTCATCCCCATGCGATACGTAGACTCTAGCTCGTTTCTCTCTGCTGCTTGAGTAGCTGCGATGCGAGCTCGAAGTTGTTTTCTTTCGTCGATCTTTTCCCAGCTTTCTGCTGATAGCCAAGCACTATTTCTTCTTTATGCCCGACCGACTATTCTTTCACCACCGGTAATGAACACAATTTCCACAGCACACCATTGGTCTTCAATGGAGGTAGGTTCACTGCTGCTGATTGCTCTCAGTCCTTGGGAAAGATGGTCCCCTAGTTGTTGGCCAACTACGGCGGGTCCTTTAGTCTGTCAGTATTAAACCTGAACATAGGTAGGCACCATAACTATTAGTTTTCATATTACATTTCCAATAAGTAACCTTAACAAAAAGTGATGAAAAATGAGAACAAGGTATCCTTGTGGATGGGGAGGTTCATTTTGACAAAGACGTATTTGTATGTGTAACGTAATAAAGGGGCGATGATTGTTAGCGGATGTTCCACAAATGGGCGCCCTTATTTTTTACTTGAATGAATAATTTTTAGTCTCATTTTCAAATTCCATCCACGTCATCCTTAACAACAACAAAAAAGAATTAACTATAAGTAAGTAAAAAGAAAATGATATTAAATTAGGGCCTTCATCTTGTTCTTCTTGAAGAAAACAGGAGAAAAAAAAAATTTTTTTGAGAGCCAAACTAACTACCTTTTAAAGTAGGTTTCTCCCATACACATAAACATTGTTTGACCCGGTTCATGTTCGACAAAATTTTTTGGGGAAAACTTTGAAGGATGATTGATAAAGGCTGCTGATGTTTAATCCATCCGTATAGTACCTACCTATCTATAGGTAGCTTGAGCCTTGAGTCTTTAAAAGTTTTGAGTTTAATTCATTGCCTTTGGGTTTTTTATCTTGGTCAGGGGGTGTATTATGTACAATATAACTGTACAGTATACACACACCTTTCTATATGATCTATCTCATTTTTGGTTTTGACTTTGACAAAGATATGTACGTACCATTATTGCCCACAGCTATTTCTTACGGTCCACATTGGCGGTGATTAAATAGACAGGCATATGATTGAAAAGTTAATGCCAACAATTTTGTGACTAAAAAGCTTGGGGATTTTGGCAAATTTCAAATTATTCTCCGGGTTTGTTTTGCCTTCTTTCTGGTATAGATATATCTATAAACTTGTATAGGGGGTGTTTTTCTGGGGTTTTTTGTTGTTGTTGTTTTTGTATTAATAAATTAGGCTTGCCTTTTGTAGAAGAATATATAAGGTGTCGGTTACGTAGATGATGTTGAATAGTAAATTAGCTTGTTTAATCTTCCCTTGAGTGCCACTTTGATGTTGTGTTTTTTTTTTTGTTTTTTTTGTTGCTCTTCTTTCTTAATTTTTTTTATTTTTATTTTTTGTTTTTGTATATTAAAGGAAGGTCTAAGAGGGTGTGTTTGTTGTATATAATAAATGCGTAGCAACTTTTTCCAAAGAAATGTTATACCTACGTCTGCTCATTGTAAAAGGTTATCATCTGAAATTGCTTCTGAAGAAAAGTTTTATCATAGCTACCTCATATTATAAGCTATGTGATATTTGAGAGGAGGCAGAAGAACTGCTTAAAATTCAAATTAATTACATTTACTTGTTCTTTTTTTTTCTTTCTTTACGTTTCTCTTGAAGATTTTAAGGTGATGCTTGTTTTTCAGTTAGGAGTTAGGCATAAGTATGCGATCCACGACGACGACGCGTTGACGTATAGGATAAAGTTTTACGCTTAATCTAATGTTGGCATAATATGTGTACTTATTTGACTTAAAAGTTTTGTCAAGTTTGATGACGATTGTAAAGTGGTGCAGTTGCTATTTCAATATAGGGTTGGTATACGAATGAACTATAACATGATTCTTCAACGTGATGGATGTTATGCTCACAAAAGTCTTTAAAGGATTTGTGTTAAAAACAAAATATTTTAACTGTGGTATATTTTGACACCAGTGTTAGCTTAATGTCATTTCCTTTATTACTTACATTAATGTAGGTAGCAACGAAGCAGTACCTTGGATCAGTCCACTATATTGGCTACCCGTCACCACCATCCTGAGCATCTCTTCCAACATCACTGCCATTTGACAACCGGGAAGGAACACCACGAGAAGAACTAAGTATTTTTTTTTTTGGAAAACTAAATACACAATACTTTAATGATGAGTAGGTACAAACTGGTGACATGTTTTGAACGAAATCAGTTCAGCCGGTATTGATATATACGGAAAAAAAATAAAAGTTATGGAAAAATTCCCGAAAAGTGTGTTTATCATATTTCCGTTATTCGATTTTTTTGAGAAAAAAATAAAAACGCAGGATTTTAGCAATCACTTATTTCGTAGCATACACTAAGTTTTATCAAAATCGTTAGAGCCGTTTTCGAGAAAAATCCAATAACTCGAAACTGTTATATGGGAGGTATCTGTACCAAATTTCATGAAAATCCATCAAAATCAAAAAAATTATTTCGCCTTTAACTGAATTGAAAATATTACACCACAATATAGAGTGGATTTCAGGATTTACAGGTAATTTTAATACCTCAATCTTCAAAACCGACATTTAACAAAAATATAAAATATATTTATAAGCGAACCATATCGAATTCATTTGTGAGCCAACTGTATTAACCTTTCTCCACTGGCGCTCACACAGGTAAATTTTCCCAAAAACATGACCAAAATTATTTTTTGTGTAATTTTAATTTATTATTGCATGAAAACATTTAAAACAGTTAGTTTTGAAGGAAAAAATGATTTTTGACTGAATATGGAGCCAAATTCGGCTAAAACATGCAAAAAGGATGAAAATGATAGTTTTGGAATTTGGTGTTTTCTTTTAAAAATAAAAGGCATATGTTTTCTTGCATTGTACATTTTATAATACAGCTTTTGTACACTAAATTTGTTTAAAAGAACAACAATACAGAATTTAAACAGTAATAAAAAAACAAACATAAGTAAACAAATTATAGAAACATTATAAAGTGAATGTGGAAACTCAAACCAATTCTGTTTGCTCAACCTCTGGTTCTATTAAACTGAAGCACTTCAGATGGAAGGCCTGGTTTTGTTTTTGGAATTAGTTTCCTTAAGCTGCTTCTTAATATATTCGAAGACAGCAAGAGGTTATGAAAAACATCTTCCATATTTTGCGTTCTTGAAAACTTTCGTGCGAAACTTTCTCGGTAACACTTAATATCCTTGTTTCGGGATTCTTGAGCTTCTTCGCCGAGCTGCCCAATTGGAAGAATAGCTTCTGATATTTTTTCAGGACTGTGAATTAAAATTTTATGCACAGTTGTGGGCATATTATAGCATGGGTACAGCTGAACAAACAAATTAGCGGCTCTGTCTCTCTAAATGTTAAGATTATAAATGAAAAACTAAAAAAGAAAAAAAAAAAGAAAAAAACATTTGGAAATATTCAAAAAACTTGGACTGAAAAATCTTGTTTTTACTCTTTTTCAGTGCAAAAAAAAAAATTAAAAATCTAATTTCTTAACACATCTCGTCGCTTGGATAAATGTTTGTCGTATGCTACATTTGGCTACTTTTGGGAAAACGAAATCAAAGTTCAGAATTTTCTTTTTCGAAAACCCTGCGTCACATTTTCTTGAAATTTCTTGACGGAGATGAATCGATTCCCCACTTTCTCTGTACATACCCTGATAGCGCAGAGACGAAGCCTATGTCTAGGAGATTTCTACTATAATGACCGCAGTGATCTGTAGCCACGTCAAACTATGCTTTACCCGGGAAGTCTATTGTGGTAGTAACGGCATCCCTGATTAATTCTAACGTTGCTCGAGGAGAGTGGCATCAAGTGTTATCTTTTGCATTGTAATTATATCAGCCAGTATATTCAGCATGTGGATCGGCATGATCTAGCAGAATATGGAAAATATACTGATCCGCGTTAAATCTCCCCTCGACTGCCATTAGTCACAAAAACAAGTTCAATTGAAATGCCTGCCGCAAGCAACTATTTTGGCAAGAAAGAAATATGAAACAGGTCATAAGTATGTTTTCTCTTCCTCTATGACTGCTTCTATGTGGACACATTTTGCACTTATCCAAGGACATAGTCGACTTCATTGCGCAATTTCCCATCCTTAGTGCAGTTGAGCAAGTTTAAGTCCATTCTTTTAGTGATTTACGTTCGTTTTGGTCACATAAATCGAAAAGTCATTTTGACAAAATATTTTTCCTGTTATTCCATGATTTTTAAAATCAATTAAATCACCCACATAAACTTTAAAAAACGTATTTGCTTCTAAAAGCTTAAAAAACCGTTTTGGAGCATTTTGAATATAAAGGGTTTTCCAATAAGAGGTGTTATTTTGAACAGCCCGCTATTTCGGTAGCTGTCACTTTTGAAGCTGTCATTTTTTGACATTTGACAAGTAGAAACTACGCTATTAATAAAAATGGAACGATACACGCTTCAACAACGCATTGAAATTATTAAAATTCACTATAAAAATGGTGAAAATTTGGCAGAGACGGTTCGTAAAACTAAAACATTTTTGGGTCGACCTTGTCGGACCGCAATACAGAAATTGGTGGACAAATTCGAGCTGTTGGGACAAGTTAGTGATGTGAAGAATAAAACCCGTGCACGTCGCTCAAGAACAACTCAGAATATTGCTGTTGTAGCCCAAAGTGTTGAAGAAAACCCAGGTTTGTCCATTCCTCGTCGTTCTTTGGAATTAGGCATTCCACAAACGTCATTACACCGTATTTTGCATAAAGACTTGGGTCTTAAGGCTTATAAAGTTCAGTTAACACAAGAACTCAAGCCGGCTGATCATTAACAACGTCGTGTCTTTGCTGATTGGGTCCTTGAAATGCATGAAAATGAACCGGAATTTCATCGAAAAATCATCTTGACTGATGAGGCCCATTTCCACCTCGGAGGCTACGTCAACAAGCAAAACTGTCGCATCTGGGGCTCGGAAAACCCAAGAGTTATTGTTTAAAAGCCTCTCCATTCTCAACGCGTGACTGTTTGGTGCGGTTTATGGTCCCGCGGGGTCATTGGACCTTACTTTTTCGAAAATGAGGCTGGAGCAGCAGTTACGGTCAATGGATTGCGCTATCGAGAGATGATTAATGATTTTTTATGGCCTGATTGGATTGCATTGATCTGGACAACGTTTACTTTCAACAAGACGGCACTACGTGCCATACAAGCAATGAAACCATCGATCTTTTACGGGAAAAGTTTCCGGACCGTGTTATCTCTCGAAGAGGTGATCACAATTGGCCACCGAGATCTTGTGATTTAACACCTTGCGACTTCTTCCTTTGGGGCCACGTGAAAGATAAGGTCTACGCCAACAGCCCAGCGTCAATTTAAGACCTCAAAGATGAAATTCGTGAGGCTATCGAGGACATAGGGCAGCTACTTTGCGATTTGGTTATGGAAAATTTCATGAAAAGGATATGGTCCTGTAAACGTGGTCTTGGCGGCCATTTGGCTGATGTTGTGTTTCATTATTAACGGCATATCTTCCTCTTCATAATGAAATAAACATCCGATCATTTATCTCCAAAAATGCCATTTTTCTTTGAATATCAAAATAACACCTCTTATTGGAGAACCCTGTAGTACAAAAAGTAAAAAGTTTTGTGTTTTAACTCATTTTATCCTAATTCCCCGGTGGATTTTCGAAAAATCCCATTTTACCGGAATCTTACATTATACCACCTTTCTTTTAGTGCATTAATTTTTTTGTGACACTTATAGTGCAGATTATCAATAACAGTGACCGAACTCTGTAATTTAATAAATAAATTGTGTATTCATTCCATTGCTTCAAACAATAGAATTTTCTGGTTAACGAAAAAGGTGTTCCAAACAAATAGTTTGATTACTGCACCTAATAGAATTACAATTTAAGTTAAATGTAATACAGTTGCTACGACTGAAATTGTTGTTGAAAGAAAGTTCCCTCTTCATATTTTTGGGTGCGTACCTACTACGTTGTCATAAGAAATTGGAGTTCATTCGTACTTAGTATGGGAACTAAAGCCACTTTACTAAAGTGAGTTTCATTCCCTCTGAGTGGGAACAAAGTCCTTTGCTGGACTTAGTTCCCATTGATTTAGTTCCTTCCACCAACTCATTAATACCCAAAAAGCGTTCCCGGAGTTGACAAAGTTTCCGAAAATGACGTTTTGATCAATTCTCATGTTTCTTCTTAAACTTCTTGGACCAAATACTAACACTAGTAGCAAGGGGCTTCAAATAGTGCACTTAGTCAATATTAAAAACGTATAACAATGCAAAAGTTATACACAAGGAACAAAAATGACAATCAATTAAAACAACACATTTTATATATTTGACTTTGCCATTGCCTATTCTACCAATAAAAATTAATTAGAAGTTACAAAAACTGTAAAACGTATAGGCACCACCTATACCTAAACAAAAAGCTTATTCATTCAAGGCAAGAAGTTCCAAAATATAATTAAATCCAAATGAACTAAGAGAATTTTATTTTTGTTGCAGACAAACAGGCTGCTGCAGAAAACATAAATACGTGCTCAAAGAAACTCCAACTTTGTGCAATACAATTTATACAAAAGTGCAAAGCTGAATGGGCGCCAAATGTTTCCCAACAAATTAAATTCAAATATTCGTAAAACTGTGTTTTTATATCCTGAATAAACTATTTTATGTTTTCTAATTAAATTTTCGTTTTAAATTTATGATGCAATCAGCTGATAAATGAATTGAGGGGTCTTATTGCCATTTGTTTCTCATTTTTTATAAACACAAAAAAAAATTAAATATTATATTCAACATAATTATATTTAAGGTCATTGGACAAATTTTATTTCAAACCCTCATTTACCTCGTCGAGCAATCAGAATCTTATACCCTCAAGGCTCAATGTACGATATAAATAGGAATTCTAGGAGAAAGATGGCTTTATTTGTGTGTTTCCTGGAAGTTGGTGCAGTTTTGGACATCAGAAAGTTCCTTATTATACAAAAAATAAATTATCCACAAGACAGCAGCAAAAAATAAACAAAAACAAACAAAATATAAAAAGCTTTAAAACAAAAAAAAAAAAAAATAAAAAATAACTTAACAACGTAAATGCCTTGCATAATATTAAAACTTTAATTTTCATCCCAAGAAGGAAACACCATTGCCTTGCTATGGCGCTGCCACTATACCACGTTCACGTGACACAGCCAGAGAGGTTCCAGTTTCATTTAGATGACAGTATCCTGTCAGGGCGAGTTAGGGGTAAAATGAAGATACCTCGATCATGATAGTATGGAAAGGGTGATGTGAGGATGCATTGAATTGTACTGTTTTTCGTTTGTGTTTTGAGAATGTGCTTTTTTTTTTTTGTTTTTGGTTGAAAGTCAAGTTCGTTCCCCAGAAGTAGGGGATCATGTAGTTCTAAGGAGACATTGTAGAGCCTATCACGTTGACATGCTTTTTCGCCTCAAGTCAAACATCGAAAACTACGAAAACGGTTTTTTTTTTGTGATTTTTTAAAGGAAATATTTGAAAAATAAGAGCTGATAGGAACATATTGATATTGGATTCGAGTTGAGCACATCGAAAACCTTTAGAAAAGTATAGTTTTGTTTTAGCAACAAGAAACTTGGTTAACCAGAATAAAATGAGAAATACATTAATTTCAACTCAAGATTTCTCGAAGGAGAAAAAAGGTATCGAAATCATTTTAACTCAGTAAAAAAGAAGAAACCCAGTTCTTTCACGTTATAACATCCCTTAAAAAATATTGAAAAATGGTTTTCTTGTAATTTTGTAATATCTCAAACACTAGAGCCAATTTGAAAATTCTGACTTCGCACTCGAAACCGTTATCAATTTTTACTTACTACTTTCTTAGGTATTTAGACCTTGAAGAGTGAGTTGTGATCCTGTTAAGGGGCATAGGGCCTCCATACTCCAACGCGCCATTGTGTACGGTTTCTGAAAATATAACGTAGTTCACTCCAACTCTTTTCCAGCTGTGCAGATTCACTTTCGACAGTCCTGTGCCCAGTGCTTCTCGGCCGACCCGACCCTCTACCTGCCTGTGTGAGTGGGTTCTATTGCATCGCTTGGGCAATCGTTGCCTTTTTGAAGCGTATGACCAATCCACTGCTACTTACGTCTGCGTATATGTACTGTCTTTGGATTCTTGACCCGTTTTTCTATGAAGTTCTTCATTAGATGCGCACTGGTTCATCCCCTGTTGACCACATTAACACCTTGCGGATCATTATTGAACAATGCGTCGATTATCGATCACCACTTCACTTGCTGTTCATTTATTTTGAAAAAGCATTTGATAGTGTTAACAGAGCATTTATTTGAATTGCCTTACGCAGGAGAGGCATTCCAGATAAGTTAATTACTATTATTAAAGCAACCTACGATGGATGCAAATGTGACGTTTTGCATAGATTAAGGTTGTCGGATGAATTCGAAGTCCATTGTGGAGTCAGACAGGGTTGCATACTGTCGCCAATACTTTTCCTGTTAGTGATAAGTGATGTGCTACGTGCATCCCAACTAAAACATCTGGACTACGCGGACGACGAATGCCTACTCTCTCATAGGATCATGGATCTCCATCAAATGACAACAAGGGTGGAGGGAGAAGCAGAAATCGTGGGGCTGAAAATTAACACGGCAAAAACAAAAATGATCAGCCCCGGAAGTAACTCATCCGTTCAAGTCAATATTTCTGGACATCCGGTAGAGATAGTAGAAGACCTTCAATATCTTCTGAGTTTTGTCTCTACCAAAGGCGGAACCGAACAAGATGTCGACAGCCGTTCATAGAAGAACGGGTCAAGAATTCATTGACGTAAGCAGCAGTGGATTGGTCATACGCTTCGAAAAGGCAACGATTGCATTGGTGGCCAAGCGATGCAATGGAACCCACTCACACAGGCAGGTAGAGGGTCGGGTCGGCCGAGAAGCACATGGCGCAGGACAGTTGAAAGCTGCTCGGAAAGTCTTTTGTGGTACATTCTATGGTAGACGGCAGCGTGGTAGACCATGCTTGCGCTGGAGAGATGGCGTAGACCAGGACGCCCGAAGCCTTGGGGTGCGCAACTGGATGGCGTCGGCTCCAGACCGGGATAGGTGGAGAGACTTGTTGAAAGAGGCCAGGACCGGACCCCGGTTTTCGAGCCGATGATGATGATACTTTTCAAAATATTATCTCTATTTTTAAATCTCTATTCGATAACAAATCCCTTTTTTTTCTTTTAGTTTCAAAAGAATTAATAAGTAAAATTTTTGTTTTGATCCGAGGTGAACTTAAAATTCACCTCTTTAGGAATAACTGCTGATAGAGTTAACCAATTTATGGGGTGTCTCATCAAATGAATCAAAAACACAGCTGATTTTGTACATGTCTTCGAAATAAAGCAGAAAAACTACTACAAACTACGTGAGTTTAACCGATTTAAAACTATGTTTGTTAGATTCTTCATTTTACTTAGTGTGCTTAATTGGAGGCAGTAAGCTTTAGTCTGGGCTGGCTGTAAAAGCTCGTTTCTGCAATCAGAATTTTATAAGACTTGTTGACCTCTTCCCCTTTCAAACTCATTTCATGAGTCCGCGCCTGATTACAAACGTTTGTTTCTACAAAGGCATTGTGTCTGCAGAGAGCCAGTTAAATGTGCACCCATAGCATCGTCCTTAACTCACATTACCGCTTTCTGTATTATTTTTAATCTTTTTTTTTCTCTCTCGGTATCCTCGAAAGCATTTTCCTTTGTCTCATTTCGCGGATATCCCTTTGCTGCATAAAGACGACGAGATGACTGCAAAAAACAAAAAAAAAAAAAAAAGAAATATCCATGGAAAAGGTTTCTTCTCGCTCAAGACTATCAGTGTCCTTTTTAAGGATGCTGTTTCTTATAGGGTTATTGTATTTTTCTGATATTTTTTCTTATATAATGCAGGTCCTTAATCCTTATCAGAATTTTCATTGTACTTTGTGCGCGCTTCATCATATACACAACTTGTCCTTTTCTTTTTTTTTGTTTTATTTTTTTTATTTTCATTATTCGTATTTTATTTCGTTGTCGTGGTCCAGTGAACGATTGTTGTTATTTTATATTTTTGTTCTTTTATATTTTTGTTGGCTAAAAGACAAAACAAAAAATATTCATCCGTACTAATGGTGGATGTACGCTGACAGAGGAAAGCAAATCTGATAGAAAAATTACACTTAAAGACGAAGAAACTCGGAAATGGACTTTGTTTATGTTCGAAAAGAAGAAGATGTTTTATTTAAATTAATTCAAAGTTCTTTCTTGTATTTTTTGTTTTGTTTTTGTATTTTTCTTCATACCATTTTTTGTTGTTTTTTTTTTCCTTTTGGATGTTTGGAGACAAAGTTTGAAGTGAAATAAGATTTCTGTTTTGAAATTATTTGATTTCTAAAGGCATTTTTTTTTCTTGATTCAATTCACTTTTTTGCTTCTTAATAATATTTTGTAATATGGCTTTGAGAGCTTTTTGGCTTATTGGGTTATGAAGCTTTATAAAAATAAAATTCGTTTAGTTTTAATAGAAATTATTAAGACATATTTTTTCTAACTTTGACTTTTATAACTTGGACGTCATTATATTTAAGAAAATAAAAAAATTTTAAAGACTGGAACTTGATAGTTTTTTTTGTAAATTTCGTAAGCAGAACCAGTACCAGTACAAGTAGCAGTCCGGTACTGGTGGTTGAAAAAGGACAAGTACCTACTAGTACTTTCAAATAGCGACGTTGGGGAGAGTTTCTCAAACCAGCAGAATAAAAACCTTCGACAGATGCACCATAACGTGGTCTGATGTCTGTAAAATATTCAAACAAGTTAAACCAAAATAATTAAAATGTTCAATTTGGAAACTATTCGTGGAGTAACTAAATCAAATGTAATCTTTCCCCGCTAGTGGGGTAAATTGGACCACCTGTACTTCGTGTATTTGAGACAATATAATTCTTCAGCTATCAGATTAATTTACTTTTTTCAAATTGCATTGAAAAGTCGAAATGTTATCCTTTCTACTGATCTCAGTTCCATTACTGTATTATGAACATATTGGAAGTTATGAATTAGTCCTGTCCTACTCTAAAAAGTATGGTAATAATCAATATTTTGAATTTTTATAACTATCTATTAAAGGAGCCCTTTTTATGGTTTTTAATGCTAATATTTTTTTTAGATTATTAAATGTTGCCAGTACGAATTGGCATCCTAACTGAATCCATTCTAGAATCCTTAGTTGACTTTGAAGTTTCAAGTAGAGGTCGACATCAGAGAGTGGATAGTGTCAATGCTAAGGGACAGAAGTATTAGTATCAGGAAATTTTTACACCCGTGATCAGTGAAATTACGGAAACTGCTTTGAGGAAAGTTAGCAACTTGGCCACGAGTTGTGAACTAGGTGTTAACAAAAGCAAAACCGAAGTGATGCTGTTTACTACTAAAACTAAAATGCCTCCCTTTACTTCACCTAAGCTGAACGGGCAAACTCTATCATTCTCTTCCAGTGCAAAATCTCTAGGCGTTATACTCGACCCGAAATTGAACTGGAAAGTAAACATTGAAGAAAGGTTAAGAAAGGGCTGCATAGCAATTTATTCCTGTAGTAAGATATTTGGTACAAAATGGGGCCTCCAATCAAAAATGATCTACTGGACGTACACAGCAGTGGTACGACCAATCCTTACTTACGGTTCGATAGTATGGTGACCCGCTCTTAAAAAAATCATATAATATCAATAGCTAAAAAAAAGGTACAAAGAACGGCTAGCGTAGGTACGACAGGGGCACTTCGATACTGCCCAACGGATGCACTCAGTGTAATTTTGCATCTTCTACCTCTTGACTTGAATGTTTGAACGTGTCCAAGTCTTATTGGCTTCCTGACTTTGTTAGCGTCTTCCAAGCGGAGGTACTGGCAATTAGGGAAGCATGTAGATGTAGAATCCTTAAACTAAATCCAGATCTTAATGCAAATGTAGCTATCATAACGAATAGGCAAGCAGCCATTAAAGCCATATATTCGGCTACGACATACGAGTACAACAGTGACGAAACAAACTCCTCAACCTGGACACAGACTTTGGGATTTCTCTGATCTGGGTTCCTGGTCATAGTGGTTTTGAAGGAAATGATGACGAGCTGATGAGTTGACTTGGCAAGGATCGGCCCTTCATAATTCACTTGAGGAAAACGTCAATATTCCTCTTGGAATTGTGAAGGGCAATATTTTTTCAGTTTTCCTAACGGAATCAAAAAGTAGGTTGAGTAATCTGACTAACTGTGTTATATCAAAAAAGTTGTGGCCCACTGATAATAAAAACAATATGCAGGCCCAGGCGAGACATAGCCAGGGTCGTTGCTAAATGTACAGGACATTGGCCGATAAATGAACATACGATATAGTTGGGCATTTCTCACAACACCTTCTGTCGTAGTTATAAGGACGGTTTACCACCTTCTCTGTCAGTCTATCAAGATATTGTTGAACTTTTCGATTTAAAGATCAAAGACCTGATCTCTTTTTTTAACGCAACGAAATGGATATTAGGCTTATTTCAACCGCATGTATAGATTGATTTCTTCAACATCCATTGTACTGCAAGACAGCATGCTACGGTTGGTGAAAGGATTTAGTTTTTTAAGCGACCGGATGATCATTAAACTGGAAGGCTTTCTCGCACCATTTCCAGTCAACGAATAACTAGTCCATACAGAGTAGATGGTTGTCGGGGGTGTTTAAGCATTTCAAGGCAGTGAGTGGTCCTATATCAATTTTCGGAAGCAACCCACAACCCAGCGCTAATTGTGTCATGAGTTTTTATTTTTTTTTTGTTAAAAAGAGTAATTATTGATACAAATTTTATAAAATGGTAACTTAAAATTTTTCCTGGCCATTGACAGGGGGTTTCTACAAAAATGACACTATCTGTAGACTGATATTATGCAGCTTAATTTAAACACCTCAATCTTTAATCCAACAATAAACAAACAAGTAACACATTTTATAAGCGAACCGTCTTGAATTCATTTGGGAGCCAACGGTAACCGTTCTCCACTAGTGGTTGGTCGAGTCCGACGACCAAAGCAGTAAATTTTGATGAAACTCTTTTCAAGTTTATTTAGGATTTTATAGCATGTACAGTTATGTGTGATATATCAAATTTAAAAAAAACTTAATCGTGATGCTCAATAAAGTCGAATCATAACTTTATTGGGCTTAGGTAAATAGTTATTAAGTGCCGTGTAAGAAATTTTGTTTACTATTATCTCGGCTTACATGCTACAAAAAATTGTGACGTTTTGTACAAAAATGTATTTACCCTTCTTCCCTGACTTCCAAAATCAATTAAACTACCCACATAAACTTTCAAAAACGTTTCTGAATTTTGAATATAATCCGAAATAGACGTCTACTTTTGTTTTATTATCCTTCAATGTTCATTAGTTTTTCAATAAAACATCAACTTTACCCTCTCCAACATTATTGTCAAAGGTCTAACATAAAATTTGATTTAAAAAAATAATTTTTAACTTAAAAATTTGATTTCTTAGAATGTTTTTCTTAACTAAAACTCATCATCATTTTAATTTATCTATTAAATTTAATTTATTTCATAATTCTAATCCCAATACTTTTCGAAGTGTACAAAAATGTTTTTTTTTGTCTTGTATCCCATTTCACCCTAACTTCCCGGAGGAATTTATATACCACCTATCTTTTAGTGTATTTAGTTTATGAATCAGTCAGATATGAATAACAATGACTGACTTCTGAAATTTAATAAATCTATTGTGTGTGCAAAATAAAAATAAAAAAAATGTAAGTATGTTGTTACTCTTTACCTACTTTTAGTGTCTGTGTGAAATAAAAAATAATGAGCTGAAAAAGTCTATGTGTTATTACTGGTTGAATATTTTTATAAACTCCAGTAAAGAAGTATAACTTCAAAAACCATCGATTTCGACAAAACTAACGATTTTTGGCGAGCTCAAAGTATAAGATCTAAAATTATACTGCATGGTTTTCATAAAAAATTAAATGTAACATAAAATTAAAAATAACATTATCTTCCAAGAACTAATTTTCTAATAGAGATTCATATTTTGTAGAAAAATTCATTCACTACCAAAAATTTGCATTTCATTATTTAGTGGAATTCATCGACTAAGTGAAAAATTGAAACAAATAAGTTATTAAATTATGCACTTTTAATATCTTCCAAACTATTTTCGAAGCAAAATCTGATCAGTATAAGGTCCTTTAGTGTATATAAAGTAATTTCTCAATTACTCCTCATGAATAATTAATTCAAACGGTATCACAAGACTTCATTTTAATAAAACAAAAGTAATTAAAGTAACAGTTATCCGAAAATAATGACATCCCCACGAACTCTGTTTCAAAATACCAATCAACGACAAATTTCACCAACTAATTAAATTGTGATCCTTTCATTTAATTTAACCCCAAGGCTGATGAAATTTACGAAATTATTGACATCAAAATAGAGCTGCTTTTTAGGGTACATAGTACGTATAAATAGGTAAAGATTTCAAAACAATCGAATAAACTCTGGCCAAATGAATCCTTAGATTGTAGAAACTATAAGTATAAACTACCTATGATGGAATGGTATAAATTATTTTCAAAATGAGTAATAATAATTTTATTGCAACCCCACCTATAGGTAGGTATAGGTACCGAATACACAAGGAACGTTCTCGGTCTCTTGATTGGTCAAACCAAACCAAATGCAAAGCAAATGCAATTTAGGGCTAATGAAGATACCAAATATAAATAAATACGAGAAGTTACGAAAGGAAGTTTATGTAGGTATGTTGGAAATGCTGCACTCAAGTAGGTACGTATACCTGCAATTAAATTAAATACAGGACTCTCTGGTTGTGGTACTGTACGACAACGACAACGACAACGACAGCGCATGGAATAAATTTCTTTTTTATTTAACTGTCTTCAAATGAATAAATTAATCTGAACTCGCTCACTATTTGGCTAATTAGAGCACACGACACGAAATCCACTTGCATTTTGCAGTCGAGTCGTTTAGCCGCCACCTTCATTACGTTTCCCATCTACATTTAAAACTTGAAAGAAAAAAAAAAAAAGTCTACCGACATAATTCCACTGGTATATATCCTTCCTTCTGCTTGCAGTCTCTGTTTCTGTCTCTGCCACCAAGCTAATATACCTAACAGAGGCTAATTCATATTTATATAAAATAAAGGACTTCGAAATGGATCCAACTTTATGCTTCACATTTCCTTGTTTGTTCTTCTTGTACAACACAACATGCATGCATCATAATATATCTCTATACGAAAACTGCTTGCTTTCACAACACTCCCAGTTATAAGAATCTTTTTAGTTATGTCCTCTCTGCTTGTTCCAAGGACCTCTACTTCAGCTTCTATACTCCACTACACTATACTAATACTTGCAGAGAGCGCAGAAGGAATTTGTGTGTTTGGCTTAGGGGCATTTCATGAGGAGCTATTTTATATTTTTCGTTATACCTACATAATATGAGTAGGTTTGTATATTGTATAGTACACATAAATGTACTGTACTATATTGCACATCCATATAAATATGGGCAAGTATGAATATGACATCAGTAGAGAGTTGCTATATAAAAAAGGACGACAATGCTAAGGCAAAAGGAGGCTCTTTGTGAGATTATGATTGTTGCGTGCCAAAGAACGTACATTAGAGTGCCTGAATAAGTACATAACATAGATAGATGTGTTTTTTTTTTTGAGAACGTGTGTGTTGGTTTTAGTTCAATCAGACAACGTAAGCATGTATGAAACTTAACCTATACAGGAGAGTGGAGAGTATGTTATAAGGAGGATGACATATTCCTCAGTTATGGTATTTTGGCCCCCAAGATATGAAAAGAGACAGTCTAATGTCTGTCATCGACCAGGTCTAAGTTGACTTAACCCAAGACACGAGTACCAATAACAGTGTAGTTATTGTTTTTTGTGTTTTTTTTGTTCGTATGTTTGTGACTCTTCTAATTTTGCCATACGGGTGTCAGCTATATCATGATGTAAGGTCAAATATTAAAATTAAGTTATAACATACCCTTCTACTTCTGTTAAGAAGAACCCCAGATATCCTAGGGAAAATATGACATTTGGATAATATCAATAAAATTCATTCAGGAATTTTGATCCAAAATATTTTTGGGTGAAATCTTCTTATCATGGGTTCTGGATTGGAAACTTCATAATTTTTTTTTTTAATTTTGCACTCGAGTTTCCATACGATTTTTGAAGTTATACTTCTTTACCGGCGATTATAAAACTATTAAACCAGTAATAACACATAGATTTTTCAGCCCATTATTACCTACTGGTTTTTTCACACAGACACTATAAGTAGATAAAGAGTAACAACACATTTACATTTTATGCTGTTTTTTTTTAATTTTATTTTTCATTTTGTGTGAAACACAATAAATTTATTAAATTACAGAAGTCAGCCATTGTTATTGATATTCTCACTGATTTATTTTCTACACTTTAAGTGATAGAACAAAATTTATACAACAAAAAATAGGGGGTTTAATGTAAGGTTCTGATACAAGGGAATTTCTCGAAATTTCACCGGCAAGTAAGGGTAAAATTGGGCAAAAGACAAATAAGTTTTTTTGTACATCTCGAAGAGTATAAGGGTTAGAATTATGAAATAAATTTAATGGAATAGATAAATTAAAATCATGATGAATTTTCACTACGAAAAAAATTTAAAAATTCAACTTTTCAAGTTAAAAATTATTTTCCAATATCAATTATTTTATTAGACATTTGAAAATGATGTTATTATGGATAAAGTTGATAATTTTTTGAAAAACTGACTATGCACATTAAAAGATAATACAAAAAAAAAAAATTAGGCGTCTACTACGGATTATATTTCAAATGCTCCAATACGGTTTTTAAAAACAAATACATTTTTGAAAGTTTATGTGGGTGGTTTAATTGATTTTAAAAACCAGGGAAGAATGGGAAAAATATTTTGTCAAAATTACTTTTAGACTTGTGTGTTGTCTATAAACGTGTGAAGAAATTAGATTTTTAAACATTTTTTTCAATGAATAACAGTCGAAACAAGATTTTTCAGTCCGAGTATTTTCACCGTTTCCAACTGTATTTTATTTTTATCTTTTGTATTTTAACATTTTTTAACATAAAATTTACACAGCCATTAGATGTTAAGTAAATGCATTTTTGTGCAAACTTTGACAATTTTCTGTAGTCTGTGAGCCGACATAACGGTAAAAAGAGTTTTGTTTACGCTGTGCTTAATAATTATTTACACAAGCCTCATAAAACTATGATTCAACTTTATTGAGCATCACGATGAAATTACCTTTAATTTGATGTATCTATAAAAGCTTCATAAGCTTGAAAATACTCGTAGTTTCATCAAAATTCAACAAAACTCAGCAAAATTGTCTGCTTTTGTCGTCGGACTCGACCAGCCACTAGTGGAGAACGGTACCTTTGGCTCACAAATGGATTCGAGATGGTTCGCTTATAAAAAAGAAATTTGTTTGTTTCTTGTCGGATTTTAAAGATTAAGGTGTTTATATTTAGCTGAAATATAAGGCTACTACATGGTGTAATTTTTTTATACAACTACAAATAAAAATAATGCGAAAAACGTAATGGAAGCCAAAACCAATTCTTGTTTTCTTTTCCTTTTTACAAAATTGAATGAAATGTTTTTGAATTTCAATCTAATCACAGACCGCTGATCAGGTCATTTTCAAGTATCAAACATGAGTGTATCAAAAACCATTCGAAAATGGTCGAACGCCAACCAAATTATAAGAGTTTGGTCTATAAAATATCAATTACATACATATATGAAATATTGGAATAAATTAAAAAAAGCACATTATGCTTCTTTGAAAAAAATTTCCTTCTAGAACTTTTCGCAACTAAATACTTTTACACATCCAAAAACTATACAAAAATAAATAATGATAGGAAATATAACTTCTGGCGCGCGTACATGAGTACACACTCCTTTTTTAAAACCAGATTTGCTTTAACTTTTTCAATATTTAATTTTTTCGAATTTTGGGTTAAAAAACAAATTTAATTTTTTTTAACAAAATAAGCTCAAGAGTTATTTATTTTTTTTACCATCCATGTTTTGGCAACAATAGTATGGAATTCATCAATTTGTAGTCATCGATTACAATTCACCTTATTGACCGCCTAGCATGTTCCACTTGATTTTATTGACGTTTTTAAGTTTTTAACTATTAACAAATTAATAAATTGCACTTTCATTTTGGCAGAAACGGCGCAGTAATTTTTTTTCTTCCACGAGATACGGACTTTTACCCATACAAAAAAATTGATGCACTAATTGAGAACTTTCCAACGACATACAGTAGGGAGCAAAAAAAATGCAAACAAAATGGTATGGTCTTGTCTTAGTCCAGAACTTAGCTGTTTTAAGTGGTAATGACTTGAAATGTACACGTTTGTGGAATGTATCGTATTTATTTAAACCGACTCGATTTTTACCGTATCTTGCTCCAAAAATATAATAATATTAAAATTAGTGCAAAAGGTACTTTTGGAGCCGAGCAAAAAAATGCACTTAACCTATTTGCCTTCGACGAAATAATTTGGAAAATTTGGTGTATTCTTTCCCTATTTCTTCCTTATCTTCCGGTGTACAAGCTCTCATTAATTTTCTTCACGAAGCAGGTTAGAAGATTGGATTAGCAACACCAAAAAATGAAGATTATCCTCTCTTAAGAAGTTTCCTACCAGCCGTCTGGTGTTTTCTGAGTCATGATCAAGTTGTAATAAACTGCTTTCAGGGCTATTGGACCCCAAAAGTGAATTCATATGGTTTCTGATATATCCCTACACAAAATGAGCAATAATCCCGGTGATTACTTGAATAACTGAAGCAACGTTTGACGTGTAAGTGAAGAATTAAAAATTCCTTAATACCAATTTGATTCCATCAATATTTTGAGTCTAATCGATCCTCTCTCATGTTTTGCTATTGCAGAAGGTTGTACATTTATCCTGCGAAGTTTTTCACATAACAAATGAAGCCTGGTAATAAATTTGGAGTAGGGTACGCACTTAATAATCTTGATGGAATCAAATTGGTATTAAGGTTTTTTTAATTCTTCACTGACTCATCATCAAGTTGCTTCAGTTATTCAAGTAAGCACCCGTATTATTTCTCAGTTTGTGCAGGGATATTTCAGAAACCATATGAATCTGCATTTGGGGTACAATAGCCTTGAAAGCAGTTAATTACAACACGATCATGAATCAGAAAACACCAGACGGCTGGTACGAAACTTTTTAGAAGAGGATAATCTTCATTTTTTGGTGTGGCTTATCCAATCTTCTAACCTGCTTCGTGAAGAAAATGAATGAGAGCTTGTACACCAGGAGATTAGTAAGCTGAAACTTTCAAATTACTTAGCTAATGGAAGAAATAGGGAAAGAATATCACCAAATTTCTCCAAATTATTTCGTCGAAGGTAAATATGTTAAGTGCATTTTTTTGCACGGCTCCAAACGTATCTTTTGCACTAATTTTAATATTATTATATTTTTAGAGCAAGATATGTTAAAAATCGAGTCGGTTTATATAAAAAAGATAAATTCCACAAATGTGTACAAAATTTCAATTCATTACCACTTAAAATAGCTAAGTTCTGGACTAAGACAAGATCATACCATTTTGTTTGCATTTTTTTTGCGCGCTACTGTAGGCCACTATATAAGTTAACACGATACCTAACTTCCTTTCCCACACCCAATCATTCACCTCATTTCCTTTCCCATCATACCTTTCCAACCTTATTGAATGTCAGCACTTTTGCCTCTTTAATAATTTGATATTAAATAGCAATATTATAGAATCAGCATAATAAAAATGCAATCATTGAACTTATAAATGAAATAATTTTATATTCGTAGAACTAACAACAAGTAATGTCAATTTAGCAATTTTATTTTCTTAGAATTAATTCATAGAATAAGTATAATGAATTGTTATAAATAAGAGACATTGAATAAAAATTGTTACTTTTAAGTCAACCGTCAACAAAGTTGTTTTCTTTTTGATCGAGCAACGCAAGACTCGATAACTGGCGCCCGAGCTAATAATATCTACCCGAAAAATAAGTGCTTTAAAAATTTTGTGAAAGGTGTTATTACTTAAGAACCACCGAACAGAATACATAAGTGCTTAAACCCATTTGTTTAAAGGTGTTAGAACATAAGAACCACCTTACAAATTCTGTAAAAGCGAAACAGAAACAAAAAAAAAGGGAAAAAATTTTATTAATAAATCTGTGAAAATAGTGAATAATAAGTGACACAACACAGAAACTTTTTTAAACAAATAAATCTGTGAAAATAGTGAATAATAAGTGACACAACACAGAAACATTTTTCAAACAAATAAATCTGTGAAAATAGTGAATAATAAGTGACACAACACAGAAACATTTTTCAAACAAATAAATCTGTGAAAAGACAATTTAAAAAGCAGCCGTGAATTACAAAAACGAGGAAACGCATCAAACAGTGGATAAACCCGTGCCCGAGTACCGAAGGAAAAAGGATACAACGGAAACCCGACGATGCTGATATTTTTGTAAGGTTTTTTTAAAGAAGTATATACTATTATATTATTATTTTTATATTTAATTAAAAATATATATCTTATCAAATAAATAAATATTCTTCTATTATATAAGAACTAAATTTAAATAAAAAGTGTTTAAAATATATCTAAAAAAAATAATAAATAAATAATAATAATTCTTAGATCATATTATAAACTATAACTGTTCCATAAATAACAATCAAAAACTATTGAAATTAAAAAAAAAAAAAAGAAAAACTACAACTCTGAAAAAATCTATATTTGTACAAGTGGAAAAAAAAAATCATTTAACTTGATAATAATTTCTTGAAAAAATATAAATTAAAAATTATATAAAATTATATACACACCTATCCTTTTCCCATATCCATTCCTAAGTAAAATTAAATAACATGTCCGAAATCGAACAATTAAGTGACCTTGTTAGACAACTAACAGGGGCTGTTAATACCCAAATCGAACAAATTAAACTAATAAACAATAGACTAAGTCAAGTTGAGAGTAGGGTAACACCACCTCAAAATGTAAACAATAATCTCGCTCTTCCGAGAACGGAACAAGAGCTTAATGAAATAAGGAAACTCCCGGATTGCGTAAGGGATCTCCAAATCTTTGACGGAAACGCCGTCCAGTATATTTCATGGGTCCACAGTGTGGAGTCCATCTTAAAAGATTACGAGATCGTAAGATCAAAACCAATATACAGAGCCATCTTACAACATATACGTCATAAAATAAGAGGTCCAGCCGACGCTGCCCTCGTATCTTATAACATATTTGATGAAGACTGGCTAACAATTAAAAAATGTTTGTCGCTGCACTATGCAGACAAACGCGATGTTCGCACCTTGGAGCACGAGCTCAACTTACTCACACAAGGTCGCAGAACAATTGATGAATATTACGCTAGGGTTAATCATCAGTTATCCCTACTAATTAACAAAATCAAGGCAGAAGACTACTGCCAAGAAACAGTAAATGCCTTGACGGCTAATTACCGTAACAGAGCGCTAGATATCTTTATAAGGGGCCTCAACGGTGATGTCTCTAAAATGCTTATGATTCAAAAACCCCAAACTCTGCCAGAGGCTTATACCTCTTGTTTGGAGTTTCAAAACCTCAACTTTAGAAACTTTCAAATACACAATCATAATATAAATAATAAAATCACTAGTCCGAATAACCAGATGTTCCCTCGGAAATATCCAGCAAAAAATGTGTCCCCTCAATTAACTCCAGCGGAAAAATCACAAGTATATAACCAACGATACTTGGATCAAAAAGCAGCTGTGGCTAATGCACCACCTCCTAGGCCATCTAACCCAAAGCCTCCCCAACCAATGGAGGTTGATCAGTCAATTCAATCGCGAAGGATAAACTACATGAATCGACCATCCGGCAATGATGATCACAACAAGAGAACCAATGGATCCGAGAACTTACCGAGAAAGCAACAACGTGTTTTCGCTACTAATACAGTAGATGATCAAGAAGACTCAAACGAGCTTTTACAGGACTACTATTACTCTAAAGAGGACGAAAACTATGAAGATAACGATGAAACTGATTGCACAGACCTAAATTTTACGACGGAAGCCTCTCTAGCGTACCATACCTAGAGTATGTAACTAGAGACGGTAAAATGCTAAAGTTCTTGATAGATACTGGAGCGAATAAAAACTTCATATCTGAAAAAATAGCGTTTAACACTAAACCAGTCTCAAAACCATTCAAAATCCAATCTGCTGCTGGTCAGTTACAAATAACTTAAAAAACCTCGACGAAGTTTTGTCTTACTTGAAAAAAGCAAACTTAAAAGTAAACTTGGAAAAGTCGAAATTTTTGAAAACTCAAGTTGACTTTTTAGGGTACATCATTACCCAAGAAGGGATTCGTGCCGATCCCGCAAAAATTTCTGCTATTCAAAAAATTCCTCCACCAATAAATTTGAAAGAACTCAAAAGCTTCCTTGGTCTTGCATCTTACTATCGCAAATTCATCAAAGACTTTGCAAAGGTAGCAAAACCATTGACAAATTTAACAAGAGGTGCAAATGCACAAATTAAAGCAAACCAATCAAAAAAGGTTAAAATTGATCTTGATGACCAAGCCTTAAAAGCTTTTAAAGACCTTAAAGACATGCTCATTTCTTCAGATATTTTAATATTTCCTGATTTTGAAAAGCCTTTCATTTTGACAACCGATGCATCTAATTACGCGATCGGAGCTGTCCTCTCTCAAGGAGACTTAGGCAAAGATAGACCTATCACTTACATATCCAGATCACTGAACGAAACTGAAGAAAATTTTTCAACAATCGAAAAAGAAATGCTTGCAATTGTGTGGGCACTGGACAAGCTAAGGACATATCTTTATGGTGCGAAGAACATCAAAATTTTCACCGACCACCAACCCTTAACCTTTGCATTGAGCAACCGCAATAATAACGCGAAGTTAAAAAGGTGGAAAGCAAGAATAGAAGAATTCAATTATACACTAGTATACAAACCAGGACGTTCAAATGTCGTTGCAGACGCTCTTTCACGACTTCCCGTGCTTAATATGTTATCTTCATCTTCAACTGCAACTCAACATAGTGCTGAAGAAGACAGTAGTGATCTCATTCCACACTGTGAAGCACCACTTAATGTTTTTAAGAACCAGATTATTTTCTCCGAAGGCAATGAAATGACTTGCTATGAAGAACCACATCCCAAATACCAGAGGCATTACATAAAGATGCAAAATTACGACAGCAATACATTAATTAAAATATTAAAGGAAAAACTCAACCCAAATATTTTGAACGGTATAAAAATTCCAGAGAAATTTATTCAACTACTGCAAGACGTTTACAAATCCACTTTTAGTAAATATAAAATAAGAATAACTCAGAGATTAGTGACAGACATTAATAATGAAGACAACAAATTTAAAATAATTCAAGATGAGCACAAGCGCGCTCATAGAAATTACATTGAAAATAAGAACCAAATTATGGAAAAATACTACTTCCCTAAAATGACAAGTTTAGTAAAAAAATTTGCAAATGCTTGTGACGTTTGTCGTTCAAATAAATATGACCGTCATCCCCCAAAGCCTCACCTTCAGCCTACACCAATCCCTTCATACCCCACTGAAATATTACATATGGACATCATAGAAATCAAAAAGGAAAAATTTATTACTTGCGTGGATAAATTCTCCAAGTTCACAAAATTTTTCCGTATCAAAAATAAATCAGCTTTACACATTCGCGATAAGATAATTAAAACAATTCATTTTTTTTCTGCCCCAAGAATCTTGGTCACGGATAATGAAAGTAGTTTCATTAGCCCTATTGTACTAAATTACATAGAAGGTCTCGGTATTAACGTTTACTTGGCACCTCCACAAAAAAGTGAAGTCAATGGAACAATAGAAAGAGTTCATTCCACTATAATCGAAATTATAAGATGCCTCCAAAAAGAATACCCAAACTTATCTATCAAGGAAATTGTGAATATTGCAACCGATAGATACAATAATACAATCCATTCGGTAACAAAGAAAAAGCCTGCTGATATCTTTTTTGGAAGATCTCAAAGAATTAATTATCAAGGTTTATTAAATTTCAAAGACATTGTTAATGCCGATCTTAAACATGAGATCAAACGCAACCAAGAAAATCTGTTAAGAAGAACTAATAAGAAAAGATCCCCACCTAGGAACTACAATTCTGGTGAAATTGTTTTTAAAAGAGATAAGCAAATAAAAGGAAAAGACAAACCTATGTTTCACAAGGAAACAGTAGGATTAAATAATAAAGTTACTATAACAACAACCAACGGTAAAAGGATTCACAAATCACACCTCAAAAATATACCTTCTATTACAGATTAAACATCTTGCTATGCGCGGACGCTCTAGTAAACATTTATGAATACCAGAGTCCATTAGTGGCAATTAAGCAAGGAAATGGAAGAATCATCAATGGGAATTTTAAAATCATTCATGTCATTAACTTAACTACTTATGAAGAAATCCTAAATAACATCAGAATGGACATTAAACATTATGTACCCAAAACAAGCGCATACCTACCGCAGCTAGAACTTCAACAATCAAAAATAGAAATGTTCTTAGAACAACTCCAAAGCACTAGATCAAGGAAGGAAAAACGATCAATCAACTGGTTAGGATCTGCTTGGAAATGGCTGGCGGGTAATCCAGATGCAACAGACTGGGATACTATTGTTTCTCAAAGCAACAAATTGGCTAACAACAGCAATAGACAATATCAAATAAATCAATATTTAAGTGAAGTAACTGACACCCTTATTAATAAGTACAATAAAATAATTGATGATATAAATGTGAATCATACCGAGAAATACGATCAAATTATTTACAACAAACTTGGCCTTTTAAAAGATGAAATAGGTGAAATAGTACTTGCAGCGCAATTCGCGAAAAAAGGAATTGTGAATTCTAATTTATTTAACAAAGCCGAAATTGCAGATATTCTTTCAAAAATGGAAACACTCCCATTTAAAAATGAGCTTCAGGCTATAGAATATGCTGAACCTGTGATGCTTGTTAAAAATTCTATCCTACTTTACGTTATTTGCTTGCCTCAAACTGAAGATACAATTTTTAATAACATTCTCGTTAGACCAATAATAAAAAATAATAAAAAAGTACATCTTAACTTTTTAAATTTATTCATTTCACAACACTTTAAATATGGTATAATAGGGAAGTGCAGAGAAATTGAGGAAACCACTCTTTGCAGTAGATCTCAACTCCAAAAATTAGCTCCAGACGATTGTGCACTAAAAATTTTTAATGGCGAACAAGCAAAATGCGATGTTAGCTTTGAAAATAGACCAGTAATAGAACTAATTAATGAAAGCACACTATTTCTTACCAATTTTTTTGGCAACATTACATACAGTAGACATTTTCGAAACCTAAATGGTACATTTATTATTAATTTCTTTAACGAATCCATAGAAGTAAATAATATTAAATACACAAATAGGGAAAGTAAAATTTACCACATAATTCCACCATTGCTTCAAGATAATCTTACGGAAGGTCAAATAAGACTAGATCTTCAATATTTACATAAGCTACATTTGGATAATGTAGAAAAACTTTCGTATATATCTTCCAACACTGGATTATTATTAGGCTCAGATTTAACCATTCTCTTTATTAGTGCAGTAATTAACTTAGTTTTGTTCATTTTCATAAGACGACAGTCAAAAAATAAGAAGAAAGTTATTATTCCTCAATTTAATCCAGTTCTCAATTTAGACGCACTCAATTCAATTTCTTCCCAAATTCCAACAATAGAATCGATTAAAACCTAATCTACGAGACGCAGATACTTAAGAAAGGGGGAGTTAACACGATACCTAACTTCCTTTCCCACACCCAATCATTCACCTCATTTCCTTTCCCATCATACCTTTCCAACCTTATTGAATGTCAGCACTTTTGCCTCTTTAATAATTTGATATTAAATAGCAATATTATAGAATCAGCATAATAAAAATGCAATCATTGAACTTATAAATGAAATAATTTTATATTCGTAGAACTAACAACAAGTAATGTCAATTTAGCAATTTTATTTTCTTAGAATTAATTCATAGAATAAGTATAATGAATTGTTATAAATAAGAGACATTGAATAAAAATTGTTACTTTTAAGTCAACCGTCAACAAAGTTGTTTTCTTTTTGATCGAGCAACGCAAGACTCGATAACTTATATGTTACACCAATGGGACGCTGTCCATACAAAAGTGCCCATTCTCCTTTCTGAATACTTAATTTTTTGAATTTCTGTTATGAGTTCACGCACATCAATCAATGGACGCTTCCAAAAATAACCAATCGTTCTATGCTATTACACACTTTTTGACTTATTATTACAGTTCTCAAAATGCAACTTAAAATTGTATGGCTGGTTTAATAAATTAGCTTTATTTATTTTAAAGACAAAAAAAATGCTGGAAGTAATTCCTTTTATGAATTCTGTGGAAAAACCAACACAAAAAATAAATGATACATTTTCCATAAAGACAAAAAGAAGAATACCTTTTCAAAAGCCTTCCAAAAATCACATACAATTTTCAATATTTATTAACTTTTAATTTAATAGTACACATAAGTAGCAGAGGTATATATGAACCTTATTATGCATTAACATAATAATTTCCTCCTCATTACGATTTTTTTTTTTTTTTTGTATTTTTCACAGGAATCAATATTAATTTTACTGATTTCTCATTTCAAACAAAAGGGCGACATTTATCAGAATACACTTATGTCAACCAAATTTTATTTTTCATTTCGATATCAAGTATAGGTAGAGAATGTAAATAAAGCTATGTACAGTACATTAATGTACACAAGGGTGATTCAACATGACAAATGACAAGGCAATGACAAATTACTGAATAAATCAAAGCGTGTTGTAAGTAATGCTTGCTGTTGATTACAACATTGATTGACAGCCTTTTTTCTTTCTTTAATATAGAAAGGAAGTTGCACTTCAACATAATACACTAGCTGGATGTTGAAACATTATATTTCGACATTTGTCATTTAAGATTCTATAATAGATGTCTGGAGATGGGGAGAGAGACGAATTTTCGAAAATTAATTTTTGATGTGAACCTAAACTGCGATATTTTTGTTGCTTAGCACACGTTCCAGGCATGGTTGTATTTGATTTGAAATTATTGTTAGAAGTGACGAACTGTTTTCTTGCGATTTATTTTATGTTTTTTCTTTGTTTTGCCAGCGACAAAATTATTTCCAAACTTGTTTTTTGTATGACCATGATAATGGTTTATGTGCCATTTACTATTCTATCCGATTCAAAATTCGATTTTTCCAATAATCTCAGAATTTGTAACAGGAACATACAATACATAATCCTTCCAATAAAATACACAAATAAATTACTATGAGACATTTTTAAAAATGTCGCTTAATACATTTTTTTCAGGAAGGTATAGATGTGTTGATGGCATCTTACTTAACTATAAAACTTACATTATTACGCGCCCGACATTTGTTGTTTTAATTTGAAGCCGTGAGAGCCAAAGCGACTGACCGAACTGATTTTTTAATTTTTTTTTATAAATCCGAAAACTTATATTTATGGTTACAAAAATTTGGATTTTTTTGCAGTTACATAATATTATATATTCCTAGAAATTCCTTTTCAAAAAAAAAATAAAATCCACGACTGGGTCGCACGTACTTGCTCTTATAGATAAAGTTACTATTTAAGTCTTTTGAAGTAAAAATTTGTAAATGCAGTTTTGGAAAAAAATTCAAAAAGCATTAAATTAAATTTTCAAATGACTAAAACAGCATCTTAAATGAATTTAACCCTAAAACGAAGTATGCAATTTGATTTCTTCTACATTTTGATGATACATTTTTAGAAAAAAAAATTTCGAAAATCTATTTTTCCATATAAAATTTTGCAAGGACTTTTATAAAAAAAAGACTATTATATTATTATTTATCAACATCTAAAAACTAAATTAAAAAAAAAATATCGAATAGTTTTCGAAAACGGATTTTTCAAAAAAAAAATTAAATTTTTTTTTTTTAAATCCAAAAAAATAATTTTCGAATTTTTTTTAATAAATATTATTACGGCAACTGAAAAGCATTCATGTAAGAAAAATGGTTGAAATTGATTGAGTCATGAAGGAGAAAATCAGAATTAAAAAAAAAAAACAGTTCTATGGCAGGTACCGTTTATAACGGTTTTTGAAAAAAATGGTTCTCATTATAGATAGACCTTACCTAAAGAAATGACCGTAATTTTTTTAATTAAAATTGTAGGCACCGTTTTTTGAGAAAAATGAGTTTTTCTAAAACCGGTATATGACGGGTACCGTTATTTGGGGTCAAAAAAAAAAAACAAAAAAACGTCTGGGAATATTCTCCAAAAAACGCCACATACCAAGTTTGAAGTAAATCGACCCATCCGTTTAGGCTGTGGTCTATGATACATACAGACAGACAGATAGACAGACAGACAGAATTGTCGGACCCACTTTTTTCTCATTCTCTATCATCGTAATGTCATGTTTGATTGTTATCTCAACTTTTTTTTTTGAACGAATGCATAACTTGATATATCGTACCCATATCGCAAGTAAAAAAAACAAAATATTGAAAAAGTAAACAAAAGTTTTTATCTCTTCTAAAAAGAAAACATAAAAATTCATTTTAGACAACTATGGTTCTCGCGGCCTGATATTACTTGAACGATCTACACAATTTGCAGTAGTAAACTTGCCCGACATGCTTACTACCACTACTCAGAGCTTGAGTGCCTCAAGTTCCATTTCAGTAAAACTTTTAAATTGGAAATACATAAAGAAGAAATAGTTTTTCTGTGGCATTTGGTACAAACATGATAACTCCATCCAAAAATGTAATTTCAAGACCTCTTTTATGATGCTTTTCGCCTATGTTTTTATAATAACTCTATTATTAAAACTTTTACCAGCATCAGAAGTGAATGTAATTATTTGGTCAAATGCTTCCAAAAGCTTTTTTACCATATTTTAATAAGCGTTTGTGTGTCTTGAATGAAAAAAGTTCAAAAGTACCAAACACCACCATTTATCATATAGATAGATATTAAAAATACTTAACCAAATTACATATAGTACACTAAATTCACTCGATAAATAATAATATCAAATCTTTAAAAAATGCCTTAAATGAATTTATTGTTATTTCAAAAGCAAAAAGCTCCAGCTTCACAAATGTGACTCTTGACACATAAGCCCAGCATAAAAAACAAAAAAAAAAAAAAAACAATAAATTTTCCAAATAATTCGGAAAGAAGCGGGTTATTTTCTTCTTATATATTTTGTTCTTTGAATAAACTGATAAACTTTGTATTCTGACAGAAGCCTAAATATCTCAACGTGACACTACACTCAGCTTAGCCTCCAAGTTCAATACATTTGCTTCGTCAGCTCAGCAATTATTGATTAAGAGATTTATCTACACACAAATTTTCTGAAAAAGTAGGAGGAAACCGAGTTATTTTATATTTTGTTAACTTTTTGAATAAACTAGTGGGCTCTTGGTAATACATTTAACTCATCAGCGATGAGAGATACAAACAAAATCCAACAAATAAGTCAAAGAAAGGCGTTTTTTTTTTTTTGAAGTTATACTTCTGTCCCGGCTATCATATAAATATATTAAACCAGTAATAACACAGATTTTTTCAGCCCATTATTACTGTTTTTTTTCCTAGAAACACTATAAGTAGGTAAAGAGTAACAACAAACTCACATTTTATACTGGGTTTGTTTTTCTTATTTATTTTTCATTTTGTGTGAATCTCAATAAATTTATTAAATTACAAAAGTCAGCCATTAATATTGATATTCTGACTGATTCATTTTCTACACTATAAGTGATAGGAAAAAACTAAATGCACCAAAAGATAGGTGGTATAATGTTAGGTTCTGCTACGACGGGATTTTTCGAAATTCCACTTGCAACTGAGGGTAAAATGGGGCAAAAGACAAAAAAAAAACTTTTTGTACAGTTCGAAAAGTATAAGGGTTAGAACTATGTAATTAATTTAATGGAATAGATAAATAGAAATAATGATGAGTTTTTATTAAGAAAACAAATCTAAAAATTCAACTTTTCAAGTTGAAAATTATTTTCCAATATCAAATATTTGCTTAGACATTTGAAAATGATGTTTTTATGAATAAAGTTGATAATTTTTTTCAAAAACTGACTATGCACATTGAAAGATAAAAAAAAAAAAACAAAATTAGGCGTCTAATACGGATTATATTTAAAAATCAGGGAAAAAAGGGAAAAATATTTTGTCAAAATGGGTTTTAGGCTTATGTGTTGTCTATAAACGTGTGAAGAAATAAGATCTTTAAAAATTTTTTAAACAAGATTTTTCAGTCTCAGTTTTTTACCGTTTCCAACGGTATTTTTATCTTTTTTGTTTTTACATTTTTGAAATTTACACAGCCATTAAATGTTAGGTAAATGCATAGTTGTACAAACTAAGACAATTTTTTGTAATCTGTTAGCCGACATGACGGTAAAAAAAATTTTGCTTACGCGGTGCTTCATTACTATTTACATAAGCCTCATAAAACTATGATTCAACTTTATTGAGGATCACGATAAAATTACCTTTAATTTGATATATCACACATAACTGTTCCTTCTATAAAAGCTTCACAAACTTGAAAAGAGTTTTATCCGAAATTCAACAAAATTGTTTGCTTTGGTCGTCGGACTCGACCAGCCACCAGTGGAGAACGATACCGTTGGCTCACAAATGGATTCGAGATGGTTCGCTTATAAAATTTGTAACTCTTTTGTTTCTTGTCGGATTTTTAAGATTGAAGTGTCTAAATTTAGCTGAAATATTAGGCTACAAAATGGTAGTTTATACATTTGCACGTGTAAATAATGCGTAAATGGTGATTGAGAGCAAAATCAATTTTTGTTTTCTTATTCTTTTTGCAAAATGGTATGAAATTTGTTTGAATTTCATAAAATCATGTTCTATAATATAGTTAGTAGGCAATAAATATTTTTAAGCATAAAAATGCATATTTATAGATTTTAGAGAGAAAAATTAAGAAAAAAAACACATACAAAGTTGATTTCATTGGATATTAAAATCTGGAACTTAAGTTTTAGTTGCAGAATTTTAACAAGTTGAACAGATTCTATTAGATAAAATGTTGGTCTATAATTTTGCATAAAAATATTGGGCACTTATTTTATTAAACATTGTTTTTAATGAATGCGTTAAAATTACAAAATTTAATGAAAAATTTGTTAATTTTGAATACAATTTTAGCTCAATTTCAAGATGTGACTGTTCTCTTAAACATTGCGATACAAATTTTATTGATTAAATTAAAAACAAAGACTTTAAATGATATATTACAGAAAAAACATCGAGCAAAGGAGCATAAAAAATGCTCCTTTGACCAATTGTACCATTCATAACATCTGACTATGTCTGCTTCAATAATTTAAATTTTCTTATAAAATGTCAAAAATTATTTTGATATACAATTTGTTGCAATAAGATACTAATAAGCTTCGCAATTTCATGGAATAATATCGAAAATAGTACATAAATCGATCTCTCACAAATCTGTTAAAAAAATCAAATTAGCCTTTTCACGTTAACAAAATAGCATTTAACTTTAGTAAAACTTAACCGATTTTTTAAGTTGAGGTAGCAATAGAAAGATTAAAATCTCAGTAGAAATAAAAATACATACATTTTTTACTTAAATTGTCTACCGTAATTTTTACATTTTTTTATTTAATTTTTTTGATTTTAATATATTATAATAACCGACCTCTGTTATTATGTTAAAAACCATTCGAAAATGGCCAGAAATTGGTTAGTCATTAATCATTACGAGCTTGTCCACTTTTGGACATTAGAGCGTATACATATTTTGAGATAACAAACATCACCCTTTGGCTAAATGACTCAGTTTGTTGCCGTGAACAAGATTTACCAAATCGGTACCAACTCTCACCAGTTTAAGTATTTTCAAATGAAAATTATCGACAAACTTTATTCAATTTGAAAATCTATCAATTGGTTAAACTGTTGGAAGGATTCTGAAAGCATTTTTGACTGAGCATTAACTTCAATACGAACATGCTTGATGTACTGTTAGTAGTTACCCTAGTTTCTGCCTTATACCAAGTTACATTAGCCATTTTGGTGCGTCGTCGTATTATTTAATTAACTAATTCTCTTCATTGTAACTGTAAATGTAATGTTATACCTTGTCTTGCCTTTATTTTATTTGGTTAATTGAGCAAATAAAATAATGCCCTCCAATATTGTCCGAAGAAAAATTACAAAAATCAAGAACAAGGACACAATTAGCTAATCACACAAAAAGTATACTGCAATATGTCCAGTCCCTCATACCATACCCTTATAGCCCATTCTAAAGAAAAGCCCTTTTCTCATTCCTGACTTGGCAAAATCTAAAACTACATCTGTGGGTAAGAAAAGTGTATCTTTTCTATAGATTTGTTCTTTCGCCGCAATCAAATGCCGCAATTTATTTTATTTTCCATACCCTTATCTTCCTGCCATTTTCTACCTTTAGATCACCCTCCCCAAACCCCCTATATGAACCATAAAGAAGGTATATAATTTTGTGTTGTGCCTTCGGAAATACATCCCTTCTGACCAACACACTCATTATTATAAAAATCCAAATCAGATGAAAGGATACAACACAATAAACCGCAAGCAATATCAATATCTATTGGCAGACATAAATTTAACAAACAAAAAAGAATATCTAACCTTTAAGGATGTGAAGGTTCCAAAGGATTTACCCATAAGGAGACACAATGTTTTACAAAAAAAAAAAAATACATGGCAAAAAAAAATGTCCTGACCGAGAGAACAACATTAGGTAAACTGCGCTCATTGTCGTAGTATTCTCGGACAACATAAGGTTGGTAAATCATTATGCTACAATGGCCAATGGACAAAAGAATATCCTGCAGCAGGTTGATAGTTTTACTCTTTGGGAACATGCTTAAAATACTTAGTGGTATACACTGGTGTTCAGTACATTTTTTTTGTTCCTTTTTTTATAAAGGAGATGGGTACAATAAATGTTTTTTTTTTTGAAAAGCTAAGCAAATTTTTTTTTAAATCTAAATTACTGTCATTCACATACCTACAACTAGGAGTTTACAAAATGTTATGGATTTAAGTCGAAATAGCTTTTGAAAGTACGGGAAAGGATTATTATATTTTTTTTTTTCTACACGAGCCACCGGATTTGTGTGTTGTTAAAAAAATAAATAAATAAGTGGAAGGGTGTTCTGTTTTTTTTTGCTTATGAAGTATTATTTTTTTAGGAAATGGAAGAAGCATTAAATTATATTTTGTCACTTAGGAATTTATAACAAAATACCTTATGTCTAAAATGAAAATGCTGACCATTTCGTAAGTCAGTCTTTATTGAGCGATTTTTGATATGATTCGGCTTATGGCTGTTTGGAAGCACATAAATCAGACATCAGAGCATTATGCCCTGCCCGAGCAACTCTTGAGGCTAGTGGAAAACTAGTTGAATAGATTAAATGTTTCTTATTTACGTGGTTGTCGGATGAATTCGAAGTCCAATGTGGAGTCAGACAGGGTTGCATACTGTAGCCAATACTTTTCCTGTAAGTGATAAGTGATGTGCTGCGTGCAGCCCTGTTAAACGGAAATGGTGGAATTCAATGGAGTCTGACATCCCAACTAAAACATCTGGACTACGCGGACGACGTATGCTCACTCTCTCATAGGATCATGGATCTCCATCAAATGACAACAAGGGTGGCGGGAGAAGCAGAAAAACAAAAATGATCATCCGTTCAAGTTAATATTTCTGGACAACCGGTAGAGAAAGTAGAAGACTTTCAATATCTTGGGAGTTTTGTCTCTACCAAATTCGGAACCGACCAAGTTGTCGACAGCCGTATTAAAAAGGCAAAGGCTGCTTTCGAAATGCTGTCCAAAATATGGAGAAACAACGCTATAAGCTTAAAGACCAAGCTGATACTGTTCCACTCCAATGTGGAATCCGTTATTCTGTATGGCTGCAGCACTTGGAAAATCTTAACAACTGTCACAAGCAAGCTGCAATCGTTCGTGAATAGGTGTCTACGAAACATCTTTAGGATTTTTTGGCCCAACCGTATTTCTAATGCAGAACTTCATAGAAGAACGCGTCAAGAATCCATAAGGCAGTACACAGTACTATACGCACACGTAAGTGGCAGTCGTACGCTTTTAGTTTGAACGAAAAAAAAGATACATCACTTTATGCATTATAATTTAAAAAAAAAAGGAATGCATTAATAATTCAAAACAAACTTCAAAAATATGTGAAAAAATGGATAAAATTAATTTAAGAGCTCGCAGCTGAGAATGTGGTTACTCTGTTCAAGTGAAAAACACAACGAAATAATTCAATAGTATACATTTTAGTGGAGAAAGACTAAAATGTACATCTAATTTTAGTCTCTCTTCAATCTAAAAAATCTTGGGTGCCAGTTAAAAAAACTTTCGATATTTTGGTGTATTAAAAGGACTAACATTCCAATCTTAGATTCAAAAATCCGTTTCATTATTTTGGTTCCAGGATTCATTATAAGCTAATTCGTTTGCATCCAAGGCTTGTTGTCGATCAAAATTGGCGGGAAGGTAGTGTCACTTTATAACTGGTGATTGATATCACGCTTAAGCTTTCAGATATTATATTTTAGCGACAGAGCGTCAGTCCACCACGACAATAGTAAAATCTACGTCAGTCACTAGCATAAGGTTTAATAATTTTGAAAGATTAAATGATCGACCTCATGGTGGAAGTTCAAAAATTAATCGACAGAAAACCTAAGATATATTTGTGAAAGAGTATTTTTATAGAAAACAAAGAATAAATGACCTCATACATTCAATTTTGAGTAAAACAACTACACCTTCAAACACCAGATTCTTTAAGTAGGTACTTATAAATAATTTCGAACAGCGAATGCATTAAAAGTATACATTTATTCCTTAGATAAATTCCATCTTCCCTTCAATTGCGGACTCTTCAAAATATTTTTCTCTAAACACAAACAACAGGGTGCAGTACTAAATTGAATATGAAATTATAACGGAACTACAACACCCTCTCCGTTAATAAGAATATCACGAACGATTCGAAAATAGAAGGCAAGTTACTGCAAACAATAAAACCTCTATTGCACTTACCCATTCTAGTTAGCTTGATAATAATGATAGAGTCATAGAGGTTAAGACCACTTTACAAGGTGGTTGAGGCAGGCGCGATTTGCAGCTTTGTGATACAATCACTGTGCGTCTAATATACCAAAGGACAACAACACAAAGATTGTTATAAAATCTGAGCAATTGCATAAAAAGAGGGTGCACTTTCCTTTGAGGGTAGGTGAACAGAACACTGATACAATTAGGTACCTGGCTTTAACCCTTCTCTGTAAGACGATCCCCTATACGTTTGTATACGAACTAAGTGGACTAATATAACACCAATACATTTTAAGTTAACGACGACCAACCAACGACAATGACCGTACGACTGACTCGACTCTTCGTGAGTAGATCAATATTATACGCAGTACTTATAGTGCGGTAACTGTGCCTACTCTAGAACTGCGTTATCATAAAAATAAATTCGTTGTTGGGGGTGGTAGTGGTAAAAAGGATATAAACTTTGTTATATTAAGGGTAAACTATTAAGGAACATTCTTTTGCATTGTTTGTGCTTAGATTATTATTAAAGAAGTAACAGTGATTTGACACTTTAGTAGCCTTGTGTTTGTTTTAAGAATAAATAGCAGTAGATACACTATTTACTTGCATTATACAGGGTGTTTCTTTCACAACATTTTGCAAAATGTTTTATATGAACTATAAACATATTTTAAAGAAAAATACTTGCTGAAATGGAGGTCTAATCCAGATAACAAAAAAATTAAACCCAGATTTATTTTGGATGATGGAGAGAACGTAAAAAAAATTCCTGGCAGTTTCAAAAAATAATTGAAAAAATATTGTATGGTATTGTAAGAGGTTCCTACAGTTTTCACAACCAAAGCCGGGTTCTGAGCAAGCCTAGATTCTTAGTTAGAACCTATTGCAAGTGCTGGGCTGGTTTCATATGCCCTATCCCGAATCGAAAGAATGAAAATGCAAATCGGATGCACGAGTTTTGTACAAGAAAACAAATTTTGAACAAAGAAAATTGCTTTAAATGCATGAGGATTTGTTCAGCCTTATTTCTTAAATCAATTTCAGGGCACCCAGACCGGCAACATTAAAAAAAAATTCTACAACTTTCTATAAGCTTTGTACAGTTTTATACAACTAAAGCTGAGTATTGGTGAGCCTTAAGCTCACAAAATCAGAATTTAGGTTTTTAAAGTTATACTCCTTTACCGGCGTTTATAAAAATATTCTACCAGTAATAAAACACAGACTTTTTCAGCCAATTATTACTGGTTTTTTTCACACAGACACTATAAGTAGTTAAACAGTAACAACGCACTTACATTTGATACTTTTTTTTTGTTTGTTTTGCATTTTTGGTGCAACACAATAAATTTAATAAATTACAGAAGTCGGCTATTGTTATTAATAAATCTGATTGATTCATTTTCTACACTATAAGTGATAGAAAACAAATTATATACACCAAAAGATAAGAGGTATAATGAAGAATTCCGATAAATAAGGAATTTTTTAAATTCCTCCGGGAAGTTAGGGTAAAATGGGGTAAAAGAAAAAAAAAACCTTTTTGTACATCTCGAAAAGTATAAGAGTAAGAATTAATAAATACATTTTATATCTAAATATATAAAACAAAGTCGGGTTAGTTACACCATTTATAACTCAAGAAATGCTTGCCCAATGTTAGAGGTCGCTGATTAGTTGGATTCGTCTCCTTTCCGAATAACAGAATAACTTTTAAAACTTCCGAAAATCATGGCCTCAAGAAGTTTTCCCATGCATTAAAAAAAAAATAAAAAAAAATAATATAGAATAATAGGAATATAGGTCAAGAAAAAATCGTTTAATACCACGAGAAAAAGCGTAAAACATCGTGAATATAAGCGAATAATGTCAGAGAAAACCTTGGAAAGTCGCAGAAAAAATCTTAAAAAGTCGTGAAAAAATATGCATGTCAAAAAGCATGGAATCCAGTGGAAAAAAGCACGGAAGTGGTGAAAGAATGATTGCGAAATTCCGCATTGCAAGTTATGAAAAAATGCGTTTACTACGAAAAAAAAACAAACAAGGTCACAGAGAAAAGCATGGAGTCCCGGAAGAGAGTGTGAAAATTCGTGAAAAACTATGAAATATACTGTAATAAAAAGTGAGGAATACCGTGCGCGGAATATAGATGAAAGGATACTCAAAAAGTGACAAATGTGCTAAGTACCACCGGAAAAAGCGTATAATACCGAATAATACCGAAGCAAGAAAAGTCACAAGGCAAACGATAGAAATGTATAGTTAGATCAATGTGCAGGGCAGGACAACGTCTGCTGGGTCAGCTAGTAATAGATAAGTTAAAATGATGATGAGTTTCAATTAAAAAAACATCGAAAAAAATCAACTTTTCAAGTTAATAATTATGTTTATTCAAAAATTCAATATTTTTCTAGGCCTTTGAAAACGATGATTGGTGTGAGTAAAGTTGATGTTTTATTGAAAAACTAATTATGCATATTGATAGATAATGAAAAAAATTAAGGAAAAAATGATCCATAACGTTTTTTTTTAGCTTTAAAAAACTCATATGTTTTTGAAAGTTAATGTGGGTGGTTTGATTGATTTTAAAAATCAGGGAATAGTAGCAAAAATATTTTGTCTAAATGCCTTTTAGATTTATGTGTTGCCTGAAGAAGAAATTAGATTTTTAAATATTTTTTTTTTCAATGAATAACAGTAAAAACAAAAGACTTGGACAAAACAGTCCAAGTCTTTTGACCGTTTCCAACAAAATTTTATTTTTACCTTTTTCATTTTTAGATTTAAAAATTTGAAAATTTCAAATTTTGAAGTCTAATAAGATTATAATTCAACTTTGTTGAGCATCATGGTCAAATTATCTTTAACATATAACTGTACAGGCTAAGAAAGCTTCACAAACTTGAAAAAAAAATTTCATCAAAATTCTACAAAATCGTCAGACTCGAGCAGCCACCAGTGGAGAACAGTACCATTGGCTCACAAATGGATGCGAGATGGTTCGCTTATAGAATTTGTGACTATTTTGTTTATTGTCGGATTTTTAAGATTGAGGTTTTGAAATTTAGCTGAAATATCAGGCTACAACACCAGTGTAAAATGTAATTGAAGGTAAAATCAGTTTTTGTTTTCTTTTTGTTTTCTTTTTAAAAAATTGTATGAAATATTTTTGAATTTCATAAGATAATTGTTGATACAAAAGTTCTTGATAGTTCTTGAAAGTTGATTTCATTGGTTATTAAAATCTGTCACTTTAGTTCTAGTTGCAGGATTTTAATAAATTGAACAGAATCTATTAGATAAAATGTTGGACTATAATTCTGCAAATTAAATTGCTTTTCTAAACAATAAAATTATGAGGGTATTTTATTGTTTAGAAACCCAATTTAATACTTAATAAATACTACGCGACCTCATCTTTTGTTTAATTTAGACAAAAAGTGGACATGTGCCTTTGTTCCCCTGGACCTATCATTTGTGTTATTTTTTATTATTTGTTTAAGTTATAACGAGTAATAATTGCAAAAAATTAATATTAGTCTTAGGATGTATATTAAATTCCAAACGTATTCTTTTCTCAAACCTTACAAACTAGGAACACACTAGTCCTAAAACCTACATTATTATTCATATGATCATCAGAAAACTTTCAACACAACCATTACCCTCGATCATTTGAACCACAATTTATAATATTCCTTTGAGAAATATTAAACAAAAACCTGATCCTATTACTTGCTCAAAACTCTGCTACTAACAGGGGAATATTCAACACTTTTCCTCACCTCTAAGTTAGTGTGTTGTGTGTAGACAAATAAGCCAACCTGACACACAAATATTATTCAAAGAATGAAAAAGAAAAAAAAAAAAACTACAAATTGAAAAATTTTACCTGGGAGAAAACTAAAAACTTAAATGTTTTGACCTGGTTTCCTTACAAAAAAAAAAAACTTTTCGAAAAAAAACCTTTTTCCTTCTCAAAAACCCACTTTACACTATTCCAAGAACATGCAGTCCATATACACACACATACCTGCTGTACACATCCATATGCACTTCTTCTTTAATATTTAATATGCAAACTCAAAGCAAACACCTAACGAACAGTACCAATTGCAACTTGGACTTCATAAAAAATGAATAAAGGAGTAAACATTGTGATGCGCCGAGAAGAAGAAAAACTGGTAACTTTATCAAAAACCCTGCTTCATAATGTAGAAGAGAGGTAAAATAGCAAAAGAGGGTATATCCTACTAAATTGTTGATGGTTGGAAGGAAAGACAGAGCATGGGTGCATCAGGTCTTATGTGAGGGAGGACAAATGTGTGGTGGTATCTCCTGTATACTAAAGGCTTTTATACATTTCAAAGTTGAGAAAACTTCAAACTGTTGTTTTTTTTTTTTTTTTCTTTTATTTTCTTGTGTTTCCCTTAACATGTAGGTACATTTAGGTGCTTACCTATCAGGATGCCAAACTTTTAAAAGTCTTACATTTGTGTGTGTGTGTGTGTGTGTGTGTGTATGAGAGTCTTAATAAAAGGTCCATGGTTGCAAAAAGCACATGCATCGTACCAACTTAAATCCTAAGACTATTGTCCTTAGAAATGCAAGTTTTTTGTTGTTGTACTTTTTGGTCTTGCCACTATTACAACCCACCAATTACTTTTTCATCAATTTTTTAACGTGACACACGACATTCTCGTACCTATATGGGAGAAAAAATGTTTGTTCTTAACTTTGAATTGAACATGCAGCAGGGGAACTATTTCCATTCTAAGAAGGTTTTCAACAAAAACATAGAAGTTGGTATCTTTGGTTGTTTTTTTTTTGTCTCAAACACTGTTTGGGAAATTTGTTGATAATACTTTTTTGCCTTAGATACCTAAAGATTTTTCAAAAATTGTAATCATGCAGCTTAATTTAAGTTGTTCAAAGGCATTTTTGCCCCTAAATTTATTTAAACAAATTAAAAAAGCATAAAATTTGATTTTCAAATGACTAAAACAGCTTCTTAAATGAATTTAACCTGAAAACGAAGTATGCAATCTGATTTCTTCTATAATGATTCATTTTTAGAAAGAAAAAAATTTGAAAATCGTTAGAGCCGTTTTCTAAAAAAATTTTTTTTCTATATAAAATTTTGCAAGGACTTCTATAAAAAAAATTGGTACGCCATTTTTAAGATATTATTAATCAACATCTAAAAACTAAGTTTTAAAAAATAATATTGAATAGTTTTCGAAAAAATGATTTTTCAAAAAAAAAATTTCAAACTTTTTTTAAAAAATCCAAAAGAAATAATTTTGGAAAATTTTTTTATTAAATATTATTACGGCAAGTTAAAAGCATTCATGCAAAAAAATGGCTGAAATTGATTGAGTAATGAAGGAGAAAATCAGAATTAAAAAAAAACGGTTCTATGGCAGGTACGGTTAGTAACGGTTTTTGAAAATGAAATGAAAAATGACCATGATTTTTTTAATCCAAATCGTATTAACCATTTTTGACAAAAAATGAGTTTTTCTTAAACCGGTATATGACAGGTACCGTTATTTTGGTAAAAAAAAAGTTCAAAGAACGTCTCCAAAAAACGGTACATACCAAGTTTGAAGTAAATCGACCTATTCGCTTAGGCTGTGGTCTCTGATACAGAAAGACAGACAGAATTGTCGGACCTACGTTTTCTCATTCTCTATCATCGTAATGTCATAATTTTGTTTTTATCGCAAGTAAAAAGAGGCTGGAACGAGGACGAGATATCGAGATATCAAAAATTCCAAATTTTTAATAGCATCTAGGTATATAGTTATATTTTTAATTGTATCAATGTTGTTCGTGTCTTATTTAGATCTTCAATATCAGAACCAAATCGGGCGTCCCTCAAGGTAGTCACTGAGGTCCGATTATTTGTATTCTGTCAATCAACGATGTAAAATTTGTGATTGAGTATTCGGAAGTTTTAACGTACGCAGATGACATAAACATTTTTAGAAGGATTTCTTCACCTGACGATGACTTACTATTGCAAATTGATCTAAAGATTTGTTTTTGCTTGCTGTCAAAAAAACTATTAAGAACTTAATATGGTTAAGTGCCAGATAATCACATATTTACGCAAGCGTTCATGCCCTCTTCAACGAGACTATTATATCAATGAAAGTATTGTTTCCATAGAACAACTATTAGGGGGTTAGGTGTTATTTGTGATAGTGACCTTAATTTCAGGTCTCACTATGACAATATCCATATAGTACTATAGTAGCCAGAGCTAATCCTACTTTGGATTTTATCAAACGATGGTCTAAAGATTTTTCTGATCCTTACGTTACGAAATATCTTTATTCCACGTTTGTACGGCCTCTACTAGAATATGCTACCCAAGTGTGGGCCCCCCAAACTATAAATTATAGCAATACATTGTAGATTCCTTAGTTTCACTTTAGGAGGACTTCTATGGTTGATAATTTGAACTTGCCCCCTATAAAGATCGGCTGCGGTTTATTAACTTACAATCTTTTGAAAAACGTCATGAAGTTGCAGATGTTATTTTTGTCCACCAAATTTTATCTGGTGTAACAGAATCACCAACCCTCCTTCAGGCCATGAGTATTAACGTTAATTCTCACTTGCTTAGATCCGTACTCCAATTTCATCAAGCTCCAGCACAGAACTGATTACGGAAGAAATGAACCAGTAACAAGAATGTTAAGAAGAGTAAATGATAATTCTTGTATTTTTTATTACAGTCATAGCAAAATCACGCAAAAGAATCTTGTATACAGAAATTCCTAGCCCATCTGAATTAGAAAACAACAAGACTTCTGCGAAATCAGGAAGTGAGTGTTAACAATTTCCACAAATGTTCAGCCTATTAATAGTTTATTTGCTTGCCTTAATTGCTGAACTGAATTGAGTTTATTGTAATAGTTTTCCTCCAGGCTCTATCCTTGAAGCTGTTAGAGATAGAAAATAAAATGCTCAAATATGCTTACAAGAAAAGTTGTGTAATTTTGGGTATCACATTGTATGCCTTCGCATATATTTATGTAAATAAACTTCAATTTGCGGTAAAATACACTTTTTTGCATTGCTGACTGCCATCATTGGTGACATCATATAAAAATAGCTTCAAAGTTCTGAAATGTACATATAATCGACTTTTTCAGATTAGCCTTTTTATTCAACTAGAATCCATCCAAATATTTGAAAAATACCAAACACTTTGACTCCGATCAAAAAGTCGTATTTATTTCAAGCATTTTTTGTTTGCTTATGTCAAACCGAATTCCAATAAAATGACTTCCCTATGATTACTTTAGCTTTTCAACTGGTCTTCAAATGACTTACAAAGAAATCCACAATCGTTAAACAATTTTAGTCTTCTAAATTCCAACCAGCTACTAAAGTACTACCATGAGTCAACCCCATCGTTGGACACAGTAATTCCTTTAGTTACAATAGAACTGCAAGTGATAAAGCTACTTCCCTGTTTTTTTAAAGGAACATTTATGCAATAGAATCCTTTTGCTCCTTTTGAATTACTCTTATTACGTCTATAGCTCGAATATGTAGGTTATTGTCTTAAACGAAAATGAACAAGGCTATGATTATGCAGTATTCTTCATGTGGAAGAAGCATTTCAGCAAAAAGGAATTCTCGCACTCTTCTATTTCAAAATTCAAGATACTATACACGACACGAGTAAAATGTCTTTAGTGCACACATATAATGTATGTATGTATTTTGCATGTGCTGTGCTTTTTGGTTGGTTTGATGTCTGCATATATGTATGTAAATGTATTTCTTTTTGAGTGGAATCGTGAGGCCCACAAGCCACACCAATATGGCCCTTCCAGAGAGATGAAAACGACACCCAACAGCAACAACAACAACAACAACAACAAAAATAACAACAACATGAACGAAGCAACGAACAGCGACATTTACCCCCGACGGCAGAAATGGAAAAATAACATTTTTGACATTCGAAAAAGAGCCACAGTCATGCACACATGAAAATATCACACAATTTTTGCAAGCAACGACCAATAACAACAACACTACACCATACAAGTCGTAGAAGTAGGATACGGATACCACGAGACATGTCCCTTTTGGAAATGTTTTATGCAGAGTGTTTCGGTTGTTGTTTTTTTTTAATATTTTATTTTTCATTTTTTTTGAAAATGTTGCATCAATTTGAACCGAATGCATATCGTAGATGTATATAATGCTGTGTTTTGTGGATATAGCTTGACATGCAAAAACACATCGCACATATAGGATTCTGGAGGAGGAGATAGAGATCCTTTTTGCCTCTGATACACATAAACATGTATTTTTGCCATAACTCTTCAAGACACGACAAGACAATCTACCAGCATGTTGTGTTTTTCTTATTTTATGTATTTTTTTTTTAGTTTTATTACGTATCTTGACGGCGCGGCAGCGGCGATGACGGAGGCGCGGTCGGTGACGTGTGATTTTGGTGCTGCAGTTGTTTGGGTTTAAAGGTTTAAGGAAAGTACACCAATATTATAAAGAAAGTGTACGAAATTGTTGATTTCTTATTTGCAGCAAGTTTAATTCTGCAAGACTAAATTAAGGGCCTTGAGGTAAGTACTTATACTGGTTCAAAATTGGGAAACAAAATCGGATTATGTCCACATTCGTGTAGTACGACTAAAGACATAATCTCCATTCCTAACAGTTTGTCCAAAAGTTAACTCAAAGGTAAACTGATGAGTATTTAAATTTCAAAAGCATTATCGGCGAATTATTTAGAAGAATGCCTGATAACCTGTCTTTAAAACCTCTTTAAGAGGGAAATTTTAGAATTCTTGCCATTGATAAGTCGCGAATAAAGAAAGGGTGCTAAAGTCATTACCCCTTTCGTTTAGGTAGTGTTGAGTTGGTTGTTAATTCAGGTAATAGTTAATTCACATTCTGGAGTAAAAGAAATTCCAATAAAACATTTTGATCAGTGTACTTTTACTATCAACATTTAATTTTCTTAATACATTAAATTTGAGATATTATTGAGGGCAAATACACTTGTTCAATAGTGCCAATCAACTTGGACCATTAACCAATGTATCTAAGTTTGCTAAGTTTTAAGTTTTATCAACCCATACTTCTGTAGACAGGAGGAGCGGAATACTTAACAGCGTGCAGAAGGATGTAGAAGAAACAATCACACTTCAGAACACCGAAACTGAAGCAGCTATTAAATCCTTTAAGTAGCTGATTACAGGTGCACCAAAGGTCCAAAAGTCATTACTACAAAGGATATATATGTGTTTATCAGTACCTTTAAGAGTCAATTCAACACACATAAATTCATTGTCAACGGTTAAGGAAACGTCTTCAAAATATTCACCAGCGAGAGCTAGAGTGCGGAGTGAACTCTGTTTTAAAACCGAAACTTCCTATAATACCACAACAGAATTCAATTTCAATGGAGATTTCAGTCAATAAAACCTTGACCCGATGCCTTCAAGAATATCAACAGAAAAATTGGACGATACCGGAAGTGATTCTTGCCAATAATGGCAAAGGACAAAGCAGAGGCAAACTCATCTGCAGTTCCTGTCTTCATAGATGACATTGAATCAACCAGAATGATGGTTTTATAATAAAAATTCTATATACTATTGAAATATATAAAAATAAATTAATCAGCAAAGTAGAAAACTAAGCACTATTTAAGTGGAATTGTTAAATTATTGATTTAATAAAGCTTTCTACGGCCATTAGTCCATACAAAATATTTGGCGTTTTATCCAGGTGGAGCTCACTTGGACTCTAAAGTTGACTAAACATGAGGCACCTTGTCAATACACAAATTCTTGCATATGTTCGATTTAGCTTACATAAACTTTTAAGCAACAGTCTAATGAGAATTATATCCAACAAGATATAAATAAGATACGGTTTAATCAAACGTCCAACGGACTCTGCTGCCTTAGATTGATAAAGCAACATTCAACGATACCAACACTGCAAGTACTCTTTTCGACAGCTCAAACCTGATAACATCGGAAGAAATAAACGACAAAACCAGCTACTTGAAAGAAATCGACTGAACTGGATGGTCTATCCAACTTTGTCCTAAATAGACTTCCGCAGACAGTTGTGATCTTTGAAATCACCATTCTAAATAACCGAATCAACAACAGGTACTTTCTGCAGTTGGAAAATTGCAAAAATCCTGGCGATTTCTAAGAAAAATATTAGAAATTAGCTTATCAACTACATAAGGAAGATTCTACAAGAGCTGAGCTTAAGGCAGCTCAAAAAGCTTTACAGAGATTACAACATGATCCAACAACATGTAGTTTGACTTTCGAGAAAAAAACTTTTCACACTGCACCCGCTGCTGAAAGTTCACAAACACATCAGCTTTCCGCAAATTGTTCGAGTTTTAAAACAAATGTGGTATTCAAATCAATTCATCCAAATCGAAACTATTATTGTGCCTTTGCTTCCACGATAGTGACGTAGACTCGAGCGCAGCGCTAAGTCCATCAAACCGGAAGAAAATGCATGATTTGATTCGAGCTGTAAAGCTGTTATCTGGGATAGAGAAGTAAGCTGCCGATGTTATAAAGCCAACCCCATCACTGAGGAAAACCGGAAAAAGTTCAAACAAGCTACTAAGACCAACAACGACCATATTCGATAAACCTTAAACCAACGCTATTTCACAATGACACTACATTTGTAAACTCTCTTCAGAAAGCAAACCTTCTCGCAAGAAATTTTGCCGCCAATTCTACTCTACCTGAGAGTGTCTCCTCCTGTACTCGATGGTGTAAATGATTTCATGGGACAAATTTTCTTTCGCACTCGTTCAGTAGCAAGGCTTTTGAAAGATCTAGACACTCACAAATCCGCTGGTCCGGATATTATCACTGCCATTGTTCTAAAGAGGTGTTCTTTCATGCTGCGTTAGCTTTTCCAACTGTCCTACTCTACTTGTCTCTTCACGAGTGGATGTAAACTACTTCCCTTTTTTCCAAGGTCATGGAAACGTTGATTAATTATTATCAGCTAAAAAAATATCTCGAGGAACGAAAGCTTCTTAATGACCGGCAGTACGGCTTTCGTACCAATATGTCCACTGGTGAAAGTGTCCTTACATCGCCTTGGAGAAAGTTAGATTATTGCACTTGATGTTTCCAAGGCGGTTAATAGAGTTTGGCATTAAGCTATCATATAGAAAATGGGTACATTCGGTTTCGATGATCTTCTTCTTTGCTGGATTAGGACCAATCTTTCGAATCATTCAATACAAGTCGTATTCGACGGATTTAATTCTGAAACGTTAAAAATAAATTCTGGTGTACCCCAGCGCTCTGTTCTATCTCCGACTAGCTCCCTCATTTTTATTTAGGACCTCCTGTCTGAACTGATGATAGTAACCTCAGCTTTTTATTTTCTTCGGATGTGGAATTTCAATTCGGATCTTGATATCTTTATTCTCTCGTAATTCTATCGCTATTTCTACAAACAGTGTTCAGATAAAATAGCTATTTGCATTCCTCTCCTAAACGAATGTAACCGTTATACTCGCGCTTTCAGGAATGCCTATCGCTCAACTTCGGACGTACCGTAAAGTATAGAGATTCTTTCTTTAGTCGCATAACACGAATGTGTTACGAGGGGTTCAAAACTAATGCACATCAACATCACTTAATAGATTCTTTCCTTTTTTCTTAAAGCTCGCACTGTGTTTATAATATAAAGGATAGTCTAATCCCTTGAGTGCACCAACATTATAAACTTAAAAAAAAAGAATCAATAACTTAACTAACGAGCTGCCAAGCTTTCAAGGGATGTGCTGAAAAAAGTCCACTAGACCTTTCATCGCGTTTGATGAAAAGAAAAACCGAACTGAACCAGTCAATTATTATTAAACTTTTGATATACAAGCAGCTCTAAAGGGCAGTTGGTAGAGGCCTTAATCCATCCTGGATTGTAAGCGCCATCTTAAGTAAGTAAGTAAAGGAGAGCCATCAGCATCACCAAAAGCCTTCCAGTTGCATACGATACTAGCTTTCACATACCTATTCATCTAGTTTAAATTATCATTGTTCAAACCCAAACTATACATTTTTGAACTTTACCAAGAATTAACATTCTTGTATTATGATTCCCATTCTCATTTTAACTTTCGATTTTCTTTTTAACCTCAAGGCATTTTCATGAAAAAAGATGAAAGGAAACCGACCGTTCGCTTTTGATGGAAAAAAATACGATATAAGACTAATATTCTTAGTATTCAACTTGCTGAAGAAAATCTTCGTAAAGACGAAAGTATTAATATTTATTTTTCTTTTAGATAAATTTTAATAATTTTTCCTTCGATAAGTAAAAAGTTCTCCCAAGGCATATTTCACGAGTATTCTATATACATAAATGAACTATTATATTTTTACAAGGCTTCTGTTCTGTTCCACCATCTATATTCAACATCATTTTTAACAGCATGGATGTTGTTTGACTCTATGTCTATGCGTTCTATAGCACCAGCTATAGTATTAATTTCCCTTTGGAATATTTGAAACTTTATCAAGTTCCAGGATTAAGGAATTTAAATCTACAATTCCCTGAAGCTCAATGTTTAAATTGCTTCAAACATGAAAAATTGACCTTTGTTTGTTGTTGTCGAATTAAGCTGACATTTTGTTCTTGGAAATATAATTTTATGTGTAAATATACCTTAGGGTGACATCAATAAGCGGCAATGTCTGGCTATGATTATGAAGTCTCTTTTTTTTCAAAATCTAAAAATGTAATTTATTAGTATGCAATAACTTTTGTTAAGTTGAAAATAGCGCAAGACATTTGTTAAAAAAAAAAAACATAAAAAAAGCCTCCGTTTTTAAGTTTTTCGGTATGGACTGGAGTGGAGGGCTGAATATAAACAATACACACATAAACTGAATAAAACATAGAATTTCTACAAATTTCCAACAAAACATTGTCCCTACTCGTAATAGTCGAGGAATGATATTAAATTTACTTCAAAGATGTTCAAAAAATTAATTCATGAACCTGTCTTTCCTGGCCTAATAGGTATATAAAGTTCTTACGAAAGAAATTACGCAGAAATTCTCAATTGGGAGGTCAAAAACTATAGCTTTTGAAGCATTTGATTTGTGAAGTTATACTTATTTCCCGGAGTTTATAAAAATATACATCCCGTAACTTTCCAAGTTAAAAATTATTTTTAAACATCAAATATTTTTGTAGACCTTTGAAAATGATGTTGGTGTGGTTAAAGTTGATGATTCATTGAAAAAATAATTCTGCACATTAAAAGATAAAAAAAAAGTAAGCATTTCTACGGATTATATTCAAATTTCTACATAACGGTTTTTGTTTAGCTTTAATTGATTTTAAAAACCATGGAATATCGGAAAAAATATTTTGTCAAAAAAACTTTTAGATTTATGTGTTGCCTATACACTTTTAAGAAATTAAGTTTTTAAACACTTTTTTTAATGAATAACAGTAACATCAAGTTTTTTGACGGTTTCAAACGGTATTTTATTTTTTATCTTTTGTATTACTTTTTTGAATTTTTTTTATTTAGTTTTGGATTTTAAAGATTCAGGTGTTTAAATTTATCTGAAATATGAGGCTACAATATAGTGGAATATTTGACGTCACTAATTTTGGCAAACACTTTGTGGCGGAATCAAAAAATTTTAATCTCAAAAATTGAAGATAATTTTTTTTCCGCTAAAATGTGTCTGAAATCAGTGGACAAAATCTTAAATAATAAAAAATATATAATTTTGGTTGGTATCCAAATTTGAAGTAGCATAAACTTTGTTTTTGTAGCTACAATAGTTTTAAGTTATTTAAAATTCCGCTAAAATAAGACTGAAGTTAGCGGACGAAAGTAAGAAAATTACTATTCTTTTGATGTCCAAAATTGTAGCTTTTTAAATGCCACAAAATTAATTTTGTAGCTCCCATGGGTCATTTTCTATTCTTATTTTCAATTTTAAAATGGTACCTACTTCCGGTCCGCTGAAGAAAATTTAAAGAAATTGTTTTTTGAAGTTTTTTTTTGCCAGTATTTGTAGCTTTTTAATTCAATATTCGTTGCGCAAACCTAATTTTTGTAGCTTAAGCACTTTTTGAAACATTCAAGTTTTCGCTGAAATAAGTTAGCTCAAAAGTGACCTTCCAAATAAAAAAAAATGACAAATTCAAAGAAAAATTGTATCTATGTGATCTTCGATAAGTTAGCACAGTCCATTACTTTTAAGAGTCACACCCGTTACAAAAAAAAAAAACATATTGTTTGACTATGTTTTTCTAATTTGCTTCAATTATTTAAGACTCAGGCAAGTTTAGAAGCTGGTTGTAACTTTTTTTTATATATAAAATTTAAGCATGGAAAAGTCATTACTAACTTAATGCTTTTTTTTTGTTTTAAGAAATGTCACGCCCGTTACAAATCGGGTATGAATATAATTTTGTGCTTCATTTTACCACTTACTTTTGTTAAAATTTTGGAGACTCAATTCAAAACAATTAGGTTGGTACAACCCAAGCATTCTATAGACATGAAAAAACATTTGACTGAGACCAATAAGGTAGTGATAAAATTCAACTTTGCCGAAAACGTTTCTATTGTGTCTTTTAAGACGTTGAGACAAAATTCAAAGTGCTCACTGGATTCATTCATAGCGTTCTTTTTTTCACGGCATGTCCTTGGATGAAGCACGAAAACGTAATAAGTTGCAAATCGTATGTAATTATAAGTGACGACCTTAGCCATAGATTTATAGCAAGACTTCTGTATTGTATGTTTTGAAACTTCCGACCGAAATTAATTAATTACTGCATAATAGTACTTAATCTTTGAAATTTGAATTTATTCCGGATATCCCTTATGTTTCTTTCAAAAATTAACCTTTTGGCTTCTATAGAAGTATCCGAGTCTGAGTCGAATTTCTTACGTCACACCCGTTACACCTAACAACGAAATTTTGAAGTAGGTATTAAACATTAATATGGGTGAGCAATAAGCTTCTAAATGATCATTTTAAATTGGCTGAACGCAAAAATACATCAAATTACAGGGGTTCGGTCGATAAAATATCAATTATATGAAATATTTGAATTAGTTTCACAAAAAAGCACATTATGCTTCTTTTTTTAAAAAAATCCCTTTTAGAACTTCTCACTACATTTCTTAAATAATTTTACATATCAAAAAAAAAAACTATACAAAAATAAATAACGATAGGAAGTGTAACTTCTGGCGCGTGAACATATGTAAGCACATACACCTTTTTTTTACATAATCTAGATATGTAGATAAAACTACAATATTAAAATATTATACTCCCTTAAAATCTATAAAAGCTGCTTCTACATCGATGAAAATCGGCCCAAAAATCTAATGGTATGTTCTATACTATAAAACGGCACTGGATTACAATTATCTTAAAAATTCAAAATTTAAAAAAAAGACTGTTCTCATTTTCAAAGGACATAATTTATAGTTCTGTCATCGATCTTTATGTTTCTCTTTGAGTACTTTTATAGTTTAGTTTCTAATAACTCTGATTTTTTGTTTTTGCTAAAGATAAGAATTCTCTTTAATAGAAAAATTGTTAAAGAACGGACACTTTATTTTGACAAATCACTTGAAAACGAAAAAAAAAAAAATCTGCTCAACTTCAATTTCGTTTAAAATAGAAAAAAAAAAAAAATTGTTTGCATTTTGCTGAATGCAGATGCATAGCACGCAATAAATCATTCATTCTACGGGGTTGAATGGTAATATTCCATTCGTCGTCTTTTCATTTTCTTTCTTTTTTTTTTTTTATTTTTTATTTTTGTTCCTAACGTTCAAACTTTTCCTCCTCCATATCCTGCAGAGCCATTTTTTCCTGTTTTTTTTTCTATTTTTCTTTTTATATTTTGTTTCTCTAGCCGACTCTGATATCTTGTGCTATTCTTGGAGTATGTCGTTTGTTTGATTGTTTCCTATTAATATTCGCAGTTTGTACACACAAACAGCATTTCCAACGTTTCGAGAAGGAACACTTTGCATATTCATGTGAAATGTGTATATCTTTCTACCTGTTCTAAATAATAGCATATTTAAAAATATAAGGAAGAGGAAAAGTTGGAAAAAGAGGAAAAAAAAAAAAAAACGATTTGCCATTCTAGAAGCAACACTAGAGCCCAGATAAAATGAAAAAAAACACCCAAGATATTGACTTTATGCACCTGACTGGAGCATTTTGCATCATGGGAAATGCAAAAAAAATAAAACGGTACGACCTTGGTATCATCTTCGTCATCATCATATTGCACCTCATCGTATTATATCTTTTGCGAATCATCTTTGCTCATATTATTATTCCTGTAGATGAAGAGTGTGTGTGTTTTGAAAAAAGTTCTATATTTATGTAAAGTGTGGAGTATGTGTATCTTATGCAGCCGCTAACATCTATAGGAGCAAAACTGGTCTGGAAACAATGATGATGAGTATGAAAACCGAAAGATAAAACGTGAAAATAAAGAAAAGCACTTAACGTCATCAGCCATAACGGGTTGGGAATAAACAAACACTGAAACATGCACCCATATTAACCTCAGTTGTCATGAAGTCATAAAATTATAAAAATATCTTGAGTGCTTCAAATACATTTTAGTCCCGGCACCGTTTTTAATACTTTTTAATAAATCTAGCAAATACCTAATGATGAAAAGATATTTTATTGTTCATCTCTGGTATGATTTAAAGAGCTTATTTTTACGTTTTTGAGTGAAAAATTGATTGGTTTCTCTTAATCCTGTTTTCAATAATAATTTATATTTTAAGTTTTCTATGCCTTTGCATTGTATTCTGATTCTTTAACATTTTTTTATTAAAGATTTCCATATTGTAACGAATGTATTCAAGCAAACACATTCAAAGCAAATATGAATATTAGATTTTATTGGATACCAAACCCCCCCCCCCCCCCTCCATTATTTCTGCAATAGTGCAATATCATCTGCAACGAAAATATTTAACGAAAGCGTTTTACGAACGAAATGAAACGGAATGGAACCAATCGGTCATATTCTTAAGGAAATCGAAGAAGGTACCAAAATGGCGGCTTAACTTCCAAGATGGCTGCCAGATGGGGTGGTTCCTATCAAAAATTTAAAGCTAAGCACCTAAGCAATCTCTGGAACGAAAATTGGTGCTTTTGTCCGGCAGGTTGACATTTTCGAGCTAACAGACCCCACTAAGGGGCCAGTTAAAGCGATTAGGCAAAGTTGAAACTGTATGAAATTGCCTTCTTTTTTTTGCCGGATTGAAATGGACACGAAAAAGTTTTTCGTATGCAATTCTGTCAGTTTAACAAAGGATTTGGGATTATTTTGAATGTCAGTCAGCTGGCACGCAAAATCAATTTGGTTCACAAAAATAAAGAAATACATTTTTTAAAATAAAAATATTTATTCTATAGTTAAATTTATCAGGACCAAAAATTATTTGGGTGATTTGTCATCGATTAGTGTAGTAATTGTGTTTCAAATTGATTGAAAACTACTTAAAAAATCCGATAAAACTTTGTCCTGATTCGATCCCCTTCGTATGAATACGAAGTGGTGCACGGAGATCGACTCAAAATCGGTTCAATTGTGCAATTATTCAATATTTGATTATTTTTAACTTTCATAAGTTGAGAAAAATCTTAACCATTTGCCCACCTGAGATCCGAATTCATAGACAAAGTGGATGCTACTGAGGTAATCCTCAACTAAATGCATTCCTTCACAATTTCTATTATGAGTAAAGCTTGAGTGGCCAAAATTATCGTCAAGGGCACACTAACAAAAAAAATCTCGACTTAAGTGAGGACTTGAAATACGCCCTAAGTTTTTTATAAACTGTTTTCTAATGGGGACTTGACAACTTTGGATTTAGTTTGTAAACGCACCCTTTTATTAATCATCGAATTGTTGTTGTCAATTTATTCAGTTAACTCAACATTTTCATTGTGGTAAAGTCTGCAAATTATAAAAATTTGCTACCGCAATTCGGAGTAAGTGACCGCGACTTTAAGAGTGTTAACTCCAATTTTCAGTCGTAATTCTCACCCTAGTAGACAGGCAATATTAAGTTTAGTGTACAAATTTTGAGTGCCGTGCCAGTGAGACAACGGGTTGGTCGAAGTGTCGAAAATATCGCTTCCATTCAGTTGTCCATAGAAAATGATTCAAAAACAGTCAATTCCACGGCGTTCTCAAGAACTGGGCATCGCCCAGACCACATTGTGCCGTATTTTGCGTAAAGATCTTAGTTTATACCAATACAAGATCAAATTGACTGAAGAATTCAAGTCGATGGACCATTTGAAGCGAGGTACGTTCTCCGATTGGGCTCTGGAGAAGATTCGCCAAGATGATGAGTTTTATCGCAAAATAATATTCAGTGACGAAGCTCATTTGTGGCCGAAATGAGTGGCCGAGTCATCGAAAAATGGGTCCAACGAATCGACCGCTGCAAATGTGTCCGCAGGGGCCAAATGCACGAAGTCGATCTCTATTTTTACAAATGTTTTAATTGTTCTTCAATGCTAGTGCATTTTTTTTGCACTGTAACTTCTAAACATCCCAGCCATGAACTGCAATAACTCGACATTTCATACATTCGATCAGAAGACCTTCCAAAAAATACCAATCATTTTATGCTATCACTCACACCCAAAATCTGATGTGGGCTCTCGGTCTATATTAAATACTGTATTTAAAAAAAAAAACTAGAATCTTACCTATATCGGAGAAAAGTTTTTCAATTAAAATATATATGTAACTACAAGAAACATGGAATGGAATTTATGGAAAAGAGTCTGATGATCGAATTGGCATGGCACCCATAAAATAGCTAGAATTCTAGCAATTAACTTGGTTTTAGTACCTTCAAGTTGTTGTTGTTCCAATGATTATTAGAATCACAATCATTATACAGGGTGTTCTAAAAGTCAACGTTATCACGTCACTTAAAAGACCGTCACAGGATGAACACTTTTTCGATTTTTCGAATGCCTATAACTCACAAAATACATGGTAACGATTTTTTGTTATTATTTTTCTGACAAAAACTACCACAGACTTACCCGATCACCTATTTTCGTTTCGACGTTGGCTATTTTGATACCCTGTATACAGATACTGAAATAACCTTGCAAAATACATTTTGATCACATTAATAATTTAAACGCAGCAAATTAGAAAGTTGTTCAATATTCAATAGACTGGACAGGACATACTTAAACGCTAGTAAACGCTGTCAAACTAAAAATCCCATAAAAAACACACAACAAAATTGTAAACGAAAAATTCCACTTCGACCAGTGAAATAAAGAATTTTGAAAGATTCCGTAAAAGTACATAATTTAGTAAGGTGTTTTTTTGGGGAAATGGGTTTTTTGTTTTTTTTTAATAATTAAAATTTTACTTTGGAGAAATTTTTCAACCTTATCGCTTTTTTTTTTCACTTTTACGCTCGTCATCTAGAAGCCATTTATTTCTTAATGTAGATTTTTTTAAATTTTTAATAACAATCTTTCAACAAAAGTGGATAACCCACCACTTTTTTTTTCAAATATTCTTTCCATTTTTATCAGATGACGAATATGCGACAAAACTAAGTTCATTGCCTTAACGGGCCTACCAAATTCTTAAGTTCTTGAAGCCTACCGAAAGGACTAACAAAACTACAATTGTGTTTTTTATTGGCTTAATAAATCTATTGCATCCGTTTGAATCAACAATTTAACCAAATAACATAAATTACTTTAATTGTCTAGTTTGGTAATAGGTAATTTCGTAACGTAGTTTTATTTCCTGCCCTCGTGCATTGATTATTGAAATTGTTTTCTAATGTTTTTATCATACAAATTCGATAAATTCTTTGTTCAGTCATTCATTTTTTTTAGTACGAACCACTTACATAAGTAGCGCACGATAATTTGATAACAACTTAACGTTTCATAAACGCATTCATCTGTGAATAAGTTCAATTTACTTCTAAGAACTTACTTTGAAATTCAAGAATAAATTGATGTTCTATTTACCTGAAAATAAAAGAAAATTGGATTTAATTAACAATGAAAAGGATTTTTCGGTCTCAAAAGCATAATAACTTTATATTGTGTACTTTAATGATAATTCTAGCAGTTTTTTTTATTAAACTTTAAAAATATTACTGAAACTTTTGGGTACTGTTGCAATATTACAGGAATCTATTCCGTCTAAAAATGTTGAGTACAATCTTGATGAGATGGCCATAAATATTGAAAATACCATCGTTAAACTCATCAGATAGTAAATAATAAAAAAAAAAAAAACTACTTTCAAGCCAATTTGAACCTGATAATTGCAAATATTGTAATTCTTTTTTTTTTTTTTTTATTTTGCCTCGTGTATTTTTTTCATGGAACAAAAACCATCTTGTTATTTCGGGTTTTCTATCACGAACGACAAAATTAAATTGATTCTACCGGTTCTGCTCCTGATGAAATAAAGAAAAGTGAGAGATCTATTTTAGTGCTAAAAAAGAAAATAAACAAAAAAAAAAAAAAAAACTGAAAATAAGACGAAAACACCATCACTTAAAGATAACTCGATTTTATGCTTCGCAGGATTCCAATTTTGAGAGGAAATTCCTATTAGGAAGACAACACACAGCAAACGATTACCTACATCCACACGGCACGACACACAATGATGAAATTCCCATCATTTGTTCATTTGGATTTTTCGCCACATAAAATACAAAGGTGGATTTAGAGAGAGACAGAAAATGAGTATATGAAAAGAAAGTAAGAAGGATGCTAGCAGGATACCCTCTTTAAACAAACACCATAGATCCTTAGAAAGGAACATGGTACACAAAGAACCTTTTGACTTGAAAGAAAACCATCACCCAACGCCGCCGCCGCCGCCGCCTACTTTAAAGCAAAATATCGATTCTCGATTGGTGTATATTGATGATGCGGAAGTAAGGACGACTAAAAACGGAAGTGGAAACAGAAGTAGTATCATCATAGAAGCAGGTGATAAACACTAGATGACAGAAGCCTATGATATTACACCACTTCTATTTTTCCAATTACAATCAACGTGTTTGAGAGCAAACAAAAGAAAACAAGGGAAAATAAAGTGGAAAATCATCTAAAGTTACCTCTGTTTTCTAGTTGTTTTTCCGTTTATTTTCACTTTCCTCTAGGCCATCAGATTTTGTTGTACCTTTAGTGCTATTTTAGGCTCTTCCTGTAAGACTTATTGTAATGTAAACGCAAATATGGTAGGTATTTTAAATAAATTAAAAATATCATTGCCTTTTCTTTGGCATACTGCGAGGCGTTTTAGATTTTTGTTTTGTTGACAAAGAACAAAGTTGAAAGGTATCAATGCTTTTTAGTCTAAATTGAACAAATTTTACACGATTTTTAACTTCCAGAAATTAAAGTAAAAATAGAACGAGAATGCATGATCGATTTTGATTCCAGCAATCCAACGAAAGAAATTTAAGCACTAGAAAATACTCGATACTTTTGCCGAGGTTGGGAATCAAAAATTATGTTGTTAAATAATACAATTCATATACACATGCCTACAGGAAATAATTAAAATTGAATTATTATTTTTAGTAACACCGAAATCTGAGTGTTTTACAAAGCATGTACTTGTACGTACATGTACAACAGGGTGCAGCGTTTTTAACGTTTTCTTTCAAATCACTGTGTGAAACTCATGGTTTATACATGTTCTTGTTTAAAATTCTTCAGTATTCAGATTTATAGTTTTTAAAAAAAAAGTTATGGTCAAAATCGGAACAAACCGAAAATTAATATAACCCAATATCACCGTTTAAAAACTTGCAAATTTGAATTTTTATATAAATTTGTATTTTTGAAGTTAGTAATATTGAAAATAATCTGTAAAAATGCGGATAAGTAAAGTTTTTTTTGTGTAGTTTTCCATAATTTTGTCACTGCACGTCCCCATTCATAAACGGTTATTTTTCAGTAACAAATTAAGAGTGTCTGCGATGCTATAATGATAAACTTGAGGACCTTTTTCCTGATAATGGCTTGAAATTAAATAAAATATGATTTTAGATTAAAAACTTTTTTATGGTAACCGTTAACTCACTTTTGATGCTGACTGTAGGTACTTTTGGGCAAGATTAGTCTTCAAAAAAAAAATATTTAAGCTCGAGATAACAGTCAAACATAAAATTACGATGATATTGAATGCGAAAAAAGTTGTGCAATTCTGTCTATCTATATGTCTAGCCGTCTGTCTCTATCTCAAGCAACTGCCTAAGCAACTTCAAACTTGTTAGTTATGGGTTTTAGGTAATTCTCTAGAGCAGAAATTTGGGTTTTTAGGTCCAAAATTAACGGAAGGTACCTGCCATATGATGAAAATGGATTTTTTTTTCTTCAAAAACGACTCCAACGATTTTAATTAAAACTAGCTGACCCAGCAGACGTTGTCCTGCCCTGCACATGGATTTTTATTTTATTCATTCCTGCAAGCCAAGTACTCTTGGATACATAACATTATTTAGTTTTTTCCACTTGGACCATAGACAAATTAGTTTAAAGATTTTCCGACGCGTTAGCAGGCTAAATAATACTGTTGCCCATGCCCATGGAACAAAGCGGAATACCGAGGAAAAAACGTTTCCATGAAAGGTCGCCATTAAAGTGTGGAGTACCTGAGAAAGAAACATGTGAGATCGTGAAAAAAAACTTGGGGTTTAAAAGATCATTCACCAGGAATCCTCACTTTTATCCATAATATTCCGTGATTTTTTCCACTGTATGTCTCACATTTTTTTTCGCGAATTTTAATGTTCTCTTCCGTGAGTCCATGTTTTTCTCTGTAACCATATTTGTTTTTTTCGCAGTATTTTACACTTTTTCTCGCGGTACTAAGTGCCTTTTTGACTACTTTTCATGCAGTATTTCATGATTATTCACGTGGTTTTCAAAAGTTTTTTTCACCAGTTCACCAGTATTCCAAGTTTTTATCCACAATACATACTTATTTTTATCCGCGCTTATTTTTCTACGACTTTTCAGGCTTTTTTCCGCGACTTTTAAGCCTTTCTTTGTGACTTTTTCGTCTTTTCTCCGCGATATTTTACGTTTTTCTCGTGGTAATAAACGTCTTTTTTGTGCCCTATTTTGCTATTGTCCAAGGTTTTCAACGATCTTCCACGTATTCCGCGATTTTGTCCATGGTATTTGTCGCCTTTTTAACGTTGTTGGCTTTGGGATTTCACATATTTTTTTCTAACTTTTCACACTTCTTTTCTCGCTTTTTACTCTGACTCTCTTTGTTTTTTGAACTGTATTTTGCATTTCTCTCTACAGTCAACTGTTTTTATGACCTTCCCTAAAGTATTTCACGATCTTAAACCCATATTTATTTAAATCGAATTCAAATGAAATAAAATAACTACCGAAAACTCGAAGAAATGCTGATAAGTTAATGGTATGAAATGAAAGGATTTGAATTAACTCTCATTTCAAAAAAGTACACTCAAAGTATAATACACAGAACGCCATCTGCTGGCATTTTTCAACTCAGCAATCCGTGTTCTGTTTCTATCGTGTATCAGAGATGGTGTTGTATAGGGATCTAATTATTTTTGATATTCTTCTTTTTTTTCAATTCTCTTATTCCTAAGGAAAACGAATCCAACTAATCAGAGATATATAAAATAGGTTCATCAGTTCTGAGTTATAAAAGGTGTAACTAACCCGACTTTGTTTTATATATTTAGATTCTGATGTGTAGATAAACAGTCAATAATAACGGTACCTACCTCCCATAGAGCAATTTTTCTTTTTTCTGATATTCTAGATTAATTTTTCTATGATAATTTTTATACAATTATAAAATTATTTCATATCAAAATTTTCAAAACCATATTTTGTGGTTTTATTTATTATTTTTTTTTATAAAAATTGATTTTTTGAAACCGTGTTTGGTGTTTTTGTTTTTTTTTTGAAAATTTGGTTTTGTGTGGGTACTAATATTTTTTTGAAAAATGGCATGTCTGCTTTTTAATACATAAAAATCCTAAGACCTTGTTTAAAAGGTCTTAGGATTTTTATGAATTAAAATTTGATTCTTAAAAAACACATCTTCACGATTTTCAATTTTGTTTTCCCTAAAAATGTATCTTTTTTAACAGAATCAAATAGCGTTGCTAGTTTTGGAGCCTTAAACAAAATAAGAAATTATTTTAGTTATGAATTTTATGTTTTCTAACTTTTTTTTATAAAATTACATATTTATAAAAAAACTTTATTTGAGAAGCTTAAAAATAAATTTATGTATTCCATTCTTAAAATTTCATAAACAAAATTTATTTTTAGGAACGTTCGGATAATTTTTCAAAGTGGTGTGGATTAAAAATAGTTATTTAAAAAAAGTACACTCTGTTTCTGAGGATGACTTTTTTCTCAGTTAATTTACTCTTTCCATTTTAATTTTTTTCCGAAGCGATTGGTTTTTTAGAAACACATAAACTCTTTTAATATTTTTATGTACATTTGTATTTGGAAGTACTCTTTTGAGTTGAGTGAGTTCAATAAAAGCTTAAAATAGAATAAAAATTTCATAGCTTTGAAGTATAGATTCGATGTTGCATTTTTTTTCCGCCAAATTATAGTGGTTGGAGTATAGTTTACAGTTTAAGGGTAAAAAATAAATTATTTTCAAAATAATTTTCCTTTTTTTTCATCGTTTTATATTAGGTTATACCGAAGTTATACCAAATCCATTAAAAAGTTTATTTTGTTTGTTAACAAAGTTCAGCTCGTCTGAACTAATTGGTAAGAGATTGAAAAAACAAAGAACATTTAAAATTGTCAATTGGAAAAAAATGTTACGCATACGCCACAGTGACCACTTAGATTAAGTTATAAAAAAATTATAAAAAACTTCTATCGCTGACTTAATTATAAAACTAATTTGGATTAATGATCATTTCAAAAAAGGACACTATATTTCTGACGATGATGCATTAATTTTAAGCAAATTAAGTGTAAGCTTTGAAAGATTTTGTGCAAAATCTTCAAAATCAATTGGATTTTACATATTTTGTATGTACAGTTATTAAAACTACGTCTTTGGATTTAAATAGATCATATTTCGCACAAAAAACAGCATTGGCCAATTCAAACCCATTCTCAAAAGATTATTCTTGTTATTATTTTTAAGGGAAGAATAAAATTGGTTTTCTAAAAGTCAGGATACCCTCAGACAGTATACTCAATATAGAATTGTGAGAATAATTTTTGTTTAAAATTAATTGTAAGCAGGATCTGGATGGCGCAAAAAATTAGAAAAAATGGTATATGAAAGGGGACAAATAATATGCCCGCCAGCAGATTGGTGGAAAGGGGGTGGGTGGGTGAAAAAGTGGGGTGGGTGTCGAAAATTGTGGTTTGCTATGATTCCTTTAGAAAAATAGAACTCCTATCGAAAAAAGTTTAATGCAAGAGTTGTAGGCGGTAAAAAGATCTACAACTTCTGTTCAGATAATTCTTCTATATAACCCCAAAAATGTTGCCCAAATGCCAAAAAACTATTTTTTAGTTTCACATTTTTCAGAAAATATTTAGATTTTGATGAAACTTGGTTAAACTAAGTTGACGAACAAATTTTAGATTTTTGAAAATTTTGAGACTTCTTTTTTAAGACTAAGTATGAAAACAACACAGTTCTTGTGAAGAACATTTTCAAAAATTGAAGCAAATTTTTTGAGGCATTGAATTTTTAACTTTTCAACAACAATGTTTTTTGTGATGCTTTCGGTAAAGAGAGATTTAATTTTCAGAAACAAGACCATATTATTTGGCTAAGCTTTCGATGCGCTGAACACTTGTGTGAATTTTTTTTTTAAAAGTTAAATTAATTATTTGGGCTTAAAAAACATTGAAAAAATATGTTCTTGTTTCTTAAAATAAAAACTCTCTTAGCCCAAAACATTACAATAGTAGTGTTTTTGGGAAGTTCAAAATTCAATACCTCAAAAACTTTGTATGATATAGCAATTCTGATATTAGTTTCGAGTTCAGAGAGTCAAAATCTGTTGCAGAAGTTTAATTTATTAATAAGTATTTCGATCGTTGTCTAAACCAAAGTCACATTCAATTAAAAAGCATTCTTTGTAATGCTATAAGAAAAGGATTGAAAAAAATAAAACCAATCTTAGAATCTTAAGTAGTTTCCGGCTAGCACCATTTTCAAAGACTAAGAAGAATAGAAGTCGGAAACTAAACGAAAAATACAAAGTCTCAAGATAAGAAGAAATAAAATGAAAAAAACAAAAAAAAAAACAACATAAACCAACTTTGATGATGTTAGCCATCAACCGATCTATTGAACACTAAAACAAAAAACTGTTAAAAACTCCAAACGAACGAATTCAAATTTTCAAAAAAAAAAAAAAAAAAGAAACAAAACTAAAAATAAACATTTCTTCATCCACGCTAAAGTCATCTGAAAAAGCGCACCGGAAGTAGATTTGGCTGCGTTTTCAACCCCACGCGCCCTCCCACGACACCTAACCGTTCAGCAGCCATCAGGATAAACTTTTGAAAACATCGTGTAAGAGGGATTGCTCGACAGAAGTGAATTGCATCACATTGCAAGAGCTCTATCGAAAGACATAAATTAAGTGCGCTGCTGGGTGGTACATACACAGGGTGTGTGTGTAGGTAGAAAGTTTTTGCTGTGGGTCATAGTTACCTCGCTCTATACTAGATGTGCTCTCTTTGCTAAAAGAGAATATTTTTCTATGTTCTTTTGGGAATTCGAAGTGCTTAAAATAAACTATCGACATCATGCTATGGTGTAGGAGTGAGAGAGGATGCCGCTTAGTTGGATTAGTTTTTGCTCATTAACGACGCGAGGGAGCTAAAAAGTTCTTGAGCAAAGAAATTAGAGGGAATATTACGTATATACATGGATACGGCTCGGGCAGTGTGTTGTGTAAGCTGAGAGCAGTAGTTGCGGGTGTCACCATTGCCATCGTCATCATCCTTGTCCTCTCGGTCTTCACCACTCTCGTCCTTATCGCTGATGCCACCCGCCGCTGGCAGGCCGGCATCCAATCATGATGGTGTGGTAGCTTAAATGAACTTTTCTCTTTCGATGGGTGTTGATTGATTAAGTTACGAGTACGTTCAAAATTACTGCAAAACAGTTTTTAAATGAAATTTTTTGACTTTAATTATTATATACTGCGATGTAATGTTTAGCTCTTGAATTTTTCGTTGGTAGATTTGATTGAGAATCTCAATAAATGTCTTAAAATCATATTGGTTAGACTAGAAAACTAGAAACCGAGAGACATGAGTTGAAAAAAGTTAAAAAAATATGCAACTTATAACACCCATAAGGTCTTTAGACAAAAATTTAAAAAAAATTCAGTATTATTATTTTACAAAATTTTGTGATTGCAATCGAAAAATAATTATAGAAAAGACGAGCTTAAATTTACTGTAAAAATAACATGAAATAAACTTAAAATGACTTTAAAAGCATAATCATTCAACTCTTTATTTGTGTTGAAATATGTTTGTTCGTTATGAATTGATACGATGATTCCATTTAAAACAATAGCTTCCCTTGTTGAATGAACATGAAAACACTCTTAAAACGAAATAGTTCCCACTTCAAAATTGTTAAATCGCACGAAAAGGTGACTCTCAGCAATAAAGTACAACTCATGCGACAAATATGCAATTTGAAACTGGAAGAACACATCTAGAAGATGACCACTTTATTTGAAAAGTTGACTGCTTTAGGGGAGGATCAACTTTTAGATAATTGGACTATCGCTATGTTACTTAGCAGCTTACCTCAAATGTATGATACACTAGTTACAGCATTAGAAACTAGAAAAGAATCGGACTTGACCTTGGACTTGGTTGAAGGCAAACTGCTGGAAGAATATAAACGTCAAAACAGTTATGGAAGCAACTCAGTGATGAAAATAACAAACAAGACTACTTATCCAGATAATGCCAAATCCTGTTTCTTTTGCAAGAAAAAAGAACATGTAAAGAAAGATTGCAGAAAATACAATGAATGGAAAAAGAATCAAGCCAAAGCAAACGTTATTAGATCAGAAAATGAGTTCTATTTTCATCTGAACGGTTCTATTGATAAAGGTTGGGTTTTGGATTCGGGTGCTACCGTCCACATATCCAACAAGCTAGAGAATTTTACAAGTTTAAACTGCTCACCGATTGAAAACGTAAAAGTTGCAAACGGATATCAGAACACATCAAAAGGAAATGGTATCTGGAAAATATAGGCCATGAACAGTAAGAACAAAGAGGTTACAATTGTCATTGAAGAGGTTCTCTATCTCCCTAATCTGCAAGGCAATTTAATATCCATAAAGAAGCTAACAAGCAAAGGATATGAAGCTTACTTTGTACAATTTTGACAAAAAGTGGGTACGAGGTTGCAAGTGGAGATTTAGTTGACAACCTGCTTAAATTACGAAAAGAAATACTTGAATCTTGTGAAACGAGATAGCAAGATTGGATGAAACAACAAATAGTAACCTGGACTTACAAGAAAATATAGAAATACCTATTAGAACATTAAATAGACAAACTAAAGTTAAACCACCAACTCGTCTTATTGACGAAATAAAAACAGTGCAGACCCGAACCATTGAAGAACCAAAAAGCTACAGAGCATCTTTGTCCTGCAATGAAAGTGAAAAATGGAAAATAGCTATGAAGGAGGAGATTCAAAGCCTAAAGGACAACAACACCTGGGTACTAGTCGTCCCACCAAAAGGTGCAATTGTGGTTGGCTGCAAGTGGACTTATAAAGTAAAGCTAGGTGCAAATGGCAAAGTTCAAAGGTTTAAAGCGAGATTAGTCGCTCAAGGATACAGTCAAAATATGGCCATGATTATAATGAAATGTTCGCATCTGTCGTCAAACAATCAACTTTTAGAACACTATTATTAACAGCAGGACCACGAAGATTAAGCATTTGGATACCAAATCAGCACTTCTTAACGGAAACCTTAATGAAGTAATTTACATGAAACAACCCTCCGGCTTTGAATCAGGAGGAGAAGAATTGGTATGTAAACTTCGTAACAGCATTTACGGACCTAAGCAAGCAGCACATATTTGGAATGAATAAATCCATAAGGTTTTCACTGATGGTGGTTTCAAAAAAAGCAATGCTGACAAGTACTTGTATTGCAAAGAACAGTTTTACATACAGTTTTACATTTACGTAGATGACATTTTGGTTGCCAGCTCAAACGAACAAAACATCAAAGACTTTGCGACTTTACTCCAGAAACATTTCGAAATAAATATTCTTGGCGCAATTCATCAATATTTAGGAATTGAAGTTTCAAAGGACTACATGATAAGACAAAAGCAGTACATCGAAAGAATTTCAAAATTTCCTCTTGAACCCCCGGATTTTCTAAGTGCTGCATCCATACAGAAGCACGGATTCAACATTGGAGCGGAACAGTCTCAGCTTGGTCTTTAAGCTTATAGCGTTGTTTCTCCATATTTTGGACAGCATTCCGAAAGCAGCCTTTGCTTTTGATACGGCTGTCGACATCTTGTTCGGTTCCGCCTTTGGTAAAGACAAAACTCCCAAGATATTGAAAGTCTTCTACTTTCTCTACCGGTTGTCCAGAAATATTGACTTGAACGGATGAGTTACTTCCGAGGCTGATCATTTTTGTTTTTGCCGTGTTAATTTTCAGCCCCACGATTTCTGCTTCTCCCTCCACCCTTGTTTTCATTTGATGAAGATCTATGGTCCTATGAGAGAGTAAGCATACGTCCGTCGTCCTCGTAGTCCAGATGTTTTAGTCGGGATGTCAGACTCCATTGAAATCCGCCATTTCCGTTTAACAGGGCTGCACGCAGCACATCACTTATCCACTAACAGGAAAAGTATTGGCAGTTGTGCACAATTCGGGAATGGTATCACTCTGGTTGTCGCCAAATAAATTTATAATGTTATTGCAGGGATTTGCACTTAATAAATTAATGTTTTCATTTTGTTCCGCCATAACACTTTGAAAAAATACGACACGACCCGATAAATACTTGTACGATAGGAACAATACTCTGCAACGCGATTGCACACAAGTTATAAGAAAATGCATGTGCTTAAAATCAAATAATTGATGAAATTCAATGTTATTTGCACACGGCTCAGTAACACTTCAACGCGGATTGAATGTTGATTTAACACGAATTATGTTTTCATGAAATAAATTTGAGGCAGACACACTCTCAAAAAGCAAATAACGGAGAATTCAAAAATTTTATTTAGCTGTTGAATTAACACGAAAAGACTTTCTATCAAAATCATTCAACTTTGATTCAAGACAATCTGATGTATTTACTTGGAAGAAAGTGATGAAGGAAGAAGAAAAAAAAAAATAAAATAAAAACAACATTGAAATGCAATGTTTAAGTTTGTGACACGACTACATGATAATTTAAATATCAACAATAACATTTTAATTTGGAAATCATGTTCAAATGACATTGTTTATAGTTAATTCAAAATTTAACATTTTGAAATATTAAATAAAATGAAAATTAGATGGAATCAACTTTAAAAATGTTGTTTAAGAATGAAAATAAAATGCACGACTGGGTTGTACGGACTTGCTCAAAGGGCCAAAGTTGCTGTGGACGTAAAATCTTTTTATATCAAATTTTTAAAAATAAATTATTTTATAAGAAAATAACAAAAAAATTAAATTCATTACTAAAATGCCATAAACAACTTCTTAAAGTGTTTTGAGCTCCAAACAAAGTATGCCATTTAATTTGATTAAGAAAGATACATTTTTTGAAAAAAAAATTTTGAAAATCGTTTGAGTTGTTTTTAAAATAAATAATTTCTTATATGTATATAAAAATTCCCAAACATTGTTTAAAAACAAAGTTGGTATGCCATTTTGAAGATAATATTATTGCACATCTAAAACATCATCGTAATGACATGTCTGATTGTTATCTCGAGTGCGATTGTTTTTACGAATCCTAAACTTGCCCTATAGTACATATATCGCAAATAAAATGTTAAAACAACATTTTAAAAAAAATAACAGAATAATCTTAAAACAACATTTTTTTATGTTAATCTTGCATTAGTGTTTTTTTCTGTGTGATGCACGAATCCACTTTTTTGGTATATTTATTATCTATCTCATAAATTACCTACGCAATTATAGAGGTATCACGTTGTTGAGTACCGCCTATAAGATACTCTCCTCTATCCTACAAGACCGGATAACCCCATACGCTAAAACCATCATCGGACACTATCAGTGTGGTTTCATTCCAGGCAAATCAACAACTGATCAAATTTTTACCCTTAGGCAGGCGATGGAAAAATGTCTAGAACTTAAAATCCCAACATACCATCTGTTTATAGACTTTAAAGCCGCCTATGATAGCATAGCCAGGGTAGAACTTTACAAAGCCATGAGAGAATTCGGCATCCCAAATAAATTGACACGACTATGTAGGTTGACCATGACCAACGCATCAAGCCAAGTTAAAATAGCCGGATTGATATCCAGACCAATCAACATCTTTAGTGGACTCCGACAAGGGTATGGTTTGGCCTGCCTCCTCTTCAACCTGGAGTTGGAGAAAGCAATCCGTGACTCTGGCACGGCAACAAGAGGGACCATCGTCAACAGGTCCAGCCAGATATGTACTGGCTTACGCAGACGACATCGACATCATCGGAAGAACCGAACAAGCTGTACACGATTCCTTCATCCAGATCGAGCAGGCGGCACAAAATCTGGGGCTGCACATTAGTGAAGGTAAAACAAAGTACATGGTGGCGTCGAATGCGAGAAGAACAGTTGGTTAAACAATCAAGGTAGCGGAGCACGAATTTGAAGTTGTGCAATCCTTTAAATACCTTGGGGTAACAGTAGCAGCCGATAACAACATAGAAGAAGAAATACGCGGGCGGCTTCTCAAATCCAACAGAGCCTACTACAGTCTGTCAAAGCTATTCAAATCCAGAAATCTAACCATAACTTCAAAACTGCTGCTGTGCAGGACCATGGTCCTGCCAGTACTCATGTATGGATCCGAGACTTGGGTGCTTAGCAAAAGGCACTGTGACCTCTTAGCCGCGTTCGAGAGAAAAGTCTTACGGAGAATTGTTGGCCCCATATGTGGGGAAGGACGATTCCGGAGACGGTACAATAATGAGTTGTACGCAATCTACCTTGAAGCAGACACAGTGACAAAAATTAAGCTCGGTAGACTCCGGTGGGCAGGGCACCTAGCTCGTATGAGCGAAGAGGAACCTCCTCGGAAAGTCTTTTGTGGTACATTCTATGTCAGACGGCAGCGTGGTAGACCATGCTTGCGCTGGAGAGATAGCGTAGACCAGGACGCCCGAAGCCTTGGGGTGCGCAACTGGATGGCGTCGGCTCGAGACCGGGATAGGTGGAGAGACTTGTTGAAAGAAGCCATGACCGGACCCCGGTTGTCGAGCCGATGATGATGATGAAGAATAAAAGCTTTCCTAAAATTGTTGCATTGTTTGCCTCTTTTGGATACCTACCACGTCTACAAATAGATGAATTCAATCAAATTCCTTTTAAGACCATTTCAAAAACACAATTCATACTGAAACATAATTGGTATAAAATGTTTATGTTTTTCAAATGCAACATTTGAAACAAAAATTTAAAATGTTTAAGCATCGTACGGAAACCATGTAAAAGATTATTATTAAGTGCTTATGCAAAAAAAAAGCAAATTTAATAAAAATTTATTTATTCGTTGAATTGTTTTATGTCTTTAAATATTAAGTTACGACGCTCATTATTGCGCATCATGACGCTTATTTTTCGTGTCATGACGATAGTTTTGGCACGTCATGACTTTCGTTTTTGTGTATCATGACGTTCGTTTTGGCGTGTCATTAATTACGAATAAAAAAGATGTGTGCACTCATGTACACACTGGAGAACTTATACTTCCTTACCACATGTCATTATTTATTTTTGTATAGATTTTTGAAAATGTAAAATTATTGAAAATCTCTAGAAAGAAATTTTTTTTTAAAGCAAACACAATGTCCATTTTTGTGAAATTACAGTGGCAATGTTTTCTAAAATAATTGTCCAAAATTTTTATGCACAATTAAAGTCTAACATATGTATATCTAATTGAATCTACCTCAATTATAAAAATCCTACAGCTAAAAAATAAAGTTACAGATTTTTATATGCAATGGAACCAACGTTTTTTTTAAACTTTTTAATTTTTTAATTTCTAAAATCTTTAAAAATGGATTTATATGTTTAAAAATTAACTACCTATCACGAACACTTGCATTACATTGTTTTATGAAATTCAAACAAATTTCATAGCATTTTGATAAAGAAAATATAAAACTAAAATTGATTTTGACTTGCAACACCATTTATTATTTTGTTGAAGTTATACTTCTTTACCGGCGATTGTAAAAATATTAAACCAGTACTAGTTTTTTTTTACACAGACACTATAAGTTGGTAAAGAGTATCAAAACATTTACATTTTATACTGGGTTTGTTTTTATTTTATTTTTCATTTTGTGTGAAACACAATAAATTTATTAAATTACAGAAGTCAGCCATTGTTATTGATATTCTGACTGCTTCATTTTTTACACTATAAATGATAGAAAACAAACTAAATACACCAAAAGATAAGTTGTATAATGTTAGCATCTAATACACCGGCAAGTTAGGGTAAAATGGGGCAAAAGACAAAACAAACTTTTTGTACAACTCGAAAAGTATTTATAAGGGTTAGAATAATTATGAAATAAATTTAATTATTTCAATTAAGCTATTAAATTAAAATAACGATGAATTTTTGTTAAGAACAAAATTTTCAAAATTCAACTTTTCAAGTTAAAAATTATTTTCCAATATCAAATTTTTTTGAATAACGAACATCCTACATAGTTTTAAGTTTCATACGGGAACTAAGAAGTTAGATTTAGAAATATTTTTCATTTTGACGCAAAATTTCGGCTTCATTTCTTTCGGCTGCAAGACGTTGTAAAAGATAAATGAAGCGTTTTTCGTTTCTTAAATGAAAGAAATTAATTATTCCTATCGTACTTGCAACAAATTATTAAATGCGAGCACGTGATAGTGATCTTTAAAGTGATTTTGACTTCATTTAAAACTGTGTCTGTGTAACTGATTCTGTAACTGTAACTGATCTTAGCTTTTTAAAGTTTCGTACTTATTGTTTTGAAAACTAGAAAAATGGTGCAAGTCTTTGAAAAAATAAACCAGTGTAGTGCCTAGACATATATAACAAAAATATTACTGAGTATATAGTGCAGGATTGGTAACAGGGTCTTTCTCTCCTCTCCGAAGATTTTGGGCTTTCCCAACTAATACTAATAACAATAAGCTGTCATTCAAGAAACATTTTAATCCTGTTGGTTCTACAATCTACACCCATTTGGCCCATTATCCTTTGATTAAGTTAAATTCCACGGTTAATCTCATCTTCACTCAAAATTATTCAATTAAAATACTTTCTCTTTAATTAAGATTTAATATTCTAAAATTCACAATGTCAATTTTCAATTGATTGATATCCCAAATCAAGTTGAGTTGATCCCCAAAAACACAAACAAAAAAGAAAATTTTAATAATTTTTCTTCTATTATTCCCACAGTGAGAGGAGAGAGAGAGCGCTGAATGATAAAACTCATTCTAGAGAAAAACTCTTCAAATTCAATTAGGCACCAACATTTTACCTAAGTCAATAATAATTGTTTAATAAACCAACTAATTGAGCGAAGCTTGTGCAAAAATTATCAGAAATGATTTATGAATTATTATTTTCTTAAATGGTGGCATTTGCCACAAGTAGTTGTTTGTAAGCTGTCCGCTATAATAATGCCCCTACCATACCTATACCATTATTTTCATTGGTAAGATTTTGAACGAATTTTAAGAGCAACAAAGTTCAAACATATTTAGAGAGACACGCTCTATAGGTAACCTATCAATCTGAAAGCCGATTAGTGTCAATCAAAGTTATTTGTGGATGAAGTTTTTGTTCCATGTATAAATGGAATTTATCAAGTTATATTTATGTGTGTTTGATATCAATGGATTAGGATTAGAAGGGTGTGCGTGTGAACAACAATAAAATTAAGAAAACTACATTGGCCCGATCATCATAAGACGTAACGTCTTAATCAAGTTCAAGGGTTGTTTGAGGTTAAGACTCATTTGGTTGTCTCTCTGAAAGTTTTACTTTGGACTTCATGGAATGATTATACTCAAACCCTTAGGTTCCTATCCACAAACAGATACATTATTAGAGATACATTAAACCTACAAGTGGGGCATTGCATTAATAATACTACTATAGTTAAGGAAATAATATAAAATAAAAACGTAATATGTACCGTTTGGAAAAAATATGCATTCAAATCGACTCAAATTTCAATAAATGTATACGTACGAAAAAATGAGGCAATTGCATATGCGATGATCTAACCGCGTACAGGGGTCTAAAAGTTGAGGTCATCAGAATTCTTCTGCAGCGTGACTTCGACAAAATTCAGCGATATTGGGATGACTGGAAGTTGAAGATCAACGTTCAGAAATTAGAAACAATTCTGTTTAGGACCCCTTTGGCTAGGGCCTCAACGGATACAAGAAAGAACTGGCGCAAGCTGGTGATCGTAGGGCCATATGGACAGCCACTGACTAGGAAAAGTGTAGTGAAGTACCTTGGCATCTGGGTGGATCAGTATTTGTATTTCGAGAGACATATAAATGCTGCTTTAGGGAGCTTTTGCCGTCACGAAACGGTTTTTTTTTATAGCAGCCGGCCTGACAGCAAAGTGAAGAAGATTTGCTACATAGCCCTAATCAGGCCTATGATTGTCTATGGATGCCCGGTATGGTTCAACGTTGCCCCATCTCAAATGGAAAAGATTAGGGTGTTTGAAAGGCAGTGTCTTAGACGCTGCCTTGGATAACACAGAACACCAAAGTTGGAGTACACACACACTAGCATTCCAACCAGGTTCTATACCACGGGGCGAACATTACAAGAATTGATAGCTTTTTGGTAAGGCTGATTCGGGGTAACATTGCAAGAGCGATGTCACTACCCAACAGCTTAATCTTTGGGGCTTACTACCCTAACGACGAATACTTCGAGATTGGCAGTACCGCTAATCTACCACGTGGGGCGAAGAATCGTGGATAGGCGGCTACTGTATTACAGGGACGTCATGGCACAAGGCGGAGCCGAGCGTCTTCAATTCAGTAGGACTATGTCCGATCGGGACCGAAGAGATAGGGTGAAACAGGAGAACCAGTTTTGGTGGTTGAATGTTAATATTTATTAAGATTTTTGATAGTTGCAGTTCTCAGTTAAGTCTTGGCCGACTTACATAGTTTTTTACATAGTTTAAAGTAGGGATAGTTATGGTAGCACAAAAAAAAACACACACACAAAAAGGGTAGGTTCACACTGTATACCAACGGAAAAATCAGTTTATAAGGCGGCTATTTCAAAGGGTAGGTACCTACTTAAAATATGTGCATTTTAACTTGTTCTATAAGGCAAGTAAATTGGGGTGCGGTGAGATAAGGGCAAGTGACATAAGGCCAAATTTTAACGTTTAACGTTTTAACACTTTCCGAAAGCGTCATAAGGCCAAGTTTTTTGAGACATAAGGCCAAACATGATTATATATTGTTTAGGAAAGCGTCCACTAATTGGGAACTTATGTCCCACGACTGCCGCTCATCGAGAAATAGGCCCCAACCCATCAGCTTGTAAGCAGTGAGGTATGTTTGGGGGGGGGCAGCAAGCCCCCCTTGCAACCCCCCTGCTTGGGGTCACTATAGGATTTGGGGTAGGTGCGAGGTTGGGTGCATGCAAAGTTGCTTTAAATTCAGATTCTTTAAATTTGAAAGAAACTTTGCATCCACCTAACCTCGCACCTACCCCAAATCATATAGTGAGCCCAAGCAGGAGGTTTCAGGGGGGCAGCATGCATCACTGAAATTACGCAAAATTTAGGGACTTATGTCCCATATAATCAAAAAAAATATGGATTTAGGTCCCACTTAGGTGGGCCATAACGCATGACTGAATTATGAAGATATGACCCACTACGGTGGGACATATGTAAGCACATATGTAATTTGGTCTTATATCACTTTTTCAAAGTTTCATAAGAGAAAATACCGAAATTTGGCATTAAGTCACGGCTCCTATATTGGTTTCGTGTCAAAAAAAAATGTCAAGGTTTTAATCAAAACCAACATTACGATGATGAAAAAGACTAAAAAAGTTGTTTTCGTCATGCCGTCCGTCGGGCTGTGCGCATGTGCGTCTTTGCGTCCATCTGTACACATTTCCACTGCCCAAACGAGTGAACGGACTTTCTTCAAATTTGGTAGAGATGATTTTTATGTAATTTTAAAACTTTGTTTTTATTTTGTTTTTGAATATCTCATATAGAACGAGTACCTCCCACACAACATCTTTGAGTTATTCAAGTTTTCTCGAAAACGGCGCTAACGATTTTGATTAAACTTTTTGATATGATTTTTTCAATAACAATAAATTTTTTCAAAAAAATCCATCAAGCGGTTTTTTAAAAGAAAAAAAATTTTATTAAAAATTTTCCAAACGATTTGTCAAAAAAAATGTATTTACCATTTTTAAGATACCTATTATTTATCAAATAAGAGTGAGACCAGCCTTTTTTCTAGTTGCTGGGAATGGCTTACGAAGCTAACTGTCAATTTTCAGAAGCCTTCAGTTTCATACTTCGGACGTATTCAAACAGAAGATTGACTTAAAAGAATCGTGCTACATTTAAGTTTCGTTTATTGATAACCTAAAACTATAAGCTCCATAGACCATCAGAATTCTTTTTTTTTTTGCTTAAAATCTGTAAATTTATTTAGACAAAGAATAAAGTATCATTTTAGTTTCATGATTTTTCAAATAAGTTTTCTTGATTTTGAGTGTGAAAAATTTACTGCCCTGTGAGTAGGTACCTACTAGCATATTTAACACGAAACAGTCAAATATACTATAAATAATATACACAGACACTACATCTTCGGAATGGTGTGAAAAACATTGTTGTTAATGAGAAAAGTTTTCCAAGTTTATTTCAAAGATAAAGCTACTTCCAAATAATTTCCTTATTAGCTATAGTAGAACGACACCAAAGAATAGTGTAAGCAAATAGATATACTTATACTATATAGATAGGAGCTAAAGAAAAAGTGAAAAGCTGTTAATAAGTTGCAGTTGCACAGATTTATTATAATTTTCCACATTGAAATTTCGCTGCGAGTTGAATTTATGTGCTTAAATTAACATTGAATTGCTTTTCAATTTGTTTATCTCGAATTTTTCGAAATATTTTGTCAAGAAAGAAAAAACTTCAAAGTAATTTTTTTATATTCTTATATTGTTTTCAATAATATTTGACAGCAACATCATATTTAGTTTGAATAAAGTCGTATTTTAAAATACAAAAATGTAAGATATCAGGAAAATGTTTTTTGTTTCGATAATTTTGAAAACATTTTACTTGCAATACAGCTTATTATTCAAAAGACCAAGATTAAGATTGGTAGAAAAATTAAATTTTTTCACAAAAGCTTAGAAGTAGGCCAATAAAATTGGACGAGCTTACCTCCAACTTAAGAGATTCAAAGTAAAATGAAAAAGAAAATTTATTGAAGAAACTAAAAGCTATTGGCGAAAATTTTTATCGTCTTATTAATTAACTACGAGCGTTACAAATTTTACTGCAGAATCATGATGTACAAACTAAATTGTAGGAGAAATGTTGCCTGTACCCTTTATAACGGGTGATTTTTTAGCTGGTTTGGTTTTGGCAACACTGGTTTTGACAGTTGACGTGTGTTTAGTACCTTGTGTCACTGTCAAACAGCTTCAGTTTGGTTTGCAATTTAACCATGGATCGTCTTACAAATGAACAGCGCTTGCAAATTATTGAATTTTACTATCAAAATTCGTGCTCGGTTCGAAATGTTCATAGCGCGCTGCTTCCATTTTATGTTCGGCATTCTCGACCTTCTGAGCAGTCTATTCGGAAGATTGTGACCAAATTTCGCACCAAATTTACTTTGTTGGACATTAAACCACCAACATGTTTACGTACTGTGCGTAGTGAAGAAAATATTGCGGCCGTATCAGCTAGTGTGACAGAAGACCGCGAAATGTCGATTCGGCGCCGTTCCCAGCAGTTAGGCCTTTGTTACAGCACTACGTGGAAAATTTTGCGTAAGGATTTGGGCGTAAAGCCTTTTAAGATACAGCTGGTGCAAGAACTAAAGCCAGCCGACCTACCACAACGCCGAATTTTTGGTGAATGGGCTCTTGGAAAGCTGGCCGAGGATCCACTTTTTTATCGAAAAATTGTGTTCAGCGATGAGGCTCATTTTTGGTTGAATGGGTACGTAAATAAGCAAAATTGCCGCATTTGGAGTGAAGATCAGCCAGAAGCATTGCAACAGCTACCAATGCATCCCGAAAAAGCCACTGTTTGGTGCGGTTTATGGGCCGGCGGCATTATTGGGCCATATTTCTTCAAAGATGATGCGAATCGCAGCGTTACTGTCAATGGTGAACGCTACCGAGCGATGATAACAAACTTTTTTTTGCCCGAAATGGAAGTTCTTGACTTGCATGATATGTGGTTTCAACAAGACGGTGCCACATGCCACACAGCACGCGAAACAATGGCGCAATTGCGAGGCGAGTTTGGTGAACAGTTAATTTCACGTTTCGGGCCGGTCAATTGGCCGCCTAGATCGTGCGATTTGACACCATTAGTTTATTTTTTGTGGAGGTATGTCAAGGCTAATGTCTATAGGGACAAGCCCGCTTCGATTGACGCACTGGAAGCCAACATCCATGCATTCATTCGTGAGATACCGGCCGATATGTGTGAAAGAGTATGCCAAAATTGGACTTAGCGGATGGGCTACCTGAGACGCAGCCGCGGTCAACATTTGCATGAAATTATCTTTAAACATTAAATTGCAAGGTTCAAACTATCGATTCAAATAAATATTTCATTCATTTTTTTCGAATTTTGTGTGTTTTTTTTTTTAAAGTTCTTAGCCTCTTAAAAAATCACCCTTTATAAGACCAAAATTATAAAAATCAGTTACCGGTGATTTAGTAAGAAAGGAAGAAATAGAAATCGTGTTTACGTATTAATATAATGATTATATTATGTCTTCCAACTTAAAAGTTTCAATACTGCAATAACATTCATTCCCAAAGGTTTTTCCTGAGCATACAAAATATAGGTCGCGTTTGTGGTGGACATTTGCACCAAGCCTCATTCATTTTTGCCCATTCTCCTTTATAGTGAAATAAATTCATATAACATACCTTATTGGGTTTATTGAAAAATACACTTTAAAGTATAAACTAGGCGCGTTACATTATCCATAATGGATCTGAATCACTTTGACATGTATAACAAAAACAACACACGCTCTTTTTCTTACTAAGACTTTTTCTTATAACCCCAAAATGAATTCCTTTTCTGGTCCATATAACAAAAAAGTCCTTTATTGCAATAGCTATGCAAAGCATCTCCCGAGACACAAAGTCATAATTAAAGCTACTCCTTTTTGAAGCTATACTTCTTTACCGGCGGCGACACGGGGCGTTTATAAAAAATATTCAACCAGTAATAACTCCTAGACTTTTTCAGCCCATTATTACTGTTTTTTTTCACACAGACACTATGAGTAGGTAAACAGTATCAGTAACAACACACTTACATTTTATATTGGGTTTTTTTTTTTTTTTTTTTATTTTTAATTATGTGCGGAACAGAATAAATTTATTAAATTACAGAAGTCAGCCATTGTTATTGATATTCTGACTGCTTCATTTTCTACACTATAAGTGATAGGATAAAACTAAATACACAAAAATATAAGTCGTATATTGTAAGGTTCTGATACAACGGGATTTCCTGCAATTCCATCGGGAAGTTAGGGTAAAATAGGGTAAAATACACTCTCTGTACATCTCGAAAAGTATAAGGGTTAGAATTATGAAATAAATTTTATTGAATAAAAAAATTGAAATGATGATTAGTTTTGCTTGAGAATAAATTTGAAAAAATCAACTTTTCAAGTTAAAAATTATTTTCCAAAATAAAAATAAAATAAAATAAAAATTTAAATGTCTTTGAATTCTTCTAAGTATTCATTATATGGTCAAAATCATGGATAAATTTGAATGTAATTGCCTAATTTATAAACGAAGCACATTCTATCCATTGTTTTTTAGTGTATAAACTGAGTGCCTCGAAAATTTAAATAAATTTACGATGTTTACGACAATGAGTGAAAATTATTTTTTCTACATTTATAATTATTTGGTTGTTAATTAATTTTTTAGATACATACGTACTTTTAAAAACAATTCAAAAATATCAAAAATTTGGTGCATATTAGAAAAGTCGATTTTAGATAATGAAATTATTCATTCATAATATTGCGGCCATTTTCATCTAAATATTTTCTAAAAAATATGGGCACCATCCTATTCCTGAATTTGGGGAAGAAATGCACCAATAAAAAAAAAAAAAAAAAAAGAAGGAAAATACACAATTGTATAAAATATACAAAATATTGTGTTTTCGGTACACTTATTTTGCTGGACAATGTTCAAAATATTCACCGATTTGTAAAATAATGGTGCATATTATATCAAATAGTTATACTAAATTGTTTGTTTGTAGTATTCAATGGTACATATTCAACCAATATATGTGGTAAATAAACCATTTTATTGTGAAAAAAATATAGGTACAATGCGGGAGATGTTTTATTTGGGATCAATTTATAATTCCTACACTTTTTTTTTCAGTGATAAAAATACCTTACCAATATTTATGAATTCACACCAAATTATACAGCAGTGTGCGCTACTTGAGACTGAATAACGGGAGTAACATTTTGTCAAAAAAAACTTTTATATTTATGTGTTACTGTTACACGTGTGAAGAAATTAGATTTTTAAAAATTTTTTTAATGACTGACAGTAAAAAACAAAATTTTTCAGTCCAAGTTTTTTGACCGATTCCAACGGTATTTTATTTTTATCTTTTTTATTTTTACGTTTTTAAACTTGGAACCTACACAGCCATCTGATATTGGATAAATACATTTTTGTGCAAAATTTCACAATTTTTGAGCCGAGATAACGGTAACAAGAATCATATTATAATACAGACAAAATACCATAATTATGCGGTTTTAGAGAATTGAGTCATTTTTCATTACTCATTTGACTATGTTTCTTGAATAATTTTAAGTTTAATTAATATGTTTTCTACTAAAATTCAATAAATAAACATTTTTGGCTAAATAATTTGAGACTTGTGAACTAAAGACTAATTCCGTGACAATTATGGAGATTATGAGTTAGTCTTAGTGCTAAAGTTCAGAGTTAACCCTAGTTTACAAATTGTTAACTAGCGTTCGTGTTTGAAAGCTTATAACTTTATATTAAATCATATTTTTGACGACAACATTTTGGATGTGATTTAGAATTTTGAGTTTTTATTCGGTAGTTATTATATTTTTATCTGCCGCGAACTTATTTGTAAGGGTTGTTAGATTATGGATGTATCATTATCCACCCTAGACGATGATTCCCAAGGAAATTTAATCTTACTCCGAAACCCGTTACATATACATATAATTTAAGTCAGTTAGCGAATTGATAGTCCCGATATACAAATATGTATTAGCAAAACAAGTAAGTGTATACAATCAGTTTTCGTTGTTCCTCGAACTAATTATACATAAGTAAGATAACCCAGAGCCATGTTCAAAGTGAGATATTATAAGCAAATTTAATAATATGGAGAATAACAACCACCTATTCAAATACCCGGAAACGATGGAATTCTCACGATTTAATAATGAGGCATCAGAAACACGAATCGATTTATGGTCAATTATTCTATAGGATTGTTAAGCAAAATAACATTATTTCCTTGTAATGAAACTACCGTATAGGTACTTTGAACAAAAAGGATTCCATTCAATCAAATACCAATTTTTGATCTATTTCCTACTTATCATAAGCATAACAATGAGCAAAGAGACAATGACTGCATTAGATTGGATGTAGTGAAAATTCATGCAATACAACAAAACAAAGTGTCAAAAACAATTTTCAAGGTATTCAAAAAAACAGAAATGAAAACTTAAAGTAAACAAATAGTGTTTTTATCTTCAAGAGCATATACATAATGTGTATGGTCCTGAGTCTAATGAGAAGTTTTTACTTTTCAGTGGATATATTGTATGGGGAAATCACATTTTTGAAGCACTTTCTACCCCAGTTGTAGTAGTCTTTTGTTTTGAAAATTTGTGAACACAATAGGTTTTGTTAAAGTCAAGGTATGTTAGTGTAATTCGACGTTTTAATAAAGTGTCTTTGGCAATTACCGAAATCTCCCAAGTAATACGTAGCTAGGAAACGAAATAATCGAATATAAGTTCAGTGTTAAGAGTAAAAACACCCTTTGACTCGTTATGTCTATATCTGCTAATTTTATGTTTTTTTAAAATTTTAAAGAGCCAATCATAATGAAATGAAAGTATTTAACCAATATTACGTCGGTAGCCCCAAAATTCTTTTGTTCTATACGACATTAGCACTTTTTCGAGAAAAAAAACGCATTAATAGGTTTGCGTACTTAGTTACTCTGAATTAAAGTTAGTCTAAAAATGAGTTATCATACCAATTTTCAAAGTGTCCTGTCAAACCGTTCACAAGCTACTTAAATTAACGTAAAAGACTAAATTTTGACTATTGTTCCACCTCCATCATTCCTTCTACATTCTAAAACTGAATTTAAAAGTACTTGCTCTTAAGGCCAAAGCTAAATTAAATAATTTTATAAGAAATGAAAAAAAAAAAATAAAATATACAACTTTTTTTAAATTTTTTTTGAGCTCCAAACTAAGTATGCCATTTAATTTGATTAAGAAGGATATATTTATTATTATAAATAAGAGGTGTTATTTTGAATAGCCCGCTATTTCGGTAGCTGTCACTTTTGAAGCTGTCATATTTGACATTTGACAAGTAGAAACTACGTTATTAATAAAAATGGAACGATACACGCTTCAACAACGCATTGAAATTATTAAAATTCACTATAAAAATGGTGAAAATTTGGCAGAGACGGTTCGTAAAACTAAAACATTTTTGGGTCGTCGTGAAGCACCTTGTCGGACCGCAATACACAAATTGGTGGACAAATTCGAGCTGTTGGGACCAGTTAGTGATGTGAAGAATAAAACCCGTGCACGTCGCTCAAGAACAACTGAGAATATTGCTGTTGTAGCCCAAAGTGTTGAAGAAAACCCAGGTTTGTCCATTCCTCGTCGTTCTTTGGAATTAGGCATTCCACAAACGTCATTATGGCCTGAATTGGATGGTATTGATCTGGACAACGTTTACTTTCAACAAGACGGCGCTACGTGCCACACAAGCAATGAAACCATCGATCTTTTACGGGAAAAGTTTCCGGACCGTGTTATCTCTCGAAGAGGTGATCACAATTGGCCACTGAGATCTTGTGATTTAACACCTTGCGACTTCTTCCTTTGGGGCCACGTGAAAGATAAGGTCTACCCCAACAGCCCAGCGTCGATTCAAGACCTCAAAGATGAAATTCGTGAGGCTATCGAGGACATAGGGCAGCCACTTTGCGATTTGGTTATGGAAAATTTCAGGAAAAGGATATGGTCCTGTAAGCGTGGTCTTGGCGGCCATTTGGCTGATGTTGTGTTCCATTATTAACGGCATACCTTCTTCTTTATAATGAAATAAACATTTGATCATTTATCTCCAAAAATGCTATTTTTCTTTGAATATCAAAAAAACACCTCTTATTGGAAAACCCTTTATATTATTTTTTTTTAATTTTTTTTTGAAAATAGTTAGAGCTGTTTTTAAGAAAATTATTTTTTTATATACAAAAATTCCCAAACCTTATTCATAAATAAAGATGGTATGAAATTTTTAATTATTTTATCGTATGCAAGTTTTTTTAAAATAATAGTCATGTAAATGTTTTTTTTATTATTTAAAAAAAAGGGACTTATATAAAGTTCTCACTTTTAAAACAAAATACTAAAATACCATTTTGATATTGCTGAGTTTAAAATTTTTTTTGAAGTTATACTTCTTTACCGGCGATTATAAAAATATCAAATCAGTAACACATAGATTTTTCAACCCATTATTACTGGTTTTTATTGTGTGAAACACAATAAATTTATTAAATTACAGAAGTCAGCCATTGTAATTGATATTCTGACTGATTTGTTTTCAACATTATAAGTGTTAGGAAAAAACTAAATACACCAAAAGATAGGTGGTATTATGTAAGGTTCTGATACAACGGGATTTTTTGAAGTTTTACCGGCAAGTTAGGGTAAAATGGGGCAAAAAACAAACAAAACTTATTGTACATCTCGAAAAGTCTAAGGGTTAGAAATAAATTTAATGGAATATGTAAATTGATATAATGATGAGTTCTCATCAAGAAAAAAATTCTAAAAATTCAACTTTTCAAGTTAAAAATTATTTTCCAATACCAAATATTTTTTTAGGCATTTAAAAATGATTTTATTATGGATAAAGCTGATACTTTTTTGAAAAACTGATTATGTTCATAGAAAGATAATAAGAAAAATTTGGCGTCTAATATGGATTATATTTAAAATGGTCCATAACTATTTTTTTAGCTTATCTGAGTGGTTTAATTTATTTTAAGAACGGGAAAAAAGTTTGTCAATACAATTTTAAGGCTTAGGTGCTGTCTATGAACGCGTGAAAAAATTATATTTTTAACATCTTTTTTCAATGAATAACAGTAAAAACAAGATTTTTCAGTCCAGGTTTTTTGACCGTTTCTAACGGTATTTTATTTTTATATTTTTTATTTTTCAGGCTTGAAATTTACACAGCCATTAGATATTAGGTAAATGCATTTTTGTACAAACTTTGACGATTTTCTGAAGTCTGTGAGCCGACATAACGTCAAAAAGAGTTTCTTAATTACTGTTAACATAATCGTAAAACTATGATTCAACTTTATTGAGCATCATGATAAAATGTAATTTAATTTGATAAATCACACATAACTGTATATGCTATTAAAGCTTCACAAACTTGAAAAGAGTTTTACCGAAAATCAACAAAATTCAACAAAATTGTCTGGTTTGGTCGTCGGACTCGACCAGCCACCAGTGGAGAACGGTACCGTTGGCTCACAAATGGATTCGAGATGGTTCGCTTATAAAATTTGTAATATTGTTTTTTCTTTTTTGGGATTTTAAAGATTGAGGTGTTTAAATTTAGGCTACAACATGGTGTAATTTTTTTTATAAAATTACATACATAAAATATTGAGTAAAAGGTGATTAAGAGCAAAATAAATTTTTGTTCGTGCTATTAACTCGTGCATTTATTTTTTTTTTATTTTTTAATTTATTTTGATATTTTTAATTATTTAACAAAACAAGATATGTTTTAAATTATTAATTATAGAATAAATAATAAAACTGAGTATTATACTTGAATAACAAATTCCTTGCAAAAGCACATTAATAATACGAACACAAAAGTATTAAGAAATTACCCTGAAAATTAAAACAAAACTGTCCCAAATTGGTGGCATTTGCTGACAAAATGCTGAACTTACTGGCATACCTATGCTTTAAGGACACGTTCACAATTTTGTACACAATTTTTAAAGGTCTGCACACACAAAAAGTATGTACTGTCTGAGTTTGCTGTCAGAGATAGCCAACTCTACCCTACATAACTTAAACTCAGAAAAAAACAAAAAAGTTCTAACAACCAAAAACCTTACCTAATGTATTTATTTCGAGTTTAAATATAAATTCATTTTAAATCTAATATTTTAAGGATTTTTTTTTTTTTTGAAAAACAGATCAAATGCCTGAAAATAATTCTAAGAATAACAATTTTTGGACAGGAATAAGCTTATACAAAATAAAATTCGAGAATAAAAAATCCCTATGAATTATTACATAAAATATTTTTTAAAGAATTAAAAAAAAAAAAACAACTTACCTTGTTTAATACTCGTTGAAATAACCATCTGCTGTTGCTGCTGTTGCTGCTGCTGTTGATGTTGTTGTTGTTGTTGCTGCTGCTGCTGCTGCTGTTGAGACTGTTGGGACTGTTGCTGCAAATGCTGTCCATTATGCTGAATTTGCTGTTGTTGCTGTTGCTGTTGTTGCTGAACCTGATTATGAGCTGGATGAATAGCTAGCAACTTAGCTTCAGGTGGCTTGTGTGGCCCCATAGCAATTTGTGGCGCCCCAATAGCCATTGTTGGTGCTGGCATCATCAATGTTGACATCGCCAACATTATATTATTTCTTTGTTGATAATTAATTATTATAACTTTTTATTCTCAACACAATTAATTATAATTATTTTTATTTTTTTTTTTAATTCAATTTATATTTTTTTTTCTCACACCAAACAAAAATTAATATCACGTCAAATAGGACAACAAAAACCTTTCGAAATTTAATGGATCCTAGCTCGATTAAAAATGGCACCCGACCGGAGAGAGGAGGAATCTACTCAAAAAGGATATCTAAAAAAAGGAAAAACCCAATAATAGGTTTTGAATTTTATGAGAGCATTCGGTTTTATGATTGTTATCTTCAACTTCCGCAAAAGACCGCTTAAAAAAAACAATATTCAAAATCAAAACCCGGATTTCTCAATGGATGCAACTTCCTGTTATCAAAGCTGGAGATAATCTGAAACCACTGAAAAGTTTTCCATACAAAAGGACCTAGGTTAACACACACACCGTATTATGACTGGCGCTAGTGTAGCCTTGCTATTGTTATGATAAAGATGATGGCTATTAAGATTATTATCTTCTGAAGCATTTTTCTCTGGTATCAATTGTTTCATATTTCATTCAATTTTACATTTAAGGACTTTACAATAAAATATTGTACTATATTTTGATTGCTGATACAAAATGGACAATACAGAGTGAAAATAGTGTTGTAGACAATAAAAAAACAAAAAAAAAAAAACACGCCGATGTACAACAGGAACTATATGCAAGATTAATCGCAATAATAACAGTTACACACAACAGGATCCTTACTTAATATAACGTACTAAACCGTAAGGCGACGCTGTTCTAACTAAAGCTTTTTCGAAGTTTTTCACTTTTTTTGTGTGAAGGACTACAGAAGAATACAACAACAAACAAGCAAAAAAGCAAAACGACGAAAGACAAAAAAAAAAAAACAACATTAAAAACCCACGAGGATACACGACGACATGAATAAAGCCGTGACAACCACAACAGCGACGACGACAACGACGACGCTGGAGATTGCGATGATGATAGAAATTGTGTTTGGGCATGAAGCATACCTACTACCAACATCACAGCCAGTGTGTAGTGTATAGAGAAGGAAGACCAAAACACACAGAGATGAATTTTTCGGAGAGCGGAAATTCATTCAAAATCCTGCTGCCAATATGTGTGTATAACGGTTTTTTGGACAACTTCTGAGATAAATGCAATGCAATTTCTATGAAGAAAACACTCTGCCATACTTGGTAGTATTTGAGAGAAAAAAAAAATATTAAAACTGAAAAAGGATTTAACGAAAAATGTCGTTCTCTCAATGTGCATAAGTGTGGGTGCATTTTTGCGCTCATTAATAATTTATGCCGAAATTTGGTCTCTTTTCCTTTGCTAAACTATGGTATTTCGGTTAGTTTAAGTATTGGTGATTTGTTTTTCTTGATAAGAAGAGAGAAACAAGGATACAGCACAACTAACAAAGCGGAAAATTCCGAAATGGAGCTTACTATGCGCAGGACAGAAAACAGTTTCCATAGTAGGTGCTGCTGGTTGCAATTTCTCTCGACAAAAAAGCCGATTTCGTATTCGGAATTTATTCCGACAAAAATGAAAGTCTTCTTAGAACATCAAAAAATTTCTATTGAATTATTATATTTTTGTTTGGATTTTACTTTTCTTATACGAAAAATAATTAATTTTGTTTTTCTGCTGCACAAAGATTGTTGGACAATTAAAAATATCCTTTGTAGACTCCGAAAAATAAAATATCCTTTTATGGGAAAATATCCCAAAACAATACACAGAGCTGAAAAGAGTCCTTTTTATTCGAAGGAGAATTATATGGTTGTACCCCTTGTATAATTTCCCACTATTCTGGGAAGTTTATTTTGTGATTCGGACAGATTTGCTGAACGAGGAAATAAAAACTGATTACTTAGGAAAAATATCCTTTCTTATTTTTATGTCCTTTCATTTATTATTTTAAATAAATTGATACTTTAGCAAGTATATTTTCGGTCTTCACAAAAAAAAAAAAAACATGTCAGTTATTTTAAACCATAAAAGGAAAAAAAAAATATGTTCCACATACGCCACAGTACACCATAGTGGTATTGAAAAATTAAAAACTTTTTAATTGCTTCGAAGCCATTTGATTTGGTACTATTTTAAGCTTTTGCATAATTACGAAGTTAGTCGCACTCATTTTTGACACAATACCCAAATGGAAAAGAAAAACAAAACGAAACGAAAAAAAAAAACAAAAAATAAAGAAAACTTCACAACTTTTGCAGAAGGGTAGCAGGCATGGGCCGGCAGCAGAGAAGAAGAAGAAGTCTTTTATTTCTCGTCCCAAGTTATGAATATGTATAGGGCAGTATGATATTCATTTTCAGTTCCTTTTTTTTTGTTCGCCTATTGCTATAGCCTGACAAGCAGCACACAAGCAGCACAGTTAAAATAAAAAAAAAAAAAATTAAGAAAAAAAAAAACAGAATATACAAAGCGATATAAAAGATAGGGCATCTCAACTTAACTCAGCCTGGCTCAAGGATTTATGCTGAATAGCTGAGCTCTATATTTGCTTTTGAATTTTTGTGTGTTGTTTTTTCTTGCAACTTTATTTTTTTTTTTGTTTTACTCTTTTTTCAACTGTTGTTGTTCTCACCGCTATATGGCATAACGACGAGCGAATTCATACAGAAACAAAAAAAAATTATATTCAACGAAAGGAAAATGAAGCTTATGATTGTATGCATAACACAAAATTAAAAAAAATAAAAGAATGAGCATATACAATGCGAGTTTGAATAAAAGGCGCAAAAATGGGTAAGGCTCGTAGAAAAGCATATTATTTTGTTGTTTTTATTATTATTTTTTTTTTTATTATTATTTTTGTTTTGTTAAACGTGTTGTCTTACATTTATAATTAACATGAATAGAGTCATGGAAAAGATTATTAATACACACATTTCATACAATTTTGTTGAATTGTTTCCTTTTTACTGAATATACATAATACATAATTATGAATAATTGTTTGTTGTTCAACATTTTTATACTGTAATTCAGCCAAATATGAGTTAATTTGTACCCATTTTGCATTACACACACACAATGATTTAACTTCATTATAGTGAAACATTGAAAAAATAAATTCTGTGTCATATTTTTCTATTTGTTTTAATATTGACATTAGTATGAAATGTTAAAAAATATATCAAAATCGATATAATATGTCTTTTAATTTCAGAAAAGTTTACAATATAATACAAAATCTCCGTCTAGACTCTTGTGTTCAGTTGTAAACTGTTTGGGTTACTCTTCATCAACTACTTAAGAAAAATCATTTTAGGTTGTTATATTCACTTGAATCATTTCAGAGCAAAATTGGTAAAGAAGTTGAATAAAACGAAATAACACTGAAAATCAAAATTATTAATGCACTTTGACAAAATGATATATCGCCGAATTTAAATTGAGAAATAATGCCGAATTACTGTAACCTTATCTTAAGTATTTGTCGAATCGATGAACTAATATTATAATACCATTAAGTCATTGACAAATGAATTTTAGTGTTAATAATTTATTTTACTTAACACTTTCGTATGACGAAACATCATTTTTTATATTATTTTTTTTGGATTTTTCATTTTCTTTTCTCGTTTAAGTTATATAAAAATTAATTTTTTTCCACACATGTTACAAGTTCCAATTTATTATTTTTTCCGTATACGATGATGGAGAAGTCTGAAAAAGTGGTTTTCGTCATGCCGTCCGTCGGTCTGTGAGTCTGTGCATCCGCGCGTCCACCTGTACACATTTCCACTGCCCAAACGCGTGACCGGATTTTCTTCAAATTTAGAAGAGATGATTTTTATGTAATTTCACTTTATTTTTTTTTTTTTTTTTGAATATTTCATTTTCCCATACAACATTTTTGAGTTATTCGAGTTTTCTCAAAAACTGCTCTAACGATTTTGATTAAACTTTTTGATATGACTTCTTCATTAACGATAAGTTTTTGAATTTAAAAAAAAAAAAAAAAATCTATCGAGCCGTTTTTTAAAAAATTAATTTTTATTATTATATATTAAAAAATTTTAGAAACGATTTATCAAAAAAAAATTTGGTATGTCATTTTTAAGATATCTATTCTTTATAAAAAATTAAATTATGAAAAAAAAAAATCATTTTTTCAAAAAAAAAAATTCAATTTTTTTATTTTTGGTTATTTGTGCATATTTCTCAATACTTACACACATCAGATAACCAAAAGCAAAAATTTTCAAGCTAAGTTAATACAAACAGCTTTGGACTACATAACCAAGTTCGTGTGATCCAGTCCTGCATTTAATTTCTTCTATGTTCAAAATTTGCAAATATTTCTTTTCTTTCGGTCTTATTAAAGTTTCATTGTTCTCTGCTGTGCGCCGCTCGAGTTTTGTAGTATTTCGAGATTGAGTTTGTAGCAAAATTTTGTAAATTCTAAATTTTTTAAATGTAATTTCGTCGTTTTGACGATCATTTTTCAGCTAGTTAAAGTCAGTTCTTAAAACACAAATTGTTTGATTTACAATTTGCTGTGCATTTTCTGCATTTATTTTTTGTTCAAACAAATAAATATTAAACAGCAGTTAGGTAAAGTCATATTTTTACTTCACTTTTTCTTCAATTTGTTGAAAATAGCACATCTATTGATTGATATGTGATTTATTAACAAATTTTGAAATGCGAAACGAATTCCATAAATTCATAACAACAATGAAAACAAAACAAAAATAACAAACAAAAAGAAATCTGACAACTAACTGTAGTTTATTGAATTGTTTTTTATTGAATTATTTAACCAAAAAAAAAAATGCACTTCAATTATTGCAGATTGTAAAACAATCAATTTGTGTCAATGCAACATGTTAGAGCCGAGATATTCACCAAAAACGAAATTTTACTTGTGTTTTCGCTACGACCGACATGTCTGTGGTCAATCTTGGACACCTCGACTTCTATTAGTCGTAAAGGGTTAGTTTTTACTTCTAATTGTGGGGAATAAAAAAAGCTACTAAATTAATAAAAACAATGTCTACCACAATATGAACTTTTTTCGAAATAATTAAAGAACTGCCTTGAACGGGCTGCATTTTTGTACAAATGCATTTGTATACAAAGAAGTTCCACTTAAATCAAATGAAATATTACGAGTATATTGAACCATTCCGTTTTTGTTTGTTTGCATTATGTCACAATAAAACTGATTTATTCGCAAAAATAAAAAAAAGAGCTCAAATGCATTTTTGTGTATAACTTTGGTGTTGTGCAAATTTGGTTTTAAGCATTTCAAATGAACCTTTATCGATCCATGAAAAAAAACACTTATTCACGACGCTTTAACTGATATATAATAACTCTTATTAAGTTAAAAATTTAGTTTGGAAAAAAATAGTTAACGAAAAATTGTTAAGCTCTTTCTTCTTGTTCCAAATAAGTGTAGGTATTCATGACCAGAGTTGATTTTAACAAATTATCAAGCAATTTTTTTTAGCACGTCGCACGTACTTGCTGTTGTAGATAAAGTTATTATTTATGCTAAGCCTTCTAAAAAAATTGAGGTTTAAATCAAAACCAACATTACGATGATTTAGAAGTCCGAAAAGTGGTTTTCGTCATGCCGCCCGTCGGTCTGTGCGTCTGTGCGTCTGTACGTCTGTGCGTCCATCTGTACACTTCTCCACTGCCCAAACGCGTGGACGGATTCTTTTTAAATTTAGTACAGATGGTTTTTACGTAATTTCGAAAGTAAGTTTTTTTTGTTTTTGAATATCTCGTCTAGAACTAATACCTCTCATATAACGGTTTTGAGTTATTAGGTTTTTCTCGAAAACGGTTCTAGCAATTTTGTTAAAAATTTGTGAATGTATTATGTTCAGTGATTACAACAAAACTGCATTTTTAGTTTTTCTCAAAAAACTCGAAAATCGGAGAAACAGCGTTTTTTTCCGATGTATTATCGTAATGTAATGTTTGATAGCTGTATCGAGTTTAATTAATTTTACGAATCCTTAACTTGCTCTATAGTGGGTACCTTACCTAACTATATCGCACGTAAAAATGAAATAAATTCAGTGCCTGAGAAAAAAAAAGCAATGGAAAATGACAAAAAACTTTTCAGTAAAAGAATTGAAAAAAAAGGGACACATAATTATATTAACATATAACCTTTGGGTTGTCCACTTATAAAATCAAATGATATTATGTAGGTTCATTGAGGAATTCAATAAAATCTGAGCGAATAATAATATGGTAAACGTTGGTTTCCAAAAAAAAAACAAATCTGTTTTCACACGCAAAGCATTATATCAATAAAAATGCACATAAGGAAAAAATTAATTTCGTTCACTGAGTTCTTATCATAGTTCGAAAATATTTTATATTTATAAAAAACGTGATAAGTGCGAACCCTAATCCGTAAATTAGGGTAAACAAAAATCGTTTACTCTGTACTAAGCCAGTAGTACGTTTGATCCGTAAAGGCAAAATCGAGGATTTTTCTAATATTAAGAGTTTCAAGTTGTAAGTTGTTCTATTATGAAATAAATGTATCAAATAATTAATTTAAGGAGCGGAATTAGTAAGATATTTCATGTTTATATTGACTGGAGTGCAAAGGGCTTATTTGAAAAAGTTTTCCAATCTTCAGTTTGGAATAGTATGCAACTATCTCCTAAAGAATTTAAAATTATAATGTTTTAAGTATTTTAAACTTTAAACTTTCAGCTGTATTTACAATTTTAATCTTAATTATGGAATTTTTTAAGTATCTAGAAGAATTTGGTTAGAGCTTCAAGAGCATTAAAAAGTTCTTTAAATTTTATAACCGTTAACCAAACAGAAATAACCTTGATGGTACTAGCAGTAGAAGTAGCAGTAGCAGTATGCACACGAATCCATTCAGCTTTTGTTTTGGTACCTACTAAAAAAAAGTTGTGTTGTTCTCCAATACAACTTTTAAACTTTTATATCTATTTATACCCAATGGACATTTTAATTTTAATTTTTTTTATGCACAATATCAACATTGACAAGCAACTAGCTTTACTTAATTCTACAACCATTTCAATACCATTGCACCTTATGGAAAAATAAAAATCTAACCTTACTAGGTACACATCAGATTATACATACCTCGACTTCCCCCGCATGATTTTAGGCAAAAAATTAAAAGAAAAAAAAAAAACACAAATTTTCATATCCACTAAGCGCACATCAGAAAAGTCGTTAAAATTTTCGAGGTAAAACCATAAAAAGTTATGTTTGAAGGACTTCATTCTGCTTAAGAGATTTCGACTCTCTCTCTAATGGAAAGTAGCAAAAAAAAAACAAAAAAAAAAAATAAACAAGGTGGGGTTGAGGTTCGCACATTTATATACCAACTCGTACTTATGTATATGAACTTATAATTACCGCTAACAAAGAGTGTATAACACTCCAAGGAAAATGGCATCTCAGCGTAAATAGCGAGCACAACTCAAAAAAGCGTGCTGAAAACATTCAAAACCGTCTATTTACCATTACTTAATTAAAATTATGATTATTTCCTCATGTATCACTTTTAATTAAAACGTACACACCTTGCCTGTTAGCTGGGCCTTAGCTTAAATACTCAGCCTAGTTGCTTTTTCTTTTGCTTTTTTAGCCGTCATCGTCATCAACAAGCCCTGGGGCTTGCAGCAAACTAACGTTGGGCCAGCGCGTGTATAGACAGCAGATGCGGGCAGCAGTGGGCGGTAGCAGGATTTTTGGTGTCCCAGTAAAATTGTGTTTTTATTTCGTTTAGCGTAATTGCGCCCAACAACAGCCCACCTTTCCCCATATCCGTTTTTGCAACCCCGATTCACCTAAAACCTAAATGCCTTTTGATATGGCATGGCATAGCATGCGGCAAAAGCAGCAGCAGCAGCAACGGTGGGTAGTTAAGGGAATTTAACCATCCCAACCACACCAAAAAACAGCTAACTGCTTCTTCGACAAGTTTTAGCGCAAAATTATGAAACTGGCAATCTGCAAGCTACAATGAAGTGTTGTGTGTAGCTTTTACACCTTTTCGACCTCGTTTCTTCATTGAAGACGTTATGAAGACACGGGGATGGCACTCAAGAGTGAACCTTGATAGTCAGGTAGCAGGTACTTAGCAATTTCTCTAGAGGAACGTTAATTTTAACGACAACAATGAGGATGGGGTTCAGTCACTTTAGGGAATATGTGTATAAGTATAACTTACTAACCGTGTTAGAACCTTTTTCCCAGAGCGTAATTCATTTTATAAGCATTTTGAAACAAAGAGAAGTCATATAATGAATATAGACAATAATAATTTGTGTACTATAGAAGTTTATGTAAATATTAGTATAGAATATTGGTGTACGTTTTATTTAGCTACTATTTAGGATCAAGAGAGGCTGGATTACATAGGAATTGTTTACATTTTATTTCTTAAATTTCAAGACACAAGTAAAATCTTATTTGCTTCTGTATATTAGGGTGGACTACAATTTCAAATACTTGGTATTTCTTGAGCTTTTCTTGGAATTAAGTTCTTCTGAGCTCAAGAATATTGCCAGATTTTTTAAAAATTATACTTAGAGGTCGTGAAAATCGATTTTATGCAAAATAGGTCCATTTCCGAGTTTTTAATTGTTTAAAAATACAAATAAAGGATTTAAAAAATGTTATGTTATAAAAAAATAATCTATAGAGAAACCGTTACAAAATACCATTTTTTGTTTTTCAATAAAAATTTTTATTGACAGTTTTTAAAATTTTTGAAAGTGTTGACTTATTGTTTAAATTAATACATTTGGCAGCAAAAGTACGCTTAAATATTTTTTTTACAGTTAAAAACAGTTAAATATATTTTTGGCTAATTGCCTGATTAGCTAAAAATAGATCTGTTAACTTTAAGAAATTATTTAAAAAAAAGAATGAATCAAAAAATAAACAGTGATTTTCTTGAAAATTGTGTAATAACTCACTGGCACGTAGCCAGGGTGTGGACTTGAGGTGATAAACCCCCCCCCCCTTCAGAAATGATTTTCATATATAAAATTTAATAAGGAACTGCTAGGGTCCTTTTTTATTTTTTTAAATAAAAGCTGTGTTTTTTTGTATACTCGGGCTAAATTACACAAAAAAAACGCTCTCGGGGCTAAGCACTTTACATGTTAAATACAAAAACAACTTAGCCCCTTGGGCTAAGCCCAGAGAATTCTCGGAGATAAACTCTATAAAGGGGTAAAAAACCTGGTGCTACAAACTCATTTTCTGTTAAATCATCGATAAATTGTATGAAAACACCAAAACTATCGATTAATTGTGTGAACATAAAAAAAAATTTACGAGATAGATTTATTCTGAAACTAGATTTAGATTCAGAAAATTCCAATCTTACATAATTTAAAAAAAATAAATGAAGGACAAAAAAACTTAATTTTTGCAAACCAGTGTTATCTTGGATCCAGAAACGTAGTGTTGAATTTTCTTTAAGAAAAATATGGAAAAAAATTCATTTTAGCTTAAAAATTAATTTTTGTATCGAATTATTTCGTGGACTGTTTTACATCTTTAGTTGTAAAAGGCAAATAGAGCCACCGGCAGCGGACATCCTTTTTGTAGTTCAAAATTACTAATAGCCTGAAAAAATCGTTTTTCTTTTACTTATCATCGCTTTCTGAAAATGTCGCTTTGAAAACTTTAAAACTGTCAAAAACAGGTCCATTGGGCATGGCCTTCCTCTATAGAATCGATAAGGGGTATAAACATTAATTTTTCCAGGTATGATTTTGTGTTTTTTGTTAAAGGAACTACTCGAAAAATATTTGAAGAAAGCCCACCTCGAAATGAAATCCTGGCTACGGGCCTGACTATCCTGGTTCAAAATACCCACAATAGACCTTCATAAGACCCTTATAAGATAATTTGGGTATGCTGAAGACGATGGTGAACTTAGTTTTTCTAGGTTAGGTCAAATATGAAAGATTTTCTTCTCTGAAGTTTTATTGTTTAAAGCCAGGAATTCATAACAATCCCGATCAAAATGTTGTGTTAATTCATATTATAGGGTAAGAATACCCAATTTGTTATCAGATTTTATATATTATTATCTTCAGAACAAAACTTCTGGACAAATTTAATAATTGATTGATAATTTTAAACACTATTGAAACATATTTCTTTAAATTTTTGTATTACAACTCAATACAGTAATTTGATAACAAGTAACACACAACAATATCTACAGTCAACATAATTTAGTACGTGGTTGGTTATAACAATGGGGTCATCCTGCTTTTACAATCAGCCCCGATTGTCCACACTTAGTTTCTATGATTTAATATCCCTCAATATCTTCAATTAAGTATCGATCATTACCTAATTGTTGCTTCATGACGTACGGGCCACAGTATTAAGGTATCAATTTTGTGTTAGTTCCAACAGAACTATCAATAATTTTAATAACTACAAAATCGCCAATATCAAATTGCTTAGCCGAAGAATGGTATTCATTAAAATAATTTAAATTATACAATTGAGACTTATGAATAGCTTCTGAAGCATCTTCTCCTTAGTTACTTTACCGGATAGAGTTTGACAAACTTTATAAGTCCATCTATTACCACAAAATCGTATTTTTACGTAGAATTTGTTGAGGGTAGTGGTCCAAAATAGTCTATATGAATTGTATCAAATGGTTCTGGTCTGCTTGATTTTATTATATAAATTACGCTCATTACTTCTATGGGTTACGGAACTATATATTCTTTTAAGTTTCTTAGGAATTTATTTATTTTGTCTTTAGCATTCGGAAGAAAATAATTTTTCGAGAGCTGATTAGCACATTTTTCTATACCCAATTTTTCATGAATTGTTTGCATAGCAATTTCTACGAGTTCTGTTGGTACAAAGAGAAGTTGATTACATATTTTGTAACCCAACACAGAAATGCTAACCATTTTCTAAGGTAAAACCTGATACTTCAAGGATCAAACTTTTTTCAAGTTTGTCTCTTATTGATAATATATTATCAGCAAGTGCTTGAGTCAATTGAATATTTTTATCTTACTCCAAATTTGACATTGCAGCAACGATGGAGGCACGACTGAGTGCATCAAAATGCATCATTCGTTCACCTTTTCTATGCTGTACTTCATAGGAGTAATTTTCTATAATATTAAAGCCTACTTAGCTATTCGAGAATTAACGTTTCGTTTTTGAGATAGAGCTTTACAGACAAATGGCAACCCATAAAGAAACGTTTTAAGCTGTTAAATGGTATTTACTTACTGCTAAAGTTTCTAGCTCAATACTAATTAACTGGGATTTGATCGTCTTTTTTGGAAACAAAAGCTCTCTTATCTCAGTTCAACTTAATTCTTCTTCCAATTGCTTCAGTTGCTTTCGCTTACGAAACAATTCTAGCTCTTTATTTACACGTAGTAGCTGTTCATCAATATTACGCTCTCTATTGATTTCTTGACGGCTTCTATAAAATCTCCAATTTGTTGATCTTCGTGTTGATCTTCGTGTTGATTAGCATCCACCGGATTTTTTTCATTATTTTCGGTGTTTTCTGCATCAGCATTACTTTGGACCATCAATCTATTAAGCAATGGTCTAAGTTCAGCGTCAGTAGCATTTTCTTCAAATTAAATATTAGAAATAGTTAATGTTTCAATTAACTCTCTTCGTTAAAAATTTGACATTTTTACTATACCTAATCTACTTTTGGTAAGTAACCTCCTTTTGATGTAATAACACCCAATTCGTTATCAGATTTTATATTTTATTATCTAACTAAAAATAAGGATAACACCAAAAGAATCTTGCAAGAATTAATGAAACCTTAATTATCTCGCTAAGCCGGTACTCTTCTATGGCCAGAGGGCTGAATTCTGCAGCAAAAATCGGGTAAAACCTCCTGGATTTCTTTGAGAGATTCTTTGAGTCATGATTGATTCAGTTTTTAGTATAAATCGGCAGAGTTTAAAACCCTAATTTCAACGACAAGATCTATGGGCCTTACAGCGAAATTTACTCTACAATATGTAGACGTAGAGCTTAATAATAGACATCGGCACACCAGCGACGAGTCTTTGAATCAAGATTCGATGCAAAAACCGGACATCGAAAGGCTCTATCTTATATGCTGCTTGCACAAGTGAAAACCGACCTCAATATAAAGCGTAACTTTGTTTCTAGTTATCCCAGCTTTTTTTTTTTTTATCCGCCCTTCAAATTCTTCTTAAATGAATAAAGGATACTACTTGATCATGCTGCCTCTACCATCAACGAAATATTAATGAATAATTTTATTCAAATAAATCTGCCAAAAGCCAATTCCACAGACTCCAAATTGTTTAATTTATTTTTGACCTCTCACAAATCATACCAACAAAAAAAATATATAAAAAAAAAACATGAAGGATAGTAAAAATAAAATCCAGCTTATGCCTGAAATTTAAAGTAATTGTATGCAAATAACTTTTCCAATGCAAAATTCTTTTCGAAAGCAACACAAGCAGCAACAAAAAAAAAAAAAAAAAAAAACATCAAAGGAATAAAATTGAAAAATGTATTCGATTTTCGATTTAATAACACGTTCACATACCCAAAAATGTATGTTAAGGCATCAGCACTATAAAAATGTATGTGCGCTCCACTTCCACCATATCCAGCGCTATACCTATTTTTTTTTTTTTTGCGCAGCTATCCCATGGAGCAAGCAAGTAGTTTTCTCTCCAATAATCACACTATCTGCTTGCTGTTGCCATATAAATTTGCAAGCGCAGGAATGGCAATTGGGTGCCATAATCACATAATGCGGAATTTATACATTCACCCTGTGTGCATCACCCTGTATAACCTTATATCGCTACCACCGCTATACTATTATCCTATGCTGATGCTACTGATGCTGCTCTGCTGGCCAACATTGCTTCACTTTTAACCCGTTTTGTATGTGCGTGAGTGTAATAAATTATCCAACATGAATTATTTAACTTATTTTGCGCTACATTAAGCACTAGAAGGTTATTTGAATACAATAACTCACATTAAGTTCACTCTGATTTCTGTCGTTATATTATGGGGAAGTTGAAATAAAATTTAATAAAAATAAAAAATGAAAATGAAAATGAACAAGGATTACTATAATATCCAATTTGCGGAACAAAAACCTGAGACTTAAAATTTACATCATGGGAAAGTGAGGTATTGCGACATTTGCTTTTATTTTTTGTTGAAAACAAATTATTATTTCTGCGTACATCCTTTGCAGCTGCAGTGAATGTAAATAATTATTTCAAGAATTTAAATCAAATATAAATTATTTTACTGTACCTACATAATGTATAGGTTTTATAATTTAATGATTCTTTGAAATCAAAGTATTTCAATGTAAATTAGAGTTCCCTACTATGTGGCGGATCAAAAAAAAATTATCAGTAATTTTAGCTGTTTTAATCCTAATTTGTTAAGCAAACTAAAAATTTGTAGCTCGCTTGGTTTCTGAGTAATTAAATTTAGGTTTTTTTCTAAAATAAGTTTGAAGTTGGCAAGGGAAAGTAAGAAAATTATAACATTTTAATGTCCACAATTGTAGCTTTTTAAATGCTAATTTGTTGTGAAAAATTTAATTTTGTAGCTCTTATGGGTCATTTTCTGCTCTAATTTTCTGTCTAATTCTAATTTGTCTGTTTGTGTGTATGAATCAGAGACCACAGCCTAAATGGATGGGTCGATTTACTTCAAACTTGGTATGTGGTGTTTTTTGGAGACTATCTCCAGAAGTTTTTTTAATTATTTTTTTTTTTGGACCAAAAATAACGGTAAATGTGATATAACGGTCTTAGAAAAACTCATTTTTTCTCAAAAATGGTTCCTACGATTTTAATTAAAAACATCATGGTCATTTTTTACATAGGGTCTATCTTTAAATGATAACCATTTTTTCAAAAACCGTTATTAACGGTACCTGCCATAGAACCGTTTTTTTTTTTAATTCTGATTTTCTCCTTCATGACTCAATCAATTTCAATTTTTTTTACATGAATGCTTTTAAGTTGCCGTAATATTATTTAGTAAAAAAAATTGAAAAATCATTTTTTTGAAAACTACTCAATATTTTTATTCAAAATCTAGTTTTTAGATGTCAATAATTAATATCTTAAAAATAGCTTACCATTTTTTTTTATAAAAGTCCTTGCAAAATTTTATATAGAAAAAAAACAGTTTTTTTTTTAAACAATAAAAAGAAACAAAAATACAGTCCTGCATTTTATTTCTTTTGTAGCTGTTTATAGCTTTTCATTTCAAATCAAAATTTGTTGCACAAACCTCAATTTTTAAATAATTCAAGTTTTTGCTAGAAAATTTCAAAAATCTTTTGTAAAAATGACCCATGGGAGCTACGAAATTATTTTTTCACAACATATTTTGTTATGACAAGCTAAAATTTCTGTAAAAGAAAAAAAAAGAAAAATTTAACTTCTTTGAATATTTTGACCATTACAGATCATATTTTAGCGAAATCTTGAACTGCAAGGTACTTCACTCTGTTCTTGGGCTGCAATGGCTGATCCATCGGAAAGCTTCAGGACCAGTTTTCTGCAATTTGCTGCTGATCGACTACCGCTATTACACGAAGGTTTCCTGAAGCACACAAGTTTCGAGGTTTTGATTCGGATGCCCCATTTTCTGTAGTATTCGAAGAGTCTGTGGATGTATGTCTCGACTTTCCGAACTGCAATGACTATTGACGAGGAGTAGGTTAGTGAATCATGGGCAAAGAGCAGGTTCTCGCATTCAGTTGGCACTTGTTAGTCACATGTCATCGGGCAGTAGATAGAGGAATGGCACAAGCTTCGATACTTGAGCAACTCCGGCTTTGATGTTTTTTAATGTCGATTTCAGTATTACGATCTGCAAGAAGAGTTTCCTGCAAGAAACGGTGACACGGTGACTGTTAAGCGTTATATAGACGTCGAATTGGAACTTCAATAGTCGAGTGTCCTTCTCCAAAGCCGAATTGCATGCCTGAGATGATTGAGATCTCGCTGAAGAACTTATTAAGCCTCCTGAGTAAAACTTCCTTCAGAATTTTGCTGATGTTGTTGAGCAAAGACATTGGCATGTAGTTATTAACCAGATTCCTGGCGCCTTTCGTTGGAATTGCTACAATCTTTGCTGTCTTCCATTTCTGGGGAAAGAAGTAGTTTTTGACACAGTTGTTAAGGATAATTGCCAGAAAGATCATCACTGCTTGAGAGAGTTCTTTCAGGGCAAAGTTGGAGACTCCATCCGGTCAAGCTCAAGTCATTGTAATATCTGACTGAATTCACGAACATGGTGTTAACTTGTTGACTGTATTCAGTGTTCGGTGATGAAACCTCTGTAGTCTTTTCCTCAGCCGTTTCCTGTGAGCATATAAGTTCTGCACATATTCCGGGAGATGCGAATTAAGGGATGAAGACCCTACATGCGCATGTGCGTTTGGAGAACTCAAAATAAAACGTTCCTACAATCAATTGTTATTTTATTTAAAATTACAAACTTATTTGTGGATGGTTTAAAACTGCGTGTTGAACGAAAGCTATAATGTATCATCAGTTCTTGTGCCAAATATGATCTCTAAAAAATTGAGACCCCGGCATTCCCTCAAGAACCTAAAAGCGTTACAACAAACAAACCAATAAAAATAACATTTTTTGTTTATATGGTGTCAGAGACTTTATTCTATTTATCCTAATCAAACCTGACCTGTAGCAGAATATAATGTGTATACTGTGAAAGGTTAAAAGTTCAACATTTGTATATCCCAACTGATGTTATCAGCTACCCAAGTATGTAAGTCCACCTCACTTTATAGCCCTTTATACGAATAGAACAAATTGTTAAGATAAAATGTGACTCTTCGGGTGATACCCAAAAAGTTAATTAAAAAATGATTTATCACTCCAAGCAATAAATATTAATAGCCCCAGCTCAACAGCAGGAGAACATTGAATATACACCATAAACGCTACACCACATCTGAATGTGTGCCTATGTGTTAATATGTTCCGAACAACCTTCATCGCATCTCCTTTAGTCTAGACTAGACACACTCTACCAAACATAATGATTTGGTTGTTTGGCCTGACCACCACCAGCTTCTTCCCAAAAAAAAAAAAAAAAATAAAAATAAATGGGAAATATTATACAATGGTGAATCTGCCCAGCCCGGACAATGCAATGTAATTTTTCATCATCATATAGGTGAAAGCCACCATCACTAAAATCCTTTCCCATGGAGATAGAGTAAACGCCTTCGACCTAAAAATTCCCAACTACACCGATAACAACAACAACAACAACAAAAACAACAACATAATAATGATTACCTTCTATTCTTTTTTTTTTTTTTTCTTTTGGATTGCCTGGTTCTTGTGGTTTTTTTTTTTTTTTTTTTGTGGGATGTGGGAAATGAAAATTGATAAATGGCTTCTTGGATGTTCGGTTAACCCGGATTTCCTCTCTTTCATTCTCAAAACATTTGGAATATTTATTTCGAAGAATTTGTCAAGGATCAAACCCCATTACTCTGTTTGTTATTTTTTGACTGGGTGTTCTTACCACTTAATATTGTTTTCATGTCCATAATAAAATGTTTGAAAAAATCAAATTCCGAAGTAGATTTGAGTGTGTAAAAAGGGGTCGTACAAAAATGTATTATTATTTAAATTTTGAAGTGCGGGTATCTTCTAATATTTAATAAACAGCATAATTTTGAATTAATAAATACCCGAATGCTAGTTCCTGAAGTAATAGAATATCATGGCTTAGTTAGCTTCCCATAATAAAAATAATAATTTTGATGTGAAACGGAAATTTCTTTAATTTATTTTAAATTAAATAATTATTGGGCATAGATGGTTTATGTATGTGCATTTTATGAGATTGTTGATGACAAAAATCGGCAGAAGTATATTATAATACCAATTTCCAACTTTGTATCTAATATCGTTATTTTAAAATAATTCTTTTAATATTTTTTGGTATGTTGACGTCTGGCAACAGTACTGCTGCATCTACATTTCTGTAATTTTAATTCCTTAATAATTTTAATCATAGCTTTGTGGACACCAATTTTAAGTTTCGTAACTCATCAGGTTTTATTTTTATTAAATTTAAAAAAAAAAATTGGTTAACCAACTTACACTTCTGCCAATCTCGTTTCTTAGTAACGTTAGCTAAGGCTGAAACAACACCACTTTTCAACCTTGTATATAATTAAACATATTTGTTATGTTGTTTTTAATTTTTGTACATTGCTAATTTTTATTCTTAATTATATTGGCAACAACTATAACGGGTATTAAGCTTCAGGTCTGCACCTCTTTAATTTTTTTTATAAATTGTTTTACAGGTTTCAAATTCATTGTCTTCTGGCAATTCTTTGGATCAACCTTCACTTCTGCCGATTTTTGTATACAACATATTTAAACCAACTCTTGTTGTACCAATTTTCAGACCTGTGTTTTTCCAAGTTTCTTGTAATTAATTTCTTTAATTTTACGATTTTTATATATGAGTTCTGGCAACCCTTTTACACCCACAAACGCTTTTGCTGATTTGCTTACTTACTGATACATATTGACAAAATCTATTATGGTACAAATTTTCAGCCTTGTATCTTATTAGGTTTATTATTATTAATTTTTTTTTTTTATGACACCTGGCAACCCTTTGCCTTTACTTACGCTTCTGCCAATTTGTTTCCCTTTTTAGAATCATATAAACTATGTTATCACAAATTTTCAGCATGCTCTTGTTTATTAAAATGAAATATCTCTTTACCCAAAACATCAGAAAAACAGTGTTTTTGGGAAGTTCAAAATTCGTTATCCCAAAAACTTTGCATGAATAGAGCAATTCAAATACTAGATTCGAGTTAACAGAGTCAAAATATTTTGCAAAAGTTAAATTTGGTTTTTATGACCACGCTTTGCTGGCCGATTTACTGTCATTTACGGAAAAATTACGTTTTTTTAATTCAATTTTTGACAATATTTTTTACACCGAATGTGTTGTTTTCTTACTTAGTCTTAAAAAAAAACCGATGTAACCAAAAAGAATCCATTTCAAAATTTTCAAAAATAAAAAAAAAAAAATCGTCAACTTTTTTGATTGAAAATTAAGCTATTTTTACAAAATAAATTCGTCAAAAACACACAAATTATATTTTTTGATAAAAAGGTGTTTATGTAAGAAATATATGGAGGGTTGAAAGCTAAAGTGAACCAAGTCACAAAAAGCTTATTCAGAGATATAACGAGTTAAAGTAAATATGCTACTATTGAATCTTATGGTGAATGTGTTTCTGGAACAAATGACAATTTGAAACGAAACACTTTTTGACCAAACTAATGTCAGACTTTAAAGCCTAGCGCACATTTTGGCATTTGATTTTGATTTTTTTTTTTTTAACTTGGTCCGTTACAGCTTTGAGACCTCCATATAAATGTACGTTTTATCAAAATCTAACTATTTTTGAAAAAGTTAAAAAATAACCAAAAAATATAGTTGGAGTTTAGTATATCTTATTATACTCGCAGTTAGATTGCCTTATTCCGTAAATTTACATAAAAAAGGTTTGAATGAAAATACAATAACCTGTGTGCTTAACATCAAGTTTATAGGCTGGAATTATAGCTATTTCACAGGTTGCCACAGGTTGTTCGATTTATTTGGAAAACTGATGCCCGAACTGGGCTCGGACCATCAACTTGGCGATCGCAGCGCACGCACTACGCATTACCCCAAGCTATCTCAAAATTATTTGTTATCAAAATTCAAAACAAAAAATTTTCGAACATTTATCTTTCTAACTTTTTTTTTTGAAAAATCAATTTTTCGAAAACAGGGCTTGGTTTTATATTTGCAATAATATTATTCTGAAATTAGCATACCAATTTTATTTTTAAACAAAGTTTGAGAATTTTAATTTAATTCATAAATTATTTTTTTTTAAATGGCTCTAAGAATTTTTAAAATTTGTTTTCTAAAAATTTATCTGTCTTAATCAAATTAAAAAGCATACTTTGTTTGGAGCTCAAAAAAATGTAAGAAGTTGTTTATGTCATTTATGTAATGAATTTAATTTTTTTTTTATTTCTTATAAAATTATTTATTTTTAAAAAAATTATGTAAGAAGCTTTAACTTCCAAAACAACTTTGACCCTAAGAGCAAGTATGTGCGATCCATAAGTGCTATTTATTTTTACATGCAAGTGAATACACAAAATAGAACCATTCTTAAGCTAAATTTGAACACCTCAAGTTTCAAAAACCGAATGTTTTTTTTTTCAAAGCTAAAAAAATTCGTTTTGAAGTATTTAAAAATAAATCCGTATTAGGTGTTTAATTTTTTTTTATTGTCTATCAATATGTAAAATTTATTTTTCTTGAAATAAATTTACTTTACAAACACCAGCATTGTTTTCAAAAGTCTGTTGAAAATTTTGATTTTATAAAAAAAAATTGATCTCTTGAATATGTGTTTTTTTAAATTTTTTGTTAATCATATCGGGTTGACTCAAGACAAGTCGACTCTGGTGCAAAGTTAAGACATATTTGGGGGCGCATGCTGACCCCCTGCAACCAAAATGCTTTCTATGATTATAGGTAGGTGCGAGGTTGAGTGTAAGCAAAGTTTTATCTGTCATAATTCTTAATTTACGCTCTCATGAGTCAAGTTGTCGTGAGTTGGGCTATCTTGACCGAGTTTATATCTTGATTCGTTCTCGAGATATCTCTCTAAAAACGATGGATTCAGACTCTAATGACGTGTGTGCGAACAAAACACCAGTAATAATGGGCTGAAAATGTCTGTGTGTTATTACTGATTGAATAATATCTTTATAGACGCCGGTAAAGAAGTATAACTTCAAAAATCATTCAAATCGAAATTCTCCTAGTTATAAGATAAATTTCTTCAGGTACTCCACCCATTGGAAACTACAAAACATCATTATATGAGTTGTATAGTTTTAAATTCATTCTACATAATTAGCAAAGAATGCATTTTTAATAATAAAAATTCTATCAATGTACTTACCGTTCAGTCTTATGGATGCAAAAGCCTTTTTATAAAGCGTTTGTGATGCAGATTTTCGTGATAGAAACAGAAATATTGCATGCGGACATTTTTTACATGAAAAACATACATACACAATAATACGTATAGTATAAATGCATATGAACAAATTAGATCTTAGGCCCATCTTGCATAATAAATCACTAGGATACCCATTACCCAATTCCCAGTCACCAGTCACCAAAATTGCAGAGGCCTGAATTCGCCCATACACACACATACATATACATAGATTGTGCAATGTGCATCACTGGACGACCGACCGACGGCGACGACGCGATGGACTCTCTTGTTTGGTATTGCATTGCTGATGGTGGTTTTAGTAGATGCAGTGCGCTCTAACTGGTAATCAGATTAAGGTAGCAATTTGCCAAACGTGCAGCAAAGGCAGAGTCGTTAAATTTATGCAGAACCATCCTAACGATATAGTGCTTGGCACCGTCCAAACAAATTTGGTCCAGTTTGTATAAAGAGCAAGTACTTTACTTATACCTACTCTTTATATAGCAACACATAATATAAATGACGCGAGCGCGAAAATGAAATTTGTTCTATATACATATTTCATCTGTCTCTTTCTATATTAACTATGCCTATGAATGGTACTTGATTTGAAGCTAAAAGAGAATTTATTTAATTTAAAAACAAATTAAAAAAAAATTATTTAGGTAGGAATACAGAAAAAATAAACAATTAAATTTTTTTTTTTTACTTTTAATTTACCTATACATTATGTATAAAAATGAAACTAAAAGTGTTGTGGAAAATAGCTTCAATAAAGTTTTTTTTTTTTTGTTAATTTCTATCGTGAATTTTATATGAATATTATTGAAATACCTTCTAGTTGCAAATTGAAAAAGTAATTTCGTTAAAAATTCTTTTGATAAAAAATATTTCACGAATAACAAAATACTATTGTGGTATGACTCACCCATATCAAATAATTATTTTGATGATTTATGGAATATTTTATGCAATTTGATTAGCAATACATATTAAGAAAGAATTTTGGTTCAGTTGATTTCCTAGATGTACCATGAAGGGTTGAATACTCTGCAATAAGGTCAAGTTTTCTTATGAATTCATTATGAATTTTCAGAAGGGACAGTGTGCATACCATACATATTATGCATGGTTTCATTTTTGAAAATCTTATAATAAAAATTGTATGTTTTTATCCCAGAAGCTTGTAGCATAAAAATATTAAAACAAAATATTTTCCAAATTTCAAGTCTCTAACTCACTTCACACACATATGCATCTTTCCAATATTAATATATGTAAGTTCCTTAAACGAATAACAAAACAAGTGGTTTCGTAATTAAATAGTAAATTTTAAAACCCGTTCAAAAATATTCGTTCAGAAAAATATTTGAAGCTACTAGCAATTTCTAAAGACTTCGAGATGTTATGTTTTCGTAAAAATGTAATAAAAACAAAAAAAAAATTATACGACTGGATCGCCTTTTTAATTAAATGCAAATGCAGTTTAAGAAAAAAAAAAAGCATAAAATTCGATTTTCAAATGACTAAAACAGCTTCTTAAATGAATTTTACCTCAAAACAAAGTATGCAATTTGATTTCTTGTATAATTATACATTTTTAGAAAAAAAAATTGAAAATCGTTAAGGCCGTTTAAAAAAAAAAAAAAAAAATTCTATACAGGGTGATTTGCATAAGGTGTGACAAGAAGATAGGGTGTGTAGGTTGGACTTAGACAAGCAAAAAATAGTATGGTAGGGGGGGGGTCCATTTTCCCCCGTTTAGGCGGGAGGGGCAATTTAAGAAAAAAATCACTTAAAACGGAAAAAAATATTATTTAAAAATAACGGCTATAGCATTTTGAAAAGCCAAAAACCTATACATTAATTTAAATTTTAAAATAAGTTGTTCAAATGAATAGTTTTTGAAATATTAATTTTCAAAGTCAAAATTTTGAGAAAAAAACATCATTTTTTTTATTTAAACCATTTTTTTAAATTTTACGTTATTAAGAGTATTTTTCTGGCTTATTTTCAATGCTCTTATTTATTTTTGATCAAACACAAAAAACCCAATGTCAAAATAACCTGTAGTTTTTGAGAAAATCAAAAATTACAGAAACTACTTTTTCCAATTTTTTTTTTTAAATTTGTTTTTTCGTTATTGGATTCTTAAGTGAATTTACGAAATAAAGGATGAATTTTCTCTTTCCTTTTTTTATTGAGAACACCTGCAGAACTAAGGGTTATTGTTTTTTATTGTTGCACATAAATTTATACCTTATAAATTTTCTTGTAATTTGACTGCAGCCGTTTCAATCCGTTGTTTCAGTTCAGCCAAAGATTCTATTTCCTTTTCGTAAACATAGCCCTTCATGAATCCCCAAGCATTAAAATCTAACGGAGTTAAATCTGGTAATCTAGGTGGCCATTCTGTGGGACCTTCCAATCCAACGGTCACTAAAATGGTCATCAAGCCAGTTTCTTACAATGCGGCTGTAGTGTGCTGGAGCTCCATCTTGCTGGTATATCAAATTATAAAATATTTTAGGGACTTTTATAAGAAATATTGGTACGCCATTTTTAAGGTATGACCTATTTATCAACACCTAAAAACTAAATTTTGAATATGAAATATTGAATATTTTTCGAACAAAATTTTTTTAGACATTACTACGGCAACTTAACAGCTTTTATATACAAAAAATGGTAGAAATTGATTGAGTCATGAAGGCGAAAATCAGAACGGTTCTATGACAGGTACCCTTAATAACAGTTTTTGAAAAAAAAATGGTTTTCATTTAAAGGTAGACCTTATCCAAAACAATGACCATGATTTTTTTTAATCAAAATCGTAGGAACCATTTTTGAGAAAAATGAGTTTTTCTAACACCGGTATTTGACAGGTACCGTTATTTTTGGTCAAAAAAAAAAAAAATATTTCAAAAGAAGTCTGGGGATAGTATCCAAAAAAACACCACATACCAAGTTTGAAGTAAATGGACCCATCCGTTGAGGCTGTGGCCTAGTACATGATACAAACATACAGACAGACGGACTGACAGATAGACAGACAAACAGAATTGTCGTACCAACTTTTTTCTCATTCTCTATCATCGTAATGTCATGTTTGATTGTTATCTCAACTTTTTTTTTGTACGAATGCATAATTTGATCAAATAGTAGGTACCTACCTATGTAAATCGCAAGAACTTTTTAACTAGCTGTAACTTTTTTGTTTATTTGTTTAATAGACCGGGAAAATTTAACAAAAAGGAGGTCTGACCCATACAAAAGACTTAACACCATTTTTTTTGGTGGCAATTGGTCGAAATCACATTAAAATCATCTCTACCAAATTTGAAGACAATCCGTTCACGCATTTGACAAGTGGAAATGTGCACAGATGGACGCACAAACGCACAGACGCACAGACGCACAGATGCACAGACGCACAGAGACACAGACGCACAGACGCTTAGACGCCTAGGCGTAGAGTCAGACGAACGTCATGATGAACATGGTAATGTTGGTTTTGATTAAAACCTCGAAATTTTTTTTTGACACAAAACCAATACTTGCCCTATAGAGCAAGTAAAAAACATCAAAATTGGTTCAGTCGCTTAAGAGAAAGTCAAAAATGAAAAAAACGGTTCTATGGGAGGTACGGTTAGTAGAATTTTTATAAATATTTCTTTCATTTTAGAAGTATGATCCTGCTATCAAAAGTAGACACAAAAATTTTAATCAAAATCATTAGAGTCGTCTTTGAGACTATTCAACTTTTCCTTAATTGTTACACGGCCAGTGCCGTTAATTTTGGTCTATCTTTTATTGAAAACCATTTTTTTCAAAAACCGGTATTAACGGTTACCTGTCATAGAACCGTTTTTCTTTAATTCTGATTTTCTACTTCATGACTCAATTAACTTCAACCATTTTTTTTAAATGAAAATTTTTAAGTTGCCGTAATAATGTTTAGTAAAAAAAATTTCGAAAATTAATATTTGGAAAAAAATAGATTTCTTTTTGGAACAATCATGTTTTCGAAAACTACTCAATACTTATTTTTTTTCAAAATTTAGTTTTTAAATGTTGATAAATAATATCTTAAAAATGGCATGTCAATTTTTTTTTTATAATAGTGTTAAATATTATACAGGGTGATTTGCATAAGGTGTGACAAAAAGATAGGGTGTGTAGGTTGGACTTAGACAAGCAAAAAATCGTATGGGAGGGGGGGGGTCCATTTTCCCCCGTTTAGGCGGGAGGGGCAATTTAAGAAAAAAATCACTTAAAACGGAAAAAATATTATTTAAAAAAACGGTTATACCTACAGAGTCGTGCTATAGCATTTTGAGCCAAAAACCTATACATTAATTTAAATTTTAAAGTAAGTTGTTCAAATGAATAGTTTTTGAAATATTGATTTTCAAAGTCAAAATTTTGAGAAAAAAACATAAATTTTTTTATTTAAACCATTTTTTTTCAAAATTTTACGTTGTTAAGTAGTATTTTTCTGGCTTATTTTCAATGCATAGAATTTTTTTTTTTTTTAAACGGCTCTAACGATTTTCAATTTTTTTTAAATGTAGAATTATAGAAGAAATCAAATTGCAGACTTTGTTTTGAGGTCTAATTCATTTTAGAAGCTGTTTTAGCCATTTGAAATTCCAATTTCATGCTTTTTGAATTTTATTTCTGAAAGTGCATTTACATTTTTTTAACTAAAAAGGCTTAGCATATTTATAGTAACTTTATTTATAAGAACAAGTACGTGCGATCCAGTAATGCAATTTACTTATATTCTATAATTCAGATACATAGTGCAGAAAATGAATCAGCCTGATTATCAATAACAATGGCCGACTTCGGTAATTTAAAAAAATTTATTGTGTTGCAAACAAAATGCAAAATAAAAAATAAAATAATAAAAAAAAACAGTATTAAATGTAAGTTTGCTGTTACCTTTCCCTACTTATAGTGTCTGTGTGAAAAAACAGTAATAATGGGCTGAAAAGTTTATATGTTCTTAGTTCTTGAATATTTTTATAAACGCCGGTAATGATGTATAACTTAAAAACAATAACAAACAAAAAAAAAGAACATACAGACGGATTGATAACCTGCTCCCCTTTTAAAGTCGGTTAAAAATGACGTTTGTTCTATAAAAAAAAAACCTGAAATCGGCTGACGTCCTAAGCTACTGAAGAAATCTGAAAGAAGCTTTCACGAGCCCTTGAAATGTTAGTTGGATATATTTTCAAATATGAAACTTTTTCCTATTAAATTATATCAAATCCTTTTTAGGAAAAGGATACCGAATTAAAAATATATGTTAAGGTTTGTAGCTATGCAAACGTACTTACGTATGCAGTCTATTTATCACAGTCATTCAATAACAGACCATCCACACTAAAGATTTCATCATCAACTTGTCTCTGAGCTTCTTATATGAATCCCATTAAACGACTTCTTACCTTCAACATTGTTGCTGAAACTGAATATTCGTAAGAAAAAAAAAATGGAAAGGTTCTTACTCTTTTCATATACGAAATAGGTAAAGCTGAAAGTCCATCAGCTTTATATAGGTGAATTCCCCAGAGTATTGCTCTTACTCAAAGTAGGACTAGTCGGCTGACTGGTTGGCTGGCTGCCTTTCTTTCCGTGTTGCTGATGTTTTCAGATTTCAGACTCCCTTATATTATTGAAATTAAATATTCTACGTTTGACTTTTGGCTCTGTTGCCATTACCTTTATTTTTTTTGTATTGTGTTGTGTTGTGTTCTTCACCCATGTATCCATGTCCATATAAAGCATTCATCATTAATTCTCGGGTCGAACGAGCTTATATAATTCAATGGAATCAACAAATTTAAGAGACGAATTGATATGTTTGGCCAGAGATAAAAATTAAAGGACTGGCCATTCAATATCGGTGTGCAAAAACCTTTCATAAAGGTTACCATATTTTTCAAAAAAACTCGCAATACAAACATTTGAAGCATTGCGTTACTTTTATTCTATTGCTTGATCATCGGACCTCAAAAGTCCACCAAAAAGACAGTCAAGCCAGTTGTGCTCCTCTACTAGAAACGGTAAATTTAGGAGATATCAATTAAAAATCTGCAACTTACTTTCAAAAGATCTTCAAATTTGGTGTTTTAAGCCCAGAAAAAAAAGGATCTCCACGAGTAAAAGATCATCACTAATCAACTACGAACAGAATTAGATTGCCCTCAGAAATGGTACCAAATAACAAAATTTTAGTTGTTTTCTTGTTTTAAATAATAAAAAAAAAAAAAAAACAAAATGCTGGTAACACTGACATTCTTTCGCTTATTTTTCTCCGTTCCGGCCACCGAAAAACAATCCAACCGTTCAATTTCAGTATCCTTCTCAAATTCCTACTTGACCTTCTTTCAATCAATTATGAATGAGATACAACAGCAAACTAACAAAACACTGGGGAGGCCACCTTGTGCCAGCAATAAAAATGAGTTCCAAATTTCTGTCCAAGCAAAATGAAAAGGCAACCAAACAGCCAAACACCCAACGCCGCCGCCGCACAGTGTGGCAATTCGCTCATTTAGCGGGATTAAATTAATAGCGCTTAGAATTAAATGTTTTTGTCAATTTTTTTTTACAAACTTTTATGAGAACTGTTGTTAGAATTAAAAGAATAAGAAATTATAAACAAATCTTTAAAAGTTTTGAAAAAAAAGCACACACAATGGTCAATAATTTGCATTTTTTTATTCATTTGGTATACTCAACAGTTGCAGAAATTCGTGTTCAATTAAACTTTATGTTTTTTGTGGAATGCATCTTAGACTTACCAACAATGGATCTGAGAATACTAGCAACCTATTAAGAAGGTCAGTATTTGTATCTACTCGCGAGGTTTTCCTGGTGAATAGCTCCCTAAATTTGCGGTTTTCCTTATTTCTAGCTTCTTGAGCTTCCTCCGAAAGTTGTCCGATTGGAATTATGGCAGTGGAAATTATTTGTTTTCCATGAAATTAAACTTTATGTACACTTACTGGCATATAAAACCAGCCATAGTTTCTGATATAAAGTTCTCTCGTTTCTCTTGCAAATGTTTCGAAGGCATCTATATCAATTGGAAATCCAAATCCAAGTGCTTCTAAAATAATGTGAATCTTTTTGACAATTTCCTTATCTATCCCTGTAATTTCAGCAGTTTTTTCTTCATCTCTTGGTCTCTAACCTGTCAAACTTTAACACCCAGTCTATAAGCGATGTGTACATACATTGCATAAATCGGATCCAAGAGTGAAGGAGACTTAACCCAAAAGATATTGCTTGTTGTTCCACTTCCTTTTCCGAAAGTTTGGCTGAATTGTTCATTTCAGATGGTTTTGCTGCACAACTGTAACAGGTTTGTGACGAAGATGTGATAGATGATAATGCTGTACATATTTTGAAATTGATAATAGTAAGTAAGAAAATCGGTTTGACTTGGATATGAAAGCTGTCATCATTTACCTCAACTGGTTGCAAAGTTTTAATTTGTTGTTGAATTGAGCCTACTTCCGACTTGATTAGTTCGGTCGTTTCTTTTGCAAAATTTTATTTAATAGGCCGACAGTATCTCGTGGATGACGGAGCTGGGTTTTGCCAAAGCAAATTTTTATTTTCTTCCTGTAAGTAATATAACTCAATTGGCACCATGGAAATACTGAAGAGGTTTTCATCGAAATGATGACCTGGTGAAATGTTTTGTTTGTATGGGTTTTGTTGAGCACCATCGCAACCCCATTTTATAACAAAAAATAATTCTTTAATTCAGCCGCACTACACGAATGTGGAACGCGTTACCCGCCTCTGTTTTCCCATCCCATTTTAAAACTCAGAACTTCAAAACTAATGCTCATCGGTATCTCCTATCAAACCCCTCCCTATTTTCCTAATGCTCGTACTGTGTTCACCATATTAAGGGTACGTTAATCCCTTTAGTGCGCGCTTATTATAAAAAAAAAAAAAAAAAAAAATTAAACTTTCAATGCTATGATTAACCAAACTTTGTAAGCTACATTCAGCAGAAGACTCACTCACAGTAATGTTATCGGGAAAGCATTTTGCCTTAGCCTCTTTAATCTTGTGGTACAAAGGTAAAAGTTTTGGAACATGTTTATTTGTTTTTTGACGTATTATATCGTACTGATGAGTAGATAGCTGTGAGATGATATAAGTGCTAATGCATCATCTGCAGATATTGGCAAAAAGTCAGATGTATTTTTTTCCAGTATTTTTCTTACAATTGAACCTTACCAAAGATAGAAATTATAACAACAACAAAATTTGATCTAAGCAAAAACAAACCTCTTTTTGGAGAACACATTGATAGATGCTTAAATGCAATAGCAGTATTTCTCTTTCCAGCTTTCCTAAGGGTTATTTCATTTGAAGTTTTGATTTCTTCAGCGCTGAATGAAATCTAATGAATCTAAAAGTGTTTGAACTTTTCTCTTTTTTGTCTTTTCACAGCATTCATCAGAGCTTTTTCTTTATCTTCCGTTTGCATTAGTTGGATGAGATGAAGAGGTGTTAGTGTTAAGATTTCATTTAACCAAGAACAATTAATGCTTTCAAAGCGTTCTCTATGGCGACAAGCTTTGGTCATATTTTCGTCAAACCTAAGACATAAACGTCTCAAGGTTGCCTTTATTGACTTAATTGCCTCTTCAGAAAATGTAAAATTATGAAAAAAATACATAAGAAAAGAAAATACAGCTTCGAAACGCTTAATTTTGACTTCAGAAATCCACACATTAAAATTTTTTTTTTTTGTAATTTAGGTTGCCATCCTAAAATACGAAAAATTTAATATGAGAAGCGCACCTGTGCGGAAAAAGACAAAACACATTTTGGTTCCACATATATAACGCTTTAAAACAAAATGGGTCTCAACCTTGAAAAACCCTGAATAATTATACTTTTGTTCTAATGAAAATATAAATCACATAATTTATCACAGATTTTTAACTTCCAAAGACCCCTAAATTTTATGAAATCACTTAATATCCCAAAACGACTTACTTTTATATTCAATAATATTATATTTATTAAAATAAAAATATACTTTTACTTTAAACCACACGAATCACTTGTAAAAGAAAATAAACCACTTGCTCCTAAATCAGACCTTTCAATTAAAAATTATACAAAAGTTGAACTCTTGGCTATTTTTTTGTTGTTGTACTTATTTATTTACTCAAAAAATGTGAATAGTCATTGAGTGGGAGGTATTAGCTTTAAGAAAAACCAGTTTTTGTTTACATTTATGCATATCAATTTTTTAATTAAATCCCGCTAAATGTGCGAATTGTCACACTGTGCGCCGGCCACCGCGCCGGCATCCCAAATCCCAATGTGCATTGAAGGAAAACGAAAAGTTTATAGCTTTTCTCTTTTGTCATCTAATGGACCAGGAGCACCAGAGCAGCAGGAGAAGAAAAGAAGAAAAGAATCATCAGCTAACACTATAAATAGCTGAGCAGCACAACCAGTAACAGGAGCTTCAACAACCAATAAAAGAAATAATAAAAAAAAAAAAAAAAAAACGAAATACACGCACATATAAACACAATCAGAATTTCGAATTACGACAATGATACAGAACATTCTTTAGGCCTTTCGTCGTCATCAAATGGGCACAGGAATGGGTAGGTATCACTTTCAATCACTTTTTAATCAACCATCACTGATATGGATTCGTATCGTGAAAGGCGATGTGGATGATCAGAACTGAATGAATGATGGAAAGTTTTCAGTACTCACACCGCACCGCACCACACCAAACCAATTCCGAACCCACCCCCATTGATGTTATTTTACGGGAAGAAGAGAGGGCATTTGGAATTCTCAGTGAATTGATTAATAATAATCGGAACAAATGCCCTATGATCCCAAATGGATTTGCTATTAGCAGGAACACCTGTTTGGTGTTTGTTTGACGACAAAAAAAAAATGAAGCGAATTATGTCCTCCTTGCAAGGAGACTTGTAGGTCTTATGTCCCTATTTCGATGCTATAGGAACAACTTTTTGTGTATTTTTGTGTTTTTTTTTTGTGAACTTTTTGATTATTTGATTAGTTTTGTTTTGTAATTTTTTGTTGGTCGTATTGAAGGTAGGGCATTTTGATAGATATCCCGAATCGATATTTTATTTTCTGGTATTTGTTCAACTTAATTGTATTTTTTTTTTTGTTTCATGCTTGATTTTTGTGACCTAGATTTATGTTATGGTAATTTATGTATGTGGTTCGTAGAAATAAGAGCTTTGGGAATAAGAAAAAAAAAATAAATGAATTTTTGTTTTAATATTATTTCTAAAATTAAAAGTCCATCGTTAGCATTTAAAGGAGGAAAGTTTTTTTTTTAATTTTATATGCCAGGGTACAAATAGGGATGCCAGCGTTATGAGATATAACAAACATCTTTATTATTTGTTCAGTCAAGGGACAACTACAAGAAAAAAAACTTTTAAAAATACCGTTAAAAGACCTACTTGTTATCATTTTCAAATTGAAGTACCTAAAATGTAAAAATACATTTTTAACTTTATTGAGCACCACAATCAAATTATCTTTAATTCGATGTATCACACATAACGGTAGGCATGCCATAAAGGTTTCACAACATTTAATTGAGTTTCATAAAAATCTAACAAGAATGTCTGCTTTGATTGACGAAATTTCCTGCAATAGTGGCTATTGGAGTAAGGAACCGCAATCTCAAAAAAGGTTCGACGTGGTTCGCTTAAAAAAAAAATTAAAACTTTTTTGGTTATTGTCGGATTTTAAATAATGAATTGGTTAAATTTTTAAATTTTGATGCAAAAAAGTGTACCACAATCAGTGACGTATATAGGGAAAGAGGGGGGGGGGAGGGTCACAGGGTCAGATCCAATTTGGAGAATTCTTTTTCTAAATTTTTATTTTTTTACAAGAAGTTTCAGGTTGGTCTCTGGATATGAGGTGAGTCCGATTTCACAGTTGAAGCAAGACGGTTCTTTTTTATTGATTACATCAAAGACTTAACATTGGCTTAAAATGAGGAACATTTTGGAAGGGGAATTAACTCACTATATTGCAATCAATGTGCATTAAAATTTCATACTGGATTACTTGCAATAGATATGGCAAAAGGCTGTAGCGTGTAACTGAAAAACCTGAAAACCCCTACGGAAGTGGGGGCTAGTTTTTATTGTTGGGTTTTTTTTTTTAACTTAAACCAATACATCTAGCTTTTAAATTTTGAATACAAATTACCCACAAGAACACGTACAACAAATCAGTTTTGTGTAGAAAATCTCTAGAAATGGAACGGAAAAGTTTAGAATTGTCAAATATAATTCATATTGATTTAAGAATTTGTCTATTTCATCAAAAAACTTCATATGAAACGAAAAGAAAACACGGTTTTGATATATTTTACCATTCGTGACATTGTCTCCGTGCGTCGTTGGCCTTGGGCCAAATCGGTGTTTGAGGGGCAACACATGAACATGAGAAAGTGCAGATCAGTACCTTCACGTGGTGCCCGCTGACAAGAGAGAAGAGCTAATACGTTACGTAGACTGTGCTTTTCAGGATCGTCTGAACGTATCAAAGTCATAACTCTTGTGAAATGTGACCTCTAGTTCTGTGAACTTACTTAACAAAATTCAAGGATGTATTGGGTATGCAGCACTACAAATGTGGAAATTGCTGAAAAAACCAGGGTCCTGAGGATGCTTATTTGCGGAACTTGTAAGCAGAATGCACGCAATTTGTCACTAAACTGAGTGGTGCATTCGCTAACGAAGTGAATCTCAGTCGATTATGACTTATTCCACTGTGCTTTTTCTACGAGTTCCCATCAGTGCACGCGCTTCTGACCAATTTGGGACGTCAAAATTTTCTTCTCCTAGACAAATTTTACCAGAAGTCTGCTGTGTTCTGTGTCATGATCGTGTTGAAAAAAGCAATTTTCAGGCACATTGCACTACGAATGAGGAATCATATAGTTTCTAGAGTTTACATCTAGAAGATACACTTAAGAAGAGAAGTTCTGCTCTGAATCCTCCTGTATTGACAACATAAACACTTTGCTCATCATTATTGAGCTATGTTAAACAGTGTTTCGACTGTTACAGCTGCTTTTCATTGACTTTAAAAAGTGTCAACAGATAAATTTATTTGGTTTGCCTTTCCCAGGAGAAAAAGTACATTGATCTCATAAAGGAATGTTGTCAGATGAGCGATAAAATTAACACCATTAAAACATAAATGATCCGCATCGAAAGTTAGGTACTGTCTGATCAAGTCAATATTTCAAGACAACAGGTAGAGAAAGAAGAAGTGTCTACCGAAGGCAAAACAAGAACAAGATATCAACAGCTGTTTGAAATGATATTCAACATAAACGGAACTAAAAACAAAGCTGGTCAGCAATAGAATACATAATAAATAATATTTCATAATTGGTAATAAGGTTGTTGCAGTATTTTAAAGGAAAGGAGTTTCAGAAGTATTCATAAGCCAACAGTTGGAGAGAGAGTTAATTAATTTCTAGAAATGGAACCACATGAAGTGTTGTGAAATTTGATCCAATTCAATGGCCAAGGATTTACAAAATCAATTCGTTTGTGTAGGAAACCAATTCACAAATAACATTCATGTATTCGTTTTTAAATAAAAAGATACAAAAAACAAAAATACCTACCTACTTGTTTTAGCTTATTGTATTTTAATACATTTTATTTGCATCAAACACCACCTTGCTGGCTTAACACATCGACATCCACATTTTTCACGATTTAATTTTTTGTTGCATTGTTAGTTAAAATTCATTGAAGGATTCAATTACACAATACTTCTGAATGAACTGATACAACACTTACAAAAGCACTCCATTCGAGTGGGTGATGTACTTTATGAGGGTGTCAGTATTTGTTCACATAATAAAATCCAATATACAAAAGCTGTACAAGAGTGCACACAAAACAACTCACACACACACACACACACACATATCATTATACACTCGTACGAGTGTATGTTCAATGCACATAAAATACAATGTATGGTAAAGCATACGAGGGGGCGGGGAAGAAGACTACAAACGAGAAAAGTGATTTTATTATACAGTTTAAGTCTAGCATCTTCAAGGCAAAAACATATCCTTAACTTTGGTCTCTAAAGTTCTTTACTAAAGGAAAGGATATTTATTTGTGAAAGGTAATCAAAGAAAAGTAAAAAGCAAAAAGGAGTAGATGATTTAATAAACAGTGGACTTGTATTATGTCCTTAGGTATATCAGAAAGCTAAAGAGGGTTTGAATATTGAAGGACATCTTTTTTATCATCTTAATAATATTTCAGTATCTGGTATTTGCGAATTCATATATATTTTTGCCAGAAGGGATCGTTCAAATGATAAAATTCTGATTTTGTTTCTTATATTTGATGATAAACTTCTCTTGGTTCGTTAAACTCTTACCAAAAAATACTTGATGCTGTAGGTTTGTCAACTTAAGTGTGTAGATATTAGAAGGTATGTGAATGTGGATGGCTACCAGGTTCTACATTTTTTGTATTAAAATTTGGTTTCACTAAAATAAAATCATGATGAATAGGTATACTTAATATATTTGGTGAAAATCAATGTTTTAATTTTTTTAACATTATCATGTTAGCAGAAAATTTCTGGTAACGGCACAGAAAAGTTTGGCACTATTCAAATACAGCTAATTCTTATCTTTTTGTATCCAATTTCTGACACCGATAAGTAAGAAGAATCTTAGGATTACCAATATAATCTTTATTTTTGTATCATGTTTTAATGAAGGCTGCCGTTGATTCTCAAAATAGTGGAGGTATATAAAGAATGCATAATACTCAGTTTCGATTTTTGTTTTTTTTTTTTTTAATGAGGTTCTTAACTGACAATGGTACCTACGGAAAGGAGACTATAACGTTATTCTCATTTGTTTTATTGGATTTCCAACTTGTGTTGTATACAAAAAAAATCTGCTCAAAGTGTTGGTTAAAATTTATTTTTTCAGCTCAAATTTTAGCTTGAACTTTTTTTTTTTCAAAATTATGAGTTTGAAAATTGCTGGGGTTAAAATTATGCCCGTATTAAATGTCTGTTTTCTAAACTCTGTATAAAATTTAGCTTGTAACTAATTTTTAATTTTTGCAAAATTCTGATTTTCAAAATTCTGTTTTTCATAATTCTGTTTCACAAAATTCTGAAAATAGTTAAAAAAAAAACTCGTTTAGATAATATTGAAAATCGAGTGCTTTTTTAAATTTCCCAATCAATGGAATTATTACCCACGAATGTCATTTGAATTTTTTTTTTATAAATTCCACCCATGACACATAAACCTCGCACCTACCCCAAATCATATAGTGACCCCAAGCAGGGGGGTTGCAAACATACTTCACTGTATACACGCTCATGGGTGGTGGTCCTGAGTTTTTCAAACAAAACAAGAGTTCAACTATTATTTCCCACTCTAAATATAACTTTAAAAGTGAAGTATTTTCCCACTCAAAAGTGGTAGAATTTCTCAACCTCAGTGAGAATTTATTCCATTTAAAAAAGTGGAATAGATTCCCACTAGAAGTGGGAAGCAGATTCCCGTGGAGTAATTTCCATGCACCATCGAAACGAGAATCTCGTGAATCTTTTTTGAATTTTTTCAATTCGGTTTGAAACATTTTTATAGTAAGGTGACCAAACAACGCAGCAATTTTCCAAAACAGGACGAAGGAGACTAACAAAAAAGTATAACAAACTAAAGTGTAGGTAAGGTTTTTGTAAGTTCTGGTTTTCTCCTCAATGATTTTCTTGATTTTAACGATTTTTTACATGAAAGCTTTTAAGTTGCCTCAATAAAGTTTAGGGACAAAAATTTCCAAAATTGATTTTTGGGATTTAAAAAAATAAATTAGATTTTTATGAAAACGAGTCAATGAATTTTTTTCAAAATTTGCTACTTTAAAAATTTTATATTTTAAAAATAGTTAAAAAAAAACGTCTGCGTTTTCAGGTCAAATTCATTTAAGAAGCTATTTTATAAATTTTAAAGTCGAATTTAGTGTTTTTTTTTTTAAATTTTTTTTAGTAAAACTTCAGAACTTTAAACTTAAATTAAAATTCTTAGCAATCCAAGCAACTTTAAGTACCTACAAGAGCAGGTACGTGCGATCCAGTCGTGCATTTTATTTAAGGATCCACTGAAGAGGAAACAACATAATCACTACGAATACAGAATTCACAAATGATCTACCGAACATAATTCAGATCTTATATAGTAGGGTTAGGGTTGATAAAAATACCAACAATGACATCAGTCATGGGTAAGTTTCAGTAAGTGGCAATATTGCTTCTTGTATCGATGATGCAGTTCATTCATCGACACTCTGATTGAAATTTGAATAGGATAGAGTGGGTTGGGGTTAAAATTCTGCTAGAGAAAATATTCTGATTTCAAAATTCATTCATTCCAAATTGGATTCGAAGACTCGTCGGGCTGGTGCGTTGATGTCCATACGCTCCACGTGTCCCAGCCATCTCAGCCGCTGTATTTTCAGCTTCTTGACCATAAAGCTCGTCGTTAAATCTTTTTCTTCATACTCCTTCGATACACAAAGGACCAAAAATCACTCGAAGAATGTTTCTAAAACGTTTGATCTCTACACTGATGTCGTTGTTTGAGTTAATAATGGATCCCAGGTAGAAAAGGCTTGGCTTCGAAGTTATAACTATCCATCGTGATCTTTTGGACGAGTCGTTGATGTTAAGTTTCCCTTCTCGTTGATAGCATATACTTCGTTTTGTCTTCATTACCAGCCAATCTCATTTTTGCCGCCTCCGAATCAATACTGGCAAATGCACCAACCACAGCTCGCTTTGTTCTGCCTATTATGTCTATGTCATCTGCATAAGCAAGTAGTTAAACGGACTTTTGAAAAATTGTACCCGTGGTGTTGACTTGTGATCTGCGTACAACAGCTTAAAGAACGATGTTGTTTCCAAAAATCTGTCGGAGTGTAAACATTTGATCGACTGTTGACTTGCCTGGCCTAAAACCACACTGATAAGGGCCAATCAGATAGTTGACAAGAGGTTTCAAGCAATCACACAGTATCGACGACAGGATTTGGTATACTCAGCAGCCTTATACGACTTAAGCTTGGCAATCGCAAGGCGCACTTCATCTAGTTCAGGTGAACGGAATTGTTGGCCATCGTCGTCCAAATCAAATGGAATAACAACGGAATGTTGGCTATCTTCCCCGTTCAGGAGTTCAGGCAATCAACTTTAAATGATTGCAACAAAAAAAAAACAACAAATATTATGCCTTAAATAACCGCAATTAAATACAAAATTATCAACCCAACAAATAATAAAAAAAAAACCGCCTACTTCACTCAAATTCCACTCAATTAACCTCGTAAATTGGCCAAAAGATAATAATTTTCTAAAACTTAATTCTGGGGACAGTAAGTTTTCAAGCCAGAGCGCAACGCCAGCGGCTAGACATTTTAAGTTAGGAAAAAAGTTCATTGTCATTTCATTTCCTGGGAAAACTTTTACTTTGTGCAAGCGTTTTACAGAAATTCTTAAATGAAATTGAAAGGCTATGGGAGACCAACACCCACCATAGAAGAGGACGAAAATAACAAAGTATTATGTAAAATATAAAAAAAATATGTATGTTTTTGTATGTATAAGAACATAGTAGAAAGATGAAAACGCAAAACGGAAAATATTCGTAGAAGAAGACTTGAATTGTAATTTGCTTTTAGCTTTGAGGCAATTAATAAGTCGACTTTTAACTTTCTCAAAATTTCGCCTCAAGGTGTAGACTTTAATTGTAATGTCAAAAACGAAATGGTTGTGCTGCCGAAAAAAAAAAATGTCTCAAGGTAGATTTTGAAATGGATAAAAGGCCTATACAACTGAAGCTAGAATTAGTTTTTATATGCTCTGTTCAATGACAGTCATAGTTTTTTTTTTGCTGATAGTTCACTGGCAATAAAAATGACTAAATGATGCTCAAATTAGAAGGGAAACGTGAGCAAGATGAATGGACACGTTTAAATTTCGTCAATGTGATCTAAACGACAAATTTTTCGTGAAAAACACGTTTGTGTTTTTGAATTGAAATATTTTAATAATAATCTTCATTGTTTTCTAACCATTACCAAAATTGTAACCTAGTTTCTGTGCTATGTTCAGGAAGATCAGTTTCTGATACCTAAAATTCTAAAACAATACAGCTAAAATTAATTATTCATTAATTTTGGTCCAAAAGCAGAGTATGTGAATGTACAACCTCAAAAAATAATCATAATATGTCGACTGAAAAGTCTCGTGTCTCACCTCCAAAATGCGACACAATTTATAAAGAAACCATTATAGCATAAAGTTGCCTCACTGAAACACTCTTAACTGGTAAACAAATTGTCCGATTGGCTAGAAATTTTGACATTTATGTCATTAAAATGGTGGTACTGTAATTGTGAAGCATTCTATGGTTGAGACCGAGACTATTTAACGAATTCTATGCATTTTATTCGTGTTCCGTAGTTCTCCAATTTTCACGAGTTTTTCTACTGACTACTAACATTAAAACATTCTACTTTCTTGAATGAAAGAACTTGATTATGTGAGTACATAACATAAACATGATGCATATATCATATTATATTTTTTTCCAATAAGAGGTGTTATTTTGAATAGCCCGCTATTTTGGTAGCTGTCACTTTTGAAGCTGTCATTTTTTGACATTTGACGAGTAGAAACTACGTTATTAATAAAAAATACAATACACGCTTCAACAACGCATTGAAATTATTAAAATGGTGAAAATTTGACAGAGACGGTTCGTAAAACTAAAACATTTTTGGGTCGTCGTGAAGCACCTTGTCGGACCGCAATACAGAAATTGGTGGACAAATTCGAGCTGTTGAGACAAGTTAGTGATGTGAAGAATAAAACCCGTGCACGTCGCTCAAGAACAACTGAGAATATTGCTGTTGTAGCCCAAAGTGTTGAAGAAAACCCAGGTTTGTCCATTCCTCGTCGTTCTTTGGAATTAGGCATTCCACAAACGTCATTACACCGTATTTTGCATAAAGACTTGGGCTTAAGGCTTATAAAGCTCAGTTAACACAAGAACTCAAGCCGGCTGATCATCAACAACGTCGTGTCTTTGCTGATTGGGTCCTTGAAATGCATAAAAATGAACCGGAATTTCATCGAAAAATCATCTTGTCTGATGAGGCCCATTTCCACCTCGGAGGCTACGTCAACAAGCAAAACTGTCGCATCTGGGGCTCGAAAAACCCAAGATTTATTGTTGAAAAGCCTCTCCATCCTCAACGCGTGACTGTTTGGTGCGGTTTATGGTCCCGCGGGGTCATTGGACCTTACTTTTTCGAAAATGAGGCTGGAGCAACAGTTACGGTCAATGGATTGCGCTATCGAGGGATGATTAATGATTTTTTATGGCCTGAAGTGGATGGTATTGATCTGGACAACGTTTACTTTCAACAAGACGGCGCTACGTGCCACACAAGCAATGAAACCATCGATCTTTTACGGGAAAAGTTTCCGGACCGTGTTATCTCTCGAAGAGGTGATCACAATTGGCCACCGAGATCTTGTGATTTAACACCTTGCGACTTCTTCCTTTGGGGCCACGTGAAAGATAAGGTCTACGCCAACAGCCCAGCGTCGATTCAAGACCTCAAAGGTGAAATTCGTGAGGCTATCGAGGACATAGGGCAGCCACTTTGCGATTTGGTTATGGAAAATTTCATGAAAAGGATATGGTCCTGTAAGCGTGGTCTTGGCGGCCATTTGGCTAATGTTGTGTTCCATTATTAACGGCATACCTTCTTCTTTATAATGAAATAAACATCCGATCATTTATTTCCAAAAATGCCATTTTCTTTGAATATCAAAATAACACCTCTTATTGGAAAACCCTTTACATTTTGTATTAACTCAAAAATTTTAATATTTGTCAGGTATTGAATTTCAATACATTTCTGGTGTGGACCTATATGCAAGCCAAAAAATATTAAAAAGTACCTAAAAATTTTTAAACATTGCTGAATTCATTGAAATGCTGGTTTCAAAAAAACTCACCTTTTAAGGTACCTTACCTTTATTTTTAGCTCCAACTAATCTTCTTATAAGACATTCTTACTTTCTTTGTTAAGTATAAATATTGAATACGGATACTATAAAGAGTTTTATCAAATCCTGAGCTAAACTCATGTGCATCCATATCCACTTATCCAGAGAGAATCAACAAACGAGGAAAAAAGCCCATAAGCTGAACAACTCTTAAAATGAATTTTGTAAAAACACTTGAACCTCATTAGGTTAACCAATATAGTATCAATATACATACCTATTTAGTGCCTATATTTACATCTATTTCTGCCCTTAAAAATCATTTAAACTCATCATCTTTATTTAAATTTCATTAATATAAAATCAAAGTAAACATAAGTGTTTTAATAAAATTATCGCATTGCCATCAGAACGTGTATTGGCATCGCAACTTACACGAATACAAAAATACCTTCATCTGAATGCCTTTAATTCAGGCAATGACCCAAAAAGTCCAATTCACCTCTGACCCGTTTATAGGTAGGTACCTACCTACTATTTATGCAGATGTGAGTGGCAGGGAGGGCAGTCCAAAGCTACGTAGGTACTATCTATAATATGTGAGTGAAAGAAGTGCTTATTCCATCTGCATTGCAAATCAAAAAGAAGCAAAATACTCACCTCTCGCAATGCAAACATGATGCAATTACATAGGCTTCCATGTAATTTATGACTTAATTTAAAATTCCACAGATATACATTAAATGATTCGTCCTGGCATCCTGCAGCCTACTGACTGCAGCAAAACATGATACACCAAACACCGCGGGTCCTTCGACCTTCCATCACCGCACCACCGTAGCGCGTCGCGTCACCGTCACTACCCACTATCACAGTTGCTGTCAGTTTGTGTGTACATTTTCTACTCCCCACTGTCAGGAGGCGATCGTGATACGGAAAACAGACTCCAATAGATAGATATGCGACAGGAACAGCACAAAGCTAAAGCATCCACAGTCGCGATTAATAATTTCATCCGTATGTGCGGTTAAATTCATCGTCGTCGTCATGTCGTCTCGCTGCACTGCCACTACATCACCAACCGCCTCATTCGACCATCCGTGTCTCACAGACACCACCGACCGCCAAAGCTGCCCACCAACATTCTGTCGGACAAGTAACACGTTTTTAATTACTTCCTTTTTTTTTGGACGACGACGACGACGATGCCGACGAGCGAGGACAAAAGAGAAGAGTGCCAGAGTCCTGATTCTGCTCTTGATGCTGATGCTTTTTGTACTATAGTGTTTGAAACTCGTGTCCATGCACGCGATTTTTTTTTTTAAAGAACAAAATAACTCGGTCGTGGACAAATTAAAAATGTCTTTATTTTAATTTTTGTTTTAAAAATCTTTTTGTAAAATTGGTTTCGCATTAATTATGTTGTTATTTGGCTTCAGAGCTATATTATGTGTGTTTGTATGAATGCTATCTGTTTACTTGCATGTATAGAATTTTATACAGCTGAGTAGTGTGTGTGTGTATACAGCAGCTCATCATATCCTTTGAAGTCACACATTCGGATGGGAAATTCAAAAAATTTAATTACAAGGATGACAACCCCATTATTTTGAGTTTGACATATTTTGTATATGCAAATTTTGTCAGACAAATAAAATGACAAAACGGGTCTATATCTTTGCACTCAAAATTGGTATACTCTCAGTACACAGACAAACAAAATATTTAAATTATTATTTTTGTAAATTTTATAACAGTTAAAGGTATAGACCGGGAAAAAAGTAATTACTATGGTCGGCAGTTATTTAGGGACTGCCATTATTTGGAATGTACAATTCTTTATAATAATCCAAAATCAAGTGATTCTACCTTTGTTTTACAAATACATACAAAAAATAAAAATAAAATTCCAGTTATTTATCCTTTTAAAATTTCAAACAATTTCTTTAAGTTTTCCCTTAAACTGGTAGTAGTCCAATCAACGGGAGATTTCGAGCTACAAAAAGTCGTCTTTTTTTTTATCTTGTCTGGGAATAGCTACTCCTTTATAAAAATGGTTCGATCCGCCATTTTGAATTGAAGATGCGATAAATGGATATTGAATTTTGGAAGAAAAAACTATATTTTATATCATAAAATTTTGAAAATCAGTTAAAAATTTTTTATTTAATTTTTTTTTCAAAATTCTGAGTTTGGAAATCATTTTTTCTTAAACTATTTGTTGGATTAATTTAATTTAAAATGTAAATAAAAGAAGGTTTTTCTGGCTATCAAAAACATAAATGTAACATTTATTTAACTTCGTTGTCTTCCAATAATTTTTTTCAGCTTGAAGTTAACTTTTAAGAAAATTTCCTCTCCCATCTGAAGGCGTTCAAATAAACCCCTTTCTTTACTAGTTGTTTTTCTGAAAAATTTTGACATAGTTCATTTTATAAAATTTTAACAAAATTGTTTTTAGTTTTTTTTTTGCATATAACTGACTTTTTAACGGTAGAAGCTATCGAATAGTATTTCAGGCAAAAATTTTAGATCATACGATTTCTGCAAATGAGCTCTAGACACTCTTTTCTTCCGACTGATCACTCAAAAGATATCGCAATTAAAAAAAAAAACATAATTGTGTGTATTGTGTGTTCTTACATTATGAAAGTTTCTGAGAAAAACATTAATTTTATTTTTCTCGGCAATAGCCTTTTCACACCAAACCCAAAACGCGGTTTCAGGCAAAAAGTTTTTAAAAACTCGAAAAACGTTCACATCGCAAAATAACAGGTTTTTGTTTGATGTTTCTGGCTTCCATTCATTTTTTGAAAAGGTTTGTTTGTTCGTGTTTCTTTAAGTTGAATGTTTTTATTTTTGTGTGTTTGGCGAGTTTGTGGCTTACGAGAAATTTATGGGAAGACTTGTGTTTTTTGCAAAAAAAAAAAAAAAAAAAAATAAACACGTTTTGGGTTCGGTGTAATAAGGCTATAAGATATCGGTTTCGAGATATCATAATTTTTAAAATTTCGTCAAAAGCAAAGAAGTCCCTTTTTTTGCTTCTTACACAAATTGACAAAGTTTTCAAAAAAATAATAATGTATGCCCACCGAATTAAAATTTTGCTTTGCTCGCAATAAGGTCCATTTTTTTTTTTTTAACGATATTTTAGAGGGCAAAAACTATGGAAATGTAAGTCTAAAATAGCATGGATTTTTTTTTATAAAACAGCTAATAGTATTAGATAACCAAAAAATACAGTTTACCGCTCAGATCGCCGGGGTTTCCCACGATAGACTCAACGGAAGGCTTCTTAATTAAATTGACAAAGATTTCAAAAAATAAAATGCACGAAAGAAAATATATTTGTTAGTCATTGAAAAATTCAGTTTTTGGTAAATTATTATACATCGAAAAAAAAGGACTTAAAAAAAAATATTTTTTTGTTTAGTTTTTTATTAACGGATTTTTTTTTTTTTTTTAGCTTAAAACTATATTTTTCAGCCAATAAGGATACACAAGAAGATAACTTAAAAGTATAGCGATTTTTGCAAAAACCGTGTTCATCATATTTCCATTGTTCGATTTTTTTGAGAAAAACCAAAAATGCAGTATTCTTACAATCAATCATAACGTAACACCAAGTTGAATCGTTAGAGCCGATTTCGAGAAAAATCCAATAACTCAAAACCGTCATGTGGGAGGTTTTCGTTCTAATTGAGATAAAAAAAAACAACCTTGGAAATTACAAAAAAGTAATCTGTACCAAATCTCATCCAAATCCGTCAACCCGTATAGGCTGGACGCATCTGTATAGATGGACGCACAGAGGAACAGATGAACAGACGAACAGACGCACAGACCGAACGGAAGGCATGAAGAAAACCACAATTTTGGACCTCTCCATCATCGTAATGTTGGTTTTGATTTAAACCTCGATTGTATTTTTTACACGAAACCAATCAATCAAAAGTTGTTTAAACAATTTTTGGCTTTAAAGACCCTTGAAAAAAAAACAATTGACAAATTTCTTCCAATACAATGGTTTCAAAAATTAGTGGAAAGTCGAAAAAACACGGGTTTTGCTCTTTGCTCTTAAATGGTGGAGATTCCGAAAAATATTTAATTCTCATTTTGTAATGACTTTTTACATTTTTTTTTGATACGAGTGACCATTTACAAGATATCGCAATTTTAAAAACTGCGCATTATTTCAACTATAGTTTTTCTTCCAAAACTCGTAGGTGAGGAAATATGTTAGTGGAAATGGTAAGGTAGTTCCTCTTATTGATAATATAGTTCATTTTCATGACTTTAATTGCTTTGTTTTTTTTTTGCTGTGTTAAATGATTTTGATAGAATTTATATTTTAGCCGCAAGAAATTATTTGGGCAGAAAAGGGAAATGATTTTCTTTCTCAGTACGCTCTCTCTTGACAGAAATTCGTTGTTTTGGCGAGTACCCAAACAAACCTATTATTATAGTCTACTAGCTGACCCGACAAACGTTGTTTTGTCATATAAATTATTTCTAGTGAAAATTTCGCTAGAAAAAAAACTAACTTATTGCAAGTATGTAAGGGATGTGGTATATAAGTGAATTTTATATAGTAGATACTAATGGAATAAAGAAATGAATAAATGATTAAATAACACGTTCTACGTTTAACACGATAGCCGTTGTTGACGGGAGCCCGCCACACGTGTAAAGCACCTTTGAGGTTATATTAAGAAAGTAACTCAGAAATAATAATCTTATGAATTCTCAATAAAACAGGAATAAATAATTACAGCCCCTGCAAATTAAAAATAAATTCACTTGGGAACTACACTGAAATGGTAAAATTACACTGATATTTGTAAATACGTCACTACTACGATCGATGCACAAATAATAATGGCCGTCTTCGGTCTCACCCACTGATGTATAGTAACCGGGTTAGTATACATAAGTGGTATCATCCATACTCTGTGTTGTTTACTGGGAGACTCCTAGCAGCGACACCTGGCGGGGTAGACTGGTATCAGCTGGTGAGGAGCAATTATTACTTGTGCAGTTATCGACCGAGGCCAAAAATTATTAAATTAAGAATATTTATTAAACAATAGCACTTAGGAGTATAAAAAATAGATATTGACCGATTCTCAGACCTACCGAATGTATATGCAAAATTTCATTAAAATCGGTTCAGCCGTTTCGGAGGAGTTGGGTGACAAACACTGTGACACGTGAATTTTACATAGTAGATAATTTGAGCATACTTAATTTTTTTGAAGTCTTTGACAATTTGATTATTAAACAACAAAAAAAATGATATTTTGGCTTTTAACGAAATTTTTGAAATTGTGATGTCTCGAAACTATATATTAACGAGCAAAATAAAATAATGTTTTTTAGCAACAAACAATTTCGATCAAAAACATAGTTTAATAGTTTTCTCTGAAAAATAAACGACATTTTCGCTGTTTAACATTTTTTTGAATTGCGATATCTTCTATAAAAGAGTATTCAAAGCTATTTTGTAGAAAATCATATGATCTACTATTTTCGAAAACTTCTACCGTTGGAAAGTTATATAAAGAAAAAATTTTCGAAATTTGTCCCTAAATAACTTTAAATCCACACACTATCTCCCTTTAAACTTTCGCGTGTAGTTATATTCTTTGAACCAAAACAAAGATAATTGCATTTAAAAAACTTCACTTCGCATTTTTCAGCACATTTTTTCTGGGCTACTTAGTCAAAAAACTTCGAAAAATAATATTAAATGAAAAAAGATATTTGAATTTAATGTTTTGAGAACAAGAAACGATATTTTATAATTTATAGCACTCAATTTTTATTCTATACTCTTAAATATAAAAAAAATTATTAAATATATTTTTCTAGAAAAAAATTGTATTTTTCGAATAATGTTGTAATTATGTAAGTATTCATGAGGTTTGAGGCAAAGCAAATTCAATTGACAGTAGTTTTTTTTTTTTTTTTAATAAGTGGAGAAACCGAAAAAAATCTCATATAATTTTTTTTTTTGGTTTCAAATATCTCGCTGATTTTGAATTCAGGATATATTTATTCTGCAGACCGTTTTTTTACTAGCTTACCTACAAGAAAACAAAAAAAAACTTTACAAATTGTTCAAAACGGCATAGCTTTGGCTTCATCTTTGATGGATGTTACCAAATTGAAAGAGGTGATCCCCATTGATTTGGTGCAGAGAATATTTGGTGTACTAACTGATGCCCATCAGGAGAACCACGTGTTGAAGTATTACCAAACTTAAGAAGTAAAGTTATATTAATTATAAAATCAAGCTTGAAAATCATTCAAACCTAAAAACTGACACTCCATTGCTTAATAATATTCAACTTTCATAAAAATTAGGTTAGTGCAATGAAATACAACTTCATGAAGAAACTTCTATAATATATTCCTTCGATATAAATCCTTTTTTTCTGAGCTTTAATATCGAACTTCTTTTTAAACCATAAATTATAAAACTGGTTTATTTTATTGTATCCATTGGCTTCATTCCAAAATTTAAAAGTCTCAAATAATAAAAGAACCATCACAAAAGAGGTGTTTCTATTTTCCAGTTAGTGTCATCAAGAAGCAAAAAATACCTCAACAGAAGATAAATATTACTTAGATGAGTGGAAATAAGCGGATTATATATATCAGTTTTTTTTTTTTGTCGACTCACAAAGAAAGGAATGAAAAAAAAAAAATACACACACGCTATTATATTTAGAAGGAACAAAAATTAACCTTTCAATAATGGCCACCAAATTGATACAAATGCTGATCGCTTGCCAAAAATGCCAAAAGCCATTCCACATATTAAATACTCGCGACAAGAAATTATAACCCGCAAAATGGATGAAACATCCTTGCCATTCCTTTTCTTTGTTGAGGCATAGAGGAAAGGCACACACACATAGACATTTTCACTTATTCTATAAAACTCTAGTGTGTCGCCGCCACCGCTGCTGCCACCTAACTTGGCACTCACTCAGCTAGAGAGACAGAAAAACTTTAGGAAAAGTCCATAATTCAAAGGAGACGTCTCGCGCGGAGTCGAGTCCCGACTATGTGGATATAGAATGGGCCAACTCAAAAAAAAAAAAAAATGGAGGAAATTCAAAAAAAAAAAAAACACACAGAAACTGAGAATCCATTTAAATCGCTGTTCGGATTTTTGGCACTTCATAAGGATATATTCGAGTGTCCTCGAGAGTGTGTGGTAGTTTGTAAGGCAAACGAAAGAGGCAGAGGAAGTCACACACAGCACAGATCCCCGAGTCCGGTCGTCAGTAATAAGTCACTGCTTGAAATGTAAAAGCACCCGTAAGTTTCCATTTTAAAGGCCTCACCCGGCCTTTTATCCCATAAAAATTTCAAATAAACGATCAGGAAACGAGAAAACGCAAACTTTCAGGATGTGTGAATGGGGCTGAAAGCTATGTAGAAAAGGATAAATAGGTGCTGTACACTCGAACACACACACACAAAAGCCAGTCAAATATTGCCCTCGCCGGACAGATAGTCAGAGAACCACATGGAAAGTGGACAAAGCACACACACACACACGCGGGGAGCCAAGGAGAAGACCCTTTTTAGCATCGGCCCTTTGTGTCCTGGAATATTGCCCTTGTGAAGAAGGTTTACACAAATAATCCAATCGCATCATTTAGCCACCACACCATAGACGTTATTGTAGTCCGGCCAAAGTATCTACATATACTATACGTGAATAGACGTTTACATATATATGTGCATTGTATATTTATAATGTGACCGCCTTGCAGGATAAAAGGGTGCCAGACATAAAATAACTGTTAAACCGGAAAGGATGAGGATGAGGAAGGTTATTGAAGCCGTGAATAATCCAGTAACCAACAGCAACACCAATGGGTATCTATATATGTAGGTACTGGAAGAAGACTAGAATCTGCGAAAATGGAATGAGTTGTCGGAACAATAAAATAGTGATTGTACTCATATATTTTATGCAAATTATTTATGGAAGGACGTGTGTCCTTGGCTCTTTGAATGAATTCAATAAGTTTAATGTTTAAACCCTAAGCCGAATAAATTTATTGTTACAATGTTGGAGAAAGTTGCAGAAATTTTAAGGCGCACCTCAAGGGATAAATGTTGCTGCATTATGTTTAAACAGAATTCAGAAATGTATAGAATGGTACACAGTATTGTGTACATAAACTTAATTTTAGATTTAAGGAACTATTGCCTATTTTTACAAAAAATATGTCAGTTTTACTAATAAGTATATTGATTGTAGTGACTAGGATGGTGTTTATATCACTGTGTCACATGCAAATAAGAGCTTAAGAAGGTTCAAGGATTGTGACAGATTAAAACATTAGAGTAAGTCCTTAGCCGTTAATATGTTTGATTAATCTTTCAGTTAATTTTCGAAAAATTTAAGAAAAAGACTTTAAATCTACTACGGTCTCTCCAATCGCAATCTATGGATAGGAATCTAACTTCTAACTTCGTTTTGGAGAATACAAATTTGGAGGAAATTATGAAAAGTAAATTTTATCGTTGTTTTCACCTAGCTGTAACTCCAAAACTATAAAACCCTAAAATTTATAAAAATTTCCAAAAATAGCTGTTACCATAAGGTTAAAGCAGAAGTTCAGCTCAAATTAAGTACTGATCTACAAAGATCATTTATGTATATCGGAATTAGGTGCATCTCATCTAATAATGTTAAAAGAAAAACGTTCTTTCAATGTGATAATCTGTCTCGAGGATGGATTTAAAAATAGAAATTGTCAAAAAAGATATGTAGCCCTTTGATTTTCGCCGTTATTATTTATAATAATATTATAAATGATTCATAGCTTCCTAATCATCAAAAGATTTAACAACAATAATACAATTTTAAATTACAATTTTTTTTTGTATTAATTCAAATGTGAAAATAAAAAGTACGTATACGCCACAGTGAACCTAACCAACAATAGAGATTTCATAAGTTCAATACAAGTTTTGTTCTGGGTTGTAACCATTATTTGAAATACTGTTTGATGCAAATTCTGTATCGGGTCTTAACCCATTTTTCACTAACGTTGCGTAAACGCAACGTCATATGCGTGAGCGTCTAGACTTAACTGATGATTAATTTGAGAGTGAATTTTTTTTCAATAAAAAATTATTGCATAGTTCCTGAACACCTTGAATAGAGGAAAATTTGAAAATTTAGAGATAAAATTTTTGAAATTTTAAAAAAATGTCCTCCAAATTATTATTTATCAAAAATATGTCGTCTACAGATATAAGCAAAGTTCAAATTATATTTTGAAATAAATTTGAAGCAATTTGTATAAGTTATTTGCTCAACAGGTGAGATGCTAGCACGAAACGTTGTGTTTTTGCAACGTTAGCCGAATTTAGCAGCATTTGAAGAAAAAAAAATTATTTTCTTGTCGTTGCGTTTTTTAATTTTTTTTTCGAAGAATATTATGTGTTTATGTTTATAATGTTTAAATTTTTGAAAATAAACATATTCTTTTAACTAGCGATATGGGTACCATATATCAAGTTATGCATTCGTACAAAGTTAAGATAACAATCAAACATGACATTACGATGATAGAGAATGAGAAACAAGTGGGTCCGACAATTCTGTCTGTCTGTCTGTCTGTCTGTCTGTTTGTCTGTCTGTCTGTCTGTCTGTCTGTCTGTCTGTCTGTCTGTCTGTCTGTCTGTCTGTATGTATCAGAGACCACAGCCTAAACTTATGTGTCGATTTACTTCAAACTTGGTATGTGGCGTTTTTTGGAGAATATCCCCAGACGTTTTTTTGAATTTTTTTATGGACCCGAAATAACGGTACCTGTCATATACCGGTTTTAGAAAAACTCATTTTTCTCAAAAACGGTGCCTACGATTTTGATTAAAAAATCATGGTCAGTTTTTTAGATAAGTTCTATCTTTAAATGGAAACCATTTTTTTTTAAACAGTTATTAACGGTACCTGCCATAGATCCGTTTCTTAAAATTCTGATTTTCTCCTTCATGACTCAATCAATTTCAACCATTTTTTTAACATGAATGCTTTTAAGTTGCCGTAATAATATTTAGTAAAACAAATTTCGAAAATTATTTTTTTGGATTTTTAAAAAATAGTTGAAATTTCTTTTTTCAAAAATCATTTTTTCAAAAACTACTCAATATTTTTTTTTCAAAATTTAGTTTTTAGATGTTGATTAATAATATTTTAAAAAATTTTTCCTATAAATTGCACAATTTTATATGGAAAAAAATATTTTTTTTTTTAAAAACGACTCTAATGATTTTCAATTTTTTTTCTAAAAATGCATCATCAAAGGTGAAATCAAATTGCATACTTCGTTTTGGGTTAAAATTCATTAAAGGAGCTGTTTTAGTCACTTGAAAATCGAATGTTATGCTTTTTTAATTTTTTTTTCCAAAACTGCATTTACAAATTTTTAATTAAAAAGGCTTAGCATAAATAGTAACTTTATCTATAAGAGCAAGTACGTGCGACCCAGTCTTGCATTTTATTTTTTTTTTTCGATTAATGCCAGTATTGTAAATTAAAATTCCACACTTTTACATTTTCTTTGTATCAAAACTAACTAAACCTTTGTATTCATTAAAAATGTTAAATCACTTTGGCCAGAAATTGCCAACAGAGGGAATGTTTCATTGGTTTTTCTTATTTAGATTAAAAATGGTCTGCGGCTGTTCGATCAACCATAAATATGTTAGCTTGTTTTTTTTTTTTAAAGAAAACCTTACAGGCTATAATATTATTAAGAAGTGAACTACGTTAAATCCACCATTTGCCCTGAGGTATAACTTTGAAGTTTCTACCTGTATCGCATGTGGATTTGTTGTTTTACTAAGTAAGTGTGTGTGTGTGTGTGTGTATGGGTGCTACAGCAATATTTTCATTAGAATTCCATGGAGGTACTGCAGCTTCTTAAATAGCTTGCAGACTTTTATAAACGTAAAATAAAATATATTTTCGTTTCCTTTCGATTTCATGGTAATTAATTCATAAAAGGAATAAATAAGCGATGGCTTGCGGCTAAAAAGGTACCGTTTATTATTTTCCATAAACAATAAGAGCTGAGGTTTTCTTTATTATTATGATTTTTGTTTTTCCTTATATAGGAAAAAGTTAGCACAAATTACAAAACTTACTCATAACGTAATTTTAAAAACCAAAAGAACAACAAATGACTTTCAATTAGAACCTTTGATATTGCTGTGAGTGTTTTTTGTTGTTGTTGTTTTTTTTTTTTCTTTTTACCTTTTATTTTAATTCAAATAATTATGAAAGGACTTTGTTGTTCCTTGAAATATTTCTGTTTTATACGTTGCTTACATTTTCAATTATGATTATTATTAGAAGGAGGGTATGTAATGTGTACACGCAAGAATATTCAGAATATTCAACAGAAAAGATAACAACTCGGCAGCTTTTTTTTTTTTTTTTTTATTATTATTAATTCCTTGTGTGTTTGTTTTGTTCTATGCGCACTGTTATCATACGAAAAGACAACATTGTGTGAGGTACTCAACTTTGATATTATAAAGGTGTGCGTTAAATAGCGTGTAGTAAAAAGAAAATGGCTGACAAATAATCACCCAATTTAGGACTTGCCTTAGTCTAATTTAACATTCATACTCATCACTATAAATGAAATTAAAAAGAAAAATGTTTTAATTGAAGATCTGTCTGCTGGATTGAATAGAAAATAAAAAAAAAACAGTATTTGGCTTGTTAGTAAACAAAAATGAAATTATTTTTAATTTTCCATACGTATGATAGAAGTAGCCTGCGGTTGCCAAGATAGCAGCAAAAATTGTATTACAGCGAATAAAGGAAAATCTAGAAGACACACACGACGCCGAACAAGCAGGTTTCCACACCGATTCATCCTGTGTTGACCACATTAACACCTTGCGGATCATTATTGAACAATGCGTCCAATATCGATCACCACTTCACCTGCTGTTCATTGATTTTGAAAAAGCGTTTGATAGTGTTAACAGAGAATTTATTTGGATTGGCTTACGCAGAAGAGGCATTCCAGATAAGTTAATCGCTATTATTAAAGCAACCTATGATGGATGCAAATGTCACGTTTTACATAGAGAAAGGTTGTCGGATGAATTCGAAGTCCAATGTGGAGTCAGACAGGGTTGCATACTGTCACCAATACTTTTTCTGTTAGTGATAAGTGATGTGCTGCGTGCAGCCCTGTTAAACGGAAATGGAGGAATTCAATGGAGTCTGACATCCCAACTAAAACATCTAGACTACGCGGACGACGTATGCTTACTCTCTCATAGGATCATGGATCTCCATCAAATGACAACAAGGGTGGAGAGAGAAGCAGAAATAGGGGGGCTGAAAATGAACACGGCAAAAACAAAGATGATCAGCCTCGAAAGTAACTCATCCGTTCAAGTCAATATTTCTGGACAACCGGTAGAGAAAGTAGAAGACTTTTAATATGTTGGGAGTTTTGTCTCTACCGAACCGAACGGTAGAGACGGAACAGAACAAGATGTCGACAGCCGTATCAAAAAAGCAAAGGCAGCTTTTGGAATGCTGTCCAAAATATGGAGAAACAACGCTATAAGCTTAAAGACCAAGCTGAGACTGTTCCGTTCCAATGTTGAATCCGTGCTTCTGTATGGGTGCAGCACTTGGAAAATCTTAACAACTGTCAGAAGTAAGCTGCAATCGTTCGTGAATAGGTGTCTACGAAACATCTTAAGGATTTTTTGGCCCAACCGTGTTTCTAATGAAGAACTTCATAGAAGAACGGGTCAAGAATCCATAGACAGTACTATTAGGAGACGCAAGTGACAGTGAATTGGCCATACGCTTCGAAAAGGCATTGTATTGTTGGCCAAGCGATGCAATGGAACCCACTCACACAGGCAGGTCGAGGGTCGGGTCGGCTAAGAAGCACATGGCGCAGGACAGTCGTAAGTGAATCTGCACAGCTGGGGAAGAGTTGGAGAGAACTACGTTATATTTTCACGTAAGAGTAGTGGAGGCCCTATGCCCCTTAAGGATTACAACGGACTCTTTAAGCTCTGAGGACCTTAGTTAGTAAGTAAGTAAGTAAGTATATTTTTGAAAATTAATATTGTATTTTAAAAACAGTGGTGACACGTGGAACTCTTAATGGCCGGTTGGCACACATTGCTTATGGCTTTTTCTAGGTTCTCCTTTTTTTGCTTGATTGCAAGTTGTCAGTTCCCACTCTTCAAGGAGGCGCTTTTGTTCATGAATTTCTTTTTTAAAGAATTAAATAGGCTTAAATAGCATTTCTGGTCTTCATGAGAGTATTTAAGTAATAAATTTTAATATGCATACTGGTTGATTTCAGCCTTTACGAGCGCCTCTCTCTCCCAGAAACTAAATAAAACAGACCCATTACTATTTGCCACTTCATTGACCTTGTCAACTCATTCAAAGATAAAAATGTTTTCTGAATTTCAAACTAATTGTCAAAACGTTAAGGTCCATCCATGTACCTACAATGTAGATCTATAAACTAACAACTGACCAAATCAAATTTTAATGTTAATTAAACAAATCATTAGCACCAACAACGCCTATGTAGCTCATCCACCCATAATATAATTGTTCAAAATGCCTTAATGAACGAAATTAATTTATTCATACTTACTCGTATCTACATATTTTCTAACTTTTTAAACACAACATACCCCATACCAATCGTCTACACAATAAAATGTATAAATATTCAAATTCAATAACATAGATATTTAAAAATCTAATATCAATAAATTAGAATAATAAATGTGGTGGAAATATGCAAACAGCAGATAATCAAGGCCAACAAATAAATAACTTCATACGTGGAACATGGATATGGACACAATTCATAATTATTATTATTTTTTTTTTTTCAAAATAAAATTTGATCCTTTTTATGGGATGGTGTATCTACTCATGTTACCAAAGAAGATATTCATAATATAAATTATTAAAAATATTTATTTATTATTGATGTTTGATTAAAATTAAAAATGTAAAAAAATAAAATGCACGACTGGGTCGCAAGAACTTGCGCATGTAGTACAAGGCTATTATGCATTAACTTAGCTTAAAAAATTGAGCTTTTGGTTAAGTGATATTATTTATAAGAAAAGTGGGGGAAAAAATAAACATACAAGAAAAATTAGGTACCCATTTTTACTAGCCATATATGTAGGTACTATAGGGCAAGTTTCGTAAAAAAATTCGAACATGAGATAACAATCAGACATGTAATTACGATGATAGAGAATGCGAAAAAAGTGGGTCTCACAATTCCGTCTGTCCGTCTGTCTGTCTGTCTGTCTGTGTATACCTCGACCTACAGAATAAACCACTCAACCGATTTTGCTGAAACTATGTGTTTAAATGTCTAGAATTTAACATCCCAACATACCATCTGTTTATAGACTTTAAAGCCGCCTATGATAGCATAGCCAGGGTAGAACTTTACAAAGCCATGAGAGAATTCGGCATCCCAAATAAATTGAAACGACTATGTAGGTTGACCATGACCAACGTAACAAGCCAGGTTAAAATAGCCGGATTGCTATCCAGACCAATCAACATCTTTAATGGACTACGACAAGGGGATGGTTTGGCCTGCCTCCTCTTCAACCTGGCGTTGGAGAAAGCAATCCGTGACTCTGGCACGGCAACAAGAGGGACCATCGTCAACAGGTCCAGCCAGATACTGGCTTACGCAGACGACATCGACATCATCGCAAGAACCGAACAAGCTGTACACGATTCCTTCATAGAGATCGAGCAGGCGGCACAAAATCTGGGGCTGCACATTAGTGAAGGTAAAACAAAGTACATGGTGGCGTCGAATGCGAGAAGAACAGTTGGTCAAACAATCAAGGTAGCGGAGCACGAATTTGAAGTGGTGCAATCCTTTAAATACCTTGGGTCAACAGTAGCAGCCGATAACAACATAGAAGAAGAAATACGCGGGCGGCTTCTCAAATCCAACAGAGCCTACTACAGTCTGTCAAAGCTATTCAAATCCAGAAATCTAACCATAACTTCAAAACTGCTGCTGTACAGGACCATGGTCCTGCCAGTACTCATGTACGGATCCGAGACATGGGTGCTTAGCAGAAGGCACTGTGACCTCTTAGCCGCGTTCGAGAGAAAAGTCTTACGGAGAATTGTTGGCCCCATATGTGAGGAAGGACGATTCCGGAGACGGTACAATCATGAGTTGTACGCAATCTACCTTGAAGCAGACATAGTGACAAAAATTAAGCTCGGTAGACTCCGGTGGGGAGGGCACCTAGCTCGTATGAGCGAAGAGGAACCTGCTCGGAGAGTCTTTTGCGGTACATTCTATGGTAGACGGCAGCGTGGTAGACCATGCTTGCGCTGGAGAGATGGCGTAGACCAGGACGCCCGAAGCCTTGGGGTGCGCAACTGGATGGCGTCGGCTCAAGACCGGGATAGGTGGAGAGACTTGTTGAAAGAGGCCAGGACCGGACCCCGGTTGTAGAGCCGATGATGATGATGATGTGTTTAAGGGTCTTTGGCGATCCCCTAGAGGGGAAATTGAATTTTTTTTTAGCGCTAAAACTAACGGTACCTGCCATATATAACAATTAAGGAAAAGTTAACTTTTTTCAAAAACGGCTCTAAGGATTTAGATATTTATATAGTAGGGTCATACTTCTGAAATAAAAGAAATGTATGTAAAAATCTGCTAACGGTACCTCACATAAAAACAGTTTTTTTCATTTTTGACTTTCTGTTAAATGACTCAGCTAAGCTCCTTGACAATTTCAAAATAATTTGATATCAAAATTTTTAAAAACGTAATTTTTTGATTTTTAACAAATCTTTTAAAATTTGTTTTTGAAAAATCAATTTTGCGAAAACGGGTCTAGATGTGGAATAATATTATTTTAAAAATTGCATTACAACTTTATTTACAAGGTTTGAGAATTTTTATGTATAAAAATAATATTTTTTACAAACGGATTTTCAATTTTTTTTTTCTAAAAATGTATCTTTCTTAATCAAATTAAATGGTATACTTTATTTGGAGCTCAAAACAATTTCAGAAGTTGTTTATTTCAGTTTAGTAATACATTTCTTTTTATTTTATTTTTTTATAAAATAAGTTATTTATTTTTAAAAACTTTATGTAAGAATCTTTAACGTTTACAGCAACTGTGACCCTTAGAGCAGTTACGTGCGACCCAGTCGTGCATTTTATTTCTTTAAGAATCTAATGATATTGTTTGGGGTAACGTAAAATATCTCCATTAATCAAAATCGCGGTTAAACTGTTTACGAGGCATATCCACACAAATAACCATTTTTTTTTGTTCAAACGGCAACTCAAATTTTTTGTTACCGAGTTTTTCTTAGGAAAACTAAAAATGCAAATTTGTTGCAATCACATTCAAATTTTAATCGAAATCGTTAGAGCCGTTTTCGAGAAAGTTCTAGTAACCCAGAAAATGTATATGGGAGTTACTCATTCTAGACAAGATATTCAAAAACAATGAAAGACACTTTTTCAAAATTACATAAAAATCATCACCATATTTAAAAAAAAATCCGTTTACACGTATGGACAGTGGAAATGTAAACAAATGGATGTACAAACCGATGACGGATGGCATGACGAAAACCGCTTTTTTTGACTTTTCTATCATCGTAATGTTCAATGGTTTTTTTTTCGGACACGAACCCAATACTTGCACTAATGAGCAAGTAAAAACATAGACTTTGCTAAATATTAGAAAAATATCTATCCCCCATCTGACCAAAGTAACCATTAAGGCATTTAATAAACTATTTCGGCATAAATGGTTGGTTGGAGATCAAACTATATAAAACCGCTACCGAACAGTAATCACCATATTGGAAGGGCGAATACCTAACTACACTACAGGCTACAGGTGCAAATATTTTTAATCTGTGTAATACCACACACACGCACATGGAATGAATAGTTTTCCTACTATAAATTAAAGCCACATAATTGATTTTTTTTTGTTTAATATTGAAAATTGCAAATGATTCATTTAAATTATGAAAAAATTACCACCAAACAATACATATATGAATTTGATGAACCGATACACAATTTTTTTTAGGAGACGTATGCATGTGTGTTTGTAATTATTTGTGTTAGAGGGTTCTGAAATGGTTCTTTTAAATATATGGGTTCATAACTGTTTAGACACGGAAACATAATATCGGCGGTATTTGACCACAGCTAGCGCTTGTAAATAATAATAAATTGGTGAGTATTTGGTAAATAAATAAAATGCACGACTGGGTTTCACGTACTTGTCAAATTCAAAGTTGTGGATGCTAAAGCTTTCATTTTTATAAAGTTTTTAAAAAAAATTTTAAAAATCCAAACAATTTTTTGGAAAATTTTGATAAAATTTAAAATTGCCAGGAACCTTTTGTGTAAAAATTGTCATCGAAATTCATTCAGTCGTTACGAGAAAAAAACAGAAAACGGATCTATGGGAGGTACCTACCGTTATTAGCCGAAGAAAAAATATTTATTTCAAAAGTATGACATTTATGAATGTAGTACCCACAAAAATTTTAATCAAAATCATATTCCTTCTCTAGGGAATCACCAAAAAAACCCTTAACTGCCACGTTTAAAGAAAATCACTTCAGCGACTTAGGCTGCTGCTTGAGACACACTTTTTTCGCATTCTTTATTATCGTAATGTCATGTTTTATTGTTATCTCGAGATCATTTTTATTTACGAATCTTAAATTTGCTTGATAGTAACGGCAATTAAAAAGAGGTGGGTACTGTGGTACAGAAGTTATACTTCCTTATGACTTATAATTACTTATTTTGTTAAAGTTTTTTTTTTGATAATTTAAAATTATTTAAGAAGCAAAAATGCGATTTTGTGTAAAATTTTATCGACCAAATCAAAAAATTTCAAATTTTCAAGTGGTCCTTATGACAATTATTTTAGTTGTTGTTGACGCATATTTATGTTTTATAATTTGCAATGACTAAATTAATTTAAATTTCCCTTTCTTAAATTTTTAAAAATTCAAAAATATAATACAAAATTTTCATTGCGTATCAAAGCTACATGCATCAATAATATTGTAGTACATTGTTTTAAGAAATTCAAAAAAAATTTCAAACTATTTTTGTAAAAAAAAAATAAATAAAATTAATTTTTCCTTCCAACACCTTTTATTTAATTTTTTGAGTTAAGCTGTAAAATATTAAAACAAATGTCTTGAAGAAAAAATTGCCGGTTGGCATTCATTCCGAGCTTATTAAATGTTGTTTTTAGTGCTCATTCCAGGATTTCTAATAACCGTCGAAAAGCATTCATGTAAAAGTATATTTTTATGGGTTAGTTTTATTCTTGGTTCAGATGACCATTTAAATATTTTGGCCAAATTTTTGTCACTATATCACTACTATAAACGGGTTTTTGGTAATAAGTTTACTGTTGATCGATATAACTTTCGTCATGGTAGTCGGATCATTTTTAAATTAGTCTCTCTGAATTCTGCATCAAAATATACCTTTAAGTGATGTGTCACATGTTCATTTAACACCAACATTTGTTTCTTTAATTCTATAAACCTTTAACTCCCGGTTTCACCTTGAGATGCGCGACTTGCGGACATGTGATTCATTGTGACTTTTGAAGTAAGCTATAGAACACGAAAGGGAAGATTTTGAAAAAAAAGTATTTTTTTGGATTTTTAAAACAAATTTGAAAACTTTTTTTTGAACAATCATTTTTTCGATAACTATTCAATATTATTTTTCAAAACTTATTTTTAGATGTTGATAAATAATATTTTAAAAATGGCCTATAAATTTTTTAATAGGTCCTTGCAAAATTTTATATAAAAAAAATAGTTTTAGCAAAACATGCCTTTCCAGCCAGCTCTGTCCTTAGCTAGCAGCCTCCAGTCACGCGCGCCAAGTTGGTTGAGCCCGTTCTATACTTGTGTGCTCTACCTGTTACGCTGCCTCCATCTGCTGCGTACAGCATCAGGGTTGGATTCGAAGACCCGTCGGGCTGGTGCGTTGATGTCCATACGCTCCACGTGTCCCAGATTCATCCAACCAGATTTTACAGATGAGTTTGTGCAAATTCCCTATACTAATCTCCTGCTGCTTTGAACAATTCGGCTGGTAAGCCATTCGCACCAGCAGCCTTATACAACTAAAGCTTGACAATCACTAAGCGCACTTCATCTATGTCAGGAAGATGGAATTGTTGGCCATTGTCGTTCAAATTAAATAAGATAACAGTGGAATGTTGGCTATCTTCGCCGTTCAGGAGTCTGTAAAAATATTCCTTCCAGATCCTCAGCACTGACTGTGTGTCTACTACCATATTTCCCCTCTCATCTCGGCACGCTTTTGTTCTGGAATTGTAGCCTTAGGTAGATCTTCTTACCCTTCGAACATCCACTCTGCCGGTACAATCCTCAATAGACTCGACCGCTTGCTTCTCGTGCTCTCTCTTTTTCTTCCTGAGAAGTTGGCGTGGGCGTTCCTCTCTTTTTTTGCCCGTAGAGCTCTCGGGCTGTTCTCTCAGCGGCTCTGGTTTTTGTTTGCAGCATTGCCGGCATTCTTCGTCAAACCAGGAGTTTCGTTGTGGTCGCCTTGTGAAATCCAGCACATCAGTGGCGGCACTACTGACGGCTTGTTGAGAATGTCTCCACTGGTCGTGTATGCTTGCTGCTGGTAGCTGGCTGGCCAAGAGATTAAGTTAAACGCGGTCAGCTAAAGTTTTGGCGGTTTCTTGCAATTTGAGTTACGCGACATCAAACTTTTTCACAGCATCTGCTCGGTGTTGGGGAGTCAACACAGATCAACGTCACCGTCTGAAAATAGCTGTTACGTCAGCCTTAAGCCTATCCAGGTTCTCCACTAATTGTTCGGCTGCACGTGGCCTGTATAAGGACAGTACATTCCACGTACAGATCCGAAATTCATTGTCCTTGTTTCGTTTGCTGGGTTCGGGCATATTAAGATTATCCGTATCCGAGGCATGTTGTTGTTTCGGAACTATTTTTTTTTCCATGGTAGAGAAATTACTCCGAAGCACAACCCCCCACCTGAAGGACCAGACTCTTAGTTAACTCCAAGAGTCGGGAGCCGGTTAAAACCGCTCCTTATCGGCCTGTGCTCCAAATATGTCGTAGTAGCCCGTATAAGGTGTTCACCAAGAAGTTCAGCCTAACTGTACCTGTAAACGCCATCGTTGATTCCATCTGGGGAATTCCTCCGCTGCCGCCTTGATGAAAGGAGGAATGCCTTAGTGAGAACACTCCTCCCCCCCCCCCCCCTCTCTCGTCTGCTGTCCCCAACAGCCTTCCACAAAGATCAAGCCTTATCTCCAGCTGAGGTACTAAGCACCCGATGTTCACCGCTTGCAGGTGAGAGTAGGAGTTGGTAGTCAGAGGACGATTTTGTGAAAAACCTGTGCACGCTTGTGTCCTCTTGGTTGCGCATAACTACCCTTTTTATTGATGGTGAAATTCAAATGAATACTTAATGTTTATTCTTTCAGATTACTGAAATAAAAATTTAAAAAATAAAAGAGAAATGTAGAGTTTAAGTCAACGATAAGGACATGTGCCTAAGTGAATGAAATGTACTTCATAAACCTATATAAATATCAAAATATTATATTGCAGGATAATGAGTATAATCCTTTTTTCCAAATACATCATCAAAAATAACTACGCCAAGTGATACAATTTTTAAGTCATCATTTATTTTTTGTATAAACATCCTCACTGTTCACTGACCCTGTGAATAGCGCTGTTTGGTTCACCCATCGTATAAAAGTATTCTAAAGGATTAAATTTACTTCCCATGCCTTTTCGTTTCTGTAAATTCTCTTCCACGTTTGCTTTTGGTAATTAGCTTGAAATGGATAATGAGGACATATGCAGTACTTATGAAAGTAAAAGAGGGTAAATTACATACATCAACGGTAAGACACGTATAATTCAAACGGTCGTCGACAACTAACGGACATTTCATAAAACGAAGATCGACTCTATCAGAAGCAGCATACTTAATCTATGGAGAAGAGTAACATTTTTTGATTATTTTTTTTTTTTTTTTATGATACAAATCCACAAATAAGTCAAGCATAATAAAACAAAAATAAGTTAATGAAAATAGGAAATCCTTACGAATAAGCTAATCTGGCTTAGGTGGACATTTTTTTGACTGACAAGCGGTCTGGATGTGGTGGAAAGCTGATAAAAAAGAAATTATGTTTCTATTTTTTTTTTTTCAATTAGAGGGTTTTGGTTGACCGCAATAACACATGAAATAAAATTTTGTTTGAAGCAATGACGATGACGGTCCATTGGTAATCATAAAACCTGCTAAATCCTATTTCACAATTAAATTAAAAAAGTTGTATCTTATTATAACATGACTCAATTAATTATTTTTTTTTATTTTAATCAAGCTCATTTCAAATGTGAATATATGTCGTTTTATCTTTCAGAACACTCTTGTAATTAAGGTTCAAAAGAAAGTTTATCTTAATAATAATAATATCAATTCATGCATAAGAATATTACGAACAATTTATCAGGTTACAATGTATGATCGGCAATTTTTTAAGATTGTTTCTTTTTTTTTTTGGTATTTGTATCTTACAAAAATTGGACGCAGAAGTAGTGTTGCAGAATTTTCACTGTACTATAAATTATTTTAACTTTAGGATGGTGGACTACAATCCACAGAAACACAAAAATAATTTCCGAATCCAAATAAAACCAAGTAAACAATTATATCAAAACGAAAGCACCACCGGTGTGCTTCGCGAATTAAATTTAAAGACAATGACAGAAATGTCACCTTGACAATAAACTTCATAAAAAAATGAAAATTCTACAACGAGCCGCACATTAAGTGCTGCCACCTGTAGCTCAGTATTGGGGTGGGTTCTTTTTTTATAGTGGAGACTTTTTTTATCGAATATCAATTAATTAATTTAATAAAAAAAGGTATCAGATAAAATATTATTAATGATAATGGAAGTACAGGGACGTACTTACTTAAGGGGGAATGGGCGTCAGGAAACTTTTTATGGTAGTTTGCCTTAACCGTAGCTGAAAATGAATCTTCAAAATTGAAGTAAAAGATTTTGTTTAAGATTCCAAAGTGGAATTTAATGGATTTATTATGTCGCAAGAAAATAAAATGTCTGGGAAACCTTGCAAAGCCGGATGAAAACCCAGAATCTTTTCAGTTAATTAAAAGTTATTAAAGAACAGCAGAGTAATTAAGTGACTATGAAACCAATATAAAACAATGTTTTGTGCCACAAAGATACAAAGCAAAACCACTTTGGAAAAAATCCCGAAACACAAGTACAACTACCAATCGGTCGCGAGTCCCGCAATATCGGGAGAAACAAAAGACGAATAGCGAAGGCCTATTCGGTTGAAATTTTTGCCCTTTTATGGACACGCACAAATTTTAATCAAAATTGATCACTAACAATTTTAAACCAATACACTTATCTTGACACAGAATAATATCTTTCCTTCAACCAATTCTCAAAGGGTAGTTTTTGTGAACTCCTCCGGATGAAACGCTCTCCTCAGACAATTTACCACTCAATTCAAACAACTCCCAACTGGAGTTCTCCATCCAAATTTTCGTCTTCTTAATTTTCTTAAGAAGAGGAAAATTCAAAAATTGTTTAATAAAAGAAAAAAAATCGCCAGTTAATTAATTATAGTTTTTCGCTCTTCAATTCTTCTTTTTTCAACTCTCTAATTTCACAAGTTTTCCAAAAGTGACTTGCAAAATGGCAAACTGGCTCGTTCATCATACCACGACCATATCGCCATCCTACTCTGATCTTATGCACGGAGGCGTTCTGTCTCGGTCTCACTGCAGCAACTAGCTTAAGGCTAAGGTGTGCGCCGAAGTCGAACAAACCATCGCATGCGATCTCATGCGTTGGTGATATTCTTACCAACAGTGGCTCAATGGACGAGTTCAGCCCCAATCCGTCAATTACAAAATAAAAGAATAAAGCGAAAAACTATTTAAAATACGCAAAGTCCCCAGCCCATACCGGCCCAACTATACTCTGGAGGAAAACATTTTCACCGGACGGAATCACCACCATTCTCCAAATAAAATCGAGAGATATGATTCGATGTCAAGCGCGAAAGTTAACTAGCCGAAAAACCGTAGACCTTCGCGCTGAATTAGGGGAAGGGATGTACATCGCAAAGTGGTTTTACTTTTATGTACAGACACTTATGTTGGACACTCGGCCATGCTAAATTTACGTTGGTGAATTATAATTCACATCCTCGTTGGACATTGGTAAATGCTTCATGTCTTTTAACCCTCTTTGTTTATTCCTCGATTTGTATTAATTGCGGACCGCCCGTCCAATAATAGATTTAAGTTGTGGGAACCATCAATCCCACCATGATTCATCGGTGACCTATTTTTGTTGCATTTCCAAGATACTCAAAGAGCAAGCTTCTGGCTGATGGTCAGGTATCTTATCAACTCTTCAAGCATTTTGGAGCCGCAAAAGAAAAGGGGATGGTAAAAAGGGTTAGGGAGTACAGAATGGGTCGATGAAATTTGTTGTGGTAACCTTTACCGCAACAGTAGAAACGGCTTAGGGTATCAAACTGAAAGAAAATTCTTCAAAATTTTTCGAGTAATTCATTTAACAAAAAAATTCAAAACCATACCTAGAAAAGTTATAGATTCTATAGAGTAGCAGTTCTCAATCTTATTTGGTGACGGGACCCTTTTGTAAAACGAAATACTTAACGGAACCCTAAAACTACAATAAAACAATAGTTTTGAAAAGTGTATTTTTTATTAATTAGTAACAGTGCAATTGAACAGTTAATTATTAGTTACTTACTTAACAAGTATAACAATAAAAGTTAATAAAAAAAATGTATTTTTCATCAATTGGTTGACAACAGGCTTGATAGAGGACAGTTGAAGTCTTATATCTGGTTCGGCATCCAGTCTATTGCTGTATTTTGTTTTCGTGGCTGCATAGGTTGTTTCGCGCAAATATGTTGTTGGGAGCGGGAGTAGAATATTCAGAGCAATTTGGGCAAGCATAGGATATTCATCACGGATTCTGCACCAAAAATCGTTGAGAGGCGTCGCGTCGTTTTTAACATTGACTCCATACTTGTGTCTGATGTGTCTCGTTTGACATAATTTCGGGCTTATGTAAATTGGGTAAAAAAGGATTCTTAATTCGGGAAAATACTTCTCGAAAGATGCGCGCATCAAAGTGAGATATTCCACCAATTCTTCAAATACATCATCTTGAAAAATTTCTGATTCGTTATCGCTAACAAACTCACTGAGTGACGAAAAGCTTTCTATTTCTCTGTTTCCAAAGCAAATAATCCAAAATCTAATTTTCTTTTCAACGCAGTTATTTTTGTTACAGGCCTGGAACACTGTTGTCTGTTTACCTTGCAGTGATAAATTTAATTCGTTCAGTTTTTGAACGATATGCGCTATAAAAGACAATCGGAATAAGCAAGTTTTATCACACAAACGGTGTTTCAAATTAACAGAAGTATTGGAGAGAAACATTTGTAACTCGGCTCTAAGTTCAAAAAGCCTTGTTAAAGCCTTGCAATGTTTTATGTTAGCTGCCATAATCTTTACACATTAATGAGAACAATCGAGATTGTAGTGATCGCGATTTGATAAAATTAATTATTTTTACAGCTTCATCCGTAACTAATTTTAGATTTGATGGCATTTGCTTCATCGCAAGTGCTTGTCTGTGAAGTATACAATGGCTGGAACTACAATTAGGCGCTTTACTTTTTATTCGTGAAACTAGTCCTGCTGTATTTCCCGTCATCGCCTTGGCCTCATCTGTACAAATGCAATTGTTACAGCTGAGATTATTTTCCTCAAAAAATATATTTATTTTCTTAAAAATTTCCAGTCCGGTAGTGTTTTTTGGCGTTCTGCGAACGAGATCTGAAGAAAAAAGAGAATTATTATTCAGTCTTAAAAAGATTAGCAGGCGAGAAGGTTCGCAGGATTTTTATTTCAATTTCATATTTTTCCACTTAAAAAGCTTGTGTTTTATTTTGATCGGACGGTTTTCTTTCTCTAAGGTTTCAGTGGAGCAGCAGGCTCATTTAATATATCTGGGCGTCGATACAGTAAGTATTGATTTTCTATATTCTTGATACTGTTCAAGTTTTTTTTTGGTGTAAAGAAGGCAGAAATCAGAAAAAAACCAATAAGAAAGTATATTTTGTGCTTCACAAAAGAAGAATTCATAAGTCGTACAAAAAATTGGACAAGACATAAATTTGGTTATTTTCTCTACATTTGTTCTACATAAGCACTAAGAACAAAAAAAGACACAATTTTTTGTTGGATAACTTCAGATTCGTATTCAGCATCTTAAAACAACATAAAGTAATTGATATTATTACTTCAGAACGTTCCATCTCTAAAAACACTTTGATTGGACTACAGAGAGTATTTTGGACAACTCATAAATTTCACTTTGCAATACCTTTGCACCGAAAGCAAATTTTTAAATGATTTCATTTATATCTCATGTTTTGTAAAGTATTTTTTTGCCAGTAAAGAAATTCGACGTTAAATGCACCAAAAATCGAAAAACACGTTCTATATCTAGTACCTATAATTCGTCTTTTGGGAAACATTCTGAATTTGTTAATATAATGTTAACTTCTACTACTTGCTGTTTGGTTTATACATTTTTTTAATTGCTAAATTTTGAAGCTTTATCTTGAAAACTGTTGGCCCTTTAAAAATGGAACTGAGGTCAGATTTGTGATGCTTTTTTATCGAGGCTAAGGTAGGCTCGTGGGTGTACAGGGTCTCCAGCAACAACTAGAAAATAAGCGGTGAACGGTATCAGGCTACGGCTCCTGTCTGTGGTACGCTTAGAAGAAGGGCAACCACAGAAGTATCGTTTGGACACGGTCCTGTCTCTAGCAAAAGACTAGAGGATGAGCCGTGAGTGGTCTCCGGTTGACAGGCTCCTGTCTGCGGAACTCCTAAAAGAGGGGCAACCACAGATTTAACGGTCGGAATCGGTCCAGCGAAATGAGGGTCAAGGAGAAGCCTTGCCTGGTCGGAGATATACTTGGAAGAAGAGATTCTCAGACGGAAAAATTTATTTATTGCTAGTACACTACGCACTCAGTAGTTTGCCTCTCAAAAATAATTATTCAAAGAATAATTTTTTTCTAGTTTGCTGCTTTTTTTTTTCTTTTTCTTTCGACTGAAAAGCTAAAGACTGAATGTTCAACAATTTCACACTTCCCCATATAACGAATTCGGTAGAAACCAAGTGTGAATTGAGAAAAACAAAAAACACTATTGATGATGATTGAATATAACTACTCATCCACACACAACGCGATCACGTATGTGTTGTTGTCATTTGATTGGTTGGTTGGTTCGAAATTGAACAGGGTTCGGATTGCACAGGGTTCGTACGGTGAAATTGATGTGAATGTTGAAAAGGAGTGACACATTCATTTATAACAAATTGAACTATTTGTTGTTGCCGATTGTTTGATTGGTGCGGAATTGTGCAGGGTTCGGAATGCACGGAGTTCGGACGGTATGACTGTCTACTCCATCATCAATATGTTGGTTTTGATTAAATCCCCAAGGCTCAAGGGCTCATTCAAGAACGATTAAACAAAAATACAAATATTGTATTAGCATGAAAAACTTAGGGGTCCAAGGGACCCCCCTGCCTGGCATACGCCCTTAGTAAGGGCTTAGAAGAAATAATTAAATCAATGTTAAAGCATTGATACAAACCTATTAACAAAACAAAATAAGAAATAATAAAATTATTCAATGCCCTTAACTTTATTTTAAACAATAAGTAAAACAAAAAATTAGATCGCTTCTCTGCCTCTGCACTATCGCATGCTTCAATAGTAGCATATAGCTTCCTGAATAAACTTCATGGTCCACTATATAAAACCGACCGCAAGTAACCACTTTCCACATGACCACCGCTGTAATTCAGACTCCATGCTAGGTTGATTCCGTTTTTAGGTTTTGCGACTTTTATATTTTTTTTCATTTTTGTTTAAATCTTCCCCAAGCATCACACACACATAGAGTCGGTATATGTGGTCATGCAGCAGAAATCCACAAAAACCGACTGTGAAGGTTCCACAGTGAGTTAGCCAGTTTCCGAAAAGAGCGTGAGTATAAATTCGTTTGTATGCACATACCTAGCCCCGCATACATATTCTTATATGAATATTATACATGCATAAAAGTTGACTCAAGCTTAGCAGACATTAATTTTATAATTTATGCCAACAATATTTCGCCATGTGCGCCAAAAAAGAGATTATGCACCCAAAATACTTACACACGCTAATACCATATTTGTGCAGTGCGGCGGACCATCACCCAGTATAGTACGATACGAATATACTCATTGTGGGCCATTGCAGAAAAGCTCGAACTCCACCTCTCACTTTCTGTCTCTTGTTATTTCGTTTCATTTTTTTTTTCGGCATTTCTATCCCTTTGTTCTCAGCATGTCCACTTGGAACCACTGTACCAAAACATCAACCTAGCAATTTTATAGCTGTGACTCCCTTTTATCCTCTGCCTGGCGGGACATTCCTGACATTTATTTACTTTGGATGGCGGACAACAAATTTCAAAAGCACCGCCAAAAGTTGGTGGTGGAGAAAATGCCTTGCAACTGTGGTATACTTCAGTACTTATACTCTACATACCAACATTATAGTTGCACACTCATAGAATTAAGGGTGCAGATCAAGCACAGCTCACGCCTCAACTCATAACTGAGAACTGACGCATCAAAAGAGCAAACAGGGTGTTCTATTATAAGAATCTTATTAATAAATCATAGCGTTTGTATCCAATTTATGGAGAATGTTGTACCTAATTTTTAAACAAACTTTACGATTGTCGATGTTTTTACTTGTCTGTAGGGCAAGTATTGGTTTCGTGTCAAAAAAAATTTGACGTTTTAATCAAAACCAACATTACGATAATGGCGAAGTCCGAAAAAGTGGTTTTCGTCATGCCGTCCGTGTCGGTCTGTGCGTCCATCTGTACACATTTCCACTGCCCAAACGCGTGATCAGATTGTTTTCACATTTAGGAGAGATGATTTTTCGAAACTTGGTTTTTTTTTTTTTTTTGCATATCCCAAGTAGAACGAGTATCTCCTATCTCCTATAACATTTTGAGTTATTCGAGTTTTCTCAAAAACGGCTCTTACGATTTTGACTAAACTTTTTCATATGATTGCCTCTGTAACGATACATTTTTAGAATGTTATTTTCAAAAATATCAATCGTTTTTTTTTTTATATTTTCTTATTAAAAATTTTTCAAACGATTTGTCCAAAAAAAATTCTATGCCATTTTTAAGCTATTATTTATCAACATTTAAGAACTAGATTTTGAAAAAAATTCCTTGACCCAATATCGAAAAAAATAATTTTTCATCTGTGCCGGTTGATTTTGTAACCAAAAAACGTTCTTGAATGATGGCAAATCTTTTTACGAGTTGGCTTTTGAAACCTGATCCAAAGTTTAGAAGATGAAGCGCAAGATATTGTCTATAATCAAAAACTGCGTGGTTGGGTGTGTAGAGATCGGGTAGGCACTGACCGGGCCAACTTGGTGGCTTCCAGTGATCAACAACTTTTTCTACACATCAATTGTGCTTATTTTACCTCCTTGTGGTAGCCACCGGATACTGGTCTCGTCTAACCGGACTTGATCTGCTTAACTTATAAGCACGAGTGTTGAACGAAAGAAACTAAGAACACTATAATACAAAAGTTCCTAGCTTTCTAGGATATGTTACGGAGGCTAGCACTCTTCGTAACTGATGCAAGTCCCGGATAAGGACTGATCTAACGATGACGACTTTTGACTATTGTACCCGGACAAAGATTGGTTTGTGGAATGTATTTACCCCTCTCGACAATGGTAAAGAAGGGCCCCAAAACGCCAGATTCCTCCAACTTGAACGAGAGTTCATGCGATACTAGTTGGACAGCTTAGGACTAAGCGAAGTTCGATGGTCGGGCTCGGGCAAATATAAATCCCCAAACCGTAACACTGTACTACTCTACTCTGGAAAAGAGGCCGGAAGTGTCCGAAAATCAGGCGTTGGGCTGCTACTTACCAAAACTGCGCACAATAGCCTAATTTAATGGGAGCCTCTAGGAGACATGATACTAAAGGCAAGGTTTCGGACTAGAGTACGTCGCTTAACCATCATACATTGTTACGCCCCAAACAAATACCTCACTTCCTGAAGTAAAGCACGCTTTTTATAACCAGCTGAGTGCTGCTTACAAAAATACACCTCGCGGAAACATCACAATGGTTATTGAAGATCTGACTGCCAAAGTTGGCAATCACAACGAAGGACTGAGGCATGTTATAGAAAAACATGGCGTTGGCGATTGCAATGACAACGGCGAACGTTTCGCTGATTTCTGCAATGTCAACAGTTTTGTAATTGGTTGCACCATATTTGAATACAAGATGTGCCACATAATAAGCTGGGTGTCCAACGATAGGCAAGCAACCTCCGACCAAATTGACCACTTTGCGAGCAGCCGACGTTAAAGAAGTAGTCTCCTGAACAGAAGAGGGGCAGACATTGGATTCGCCCTTCACCACCATCTGATGCAGTTTGGAGATCCCAAGCAAACACTCGAATGTGCAGATTTAATACCGTCAAGCTAAAGGACCCCGTAGTTCGCCAACAACTAGGGGACCATCTTTCCCAAGGACTGAGAACAATCAGCAGCAGTGAACCTACCTCCATTGAAGTCCAATGGTGTGCTGTGAAAAATGTCTTCATAACCGGTGGTTAAAGAATAGTCGGCTGGGCACAAGGAAGAAATAGTGATGCAGTGTGAAAACTGGAGAGGGATTTGCGTTCTGCCTGCGGTTGCCAATAAAGAAGCAAAAATTGTTTTAGAGCGAAAAAAGGAACGTCTAGAAGACATACTCGACGCCGAACAAGAAGGTTTCTGCACCGGTTCACCCTGTGTGGACCACATTAACACCTTGCGGATCATTATTGAACAGTGCACAGTGATCAGTGGATCACGTATGCTTACTCTCTCATAGGATCATGGATCTCCATCAAATGACAACAAGGGTGGAGGGAGAAGCAGAAATCGTGGGACTGAAATTTAACACGGCAAAAACAAAAATGATCAGCCTAGAAAGTAACTCACTGGTTTAAGTCAATATTTCTGGACAATCGGTAGAGAAAGTAGAAGACTTTCAATATTTTGGGAGTTTCGTCTCTACCAAAGGCGTTTTAAAAATGCAAAGGCTGCTTTCGGTATGCTGTCCAAAATATGGAGAAATAATACTATAAGCTTAAAGACCAAGCTGAGACTATTCCGCTCCAATGTTGAATCCGTGCTTCTGTATGAGTGCAACACTTGGAAAATCTTAACCACTGTCACAAATAAGCTGCAATCGTTCGAGTTCGAGTTGAGTCTGAGTCTCCATAGAATGATAATTGATTATGTTCCAACTGGAGACTTGGATCACTACCTTGTACCTGGTACCTTCCTACCTGGTTGGTTTGTTTCTCAATACCAACCAATATATGGATTTCAATCATTTAAGGCTGAGAGACAATTATGCAAGATTTAAAATGTGTTGATCCTGATTGAGAACACCTTGTTGGAAATTCGTGGCATCGCCATTGTCGCTATGGCCAGTACAAGTGCACATAACCGACAACCGCACGTCATTTATCATTTTTCCAGTTTGATGTACCATCGTTATAGAAATAGAATTACGCGTAGGGATGAAGTGACTCGACGGATTTGCAAGAATACGCTTAAAAGTATATAGACAGTCAGTGTGCGTTACTTTGTAAGCTGATTGTTGCAACAAAGAGAGAGATTATGCTCGCGCCTATATTCGAATCAATATGGATTTATCTTATGGCGTAGGTCTTTTAACGCGTTATTCTATACTAACGAAGCTCAATGCTTATTTAATTAAGTTGCTTTAAGGATTATAACTAGAATTATAACGACTACGGCTGAAGCAACCGACCGGATGATTGATGTGACCTGGACAAAAAGTAATACCATACAAATTTCCTGGTACCTACCAATATCCCAACTCATGGCCTGCAGTTCCCTTACTATAATAATGATAGGCTGGAGCTCATAACACAGTTAATAAACCAGAAATAGAACTTAATTCAAGTTAAAAAAAGAATTGAGCTTATTTTTGTCATGTCGCGCTAGGCAACTTATTTCCACTTATATCGCTGAATTGCGCTGATGCCATCTATTTTGTGTACCTAAATACCTGTTCAGCTTAACCTAAGCCTTCAGATATGGTAAAAAGATAATTTTATTATTTAAGCTGATAAACGAATGATTGAATCAAATGATTTTGTTTTAATCATATAAGTCTCTAATTTTTACGGATGATCTTTTCAACCTTGAAACTGAAATTTAAAGCTAGTGAATGACAGAGAGATAGAAAGCTTTGTTAATATATTTTGCGTTGGGCAGTTTCAATAATTAATTTAAGAATTTTGTGCTTAACATCCATATTGTTTTGAGGAGTTTTGAGCTTCGTTGCTATATTTTCAGCGGGAAAACAGAATTTATACAAGAAATTATTATGAAATGCTTGACTTAGTGAACCAAAAATGCATTTGTTGAAGTCTAAATCGAAAAATTATCTGCTTACTTTTACTACTTTCTAAAACAAAAAAAATTAAATACAATTTTTTTTATTATAATCTGAAAATAGCTCTTTTTGAGACATTTTCCTATTCGTGCGCCGCCGTCGCTGTTGTCGTTTTTAAGAATGATAACTTTTTTTGGCGCCAAGATAATTGATATTTCTGTAAACACGAAAAACTTAGAAATAGCAAAACTTATGAGTTCAAAATTAAGCCATTTCTGAAGAACCTATCGCTAATGATAATCGAGTTAATGGAAACATAAAACAGGCACCCTTTGGAAGTCCCCTGAAACAGCTCTGATTTTGAATTTTTTTTTCTTTTTTATATTATTTAAAAAATGACAAACATTCTATTCTTCAGAAGTTGTGTTGTCAAATAAACTTATAGTTTTAAGAAAAATTAAATTCAAACTAAAAATTTGAAAAAAAAAATGCAAATCTTCCTTTCAATCAGATCTTTTTTTTCAAAAATTTGTGTGACCTTGGCACAAATTTTGTTTTTAATACTCAATACATTCATTAGTTTTTAATTAATATCCATCCCTGATCCATACAGCACTTCGCATGGAAGATGTCACACGACTTCATCCTTCGCATGCCCTCTCAATCCCAGCTCCTGGATATCTGTTACATCAGCTATTAGCTTATCCAGGCTTTCCACTAATTGTTTGACTGCACGTGGTCTGTATAAGAAAAAAAAATTCCATCACGTATAATTCCGAAATTCGTTGTTCTTGCATCGTTTACTGGGTGCGTCAACATTGAGATCATTAGTATCAGAAACTGTTACAGATACGAAAAAATGTATATGAATTTTTTTATACAATTTAATAAACTTTATTTTTGTAGAACAAAATTATTCGATACGAGAAACCGTTTTCGAGATAAACGTTCTTCTAGGTGTCGCTAGAGCTCATGTCGGATTCTTCGGTATCTAACCTACTTTTTTAATAAGTGTGCCAAGTTTCAAATTTGTTGGATTTTTTTTTTTTAGGTAAAAACCTTTATTAACTGGACTATATTTTAAGTTTTTTCTTTGCATAAAAACCCTCAAAAATTTCCTGCCCCTCCTATCCCTACCTACATTATTTTTATCTTTTTTTCTTTACTTTTTTTTCTTAACTTTTTACCATTAACTTTAAACAAAAAAAAAAACTGGAAATCATTGCTCTAGACTAGAAAAAACTTATAAGGTACAATGTTTTTGCTATTGATACTCATTCAGTCTCTAGGGTCCGAAAACTCGATTCTGTTAACAAAACTATCATTCAAATAGTGCCAACTCAAATTTGTACACAACATTTCAAAAAGTAAGTAGCAGAAAATTTATGATTATTTAATACCTTCAAAACTGTATTGGAGCATTCCATCGTAACGTGTGGGACAGTCTTACAAGAAAACAGTAGGAAAATTACAACTGTCTCGAAAACTATTTATTTAAACTCAAAAATTTTTTTCACATTTTTTAAATCATACATTTTAACAACTAATCCAACATTTTTTTTTTCAATATTGACTAAATATTCTACGCAATTAATTTTTAGTTTTGTGTTACGCGTAGGACATGAAATCTACCATGGTTTCAAACTTTTGTGTTTCAAATCAAATTTCAGCCAACCCTGAAATTGAAACAGAGATAAAATATTTATATTTATTATGGAAAACAATTGTTAAAAAATATGATCATAGTTAAAATAGTGAACATCTAATGGAAAAAAAAACAAAAATCATATTTACAGCGTTACGTGTGGGACACGATTTTAGCTCCTTTGTGCAAATTTTTGAATTTTTTTTTCTTCTTCATCCAAAGCATGGGTCTTTGCCCGGATTTCACACCCGGAACAGTTAATTACATGAAAAGTGGAAATTCCGGGAATTGTGATGACATTTTTCCATGGATTTTAACTTCTAATTTCTTGTTGAATTTCTGATGCTGAACTCGGTAGCGTTCACCATTGACAGTAACGCTGCGATTCGCATTATCTTTGAAGAAATATGGCTTTTTCGGGATGCATTGGTAGCTGCTGCAATGCTTCTGGCTGATCTTCACTCAAAATGTGGCAATTTTGCTTATTTACGTACCCATTCAACCAAAAGTGAGCCTCATCGCTGAACACAATTTTTCGATAAAAAAGCGGATCCTCGGCCAGCTTTCCAAGAGCCCATTCACCAAAAATTCGGTAGGTCGGCTGGCTTTAGTTCTTGCACCAGCTGTATCTTAAAAGGCTTTACGCCCAAATCCTTCCGCAAAATTTTCCACGTAGTGCTGTAACAAAGGCCTAACTGCTGGGAACGGCGCCGAATCGACATTTCGCGGTCTTCTGTCACACTAGCTGATACGGCCGCAATATTTTCTTCAATACGCACAGTACGTAAACGTGTTGGTGGTTTAATGTCGAACAAAGTAAATTTGGTGCGAAATTTGGTCACAATCTTCCGAATAGACTGCTCAGAAGGTCGAGAATGCCGACCATAAAATGGAAGCAGCGCGCGATAAACATTTCGAACCGAGCACGAATTTTGATAGTAAAATTCAATAATTTGCAAGCGCTGTTCATTTGTAAGACGATTCATGGTTAAATTGCAAACCAAACTGAAGCTGTTTGACAGTGACACAAGGTACTAAACACACGTCAGCTGTCAAAACCAGTGTTACCAAAACCAAACCAGCTAAAAAATCACCCGTTAGTTGCTAAATCTGCAAAATCTTTGGCTGCCTGAACAAAACCATTTTGACTAAGCATCTTCTGTTTCACCAATCTTTTCACATTGCCTCCAACTCCATCAACCACTCCCTTGCCATGAATATTTCCAACTGAAAGGTCTATCATATTTAAAACTTAAATGATTTAAGAGTTTGACCATAAACTTGTTTTAAACTCGGAAGATGGGCCATCACTCCAAATAACATTAGGAATATTTTTGTCATTGTTTGATGTCAATAAAATGGCAAATAAGTTTATATTAACAATCTGAACAGATGACGTAAGTTGTGCACTCTCCATTAAAAAAAAAAAAACCGTGAACAAAACTACTGTCGATCTAGACCATAAAGCGCTTTGAACTTTGTTATAATATTCGCAAGAGAAAGACCTGCCATAGGGAAGGTATCGTTAATAACGGTTTTTGAAAAAAAAGGTTCTCATTTTAAGATAGACCTTACCCAAAAAAATAACCATGATTTTTTCAATCAAAATTGTAGGCACCGTTTTTGAGAAAAATGAGTTTTTCTAAAACCGGTAAAGGGTCCAAAAAAAAAAAATTCAGAAAAACGTCTGGGGATATTCTCCAAAAAACGCCACATACCAAGTTTGAAGTAAATCGACCCATCCGTTTAGGCTATGGTCTCTGATACATACAGACAGACAGACAGAATTGTCGGACCCACTTTTTTCTTATTCTCGATCATCGTAATGTCATGTTTGATTGTTATCACAATTTTTGACTTGCGAAATGGGTACCATATATCAAGTTATACATTCGTACAAAAAAAAAGTTGAGATAACAATTCATTTTTTACATGGATGTTTTTGAGTTGCCGTAATAATATTTAGTATTAAAAATTCGAAAATTATTTTTTTGGATTTTTAAAAAAAGTTTGAAATTTTTTTTTTTGAAAAATCATTTTTTTGAAAACTATTCAATATTTTTTCTTTCAAAATTTAGTTTTTAGGTGTTGATAAATAATATCTTAAAAATGGCTTACCAATTTTTTTTTATAAATTTTATATAGAGAAAATGGTTTTTTTAAAGAACGGCTCTAACGATTTTAAAATTTTTGTTCTAAAAATGTATCATTATAGAAGAAATCAAATTGCGTACTTTGTTTTTAGGTTAAATTCATTTAAGAAGCTGTTTTAGTCATTTGATAATCGAATTTTATGCTTTTTTAATTGTTTTTTTCTAAAACTGCATTTACAAATTTCTAATTAAAAAAGCTTAGCATAAATAGTAACTTTATCTTCAAGAGCAAGTACGTCCGACCCAGTCGTGCATTTTATTTTTATACGAATGCATAACTTGATATATGGTACCCATTTCGCAAGTAAAAATGGAAGGTGATCTGATATACTTTTAAAGCCCCATCGGGGCAATCAAGATACTGCTTGCTCATATATGTTCAAAATCGGATGACGAGTTTGGTTGGGAGACAATGGTAGCATATTAAGTAACGGAAAGCTATTTTTAAAAAATATCAACCTATTTTATTTAGACCTCGTCATAGGCTTAACATCTGCAAACAATTTTAGCTTTTTTACAATGATTTAAATTTCATTTAGGATTACCAGTTTTCGTGGAATGCTCCTAATGCTGATATCTTTACTACCTTTTTAGATATCTACACATTATTTCAATTATTGTCAATATGAATGAAATAGATCATTTTAAAGAAAAGTGTTTTATAAATTGCACATCCAATTAATTTTAAACAAAAAATAATTACAAACAACCTTTCAAGAAAATTTAAAGGCGACGCTTTATGCATTTCCTTTGTTCAAATGAAATATCCAAACCAATATCCATTTTCTAGGAAATGACTTTTTAAGTAGCCTATTAACCTGTGAATCTGTTTTTTTTTTTTCAAATAAAAACGTTCAGTATCAATCTCATTGCAGACTTTACTGTCTTCACTTAATGAGTTTTTTTCTCCAAATCTTCATCCACTTTGGTGTAAGAAAACAAAAAAAATATGATCCCCAAGAAGGTCAAAACCTTTCAAGTCATAAAAACGATTCTTTTAATGACTTCAATCTTCACAAAACACAAAGCGTGCTGCTGGCTTGCAGATCAAAAATAAAACATGGTTTTAGTCCTTTGTGAAAGGCATTCCACCATCCATCAAAACAAAAACAACAAGAAGGAATAAAAAGAAGAAATATTTAACAACAATTTACACTGAAAGTCTGTTATAAAGACAATCTACGGCACAGCATCTGCAGCTAGAAAACTTTATGTCGCTCTCATGTCACATGTGACCAATAAAAATCTAAGGGCACACAAAACCAAAAAAAAAAAAAAAACAGGAAGCATATCACCTCCTTGTTCATTACTTATGGATTCTCCTACCAATAAAAAGGAATCATTTCGACTGAATTACAATTTCAACATGTCTCTTCTTATATTTTGTTTTTTTTCCTTGTCTAAGGTTAAAATCAAGAAGGGCTATATTATAGTCGCACAGTTAGTGAAGGATAGCAGCGTAAAAAAAAGTTCTCGGTATATAAATAAAAAATATACACGCCGTATCGTAAAGGACATTCAATAAAATAAAAATAAAATAACATGATCTTTGGCTGTTGGGAATGACAAAAAAAAGAGGACACTTCACCACGAATACGTCGTGGAATGGCGAGAGTAATGGCCAGTGTTGCCACAAGCAATTTCTATTTATAAAAAAAACAAGTCAAAAGTTTATCAAAGGGATGATAAATTCAACTTTTTGTTGTTGTTTTTGACCATAGCTCTTGGATGTGATTGCAAAGAAGCATGTTTGAAGAGGTATTTGTCTCATTCTCTCGAGGCCAAAAATTTAGGACACCTCCTGAAAGATGTAAGACTCAGAATTCCATCTTTGATTTGAATAAAGCCCCAAGTGTACCTACATTAAACTGGATATGGAAATACTTACTTACTTAAGGTGGCGCTTACAACCCAGGATGGATTACGGCCTCAACCAACATGCCTCTCCCAGCCAGTTCTGTCCTTAGCTAGCCACCTCCAGTTACGCACGCCAAGTTGGTTGAGGTCGTTCTCCACTTGTGTGCGCCACCTGTTACGTGGTTTCCCTCTGCCACGTACACCATCAGGGTTGGATTCGAAGATTCGTCGGGCTGGTGTGTTGATGTCCATACGCTCCACGTGTCTCAGCCATCTCAGCCGCTGTATTTTCAGCTTCTTAACCAGGTCAACGTCGCTGTACAGCCCGTAAAGCTTCTCGTTGAATCTTCTTCTCCATACTCCTTCGATACACACGGGACCAAAAATCACTCGAAGAATCTTTCTCTCAAAGCAACCAAGCAAATTTTCATCCCATTTTTGTAAGGCCCATGCTTCTGCCCCATACAGCAGGACTGGAATGATTAAGGTCTTGTATAGCGTTTCCATCGTTCTATGAGAGAGGGCCTTACGACTAAATGCCTCCTCATCCTCAGCCCGAAGAAACAGCGATTATCAAGAGTAATTCTCCGTTTGATCTCTACACTGATGTCGTTTTTTGAGTTTATAGTGGATCCCAGGTAGACAGAGTCCTTTACTTCTTCGAAGTTATAACTATCCATCGTGATGTTTTAGCCGAGTTTTCGATGTTGAGTTTCACTTCTCGTTGAAAGCATATACTTCGTTTTGTTTTTATTAACAGCCAATCCCATTTTTGCCGCCTCCGAATCAATACTGGCAAATGCACCAACCACAGCTTGCTTTGTTCTGCCGATTATGTCTATATGTCATCTACATAAGCAATTAGTTGAACGGACTTTTGAAAAATTGTACCAGTGGTGTTGACTTGTGATATGCGTACAACTGCTTCAAGAACGATGTTAAATAGGTTGCATGATAACGCGTCGCCTTGCCTTAGACCTTTCTCAACATCAAACGGTTCAGCGGTGTTCTTACCGACTTTGACGGAGCAGCGAGATTTCTTCATTGTCATCCTGCAGAAGCGGATGAGTTTGGCAGGGATGCCGAGATGTGACTGCATAACTCGTCTCTATTCACGCTATCATACGCGACTTTTAAATCGATCAAGAGGTGGTGAGTTAATCGCTAAGCGCACTTCATCTAGGTCAGATGGTCGGTAATGTTGGCCATCGTCGTCCAAATTGAATGGAATAACAGCGGACTGTTGGCTATCTTCGCCGTTCAGGAGTCTAGAAAAATGTTCCTTCCAGATTCTCAGCACTGACTGTGTGTCTACTGCCATATTCATCCTCTCATCTCGACAGGCTTCTGTTCTGGCCTTGTAGCCATGGGTAGATCTTCTTACCCTTTCGTAGAATTTTCGAACATCCCCTCTGCCAGTACAATCCTCAATAGATTCGACCACCCGCTTCTCGTGCTCTCTCTTTTTCTTCCTGAGAAGTCTACGTTCCTCTCTTCTTTTTTGCCCGTAGAGCTCCCGGGCTGCTCTCTCAGCGAAAATTGGGTGCTCGCAATGGTGACATTTCGCTCTTCCGCAAAGTCAATCATCCTGAGTCCATTATTGGACGTTTCGGCATGAAGACTGTGAAGGCGTGAACACAGATCAGCGTCACGTTCTGAAATTTTGCCTTCATTTGGATTGTGACAAGGCGCTCGCTTACCGCGTTAAAGCCCAAGACTTCTTGCCTAAGTATTCCCCTCATTACAAAACCGCACCCAAACAGCCGTTGACCCTGCTCCTAGAAGCACTTCCCATGGTAGATGTCACACGATTTCATCCGTCGCATGCCCTCTCCATCCCATTGCACCTCCGCGTTCCTGGATAGCTCCAAGATAGTTAACTCCAAGAGCCTGGTGTCGGATTAAAACCCGCTCCTTATCAGCCTGTGCTCCGAATATGTCGTAGTAGCCCGTATAAGGTGTTCACCAAGAAGTTCATCCTGACTGGAACAAGCGACGCTACCATTGATTCCATTAAGGAAATTCCTCCGCTACCGCCTAATCTGTTGGGAGTGGCTTGGAGGGAGCACTCCTTCTTTTGGGGGGGTAATTAGTAGCGACATTCTACTCCACTTCGACCTGTCGACCATGGGAGGCCCTTCTGCAGAAACAAGTTCCACGATCGCATAGCTTTAGTTTCATTGAGCCCCTCCGCCACGTCAAGGCATACCCCTATGGAGGGGAAATAGTAGTTGGAGGGGAAATAATAGTTAAACTATCCGCTTAAAAGTTCGATTTAAAAAAATTAAAAAATGTAGATAAGTAGGTACATTGTCGTAGTTTTTTAACATTTTTTTTTCTATTTTCTTTAATTTTTTAACAAAATTGACCTCCTGCTCAAAAGGAGCAAGTACGCCCCCTTCTTCATACAATTTCGTTCTAACCTGAAGGTTATCCATAGACTCCAGCTACACCTACGCGATGACGTATCTTTTGTGAAAAACAAATGGAAGCCTCTGTGATCGAAGAAAGAAAAATTTGAACCTGGCACTGCTGTGTTGGTTGGTCGCAAACTCGAATGGTATGGAAGGTGGTAGATGAGATGAGTGAAGCTGAGCCACTTCGTATCGAGTCTCACTTAACCCAATCGCGAGCATAGACCCTGATGGCCACCCATCGATATCACCATCATCATCATCATCATCATCATCATCCTAGTCAGCTCCTTAATATTTGATATGCCTGCAGTCATTTGCAATGAAACTGTGATGTAACGACGTTAAATCTGATTCCTATTTGTGATATCAAATCGCTCAGGCCTACCATCCATTGGCCAACATTTGTACGAAACGTTACCTACATCCGTTTCGAATCCATTTGAACTAAATGAAATTAAATTATGTTTGAGTCTTGCTGCTGTATTTGTGCTGTGCATGCCATCCTTCTTGTAGTCATCATCGCCCCTGAGAGTTGTTCTTGTTCCTCCTGCTGTCATTCCATTTTACCTCTCTCTCTCTCTCTCTCTTTTTTCAGTACAAATCTATACGTTTGTGTGACAGCTGACAGGTTCTTTGAAATGTTAATCGGGATTCATTATATAATGAAGTTCTCATTAAATTGCTTTCGTTTGCCCAAACAAAATGGACCATCGCGTATCATCTTCGCCATCCGGAAAGACTGACCTGCTTAAATCATCTGCGTAAGCGATTTTGCTTGAGGTGGTAAAAGAAAGCTCTGATGATGGTGTATATGGGAAGATGCTCCTTGCTGTGTTGCTTTGTCTTTTTTATTCCAAAGAAAGGCTGATGACAGCAATCTTTGAGGAATGTCCCATGTGAACAGAAGCGTAAAAGGGTGTTTTTGGACTCTGAATATTTTTTATAAGCTCCCGTATACGAGTATATAGCTTTCGTAATGAATTTAAGAAAATGACAACAAAAAAATGGAAGTCTTCACTTCTTTTGGTATTCCTCATTCTGTAGTTTTATTTTTATTTATTTATATTTTTTGCCTTGAAAGTGCTTTTTTATCCAATTTAGTATTCCGTGTGTATAGGATGAGAGATGAGACTGTGTCGTCTCACGACAGGGTAAGGAGCTAGTGTTTATATAGAAATAGGCGTCATTTGGGCTGATTGTGAAAGTCAAATCATATAATAAACTTAGCCATATGTTTTCTCATATACGTTTTGTGTGTTGGACTTTTCTTCAAACACTCACACATAGGTATTTTTTATATACATTTATAATAATGGCACAGAGACTTCATGACAAAAAAGGAATTTTTAATTTCAAGGATAATGAATTTCATTCATTCAGCATACGATAGAATCACATATAATGACCCAAAAGATATCATATTGAATGCAAAGAGAAATAAAAAGCCAGTGGCTAGTTTGTCATGTTTCTAAATTCGAATAATTTTCTTTAAAAAAGGAAAAATCCACGTTGATTTACTTTGCTACTAAAAAGAAAAATTTAACGAAGCACCTTCATGAGATATGTTTTATCCTTGAGTTAAAAATTTGCTAGTTTTGCAAAATAAAATTAAATGTTCTTTTTGAGATCGGGTAAGTGGGGAGCGTCAAATCAGTTTTTTTCGATTTTCGTATTCGAATAGCTTTAAAAGGTTGTCTCATTAGACTTTCTATACGTACGAAAATAAAATAAAATGCACGACTGGGTCGCTCGGATTTGTCTTAGGGTCAAAGTTATTGTGGACGTTGAAGACTCTTATATTAAGTTTTTAAAAATAAATAATTTTATAAGAAGTAAAAAAAAAATGACATAAACAACTTCTAAAATTATTTTGAGCTCCAAAAAAAGTATGCCATTTAAGTTGATTAGAAAGATAAATTTTTATAAAAAAAAAAAAATTTGAAATCATTAGAGCCGTTAAAAAAAATAATTTTTTATATATAAAAACTCTGAAACCTCTTTTAAAAATAAAGTTGGTATACCCTTTTCAAGATAGTAATATTGCACATCTAAAATCAAAACTTCAAAAATATACAGTGATCCGTTTTCGAGAAATTGTTTTTTCAAAGAAAAATTTTGAAAGATTTTTTAAAAATCCAAAAATTACGTTATTGAAAATTGTGATATAAAATAATATTTAAATTATTAAGGAGCTTCCGTATAAAAAAAAATTCATCAAAATTGGTTCAGTCGCTAAAGAAAAAGCCAAAAAAGAAAAAACGGTTCTATGGGAGGTACCCTTAGTAGAATTTTAACAAACATTACATTCATTTCAAAAGTATGACCCTGCTAATAAAAGCAGACACAAAAATTTTAATCAAAATCGTTAGACCCATTTCTGAAAAAAGTTCAATTTGCCTACTAGGGAATCACCAAAGTCCTTTTACCACCAAGTTTCAAAAAAATCGGTTCAGTGGCTTAGGCTGGGGCTCGAGATATACACAGACAGACAGACAGACGTACAGACAGAATTGCGGGACCCACTTTTCTTGCATTCTCGATTTTTCGATTTTTTTACGAATCCTAAACTTACGCTACGCTATAGTACCTATGTATATCGCAAGTAAAAATTGTTCTATATTTGTATGCAGAACTATAGTCCAACATTTCATCAAACAGAATCTAAGACATTTTAAGTTTTCATTTTTGAGTGGAAATTTGGAAATTTCAATCGGAACGACAGTTTCAAGCTGTCTCGTGCATGTGGCCCTTTAATTAATGTCTAACCATCTATACAATTACCACTTCCCAAAAATGTATTTTTACCGTTATCTCGGCTCACAGACTGTAGAAATTACTGAAATTGTGTAAAAAATGTATTTTAAATGTATATCTAATAGCTGTTTAAAAATATAAAATTGAAAAAGATAAAAATAAAATAACGTTGAGAACGGTCAAAAAACTTGTACTAAAAAATTTTGCTTTTACTCTTATTCATTGAGAAAAATGTTTAAATGAATGTTTTTTCCCACTATTCCCTGATTTTTAAAATCCATTAAATCACCTACATAAACTCTTAAAAACTATGTGTTTTTTAAAGCTCAAAAACACCGTTTCAGAGCATTTTACATATAATCTTCAAATGACACCAAATTTTTTTTTTTTTCATTATCTACCAATGTGCATAATTAGTTTTTCAATAAAACATCAACTTTACTCACACCAACATCATTTTCAAAGGATTTTGGAAAATATTTTGTAGCTTAAAATAGATTTTTTAGATTTTTTTTCTTTTCTTCAATTTATCTATGCCATGAAATATATTTCATAATTCTCACCCTCATACTTTTCAAGATATACAATAAGTTTTTATATCTTTTACCCCATTTTACCCTTACTTCCCGGTGATATTTAAAAAAAAACCAACAATATACCACCTATCTTTAGGTGTATTTAGTTTTTTTCTGTCACTTATAGTGCAGAAAATGAATCAGTCAGATTATCAATAACAATGGCTGACTTCTGTAATTTAATAAATTTATTGTCTTGCACACAAAATGCAAAAAAAAAAAAAAAAACAGTATAAAATGTAAGTGTGTTGTTACTTTTTCTCTACTCATAGTGTCTGTGTGAAAGAACCAGTAATATTGGGCTGGAAAAGTCTATGTGTTATTACTGGTTGACTTTTTTTTTATAAATGCCAGTAAAGAGAATTATAATTTGAGATATCGAGCAATTTTTTAATTATGATTTCATTAGTTTTTCAAAATTTCAATAGGCTCATATTTGAGCGATTTTAATTATTTTTTAATCGGTTTTCAAAATTGAAAAAGACTCATTATTTGCTTAAGTACCAAGTGTTGAATTAAAATACATGTTCGCTGAGTTTACATTACGTTGTTTTGGTGCCAAGAACCCTCTTAGACGACAGAATAGGGTCTGCACTGTCGCAGAGGATCAAACTTATGGAGTGAAATGTTAAAAATGTCAAGCTGAATATTGTGTGTTACTTATTCTTATTTTTTCTCTCATCAATAGGATTTAAAATACATCGATTCAAAAAATTAAAGGGGTGAAATGGGGGGGGAAGCGCTAGCGTGGGGAATACGCTATTTTTAGTTTTTATGTTCAAGGATCCAAAGAACAATAAAACGCAAAGAAAACGCTGTTAGTAATTTTTTTGTAATTTGAATGTACTACTAGCCGTTTTTTTTGTACCGTTCCTCGAATTTTTATATCATGAGATTTTTTTGATAAAAGTACTCAAAATATCATGCAAAATGATGCGTTGAGAAGAAAATCGTGATTTTCCTTCACAAACCGTTTATGTATGAGTTTTTTCAGTTTCTACGTCATAATCACTCTACAAATACTCGCACTGGCTGCTTTCTTTTTCGTGCCCTTTAAGGCCCGATTTTTCGAACTCCTCCTAACACGTTAGATTGATGGTTAAACCTTATGATTACTGATGAGATTATTCTCTTATTTAACATAAATATAAATAAAAAAAGCTCACCAAAGCTGATGTCAATTGATCTCTTTTTGAATGATTTTTATGCGATGTACAAAAAAATCGATCTCTTAACTCCTGTATTATTCGGCTAACGGTTCTAGAGGCTCATATGATTATTAGCTTATTCTGCACAAACAACAAAAAGAAAAGTAAGATTTGCCGATATTGAATTAGTTTCTGAACTTATTTTCTTTTACAAATAACTCTTTAAGCGTATTAAAATTGTTCTATATAACCAAAAGTTACGTATACGCCACCCTACACCAAAATTGAAGATTTTTTTTTTTAAATTCAATTAAATGAAATCTAAGAAGAATTAAAATTAGTTGGCTTCCCTTGACCAACTACTATCATCTGTGCTCGCAGTTTGTAAAAACAGAGAAGATCCTTCAGCAAAATTTGATTATATAGTTTTCTCAAGAATACTGAAAAAAGAACCTATGGCTTTTGAACACCTGGTAAGTAAGTATATTTTTATTTCGGATTAAAAATTCTTCAGCAGACCTTGTTATTACATTTTTATTTAATTGCTTTTAAGAAACTAAAGAGCTTTACAAACAAATTTTTTAAAAAAGCAAATCCATTACATTTAGCAAAACAAAACTGTTTTTATGCACCATGCGGGCTTGTAACGGAATGACAGATTAGGATTACCATATCTGCAGTACTGCATACAGCTGCGAGAAGAGATATTTCGTTGATATTAAAAAACATAAATTTTTCTAATTTTTTTTTTTTTATTGTATCCTGAATCCAGGGTCTTCTATTTTAACACACCAACAGTCATCCCATATGACTGGATGAGAATGTGAATACTGAATACATGCTGGAACGAACTCATGTCTGTTAAATGGCGTGCAAAGAAATGTGATTCTTTATGTGGAGGCATAGTTGACACAGCTTGGGGACCACAAGGTCCCACGAAAGTGAAGTATTGTTTTTCTCAAAACAAAATGCACTCTAAGATCCCTTTGGGTTGTTGTGGTCAAATGAATGGTTCAGAAAATGCACACATACGATGTGTATCTGTATACTATAGATACTTTTCTGCCTCTTGGACATCTGTTTTAATTGTGTCGCTCTCGACGTTCTCACATGTATGTGTGTGTGTGTGCATATGTTTGGAGTAGATTTTTTGACCATTAATAGGCGCGAGCAAACGGCATCCATTCATCTTGAAAATTAATGTTGCAATTTGTGAAACCATAAAAGCGAATGTGGTGACACTATTCACCTAGCAGCGCTACAAAACAAATTGTGGTTTTCCTATGTCCTCTGGTGGTGGCCGAGTATACACAGCATATACAGAGCAGCGAATTCGAATACCTACATTTTTCATCTTGGCTCTCCTCTCCGTTTTCCGAAAGGCCATTGGTTTCTTTTTTTTTTTTTTTTGCTCGATGCCGTTGCCGTTGTTTTTCGTTAGGTTAGATTTTTTTTTTACTTTATTTTTTATTATTTTTGGGACAATTTAAGGATTTTGGTGAATTTATAGCTTGACAAGGAATTTGAAATGAGACCTGTGGAAAGGGAAGAAGACACAAAATAAAAACAAACGGAAAAAAATACACGACCACACTAAATTACGAGGTGGGTATTGTTTTTAATTGCAAAATGCCTGGACAAATTGTTTTGTAAGCTTATTTTAACTTCTTTTCACCGCAGATTACTAAGCCATTTTATCTGATATTTTTTTTTTTATTTTTTCTTCCGTGAAGCTTATTATTTTCTGCTTAAACTTTTGGTTGAAGATTGCAGTGTGGAAATAATGGTATGTTCTCATTTTTTTGTTTGATTAACTTGTGGATATTGGCAAATTGATGACATTTGTTTTGTAGATAAATAAGAAAAGATACAATTTATTTTGGGAAGCAGAAATAAAAAAAAAAAAAAAACAAATTATTAATAAAGATGACGTGGTTATAAAGATAATAAAGTCATTGGACTTAGTATAGGATAGGTCTAGGTCGGTAATCTAAAAATGTGCCATTGACCTGAGTTATTTGAGTGAAGTCAAATACATAATTGGAATTGGAAGCTAATGGTTGGCCATACATGAGAAGAGCAAGACAAATCATATTTATTATAGGTATCATTCAAAAAAAGTTATAAGTTGATTTACCGACTACTACTAGAAGAGCTCATCAATGGCCTTTAGTAGGTTACCAAAGTTCTTTATCTTATTTCTCGTAGTCCTGAAAGAAGCAAATTATTTATACGGATTCGAAATTGTATCTACTGATGATAATGTAGGTACTGAAAGTATGCTGATACAAACAAGGCATCGAGATTTTCGGAAAAAAAACATTGATAAGGATCAATTTTTTTTTTAATTTGCTTCAAAATAAAAAAAAACTCAACTTTTAACTTAAATCTTCAGAACAAAGAATAATGCCAAGACCACTCATTGAGCATCAAGAAACTCAACGATGGAGAGTGGAAAAATGTTTTAGAAAGAAGACATTTAGAACCCGTATAAACTTAGCATGACAACTTTTGAAAAGGTAATTTTTTTTTGGCTCAGTAATTGCCGTATAATTGCCGCATTTATGCCGTGAAGTCAATATGGAATGACGTCACAAAATGTTTTTTTTTTTTCTTTTTAACCAAAAGCGCGGCAATTTTTTTGGTTTTACAGTTTACATATAAACCGAATGCGGCAATTAATGAGCCAAAAAAAATTTGATATTGACTAGTGATTAACGAAATACAGGGTGTGTCATGCTAACTTTATATGGAATTTAGGTTTAAAAAAAAGTTTTTATTTTTTTCTGAAAAAACAGAGAGCCCAATTTCTTTTTTGATTTCACGGCATAAATACGGCAATTATTCGGCAATTAATGAGCGAAAAAAAAAATTTGATTTGACCAAAAATTAAAAAGTGTCATGCTAACTTTATATAAAGTTAGCATGACAAACACTTCCGATCAAATTCTGACCAAACTAAGAACGCGGCAATTTTTTTGACTTCACGGCATAAATGCGGCAATTATACGGCAATTACTGAGCCAAAAAAAAAATTATTTTTTTTGACAGCTCGTGGCGGCCATATTGTTTCTTTTACTTTCTGTCAAAATATTGTTTTTTAATCAATTTTTAAAGACAAATCATGATGGCAAGTTACAGCGTCGAGCAACACGTGCAAATTTGGTTTCGAAGCAGTTGGAAGTTGATCCCAGTTTTGGTCGAAAAATAATCTTGAGCGATAGGGCCCATTTTTGGATGAATGGGTACGTGAATAAGCAAAATTGCCGGATTTAGGGCAATACTTCTTCGAAAACTATGCTGGCTAGGCCATCACCGTCAACGGCGATAACTATAGGTCGATGATCAACTACTTCTTGTTCCTGAATTGCATGCTATGCACACCGAAGACATATGGTTTCAACAGGATGACGCTGCATGCCACACAGCTCAAGACACAATCGATATTCTGCACGAGCTGTTTCAGGGAATGGTTATCTCACGCCGAGGAGACGTGAATTTACCACCAAGATTGTGTTATTTGACACTTTTGGATTATTTTCTTGTGGGGCTTTCTTAAGTTGCAGGTGTATGTGAACATAATCGATACCATCGGTCAAATTCAAAATGTAGATACACACTTACGCTCATATCATTCAAAATAACTAAAACACTAGTTTAAAACTAGTTTTATTAAATAAAAAAAATTAAATAAAACAATTTCAAAAAAATTAACATTCAACAACCGAACAAGTTTCAGTTTTGAAATAAATATCGCGATTTTGAAAAAAAAAACAGGTTGAAATGTTCATTGAAACATTTTTTTGTTTTTTTAAATTCCGATTTTAAAAATAATTTTTTCTTAAAATATTCACTGGGAAAAACATAATCGGATTGGTGTGAAAATCCCAAAAATCAAAATCCCAAAATTCCGTATATCCAGAATCCCTAATTCCTAAAACCAAAAATTCCGAAAACCCAAAATCCTGAAAAACAAAAATCCGGAAGACACAAAATCCCGAAAAATTTGCTCAAATTTTTCATTGTATATAATTTTTCGGGATTAAGATTTTGGAATAATAAGTGTACAGAAAATATCTTTTTGAACGTTGTAATTAGTTGTCATTGTGCTTTCTGTAGATTTGTGCTGCGAACTGTGATGTTTGCAGCCGATAAAGGTAAAAAAAACAGAACCATAAAGGACTCCAAGTTTCAACTAATCCAGCATATCGACCGAGTTTTTGGTCAGATTCCAACCTTTTGGAAGAGAGTTTGCGCAAAAACAAAAAAGTGTAAGAGCGTGACACCGTCGGCTTAAATTTCTTGCAGGGCGCAGTCACATCGTTGCTAATTCACTAATTGTAAAATTTTATTAAAATTTAACAAACATTTTTGAATAAAAAAATGTCTGTTCACAAAAATCTTACTGTTAAGCTAAAAAAAAAACAACAGATAAATTGCTTTAGTAACTCCACTAAATGTCATGTCTTGTGTCGAATCACTTGTGTCTTTCCTAATATTGCTATTGTCGGTCACTGATGCTTAAAGTACGATTAAACTTTAAGGAGTACGATTGCCATCATCAAGCATGGAACATGAATCTACAGGGTGTCCCCAAAGTTAACGTCGAAATGAAAATGACTGATAGGGTAGCTGGAGACAGTTATCAGAATTTTTTTTTTTAAATCGTTACCTTGTACCTGTTAGTTAAAGGCATTCAAAAAAATGTATAACGAAATTTTGGCAAGTTGCCTTAAAAGTTGGCGTGTTCAATTCTCATTTCAAAATGGTGCACATACTTTGAGAATATACACGAGTTATAGAATTGATCCCCAATTCAATTAACGACAAAGAAATACCAAGCATCTTTGCTTGAGTATTATAAAATTCAAGAGTATAATAATGTTACGGACGCCTGGCCGACTCCTTCACTGATTGGAAATCATGGTCCCAAAAACAAAATTATGTTTGAATCTATCGTTTTTTTTTTAGTATGGTATTACCGAGAGTGTATAATGTAGGTTTGATTGAAATGAATTAGCTACTTGTAAGAGAATGGGCTGCTGTCGAATTATTTGTTTGTTTTAATGTTCTTGTCCTGATAATTGTGTTTGTTGTCATCTTTGGAAAACCATCCAAGGAGACAAAGATATTAGACGAAAAGACATCTAACAGCCATAGATCAAGATAGGGTTTTTTAGAAAAAAAAAGCAATACATCTCTGTATCATTCCGCGTCGTAGATTCTAAAGGTCAAATCGACACTTTGGTCCATTTAAATTTAAATTTTTTTCATGTTAGAACGGTCCTTGGTCCAAAGTGATGGCTAGGTTGACAATTTGGTAAAAATCCCTATTATATGGAATTTTTTTTGAGTCGTGGTTGAAATTTCTAAAGCTGAAGTGTAAGAAAACCAGCTTACATAGAATAGTATGCTACCCCAAAAACAAACAGAAAAGAAAAACAAAACAGAGAGCTAGCAATTCTTTTAAAGATGGGTAGGGGAATTCTACCAATACAAACCCATATAGAAATAGATAAACTAGATAGCGGATATTGGATCGGATGATGTTAATCGTATAGGAGGAGGAATGTAGAAACAAGTGGTATGTGTGTTTGTGATTAGCTATTCTGGCACACAATGGAGCATATTCACTTGAAAATAAGAACCACTTGTGAACGGTCGGGTTATTACAAACAACCCGACATTTTTCTTTCTGAAAATCTAAGGTCAAAATATTGGAGGTGAATTTTTTTTTGTTGTGCAGTTTTTTTGGTGCAAATAATTGAATATAGTTTTTATTTGTTGTTAGTGAAAAAAAAGAGCCCGTAGCCACATACCAGAAGGATTAAACTATTCGCGGTTTTATACGAAATAAAGCCTAGGAAGTGTGGTGAGTTTGAGAATGATTTTTTTTGTGCTAGGATAAGTGTTAAAATCTGAACAATTTAGGTTGGCTTATTTATACCATCCGAAGCGAAGCATGTGGCGGTCCCACACAGCCTTAAAAAGTGGGACCGCCAGCAAAAATTAATAACGAGTGGCTGCGGCACCAGCTTTCAACTCAACTATGTTTTTGTTGTTGTGGTTGTTGTATTTTAATTTTGGTACTCGCTGTGACTGTTATACGGAATGAAGAAATGGGGATAAATCGAATTAGGAAAGGAGTACCTCCATTTCACACTAGTGAAACCCGGCCAACCGCCTACAGGACCACCACCTATTAGAGCCCCGACTCCCGCAAGCTAAGCAACCGGTCACAGACGACGCGACGTACAACACAGCCCTAGAAAGTAGCGAGAGGGCAACAACAACAAACATATTAAGAGGAAGAGGGAAATAACGTCAGGTTTACATAAGTGGTTTATGGTTTTTTTTTATATTAAATGTATTTATATAATGTTATTATTTATATTTTTTAATAACTGTTATGTTTGTAGTTGAGGCGTTGAAGTTTTACTCCTTTTTTTTTATTTTTTCTTTTCTATACTTGATTTAGTAATCATAAATTAATTCTGTTTTTGTAAGTGAGAAAGACTTAGTTTCCTAGGTTTGTCATCGTGCGTAGTCGTCATCAGAACGATCCTTAGTCCACCTCCAAAGAGCTCATTTGAGGTAGGGATGTTTTAGGTCCGAAGTCAATGTTTTTTTTAATAGTACTAGAAAGAGTACGTATACCTTTTTTTTGACAGCCCTGGTAGGAAACTTATCTTGATCGCGTTGCCGTCTCGTTATTTTTTTTTGTATTTTGTTTTTTTCTTGGTTTATATTTAATTTAAATTTTTATCGACTCAAGCTAGTTTAACTAATTATGTATTTTGGTTCTTGAGTTAGTAATTTAATGAATTTAGTTTAAGGAGAAAAAAAAGATTAGATAAAATAAAACTTCATAACGCCCATTTGTTCGAAAAAAAAGAAAGTTATGAGTGTTTCCTTGTTTTTGAAAATCAAAAACAAATAATTTTGAAGAATGAGTTTTCAGGGGTGGCCAAGGTAGCCAAAAGTTTCGGTGAAGATGGAATGATTTGAAACCGATCATCCACCATCCTTGGGGGAATCCAAAATGGCCGGATTCCTATGGCAGGGTGGGTAATGGCCTCACTGCAACAACATCGCAGTGCCCTTGGTGTGACAATAGTCCGTCCGAAGTCCTTCTAGTCCGATATTATTTTTGTTCTAGTTTTCTTGGCCTGATATGTGTTTTTGTTTGCAGGTGAGGTTAGGTTTCGGGGGCAAGATCCCCCCCATCCGACGAGCTAATGCCGTGCATGTGCAAGCAGGCCGCGTCCCCGGAACTTAACATTCCACCTACCCTTTCCAAACACTTCCTTACCCAAATTCCTACCTTATCCTTTTTCCTACCTATTCCTCTTACTGACACCTCCTCCGCTCCTCTTGCTATCAACAATAAAAACCGATACAGTATCTCCATAAAATTTATCCAATTCAGCATTTCCATTAGAATAACATAAACAAAGATCGTCAACGATCGATCCAGAAAAAGAATTTAGAGTAACATAAACAAAGATAGTCATCGATCAATGTAAACAAAGATTGTCAATGATTCAACCCCTTTGAATCATAAAACTAATGTATATCTTCCATATATGAAGCATCACTACATAGATGAATATAAGATTATAAAAAGGGCTTGCATTAAGTGATGGCAATTCAGTTCTTATCCCAACGTATAGCCAACGATTTCCCCCCACCAGTGGTAAGGGATCTGAGGCTCCAATATATTATTAATAAAAGAAAATTACAAATTCAAATTGTGTTTTATTTTATATTTTTTAAAAAAAAGTTATCCCGGAGGATAAAATATAAAACTCACGCGTACCAAAAGGTATGTACGTAATAAACATTTTTAGAAGAGTTTATACAAAAACATGATGTAGGTACACTGAGGGACACAAAGCAGGCTATATTCAAGAACGAGCAGGCTTTGGTATTTTAAGAATTTTGTATTCTTATTATTGTTATCCCGATAGTGACACCTTTCATTCTTGATTCAAGAGTTTTTTTTTTTCTAAAAACAAATTTGTATTCCAAAATTAAGAACAAAAAACTTGATTCCATATACAAAGTGACGAAATACAGGGTGTTTCATGCAAACTTTTATGGAATTTATAAAGTTTATAAAAAAAGTTTTTCTTTTTTTCTAAACACCCTGTTTACCCTGAAGCAATGGCTTGACTATTAATAGTATAATTGTCATATACGACACAGAAGTATACTTAACCATCACTCGTTTGAACAATATTGTAACCAGCCATTCAGTCACCTAAGCAACCACTCACATGTCAGCTGATGGTGAAAACGCTACTTCTGCTATGACAATCCTGAATGATGTCATCGTCAAGGAGACCCTTCAAATCTGATGGCTCCCAGAAGTCAAAATAAATTAGTATGCAAGAAGTTTTCTTCTATTGCATTTATACGAGTATGTATAGGGTGCAGCGACAATAGTACCTACACAACGCGTGCCCAATGGAAAGAGGAAGCTGCTATTAAGTCTGAAATTTAAAGCTATAAGTAAACTCTATCTACTCTCTGTTCGACCCAACAAATTGAAAAATGAGACACATTCAAGGACCCTCACACACACACACACACACACACACACACGAAACAAAAACTTGAGAAATTCTTGCAAAAGTGATTTTGCATGTGAATTTATCCAAGAAAGGATAAAGTCCTTAAAGATTTAGTTAATAGAGTTTCTCAAAGGAGATGAGTGATTCATATAACATATTTTTATCACTGCAGCAGCATGCATCCTTCACAAAAGTTCTTTTAATACCTTTTTGTATAGGTTGCTAGAAGTAGCTGTTTGTGTCGTATGTCAAGATTAGCTAAAATAATAAGTTTGATAATATGCCAGAGAGTGTCTAGTTATTTTTCTTCAATAACTCTTAGGAGGTAAGAAACAATGAAAGTTTCGGGGAATAGCTTTATACTAAACAGTAGTCTATTAAATTTCATGAGTTAATGGATTAAATTGAAATTTTTCTTCCACAGGAAGATACATTATACAAAACTTTTATAAGGACCAAAGCAAATAAAGTGATCGACTTGATCGCTCTTAAAGCTAAGGTTGCTTAGATTGCTAAGCCACTGAATCGTATATTTTTACATAGCCGTTTTATAGAAACGGTTGAAAAACGTCTATGAAAATGCCCAAATTTTATTTATTTTTTTGTAAGTAAGTTAGAAAAAAAAAAAAAAACATAAACTTTCTTTCTTAAAATTAATTTCTTAGTAATGATTAAAACAACTAGCCACTTGGGTTTTTAAAGCCATAAAAAAAACTTAAAGTCATGAGCAAAGATTGACATTTTTGAATAAAAGATTTTCATGCCTATATCATTCATAAATAACAAAAATAGAAGCGGTCCAATATGACTTCATTGAGGAACTCCAGAAAGAACACTGATTTCTTTTGACACACAATTTAAAATTTAAACGTGTATGGCTTTTTGAATAAGACTAGATCCAAGAATGTATCCATGCTGCAGAATCATATCTTTCAAGTTTCAGCAAGAGTAAAGAATAGCTTACCCTGTCAAATGCTTTACTAAGATCCCTATAAAACTCATCAGTTTGGAGTCCATTTTGCAAATTTTTGCTTAAAAGATAAGTAAACTCGAGCAGATTAGTTGTTGTACATTTATGAGGGCGGAGACAATGTTGCTCAGGTACTAGCAGAAAAATTGATTGTGATTATTATAAACAATTTTTTGGTAGAGCTTTTGAATACATGAAAGCTTATTGATTATATTTATTGAGCAAAGAACTTTAAGTAAATCGGTTAATTTTACCTGCGGTAATTGTTGGTGGTAAAATTCTTGCCGTTACATTTTGTTTTACTGAGTGTTCCTACCAATTTTTAGTTCCAACATGCTTATAGACTAGTTCCAAACACACATATGAGAAAATTGAAACCCTTAAATAGTCACAAACTATGAATGGTCGTTAATGTAATAAGTTTGGATTGGATTTCGAAAATTAATGTCAAACTACGTTCGTCTTCTTCACGAGAGAAAAACTATTGCATTATCCTTCCGGTCGCCATAATCATTGTCGTCGCCTTCGTTGTTTTACTAAAAATTAAATATCACGTTTGTATAATTTATACTAAAAATAGTGCTCACATATTAAAAAGCTTCACTGGAAATACCCGATTCCTGGGACTGGTTTTATAACGCGATCATAAAATCCGCCGCCTAGGGAGCTCCTTTAACTACTCTTCCATCCACCTGAAATTATAACTGGTCTTTCACCTATCTCCCGTGCTTCGCAACGTTTCCATATACAAAACAAAAAAAAAAAAAAAAAACAAGGCCAAGGTGAACGTCTTACGGATGTGCTTGATATAGGTAGTATAAGAGTTATATAGGTATTATAGTTGGGAATAAAATAGAAGAAAAAAAAACTCTAAAAGAATAAACCCAAGACAACAGGAGTGGATAGTGGAGCAAGTGTAAGTTAATTTCCGACTAAATCGCATACGTTGAGCACTTTCTCGAGTCCAAATGGACTCGTTTTCTTTTGTTTTTTGGGTTTCAATAGCAATAACGGAAACTGAAATAGAAACAGAAGCAGTAACAGTAGCAGCATGTTGATTGCTTCCACTATTTCTGAAGTTTTATAAGGCTCGTAGTACTCGTTGTTTGGTCTTTTACGATCGCACCAAATGGTCGCACATGGAACAATATAAAGCACTGACGGGGCGAAGAACGGACGAAGCAACAGAACTCTATTCCAGGATTGAAAGCATAGAAGACATTTACGAAAGCAATAACTCTGAGGGTCGTATTTGAATTTATTTCATTCTAAGATGCATTTAAAGGAAACGAAAGCAAATGCTTGGCATAGCATTTCAATGTGATGCAGCTAGCATCTTATGTGAGGGTTCCCGATGGATACTTTGGATTGAGGTTTTCTTGAAGAGGTTGATGCAGAATTATTATTTACCGGTTTATACTTACTGCTTTAATCTATTTAAACCAGGACTTTCAATGTTTCTCATGGGATGTCAATGAACTGGTGACATTTATGAATTTCTACACGACTGCTCTAAGATAAAGCAAAAAGTCACTTAAAATCTATTGATTTAGTTTAATGGAAATAAATTAAAAAAAATTTAATTTAAATGACTGGAGTATAGTCATTTTCGGAAATGAATTGCATTTTTCCCGGGAGAAAATTTTTTTCATGAAATGTGTTTGGGTAAATCTCCTTATCATATAACAAAATTTGTTTGTAGCATAGAAGATAGAAGTACGGGAGCAGCCGACATATTGAAAAAAAAGGTCGGTTGCGTTTTTCTGACACCTCAAATATTATTGTTACCAACCTATTTTTCAAGAAATCGATCGTATAACTCACAATATACATATTATTGAGTCTAAAACTTCAAACAAAACCAGGTTTCTTTAAAATAAATTTCCAATTGCTCGAACCAAAAACATAGTTGATTGCTATGTTATAAGCACAACAGATATCTATTCTTCCATAGTTTATTATAAACCCAATTGTTTTAGGTTTGTGGTATAATGTAAAGGACCAAAAATAACGGTACCTGTCATACACCGGTTTGAGAAAAACACATTTTTTTCTCAAAAATGATTAATACGATTATGATTAAAATAATCCTGTTCATTTTGTTGGATAAGGTCTATCTTTAAAAATGAAAACCAATTTTTCAAAAACCGGTATTAACGGTACCTACCAGCAATAGAACCGTACGGGAAAGATAGTATAAAATCATGAACCTGAACTTTGCAGACATTTTGTCCGCTGAAGTTTGAACAATCACCACAGACTGAATATTGTGAAAAATAAATTAAAATTAAAAGTTTGGACTTTCGTCACGAGTGAAATAATGAACTTTTTCGTTATGATGAATAAAAGAAAATAAAAAAACATTGGCCCATTATTACAATCTTGACGAAAGTCCAAAATAATATTTTGAATCTTTCAGCTTTTTAAAAATGGCCGGTTCAAACTGTAGCGGAATAATGTCTGCAAAGTTCAGGATCATGATTTTTACTATCTTTCTCGTATTATTGATTTGTATTATTGTGTAAAGAAATACCAGTATCTCATAAAACTACTCAATCTTAGAGTTAGAGCCGTTTTTGATAAAATTCGAATAAATCAAAAATGTTGTATGGGAGGTACTTGTTCTAGATGAGATATTCAAAAACAAAAAAAAACTGACTTTCGAAATTACGTAAAAATCATTTGAACCAAATTTGAAGAAAATCCGTCCACGTGTTTGGGCAGTGGAGAAGTGTACAGATGGACGCACAGACGCACAGACCGACAGACGGCATGACAAAAACCACTTTTTCGGACTTTTCCATCATCGTAATGTTGGTTTTGATTAAAACCTCAATTTTTTTTTTGACACGAAACCAATACTTGCCCTATAGAGCAAGTAAAAAATATAAATTTACCCTCTATGTAATCACTAAAAACTCAACCACCAAATTTAAAAAAAAAAATCGTTTCAGGGGCTTAGGCTGTAGCTCGAGGTATATACGAACGGACTTTTTTTTGCATTCTCCATCATCTTAATGTCATGTCTGATTGTTATCTCGAGTTTGAATTCTTTTTTTACGAATCCTAAACTTGCCCTATACTATACCAATATCGCTTGTAAAAAATAGAAGAAATGTTTCAAAAAAATTTGTATGCTTGATATGGATCTTATATGATAACAGCTTACAATTATTAGATCATAATTATGTATACACATATTGAACGATTGCTTTATAAAAATATTAAATTACAAAAAAAAGCCTCAATGTTTTTTTTTTCTTAGTTCAAACTATTTTTATTTGGAGCAACAATTGATGAACATTTTGTATAATGTGTCAAGCAAGTATAACTTAAAAGGTGCGTACATTAGCCCACACACTGTTTACTTGTTCTATACTGCAAGTATTGGTTTCGTGATAAGAAAAAAATTTAAGTTTTAATCAAAACAATCATTACGATGATGGAGAATCCCAAAAAAGTGGTTTTCGTAATGCCGTCCGTCGGTCTGTGCGTCCGTCTGTACACTACACATCTCCACTGCACAAACGCGTGGACGGATTTTCTTTAAATTTGTGTATGTACTGCATTTTTAGTTGCGTTGCCTTTTTTAAAAAAAAAAAATTTATAAGGTTTCTTGTGAATAACTCTTAAAAGACCAAGAGCCGACAGAAAACTCTGGGAGTGGAGGTATAACCAAAGTCTAAGTATGCAGTTTTATAGGTATACGAGTCCTCATTTCATATTCAAAAGTCCGGCAGGTTTATTTTTCAGCTTTCTGTAGGTTTAGGGGAATTAAAAAACGTGATTATTCCAATTCATCTGAGATAGAGAAGTACACTTCAATTGAAATTTTTATTATTGAAAATGATGTTCTGCCATTTTTCCTAAGTCAGGCCACCTCAATCTTGACGATCCGATTAATAGAATTCAAGATATATGCTTTTTAATCACACCACTTTTGGAGACATTTCTGTTTAATTTTTTGCTAGTTTTTCTAATTTGAAAACTCTCCAAAAAAAGACTTGATATGTGTGGCTTTAATAGCTTATTTCTTGAGTTCTAATAATCAGATCTTCACGATTGAGGTCTCCAGACTTAGGAAAATTACAGAACATCAGTATAAATATTAAAAACTTTAATTGAAGTGGATCTTCTCAGATGACTTGAAATTATCGGGTTTTTCAACCCTCCAAAAACCTAAAAAGGCTGAAAAAAACTTGCCAGACTTTCGAATTTGAAATCAGGACGCTTTTACCTACATATAAAACTGCATATTCAGATTTTGTTTATACCTCGACTCCCAAAATTTGCTGTCGGCTCCTAGACTATAACCTGTTTAAGCGATTTTGACGGAAACTTGTGCACAGATATTTCATTAAACAATCTTATTAAATTTTCAAAAAAAATTGTATTGATTAAAAAACACATGTTCCACTTTTCTTGTAAATAAATATATGCATAATTTAAGCAAATCCCTATATTTTTTATTTTCTAATATAATTCTTCATTTTAATAATCTTAACTTCTATAGCAATTATAACCCAAAGTACGTGTGATCCAGTCGTGCATTTTATTGTATTTTTTTTAACGTAATTTCATGTTATTTTAACATTCTTATGAAATAAAATACACTTCACAAATTTTACGAATAATATAATTAACTTTTATACATTTCATCATCATCGGCTCGACAACCGGGGTCCGATCCTGGCCTCTTTCAACAAGTCTCTCCACCTATCCCGGTCTCGAGCCGACACGCCATCCAGTTGCGCACCCCAAGGCTTCGGGCGTCCTGGTCTACGCAATCTCCAGCGCAAGCATGGTCTACCACGCTGCCTTCTACCATAGAATGTACCACAAAAGACTTTCCGAGCAGGTTCCTCTTCGCTCATACGAGCTAGGTGCCCTGTCCACCGGAGTCTACCGAGCTTAATTTTTGTCACTATGTCTGCTTCAAGGTAGATTGCGTACAACTCATGATTGTGCCGTCTCCGGAATCGTCCGGAATCGTTTTATACATTTAACTGTAGAAAACCAAAAATTGTAAGTTTGCTATAAGCAATACAAAAATACAACAAATTTTTATCGTCGAACTTATACTTTTGTGAAATATAACTGAATCACATGAAAACTGTCGTTTAGGAACTTTAAATAAAAATATATGAAACTACCCCATTCCGTTTAAGAAAATAATTTGGTTCAACGTTTTTTTTTCTGTTATCTGAAATCAATAATTAATTCAAGTAAACATCCTATCTGTCCTTTGATCTACCTATCACTGGCCTCTTTACTCTACTGCTTCTTAATCCATTTTTTCATAGCTAAAAAAATAATGTCTGCTTCATACTCCATGAGATTTGGAGCCACATGTCATTCCATTCCCTTCTTTTATTTTATATTTTTTTATTTTTTATTATAGTTTAATGTTTCGTTTTGCTTGAGAAATTATCTTCAGCCATTGACACCATATTGGGGTTCGCCATATGCATTCGATGGTCGATTCCTGCTATCATCACAATCACCATGCATTGCATATGATCATTTGCAAGGATGGCTCTCTCTCTCTCTCATTGTATCTCTTGCTCTACAAATATAAGTGTACCTACACAATAACATTAGAAAGGAATTGGTACGTTTTCGATATCTTGACTTAATGCCATATAGACGCAGATAGTGGCATCAGAATTTAGCCGGTTGCAATTGGCCCATATGGCAGATAAATTTTCAGAGGGGATTTGAAGATGTTGTATAAGAAGAATCTCTATACTTCCCTCTTGCAGGACACTGAAAATTCAAAAAAAAAACAAAAAAAAAACATGACAGGGGCGGGTTTGTTGAAAAAACCAAAAATGGCCGAATATGAATATTCTTTTCGGCCCAAATACAAAACCAATTTTTAACAAATTATTGCAAACTTTAATTTTTAAGAAAAATTCATTCACACAGAAAAAAAGACGAATGTAAAATTAACATTAAAAAACTGTTGGTTTAAGATAATTCTGTTGTTCTACTTTAAATGTTTATTTATCATTTTTTTAAGAGGGGTCTAAAACGACATTTTTAGCAGCCTATCAACACGAAACCATGTAATCAACGCGAAACGGTATGAAAGCAAAATCATAGCTAAGAAATGTTGAATTATATTTATCTTTGATTGTTATTTTTCTGTGTGTTAGAATTCGCTGCATAAGGATTTATGTAACCAATATGTAACGTTGCATAAATTCTTATTCATAAAGTATTTTTCCATTCATAGTTGTTAGTAATGTATTACCAAAACAGTACCAAAAAGGGGTAATCTTTTACTTTAAGCAGTGATAAAATCGATTGCCTTTTTGAAAAAAAGAAACAATGTAATTGAAGAATTAAAGAAACAAAAACATATCAAAATAGATACACCTAAAGCCAAAAGAATTTGGGTTCTCAATTTTATTTATTACTATGCGAAAGATATTCACATTCGTGCCTTCATCAATCACTTTAAAATGAAGAAAAGCAAAAACGCATTTTTATTTCTGTATTATTGGTATTTGTGGTATTCTCTGTAATTTGCATTGACATTGAACTTGAATTGCATACTTAGAATTGGCCAAACATAAGGATATAATATGGCAGACGGAATACCGAAATCCAAAATCCAGAACACCCAGAATCCCGAAAACCCGAAAACCCCGAAATACCGAAAACCCAATGTCCAGAAAACCCAGATTCCCGAAAACCCAAAATCCCGTAATAAAATTTGAAAAATTTTAAGAAAACATGTCAATGTTCCAATTTTGAAACTTTTGTTTAACAATAACATACAAATCATTTAACAAACAAAAATCATAAAAAAAAACGAAAAATATCAAAAACAAAGCTGCCGATATCTAATAATATATATTAGACTAAATTGTATGAAATCCCAGTTAGAAAATTTATTTTAGAATAATCTTTCCGTTCCGAAACATTTTTAATCCGTTTTTCTTTGACAACGTAACGTTTTCTTTTAAAAAAATGGGAATATCCGGAGAATCGCTCTTACATTGATTTTATTTTTAATTTAAAGTTGTTCATGATTGGTTTTATTTTTGAAGTTATACTTCTTTACCGGCATTTATAAAAATATTCAACCAGTAATAACACACATGGACTTTTTCAGCCCATTTTTTAAGTTGGCATTACGAAAACCCATTTTTTTCAAACACACTAAAAAAAGAGTAACAACACATTTACATTTTATACTGGGTTTATTTTAACTTGCGATATAGGTACTATAGGGCAAGTTAAGGATGTGTAAAAAAAAATCGAACTCGAGATAACACTTAGACATGACATTACAATGATAGAGAAGGCGAAAAAAGTGGGTCTCGCAATTCTGTCTGTCTGTCTTTCAGCCTGTCAGTCTGTCAGTCTGTCTGTATCTATCTTAAGCTAGAGCCTAAGGTACTACAGCGATTATCTTTAAACTTGGTAGTTAAACGGCTCTAACGATTTAAATTCAAATTTTTGCATGTAATGCAACTGGCAAGGTCGTACTTTTGAAATAAAAAAATATTTTTTCATCGGTTAAAAACGGTACCTTCTATAGAGCCGTTTTTCTCTTTTCTGATTTTCTCGTTAGCGACTCAACGGATTTCGATGTATTTTTTACACAAGAGGTTCATAGCAATTTTCAGGTTAATTCATATCAAAATTTTCCAAATTTTATTTTTGGATTTTTAAAAAAGTTTTAAAATTTTTTTTTCAAAAATCAATTTTTCGAAAACGCTTCAATAATTTTTTATTAATTTTGGTTTAAGATGTCTATTAATATTTTTTTTAAATTAGCATTCAATTTTTTTTTAAAACAAAGCTTGAATTTTTTTATATGAAAAAAAATATTTTTTTTAAAAACGGCTCTAACGATTTTCAAATTTTTTTTCTAAAAATTAATCTTTTTTAACAAAATAAAATGGCATACTTAGTCTTGAGGTCAAAACAATTTAAGAAGTTGCTTAAGTCATTTTAGTAATAAATTTTATGTTTAATTTTTCATTTCTTATAAAATTAATAACTTGTATAAACTTTATACATATATAAAGCTTTAGCATCCACAGTGCATTTTTTTTTTCATTTCGTGGGAGACACAAAACGTAAAATTTATTAAATTACAGAAGTCAGCCATTGTTATTGATATTCTGACTGATTCATTTTCTACACTATAAGTGATAAACAAAGTCTTTATAAACCAAAAGAAAGGTAAAATAGGGAAAATAGGGTAAAATGAAAGAAAAAAAACTTTTGTACATCTCGAAAAGTATACGAAGTAGAATTATGAAATAAATTTTATTGAATAGAAAAAATTTAAATAATGATGAGACTTGGTTAAGAAAAAAATTGTAAAAATCAACTTTTGAAGTTAAAAATTGTTTTCCAAAATAAAATATTTTTTAGACCTTTGAAAATGATATTGGTGTGGGTAAAGTTGGTATTTTATTGAAAACTAGTTTATGTGAGTGGTTTAATTGATTTTAAAAATCAGGGAATAACGGGAAAAATGTTTTGTCAAGAGAAGCTTTTAGACTTATGTGTATACACGTGCGAAAAATTATTTTTTTTTTCAATGAATAACAGTAAAAACCAGATTTGCCAGTCCAAGTTTTGTTTACCGTTTCCGACGGTATTTTATTTCTATTTATTATTTTGAAACTCACACTGCCTTTAGATATTAGGTAAATACATTTTTGTACAAAATTAAACAATTTTCTGTAGTCTGTGAGCCGAGGTAACAGAGGTAAATTTTTTTTTATCGAAATTCAACAAAATTATCTGCTTTGGTCGTAACAACTCTACCAGCCACTAGTGGATAACGGTATATACATAAAAATAATGTTTGTTTTCTTTTACTTTTTACTAAATGGTATGAAATATTTTTGAATTTCATAAAATAATTTACAATAATACTGTTGGTACAAGTGTCCTAAATAGGCCATAATTATTTTAAACATATTATGAATGCATATTTACAGAATTTAGAGTTTTAGTTGCAGGATTTTAATTAATTGAACAGATTCTACTAGATAAAATGTTGGACCATAATATTGGACAGTTATTTTATTAAACATTGCCACAGAGGCAGTTAAGTGAAAATATGTTTTTAGTGAATGCGTACAAAATTTAATTAAAAATTGGATAATTTTGAATACATTTTTAGTTCAATTTCAAGATGTATATTTTCCGTGCAAAAATAAACCAAACAGCAGAGGTTTGGTCGATATCCGATTTCGGGATTTTGGGTTTTATAGTTTTTGGGTTTTCGGGATTTCAGGTTTTCTGGATTATTTGTTTTCGGGATTCTGGGTTTTCAGGATTCTAGATTTTCTGGATTTTGGGTTTTCTGGATTTAAGGTCTTCTGGATTATGGGTTTTTGAGGATTTAGGGCTTTCGGGGTTTTAGTATTTTAAGAAAATTTCAGTTAAACAAAATTAAAACAATGTCAACACATTATCAACAATTAATTCTTAAATGGAATGTCAAAATGACATTTCGACCCACGTAGCTACTATTCATCTTTTAAACGTGAATAAATTTATGAATAAGGATTTCCGGTTTAAAGACATTATTAAGTGTGCATAGCCTAATGAACTCACTAAAATGAGTTTATGAATAAGGCTGTAAGTGATTATTTTTAAGCTATAATAACATTTCATCTAACGGATTTTGTACACCTACCTAAGTTTAAATGGTTAAATTCTTCGAAATGAAATCTAGCCCTGGTCATTGGCCATGAGCAGCGCGTATACACTGTATATGTACACCACATAGCACTATACAACTATTCATGTGGCAAAGGAGCATCTATGTATGTAGTATTAGTATTAGAACAATTTTAAGAAGAAGATTTCTCTTATGTCTACTTGGGATCCGGATCCTGGATCCGGTGTATTTTATTGCTTAATTTTCTCCCAAGGATTCGAACATAAACTCAGGGTGTTCGCATTTATTCACTTATACTTATATCTATACATACTAATATAAATAAACATATATAATGCACGTGTGCGTTTTTACCGTTAACCGAATGCTAAGAAATTATACTCGTGTATAGTGTTATGCTTTGCTTATGTACGAGTATAGGTAAACAAACATTAGATTTATTTGCGATCTAGTTTCGAGTTTAGACGACACGTTTTTCAGCATCATCGTCTTCGTCATTGAGATATTGCAATAATTGCGGACATGAAATTTCAGTTATAGTTGTTGCTGTTGTTTTTTTTATATTTTTGTGTAGAGAAGTTTCATATCGTATATTAAGGCCATAAAAGCCTTCAGGTCTGAGTGTAGATATACAGCTTTGAAACGAAACAAGGAGTTAATGTGCATGAGGTGTTTTCTATCTATACGAATACAGAATACATCTCTATAGATGGAAAAATATATTTCTTACGATAAACCATATTGTGGATGTGGACATTTATTTCAAAAGAAGACGTAGATAGCTGCGAGTATAAAATTTAACGGACTAGATATTAATCTCAAACATTGCTTTTTAGTGTTAAATGTGACTTTTCATTTAATGGTAAAAGACGGAACAAAACAAAATATACTTTTATGGCAAATGAAGAAAACGCACCCCTATATTTGCATTTATAGCTCAAGTTTGTTTAAAGTTTTTGAATTACTTTAGTTTAAGAGTTTTGTTTAGTTTAGTTTATCAATACTGTAGGTACACTTTTCTAGGTTCAATAAAACGCATATTCTACTTGATTTGTTTTGAATTAGGTATTCTAGAACTTGTTCAGAAATTCAATTTTGTATGATGCTGGTAGCAAAGGGTGAATTGGCAAAAAAATCAGCAATAGCAGTTAGAAATAAAGTGAAGCATCATAGTTCAAGTCAAGTTTATTAAAGTATTTGTAGGAAGATCCAATAGAAAAATTAAATGTTTATCAAAGACAGTTTTCTTTTATATTTCCTGCCAAAGATGTCCAATCCTTTCGTCCATTTCGACCGCAAGATTTTGATGGATATGCATTAAAGCCAATCCATTCAAACGCTCTTCTGTCATCCTGTTGCGAAGAAATGATTTTAATCGACGTAAGGTAGAGAAAGATCGCTCAGCAGTGCTAGTAGTCACTGGAAACGTGCACAGCAATTAACAAAGAGTTCTATAATATTTGGCAGCACCGTTGCTCTTTTGTAAGCATCTGCTGGTGATACTGGAATATTTTCTCTCATCTGTTGCTATATTTTTAGCTCTCCCTTTAAAGCTAACAAACAAGGGAGGTCTTCTTTATCTGGACAGCAACTTTAACAACTGTCCAATTCTTTGTAAAATTTTACAGCAAAAATTGGAACGGATTATAACGGGTGATTTTTTAGCTGGTTTGGTTTTGGCAACACTGGTTTTGACAGCTGACGTGTGTTTAGTACCTTGTGTCACTGTCAAACAGCATCAGTTTGGTTTGCAATTTAACCATGGATCGTCTTACAAATGAACAGCGCTTGCAAATTATTGAATTTTACTATCAAAATTCGTGCTCGGTTCGAAATGTTCATCGTGCGCTGCTTCCATTTCATGGTCGGCATTCTCGACCTTCTGAGCAGTCTATTCGGAAGATTGTGACCAAATTTCGCACCAAATTTACTTTGTTGGACATTAAACCACCAACACGTTTACGTACTGTGCGTAGTGAAGAAAATATTGCGGCCGTATCAGCTAGTGTGACAGAAGACCGCGAAATGTCGATTCGGAGCCGTTCCCAGCAGTTAGGCCTTTGTTACAGCACTACGTGGAAAATTTTGCTGAAGGATTTGGGCGTAAAGCCTTTTAATATGCAGCTGGTGCAAGAACTAAAGCCAGCCGACCTACCACAACGCCGAATTTTTGGTGAATGGGCTCTTGCAAAGCTGGCCGAGGATCCGCTTTTTTATCGAAAAATTGTGTTTAGCGATGAGGCTCATTTTTGGTTGAATGGGTAAGCAAAATTGCCGCATTTGGAGTGAAGATCAGCCAGAAGCATTGCAACAGCTACCAATGCATCCCGAAAAAGCCACTGTTTGGTGCGGTTTATGGGCCATATTTCTTCAAAGATGATGCGAATCGCAGCGTTACTGTCAATGGTGAACGCTACCGAGCGATGATAACAAACTTTATTTTGTTCGAAATGGAAGTTCTTGACTTGCATGATATGTGGTTTCAACAAGACGGTGCCACATGCCACACAGCACGCGAAACAATGGCGCAATTGCGAGGCGAGTTTGCTGAACAGTTAATTTCACGTTTCGGGCCGGTCAATTGGCCACCTAGATCGTGCGATTTGACACCATTAGATTATTTTTTGTGGGGGTATGTCAAGGCTAATGTCTATAGGGACAAGCCCGCTTCGATTGACGCACTGGAAGCCAACATCCATGCATTCATTCGTGAGATACCGGCCGATATGTGTGAAAGAGTATGCCAAAATTGGACTCAGCGGATGGGCTACCTGAGACGCAGCCGCGGTCAACATTTGCATGAAATTATCTTTAAACATTAAATTGCAAGGTTCAAACTATCGATTCAAAAAAATATTTCATTAATTTTTTTTTTAATTTTTTGTGTTTTTTTTAAGTTCTAAGCCTCTTAAAAAATCACCCTTTAAAAGCACTTGTTTTCTTCTTTTGTATTCAGTTCAAATCATTTCGATATCTTTATTCTTCGCCGAGAAATCATAAGTTGAAGTTTATGTATTTCTCATTTTATATCAAGGATTTTTTGTACGAATGTGCCCAATGTTTGACTGTACGAATGCTCCCCAAACTATGCACAATACACCAAAAACGATGTCTTTAACAAGTGTAATAAGATTTTAAAATAGAAATAGTAAAAACATATAAATAACATTATTTTTAACAATTTATTATCACTGTTTATCCAAAACACGTAGAAAACTCATTCAAAATTTGTGACCTCGAACTTTAGCAAAAAAAATACTCAGAGCAACCAAAAAAACACAATATGTTTCATAACCACCGAATCTGGGTGCACTAACGATTCAAAACTTACTGAGTAACTCGGCGCCTATTATGTCTCTGCACAATAGTAAGCTCGTGTTTGAATACCTCTTAGTTTTTGTTTTATGCTTTCTGTACAAAGGGTGATCACTTCCCCCTACAACCAGGAGAACGCTTACCGAAACCGTTTCCTAGACGTCAAGAAAACTATTCCCTCGTACCTGATTGATATTCTTCATTTTGTGGAAAATAATTTTGTGAAATACAAAACGAAATTTTGGACTTTCTTGTACTTTCAAAAGTGCGGTAAAGTCCAAAATTTCGTTTTGGATTTTATTACATTAGACTTTATCTATTTTATGCCACCAAAGATAACGTTGCTTGACCGTTTTTGTTTAGAGTTTTGATACAAAAATTAACCAAATAATAAAAAAATTGTTTTTCAAAAACTGTATACTACAACTACTTACTGTTATAATTTTTTGCAGGTGGATTTTAAAATATTCTTTTCTTATTCCAGATCTAAGTCGATGTGTGGTGGATAAGAATAGAGAAGATAAGAACGAGAAGACTCTAAACGAGAAGACCTTACCGAAGTATTAAAGCACCTTTAGATTTAGTTGTATCCTGTCTAACTTACAGGATATGTACAGTACATGATCAGTTCTTGTAATATTCGGTCTTGTAATCGATTACTGCCCCAGATTAATAGGTATTCAGGCATCAAAAATATATTTCAAACAATGTTCTTCGATACAAAAAAAAAAGTATTACCTCTGACCTAATTCAAAAACTGAAAAAAAGGTGAGATTTGCATCCGTTACAAAGTTTTATGCAGCTTGCAGGTCCATCCATGATTATTATTATTCCAATCCCTTTACAACTCTCGAGCAGTGTGCAGTCCATGATGAATGAGCTTAAGTCAAAAGCTAACGAACGTAATTCTTCCTCCCTAGCTATATTGAATGAGGTCAAAAAGTTGCAAAGTTGAATGACAATCATTGGTTTTAGTATTCTATGTATATTCCGTTTGTACATATTCCTTCCGTCTTCCGATATTATTCCGCTCTCATTTCTAGCAGTGACTAGTGACTTTGTTTGGGGGGGGTGGTTATACTACCCAGCTTTTTAACATCTTCTTCAATGATGTGCAGAGGAAAAACACAGAGAAATTCCTGCATATTGAATTTAAATATTTCTCTTGTCCCACGGTCACGTTGCCACGGTTAATGCTGGCATATCCTTTTCCCCAACTCGCCCTCTTTTATATTCGAATAATGTGGCAAATATTGGCAGGCAATATTATTATATAAAGAAGTATATGTATGAAGGGGAATGGAAACATTGTTGCGACTTGCGACGAGATGCTTAAAGGGTCTGTGAGAATTAGAATGAGAATGAGAAGATGGACGAAGCTTTTATTTGAAGAAGGATTATGGTTCTGGCCACTTTATAGAATCCAATGGATTTGTCCTTGGTAAACATTCCAAAGGCATACTCTGCAAAGTTGGCCTTTTGTAAATTCTTTCCAAATGGTTTTGATAGGATGGAATGGAAATATAAGGAATTCCAAATTTCAGATACTTTCTCGTCGTTGTCGTTGTTGGTCGTTGTGTGTGCAAAAGTGTTTTAACTTAATTTAGAGGACTTTCTTTGCAAAAACCTCCGTTTGCGTTTCTTCGTCGTACTTTGGCTCACACGAGTTTTGATGTCTTTATATTGTTTTCCTGACCTTAGGCAAACGATTACAAAACTAAAAGAAAGTTAAATTTTATTCGTTGCCGAATTCCAAAGATGATTGCTTGAATTTAAGATAAAATTTTATGAATTCCGATTATGACTTAAATTTGGAAGAAAGGGTAGATACATAGTATCTACCTACCCTACATACATTTATTAGAACTTCTTCCAAAAGGGTAAATGTAGATGAAAGATTTTGATGAACAAAAAAGAAAAAAAAAACAGTAGCTTTATAGTTGAACAATGTCCTTTAAGGAAATTACTTGTATAATTATTTTGAAGCGATTGAATAAGGTTTGCCTTCGGTATGCTATTTATGAACTTTTTGAAATATTTGTTGATAGTAAATTTTATTTGAGATTAAGCCGAATCTTTGACCTAAGGGTGATATTTTATGTATTTGAGGAGAAAGGCTCAAAGAAACTTTGGAATTGATTTTGACTCAATTTCAAAAATCCAAATTACAAAGGGACTACGATTTATCTATCTTAGAATGTTTTCAATTTTCTTAGTATTTTAATGAAATTGAAGCTGTGGTATAACCCTTAGATATCTCTTATATACATTTTTCTTATACAAGTTAAAGATATTTACTTTGAAAGAATATTTTGCCAATAATAGTGTATTTATATTTATGAGTAAAAATTATTTACCTCCTTCATAAGCTTTAGTAGGTCTTTTTCTTATACCATTTTTATACTCATTCAAGACTCTGTAAATAGTAACGGGTGATTTTTTAGCTGGTTTGGTTTTGGCAACACTGGTTTTGACAGCTGACGTGTGTTTAGTACCTTGTATCATTGTCAAACAGCTTCAGTTTGACTTGCAATTTAACCATAGATCGTCTTACAAATGAACAGCTCTTGCAAATTATTGAATTTTAGTATCAAAATTCGTGCTCGGTTGGAAATGTTCATCGCGTGCTGCTTCCATTTTATGGTCGGCATTCTCGACCTTCTGAGCAGTCTATTCGGAAGATTGTGACCAAATTTCGCACCAAATTTACTTTGTTGGACATTGAACCACCAACACGTTTACATACTGTGCGTAGTGAAGAAAATATTGCAACCGTATCAGCTAGTGTGACAGAAGACCGCGAAATGTCGATTCGGCGCCGTTCCCAGCAGTTAGGCCTTTGTTACAGCACTACGTGGAAAATTTTGCGGAAGGATTTGGGCGTAAAGCCTTTTAAGATACAGCTGGTGCAAGAACTAAAGCCAGCCGACCTACCACAACGCCGAATTTTTGGTGAAGCTGGCCGAGGATCCGCTTTTTTATCGAAAAATTGTGTTCAGCGATGAGGCTCATTTTTGGTTGAATGGGTACGTAAATAAGCAAAATTGCCGCATTTTGAGTGAAGATCAGCCAGAAGCATTGCAACAGCTACCAATGCATCCCGAAAAAGCCACTGTTTGGTGCGGTTTATGGGCCGGCGGCATTATTGGGCCATATTTCTTCAAAGATGATGCGAATCGCAGCGTTACTGTCAATGGTGAACGCTACCGAGCGATGATAACAAACTTTTTTTTGCCCGAAATGGAAGTTCTTGACTTGCATGACGGTGCCACATACCACACAGCACGCGAAACAATGGCGCAATTGCGAGGCGAGTTTGGTGAACAGTTAATTTCACGTTTCGGGCCGGTCAATTGGCAGCCTAGATCGTGCGATTTGACACCATTAGATTATTTTTTGTGGGGGTATGTCAAGGCTAATGTCTATAGGGACAAGCCCGCTTCGATTGACGCACTGGAAGCCAACATCCATGCATTCATTCGTGAGATACCGGCCGATATGTGTGAAAGAGTATGCCAAAATTAGACTCAGCGGATGGGCTACCTGAGACGCAGCCGCGGTCAACATTTGCATGAAATTATCTTTAAACATTAAATTGCAAGGTTTAAACTATCGATTCAAATAAATATTTCATCCAGTTTTTCGAATTTTTTGTGTTTTTTTTTTTTTTTTTAGTTCTAAACCTCTTAAAACATCACCCTTTATAAGACGATAAAGACCTAAAACTTTCAAAGGAGTTAAATAATTTTTGCGTCACGTAAAAGGAATAATAATTATTTATGAGTATTTAAAAGTCATTTGAGTTCAATACTGAGGTTTCAGATAAATCAACGTTTTAAGCGGTGAGTTCATTTTACCTAATTAACGATAACTCGGCCTATAATCGAAGAACAAATATCGCATCATGTTATCTTTAGTTTCTTCCGTAAAACTCGCCATAGTGTGGTTCCAAATATTAGGAATTCCGTGAAATCGACAGTTTTCGTTAATTTGCGAGGCACGCATCTCAATATTCTTGCCACTTCGACCAATCCGTTGTCGTACTGACAGGAAGACATCCATCAGAAGCAAAAATGTAGATGCAAACGTCGTCGTGTTTTCAATAAAAGGTTAAAGTTGTAAAGTTTTTTTTAAGTAAGGTTAGGTCACGTGGAAATACATAGAAATTAAAAAAACTCTAAATCATTTATATCATTTAAAAATTCGCTTACGGCGCAAAGATATTGCAAAGTAAAATTTATGATTTGTCCAAAATACTCTCTTAAGTCTTATTAAAGCCATTTTCAATGGCTAACTTTATGTTTTTTTGGGATGTTGAGCACAAATCTGGAGTAATACAACAAAATTTATCACGGGAAACATGAGAAATCATTGAAAAACTAACAATAAATTGTTTTTTTTATTGTTTTTGGTGAATAATCCAAAATACGAATATTTTTCTCTAAATATTTTTATGTAGGACAAAAATGTAGACAAAATTACAAAATTTATGTCTTCACTAATTGTTTGTACGACTTCTGCATCCTCACAAAAAAATGCTGAAGAATCCACAAAAATCTGTCCTTTTGAAAAGCACAAAATATGCTTTTTCATTGGTTTTCCTCTGAATACTGCCTTTTTAACACTATATGAGAAATAAGTCCTCCAAATTTCGGCCGAATCGGCTCCATAGTTTTGATTATATACCGGGTCAACGTCCAAGGTCTAAGAGCTTTTGATAGATAGAATAATCAAAAACATGTATATTTTTGGTTAACCAAAAAATTATAAGAAATAACGTTTTCGAAGTATGTTTTTTTTTTTTGAAAATTAAATTATTTTTTTAGACCTTTGACCTTTGGTAAAATAAATTGTTTGGAGAAAATATAATTATACGCATTGATAGTATTCTCCCTTAAATCCAAGATGGCGGCTGAAACCATGTCACAATTTTCTCCGAAAAGTGACACAGGGGTTTCTATTGATCCCTTCTAACATTCTGTAAAAGAACATTGTGGGATCAAATTTTTTTTTATTTCAGCTTGATTTTTTGTTTATAGCGCCTGGTCTATGATACTTGTTTGAATTTCATAAAACAATATGCTACAATATTGTTGGTAAATGTGTTTTTTAATAGAAAGTAAACAATTTTAAACATACTTATGCATTTTAAAAGATTTTACAAAGAAAACTTTAATAAAATTTCAAAAAAAAAGTCTGTTCCATTGCATATCTGTAACTTTATTTGTAGTTGCAGGATTTTTATATTTGGTTTAGATTTTATTACATAAAATGTTGCATGTTGAATTGTGCATATCAAACAATGCCGCAGAGATCGTTAAGTGAAAATATGTTTTCAATGAATGCGTTAAAATTACTAAATTGAATGAAAAAAATTTATAATTTTGAATATATTTTTAGCTGTAAAGGATTATACTATAAAATTTATTGATAAAAATGAAAACAAAGACTGCAAATAATATATTATAGAAAAACTATCTAACAAAATGCAATTTGTATGCTTCTTGGACGAATTGTACTTTTCTTAACATCTGACCTAAATAATTTTAAATTTTAAACTCAACAATATTATTTTGATACGCATTTTTTTTTTAATACGACACAAGCTTTGCAATATCATTTAATCAAAAATAGTATAAGCTCGAATTCTCATATAAATCTGTAAGAAAATTCAAAATATACTATTCTCGTAAACATAATAGCTAAGTCTAAGTAAAAATACAAAAATAAAATCCTATACAATTATTGTTCTTTAAATTGTGTAATTTTAGGCTCCACAAGGGAAAAATTATAAATTTTCACATTGCTTACCCTAATCAGGCAAGTAGCCAGGGGGGGGGGGGCTTGAGGGGCTGAAATATGTTATTGAAAAAGATTTTTGTTATTAATTTTTTGTTTATTTAATTTTGTATATTGGAAACATTTTTTTAATTTTTTTTTTCATTTCATTCGCAATGCTGCCAAATGTTTTCGTTAAGTCCCGAGGCGTTTTTTTCGTCCAACTTAGCCCGGGTGTACAAAAAAACACACCTAAAATCTAGAAACATCATCTGCTTAAGTCTATTTTAGTGTGTTTTCGAGTATACCTACTTATTTTTTAGCTCTAGCGCCGAACGCAAAATTTGTAAAAATCCAAAAAAAGAAATTTGTGCGCTTTTTTAGTAATTAACATTTTTAGCAATGAAGGACTAGTGTTTGACTTTGAATTATTGTATGGTTTCGCACTTTGTTAATTTGACTTCAGTTTCATTTTTGAAGGGCCAACAGTTTCCAAGATACAGCATTTCAAAATTTAGCAATAAGTAAACTGTATAATAACAGCAAGTAGTAGAAATTAACATTAAATTAAGAAATTTAAAATGCTTTTTATTAGATGATTCAAACTAGTAGAACGTTTTATTGTACCAAAAAAATTAATAAAACTGTCATAAACATTCAGGCAGGGGGAGAATAAAAAAAAAATGATTTCACACAAAAAATAACAATTCAAAGACAACGGTAACACATAGAACAGTATACTATAGATTACACTGGTCTGCAACGAAAATTACCTTCAAACTAAAGTATACTTTTCTAAAGGATTTTGTACCGCTGAACACGAATCTGAAAATAATATGAAGATGTTAAAAACTCGTACATTTACCGTCGAATGTCTTTGCTGGTAAATACTTTATTACAAAACTATTAATGGGATGGAAATGAAATCATTCAAAAATTCGATTTCGATGCAGATATTGCAAATTGAAATTTAGGATTTGTCCAAAATACTCTCTGTAGTCAAATTCAAGCGTTTTTAGAGGTGGAAAGTTCTGAAGTAATACGTTTTATAGCTAACTTTATGTTGTTTTGGGATGTTGAGTATGAATTTTTTAATTGTTTTTGGTGCATATGCCAACATATAAACGCTAAGACCGATAATGTAGAACAAATTAAGACAAAATTACCAAATTTATGTCCTGGCCAATTTTTTGTATGACTTCTGGATTCCTTAAAAAAAAATTTGAAAAATCCATAGAAATCAGTCCTTCTGAAAAGCACAAAATATCCTTTTTTATTGGATTGTCTCTGATTGCTGCCTTCTTTTATCATAATTAACTTGGCCAGTATCAAGAATTTAGAAATAGGATGCAGTGTACATCCCAAAAACTACGGAATTTTGAAATTTATGATGATTTTTTTTACATTACGGTTTAAAATGTGACTATATATTGAAGAATCGAAAATTAAAATCAATCAAAAAAAAATTTACGAGATAGTTTTTTTCTGAAACCAGATTTAGATCCAGAAAATTCCAATCTTACATAATTTAAAAAAATTATATGAAGGACACAAAAACTTAATTTTTGCAGACCAGTGCTATCTTAGAGCCAGAAACGTAGTGTTGAATTTTCTTTAACAAAAATAGTGAAACAAATTCATTTTAGCTTTAAAATTAATTTTTGTATCGAATTATTTCGTGGACTGAGAAATTAAAGGGCAAATGCTTAAACAACTTAAAAAAAATATTTGAATCCAATGAAATTAGCAATTTTGAAAAGTAATATATTTTTTAAACTACTCGCTTCACGAAGACATTTCCTGGCTCAATATGTAAAAAATTATTTGACTTAAACATCATTTTTTTTAAACTGTAGGGTTTTAGTCCAAAATTACTAAAAGTCTGAAAATTTCTGAAAATGTTGCGTTCAAAACTTTAAAACTGCCAAAAAAAGCTTCATTTGTCTTCATCTATAGAATCGATAATGCGTATAAACATTAATTTTTCCAGGTATGGTTTTGTATTTTTTGTTAAATGAATTACTCGAAAAAATTTGAGGAATTTTTGTATGCTTCTATGGAAAATGAATAGGTAGTACTTTTTTCTCTGAGTGTAGACATGTTGGTATAGAAAAGACATAAGGCATAAAGTTTAAAATCAGCGCCCCCCTGCAACCCATACCCGATATCAAAATTTGACATAAATGTTAACAGATCTTCCTTCTAAAATCGGAAGTTTTTTTTTTTTTTGTTGTTGTTGTAATTTTTAAGCTTCACAAAATATCTATTAAATAATGTAGATAGGATATCGAAGAAAATATATACATTAAAACTCATTCCTAAAAATCCAAAGACATCGATTAGGATAGAAGTTTAATACACTCTGCCGGATGTTACATCAGGATAAATTATAATTCTCACATCCGAAGTTTGCCCCATTTCTCATGTGATGTAGCAATTCATGCATGCAAGAGCACGAAGAAAAGGAAATTGTAGAATGTGAGCATCCAAGAGGGAGAGGGTATTTATATTACGATGATACGATATACGTATAAGGGGGTATATAATGGGGTTTGCATGGGGGTATATTGAGGCCAATAACATTGTTGGCAGTTTGGCAGCGATGAATTGAACTCCCAACGGAGAGGAAGTGAAGTGAAATGCATCAATCGAAGTCGTTAATCAACGATGCCTGTCAGTTAAAGTGCACTATCATTAAAGGCGCATTGTCATTTCACTAATTTATCAATAATTCTTCGGAAGGGAGTTGCAAAAAAAAAAAAAAAAACATCAAATGAGATATAAAATCAGAAGAAGTATGGAGTATAGTTGATACAAAATGAAGATGCGACTCAGTAAGCCCATATATTTTTTTACTCTGAGATTAAGCCCCTACGTGTCGTCGGCTATACAACTGAGAGCCATGTAAAATATTTTCTTACATTCAGTAATAGCTTTAAAATTACTGAATGTTAAAAGAAATTAAAAAAATTCATATTGCACCTTTGAGCGACAGCATCAGCTGTCTACTTCGAGTCTTTTGACAAGTAGAAACTACGCTATTAATAAAAATGGAACGATACACGCTTCAACAACGCATTGAAATTATTAAAATTCACCATAAAAATGGTGAAAATTTGGCAGAGACGGTTCGTAAAACTAAAACATTTTTGGGTCGTCGTGAAGCACCTTGTCGGACCGCAATACAGAAATTGGTGGACAAATTCGAGCTGTTGGGACAAGTAAGTGATGTGAAGAATAAAACCCGTGCACGTCGCCCAAGAACAACTGAGAACATTGCTGTTGTAGCCCAAAGTGTTGAAGAAAACTCAGGTTTGTCCATTCCTCGTCGTTCTTTGGAATTAGGCATTCCACGAACGTCATTACACCGTATTTTTCATAAAGACTTGGGTCTTAAGGCTTATAAAGTTCAGTTAACACAAGAACTCAAGCCGGCTGATCATCAACAACGTCGTGTCTTTGCTGATTGGGTCCTTGAAATGCATGAAAATGAACCGGAATTTCATTGAAAAATCATCTTGATTGATGAGGCCCATTTCCACCTCGGAGGCTAGGTCAACAAGCAAAACTGTCGCATCTGGGGCTCGGAAAACCCAAGAGTTATTGTTGAAAAGCCTCTTCATCCTCAACGCGTGACTGTTTGTTGCGGTTTATGGTCCCGCGGGGTCATTGGACCTTACTTTTTCGAAAATGAGGCTGGAGCAACAGTTACGGTCAATGGATTGCGCTATCGAGAGATGATTAATGATTTTTTATGGCCTGAATTGGATGGTATTGATCTGGACAACGTTTACTTTCAACAAGACGGCGCTACGTGCCACACAAGCAATGAAACCATCGATCTTTTACGGGAAAAGTTTCCGGACCGTGTTATCTCTCGAAGAGGTGATCACAATTGGCCACCGAGATCTTGTGATTTAACACCTTGCGACTTCTTCCTTTGGGGCCACGTGAAAGATAAGGTCTGCGCCAACAGCCCAGCGTCGATTCAAGACCTCAAAGATGAAATTCGTGAGGCTATCGAGGACATAGGGCAGCCACTTTGCGATTTGGTTATGGAAAATTTCATGAAAAGGATATGGTCCTGTAAGCGTGGTCTTGGCGGCCATTTGGCTGATGTTGTATTTCATTATTAACGGCATACGTTTTTCTTTATAATGAAATAAGCATCCGGTCATTTATCTCCAAAAATGCCATTTTTCTTTGAATATCAAAATAACACCTCTTATCTTTTGGTGTATTTATTTTTTTTTTAACACTAATATAGTGTAGAAAATGAATAATTCAGATTATCAATAAAAATGGCGGACTTCTGTAATTTATTAAATTTATTGTTTTTTTATTGCGCACAAGATGAAAAAAAAAACAAAAAAAAACCCCAGTATAAAATGTAAGTGTGTTGCCACTGTTTACCTCCTTATAGTGGCCGTGTGAAAAATACAGTAATAATGGGCTGAAAAAGTGTAAATGCCGGTAAAGAAGTATAACTTCAAAAAAAAAAACATTTCACTACAGGACGAAAATAATAAATACCTTTATTATTTATTTTAGTCAATCTTATAAAAAAACGTCAACAAATCAAAAAAATATTACATAAATTAACTTATGATTAAACAATAAAATCAGTTTAAGGTACCTGCCCAGCTGATGTTTTTTTGTCATCTTTCTATGGCAATTACTCAAAAGCTTTAACATAAAACAATGTTGTTAACCAGTGTTATTTTTTGTGGATCAATTCAATACCTTATCTGAGAAAACTTTGTGTATGTTGTTTAGCATTATTTTGGTATTTGTATTTTGATTTTTGTAAACCAATAACCAAATTCTTGCACAGCCACATGTGGTAATTCTCAGCTTCTCAAATATTTGTGTATCTTACTCGTAATTCCAAATTCAATAAAAAAAATTTGATTGAAATGGATTTTTTTTCATTCTAACATGACAAAATCTTTCTTTTATTATTCACAGTATATGAAAACTATTCCTTTATGAAATCAACGAATCGGAAAAAATGTATCTTTTCATCGATGAGAGAATCCGTTACACTTCGAATGATTCGCCTCAAAGACCAACAACATACATTTTGCACGATCGCTTTTCAAAAGAATCAACAAGCACATTTTGGTAAACGTCGTCGATGCCAAGGTAAGTGCACTATAGAGCTTAGCTCTAAAGTTGCTTTACCGTGTGTCCTTATAATCAATCCATCCGACATTCTATTGAATTGACGATTGCAGCTGGATGGCAGGTAAGGTAGGTATAGCTTATGTGTAAGTATAAAGTATATAATGTAGCGTATATAGGTAAAAAACACGTTGTCATCGTCATAGTCATCGTCGATGTCCTTAGTCTATGTCTCCATGGTGGGTGCTTTTGGATGGTGTCAATGCATTTCTTTGGTGTCACTTTACTCTATTCAATATAATAAACCTTTGCTTTAGTTGATATGGAACAAGGCGACTCCAAGCTTCAACAACGACATCGACATAAGGAAGAAGAAGATTCCCAACTGATGACGATGACGACGACGACACGACGACCGACGCAGAGAAGTGAAATGCGAAATAAAAGCGTCATCACTTTGAAACTTATTCAATTTTAACTAAGCTGTAAGCTTCTCCCGTGCATAATAAGGAAAGTTTCTTTTTTTTTCTTTTATTCTTGGCCCACATTAAAACTCTTCGACGATTTTTTTTTTAATGTTTGAATTATTTTTTCCTTTAACTTTGTGGAGAAGGTGAACGTTTCTATGTCTGGATTTTTAGAAAAAGGGTGTACAATAAGGTGGGTGTCTGACAGGTTTGGGATGAATTTCACCAGAACCGATATTTATTATTTATATTCCCGCAATATTCGTCCTTGCACCTTTTGACGTTGATTTTTCGTCGCTAAGCCTCCAACTAGTAGGTACCTATAGGTTAAGTAGCAATTCCTGATATTTTTAAAATGGGCCAAAACTTACAATGGGGCCAAAAGTACAAGAAGATCTTATTCGAAATGATGGAACTTGAACTAGCTTTACTAATTCTATACTTTTTGCCATTATGGATCCAATTATTTTGAGCCTAACAGAAGTGATCATATCATATGTTACATATTTCTCAAGGAAAATGTCTCATTATTATTGATATTCCCGTAAAATTCGTAGTTGCACCTTATGACTTTGATTTCCTTCAACTACTGGGTACCTATAGGACATTTTGTTTTTTATTTAATATTCAAGACCCCACTGACAAGGGCGTACGCAGGATTTTGATCAGGGGGGGATCAGTCAACTCATTCCAGAACGAATTTTATTGAGTTTTATAATATTTTTCTTCCACCACGGTTTTCTTTATGCCTTTTAATCCTCTGTTAAAGTAGCACTGGCGTATACATGGGGGGGGGGGGGGTGACAGGGTCATGACCCCCCGAGAACTGAGAAATTATATAATAAATTATTATTAAATGTTAGACTCACTTCAAAAATATATATGTACTTTTAGAAATCTACATGGAAAAAAAGTCCTGCCTATACTACGAGTACTTTCCAAAACAAATATGTACAAATTTCTACAAAACTAAAAACAAATCCAATTTTCTTAGACCTTACCTCTTGTGAATTGAAAATAATCCCAAATAATGCAGAAAAAGGCAAAACTTTACTTCAAAATCATGATGTATATCAAAATAACTTTTTCAAAAGTCAGTTCTTAGTTATAAAGGGTTTTCCAATAAGAGGTGTTATTTTGAATAGCCCGCTATTTCGGTAGCTGTCACTTTTGAAGCTGTCATTTTTTGACATTTGACAAGTAAAAACTACGCTATTAATAAAAATGGAACGATACACGCTTCAACAACGCATTGAAATTATTAAAATTCACTATAAAAATGGTGAAAATTTGGCAGAGACGGTTCGTAAAACTAAAACATTTTTGGGTCGTCGTGAAGCACCTTGTCGGACCGCAATACAGAAATTGGTGGACAAATTCGAGCTGTAAGGACAAGTTAGTGATGTGAAGAATAAAACCCGTGCACGTCGCTCAAGAACAACTGAGAATATTGCTGTTGTAGCCCAAAGTGCTGAAGAAAACCCAGGTTTGTCCATTCCTCGTCGTTCTTTGGAATTAGGCATTCCACAAACGTCATTACACCGTATTTTGCATAAAGACTTGGGTCTTAAGGCTTATAAAGTTCAGTTAACACAAGAACTCAAGCCGGCTGATCATCAACAACGTCGTGTCTTTGCTGATTGGGTCCATGAAAATGAATCGGAATTTCATCGAAAAATCATCTTGACTGATGAGGCCCATTTCCACCTCGGAGGCTACGTCAACAAGCAAAACTGTCGCATCTGGGGCTCGGAAAACCCAAGAGTTATTGTTGAAAGGCCTCTCCATTCTCAACGCGTGACTGTTTGGTGCGGTTTATGGTCCCGCTGTGAGGCTGAAGCAACAGTTACGGTCAATGGATTGCGCTATCGAGAGATGATTAATGATTTTTTATGGCCTGAATTGGATGGTATTGATCTGACAACGTTTACTTTCAACAAGACGGCGCTACGTGCCACACAAGCAATGAAACCATCGATCTTTTACGGGAAAAGTTTCCGGACCGTGTTATCTCTCGAAGAGGTGATCACAATTTATTGGCCACCGAGATCTTGTGATTTAACACCTTGCGACTTCTTCCTTTGGAGCCACGTGAAAGATAAGGTCTACGCCAACAGCCCAGCGTCGATTCAAGACCTCAAAGATGAAATTCGTGAGGCTATCGAGGACATAGGGCAGCCACTTTGCGATTTGGTTATGGAAAATTTCATGAAAAGGATATGGTCCTGTAATGTTGTGTTGCTGATGTTGTGTTCCATTATTAACGGCATACCTTCCGATCATTTATCTCCAAAAATGCCATTTTTCTTTGAATATCAAAATAACACCTCTTATTGGAAAACCCTTTATAAGACTTTGAAAAAAATCGAAAAACATTAAGCTTTAAAAACAAAAATAGTGCTGAGTTAATATTTTTTTTTTTTTTTTGAAAAATGAGATTAAAAAATTAAGATTTGCATTTTTTCTTCAATATTAGTTTAAAAGTAAATTTGTTCAATAACTGTTGGTGAATGCAACATTATTTGACAACAAACCTGAAGAATAAATATTTGGCTTACAACGGTTTTTCACGATTTAAGTAAAATTTGAAAAAGACCTCTAGAGAAAAGTTATAAGCACAAAATCCCGCCGCATGAAATCCGGCCGTTTCAATACCTTTTTGTTTTTCTGTTTATTCACTCGATTTCATGAGAATCAACAAGAACGAAGGTTCTACTACTCCCAGTTTTTCGATGTCTTCAATATGTAATTAGCGTGCTAGCCTCCAACCCCCTGCTTGTTCCCACTATAGGATTTGGGGTGGGTGAGAGATTGGGTGTATGAAAAGTTTTCTTGATTGAAAATCTCATTTGTAGAAAAATAAAATGCACGACTTGCTCATAGGGTCAAAATTGCTGTGGACGTTATAGATTCTTGTATAAAGTTTTTTACTTGCGGTACAAAAAAATCGAACTCGAGATACAATCAGACATGACATTACGGTGAAAGAGAAAGCGAAAAAAATGGGTCTCGCCAATTCTGTCTGTCTGTCTGTCAGCCTGTCAGTCTGTCAGTCTGTCTGTATCTATCTTGAGCTAGAGCCTAAAGCACTTAAGCGATTATCTTCAAACATGGTAGTTAAGAGTTTTTGGGGTTATCCTAGAGGGGAAATTGAAATTTTTTTCTTAGGACCAAAATTAACGGTACCTGCCATACAACCAATATGGAAAAACTAGATTTCCTCAAAAACGGCTCTAATGATTTTGATTAAAATTTTTATATGTAATACAACAGGCAAGGCCGTACTTTTGAAGTAAGAAAAATATTTTTTTATCGTTTAAAAACGGTACCTCCCATAAAGCCGTTTTTCTCTTTTCTGATTTTCTCGTAAACGACTCGACAGATTTGGATGACAATTTTTGCACAAGAGGTTCTCAACAATTTTTAAGTTATTGCATGTCAAAATTTTGAAAAAAATATTTTTTTCAAAAATCATTCGAAAACTCCTGAATGGTTTTAAAATTTTGGTCTTAGATGTCCATTAATATTTTCATAAAATTGGCAATCAAACTTTTTTTTAAACGAAGCTTTAGAATTTTTGTACATAAAAAATTATTTTTTTTTTAAAACGGCTCCAACGATTTTCAATTTTTTTTTTTCTTAAAATTAATCTTTTTTAACAAAATCAAATGGCATACTTAGTTTTGAGATCAAGACAATTTAAGAAGTTGTTTAAGTCATTTTATTAATAAATTTTATGTTTATTTCTTAATTTCTTATAAAATTAAATACTTTATATATGAAGCTATAGCATCCACAGCAACTTTGACCCTAAGAGCAAGTACGTGCAACCCAGTCGTGCATTTTATTTTAAAATATCTAATTCTATAAGAAGTATACAAAATAAAATTCATTACAAAAATGATATAAACAACTTCTTACATTGTTTTGAGCTCCAAGATCAGTATAAGATTTGATTTGATTAAGAAAGATAATTTTTTAGAAAAACAAAATTGCAAAATTGAAGGATTTTTTAAAATTCCAAAAATTATTTTTATACATACTCGTATCAAGTAATTTTAAAATTGTTAAGGAGCTTCCAGATAAAAAAATTCATCATACGTTCAGTCGTTTAAATGAATCAAAAATTAAAAAAATGGTTCTATGGGAGGTACCGTTAGTAGAATTTTTACAAACATTTTATTCATTTCAAAAGTTTGACCCTTCTAACAAAAGCAGATACAAAAATTTTAATCAAAATCGTTAGAGCCGTTTTTGAAAAAAAGTTAACTTTTCCTTATTTGCAGGAACCTTTATTTTGGTGTTAAAAAAAAATTTCAATGTTCCCGCTAGAAAATCACCAAAAATCCTTTACCACTAAATTTGAAGAAAATCGCTTCAGCACAGACTTCTGTCTGTGCGAGACCCCCTTTTTTCGCACTCTCTATCATCGTAATGACATGTGTGATTGTTGTCTCAAGAACCATTTTTTATCGCAAGTAAAAAATGTTGGGGGTCTATTAAGGAAAATGTCTCAAAAACGTGTTTTCTCTATTCTCAGGAAGACCTGGTAAATCGCATTCAAAACTGGTAAATCGTAGACTGGTAAAACCCAGAAGACCCTTTTCAGCAGTCGGTCGGTGGAAAGGGTCTTACTGAGCAATTTCGCTTGCATGCACGTTGCATTTACGTCCCCGCGAACATAGGTTTAAAAACGGTAATGTATTTCAAAATGGCGTATGCAATTGTAAATGCCCTAAAATAGCTTACAGGCGGTACACTCTGCCGAACATACGGCAGAAAAATTAAATGGCATTTGCCATTTGCAAACAAAAATTTTTGTTTTGCTGTATGATTTGTCACATGTCCACCCGATATACACCTTGAATAGGCCATTTATGACCGATATTGGTGAAATCCACCTGCTGGGTAACTAACTATAGCTTGACGAACCAAACTTAATAGGTGTGCGTGTAAAAAAAAAATTAAAGCAAGAAAAAAAAAGAAAACAAAGTCTAGAAGGACATAAAAAGTGCGGTGTGGGACATTGAGGTAAGTACAAAATCCAAAATTGAATACCAAAGGGGATGAAGAAAATTCAATTAAATTGTAAATGAAGACATCTTTTGCTGTAGAACGATGCAAAGCAAAAGAAGATTTGTCCGCTGCTCTGGAATATATACTTTTCTTTCCATTCAGTATATGTACAATTATTTCTTTTCTGTTTCTTAGCTTTTTTCTTTGCAAGAGTACTTTATGTTGTTGTTGTTGCTGTTATTATTGTGTACCCGTCTTGGTTGCTTTTGCTTTACAGAAGAACGAGACGCATCCTTTTCTTTATTCAATCGAAAAAGTCTTCATTTTGAAATGATACAATTTTCAATTTTTTTTTCCCCCGAATTTCGTGTTTTTCCCCCTCTATACATTTGAATCAGGGAAGAATCTTGAAAAAAGAGATTGGTTGTTGGCGGTAAGCCTAAGTTTTTTTTGTTGTTGCATTTTTATGGAATTAATTTGATTCTTCGTGAATAAAGGACCTCATAATCACTGCAGAGTTCGTCTACTCAGTTTTTTTTATACTTGTACTATACTTAAAAATAAAAAATACCTACCTACCTACAGGTTTTATAAAAATAAACTTCAATGTTCGGGAGAATGATAAAATGCTTTAAAATTTCCTGTACATTTGGAGGATATGCATTTAGTTAAAATTCTGATACAGAATAAAGGTATTTCTGTTTGGTGGGTACCTACTTTTTGATATCTGGTAAAAGCATTTCCTCAAGAATAAATCATGTAGCTACCTTGTTACCCAGGGTTTGGACAGGCGAGTAGAACTAGTAGCGATTGCTTGTGTTTGTGTACCTTTACGAAAAATAGCCGACTAGTTGCATTACTAGTCAGCTTTTCTTGCCTGCGAGTTGGCTGTCAATTATTCTGCTAGTAATTTGAAGTTTTCTATTGTTTTCTCTTTTACACTAATTGAAAATTTTTGAAGTTAAAATGGGTTTAGATCCAAAAAAATTTTAATGTATCTCAAATGAAAGCTTATTGATAGTACTTGATATCTTAATGTAGGGACAAGTCCCAAAAACCCCGGAGACCAGATATAGAGCTCATTGAATGTACTAATATGTCTCCACTGAGTATACAATAATTTTTTAATAAGAACATTGTATTTCTCGTTTATATGTTTATTCTCCCATCTTTATGAGTTCAAATAGTCATATCTCGTAAACTAAGCATGGCTTTGGAAAGTTTTATACCATTTCGGAAACTGCAAACATAGTGGCAAGTTTATTAAAATATTACTTTACTGAGTGGAGACATATTGGTGCATTCAATGGTCTCTATCTTTTTACTCCGGTGTTTTTGGGACTTGCACTGATATTAGTAATAAGCCTTCATTTTAGACACATTTCAATTCTGTTGGATCTACACACATTTTTCATACCAATTTGCCCATCATCCTTTATTAAATAAAAGAAGTCGGCCATTTTTATTGATAATCTACGTTGTAAGTGATAGAAAAAAATTAAATACACCAAAAGATAGGTCGTTTAATGTAACATTCCTATAAAACTCGTTTTTTTTGACATTTTATCGGGAAGTTAGGGTAAAGTGGGGGTAATGTTAGTAAAAATTATTTTGCTTCTCGAAAATTATGATGGTAAGAATAAGAAAATAATTTTGTAAAAAAAATTAATCGAAATTATGAATATTTTTGGGTCACAAAGAAATTCTAAAAAGTCACGTTTTCGAGATATGATTTTTTTTTTTCAAAAATCCAATATTTTTTTAGACCCTTGAAAATGATGTTAATGTGAGTAAAGTAGAGTTTTTTTGTTGTTGAGAAAAACTTATTGTACATTACGTCCATAATGGACTTATGCCCCATTTTAGTGGGACATATAGACTTTTGTCTAACCATAGTGGCACATATCACCATACATAATTCAATTATGGACTTATATCGCACCTGGACATAAGTCCTATAAAAAAAAAAAATGGTTTTATGGCCCACCCAGTTTTTTTAGTTTTCTGTACCATGATCTCATAAATATTGAGGTATATTTGGGGAGGCATGCTATCCCTGCAACCCCCCTGCTTTGGGGTAGGTGTGAGGTTAAGTGGATGCAAAGTTTCCAGAGCTTTTAAATGCGATGGAAACTTTGCATATATCCAACCTTGCATTTACCCCAAATCATAAAGTGACCACAAGCAGGGGAGTTTCAGGGGGGCAGCATGCCCCCCCAAAACCTACCTCACTGTTTTTATGATCATGGGTGGGGGGCCCTGGCCGCTAACTATCTTGAACTTTATTACTTATAAAGTTTGTTGCTTTTAACGATGTAGCAAAATTATGACTTATGTCCTATCTTATTGAAAAAAAAAATATTATGACTTGTGTCCCAATCTCTTTTCATTTAAAATTTAACATATTTTAGATACCTTTGGCAGTCAAAAAATTAATTTGAAAGCAACATAGGGCCATAATGGCCAAATGACACTCTAGAATAGCGACAAATAGCCATATGTTCGAACATGGCTGTATGACACTTTCATAGTGTTTCATATAGACATATGGCAATATGACACATACGGCACCAAAATTAGGCACCTAATACGGATTTCTGTACACCTACTGTAAAGGATAAGTACAGCAATAGGCACAAAAAAAATTAGTCTTTCATCATATACATATATCATCATGAAATGTATAGAAAACACGTTTTTGAGACATTTTTATTGCATGCGCCGTTGCCTTCGGTGTTATTGGCCAACGCAAAAGTTGAGGACTAGCTAAACTTAGGTTAAGTTCCAAATTCAGCCATTTTGAATACCTTCATGTACAAAAACCCTCCAAAAATTTCGAAACACCAAAAACGATTTTAGCCTACTTAAATTATCGTATCGAAGTGAAACTTCGTACATGTAGTTCAGATGACTTGACAATATTTTGGTAGTGTTGAGAGGGAGAGGCAGTGGGGGTCTAAACACCCCAAATTGATTTGAGCCTACTTTCAATTGTCGTATTGAACTACTTTGCCGTAGATACACGTAGTGTAAAGGATAAGTATAGTGATTGATGCAGTTTTTTGTTTATAGAATTAGTCTATTTCATTATGAATCATCATGAAACGTATAGAAAACATATTTTCGAACCATTTTTATGTGCGTGTGCCGTTGTCGGCGTCATCGTTGGCGTCGGGGTCGATGTCATCGTCGTCGTCATCGTCGTCGTCGTTGGCGTTGGTGTTGATGTTGGAAATTTGTAAACATGATAACTTTTAATAGAATCAAGATATTTGGAATTTGTAAACGCAAAAAGTTGAATATTACCTTAACTTAGGTTTTTTTTTTTAAATTCAACCATTTTGAATAAAATCTCCTTGTACTTTTCGTACAAAAATATTCCCAAAATGTCACTTTTGTATGGGGAGTAATGGATGTGCCCAACAACCGGAGTACTTAATTCTCAAAAATTTTGATAAAAATAAATGTTTTAAACTTTTTTGTAAAAAAAAATTCTAGCAACGGTACGGGAAAGTTTGGGATTACTAAATTTAATTCGAATTTTTTTTTTCAAACGTTTATATAATGGGATTCTTGAGCTATGAAATTATTTAAGTTTTTTAAAGATTTACTTGAGTTTTTTTTTGATTTTGTTTAAAACATCGCGAAATAAATCATTTCATTGTAGAAAAAGTTTTGCAAATGCCTGCAAACCTGACTTTTTCTGTGCCTTTTATTTTTTTTATATTAGGGAGACATTTTATTTTTTCATTCATTTTTGTCGTTTATTGTTTATTTGCTTGTTTATTAAAAAATAAAATATTATGTAGTTTGAAGAGTGATTAATGTGTTTTTGGACGAAGCAGAGCTGATATCATCAGGCTGAATTAGCATCAGTGAACTTTCTCTCATTTTAATGTTTATTTTATTTTATTTAAAATTGTTTATGTTAACAAAAAAATAAATCGACGTATCTTATAGCTATGTTCTTTCTCTTATAGATAAAATTACTAAGAATGCTTAGAGTTTTTAATCAATGTTTTGTAAATGCATTCTTAGAAAAAATGAAAAATGTATAAAATTCGATTTTTAAATGGCTCAAATAGCTATTAAATGGAAAAAAAATTGACCTCAAAAAGAAGTATGCAACTTGATTTCTTCTGTGAGGAGAGGAAACATTCTCGAAAAAAAAAAATTGAAAATCGTGAGAAACATTTTTTTAAAAAACTTTTTTTTCACATATAATTTTTAAAATCTTAGCCTACACTGGTCTTCAACGAAAATCGCCTTCAACCCAAACTAAACTATTTTAAATGATTTTGGCGCGCTGAACCTGAATCTAAAGTCAAAACTACCTTAGCACGTAAAGTTTTCGAGATGAACAACATGTCAAAAACCATATTTTTTGTATACAGTTAACGTCGAATTTACTTACTGGTAAATACTTTATTACAAAACTATTAATACGAGTGAATGGAGTGCATTTCATGATACTCTCCTAAGGCCAATTATAGCGTTTTTTAGAGGTGGAAAGTTCTGAAGTAATAATTTTTAATTGCTAATTTATGTTTTTTGGATTGCTGAGCACGAATCTGAAATTATCCATTAAAATTTATGACGGGAAAAATGAGAAATCATTGAAAAACTTCCAAAAAATAATATTTTTTTGGTTTTTGGTGCATAATCCAAAATATGAACATTTTTCGCTAAAACCGTTTATATAGAAAAATGTAATAAAATTGCCAAATTTATGTCTTTATGTCTTTATGTCTTGACTAAATTTTTGGTGGTGAGTCCAATCATAAATGATTTCAAAATATTGTATGAAGGAAAGAAGAAAATTAATTTTTTGCAGATAGTTTGGATTTGATGGTGTTCAACTCTGTATTCTTAACATAAACTGCGTTTAACGTATTACTGGCTGTTTGTGATTCCGAAAAAAAACATCTTCTCGTTCTCTGAATAATTATAATTATCCTTGAAGTCACATTTAGTTGTCGAACATAAAAGAGAATGAGATGCTTTTCGATGGAATTTATCGGTCTAGCTCACCTTTGATGAAAGTGCATACGAATGGTAATTTTCAATACCGCTAAAAGACAAATACGAACTAAAATGGGAACCACATAAAAGATCGGGTTCTCTATTTAGAATTCATTATTAAAGTAGGGTTGAAAAAAATTCATTCATTATATGAATTTTTCATTGCCAAAGTTGCTCTCATGCTAGCGCTAGGCTGTTGTGCTCATACTAAAAGTGTATTGGTTTTGAAAACACAACAATTTATTAACGTAATTAAAACTCTGCATTCAGTGTTTTTCGATTTCTTGAGAATTTCCTCCACAAAATCTCATTGAAAAAGTTTTTAAAATAGAAGTCTGGGTAAAAAGCCTTCTGGATCCTTCAAAATTTTTTTTTCAGAAGAATGATGGATGATGTGACCTTAAAGCGATATAATAATATCATCACATCATTATCGCAGGAAATAAAGATTTATGGGTCGGAAAAAATAATTTATAAAATGTATACATCGGTTTGGGCTCAGAACTTTGCCCTTTGGCTCTTCTGCTTCTATCAGAAGTCCGTCGAAATTCTTGCATTGTAGGGGTTAATGTTTTTAAATTAAATATTTATTATTTATTTGAAATTAATATATATCATGAACTAAAAATCCAAATGAATCATTACTTCATGACCCTACTGTTTGAGTGCTTAAAGATTCTTTATCATCGAAAAATGAAAACGTTCCAATCCTAACTGGTCCATCGCAGACACAAAGTGTAGATACGAGTCAGAAGTCAAATCTACTGTATAGATTGGATACTCAACCCAAAACCCTGAAGGAACACTCTCTCTCTAAAGGGATCACAAATTCAAAGCTAGGCGATATACATTCAATGTACCTTTCCATACACGACATGAGATGAATTCGTATCTGCTATCTCGAATACTACCTATAATATGGATGACGATGATTGCTCAGCTCACATGTGCATATCCTGTTTGGTCGGACAATTTCCATTTCATTGCGGATATGAATCATCGGCCATATTTCCGGTCGAAGGATTTTTACCCCAAATTTGTTGTTTTGTGCACAGAAAAAAAAAAAAAAAAAACAAGGAAAAAACAATAAAAAAAAGTAAAAAACAACTCAAACGTGTATATTCGGAAAAAAAGTATCCACTGAAAAATAAAAAAAAAAATTGCTAACATCAGCATTATTTGTATTCGTTGCTCGTCGTAGATAGCCAGTGTTTGTGGCGATGGCGATGTGGCCAGAGAATTTGTATTGAAAATACCGGTAAGACCCGATGTTCATGCATCACTTCCTTTGATGTTATCCTTTTAAAATTTATTCCCGAGTAAATAAATTCAAAAAATCAAACCGAAAACGAAATTCGTTAAATTTTCACAGAAAAGTTCAAGCAAGCACGGAAATTGTCCCAGGGCCTTTATTATCCTTTTTAAACAAAACAGAAAGAAAAAAAAATGTGTAGAAACTACGAAAAAAAGTGTTGTCTTATAGACTTGATCTATGCTTCCGAACGTCGAAATATTATTATAACGTAATTAACTTCTTCCAGGTAAACAAAATAACTGATGTTGACCGATGAACTCGTTTGTAACAAATGTTTGCAGGAAATTTTATGTTCTCTTTATTTTTTTAAATAATATTGTCTCCAGGTTTGTGGCGTGCATACAGTGTTTAACCTCAACGAATTTAAGAATTTGCTGCAAATGAAAAATCGTTTGTTGCAAACGATTCGTTCTCGATATTTGATATTTTGACATTTGATATTTAATAAGTTATAACTATTGAATAAAAAAAAAATTCTCAACATTAAAGGAACTAAACCTATTTTTTCATTAGTTTTTCGATTATAACTTCTAAAATTCATTAACCTACTAGAAAAGTTGTAGTTATATTATAAGTGTTTGTAGATTATCAAAATGAAAACAAAAAGGTATTCAATATTTTGTTCGTTTTAAGGCACAGAAACAAACAATAACTCAGATTACGCAAAAACTACTTATTTTCAAAATGTGGTACAATAGAGAATGCAAAACAGTCGACCCGCCAATTCTGTCTGTCTGTCATGTTGGTATCTCAAGCTACAGCCAGCGATTTGCTTCAAAGTTAAGATTGTTGAGTGGGTCTCCAGAGGGGTAACATGGCAGGTAGCGTTAATTTTTGTCCTAAAAACAAAATTTTTTTGAATATACAACCACAGAGGTCGTACTTCAGAAATAAAAAAAATGCACGACTGGGTCGCACGTACTTGCTCTTATAGACAAAGTTACTATATATGCTATGCTTTTTTAATTAAAAATTTGTAAATGCAGTTTAAAAAAAAATTAAAAAAAACCATAAAATTTGGTTTTCAAATGACTAAAACAGCTACTTTAATGAATGTTAACTCAAAACGAAGTATGCAATCTGATTTCTTCTACAATGCTACATTTTTAGAAAAAAAATTGAAAATCGTTCTAGCCGTTTTAAAAAAAAAAACTATTTTTTCTATATAAAATTTTGCAAGGACTTTTATAAAAAAAAAATTGGTACGCCATTTTTAAGATATTATTTATGAACATCTAAAAACTAAATTTTGAATAAAAATATTGAGTAGTTTTCGAAAAAATGATTTTTCAAAAAAAAATTTCAAACTTTTTTAAAAAATCAAAAAAAATAATTTTCGATTTTTTTTTTTACTAAATATTATTACGGCAACTTAAAAGCATTCATATAAAAAAAAAATGGTTGAAATTGATTGAGGATCATGAAGGAGAAAATCAGAATTAAAAAAAAACGGTTCATAACGGTTTTTTTTAAAAAATGGTTTCCATTTAAAGATAGACCTTATTTAGAAAACTGACTATGATTTTTTTAATCAAAATCGCAGGCACCGTTTTTGAGAAAAATGAGTTTTTCTAAAACCGGTACATGACAGGTACCATTATTTGGGGTCCAAAAAAAATTCAAAAAAAAGTCTGGGGATATTCTCCAAAAAACGCCACATACCAAGTTTGAAGTAAATTGACCCGTCCGTTTAGGCTGTAGTCTCTGATATATACAGACAGACAGACAGAACTGTCGGACCCACTTTTATCTCATTCTCTATCATCGTAATGTCATGTTTGACTGTTATCTCAACTTTTTTTTTGTACGTATGCATAACTTGATATATGGGACCCATATCGCAAGTATAAATATATTTTTTTATCAGTTAATCATGGTATTACCTCCAATAGACCTGATTTTCATTTTTCTGATTTTCTCGCAAATGACTCAACGGATTTCGATGACAATTTTTAAACAAAAGATTTTCGAATTACTTTATTACAAAATGTTCAAAAAAAAAATTTTCGAATTATGTAAAAAAAAAGATTTGTCGAAAACGGGTATATAACTTTTTCTGAAATTTTGGTTTAAGATATTCTTTAATATTTTCTTGAATATGGCAAACCAACTTTTTTAACGAACTTTTTTTGAGAATTTGAGAATGGCATATGGAACATTTCTAATTTGAGCAGATACAGGATTGACAACAACTCTATAAAGGAATAGATTTTTTTTTTTAATTTTTAAATAATTTAAATTCTAATAAGATTTCATTTTTGGTAAATCAAATCAAAGTGTTAAGTCAAAGAATAACAAAATTATTTTTAAATCTAATAAAACCTCCACATTAGTTATCCTTTTATAATATAGGTAAGGTAGGTACCTACATACATTATAGAACTAAAAGATTTCATTACTGATAAGGCAATATCTGTTTCCTATTATATAAAACCTAAATTACCTTCTCTAGCTATAGATTAGATACCTTTTGTCGTAATTCACTAAACTCAATTTCATTCGATACTCTGAAAATGTCCTTTTTCCAAACACACAAACTACCGCCCTTACCACATTCCAATTCCATACGCCATACCTCGACGCTAAGAAGATAAGCTTATATCAGGTTAACTGACATATCGCACATTTAAGGAACACCTTCTTTGTCATTTGATTAGTTCCTTTGCCAAAAGCCCCCTCAAGGCAAACAAAAAGGTGATTGTAACAAAGCAAAAGAAGAAGACGACAAATAAAAAAAAAAAAAACGAAAAACGAAAAACGAAAAACACCGAAGAAAAGTCCTCCAATAAATCCCATTCCAACAAAAGAAATCCAGCAAAGCAATAATCGAAAATTATCCCCCAGTAACATTGCAACCCTTTTTGCTGTTTTTTTTTTTTGTTGTCTCTTTTTTTGTTGTAAGACTTAAATAGAGTTCGGAAGAAAAAATGTCACCTTCGAAGTTACCTCTACATCCCTTTAGCTAAATAACATAACACGCATACACAATTTACTACACACACACACACACACACACACACGTCAGCTAGATCCTGAATTGAGTTTCATTGATGATAGGGACAGAGAAGAAAAATATGGGAAGAGCAACACAAAAAATAAATAAGAAAAACACTCTTATAGAGTGAATACCAGAGGAAGAAAATTCACTTTTCATTACTTGGCAAATGGCCCGATATTGACAAATAAAATTATCTGATAGCAGCAGCATCTAAGTAAATTTACCTCAAGAAGAAGACCTAACCGACAAGGAAGACGATGACGACGACGACGACGACGACGACGACGACGACGACGACAACGACAACGTCAATGACGATGACAACGACAACAAGGGCCCTGTCGACTATACGACAACGAACAAGAACGATGCTCCTGCAAAGATGCCTCTTCAATATAGAGTCCCCATTGAGAGACACCACGACCTTCTTTAAGTAGATCGCCTTACAACATCAGAAAAACTTAAAAATATTTTCTTCTGAATCTTTCAAAACTGCTCACAATTTGTATGTTTTGAATTGTGATGTCTGATGTTCATGTTGGTAACATTTGAAAATAAGTAAGAAGCTTTCAAAGGATATAAACGAAACTTCAATATTTGTATATGTTTTTGGCAAGTTTATTTCGTTTGTTTAAATAATGTACATCATAAATTGGCTTAAATATTGTTCAAAGTACCTACTAAAGATACGTACGTACAACGGTAGATTTAAAGTCACGAATATAAGTGGAGTAACTACAAGTAAATTATCTCGGAAACGGCCCGGGCAGCTCCGATTTGGATGATTTTTTGTTTGTTTTCAAATATGTTGGTATCCAAATATAGACTTTAAATTTTAGGGTCTTTAAGCTTATAGCGTTATTTCTTCATATTTTGGACAGCATTTCGAAAGCAGCTTTTGCCTTTTTAAAACGGCTGTCGACGTCTTGTTCGGTTCCGCCTTTGGTAGAGAAAAAACTCCCAAGATATTGGCAGTCTTCTACTTTCTCTACCGGTTGTCCAGAAATATTGACTTGAACGGATGAGTTACTTCCGAGGCTGATCATTTTAAATTCTGACGTGTTAATTTTCGACCCCAAGATTTCTGTTTTTCCGTCCACCCTTGTTGTCATTTGATGGAGATCTACGTCGTCCGCGTAGTGCAGATGTTTTAGTTGGAATGTCAGACTCCATTGAATTCCATCATTTCCGTTTAACAGGGCTGCACGCAGCAAATCACTTATCACTAACAAGAAAAGTATTGGCAATAGTATGCAACCCTGTCTGACTCGACAACCTTTCTCTGATTAAAACGTGACATTGGCATCCGTCGTAAGGTAATCAGGGTATGGCAATTCAAATAAATTCTCTGTTAACACTATCAAACGCTTTTTCAAAATCAATGAACAGCAAGTGAAGTGGCGATCGATATTCGACGCACTGTTCAATAATGATCCGCAAGGTGCGTAATCTTATGAGAGCTACCATCAGATGGTGGTCCCAGGCCAATCCCAAGTCTGCCCCTCTTCTGTTCCGGGTACAATATCTTAAAGTCGTCATCGTTAGATCATTCCTTATCCGAGGCGTAGTGTCGGTTTTGTTAGCGGAATTTGACTCAGTTACGAAGAATGCTTATAGCCTCCGTAACCTATCCTAGAAAGCTAGGAACTTTTGTTTTATAGTGTTTTTAGTTTCTTTCGTTCAACACTCGCACTTATAAGTTTAGCAGGTCAAGTCCGGTTGGACGAGACCAGTATCCGGTGGCTACCGCAAGGAGGTAAAATAAGCACAATTGATGTGTAGAAAAAGTTGCGGATCACTGGAAAGCCACCAAGTTGGCCCGGTCAGTTACTACCCGATTTCTACACACTCAACCCCTAATGAAAAATTTTTGGTACAGTTCCTTTCATACAATTTTAACAAAAATTATTTGTTCAAAAAAATGTTAAAGTTCATTTAAAAAGTGGCTGCAATTTTTAATAAAAAAAAAAATAAAATCATTTTCATTTTTAAGTGAACGATTGAATAATTTCAAATTTAGAGTTTAAGTAACCTCAATTCAAAAATGCGTTTTGCAATTTCAGTAAAAAATTACCAAATCTTTGGGTATTATAGAAATGGTACAACAATATAAACTGACAAATGAGATCTAAGGTTCTCAGATCACCAAAATTATTTTAGACCGATTTCTAAAAAATTGACGAAATGCCTGAGTTCTAGACATTTTTTAATCCGATATTTTAAGAAAAACCGTGAATAGTTTTGATTTTCAAAAAAAAGTGCAATATCGTGGGAAAAATGTGTGGAATACTGATATAACTAATAACTAAGAAACTTCAAACTAATTAATCTTCATTTCAAATGGACATAACCAAAAATAAAGTGTATAAAAAAGCACATTCAAAATACAAAACCAATTACTGAAAATAAAAGAAAGTCTTGCGGGTTATTAAAGCGACTTTAGTTGTAGTCCCGTAATTAATGAATTTTCTAAATGATAGTACATAAGACAATAAAAAATATTCAACGTAAAGCCAAATTGTTCAAACTTAGAACCATTTTGCTTTTCGCCGTCAAACATTATCAACATTGCATGTACATAAGTTAGAAATTTCGGTTACCGTTTTCGATTTCTTATTCTAAATATTTAAATTTTTGAAATTATCTCCTAATTATTTTAATTTAAAGAGAGAAATTGATTGAAAACGGTAAATAAAACTTTGACCAAAAAATCTTGTTTTTTTTCGTAGGAAAAAAAATATTTAAATCAAATTTTTTTCACGCATGTGTAGACAACACATAAATCTAAAAGCTGTTTGTTAATATTTCTAACGCTATTTCTCGATTTTTAAAATCAAAAAAAAAAAAACACTCGAGTGAAATTATGTATTTTTACAAGCTCAAAAAAATGCACGACTGGGTCGCTTGTACTTGCTTGTACTTGCTTAGCCTTTTTAATTAGAAATTTGTAAATGCAGTTTAAAAAAAATGAAAAAAAACCATAAAATTCGATTTTCAAATGACTTAAATAGCTTCTTTAATGAATGTTAACTCAAAACGAAGTATGCAATCTGATTTTTTCTACAATGATACATTTTTAGAAAAAAAAACTTGAAAATCCTTAGAGCCGTTTTTTAAAAAAATTATTTTTTCTATATAAAATTTTGCAAGGACTTTTATTAAAAAAAAATTGGTACGCCATTTTTAAGGTATTAAAAACTAAATTTTGAAAAAAATATTGAGTAGTTTTCTAAAAAATGATTTTTCAAAAAAAAAATTCAAACTTTTTTTTTAAATCCAAAAAAATATTTTTTTTTTTACTAAATATAATGACGGCAACTTAAAAGCATTCATGTAAAAAAAATGGTTGAAATTAATTGAGTCATGAAGGAGAAAATCAGAATTTAAGAAAACGGTTCTAGGGCAGGTACCGTTAATAACAGTTTTTGAAAAAAATTGTTTTCATTTAAAGATAAACCTCATCCAAAAAAATGACCATGATTTTTTTAATAAGAATCATAGGCACCTTTTTTGAGAAAAGTGAGTTTTTCTAAGACCGGTATATGACAGGAACCGTTATTTGGGGTCAAAAAAAAAAAAATTCAAAAAAACGTCTGGGGATATTCTCCAAAAAACGCCACATACCAAGTTTGAAGTAAATCGACCCATCCGTTTAGGCTGTGGTCTCTGATACATACAGACAGACAGACAGGCAGAATTGTCGGACCCACTTTTTTCTCATACTCTATCATCGTAATGTCATGTTTGATTGTTATCTCAACTTTTTTTTTCGTACGAATGCATAGCTTGATATATGGTACCCATATCGCAAGTAAAAAACCGTAATAACGGGCTGCAAAATGTCTATTTGTTATTACTGGTTGAACATTTTTTATAAACGTCGCGTCGGTAAAGAAGAATAACTTCGAAAATAAGTACCTTTAAAATATAAAATTAAGGTATTCTTCGTTTCAATTATTTTTTATATATTTTTTCTATTCAATCCAATGAATGAAAAATTTTACTTGATGTAAAACCTGCTCCCAAAAAAGCCCTCAAAACATCCAACAAATACAATAATCTAAAACTTTTGTCTCTGTGAAATAAAAAAAAAAAATATCCAACCCTCGCAATTCAATTGAGTAATCCTGCAAACAAATACTAGATTTAGATATGTACGTACCTCGCTATATAGTCACAATTTGACTTTATTCTCCACAAAGAGACAACCATACCACCAAAAATAGAGAATGACTTTAATAGAATAAACCCCAATGCTCCGTGCCGCAGGCATTTGGGGTTAACTCAAAAGCAGCATCTCTTTTTTCGGGTTCTATAACTCCAAACCCAAAATATCTCTGTGATCCTTTTGTCGGCGTGAGCTTAAGTCGCCACAAAATGTTAATTTGTCGCTGATGCTTGTCTTCTGTGTTGGTGTGTGCTTCAAGTAAAAGTCGTACCCGTCCTTGGCATTGTCATGACAATCATCAAGCAGCTTGGCGCTGACTCATATTAGATATATGTAGTCGGGGCTCACCCTTTTCTTTTCAAAGTGATGGTGAATATCAATTATCTTAAAATAGAAGCGTTTTACGAGTCTTAAGTATGTGGATTGGTTTTAAGAGGATGTGGGTGTGCGGTGCGAGTGGATACCATTTAAACATCCCCATGTGGCGTATGATTGCTTCTGTCACTAACCAATTTTGCCACAAACATCAAGTGACATGTCACATTGTTAAAGTTTCTTTTTTTTTCTTCTCCTCAATAGCGAAGGTCACAGCAATAAGAATTCTACATTTATTTTTGAACGACCAACTGAAAAAAAGGACACATCTCTGAGTGGTACACAGAGACATAACGAATGCAAATTGAATCTTATTCCCGATATCCCCACCCATCTTTGGCGTCGCCGCCGCCGTCGCAAAGAAGTCGAAATCCTTTCATTCCGGTCACGATCCGATAGAGACCGTTTGGCATTTGCGTTTAGAATGTCGTATACCCAGTTTGGCTTTCTCTTCGCCGCCGTGGCTTCATGAATGTATTTTTTAGTCAAAACGCTTTGCTTCGCGTGGAAACATTAAGTACGTTCTTGATAGAGTTACAAACTAATTTGTTATTCTTCAAACTTAATGACTTGGCGTCAATATACGACAAACTGGTGTAAGAAGTCAGCTTAAATAGGTTAAAGAAGTTGGGGTAGCAAGATGAATCTGCCGACGACTTTGGCTGGAAGGGACGATGATGTCTTTTTTTTTTTTTTCTTAGCAAAAAAAGTTTAGGTGCGATTATTGAAGAAAAATGTCTTCATAAACCATAGAACGGAGTAAGCTATTTTCATTTAAGTGATAAACGAATTGTGTTTTCATTTTTTCAGCCAATGGCAAAGGCGATGAAATGTTAATAATAGATCATTATAATATAATTACGAAATAATTTTTATATTTTTAATATTATTTGCAAATTCTTTTTCTTAGTTAGTACAGAAAACACTACTCTAAGTCATATTTAATTAATAAAGATATATAACACTGGTCAACAAGGTTTTTGCTGCTTATACTTACTTAAAGTGGCGCTTACCATCCAGGATGGATTACGGCCTCAACCAACATGCCTCTGCAGCCAGCTCTGTCCTTAGCTAGCCGCCTTCAGTTACGCACGCCAAGTTGATTGAGGTCGTTCGACACACAGCGCCACCTGTTACGCGGTTTTCCTCTGCTGTGTACACCATCAGGGTTGGATTCGAAGACTCGCCGGGCTGGTGCGTTGATGTCCATAAGCTTCACGTGTCCCAGCCATCTCAGCCGCTGTATATTTAGCTTCTTAACCGGGTCAACGTCGCTGTACAGCCCGTAAAGCTTCTCGTTGAATTTTCTTCTTCATACTCCTTCGATACACACAGGACCAAAAATCACTCGAAGAATCTTTCTCTCAAAGCAACCAAGCTAATTTTCATCCGAATCTTTTAACGCCCATGCTTCTGCCCCATATAGCAGGACCGGGATGATTAAGTTCTTGTATAGCGTTTCCTTGGTTCTATGAGAGAGGGCTTTACTACCTAAATGCCTCCTCAGCCCGAAGAAACAGAGATTGGCAAGAGTAATTCTCCGTTTGATCTCTACACTGATGTCGTTGTTTGAGTTTATAGTGGATCCCAGGTAGACAAAGTCCTTGACTGCTTCAAAGTTATAACTATCCATCGTGATGTTTTAGCCGAGTCGTCGATGTTCAATTTCAATTCTCGTTGATAGCATATACTTCGTTTTGTCTTCATTAACAGCCAATCCCATTTTTGCCGGCTCCGATTGAATACTGGCAAATGCACCAACTACAGCTAGCTTTGTTCTGCCGATTATGTATGTCTATGTCATCTGCATATGCATTATGCAAGTAGTTGAACGGACTTTTGATAAATTGTACCAGTGGTGTTGACTTGTGATCTGCGTACAATTGCTTCAAGAACGATGGTAAATAGGTTACATGATAACGCGTCGCCTTGTCTTAGACCTTTCTCAAAATCAAACGGTTCAGAGGTGTTCTTACCGACTTTTACGGAGCAGCGAGATTTCTCCATTGTCATCCTGCAGAAGCGGATGAGTTTGGCAGGGATGCCGAGATATGACATGGCTCTGTATAAAACGTCTCTATTCATAAGCGACTTTAAAATCTATGAAGAGATGGTGTATTTGTATGCGACGTTTAAAAGGCTAATCGCTCTGTAGTTGGTACATTTCAGAGCGTCTCCTTTTTTTTGAATGGGCTACACTACGCCAAGGTTCCATTCATTGGAATGCTTTTATCCAACCAGATTTTACAGATGAGTTGGTTCATACTCCCTGCTGCTTTGAACAATTAGGCTGGTAAGCCATCCGCACCAGCAGCCTTATACGACTTGGCAATCGCTAAGCGCACTTCATCTAGGTCAGGTGGACGGAATTGTTGGCCATCGTCGTCCAAATTAAATGGAATAACAGCGGAATGTTGGCTATCTTCGCCGTTCAGGAATCTAGAAAAATGTTCCTTCCAGATCCTTAGCACTGACTGCGTGTCTACAACCATATTCCCCTCTCATCTCGGCAGGCTTCTGTTCTAAAATCTAACGATTTTGAAGAAATGTTTGTAAGAATTCAACCAACGGTACCTCCCATAGAATGTTTTTTTTTTTCATTTTTGACTTTTTATTAAACGACTGAACCAATTTTGATAATTTTTTTTTATACGGAAGCTCCTTAACAATTTCAAAATTATTTGATATCAAAATTTTCAAAAACGTAATTTTTGGATTTTTAAAAAAATCTTTCAAATTATTTTTTTTTTTTTTTGAAAAATCAATTTATTGGGAACGGGTCATTTTGTTTTTTTGAAATTTTGGTTTTAGATGTGCAACAATATTATCTTTAAAATGGCATACCAACTTTGTTTTTAGACAAGGTTTGAGAATTTTTATATATAAAAAATTATTACGGCTCTATCGATCTTCAATTTTTTTCTTTTAAACATGTATCTTTTATAATTAAATTAAATGGCATACTTTTTTTTGAGCTCAAAACAATTAAAGAAGTTTTTATGTCATTTTAGTAATGAATTTAATTTTTTCTTTATTTCTTATAAAATTATTTATGTTTATAAACTTTATGTAAGAAGCTTTAACGTCCACAGCAACTTTGACCCTAAGAGCAAGTCCGTGTGACCCAGTCGTGCAATTTATTTTCTAATACAATTAATAATTTGTAATGATGTTTTTTTTTACGAAATTAAATGTCTATTTTTACCCTTAAGCAAATCACAAATTCAGATTGTTAACATGACAATACCAATAAATTAATAAAATAGAAAAAAATAGACACGTGTATTTTCATATGATGAATTACGAGTACCCATAGCTTGAAGGTTTTCTATTAAAAATTTAACAAAAACTATTAATTAGGTTTTATTAAAATGAATTAAACCACACAACAAAAGATGATTATTCGTTACAAAAAAAAGTTAAATAAAATAAATAAACTCATAACAAGGAAAGGGAAATTAGCAGAACATTTTAAAATAATTCTATTCATCTCTTGTGGGAGGGTCTTTTATTATTATTATATTTAATTTTATTTTGGACCCCGCTCTTGCTTTGTTATGGTATTATATAGTTGGTCCTTTTGCCAAATGGAAATATACAATGGTACCTACACTCTTTATACTTTATGTAAAAGGAAAAGAAGAAGCTCACACAATGCGGATTATAATTATAAATACCCTAAGGCGTAAAATAATTGCAAAAGCCTTTGTAAGTAAATTGCAAATAGTTAGAAATGTTATTTTCGTTTGATATCCCAAAGTAAAAAGGAGTAACTACCTTAAAAGTAATGGGAACATAGTCACAGAGTATGGCAGCAGCAGCAGCAGCAGCAGCAACAAAAGAGAAAGACTATATAACAACTAAAACACTGCTGTATCTTATGACTTAAGGCTGTTTTATGTTTTGTAGATATAAAGACTTCTTAGGAAGCAGAAACAAATTATATTCCAAATGTTGCTCAAGATGTGATGTCTTTGTCCGCTTTTGTGTTGCTTTTGTTTATTCAACCAATTTAAGTTCTTCTTTTGAGTTAAAAATATTTAAAAGAAAAGGATGCCTAACGTGTTTGTCTTAGCAATTCGCTGTTTACCTGTGAATTTGAATTTTGTTGCTAAAGAAAAAGTTTACTTAAAAAAAAAAAAAACTAATTCACTAAAAAACAAAAAATACGGCGCAGCAATTTTGATGAATACTTATGTTTATCTTATTTATCATCAGTCTAGTTCTTGACCGTTTAAAGTCTTAATTTATGACATAATTTTATTCACACTCTTAAATATTTCACGAAACTTATCACATTACCGTTGAAAAAGATCATTTTTACTCCGAAGCAACTGCAAAAATTAACATGTACTTACAGTATTTCAGCGTTTTTCTTGATACCGAACTGGTAAAAAGATATTCAATATAACTTAAGAATAGAAACACAAACTTTTTAAAAAATTAGCCTTCAGGTTCCACCTTCAAAAGACCATACAAGAATAAAGGCGCGCCAGAAGTTATACTTAATCGCTATCATTATTTATTTTTATATAGTTTCTTGGATATTTAAAATTATTTAAGAAATGTAGATAAAAGTTCTAAATGGGAAATTTGTTTAAAGAGGAATAATGTACTTTTTTGTGAAATTAATGCAAATATTTTATAAAGAGCTTTCCAATAAGAGGTGTTATTTTGAATAGCCCGCTATTTCGGTAGCTGTCACTTTTGAAGCTGTCATTTTTTGACATTTGACAAGTAGAAACTACGCTATTAATAAAAATGGAACGATACACGCTTTAACAACGCATTGAAATTATTAAAATTCACTATAAAAATGGTGAAAATTTGGCAGAGACGGTTCGTAAAACTAAAACATTTTTGGGTCGTCGTGAAGCACCTTGTCGGACCGCAATACAGAAATTGGTGGACAAATTCGACCTGTTGGGACAAGTTAGTGATGTGAAGAATAAAACCCGTGCACGTCACTCAAGAACAACTGAGAATATTGCTGTTGTAGCCCAAAGTGTTGAAGAAAACCCAGGTTTGTCCATTCCTCGTCGTTCTTTGGAATTAGGCATTCCACAAACGTCATTACACCGTATTTTGCATAAAGACTTGGGTCTTAAGGCTTATAAAGTTCATTTAACACAAGAACTCAAGCCGGCTGATCATCAACAACGTCGTGTCTTTGCTGATTGGGTCCTTGAAATGCATGAAAATGAACCGGAATTTCATCGAAAAATCATCTTGACTGATGAGGCCCATTTCCACCTCGGAGGCTATGTCAACAAGCAAAACTGTCGCATCTGGGGCTCGGAAAACCCAAGAGTTATTGTTGAAAAGCCTCTCCATCCTCAACGCGTGACTGTTTGGTGCGGTTTATGGTCCCGCGGAGTCATTGGACCTTACTTTTTCGAAAATGAGGCTGGAGCAACAGTTACGGTCAATGGATTGCGCTATCGAGAGATGATTAATAATTTTTTATGGCCTGAATTGGATGGTATTGATCTGGACAACGTTTACTTTCAACAAGACGGCGCTACGTGCCACACAAGCAATGAAACCATCGATCTTTTACGGGAAAAGTTTCCGGACCGTGTTATCTCTCGAAGAGGTGATCACAATTGGCCACCGAGATCTTGTGATTTAACACCTTGCGACTTCTTCCTTTGGGGCCATGTGAAAGATAAGGTCTACGCCAACAGCCCAGCGTCGATTGAAGACCTCAAAGATGAAATTCGTGAGGCTATCGAGGACATAGGGCAGCCACTTTGCGATTTGGTTATGGAAAATTTCATGAAAAGGATATGGTCCTGTAAGCGTGGTCTTGGCGGCCATTTGGCTGATGTTGTGTTCCATTATTAACGGCATACCTTCTTCTTTATAATGAAATAAACATCCGATCATTTATCTCCAAAAATGCAATTTTTCTTTGAATATCAAAATAACACCTCTTATTGGAAAACGCTTTATAATTGAAATTTTATCACAAAAAACCCCTGTAATATGTTTTATTTTTGCGTTCAGCCAATTTCAAATGGTCTTTTTTGAAGCTTGTAGCTAATCCACATTATTGTTTGATATTTCGAAATGACCGCTGATTAATTTAATAAAAATTAGAAAAGTGTACAAATTACTGTAGATAAAATTGATAATTTTTCCCTTGTGGAGATATAAGCCTCCACACACAATTTAATAAATAATTGTTTGGTATTTTATTTTTGAATAAAATTGGTTAAGTTTTACTAAAGTTAAAAGCTGTTTTGTTTACGTGAAAAGTATATTTGATTTTTTTAACAGTTTATGTGAGAAATAGAATTTATACTATTTTTGATATTATTTATATTGAAACAAATTGTATGATAGATTGATGATCATATTTTAAGGTGTTATTTTATAGAATTTTAAAATTATTTAAGTAGACATATTCAGATGTTATAAATTGTACAATTGGTCAAAGGAGCATACAAAGTGCATTTTATTCGATGATTTTTCTGTAATATAACAGTTACAGTGTTTGTTTTTAATTTAAACAATAAACTTTGTATTGTTTAAGAAAAAAGATACATCTTGAAATTGAGTTTAAAGTATATTCGAAATTAGTTTTTACCCTTATATTTACTTTTCGAGTTGTACAAAATATTCTTTTTTTCTTTTACCTCATTTTACCCTAATTTCCGGGTGATATTTCAAAAAATCCTGTTTTATCGGAGTCTTATAAAAATTATACCACCTGTCTTTTAGTGTATTTAATTTTTTTCTATCACTTATAGTGTAGAAAATGAATCAGTCAGATTATATCAATAACCATGCCCGACTGTAACTTAATAAATATATTGTGGGGCACACAAAATGCAAAATAAAAATAAAAATAAACCCAGTATAAAATGTAAGTGTGTTGTTACTCTTTCTCTACTTTAAGTGTGGGTGTGAAAAACCCCAGTAATAATGGGCTAAAAAAGTCTATGTGTTATTACTGGTTGAATACTTTTATAAACACCGGTAAAGAAGTATAACTTCAAAAACATATTTTCCACTCTAAGGCCCAATTTGTTCAAATTTGATCATCTTTAATCCATGATTTCGGGGAACTGTAAATCGTCGAATGTCCACTTAAACAATTTTTTTGTCTGGGAATTCATAGTTTGTGTTGTTAATCATGGAGCGCCATTTAACTAGAACCTATAAAAAATATGCTAAAGATTAAACCCGCTGTGTACGACCTAGCCCTAATAGTTGAATGTGTCAGAACTTCTTTATAAACTCATTTATTCAACCATCCTGCTTTATAGCTAAAGAGAATATGATATTAATAAACTCCTCATGAGCTGATGATCAAACATCCAGCAAACTTATATAACAACTGTAACCGTAATATCATCTCAAAGGCAAGTCGAGCAAAAGCAAAAACCGCTTCAGAGACACCCATTGTTCGTTTTATCCTGAAAGAATACGGCAAAGCCCATGCATACAAAATTAAATACATAAAATAAGCAAAGCATCATCAGAAGATTCTCTTCGGTCCGAAACCGAAAAAAAAAATAGACATATTATAGAGTAGTGATGGTGAGCCACAGCATCAAGCAGAAGCTATAGCGCCAGTGTTTCAAAGGAAACTGGACTGGCAATAAACCGTTCACCACATTCCCCAAGGCACATTAACAAGCGAAATAAATTTCTCGGACGAAAGTTCACAATTTACTCAGCTGACATACCTTAGCCGTATTTTACCATCCACATCACTTAGAACGGACCGTCAGCCGACCAGCAAACATGCTGCCCGCTTTGGTCACCATGCAAATGAATGTTAAAATTTCGAGATGTGAAATGTTTCTTGGACCAAGGACAACATGTATCGTCCATTTTATGCATAAATGCAGACATGCGCATGCAAACAGTTTGAGTTTGTCTATGAAGTGTTGTGTTATAATGAACAGGGTACAAATACCGTTAATATAAAATGCAGTCGAATAATAGAACAAAATTTGGTTTGGAATTAATACGAGTCATCTTATGTTGAACATTAATAGTGATTTGGAACAGTAAGCTTCTTGCTGATAAATTGAAGAAGAATAAAATTCACGAGTTGGTTGGACAAACATACATACATGCTCTTGTACTCTGGTAGATCAAGGCAATAAAAATATATAGACTTACTTTTGAAAATTAAAGCTTTAGGATAAAAAAAAACATTAACCAAAACATCGAATACATTATTATGTAATTTTACTTGCGATGTAGGTACCTACTACAGGACAAGTTTTGGATTCGTAATAAAAATGGAACTCAGGATAACAATCAGACATGACATTACGATGATAGAGAATGAGAAAAAAGTGGGTCCAATAATTCTGTCTGTCTGTCTGTCGGTCTGTCTGTCTGTATGTATCAGAGACCACAGCCTAAACAGATGGATCGATTTACTTCAAACTGGGTATGTGGCGTTTTTTGGAGAATATCGATAGATTTTTTTTAATTTTTTTTTTTTTTGGACCCCAAATAACGGTACCTGTCATATACCGGTTTAAGAAAAACTCATTTTTCACAAAAACGGTGACTACGATTCTTATTAAAAAAATCATGGTCATTTTTTTGGATAAGGTCTATCTTTAAATGAAAACCATTTTTTTCAAAAACCGTTATTAACGGTACCTGCCATATAATCGTTTTTTTAAATTCTGATTATCTCCTTCATGACTCAATCAATTTCAATCATTTTTTTTACAAACGTAATAATGTTTAGTAAAAAAAATCGAAAATTATTTTTTTGGATTTTTAAAAAAAGTTTAAATTTTTTTTTTTGAAAAATCATTTTTTCGAAAACTTCTCAATATTATTTTTCAAAATTTAGTTTTTAGATGTTGATAAATAATATCTTAAAAGTGGTGTACCAATTTCCTTGCAAAATTTATATATAGAAAAACTTGTTTTTTTGGAAAACGGCCCTAACGATTTTCAATTTTTTGTTTCTAAAAATGTATCATTGTAGAAGAAATCAGATTGTATACTTCGTTTTGAGTTAACATTCATTAAAGAAGCTGTTTTAGTCATTTGAAAATCGAATTTTATGGTTTTTTTTCATTTTTTTTAAACTGATTTTAAAAATGTCTAATTAAAAAAGCTTTGCATATAAAGGGTGGTTAAATTTCAAGGGCCGATGTTGAATGTGAACCACACCTAAACGCCAAGTTTTTTTCCGAATTTTATTTGACATTTCTCTATTTCAGACTTATTCAATTTGAACCATGGAGAGATACACAATCCAACAACGTGTTAAAGTTATCCAGACTTATTATGAAAATGGGCGTTCAAATCAAAATGCATATCGTGCACTTCGTGATTTTTTTGGTCAATTTGATCGTCCAAATGTGCGTACAATCGCAAAAATCGTGGAAAAATTCGAGCAAACCGGGTCTGTAGAAGATGTGAGAACACCAGTGCATGCTCGTACAGCTCGTACTGCAGAAAATATTGCTGCTGTTCGCGATAGTGTGGCTGAAGAGCCGTCCACCTCAACTCGTCGTCGTGCCCAACAATTGCACCTCTCACGCTCGTCGTTGATGAACATTATGCATAAAGACTTGCATTTACACGCTTACAAGGTGCAATTGGCTCAAGAACTAAAGCCTCTTGACCATTCCAAACGTCGTGAATGGGCAGAATGGTGGCAAGAAATGGCAACAGTGGATGATCAATTTTCGAAGAAAATCATCTTCAGTGATGAGGCACATTTTCACCTCAGTGGATTCGTCAATAAACAGAATTGCCGCATTTGGGCGAATGAGAATCCAAGAGTGATTGTCGAAAAACCAATGCACCCACAAAGAGTGACTGTTTGGTCCGGTTTATGGGCTGGCGGCATCATCGGGCCGTATTTTTTCCAAAATGAGGCCGGTCAGGCAGTTACTGTGAATGGTGTTCGCTATCGTGAGATGATAACGAACTTTTTATGGCCCGAATTGGAAGATATGGATGTGGACGATATGTGGTTTCAGCAGGACGGTGCCACTTGCCACACAGCTAACGAAACAATGACTCTTTTGCGCAACAAATTCAATGGCCGTGTTATCTCACGTAATGGCGATGTCAATTGGCCGCCAAGATCATGTGATTTGACACCGTTGGACTTTTTTCTTTGGGGTTATTTGAAAGAAAAGGTGTACGTCCATAAGCCAGCAACAATTCAAGAGCTAAAGGATGAGATAATTCGACACATTAACGGCATAGAACCTCCATTATGCCTCAGGGTCATCGAAAATTTGGACCATCGGATGGAGGTGTGCCGCCGTGGTCGCGGCGCCCATTTGGCCGATATTTTGTTCCATACATAATTGAGTAATACCAATATATCATAATAAAATAAAATTACAATAATTTCCTAAATAGTTTGTGTTTTATTCAAAATCAACATCGGCCCTTGAAATTTAACCACCCTTTATTATAACTTTATCTGTAAGAGCAAGTACGTGCCACCCAGTCGAGCATTTTATTATTTTTAGTTTTACCGTTTTTTCAATGTCAAATTAAGATTGCATTATAAAAAAAATCATATCAATTCTTCTTTGAAAATCTATCATATTAATTGTACAATTTTTCTTGTAGATATACAAATTTAATGTAAATTCTACATTTTATTTTAAAGTTTCGAATTCGAATATTTAAAATTGACATGAAAATGTAAAAGATAAAAATATAAATTCTACATTGTTTGAAAGATTATAATGTTGAAAATGTAAAATCGATATGAAAATGCAAATAATGGTAATTCTTCATCGATAATGTTGAAATATATAAAATTTATTTGAAAATTATGTACATAAAATGCAAATTTGAAATCAATTGTAAGGTTTCGATGGTCAAAATATACCTAATACTGATGAATTTTTATATCGTAGCTTCATTTGTATACATTACAATATTTTTATAAATTTTTGATATTGAGGCGTTTATGCATCAACGCAGTTTTAACATTTTTAATGTCAAAATGATATGAATAATCTTTGAATAAGAAGTACATGAATAAATGTTGACAACTTATTCAGTGCAAAAAAGATAAAATTGTTCATTTCAGAAATAGAAGAAAAAAGCAGACAGAGAGTCAATAATGATGAGGAATAACAGCAACAATATAGAATACAGCAATTATAAAAATCACTATAAAATGTTAAAATGACATTGATTATATCAATATTACATTGATCATGTATCATTTCTACTATTTTTTTGTATATTTGTTCAATTTAATACTGATGTGAAACAACGTTGAAATAACATTACAAAATCTTAATATTGCTATGTTGTTCAATAAAATTCTACATTGATTTAATGTAAAAATATTTCGAAGTTCGAATTTTGAGATTCGAAATTAAAATTGATATGAAAATCATATCAAAATTGGTGTTGCACAACATCAGCTGCAATATGTAAGCGAACACTATCAATTTTGCGGTGGTTTTTTTTCGGTGAAGCGATTTTCATCAAACTTACGTCTTACGTAATTCCCTAAAGGCGATTTTTTTTAAGAACCAAAATAAACAGTATCTGCCATACAACATATATGGAGAAACCTTATCTTCTTAAAAATGGCTATAACGATTTTCATTAAAATTCTTGCATGTACCTACCTATGACAAAAAAGATAACACTTCTGAAATAAAAAAAAGGTGTGACATGCGTTGATATGAGTTGACATGCGTTAATATGCGTTGACATGCGTTGATATGTGTCGGCATGGGTTGACATGCGTTGATATGCGTTGACATGCGTTGACATGCGTTGACATGCGTTGAAGTGCGTTGACATGCGTTGACATGCGTTGACATGCGTTGACATGCGTTCACGTGCGTTGATATGCGTTGACATGCGTTCACGTGCGTTGATATGCGTTGATGTGCGTTGACATGCGTTGATATGCGTTGACATGCGTTGACATGCGTTGACATGCGTCGGCATGCGTTAACATGCGTTGACATGCGTTCACATGCGTTGACATGCGTTGATATGCGTTGATATGCGTTGACATGCGTTGACATGCGTTGACATGCGTTGACATGCGTTGACATGCGTTGATATGCGTTGACATGCGTTGACATGCGTTGATATGCGTTGACATGCGTTGATATGCGTTGACATGCGTTGACATGCGTTGATATGCGTTGACATGCGTTGATATGCGTTGACATGCGTTGACATGCGTTGATATGCGTTGATATGCGTTGACATGCGTTGACATGCGTTGATATGCGTTGATATACGTCGGCATGCGTTGACATGCGTTGACATGCGTTGATATGCGTCGGCATGCGTTGATATGCGTTGACATGCGTTGATATGCGTCGGCATGCGTTGATATGCGTTGACATGCGTTGATATGCGTCGGCATGCGTTGACATGCGTTGACATGCGTCGGCATGCGCTGACATGCGTTGATATGCGTTGATATGCGTTGACATGCGTTGATATGCGTTGACATGCGTTGACATGCGTTGATATGCGTCGGCATGCGTTGATATGCGTTGAAATGCGTTGATATGCGTCGGCATGCGTTGATATGCGTTGACATGCGTTGATATGCGTCGGCATGCGTTGACATGCGTTGACATGCGTCGGCATGCGCTGACATGCGTTGATATGCGTTGATATGCGTTGACATGCGTTGATATGCGTTGACATGCGTTGATATGCGTCGGCATGCGTTGACATGCGTTGACATGCGTCGGCATGCGCTGACATGCGTTGATATGCGTTGATATGCGTTGACATGCGTTGATATGCGTTGACATGCGTTGACATGCGTTGATATGCGTCGGCCTGCGTTGACATGCGTTGACATGCGTTGATATGCGTTGACATGCGTTGATATGCGTCGGCATGCGTTGACATGCGTTGACATGCGTTCACATGCGTTGACATGCGTTGATATGCGTTGATATGCGTTGACATGCGTTGATATGCGTTGACATGCGTTGACATGCGTTGATATGCGTCGGCCTGCGTTGACATGCGTTGACATGCGTTGACATGCGTTGACATGCGTTGGTATGCGTTGACATGCGTAGATATGCGTTGACATGCGTTGACATGCGTTGATATGCGTTGATATACGTCAGTATGCGTTGACATGCGTTGACATGCGTTGATATGCGTTGACATGCGTTGACATGCGTTGACATGCGTTGACATGCGTTGATATGCGTTGACATGCGATGATATGCGTTGATATGCGTTGATATGCGTTGACATGCGTTGACATGCGTTGACATGCGTTGACATGCGTTGATATGCGTTGACATGCGTTGACATGCGTTGATATGCGTTGATATGCGTTGATATGCGTTGACATGCGTTGACATGCGTTGACATGCGTTGACATGCGTTGACATGCGTTGACATGCGTTGACATGCGTTGATATGCGTTGGCATGCGTTGACATGCGTTGATATGCGTTGATATGCGTTGACATGCGTTGACATGCGTTGATATGCGTTGACATGCGTTGACATGCGTTGATATGCGTTGACATGCGTTGACATGCGTTGATATGCGTTGACACGCGTTGACATGCGTTGACACGCGTTGACATGCGTTGATATGCGTTGACATGCGTTGACATGCGTTGATATGCGTTGACATGCGTTGACATGCGTTGACATGCGTTGACATGCGTTGACATGCGTTGATATGCGTTGATATGCGTTGACATGCGTTGACATGCGTTGACATGCGTTGACATGCGTTGATATGCGTTGACATGCGTTGACATGCGTTGACATGCGTTGATATGCGTTGACATGCGTTGACATGCGTTGACATGCGTTGACATGCGTTGACATGCGTTGACATGCGTTGATATGCGTTGACATGTGTTGACATGCGTTGACATGCGTTGATATGCGTTGACATGCGTTGACATGCGTTGATATGGGTTGACATGCGTTGACATGCGTCGGAATGCGTTGACATGCGTTGACATGCGTTGACATGCGTCGGCATGCGTTGACACGCGTTGACATGCGTTGATATGCGTTGACATGCGTTGACATGCGTTGACATGCGTTGACATGCGTTGACATGCGTTGACATGCGTTGATATGCGTTGATATGCGTTGACATGCGTTGACATGCGTTGATATGCGTTGACATGCGTTGACATGCGTTGACATGCGTTGACATGCGTTGATATGCGTTGATATGCGTTGACATGCGTTGATATGCGTTGACATGCGTTGACATGCGTTGATATGCGTTGACATGCGTTGACATGCGTTGATATGCGTTGGTATGCGTTGACATGCGTTGACATGCGTTGATATGCGTTGATATGCGTTGATATGCGTTGACATGCGTTGACATGCGTTGATATGCGTTGACATGCGTTGACATGCGTTGACATGCGTTGACATGCGTTGACATGCGTTGATATGCGTTGACATGCGTTGACATGCGTTGACATGCGTTGATATGCGTTGATATGCGTTGACATGCGTTGACATGCGTTGATATGCGTTGACATGCGTTGACATGCGTTGACATGCGTTGACATGCGTTGACATGCGTTGATATGCGTTGATATGCGTTGACATGCGTTGACATGCGTTGACATGCGTTGACATGCGTTGACATGCGTTGATATGCGTTGACATGCGTTGACATGCGTTGATATGCGTTGATATGCGTTGACATGCGTTGACATGCGTTGACATGCGTTGACATGCGTTGACATGCGTTGACATGCGTTGACATGCGTTGACATGCGTTGACATGCGTTGGTATGCGTTGACATGCGTTGACATGCGTTGATATGCGTTGACATGCGTTGACATGCGTTGATATGCGTTGACATGCGTCGGCATGCGTTGATATGCGTTGACATGCGTTGACATGCGTTGACATGCGTTGACATGCGTTGACATGCGTTGATATGCGTTGACATGCGTTGATATGCGTTGACATGCGTTGATATGCGTTGATATGCGTTGACATGCGTCGGCATGCGTTGACATGCGTTGACATGCGTTGATATGCGTTGACATGCGTTGACATGCGTTGACATGCGTTGACATGCGTTGACATGCGTTGACATGCGTTGACATGCGTTGATATGGGTTGACATGCGTTGACATGCGTTGATATGCGTTGACATGCGTTGATATGCGTTGACATGCGTTGACATGCGTTGACATGCGTTGACATGCGTTGATATGGGTTGACATGCGTTGACATGCGTTGATATGCGTTGATATGCGTTGATATGCGTTGACATGCGTCGGCATGCGTTGACATGCGTTGACATGCGTTGACATGCGTTGACATGCGTTGACATGCGTTGACATGCGTTGACATGCGTTGACATGCGTTGACATGCGTTGACATGCTTTGATATGCGTTGACATGCGTTGATATGCGTTGACATGCGTTGATATGCGTTGACATGCGTTGATATGCGTTGACATGCGTTGATATGCGTTGATATGCGTTGACATGCGTCGCATGCGTTGATATGCGTTGACATGCGTTGATATGCGTTGACATGCGTTGATATGCGTTGACATGTGTTTACATTCGTTGATATGCGTCGGCATGCGTTGACATGCGTTGATATGCGTTGACATGCGTTGACATGCGTTGACATGCGTTGACATGCGTTGACATGCGTTGACATGCGTTGATATGCGTTGACATGTGTTTACATTCGTTGATATGCGTCGGCATGCGTTGACATGCGTTGATATGCGTTGACATGCGTTGACATGCGTTGACATGCGTTGACATGCGTTGGTATGCGTTGACATGCGTTGACATGCGTTGATATGCGTTGACATGCGTTGACATGCGTTGATATGCGTTGACATGCGTCGGCATGCGTTGATATGCGTTGACATGCGTTGACATGCGTTGACATGCGTTGACATGCGTTGACATGCGTTGATATGCGTTGACATGCGTTGATATGCGTTGACATGCGTTGATATGCGTTGATATGCGTTGACATGCGTCGGCATGCGTTGACATGCGTTGACATGCGTTGATATGCGTTGACATGCGTTGACATGCGTTGACATGCGTTGACATGCGTTGACATGCGTTGACATGCGTTGACATGCGTTGATATGGGTTGACATGCGTTGACATGCGTTGATATGCGTTGACATGCGTTGATATGCGTTGACATGCGTTGACATGCGTTGACATGCGTTGACATGCGTTGATATGGGTTGACATGCGTTGACATGCGTTGATATGCGTTGATATGCGTTGATATGCGTTGACATGCGTCGGCATGCGTTGACATGCGTTGACATGCGTTGACATGCGTTGACATGCGTTGACATGCGTTGACATGCGTTGACATGCGTTGACATGCGTTGACATGCGTTGACATGCTTTGATATGCGTTGACATGCGTTGATATGCGTTGACATGCGTTGATATGCGTTGACATGCGTTGATATGCGTTGACATGCGTTGATATGCGTTGATATGCGTTGACATGCGTCGCATGCGTTGATATGCGTTGACATGCGTTGATATGCGTTGACATGCGTTGATATGCGTTGACATGTGTTTACATTCGTTGATATGCGTCGGCATGCGTTGACATGCGTTGATATGCGTTGACATGCGTTGACATGCGTTGACATGCGTTGACATGCGTTGACATGCGTTGACATGCGTTGACATGCGTTGACATGCGTTGACATGCGTTGATATGCGTTGACATGGTTTGATATGCGTTGACATGCGTTGATATGCGTTGACATGCGTTGACATGCGTGGACATGCGTTGACATGCGTTGATATGCGTTGACATGCGTTGACATGCGTTGACATGCGTTGACATGCGTTGACATGCGTTGATATGCGTTGACATGCGTTGATATGCGTTGACATGCGTTGATATGCGTTGATATGCGTTGACATGCGTCGGCATGCGTTGACATGCGTCGGCATGCGTTGACATGCGTCGCATGCGTTGATATGCGTTGACATGCGTTGATATGCGTTGACATGCGTTGATATGCGTTGACATGCGTTGATATGCGTTGATATGCGTTGACATGCGTCGCATGCGTTGATATGCGTCGCATGCGTTGATATGCGTCGCATGCGTTGATATGCGTTGACATGCGTTGACATGCGTTGATATGCGTTGACATGCGTTGACATGCGTTGATATGCGTTGACATGCGTTGATATGCGTTGACATGCGTTGACATGCGTTGATATGCGTTGACATGCGTTGACATGGGTTGATATGCGTTGATATGCGTTGACATGCGTTGATATGCGTTGACATGCGTTGACATGCGTTGATATGCGTTGACATGCGTTGACATGCCTTGACATGCGTTGATATGCGTTGACACGCCTTGACATGCGTTGATATGCGTTGACATGCGTTGACATGCGTTGATATGCGTTGACATGCGTTGACATGCGTTGATATGCGTTGACATGCGTTGACATGCGTTGACATGCGTTGACATGCGTTGATATGCGTTGATATGCGTTGACATGCGTTGACATGCGTTGACATGCGTTGACATGCGTTGACATGCGTTGACATGCGTTGATATGCGTTGACATGCGTTGACATGCGTTGATATGCGTTGACATGCGTTGACATGCGTTGACATGCGTTGACATGCGTTGATATGCGTTGGTATGCGTTGACATGCGTTGACATGCGTTGACATGCGTTGACATGCGTTGACATGCGTTGACATGCGTTGACATGCGTTGATATGCGTTGACATGCGTTGACATGCGTTGACATGCGTTGACATGCGTTGACATGCGTTGACATGCGTTGATATGCGTTGATATGCGTTGATATGCGTTGACATGCGTTGATATGCGTTGACATGCGTTGACATGCGTTGATATGCGTTGATATGCGTTGACATGCGTTGACATGCGTTGATATGCGTTGATATGCGTTGACATGCGTTGACATGCGTTGATATGCGTTGACATGCGTTGACATGCGTTGATATGCGTTGACATGCGTTGACATGCGTTGACATGCGTTGATATGCGTTGATATGCGTTGACATGCGTTGATATGCGTTGATATGCGTTGACATGCGTTGACATGCGTTGATATGCGTTGACATGCGTTGACATGCGTTGACATGCGTTGACATGCGTTGACATGCGTTGATATGCGTTGATATGCGTTGATATGCGTTGACATGCGTTGACATGCGTTGATATGCGTTGACATGCGTTGACATGCGTTGACATGCGTTGACATGCGTTGATATGCGTTGATATGCGTTGACATGCGTTGATATGCGTTGACATGCGTTGACATGCGTTGATATGCGTTGACATGCGTTGACATGCGTTGATATGCGTTGGTATGCGTTGACATGCGTTGACATGCGTTGATATGCGTTGATATGCGTTGATATGCGTTGACATGCGTTGACATGCGTTGATATGCGTTGACATGCGTTGACATGCGTTGACATGCGTTGACATGCGTTGATATGCGTTGATATGCGTTGACATGCGTTGACATGCGTTGACATGCGTTGACACGCGTTGACATGCGTTGACACGCGTTGACATGCGTTGATATGCGTTGACATGCGTTGACATGCGTTGATATGCGTTGACACGCGTTGACATGCGTTGATATGCGTTGACATGCGTTGACATGCGTTGACATGCGTTGATATGCGTTGACATGCGTTGACATGCGTTGACATGCGTTGACATGCGTTGATATGCGTTGACATGCGTTGACATGCGTTGACATGCGTTGGTATGCGTTGACATGCGTTGACATGCGTTGATATGCGTTGACATGCGTTGACATGCGTTGATATGCGTTGACATGCGTTGGTATGCGTTGATATGCGTCGGCATGCGTTGGTATGCGTTGATATGCGTTGACATGCGTTGACATGCGTTGACATGCGTTGATATGCGTTGATATGCGTTGACATGCGTTGACATGCGTCGGCATGCGTTGATATGCGTTGACATGCGTTGACATGCGTTGACATGCGTTGACATGCGTTGACATGCGTTGACATGCGTTGATATGCGTTGACATGCGTTGATATGCGTTGGTATGCGTTGACATGCGTTGACATGCGTTGATATGCGTTGACACGCGTTGATATGCGTTGACATGCGTTGACATGCGTTGATATGCGTTGACATGCGTTGATATGCGTTGACATGCGTTGATATGCGTTGACATGCGTTGACATGCGTTGACATGCGTTGATATGCGTTGGTATGCGTTGACATGCGTTGACATGCGTTGACATGCGTTGACATGCGTTGACATGCGTTGACATGCGTTGACATGCGTTGACATGCGTTGACATGCGTTGATATGCGTTGATATGCGTTGACATGCGTTGACATGCGTTGACATGCGTTGATATGCGTTGATATGCGTCGCATGCGTTGATATGCGTTGACATGCGTTGACACGCGTTGACATGCGTTGATATGCGTTGACATGCGTTGATATGCGTTGACATGCGTTGATATGCGTTGACATGCGTTGATATGCGTTGATATGCGTTGACATGCGTTGACATGCGTTGACATGCGTTGACATGCGTTGCTATGCGTTGACATGCGTTGATATGCGTTGACATGCGTTGACATGCGTTGACATGCGTTGATATGCGTTGGTATGCGTTGACATGCGTTGACATGCGTTGATATGCGTTGATATGCGTTGATATGCGTTGACATGCGTTGACATGCGTTGATATGCGTTGACATGCGTTGGTATGCGTTGACATGCGTTGACATGCGTTGATATGCGTTGACATGCGTTGACATGCGTTGATATGCGTTGGTATGCGTTGATATGCGTTGACATGCGTTGATATGCGTTGACATGCGTTGATATGCGTTGACATGCGTTGATATGCGTTGACATGCGTTGACATGCGTCGCATGCGTTGATATGCGTTGACATGCGTTGATATGCGTTGACATGCGTTGATATGCGTTGACATGTGTTTACATGCGTTGATATGCGTCGGCATGCGTTGACATGCGTTGATATGCGTTGACATGCGTTGACATGCGTTGACATGCGTTGACATGCGTTGACATGCGTTGATATGCGTTGACATGCGTTGACATGCGTTGACATGCGTTGACATGCGTTGATATGCGTTGACATGCGTTGACATGCGTTGATATGCGTTGACATGCGTTGACATGCGTTGATATGCGTTGACATGCGTTGACATGCGTTGATATGCGTTGACATGCGTTGATATGCGTTGACATGCGTTGACATGCGTTGATATGCGTTGACATGCGTTGACATGGGTTGATATGCGTTGATATGCGTTGACATGCGTTGACATGCGTTGACATGCGTTGACATGCGTTGACATGCGTTGACATGCGTTGGTATGCGTTGACATGCGTTGACATGCGTTGATATGCGTTGACATGCGTTGATATGCGTTGACATGCGTTGACATGCGTTGGTATGCGTTGACATGCGTTGACATGCGTTGATATGCGTTGACATGCGTTGACATGCGTTGATATGCGTTGACATGCGTTGACATGCGTTGACATGCGTTGATATGCGTTGACATGCGTTGATATGCGTTGACATGCGTTGATATGCGTTGATATGCGTCGGCATGCGTTGACATGCGTTGATATGCGTTGACATGCGTTGACATGCGTTGACATGCGTTGACATGCGTTGACATGCGTTGACATGCGTTGACATGCGTTGGTATGCGTTGACATGCGTTGACATGCGTTGATATGCGTTGACATGCGTTGACATGCGTTGATATGCGTTGACATGCGTCGGCATGCGTTGATATGCGTTGACATGCGTTGACATGCGTTGACATGCGTTGACATGCGTTGACATGCGTTGATATGCGTTGACATGCGTTGATATGCGTTGACATGCGTTGATATGCGTTGATATGCGTTGACATGCGTCGGCATGCGTTGACATGCGTTGACATGCGTTGACATGCGTTGACATGCGTTGACATGCGTTGACACGCGTTGACATGCGTTGATATGCGTTGACATGCGTTGACATGCGTTGATATGCGTTGACACGCGTTGACATGCGTTGATATGCGTTGACATGCGTTGACATGCGTTGACATGCGTTGATATGCGTTGACACGCGTTGACATGCGTTGACATGCGTTGACATGCGTTGATATGCGTTGACATGCGTTGACATGCGTTGACATGCGTTGACATGCGTTGGTATGCGTTGACATGCGTTGACATGCGTTGATATGCGTTGACATGCGTTGACATGCGTTGATATGCGTTGACATGCGTTGATATGCGTTGACATGCGTTGATATGCGTTGATATGCGTTGACATGCGTCGGCATGCGTTGACATGCGTTGACATGCGTTGACATGCGTTGACATGCGTTGACATGCGTTGACATGCGTTGACATGCGTTGACATGCGTTGACATGCGTTGACATGCTTTGATATGCGTTGACATGCGTTGATATGCGTTGACATGCGTTGATATGCGTTGACATGCGTTGATATGCGTTGACATGCGTTGACATGCGTTGACATGCGTTGACATGCGTTGACATGCGTTGACATGCGTTGACACGCGTTGACATGCGTTGATATGCGTTGACATGCGTTGACATGCGTTGATATGCGTTGACACGCGTTGACATGCGTTGATATGCGTTGACATGCGTTGACATGCGTTGACATGCGTTGATATGCGTTGACACGCGTTGACATGCGTTGACATGCGTTGACATGCGTTGATATGCGTTGACATGCGTTGACATGCGTTGACATGCGTTGACATGCGTTGGTATGCGTTGACATGCGTTGACATGCGTTGATATGCGTTGACATGCGTTGACATGCGTTGATATGCGTTGACATGCGTTGGTATGCGTTGATATGCGTCGGCATGCGTTGGTATGCGTTGATATGCGTTGACATGCGTTGACATGCGTTGACATGCGTTGACATGCGTTGATATGCGTTGATATGCGTTGACATGCGTTGATATGCGTTGATATGCGTTGACATGCGTCGCATGCGTTGATATGCGTTGACATGCGTTGATATGCGTTGACATGCGTTGATATGCGTTGACATGCGTTGATATGCGTTGACATGCGTTGATATGCGTTGATATACGTCGGCATGCGTTGACATGCGTTGACATGCGTTGATATGCGTTGACATGCGTTTACATGCGTTGATATGCGTCGGCATGCGTTGACATGCGTTGATATGCGTTGATATACGTCGGCATGCGTTGACATGCGTTGACACGCGTTGACATGCGTTGATATGCGTTGACATGCGTTGACATGCGTTGATATGCGTTGACACGCGTTGACATGCGTTGATATGCGTTGACATGCGTTGACATGCGTTGACATGCGTTGATATGCGTTGACACGCGTTGACATGCGTTGACATGCGTTGACATGCGTTGATATGCGTTGACATGCGTTGACATGCGTTGACATGCGTTGACATGCGTTGGTATGCGTTGACATGCGTTGACATGCGTTGATATGCGTTGACATGCGTTGACATGCGTTGATATGCGTTGACATGCGTTGGTATGCGTTGATATGCGTCGGCATGCGTTGGTATGCGTTGATATGCGTTGACATGCGTTGATATGCGTTGACATGCGTTGACATGCGTTGATATGCGTTGATATGCGTTGACATGCGTTGACATGCGTCGGCATGCGTTGATATGCGTTGACATGCGTTGACATGCGTTGACATGCGTTGACATGCGTTGACAAGCGTTGACATGCGTTGACATGCGTTGATATGCGTTGACATGCGTTGATATGCGTTGACATGCGTTGATATGCGTTGATATGCGTTGACATGCGTCGGCATGCGTTGACATGCGTTGACATGAGTTGACATGCGTTGACATGCGTTGACATGCGTTGACATGCGTTGACATGCGTTGAAATGCGTTGACATGCTTTGATATGCGTTGACATGCGTTGATATGCGTTGACATGCGTTGATATGCGTTGACATGCGTTGATATGCGTTGACATGCGTTGATATGCGTTGATATGCGTTGACATGCGTCGCATGCGCTGATATGCGTTGACATGCGTTGATATGCGTTGACATGCGTTGATATGCGTTGACATGTGTTTACATGCGTTGATATGCGTCGGCATCCGTTGACATGCGTTGATATGCGTTGACATGCGTTGACATGCGTTGACATGCGTTGACATGCGTTGACATGCGTTGGCATGCGTTGATATGCGTTGACATGGTTTGATATGCGTTGACATGCGTTGATATGCGTTGACATGCGTTGACATGCGTGGACATGCGTTGACATGCGTTGATATGCGTTGACATGCGTTGACATGCGTTGACATGCGTTGACATGCGTTGACATGCGTTGATATGCGTTGACATAAGTTGATATGCGTTGACATGCGTTGATATGCGTTGACATGCGTCGGCATGCGTTGACATGCGTCGCATGCGTTGATATGCGTTGACATGCGTTGATATGCGTTGACATGCGTTGATATGCGTTGACATGCGTTGATATGCGTTGACATGCGTTGACATGCGTTGACATGCGTTGATATGCGTTGACATGCGTTGATATGCGTTGACATGCGTTGATATGCGTTGATATGCGTTGACATGCGTCGCATGCGTTGATATGCGTTGACATGCGTTGATATGCGTTGACATGCGTTGATATGCGTTGACATGCGTTGATATGCGTTGACATGCGTTGATATGCGTTGATATACGTCGGCATGCGTTGACATGCGTTGACATGCGTTAATATGCGTTGACATGCGTTTACATGCGTTGATATGAGTCGGCATGCGTTGACATGCGTTGATATGCGTTGATATACGTCGGCATGCGTTGACATGCGTTGACATGCGTTGATATGCGTTGACATGCGTCGCATGCGTTGATATGCGTTGACATGCGTTGATATGCGTTGACATGCGTTGATATGCGTTGACATGCGTTGATATGCGTTGACATGCGTCGGCATGCGTTGGTATGCGTTGACATGCGTTGACATGCGTTGATATGCGTTGACATGCGTTGACATGTTGACATGCGTTGACATGCGTTGACATGCGTTGACATGCGTTGACATGCGTTGATATGCGTTGACATGCGTTGATATGCGTTGACATGCGTTGATATGCGTTGACATGCGTTGATATGCGTTGACATGCGTTGATATGCGTTGACATGTGTTTACATGCGTTGATATGCGTCGGCATGCGTTGACATGCGTTGATATGCGTTGACATGCGTTGACATGCGTTGACATGCGTTGACATGCGTTGACATGCGTTGACATGCGTTGACATGCGTTGACATGCGTTGATATGCGTTGACATGCGTTGATATGCGTTGACATGCGTTGATATGCGTTGACATGCGTTGACATGCGTGGACATGCGTTGACATGCGTTGATATGCGTTGACATGCGTTGACATGCGTTGACATGCGTTGACATGCGTTGACATGCGTTGATATGCGTTGACATGCGTTGACATGCGTTGACATGCGTTGACATGCGTTGACATGCGTTGATATGCGTTGACATGCGTTGATATGCGTTGACATGCGTTGATATGCGTTGATATGCGTTGACATGCGTCGCATGCGTTGATATGCGTTGACATGCGTTGATATGCGTTGACATGCGTTGATATGCGTTGACATGCGTTGATATTCGTTGACATGCGTTGATATGCGTTGATATACGTCGGCATGCGTTGACATGCGTTGATATGCGTTGACATGCGTTTACATGCGTTGATATGCGTCGGCATGCGTTGACATGCGTTGATATGCGTTGATATACGTCGGCATGCGTTGACATGCGTTGATATGCGTTGACATGCGTTGACATGCGTTGATATGCGTTGACATGCGTTGACATGCGTTGACATGCGTTGACATGCGTTGATATGCGTTGACATGCGTCGGCATGCGTTGGTATGCGTTGACATGCGTTGACATGCGTTTATATGCGTTGACATGCGTTGACATGTTGACATGCGTTGACATGCGTTGATATGCGTTGACATGCGTTGACATGCGTTGATATGCGTTGACATGCGTTGATATGCGTTGACATGCGTTGATATGCGTTGACATGCGTTGACATGCGTTGACATGCGTTGATATGCGTTGACTTGCGTTGATATGCGTTGACATGCGTTGATATGCGTTGATATACGTCGGCATGCGTTGACATGCGTTGACATGCGTTGATATGCGTTGACATGTGTTTACATGCGTTGATATGCGTCGGCATGGGTTGACATGCGTTGATATACGTTGACATGCGTTGACATGCGTTGACATGCGTTGACATGCGTTGATATGCGTTGATGTGCGTTGACATGCGTTGACATGCGTTGACATGCGTTGATATGCGTTGACATGCGTTGACATGCGTTGACATGCGTTGACATGCGTTGACATGCGTTGACATGCGTTGACATGCGTTGACATGCGTTGATATGCGTTGACATGCGTTGATATGCGTTGATATGCGTTAACATGCGTTGATATGCGTTGACATGCGTTGACATGCGTTGATATGCGTTGACATGCGTTGATATGCGTTGACATGCGTTGATATGCGTTGATATACGTCGGCATGCGTTGACATGCGTTGACATGCGTTGATATGCGTTGACATGTGTTTACATGCGTTGATATGCGTCGGCATGCGTTGACATGCGTTGATATGCGTTGACATGCGTTGACATGCGTTGATATGCATCGGCATGCGTTGATATGCCTTGACATGCGCTGACATGTGTTGACATGCGTTGACATGCGTCGGCATTCGTTGACATGCGTTGATATGCGTTGACATGCGTTGACATGCGTTGACATGCGTTGACATGCGTTGACATGCGTCGGCATGCGTTGACATGCGTTGACATGCGTTGACATGCGTTGACATGCGTTGATATGCATCGGCATGCGTTGATATGCCTTGACATGCGTTGACATGTGTTGACATGCGTTGACATGCGTCGGCATGCGTTGACATGCGTTGATATGCGTTGGCATGCGTTGACATGCGTTAACATGCATTGACATGCGTTGACATGCGTTGATATGCATCGGCATGCGTTGATATGCCTTGACATGCGTTGACATGCGTTGACATGCGTCGGCATGTGTTGACATGCGTTGACATGCGTTGACATGCGTTGACATGCGTTGACATGCGTTGACATGCGTTGATATGCATCGGCATGCGTTGATATGCCTTGACATGCGTTGACATGTGTTGACATGCGTTCGCATGCGTTGACATGCGTTGACATGCGTTGACATGCGTCGGCATGCGTTGACATGCGTTGATATGCGTTGGCATGCGTTGACATGCGTTAACATGCATTGACATGCGTTGACATCCGTTGACATGCGTCGGCATGCGTTGACATGCGTTGATATGCGTTGACATGCGTTGACATGCGTTGACATGCGTTGACATGCGTCGGCATGCGTTGACATGCGTTGACATGCGTTGACATGCGTTGACATGCGTTGATATGCATCGGCATGCGTTGATATGCCTTGACATGCGTTGACATGTGTTGACATGCGTTCGCATGCGTTGACATGCGTTGACATGCGTTGACATGCGTCGGCATGCGTTGACATGCGTTGATATGCATCGGCATGCGTTGATATGCCTTGACATGCGTTGACATGTGTTGACATGCGTTGACATGCGTCGGCATGCGTTGACATGCGTTGATATGCGTTGGCATGCGTTGACATGCGTTAACATGCATTGACATGCGTTGACATGCGTTGATATGCATCGGCATGCGTTGATATGCCTTGACATGCGTTGACATGCGTTGACATGCGTCGGCATGCGTTGACATGCGTTGACATGCGTTGACATGCGTTGACATGCGTTGACATGCGTTGATATGCATCGGCATGCGTTGATATGCCTTGACATGCGTTGACATGTGTTGACATGCGTTCGCATGCGTTGACATGCGTTGACATGCGTTGACATGCGTCGGCATGCGTTGACATGCGTTGATATGCGTTGGCATGCGTTGACATGCGTTAACATGCATTGACATGCGTTGACATCCGTTGATATGCATCGGCATGCGTTGATATGCCTTGACATGCGTTGACATGCGTTGACATGCGTCGGCATGCGTTGACATGCGTTGATATGCGTTGACATGCGTTGACATGCGTTGACATGCGTTGACATGCGTCGGCATGCGTTGACATGCGTTGAAATGCGTTCACATGCGTCGTTATGCGCTGACATGCGTTGACATGTGTTGACATGCGTGGGCATGCGTTGTAATGCGTTCGACATAGTTCGACAGGCGTTGACATGTGTTGACATGCGGTTGCATGAGTGATTCTAACAATACTGCATTTTTGTTTTTTCTCAAAAAATTAGAATGACGATAATATGATGAACACGCTTCTTACGAAAATTGCTAAAATTTTCAGTTATCTCCTTATATTTCTTTACTGGCTCAACCGATTTAATTCAAAATTGTCCACAGGTTCTTCTTAATGTTTCGAAAAAAAAAATGTTTATAAAAAAACTAAACAAAAAAATATATTTAATACATAGTAAAATAATATACCAAAAACTGAATTGTTCATTGACTTACAATAAATATATTTTTATTTTGAACTACACAAGAGCAAGTTCGTGCGATCCAGTCATCCATTTTATTTTATTCGATGTTATGAATGTATGGATTTTACGTTAATTAACATAGCTTATGTTCCCCATGGGGTCCCATTTAAATTTGGTCACAGTGTTACGGTAAGATGTATTGCAACAAAAACCATTCTGAAAATGGTTCTTAAAACCTTATTCGGGCTATGTTGTTTTGGCCATAGTCACACTCTCATTATGTGTTTTCCTCTCCATCCCAACCATTCCTATTTTAAGACCCTTTATTTTGAGTCCGTTGTCCTCAGGGGTTGGAGAGTGACCCGGAGAGAATGACAATATAGGTATCTGCTTTTATTCTTGATCGTGCTGAGCCAGCGGACGAGATGGAGACTCACACGATAACTTCCTGGGTCAACAGTCAACACAAACAAACATACACAAGAGATTTTACAACTCAACATCGAATAACTTTTATATTAGTATGGTTTAAGAGCCCAACATAAAGTAATTAGTTCTATTTGAGAATTTGCCTTCCTCCTTAGTTTTTCGGAAATGGTTTTATAAAGGTTTGGTCATTGGGGATAGCTTCTTCTTCGACTCACTTTCAGAAAAGTTTAAAATAGTAGAGTAACTATGAGAAAGCCCAGAATAATTATTTTCAGCTTTTTGCACTTTTACTTTTCTTTTCTCTAAATGTTTTGTATATTTAGAAGAGAGTCTGAATACGGCCATGGATTCGTCAAGTTTTGGGACAGCTCCAACAACTTGTGAAATCCAATTGTATTTGTGTGCGTGTGAGAAGTTCGTTGGAATTCAAGATCGGTGTTGTACCGTAGCTGAATTCCACGAAAGTATTGAGAGGGAGAGAGTGCATGTGTGTGTGAAAGAGAGGTCAAAAGAGACGAGGCTTGACATGACCAACCACTTTTTGGTTGACTACGCTACCTGCTAGAAGGTTTTAAGAAAAGGAAGAAAACATTTTGAGAATCGAGAAAAAAAAAAGATAATGTTGGGAAAAGAAGTTGGAAATAGAAAGTAATTTGAGAAATTGGTAGAAAGAAGTTTGTTCAGTTTAAAAGTGAGACGAAAAAGGAGTTAAAAAGTCTTAGAAGAAGTCTAAGACAAGAATCTCCAGAAAGGGGCGTGAAGTTGAGAAAAACAGAGGAGGAAGGATATTCGTTTAATTGAAAAGATAAGTAGAGTGATTTTATTTTAGTTCGTTTGTTTTAAAATATATTGTGTGGTGAAATAAATTTTGTTGGCTTTTGTTCTCGATAATTTACGGGACTCGTGACCCCATTAACGTAGTGTCTATTTTCCGTTTTCTCTCGGGACCGATCGTTAGCGGTCCAATCTTATGGTCTTTGTTTGCATTGTTTGTATTGTATTATTTTAATTGCTTTTGTTGCATTTTGTTTAATTTTAGATTGTCCAAGCAATCCAATCAAAGCTGTTAAAGTCGGAACTATTTTGCTCCGACTTGCTGGACAGGGTGCATATAAACCTTGACCAGACCGTAGATTTAAAACAAAAGGTTCTTGTACCTTTGTTTATTGCGGTAGTTCGTAGGGCGAAGATTTTGTTGTGAATATATTATTGCCCCTTACCACTGGTGGGGGGAAGCAATAATAATAAGAACACTTGACAACCTTTTGATCATAACTGATGAATTTTATTACCTTACAATACTATTAAGCTATACATTTATTTTGCTTACTTAGCTAATTTTTACAAATATCAACAAATATAATATAGTAATTACTTTTATACAAATGATTGCAAGAAATATGATCTGTATATTTTTTTTGCCAGGTGACTATGCTGACAACTGTGGGAATTTATTTGGATGTGACAAAATACTTTGAATATGAAAATAAAGCATACAGAGAAGCTGTTGCTGTTGACAAAATTGTTGGTATATAATAATCTGATGGATTAAAATATACAAAAACTATTTTTAATTGTAAAATTTGATTCGAAAAATTCTGGGTTTTCATCCAGGCCTAGCCAAGGTTTCGCAGATCTTTTAAAAATAAAATCATTCCATTCCCTACTCGGGATTTAAATTAAATTCTTTTCTTTAAAATCATTGAAGAAAACTTTCAGCATTCCGGTTAAGGCAAACAACCCAAAAATATAGTTTCCTGGCGCCCATCCTAAACGTAAGTACGCCCCTGTGCTTACATACATTCAATTTACTTTTTTATCATCTTTTTAATTTTGCATTCAGTTAGTTGCATCAGTTGTTCTTTTTTTTATCAACACAAAACACATACTTACTTTTTTTTATTTGCCAAAAATTCTTCTAACCCACCCCAGCTGACTAGCCGGTGAGCTGTATTTTCGTTGCAGTTTTTGTTGCAATATTTTGCCATTTTCCCATTCTCTCTTTTCGTTGTTCAATCTCATTATCGAAATTTTCAACGCGGTGCCGGTCGCACATTGCCTTAATAAATTAATTCGTTTGTTTAATAAATTGGATTCGTATAATCCACAGTTCGCGGTGTTTAAATAAATTCGTAAATATAAAATCAACAATATAAAAATATTTTTTTTGAAAAATTTAATAAGCAATACTTTTCAAAATCATTTAAAGAACCTCCTTGCCGATTTTAAACGAAAAACGGAAAAAACTAAAATTTATAAAAAAATTCTCGAAAAACGTGTGAATCATATTTCCGTTATTCCAATTATTTGAGAAAAACTAAAAACGCAGTATTATCACAACCACTTATATCATAATATACACCAAGTGTAATTTTACTACATGGTTTTATGAAAATCAAACAAATTTCATACCATTTTGCAAAAAGAATAAGAAAACAAAAATTGATGTTGCACTTTATCACCTGTTACTCATTATTTTTGTATAAAAAATATAAAAAGTATAAAAAAATACACTTTTATGTAGCCTGATATTTCAACTAAATTTAAAATTGTCATTCTTTAAAATCCGACATTAAACAAAAAAAATAATAAATTTTATAAGCGATACATCTCGAATCCATTTGTGAGCCAAACGGTCGAGTTCCGACGACCAAAGCAGACAATTTTGTTGAATTTTGATAGAACTCTTTTCAAGTTTGTGAAGCTCTTATTGCATGTAAGGTAATTGCAGGTAATTGATCGTGATCCCCAGTTAAGTTGAATCATAACTATTTAGGAATTGGGTAAATAGTTATTAGCGCCACGTAAAAAAAGCTATTTTTAAAGTTATCTCGGGTCACAGACTACATAAAATTATGAAATTTTGTACAAAAATGTATTCACCCAATCCCAGTATAAAATTTAAATGTGTTGTTTCTCTTTCCCTTCTTATAGTGTCTGTATGAAAAAAAAAAACAGTAATATTGGGTTGCAAAAATCTATGTGTTATTACTGGTTGAGTATTTTGATAATCGCTGGTAAAGAAGTAGAACTTAAAAAAAAAACAATATCTTAATCAAAATTCGGAAGACACATAATGATAAAAGAATCGTATTTGTATGTCATTTACTTTCATCCAATTTGTGCATTTTTAATAAACCTGATTGACGATTTTGAAACCTGAACTGAGGGTTTTATTTTGTACGAATCCAATTCTCGCCCAATAGAGAAAATAAAAAAAATTAACCACATTAGTTACTCGCTGGAACCTGTAATGAAAAACTTGAGAACTCGTACTTATCTGATCAACGATTTATGTCCTGAGTTTTTCAATCACAATCTACTATACTACTATACAACTGCTATTCAATAATTAAGATTGAAATAATTTGATGTTAGGCCAGTTCTTAATCAAATAGTCAATTTTGAAGTGCTTCTTTATAGTTTCCAAATAATGGTAAGCTGGTGATTTTTATATGAAAAAGAACCTCGATGACCATAATTATAGTAAAAGCATCCTTTGTCTGCTATACTATTCTCATACGCAGAAATCGATTAACTATTTATGCCTGTCCCAAAAGGACCAGATATCATCAACTTTATGTTCTCTCTATACTCAATCCCAAGGCATATAATGTAGTAGAAAAATCTATTGCAACATAACAAGGTAACCAAAGGCTGTCCCTTTTGGCTTAAGCTCGTAAAAAATCCATATCCTTCCATTCTGGATGTGATAAAACTTCTCAAACAGAGAGTCATTTTCCAAATCCAAAATAAATCTCCAATACCGGAATACTTATGTATACTAAGATACTCATATGTATATGTATTGTATACCTTTATGCAATGCTCATGCCCAAAGATCCAGAGCCAGACATATTCGAGAATAGGTGTTGAACTTAATGACTATACAGATATTAGAGCTCTCTCTGGCACCTAACTACATTGCTGTCATAGATAAAAGCAACATTCCATCGTTTCAATCCATCGTCCTTACACCTTATCACGATTGCACAAATCGACTCGTCGGAATGAGTGCTCTTTTGAAAAAGCAACACAACACAGAAAAACAAAAAAAAAAAAATAAAAAGAGCAGAAAACATTCTTTCGATGAGCCAAGCAAACCATCATCACAACCCACAACTTTTATTATCCTTTATGAATTCCAATCACGCAAGGAGAAGTTTTTGTTTCTGATTTTTGTTTTGCTATACAAAATTTTCCTTATCCTTTTCTAATTTTTCTAATACCTCAAACAAACTTGGAAATCTATCAGTTTGAATGTCCTTTTTTTTTTAATTAGATAGCTTTGAGATTGTCAATCCAAAAATGTTTTTTTTTTTTTTGTTTTTCTTATAAAAGGTCGTAATGAACAAAATAGTAAGTAACGTACATAATCGACAAGGTCAGAAAGATATCGAAAACGACCGTATTGGAAATATTTAGACAAAAAATCGACAGATAAGAGTGTATCAGTACAAATCTGCAAACAAATATGGTAGGTTCGATTTTGAGCCCAGAGGAACTTAATTTTAAAAGAAAAATAAATTCTGGCCTAGCCAAGTGTACAAATTGACGCTCGCTCCTGGCCTATTAGTATAGGTAAACATCGACCAAATTTTTGCGTGTTAGAAAGGATATAACAGCATCTTACTAATGATACTGTTGACGCCCAGTGTAAATGCACTTGCCTCTTGAATGCGCCCATAGAAAAGCTGAATTATGAAAACCAACGAGAGATGTCACCAAAACGTCAAATGTCAAGAAAAAAATAGAAATGTCACTTAAAATTATCATCACAAGGGTGTGCAGCAGCAAATAAATTTTATAAAGGAAATTGTGTGTTTTTGTTTTAATTTTAAAGTTTATTTTTATTCTTTTTTTAAATAAATAAAAGTCAGGCTAATCAGCCGAAACATTGGTCCTTCGAGCCGGAAACTTTAAAATTAAAACAAAAACACACAATTTCCTTTATAAAATTGTCACTTTATCACTTGTGGATGATAATTTAAAGTGACATTTCTATTTTTTCTTGACATTTGACGTTTTGGTGACATCTCTCGTTGGTTTTCATAATTCAGCTTTTCTATTTTTTTTTTTTTTTTTTAATATATGCTCTTTGCTTTATTGTCAAATAAAACAAAGATATTAAATCAACCGAAGCAAAATTGTTTTCTTATAGAAGAAATCATGTCAAGAAGTTTAATCAAAATCATTAGAGCTGTTTTCGAGAAAACTCGAATAACTTAAAAATGTCGTACAGGAGTAAACAAAAAAACAAAGTTTCAAAATTACATAAAAATCATCTCTACCGACCGACGGACAGCATGACGAAACCAACTTTTTTTTGTTTTTTCCATCATCGTAATGTTGGTTCTGATTAAAACCTCAATTTTTTTTTTTGACTCGAAACCAATATGTACCTACTTGGTACCAATACTAAAGAGCAAGTAAAAATAAGACATTATCAACAGTTAACTTATAGTCATTTCTGTGCGTAGTTGGTACTATATTTTCTGTACAACCGTTAAAATATTACCGAAAAATCTTTCAAAACAATGGTACAGTTAAGAAATTTGACATGACGTCGCTTGGATATATGTTTGTCGTATGTTACATTTGGCTCCTTTTGGGAAAACGAAATCAAAGTTCAGAATTTTATTTCTTGAAAACCCTGCGTCACATTTTCTTGAAATTTGTATGGGTTATGTAATACAAAATTGTTAGTTCAATACCGTTAGAATAATATCGAATTATTTGTAAATGGACAATTTAGAGACCTTGTCGTATGTGACTATTACACAAAATCTTCTGGTTTGCCAAACACAACGATTTCTGCAGATGCTGCATGGACGAAGAGGAAAGAGGAATCGATTCCCCAATTTCTCTGTACATGACCTGCTATATCGGAAAGACGAAGCCTATATCTAGGAGACTTCTACTAGAACGACCCCAGTGATCTATTAAATAAAGATATAGGCAATCTCGCTCGCTTCATAAGAAGCTGGAAGTGGTTCAACGATTATGAGGAAAGTTTTTATTACATTCAATGTGGTATCACAATAGACCAAACTTTGGTCTTAGTGTATCGGCCCTCCTGCCGGTAGCCACGTCAACCTAACCTTACCTATACCTGGGAAGTCTATTGTGGCAGTACCGGCATCCCTGATTAATGCTACCGTTGCTCGAACAGAGTAGTGTTATCTTTTGCATTGTAATTATATCAGCCAGTATATTCAACATGTGGAACGGCATGATCTAGCAAAATATGGGAAATATACTGATTCGCGTTAAATCTCCCCCTCAACTGCCACCAGTCACAATGAAATGCCTGCCGCAAGCAACTATTTTGGCAAGAAAAACTGTGAATATCGTTCACAAGGTCATAAGTATGTTTACTCTTCCTCTATAATTGCTTCTATATGGACACATTTTGCACTTATCCAAGGACATAGTCGACTTCATTGTCCAATTCCCCATCCGCAGTGCAGTTGACCAAGTTTTAGTCGACCCTTTTAATGATTTACAGTTCATTTTGGTCCCTTGGCAAATTTTTTTGGGTTAAAGTCCACTTCTTAAAATTTGTAAATGTGTTTCTCTTGTCTGCAGTAAGATGGATCATTGTCATTGTCGTCGGATAAAAAGTCAATAGATTCCTAATCTAATATATCGGCACCCATACTCAACCATTAACAAACAACACAAAAAAAAACATATTGCATAGTCATCATCATCATCATCGGCTCGACAACCGGGGTCCGGTCCTGGCCTCTTTCAACAAGTCTCTCCACCTATCCGGGTCTCGAGCCAACGCCATCCAGTTGCGCACCCCAAGGCTTTGGGCGTCCTGGTCTACGCCATCTCTCCAGCGCAAGCATGGTCTACCACGATGCCGTCTGCCATAGAATGTACCGCAAAAGACTTTCCGAGCAGGTTCCTCTTCGCTCATACGAGCTAGGTGCCCTGCCCACCGGAGTCTACCGAGCTTAATTTTTGTCACTATGTCTGCTTCAAGGTAGATTGCGTACAACTCATGATTGTACCGTCTCCGGAATCGTCCTTCCTCACATATGGGGCCAACAATTCTCCGTAAGACTTTTCTCTCGAACGCGGCTATGAGGTCACAGTGCCTTTTGCTAAGCACCCAAGTCTCGGATAATATTTTTATAATCACCGGTAAAGAAGTATAACTTCAATAATCCTTCATGGTAAAATTTTCCAAAAACTACAAAATTGTTAAAAATTTCGGTGTTTTTTCACGAAATTTTGTTGGCAAACCTCATATTCGGATTGAGCATCTCCAAAAAACATAAAGTATGAAAGAAATTAAAAATTCCCAAAAACTACCCGCAAAATTTTGGACACTACATTGTTTTAATTGAAATCACTATTCACTAATCACATTGACTGCGTTCATCCTTTCATTATTTTTGTACGAAATGAGTGTTAAAGACCTAACCTAACAAAACCGGACCCAACAAGATTATCCAGTCATTAATTTTGATTATTCGATTAGATAAATTCAATGTCAATATCAGGTGCTGTAATTGACAGCGTTTGATGGTCACAGACTCAGACTAATTCGATTTCCATAATGTGTACGTTCATCGTTCATCAGACACTGTGATTATTATTGTCTGATTCTATTTTTTGTGTGGCATTTGGCATATTTCTTGTTCATTGTACCTTTTCCTTTACAAAATACCTACCAGAAATCACCTCTTAACCAAAAACCATGCCGCACAAGAACAAATAATTAACAGACGAACCTATAGTCAAACAAAACGTCATCGCTCCCTCCGAGAATGCGCGGGTGGTAAAGCCTATACAGACAACCAATGAGCGCAATAAAAAAAGGTTTTGTTTTATTTTTACATTAATTGAATGTAATTGATTAGCTTTTTTTTTTTTTGTGTATAGGGGGGGGGGGGAGGGGAGGGGAGTGAAAAAAAGTCAAACCTTTTGTTGTTGTTTTCTGTTGTATGGAGCATGACGAGATGAACCAAGCCGCTTTCTGCCAATGCCACACAATCGTGTGCTTTTGGTTTTAATTGAGGCACGATTTTCGGTTAGACCATCCTGGTTGTGCCTCAGTATAATGAAAAGACAAACGTATGGGGGGGGGGGACGGTTGGTGATTCAGTTACAACACGGATATAGGTTGATGGGGTTCTGGGATGTTTTTCATGTTCAATAATTAAGAACGAGTGAGCAATCGAATTGCCTTGATGAGAAGAATTGAATCTGATTGAGTATGTTTTCCCTCTTTGACGGTTGTGGCGCCCAAACGCCGCCACCGCCGCCGCTGCTGCTTCGTGATTGATTGTCTGATTGATTAAAAAGGGGGTTTCAGCAAAAGAGAAAAAAAAAAAAAAACTGTTACATAGGTATCCACTTCCCCAACTTATGTTTAATGCATAAGCTATTGCTTTGTTTGAGTGCTCCCCTCTGTGATTTTAAGTTTGCATCAAATGGGTGTGCAAAGGACACAAAGCCATTATAACTACGCCGCGGTCCTTGTCCGTGTGTGTGTGTGTGTGTGTGTGTGTGTGTGTGTGTGTGTGTTTGTGTGTCCTATGTGGGCCAAGGCCTAGTTTTACCCTCCACATCTCTCCTTCCACCCAACATCTCCAATCAGAGATACGTAAACAGAAAATACAAACAAAAAAATAATAAAACAAAGAGCTATGTGGTGCCTGTGCAGTCTACGGGGCGGTATCTCATGACAAAGTGCCATTAACCGGAATCTCTGTGTATGTCCTGTAGTGGTAGTCCTTAAATATTTTTGTAATTTTATATTTTTTGACAAATTCCTGCGGCTGATGCAGTCCTCTGTTCGTTGTTTTACGCTCGCTAATTGCGTCCAGGATATAATATTTTTATAACACGGTAGGTAAACCGTTTTTTTTTTTTTTTTTTTTTTTTTTAAATACAAAAAAAATATGGAGGACGTGATTCATTATCATTTTAATGACAAAAATAAAAAAAAAGAAATATATGCACTTTAGCATGCTTGCTTGTTCTCCTTTGTTTTCATTTTATTTTTTTTTTTTTTTTGTTTTTGTTTTACTAAAGTAAATGCTAACAATAAAAACGGGACAATAAATGGTGAACAAATTTGTTTAATCGATGCAGACTTAAGCCATATAATTTCACAAAGTTTTTGAAGATTATAAAACGCGATTTAATGGATTTTTAATAAAAAAATTTTTTTCTTATAAAGAGAACCTATATAGAATGCAAACTTAATAAATTTAGCCTTACCCCTCCACAGTTTTTTTTTCCCGAAATTTGAATAAGTTCGGAAAATGTGGTTAACTCAAATACATATCATAGGGGCTTCTGATTTCAAAGGGTGGGTAACTTTGGATCTGCACTTCCTAGAGTGCTAAGTCCTTTAACGCAGCAAGTGTAACTGATGAACTATAGTAGATGTCCCAGGCTGATGTAAAAAGTAGAAAATACAAAAAAAGAGAATGGATGGGCGGTGGTCAGTAGGAAAATAAAAAAAACTGCTGATATTTTGTACAACACCGCTTATTTTGGTATCTAGTCGTCAAATTCACCAGCACAAACCTTTTATTATATAATCACACAACGGTGACGGAGGAATAAGAAAGAATATATGAACTCTTAAAAAAACCACCGAAAGGAGGTTCCTATAGCATTAAAATTGCAATTCACCGGGAAATAGTGTGATGAAGAGTCACAGCAGAGCATTTTTTTCTGACCGAGTTTCGGGTAAACTTTTAGGAGTCTTATCTTATGCCAACACCAGCAATTTTCTACACTTAAAGTGATATAGAAAAAAACAAAACACACCAAAAGATAAGTGGCGTGTAGTGTAAGGTTCTGCTAAAATGGGATTTTTTGAAAATCCACTGGGAAGTTTTTGGATAAGTGGGATAATGGTAAGAACAAAGTTTTTATAAATTTCGAAAAGTAAAATGGATAGAATAATGAAATAAATTTTTATATGTAGTTTTTAAAGGTATGATTTTTTTCAAAAACCAAAATTTTGTCAAGCCTAAAAACACAATGTTGTTGTGGTTATAATATATTTTTTTTAATGAAAGACACCAATCGATAGATAATAAAAAAAATATTATGGATTTCGCACGGATTTATTTTCAAAACTGTTCAATTAAGGTGTTTTTGAGTTGTTTTGAAAACATCATACATTTTCAAATGTTTACCTGAGTAGTGACTTTTACATAATTTTGTTTTTAATTCGCATGAGAAAGGAATGGATTTTAAAAAATAAGCTCTTTCGGTCCAAGTTTTTTGATCGTTTTAATCATTTTTAGCTTATTACTTGCTCTATAGGGCAAGTATTGGTTTTGTGTCAAAAACATATTTGAGGTTTTAATCAAAACCAACATTACGATAATGGAGAAGTCCGAAAAAGTGGTTTTCATCATGCCGTTCGTCGGTCTGTGCGTCTGTGCGTCTGTGCGTCCATCTGTACACTTCTCCATTGCCCAAACGCGTAGACGGTTTTTCTTCAAATTTGATACATATGATTTTTACGTAAGTTGTTTTTTTTTTTTTGTTTTTGAATATCTCATCTAGAACGAGTACCTCCCATACAACACTTTTGAGTTATTCGAATTTTATCGAAAACGGCTCTAACGATTTTGATTAAACTTTTTGATATGATTTCTTCAATTACGATATATTTTTAGAATTTTTTTCAAAAAAATCTATTGAGTCGTTTTTTTAAAAAAAATATTTTTTTATTAAAAAAAATTCCAAACGGTTTAAAAAAAAAATATGTATGCCATTTTGAAGATGGCTAATTTATCAACATCAACAAAAAATTTTGAAAAATCACAATCATTGAACCAATATGAAAAAAAAAATTATTTTTCAATAAAAAAAAATCTAAAAAGTGTTCCAGTTTTAAAAAAATATTTATTTTTGCTTATTTGTGCATATTTCTCAATACCTACACACATCAGATGACCAAAAGCTAAAATTTTCAAGCTAAGTTAATACATAAATAGCTTTGCACTACATGAGCAAGTTCGTGCGATCCAGTCGTGCATTTTATTTTTGTACGAATGCATAACTTGATTTGATATAATGATTCCCATATCGCAAGTAAAAACTACATATTGATAAAGTCTAAGAATTGTCAGCTAAATTTAGACAAAATAATCTTTAAAATCGACAGTAAATAAATAAAAAAGTAACAAATTTTATGAGTGAACCATCTCGAATCTATTTGTGAGCCAACGATAGGTACCGTTCTCCACTGGTGGCTGGCCAAGTTCCGACAACACAAAGCAGACAATTTTGTTAAATTTCGATGAAACTCTTTTCAAGTTTGGGTAAATAGTTATTAAGCGCCACGTAAAAAAAACTCTTTACAGTTATTAACAGATCACAGAAAATTGTGAAAATTGTATTTACACAATCACCCCTTTTATAGAATTCGACGAATGGTACAAAGTGACAGTTTCAATCATTTACGAAAATTTAGCTATTTGTGAATTCGACGAAAGAAAGTTAAACGTATGTCGGCAACAGACTCTGCACGACCGACATTCGGTTCTGAATTCGCAGATCATTCGCACTCCATACAATTTGTTTTACTTCACATTCGCGCCAGTTTTGCTACGGATCGGCAGAATTGTTTTTAATAAAAGCAAAACAAAACATAGCAAAGAAAACAACAAACAAATATGGAATGTGGAAAAATTGCCTGTGTTACTAAAAAGGTTCTTTTTTTTTGCATTTCGATTTAAATCGAAAACCTTTGAATGTTAGGTTTAAGAGGATGGAAAATGCAACTTATATACATTAAAATCATGTTTGTAGGACTCGCGATTTAACTAAAGGAGTGACACCTTGAGTTTCAAGTCATTTTTAATGAAAAATGTCTGTGTTACTAAAAAGATTGTTTTTTTTTTCTATTTCATTTCAAATGAAAAATCTATGAATGTAGGGTTTAAGAGGACTGAAATGCGACTAAGGTCAATTACATATCATATATTTGATTTGGCTGGAAGAGATGAAATATGAAAAGTTGTGCTTACAGCGCATCAGATCGCTCAAAAATACTTTAGGTCTTGAAGCGTATCTCCATTCTAATTTGTCTTGAAGAGTGTTCCCACATGTTCAGATAATAAGCAATAGAATCCATTTTAAAATTAAATCACTCTTAATGTAGGTATCTTTTTGAATAAACACTTCACTTGATGTACTTATTTAATGTAATTTATTCTAATTCTTTACGCGACAACAAAATGATTTTTGACGTTTCGTATCAACAAAAAATGAGAGCAGCGATAGTATATTTCACTAAAAAATAAGGTAGTTCAGAAGTCGATAATATAGTTCATTCGTCAAATTCACTAATAACAAATATCGCGAATGCGAATTTACCGCGAATCTAGTCAAGTCCCCGGGAGTAAAATCCTGCGAATTCACTAATAGACATGAATATCTAATGGCTGTATAAATTTCTTTGAACAAAATGCTTAAAAATCTAATTTCTTAACACATGTATAGGGAACAATCAAATCTAAAAGTTATTTTGACAAAATATTTTACCCGGCTCAAAAAGATTGTTATGGAGCAATTTGAATATAATTCGTGATAGACTCCTATTTCTGTTATTATCTTTCAGTAGATATTAGATTTTGAAAAAATAATTTTTAGCCTGAAACGTTTTTTTTTTTTTTGGATTTTGTGTCAACCAAAATTTATCATCATTTTAATTTATCTATTAAATAAAATTTATTTTCTAATTCTTTATGTTTTTCGAGATTTACCAAAAGTTTTTTTGTCTTTTACTCCATTTTACTTCATGGTGGAACTTCAAAAAATCCCGTTTTATCGAAATTAAACATTATACCACCTATCTTTTGGTGTACTAAGTTTTCTTCTCTATTATTATTATTAGTATAGAAAATGAATTAGTCAGATTATTTATCACCGAATTTATCATCATTTTCATGATATCAGTTGCTGAGGATTGTACGGACGCATTCATCAATTTATTCCAACCACCTGCATACCTGTTATTCTGCGAGAGGGTTATGTAGTCTTTCTTCAAGACTTAGAGATTTTACCATTGCTGGTTTTTGGAGTACAGAGCAGAAAGTATCTTCAAATTTTTGAATTGTCTATGGTTACCTACCTATGTTTAATAGTATTTTGGCCTCATGCAGTCACTCTTGAACCTCATTTACCACTTCAACATTAAAAAAAAAACTATGTATTGTATAGCTAAGTTAAATAAACGTAAGTATTTACTTGGGAACCTCGTTTCAGAAGAATTTCCATCTAATAGTACCTACCACTACCAACACGTCATGAACAAGTCTAGACCCTAAGAAACTGCTCCTAAACTCCTGCGTTAATAATAATTATTAGATTTTCATTGGTTGCAGTCATATAAAATAATATTATTATCAGATATGAAATATTACCTCAAGTATATTTTCATTCTTGGCTTGAGCTTTAAGAGAGGCATTGAAGTGTATTTGCTTATTGAAGTGTCTCTAGGTGGGTTAATAAACACAAGCAACACATTCGTCCTTGTTATACGATTGTATCTCGTATATCTCGTTCCTTGTATATGAATTAACCACGTTTCTTTATCTTCATTGCTGCTGTGTTCTGGTGCTCCTCAAACAATTCGCACTTCAGCTTCGGAGTTCAGAGTATACAACACACTCGTCCTGTGCCATGCCATGTGCCATTATGCTTTGTTTATCAAAGAGCTTGTCGCCTTTAGGCTGCTTAGGATTCATTTTCATACTATAATTCTGAAAATACCGGTAATGTATGAGTATATTTTATTGCATTAACGACAATGGTATTAGATTAGGGTAAAATAATAATAAAATAAAATTAAAAAAAAAAAAAACGGATTTGCATTGAGCTCCAAGGTGTAAGATATCTATTTATACTCATCTAACTCATAAGCATGTATTTGTGAGTTTCAAGGACACTCTAATGTAGGTGCTGCTCTAATTCTTGTTTTTGTTTTTACCTGAATTTTATGAATCAATTAAATGTCAGATGGGATTTTTAGAAGCCTTGATGGGTAACATTATTTATACACTCACCCTCAGTCGGATAGTTGGGATAAGATTTTAATTAATGTCAAAAGGCTTGGCACTCAGAAAAAGTGTTATAATAACGAACGGATTGCAAAAGAGAAAAAATGTTATTTTTGAAGATTTATTAATTTGTTCTTGACATTTTTTTTTCAAATATGACTAAATAGTGTAAACTCAGTAACAAACGGTTGATTTGTAATGCGAAAAACTCATAAAGAAACAAGACCTAGTCCTAGTGTGTAATACTGTTAATCATTCCTTTCTGTGTGTATAATTATTATCTTACAAGATTAAGGAGGACCTACAATTTTCTGATGAGGTGTATACATTTTATGGCTCATAGCAAGAACTCTCTTAGCGACTTTGTCAATTCTTGGCAAAAGATAGTCAAACCTCCCATAATTAATATAATGTATCCGAGGTCCCGAGGGGTGTATTGTTCTAAGCGACAGGCAGTGCGCACCCGCTGGTTTTTTAAAGCCTCATTTTTGTCAACATTAGAAATTATTTTTGAAAGTCGTAGAGACCCTATCTCTTTTGTAATTCATACAATAAATCCCCTCTGTAATGTCATTCTTTCAAGATGAATTTTTATAAATAGGTATTTTGTAAGGCTCAAAAATCATCATACTATACGACAGTTTTCATCTAGAAGATTTATCTTTAAATGATAACTCTGAAACTAGTTAAAAGTTTGGATTCTCAGGAATTGACCAAGCGCGAGTATTGGAATGCAAAATTTCAATTAAATTAAATGCCAATGGTACAGACGATATCAACACCGAATCTGTAAAAATCAATATTGCTTCCTAAAAACTCTGGTGGAAAAAATTTCGAACCAATTTCCAAAAAAAATAATTTTTGAGCATTGAATTTTGTTTTGAACATCTTAAATTTCTAGAAATGCAATAAAAATTGAAGATTCAAAAAAAAATTCACCGTTAAAGATCTTATTTGAGCGGAATCTTGAATAACAACTAAATTGGTTGAGCTACAAAATCGGGATTTACGCGTTTCATATCTTTTGAATTTGTCATTTTTTTAGATTTTGGAGGGTCACTTTTGACATAACGTTTTTCCAACAAAAACTTGATTATTTTAAGAAGTGTTTGAGCTACAAAATTGAGGTTTGCTCAACAAAATTTATTTTGAAAAGTTACAATAATCACTGGCAAAAAAGTCATTTATTTAAATTTTCTTCAGCTGACCGGAAGTACCCTTTCAAAATTAAAACAGAAAATAATCCACGAAATTAATTTTTGAGCAACAAATTTTGTTTTGAAAATTTTCAATTTCTAACTAACTTCAGACATATTTTAGCGAAAAATTCAATAACTCATAGATAAACCATGCGAGGTACAAATTTTTAGTTTGCTGAGGTAAAAATTTTTTGTTTCCGCCGCAAATTGTCCGCCAAAGTAAGGGACTTCTGTTTTTGACATACTGTATGGAAATGTAGGTCTGTGGTCTATATTTCTTAAACAAAGCATTAAATCAAAAAATTAAATGCATGAATGAGTCGCACGTACAAACTTACTCTTAGGGTTAAACGTTAAAAATTCATTATTTAAACAACTTTTTAATAAAGTAAACTTTTAGATAAAGTTACTATTTATGCTAAGCCTTTCTAATTAAAAATTTGTAAAATGAAGTTTTAGAAAAAAACAATCAAAACAGCATAAAATTCGATTTTCAAATGACTAAAAGAGCTTCTTAAATTAATTTAACCTCAAAACAAAGTAAGCAATTTGATTTCTTCTATAATGATACATTTTTAGAAAAAAAAATTTTAAAATCGTTAGAGCCATTTAAAAAAAAAACTATTTTTTCCATATAAAATTTTGCAAGGACTTTTATAAAAAAAAATTGGTACGCCATTTTTAAGACATTATTTATCAACATCTTACAAAAAAAATATTTAATAGTTTTCGAAAAAATGATTGTTCAAAAAAATAATTCTCAATTTTTTTTAAAAATCCAAAAAAATAATTTTCGAAATTTTTTTATTAAATATTATTACGGCAACTTTAAAGCATTCATGTAAAAAAAATGGTTGAAATTGATTGAGTCATGAAGGAGAAAATCAGAAGTAAAAAAAAAACGGTTCTATGGCAGGTACTGTTAATACCGGTTTTTGATAAAAATGGTTATCATTTAAAGATAGACCTTACCTAAAGAAATGACCATGATTTTTTTAATCAACATCGTAGGCACCGTTTTTGAGAAAAATTAGTTTTTCTACAACCGTTATGTGACAGGTAACGTTATTTGGGGTCCAAACAAAAATTCAAAAATACGTCTGGGGATATTCTCCAAAAAACACCACTAACCTAGTTTGAAGTAAATCGATCTATCCGTTTAGGCTGTGGTCTCTGATACATACAGACAGACAGACAGACAGACAGAATTGTCAGACCCACTTTTTTCTCATTCTCTATCATCGTTATGTCATGTTTGATTGTTATCTCAACTTTTTTTTATGTACGAATGCCTTGATATATGGTACCCATCGCAAGTAAAAAGGTTAATTTTGTTTCAGGTCCCTGTGGCGTATATGTCGTACGGACACATTCAAAAAACTTTTCAATCAGGCTGAGGCCATCGCAAATGAAATTGATGCAGTAATCACGGTCCGCAGAATCACCGGCCGTCAAACAAATCGGCCGAACATTGAAACTCAGTCAGTTGAATAATATTACCGACTTTCAGTGTTTCTTTTCTGGATTATATGTTAAGTGAAATGTCATCCAGGATCCCTAGCGGTCAAATGCAAAGAATCGGGCAGTTGCAAAAGTTGCTGTCCCATAACTTTAGCAACGAAGATGTAGAGGATGTTTTCCAAGTCGCTGAAGCATATAAAGAAGACCTCCCTTGTTTGTTATCTTTAAAGAGAGAGCTAAAATTATGGCAACAGATGAGAGAAAATATTCCAGTATATGTCCAGCAGATGCCTACAAAAGAGCAACGGTGCTGCCAAATATTATAGAACTCTTTGTCAATTTCTGTGCACATTTCCAGTGACTACTAGCACTGCTGAGCGATCTTTCTCTACCTTACGTCAATTAAAATCATTTCTTCGCAAAAGGATGACAGAAGAGTGTTTGAATGGATTGGCTTTAATGCATATCCATCAAAACCTTGCGGCCGAGATGGACGCTAATGAAGTACTGGACATCTATCTTTGGCAGGAAATATAAACGAAAACTGTCTTTGATAAACATTTAATTTTTCTATTGGACCTCCCTTTACATACTCAAATAAACTTTACTTGAAGCATGATACTTCACTTTATTTCTAACTGTTATTGCTTATTTTTTGCCAATCCGCTCCTTGTGCCCTCCCAGAAAAAAAAATCCTGGATCCGCCCTTGACTCCAGCTACCACACTATATCGCAAGTAAAAATTGTTCTATCTCTTCGAATAATGTCATCAAATTCTACAATATCTAATTTAAACAAGGTTAACACCAACATGGTAAAGGAGGCTTTGGCATTATCTAACTCTATGTATCTCTAAATAGTTTTTGGTCCACTACGATATTAGTTCAATGGTTATGGAATCCAAATTGGTACATTTTCGGTAAATCTATTTTTCGACTCAATAATAGTGTGTTGGATTAATTAAAGGTTAATGGAATTTATTAGCTGCCATTTTTAAAAATGAATCTTTCTTTTTTTTAAAATGTTGGCAAGAGTTCTAGGACAAAGAAAAAGTCCTTAACTAAAATATAACGAACCTGAATCTTAGTTTGGGACTGAACATGGATGCATTCACACACTACTAGGAAGCATAGCAAGAACTTGTTTTATGTTTTCAGTGTTCACTTACAAAAATACCTATTAATGAACATTTATCAATCTTCTACGGCCTCGATATTGTTTTGGGTACTGAAAATTACCAAATATCTAGGACCTGAACCATAGCAGACGAGACACACAGACGAATATTGAGTGTTTTTCCAAATATTTCTTCATTAAAAAATACCTACAATCTACAACACTGTTTGTGTTTTTTAAGGGAATTCTGCTTCAGTTCAACTTTGCTTTTGTTCGATATTTCTTTCTGCTTGAATCTGGTTAACGAATATTGAATTTCTCCCCCTTTTATGAAAAAGATTCACTCACTATACGTAATTGCATTTTCGCACAAAATTCCAATCATATCGAATTAATGTGTACACAACACAGTCATACTCACATTTAAGCACACTGTTGGGAGAAGTAGTTATGTACTTTCGTTGCAATCAACCTTACAATCCTTGGAATCAATCGGATATTTCAAAAACAAAACTGTTATTGGGTAAAACATTGGTAAAACAACTAGCCTACGAGAATAGTCTTCAATTTTAGTTTCAATACTGAATGTTTGTGCGATCAATAAATATTTTTTGTATATTCTGATTTCTGTACATTGTTGTCAGAAAAAGAAGTTATTTAAAAGTGATATGAATTAAAGTCAACATACGACCATATGAGAGCTCTACAGCATTGTACATTGTACAATTAGGTATTAAGTATCATATTTTTAAATGAATTTTATTTAATGGTAAGAATTCTTTTTTATACTTTCGACAGGTAAAAATATTGAGTAGAATATTGGCAGTATTCGACAATTAAATCATGTGGAATTTGTATAGTGACCGACATCCTTAGAAACTATTTATTTCTTTACCGACGCAATTTTCCAATAATTGTCGACAATCATAAAATAGAGGAAGGTTTTCGGATGAATTTGAAGTCCAATGTGGCGTCAGACAGGGTAGCATACTATCGCTAATACTTTTCCTGTTAGTGATAAATGATGTGCTGCGTGCAGCCCTGTTAAACGGAAATGGTGGAATTCAATGGAGTCTGACATCCCAACTAAAACATGTGGACTACGCGGACGACGTATGCTTACTCTCTCATAGAATCATGGATCTCCATCAAATGACAATAAGGGTGGAGAGAGAAGCAGAAATCGTGGGGCTGAAAATTAACACGGCAGAAACAAAAATGATCAGCCTCGGAAGTAACTCATCCATTCAAGTCAATATTTCTGGAAAACTGGTAGAGAAATTAGAAGACTTACAATATCTTCTAAGTTTTGTTTCTACCAAAGGCTTAACCGAACAAGTCGTCGACAGCCGTATCAAAAAAGCAAAGGCTGCTTTTGGAATGCTGTCCAAAATATGGAGAAACAACGCTATAAGCTTAAAGACCAAGCTGAGACTATTCCGTTTGAATGTTGAATCCGTGCTTCTGGTATGGGTGCAGCACTTGGAATATCTTAACAACTGTCACAAGTAAACTGCAATTGTTCGTGAATAGGTGTCTACGAAACATCTTAAGGATTTTTTGGCCCAATCGTATTTCTAATGAAGAACTTCATAAGAGAACGGGTCAAGAATCCATAAAATATTATGTTGTCACCCGAGGTTAGGTGAGGTAAGGTCAAAGTGGCTGTCATTTAACGCAACTGACACACTTAGACCAGTAGATGTCTGATCAGATGAAACGACGGATACTATTATTGTCTGTGTTCCTGAGATGGCTATGTTCATTATAGAAGTAGTCTCCTAAACGATGTTTGCTTCTGTAAGAGAGAACAAGGAAGTTGTTTGCTCCTCTTTTTCGTTCATAAAACTTCTGCAGAAATCGTTTGATGGTACACCAAGTGTCTCCAAGGTATACACAAAACTACTACCTTTTATTTTATACATAAATAGTTACAATTGGGTCTAAGAAACATTGAAAAATTGAGATTTTTGAAACTTTGAGCGAGTGTCTACACCATTTAGCGTTATTCAATCGAGCTGAAATTTGAGCTTTCTAAAAATCTGCAAAGTCCGATCATTTCTTGGAGAGTTTCGGTAATCTATAAGACAGTGTTAAGTTATAACATTTATTACGGAGCTGATCTGAGATCTGCTTTAAGGTACAACAAACACTGTTGACTGTTTCAAATGTAGTTTAGGGCAGATTCGTTTGATCGCTAAACAAGTAATACTAAGCCATCTTATATTTGATTGTTCCAAAGCATACCTAAGCTTACTAGTAGCTAGGAACATACCAATATTTGCCCTATTGGGCAAGATAAGCATTTCCGTTCCGATTCTGGCGAGTTCATTGGCATTATAATTCCCTAGATTGTTCCTGTGAACCTGCACCTAGAAAATAGGTGAATATCAAATAGTTGCCAAGAGTTCTATAAAAATATGGGGTGCATTCCAGATACTGAAATGGCAATGTCGTCAGCGTACACTGAGAGAACAAATCCATTGAGGAAAACGAAAAAATTGCCCAAACGACTTTTTCGTTTGTTGGACAATTTTTCGGCTTCGTTTGCAGCAAATTGCTAAATTCGTTTGGGGTAAACACTTTCTATGAACGATAAAAAAAACAGTTCAGCGTAAGACTTGTGATTTGAACTTACAAAGCGAACATGTTGTCATTCCGCTACGGACTATATAAGTTATGATTGGCGTGGAATGCATATAACCAAAATGAGAGAACGAATCGTTTGCGTCAAACGACTTTTTGTTTAGTTTTTTTATTTTTTTTTTATTGACTAAATATTCATGGTATTTATACATATTCATTAAAGAATTAACTTATAGTCTAAATGGTTTGGCATTTTGCCGACTTTTTGTTTGTTTGATGGTAATTTTTCGACTTCAACTTTGTTTGCAGCAAACTCTTGAATTCGTTTCGGTGAAACCATTTGTGCGAACGAATATCTAAATAAAAAAAAAATTATCAGCGTAACACCGTTGATTGAACCTGTGACCTCTCGATTTCGAACAAAGGCTGTTGCTATTGCGCCTGGAACTGGATAACTCTCGTGAAAAATAGAATGCATATGAACACCAAAAACATAGAGTCAATTATTAAGGAAATTTGTTTCCTGCGATCGTTTGCTGCAAATGAATTGTATATTTACACCAAAAGTGAAGTTCATTGCAACAAACTACTTTCTGGAGATGTTCTTCGCAAACTATTAATTTGTTTTCTGCAAACAATAGATTTTTCTAGTAAACGAAAAGGTATTTAGATGTGGAAAGCATTTTCGTTTGCCGAAAATGAAAATGAGCTCCAAACGAATGGGTTGTTTTTCATTATGTTTGCTGTAGTAGAATTACAATTTGGGTTACAGCGAGTACACAGCAACCCTGTTTGAATACTGAGTTTAAGCTGATACTTTTTCTGTCTGTTCGGAGTATCCTATTTAAAAATGAGGAAAGTAATATTGGAACTCTGAGAAAAAAAAATATTTTAAAACACTTTTGTTTTATTTTTTCGACATTTGAACAGAGTTGCCATGTACTTTTCCTTATTTAAGATATAGCAATCGATTATTATTTGCAAATTGGCCTGGAACTCCAACTTGTATTGTCAAAAATATATCAGCAGCTGTTTTATTTATCTCATCCACTATAGATAGATGTTCCAAAAAAAAACACACTTATATCTTTTATTTAAATAAAGAATAAAGTCCAATAACTTAATAAATTAACATATTTTTGCCAAAAAAAAAATAGCTAACATCAAAATAATTAAATTAATAAATTTTCTCTTAAAGTCCTATGTGTGGAATATGATTATGAAAATCTTCTTCTCCATTTCCAACTCTCCTAGGGCCATAAATAAAAATAAAAATTAAACTATGTAAAATGAAATATACAGCAATTTTATTTATTTCAGCCTCAATAACTTTAAAATTTTGTGTCAACATTTTGGGTGCTATAACTTTGTTTACCCGTAGCACCCTCTTTTATTTGAACTCCAACCTCTGCAACTTTTAGTTCCTTTACTGTGTTTTGTATGTGTTTGTGTGTGGGTATAGAGGTTAGCTACCTTTTAGTCAGCGAGCGTGTGCCGTGCTGGCTTGTAATTTTATTCCAGTCCCACTACAGTTCAAGTCCTCTCGACCAGTTGTGGACAACATTTTACCCTTCTTTCACGAACCATTTCACTTTTGTTTCCCTTAAAACTTAAAACTATGTGCGTACATTTCTATATTGCTATCCACACTCACACCATCCCCCCCCCAATTAACCTCATTCCACCCACTCTCATCCCAAATTGTGTGCTCCAAGCTCCAACTAGGTCTCCATCCACCAAACAACCCATTTGATGTGCGTGCATGAATTTCACAGTTCAGCACTTTTGAAAATTAAACAAAAACACAATGGCGAGCATTCAGAGAAGTGAAGAACACCCTATTTTCCATACAGACGACCAATGTGTTGTATTATTACTACACAACCGCTAATGCCCTTCGCTCCGCGCAACCATCATACTCGGCCGCCTCCCATACCATCAGGATCATTGTTTTATTCATTCGATGGACGACAAATACTTTTACTAGGATGCCAACAAGGACCAGGCATTTTGTCATTTCAGAAACATTTCAGCGGGCCAAATCATTTGAATTCGACAATCGTCGTCGCTGCTTCAATTTTATTGTCCTAGCTACTCGGAAATACAGAAACAGGGGCATAGGGCCAGAGAAAGCATTTAGTTTAATTTACTCAACACCAGTGGTACAGTCAACACACATAACAGTGAAGGGCACACGCAACTCATTGCAAAATAAATAGAGTATTCTCTGACTAATAGTGTTACCATCTGTACTGTATTTGGCTTTCAATAGATGTTGTGCAAAATAATAGTGTCCAATAAATCACACATTTAACCCTGTTTATTTGGACGAATAAAAACTGTAATGGAAATCTCAGAATTTTTTGTTATCTTGGGTTGGGTATAGCCCGACTTAAGACAACTCGACTCCGGTGCAAAGTTGAGATATGTTTGGGGGGGCATGTTGCACCCCTGCAACCCAAATGATTTCAAATGATCGAGTTGTCGTGAGTCGGGCTATCTTGACTCGCCGAAGTTTATATCTTGAGTCGTTCTCGAACGTACGAACGCACATACGCACACACACAAAAACATCTTTCTAAAAACGACAAGTTCGGACTCTAGTGACCACCAAATGTACGGAAATGTCAACATTTCCACTTCGACAAATCGCATCAATCGAAATAACTTCCAATGGGAATTTAAAAATCCATAAAAATATAAGAAAACAAAAAATACTAAACTTATGGCAACCCTAGCAATTCTAGTACATTTTTACTTGCGATATAGGTACTATATCAAGTTATGCATTCGTACAAAAAAATAAAATGCACGACTGGGTCGCACGTACTTACTCTTATAGTTACTATTTATATTAAGCTTTTTTAATTCAAAATTTGACTAAAACAGCATCTTAAATGAATTTAACCTGAAAACGAAGTATGCAATTGGATTTTCCTTTAATGATGAATTTTTAGAAAAAAAATTTTAAAATCGTTAGAGCCGTTTTCTTATAAAACTATTTTTTCCATATAAAATTTTGCAAGGACTTTTATAAGAAAAAATTGGTACGCCATTTTTAAGATATTTAAGGTATTTATTAATCAACATCTAAAAATTAAATATTGAAAAAAAATATTAAGTAGTTTTTGAAAAAATGATTTTTCAAAAAAAAAATGTCAACTATTTTTTAAAAATCCAACAAAATAATTTTCGAAATTTTTTTTACTAAAAACTATTACGGCAACTTAAAAGCTTTCACGTAAAAAAAAATAATTAAAATTGATTGAGTCATGAAGGAGATAATCAGAATTTAAAAAGACGGTTCTATGGCAGGTACCGTTAATAACGGTTTTTGAAAAAAAAAAATTTAAGATAGACCTTATCCAAGAAAATGACCATGATTTTTTTAATAAAAATCCTAGGCACCGTTTTTGAGAAAAATTAGTTTTTCTTAAACCGGTATATGACAGGTACCGTTATTTGGGGTCCAAAAAATTAAATTAAAAAAAAAGTCTAGGGATATTCTCTAAAAAACGCCACATACCAAGTTATAAGTAGATCGACCCATCCGCTTAGGCTGTGGTCTCTGATACATACAGACAGACAGACAGACAGAATTGTCGGACTTTTTTTTCATTCTCTATCATCGTAATGTCATGTTTCATTGTTATCTTAACTTTTTTTTATACGAATGCATAACTTGATATAAGTACCTATATCGCAAGTAAAAAAGACTCCTTAATTTAAGGGTGTCAGTGTGGTGACGTGAGCCTGGGCCACAGTTCATTTGGATTTTGGGCTACGAGCATCATCAAATTATTGAATTAACGTTTTCATTATGAAGTTTAAGCTGAACTTAAACCATTTGCTTTACAAATTTTGTGAGAATCTGATCAAAAGGCCTCAAAAAATTGTCTGATTCATGAGATTACTATGTATGTCGTTATTCTAGTAAATAACGAAATAAATTTCCGCTTAAATAAATCTTAGAGAAAACAAAATTTTACTCTGCTAATGCAAACACAAAACACTACTTGATGGTCACCATTATAGTGATGCGCATATTGTTAGGGGTTAGGGCCTTCATTTTGGTAATGTCTTTTTTCGGACAAAGCGGAAACTTTAAAATTGTTTTAAAAAGCAGCGAATAAGTCATTTGAATTAAGATTAGTTAGTCTGTTTCTCTAATTCCATTTACTTGCCTCGCGGCGACGGACGACGCCGACGACACCGACGATGGTCGAGGCTTGGTAGGTACCAGGCAAAAATTCAACCCCAAAAACCGAAAACTTTTCCGCCAACGTCATTAGAAATGAAGTCGTAAAAATTATTTTGTGACAAATCGTCATTGTACGTGCCCGACATGGTAAATTATTATCCTTCATGGTTCCTTTCTCTTCTTCCAGTCAGCCAGTTCCAGTGGTTCGTTAGGTATTTTCCAAACTAAACAACAAACGCACGCAACGTAGTATCGTTCGTATACAGAAAGGAAGGACATCAGTGCGTTCTTTTTTTTTCCCTATATTTTTGTTTGTGGTTCGTTCGATTTTCCATGGCAAGAAGCAGAGACGGAGATGGTAAGGGAAAGCTTCATAAGGAAAAGTACTTTTTTCCACTTGAGTTACTCGTTGCTATTTAGAGAACTTATTGCGTTTGCCGATAAGAATAAGGGATGGGCACGACAGGACAGGGACAGGGACAGGAACAGCGGCAGCAAAACAGAACAACTCATAGGGCAAGCGGGCGTAAATGACAGAATTTGCATATACTGTGCGTACAGCACCGACCGTACAGCTCAAGACTGATATACTATGTATATACAGTAAACATGTGTCTACCGAGATAGATCTGGCAGGAAACACAAACTCGCATATCGCTGGCTGGGGCTGCCAACAAACATGACATGGCAGCGCAGTTATTGCGTGACAGTGTATGCTGAATTATGCAAAACGTGTTTCAAAACTTGTTGTACCATGAGTTATTGCTCGGCGTAAATGTTGGCAGAAAGCAAAGGGGCTGGCTGATGGACATTGACGCCATGCTAGCAGATGGGGAGCGTTTGTTTTACTTGGAGTAACATTACGATGGAGAACGAGAACGAGAACGAGGCGAGGGCTTTTCTTCTTCCAAACGACTGCTTCCAATGAAACCCGACTCCATCACTTGACGCAGGCCAAACGGAATTTTGCGTGAATGGTGACCATCAGAAAGGTTTTTGAGGTTGATATAGGTTGCGTTTCTGGGAAGTTTTAGTTGAAGGTATGTAGCGTAAGTAAGTTGGATTTTGATTGAACGATACTCGTATATGCATGATGGAGAAAGGGTTTACAGCACCGTATATAAGGTGCATTTATGCACGAACCAAATGGAATGTTATCCCTCGACTAAGTTCAATCTTGCATAAATTTAACTTGAGAATCTGCAGAAAAAGTCCAACATGAATTCAACGATTGCATAATACACAACATGCGAAGCAATCCACGCGACTTGCTGTGTGGTTCTAAAACGCATTATTGTTTCAGATCCCTGTTTGGCCGACTTTTCAATATCCCTGCACGCCCCACCACATCCATAAGTCCTTTTTTCCTTAGAAGCTTCTCCGTCCGCGAGCATTATATTCGTATTTGTATTCAAATTGATTAGGTTAAATGCGCTGCTGATACACTCAGCGAAGAGATTTTGAGGGATTTTTCAAATTTCTTGGCTCCATGGCCATTGCTGCTTCTTCTATGCTTCCACCACGTATCACACAGTGCCAGTTAAAGCCTTCTAGATAGATACTTGGATGCAATTCAATTTTATAGTTGGTGTTTTATTCGTTTTCTTTTCCCTTTTTTTTTTGTATTCATTCTTTTTCGTCCTTATAGCATCATGCCTTCAAGCTGTGTGAGGGATAGTATAGTGAAAGAACTTGAAAGAGTACTTTATAGAATGAATAACTTTATGGAGCCGCATTCTGTTCTGCAACGAACACATTGAAGAATTTTTGGCAGCAGGGATTACCCGTAAATGGATGACACTGTATTGGGTGCAAAAGAACCAAAAAACGGGACAATGAATGTTGAAAAAACTATAAACGTATGGCGGTAAAGTGAAACTGATGTTTTGTGTGGGTTAGCGGATGTAAATTTAGTTTGAAATATTTTTGGGGTCGCAAAATTTATAAATTTTTTAATATATTGTTCTGGTTTCATTTGTAGATATTGGTGATTCCTTAAGGTACCTACTTTGTTAGCCTCGGAGCCTGTTTGGTACAAATCGCGTTTTTGTGTCCTTCGGAAGAAAGCAAACCCCCTCATATTGTTCTTACTTGCGATAACAGTACTATAGGACTCGTAAAAAAAATCGAACTCGAGATAACAAGGGTTAATTCTCTAGAAATGGAATTTTTTTTTTTAGGACCAAAACTAACGGTACCTGTCATATAACCATTAAGGAAAAATTAACTTTTTTCAAAAAAAATTTTGCATCTGCTTTTGTTAGTAGGGTCATACTTTTGAAATGAAAGAAATGTTTGTAAAAATTCTACTAACGGTACCTCCCATAGAACCGTTTTTTTCCTTTTCTGACTTTTTCTTAAACGACTCAATCAATTTTGATGATTTTTTTTACACAAAAGATCGTTATTAATTTCAATTTTTTTTTTGAAAAATCAATTTTTCACTGTATTTTTTTGAAATTTTGGTTTTAGATGTGTGATAATATTATCTTAAAAATGGCATACCAACTTTATTTTCAAACAAGGTTTGAGAATTTTTATACACTAGTAGAAAAAAAAATTAATTTTTTTAGTAATTTTCGAGAGGTTGTATTTAAGTAAAAAATGGTCATATTGAGCCAAATCAAAAAGAACTTGAAACCTCAGATATGCTAGTTCTCAGATTTTTTACTGAACTATTTTCAAAAATCACCGTTATCACGAAGTCATAAGGAAAAGCGCTAAAGCAACAAATTTTAATTTTTTTTTGTTTCGTTTTTCAGTGCAACTTTCTAAGCAATTTTTTTTTGTGAGCTAAATCTTTATAAAGTCCGGAAAGCCTATGTATTCAGCTTCAATTTCTTATTTTAAAAATGTTGATACAATTTTTTTAAATCCATTTTATTGGTCTTTGAGTAGAAAATGACGTTGTTGTTTTCAAACATCAGTTTCTCTGCAACCAATAACTGCAAATTAGATTTAAAGACAGTTTTGAAAACGAGATCAAATTTCCTCTTAACTTAACCGTACTTATTTTTTTTTATCATTGACATTAATTTGAAAAAATATAAAAAAAGGGATATTTATGAACATTTAAACAAATAGGGGTTAAATTACGGCTATCCATAAAATTACCAATGTTGACTGCGACTTTTATAGCTAAATAGACTGACAAAACTTCTGCAAAGTTTCAAGTCAACTTAACAAACAGTTTCTTTTTACAAGCAATCAAAGTTTTGAAACAAAATTAAAGGGTTTTATGGTTTGCACTCCTTTTTCTTATTTCAAGGAAAATTAATTTTCTAGAAATAGAACAATTAGGAGAGAATTTTTATAAATTTCGAATACCTACCTGCTTAGTGCCTACCTCTCTTGTCTATATTGACTGAGTTTATAACGGTTTAAGATATTCGCATCATAATTTACAGTGCATACAGTTAGCTCGAAAATGTCCACCTGTCCGACAAAAGCAGCAATTTTTTTACAGCGACTACTTTGGTGCTCAGCTTTAAATTTTTGATAGGAGCACCTCCATCTGGCGGCCATCTTACAATTTCAGCTGCCATTTTGTAATATAGGTATATCAGCAATATCTCGGCTTCTGTATCCACTTAGGACAACAAACTAACTTTGTGTCTAGGTATATACATTTTTTTGGGTCAAGGAATACACACGGGGGTCGTGCACCTCCCCAGAATTACAGAGAAAGAGCTTAAACACTCGAAAATGTAAGCTTGCCGAACAAAAGCATTAACTTTTTTTTCCAGAGACTACTAAGTGCTTAGCTTTTAAACCGTTTTGATATACCTTTCAAAATGGCGGGTTAAATCTCAAAATGGTGGGCAGATGGTTGCCATCAATAATTGAAAGCTTAGCCCCTAAGTAGTCGCTGTTCAAAATTTGGTGCTTTTGTCCGGCATGTTGACATAAACCCCAAAATCGGAGCTAAGTATAAAAAAATTGAAGCACTACAATCCTCTAAACTTACAGTTTTTTTAGATAAATTTCAAATAAGATTTTTCAGTTGAACCTGCTTCAGCAGACCTTGAAGTTTTGTATTTTTCTTTTTTTGTACTTAAAAGAATACAACTTTGGAATTTGTATGAGTTCAAAATTGGAGCAGTTTGATGAAAGGAATTTAATTACACTCCGCGGTTATCCAAGTGTTATTCTTCTCACTTCCAGTAATTCATGGCTTTTGCTATGAAAAAAAAAGTAACCACAAAATCTCATCAAATAAAGATAAACAAAAAGACAGAAACACACAACTAGAAATAACAATAAAAATAATGAAAAAAAAAAAACAAAAAAAATGTAGATACTGAAACTGAAACCAACATTAGGTGTTGGATGTTAAGCTTTGTTAGTTGATGCTTTTTTTTTTCCTCTCATTCTTTATGCGGCACACAAAAACTAAAATCCTGCTTGCAAAAAAACAATGAAAATAAGAAGAACACAAAATGAAAAACCTGTAAAAAAAAAAATTCGGTGGCGATAGCAAGTGGCTGCCATCATCGTGATACCCATCAGTCCGTGAATATTCTACTCGTCGTAGAACGGATATTGAGGGCAGACATCTGCAGAACAAGAATAGGTGCAAATTACATTCCACATGCTACCGCGTTTCCAAACTCTCGCACAAGGATACAGATAGGACAGGAGGACTAAGACTATGGCATATACCTAACCATACTTTACTCTTCCTGTCTGTGTACCTACATCTGTGTGATATATGCCATAGCATGGCTGGCTCATTTAATACTCTAAACTTTTCTAGTTCTGCATTTCTAGGTTTTGTCTGGCGCATAGAGTGTTGGCATTTTATTTGTTTTTTTATTCGTGTTGTTGTTGCTTCTATCTCTTTTTGTATCCAACACATTCGTGTCTCCATCCTCTGTTTTTGCTCCTTTTAATTACAGTGCTGTTATCTTGTGTTGTTCATCTTTCGTTTGGCCGGAACTCATCACACGATGAAGTGCCTTGATTTTTATGGTTACACTCTGCAATGCTCCTTTATACTGGGGTGGTGTTTTTTGCGCTTATTTTTGGCTCATAGTCCGCCGCTGGCGGCCGGCGGCGGCAACGACATCGTGAAAGTCGTCGTCGTCGTCGTTGCCGTCATCCTAGTCATCTGTTATTCGATTGTGATAGTATATCAGACAAAGGCCTCACTGCCAGGCCGAGTAGCTAAAGTTGAGTGTATGCGACTCGACTTGAAATGCCACAGGAAAACACCCGACCACAGAAGACCAAACGAGGAGGGTTCAGAATGGTGGCATCGGTGGTGGAGCTGACAGAACGCTGGTGATGGCTAACTACATATACCTAACATTGGTCAACTTCGCCATTTCGTGTAGCTATTGAACAAACAAGATAAGAGACCGCGCTCACACAGCACAAATCTTCCCCTCCCTCCCCCCAGCAGCGATTTGTGGCAGAATGGAGGTATATGTAACTCCCAACAACTGTTCTGTGGTTCAATGTTTGAGTTGGGAAACTGATAAATTTTATTATATCATAAGAAAAACGCATAACTATCTACATGCACAATAGTGGAAATGGTCTATGGGCAATGATGGGGAGGTACTTTTGAACAGTTGCAGAAAGACCAAAGTTTAACCTGGTCCCTCGTCACCCAAGAAAAGTATTGAATTTAATTCAAACCTTAATTTTCTCTATTTTATCAGAAATACAAAATTATTGCTCTTTCAAAAATTTTCACCATTATCAAGGTCATACTGCTGCTGACTGTCATCAAAATGTATTTTTACTTGCTATAGAAAACCAACATTACGATGATGGAGAAGTCGGAAAAAGTGGTTTTCGTCATGCCGTCCGTCGGTCTGTGCGTCTGTGCGTCTGTTCATCTGTTCGTCCATCTGTACACTTCTCCACTGCCCAAACGCTTGGACGGATTTTCTTCAAATTTGGTACAGATGATTTTTACGTAATTTCAAAAGTTGTTTTTTTTTGTTTTTGAATATCTCATCTAGAACGAGTACCTCCCATACAACATTTTTGAGTTATTCGAATTTTATCGAAAACGGCTCTAACGATTTTGATTAAACTTTTTGATATGATTTCTTCAATAAAGATAAATTTTTAGAATTTTTTTCAAAAAAATCTATCGAACCGTTTTTTTTTTAAATATTTTTGTATTAAACAATTTTCAAACGATTTAAAATAAAATGCACGACTGGATCGCACGTACTTGCTCTTGTAGATAAAGTTACTATTTATGCTAAGCCTTTTTAATTAAAAATTTGTAAATGCAGTTTTAGAAAAAATAAACAGGTATTTATCTATTTTTTATTTATTATTTATAAAATGTACAACTGGGTCTTCTTACATAGAAATTTGGTAAATGTAGGTACGTATTATAAAAAAAAACATAAAATTCGTTTTTTTTTTTTAAATTAAAACAAAATCTGAAATCAAATTGCCCTCCAAAACAAGTATGCAGTTTTGATTAATATATTAAGATGCATTTTTAGAAAAAAAATGTTCAACTAATTTTTTATAAATAATTTTTTGGAAAAAAAGTTCTAAAATAAAATTGGTATGCCATTTTGTAGAAACTACTAATCAACATCTAAAAACTGAATTTAAAAAAAATTCAATGTCCCGTTTTCGAAATTTTGATTTTTCAAAAAAAAAATTTCAAAATTTTTTCAAAAATCCAAAAATAATTTTTTTTTAAATTTTATTTTTGGCTTATATTTAAGTTATGCAAGTGATTCTTTTCAAAAAGTTTCGTTGAAATCGAATAAGCAGTTTCGGAGCAAATCAGATTTAAAAAAAAAAACGGTTCTATGGCAGGTACCGTTAATAATGATTTAAAAAAAAAATGTTTTCATTAAAAAATAGACCTTGTCTTAAAACTTATACTTGATCTTTTTAAACAAAATCGTTGGAGCCGTTTTTGAGCAATTTCAACTTTACTAAAATCGGTATATGACAAGTAACGTTATTTTTGGTCCAAAAAAATTAATTCCAAAAATCCCTCTGGAAAGTCTCCAAAAAATGCTACATACCAAGTTTGAAGTCAATCGGTCCATCCGTTTAGGCTGTAGCTCCTTATACAGACAGACAGACAGACAGACAGACAGACAGACGGACTTCCGGGACCCACTTTTTTAGCATTCTCTACCATCGTAATGTCATGGAAAAATGTTATCTCAACTTTTTTTTTTTGTACGAATGCATAACTTGTATGGTACCCATATCCCAAGTAAAAATATTTAACGGCCAACTTCTTGCCAAAGTTCTAAAATCAGTTTGAAACTATTATTTTTAGCTAGCTCAGTTTTTCTTAAGAAAAGAAAACAAAAATTAAATAATTTGAGTCTTAATTTTTCTTAAACCGAGTTTTAAGAGCTAGAACTTTGTCAAGAAATTGCCGGAAAGTTAAACAAATTTTGTACAAATTGAGCCAGGAAATGTCATCGTGAAGCGATATACATATATATACATAAATTTTTTTTTAAATTATGTAAGATTGAATTTTCTGAATCTAAATCTGGTTTCAGAAAAAAACTCGTAAATTTTTTTTTGATTGATTTTAATTTTTGATTCTTCAGCTTATAGTCACCGTAATGTAAAAAAAATCACCATAAGTTTAAAAATTCCGTAACTGCATCCTATTTCTAAGCTCTTGATACTGGCCAAGTTAACTATGGTGTAAAGAAGGCAGTAATCAGAGAAAACCCAATAAAAAAGGATATTTTGTGCTCTTCAAGAGGACTGATTTTTATGGATTTTTCAAAATTTTTTTTGAGGAATCCAGAAATCATAAAAAAATTGGCCAAGACATAATTGTCTTAACTTGTTCTACATTAACAGAAACAATAAAAAAAAATAATTTTTTCTAAGTTTTTCAATGATTTCTCATGTTTTCCGTGATAAATTTTGTTGGGTAACTTCAGATTCATACTCAACATCCTAAAAAACATAAAGTTAGCTATAAAAAGTATTACTTCAGAACTTTCCACATCTAAAAACGCTTGAATTGGACTACAGAGAGTATTTTGGACAAATCCTTAACTTCAATTTGCAGTATCTTTGCACCGAACGCGAATTTTTGAATGATTTCATTCCCATCCCATTAAAAGTTTTGTAATAAAGTATTTACCAGAAAAGAAATTCGACGTTAAATGTTCCAAAATACGAGTTTTTAACATCTTCATATTGTTTTCAGATTCGTGTTCAGTGGTACAAAATCCTTTAGGAAAGTATACTTTGGTTTGAAGGCAATTTTCAAACCAATTTTGTAATCTACAGTATACTTTTCTGTGTGTTACCGTGATCTTTGAATTGTTTTTTTTTTTTTTAAATTCACTTTATTCATTTTTTTTTGGCACAATAACACGTTCTACTAGTTTGATCCATCTAATGAGAAGCATTCTAAAGTTCTTAATTTAATTTTAATTTTTACTGCTTGCTGTTATATACATTTTCCTTATTGCTAAATTTTTAAATGCTGTATCTTGAAAACTGTTGGCACTTCAAAAATGAAACTGAAGTTAAATTAACAAAGTGCGAAACCATACAATTATTTATAGTCAAAAACTACTCCTTCATTGCTAAAAATGTCAATTACCGAAAAAGCGCACAAATTTCTTTACTAAAATAGTCTTAGGCAGATGTTTTTAGATTTTAGGTGTGTTTTTTTGTACGCCCGGGGTAAGTTGGACGAAAAAAACGCCTCGGGGCTTAACGAAAACATTTTTGGCAGCATTACGAATGAAATGACATAACAAAAATGAAAAAAACGTTTCCAATATACAAAATGAAATAAACAAAAAATAAATAACACAAATCTTTTTCTGATTTGTTGAATGGTTTGCATTTTGTGTTTTAATAAATTCAATAATATATTTATAAAGAAATTTCAGAGCATTAAATGCACCCACTTGAAAATTTAAATGAAATAATTTGTAAGAGTTAAGAAAAATAAACAATTTAATTTCTTCTTCTACACCAAAAGCCATCTTCGTATTTTTATATTCACACAATTAATCGATAATTTTGTTGTTTTCATACATTTTATCGATAATTTAACAGAAAATTAGTTGGTAGCATAGATTTTAAACCCTTAAAAGAGTTTAGCTCCGAGAATTCTCCGGGCTTAGTTCCTTACCCCGAAGGGCTAAGTATTTGTTGTATTTAACATGTAAAGGTCTTAGCCCCGATAGCGTTTTTTGTTCAATTTAGCCCGGGGTGTACAAAAAAGCACACCTTTAAATTTTCGAAATAATTATTTCCTCTCCTAACTTTTTAGGTCAAGAAAGAATTAATTTTATCGAATTTGTATATTTTTCAATAATCCACACAACTAAAAGGTATTGTCTTTACCGAGAAGTGAGATATGAGAAGCTATTAATCTAGAAAAAAAATGTCCTTCTAAGGATCACCCTAATGTGCATGTGTTAGGTGTTTTTTGTTGTTGTTGTTGTTTGGTTTGAGAAAGTGTACGATGTTATCCTTGGTTTATGATTCCGCGAATAACGCGATATTTGCCAGCACCAATTTTGGTCTCTACCATCACCGCAATCTTCCCGAAGTGCATCCATCCAATCACATAACAAAAATGTTGCTAAAACAGAGTAAAAGAAATTAAGGTTGGCTATCCTATATACTCGACTCGTATGCTAGAAACAAGCTTATCTATTATCGTAGATAGTAGCTGAGCTGTTTCGTCGTGGTGAGTCGTGAATCATGAAGCTAGCTGACCATTTTTTTAACTCTAGAATATTTATAAACAGATTTTTTTGCATTTTGTTGTTGGTGCTTTTGCTATTTTTGCGTCCTCCTTTTACTTTGATCCTTGGGTTTTTATTTTCAGTTTTTTTTTTTTTGTGGTTAGAGTGGTTTGGCTTCACTGTATTCTTATAACGCGATTGAGAATAAAAAGCGGAAGCTGTCGACATGGAAACGTGATTTTGAATAGAATATTAAAGAAACGGACAAAATGAGAAGAAACATTGCACCCAGAGGAGGAGTAGTGCTTTCATAGTGTAATATCTGTGCTATCTCTGCTATACCTATACATTATATAGAATATAAGACAGTGGTGAAAAAATGTAACTATCCTCTTTATATTCAGAAGTGAATGAATAGGGACTAGAGTTTGCTTTATTCTGGGGTTGGGAAGATATCAAAAACTGCATGTAGCCGCTGCGTAGTGCCGCCGTAGAGAGTCGACTCCACTGATATAAGCAAAACCATCTTAGTTGGAAATTAATTATCTGGAACACGCTCTGGCTTTTTTTTTCAGAGGGTTCGTTTTCTGTATAGTTTCTTTTTGTTTATTTTTTTTGTTTATTTTTGTTTTATAAGGAAACAACGTTTCTGACCAACAACCACAAATGCAGTGGCGAAGAAAATTGAATGTGCTTTACAAAAATGAAAAGAAAAAAGAATACTCAGAATATAGTAACAGCAGCTGAGCTCGGAAAAAAAAACAATGAATAAAGTGTAGGTCAGGTTTTGAAAGGATGTGGTCGCCAAAAAAATTCAGATTACATTTTTTTCCAATAAGATTGTAAAGATTTAAGGATTTAATTATACCATGTGACCATTTAGCAGTCATTTTTGTAATGAATTCAATGCATTTCATTTTGTATTGATGAAATGTTAATTTAAGGATGAGTATTATTTTAGTCGAAACCTCTGAACTAAAAACTCCCGAAAGTCGTTAAGTCATTTGGGTCAAGTAAGAAAAATTTTCTTAAGATTTTGTGAAGTCTTAATATCACTATCAAATGCTTTTGCGGATACTGATTCAATGTTATCTGCTGCTGGGCTAATCAGAAATTATCTTGCCAAATAGGTAATTGAAAAGCAACATTTATTTTTAAAAATAATTTCAAATCTTCCTTTTTAGCTGATTTTTCAAGTTATACTTCTTTATAAAAATATTCAACCAGTAATAAATAACACAAACCTAGACTGTTCAGCCCATTATTACACTATAAGTAGAGAAAGAGTTACAACACACAGTATAAGGGTTAGAATTATGAAAAAAATTTAATAGAATAGATAAATTGAAATAATGATGAGTTCACATGAAGAACAAAAATCTACAAATTGTACTTTTCAAGTCAAAATTATTTTCCAATATCAAATATTTTTGTAGACACTTCAAAATGATGTCATTATGTATAAAGTTGATAATTTTTTGAAAAACTAATTATGCACATTGAAAGAAAATAAAAAAAAAAAAAATTAGTCGTCTAATACGGATTATATTTAAAATGCTCCATAACGTTATTTTTGAGCTTTAAAAACAAATAAGTTTTTGAAAGTTTATATGTTTGGTTTAATTGATTTTAAAAATCAGGGAATAACGGTAAAAATATTTTGTCAAAACGGCTTTTAATTTTATATGTTGTCTATAAAAGTGTGAAAAAATTAGATTTTTAAACATTTTTTTTCAATGAATAACAGTAAAAACAAGATTTTTCAATATAAGTTTTTTGACCGTTTCCAACGGTATTTTATTTTTATCTTTTTTATTTTAAAATTTTTAAACTTGAAATTTACACAGCCGTTAGATATTGGGTAAATGCATTTTTGTACAAACTTCAACAATTTTTGAATTTTTCTCTCTAAAATCTGTAAATATGCATTTTTATGCTTAAAAATGTAAAACATGGTTTTATGAAATTCAAACAAATTTCATACCATATTGCAAAAAAAAAAAGAAAAACCAAAATTTATTTTGTTCTTAATCACCTTTTACTCATTATTATTTTATGTAATTGTATAAAAAAATACACCATGTTATAGTCTAATACTTCAGCTAAATTTTGACACCTCAATCTTTAAAATCCGACAAGAAACAAAAAGTTACAAATTTTATAAGTGAACTATCTCGAATCCATTTGTGAGCCAACGGTACCGTTCTGGTCGAGTCTGAAGACCAAAGCAGACAATTTTGTTGAATTTTGATGAAACTCTTTTCAAGTTTCTGATGGATCTTATAGCATGTACAGATGTGTGTGATACATATATCAAATTAAAGGTAATTTAATCGTTATGCTCATTAAAGTTAATTGTATGAGGCTTGGTCAAATAGTGAAGAAGCGCCGCGAAAAAAACTCTTTTCACCGTTATCTTGACTCACAGACTACAGAAAATTGTGAATAATAATTTACAAAAATTTATTCGCCTAATATTTAGTTACAGTGTAAATTTCAACTTTAAACCGTTAGAAACGTTCAAAGACTTTGTACTGAGAAATCTTGTTTCAACTGTTTTCCATGGAAAAAAAAGTTAAAAAATCTTATTTTTTTACACATTTATAGACAACACATTACACTTAAGGACATTTAGACAGAATATGTATCCCATTATTCCCTGATTTTTAAAATCAATTTAACCACTCACATAAACTTGCAAAACGTATGGGTTTTTTAAAACTCAAAAAAAACCGTTATGGAGTAGGTAATTTGAATACAATCTGTCTTATGGGATAAATAATCTATGTGTTATTACTGGTTATACATTTTTATGAATGCCGGTAAAGAAGTATAATTTCAAAAAGAGCCACTTTTATCGGAGTAAATTGTTGGGTTCTCACTCATATCCTAAAAGTCCCAAAAAATCCCATTTGGAGTCTTGTTATCATCATCATCGGCTCGACAACCGGGGTCCGGTCCTGGCCTCTTTCAACAAGTCTCTCCACCTATCCCGGTCTCGAGCCAACGCCATCCAGTTGCGCACCCCAAGGCTTTGGGCGTCCTGGTCTACGCCATCTCTCCAGCGCAAGCATGGTCTACCACGCTGCCGTCTACCATAGAATGTACCACAAAAGACTTTCCGAGCAGGTTCCTCTTCGCTCATACGAGCTAGGTGCCCTGCCCACCGGAGTCTACCGAGCTTAATTTTTGTCACTATGTCTGCTTCAAGGTAGATTGCGTACAACTCATGATTGTACCGTCTCCGGAATCGTCCTTCCTCACATATGGGGCCAACAATTCTCCGTAAGACTTTTCTCTCGAACGCGGCTAAGAGGTCACAGTGCCTTTTGCTTAGCACCCAAGTCTCGGATCCATACATGAGTACTGGCAGGACCATGGTCCTGTACAGCAGCAGTTTTGAAGTTATGGTTAGATTTCTGGATTTGAATAGCTTTGACAGACTGTAGTAGGCTCTGTTGGATTTGAGAAGCCGCCCGAGTATTTCTTCTTCTATGTTCTTATCGGCTGCTACTGTTGACCCAAGGTATTTAAGGATTGCACCACTTCAAATTCGTGCTCCGCTACCTTGATTGTTTGACCAACTGTTCTTCTCGCATTCGACGCCACAATGTACTTTGTTTTACCTTCACTAATGTGCAGCCCCAGATTTTGTGCCGCCTGCTTGATCTGGATGAAGGAATCGTGTACAGCTTGTTCGGTGCTTCCGATGATGTCGATGTCGTCTGCGTAAGCCAGTATCTGGCTGGACCTGTTGACGATGGTCCCTCTTGTTGCCGTGCCAGAGTCACGGATTGCTTCTTCCAACGCCAGGTTGAAGAGGAGGCAGGCCAAACCATCCCCTTGTCGGAGTCTATTAAAGATAATGATTGGTCTGGATAGCAATCCGGCTATTTGAACTTGGCTTGTTACGTTGGTCATGGTCAACCTACATAGTCGTATCAATTTATTTGGGATGTCAAATTCTCTCATGGCTTTGTAAAGTTCTACCCTGGCTATGCTATCATAGGCGGCTTTAAAGTCTATAAACAGATGGTATGTTGGGATGTTAAGCTCTAGACATTTTTCCATCGCCTGCCTAAGGGTAAAAATCTGATCAGTTGTTGATTTGCCTGGAATGAAACCACACTGATAGTGTCCGATGATGGTTTTAGCGTATGGGGTTATCCGGTCTTGTAGGATAGAGGAGAGTATCTTATAGGCGGTACTCAACATCGTGATACCTCTATAATTGCTGCACGTTGTGACATCTCCCTTCTTATGTATGGGGCATATGATACCTTTTCGACAGTCTTCTGGCATTTCTTCATGCTCCCATACGTGCACTATGATATCATGAATTGCTTGACGTAAGGCTGGCCCGCCGTGGTGGAATAATTCGGCTGGTATGCCATCGGCTCCCGGGGCTTTGTTTTTCTTGAGCCGTCCAATAGCCTTCTCAACGTCTTCTATGCTTGGTGGCGGTAGCATAGAGTGTTCATCTTGAAGTAGTGGAGCCTCCACTCCTGCTGTGAGCAGATCGGTGATCAGATTTCCCTCTCCGTCCTTGCAGTATGTGCAGCGTGGTGTGTACTGGGGTCTTGTTATCATCTTGAAAAAACTGCATCAATAACGTTAAGCTATATCTATTAAAAAGATTTTCTTTGGAGGATCATTTAAATGCCAACACAAGCTAATTTGTATGTTGAATCCATTGAGATTAAAACCAACGACTACTGCTAGTGCCTATAATAGTGCTTTTTATGTTAATTTCTATTTTCTGTGAAACAGGGGTAATTTCTTAGAAAACCTTCTTCCAATAGTGGTACAGCGATAAAATTTGACATAAACGTTTATTTTGCCATGACAAACAAGGAACAAAAGAGTGCATCGAAATATTTGGGTTTAAACTTTAAAGGGTTTTTTTTTTAATGCGAATTCAATGCTTATTTAATAATGTTCCAAAACTGAATTTTTGCCCCATGTTTTAATATTTAAATGCACTTCGAAAGTTTCAGAAAAAAAAATCGAACAAGCTGCAGAAAGATTTGCATTGAAACTATTGATTAGAAATCGATTACAAAATTAAACAAAATTAAAACCGTAAATGCTGTTTGGATTGCTTTTGAAGTCATATTGTTAATGCTTGCAAGTTAATTTAACACTAATACATTGATGATTCTGGGCATCATACAAAAATGTTGGAATTTTATTTTGTATCAGTTCTTTAAATTTTTGTAAAAATTTCATGTTTGAAAAAACAAAAATAGAATATATGTAAAAGCCGAAAATTTTAATGCTTTTAATGCTTTATTGTTTATTCGAAGTACATTAAAATCATTTCAAAAAAGGAACTGACATTCAAATTTACATATGCATAAATAAGAAGTTTATCTTCATTATTTGCTAACAAAATTAAATATACGTAAGGCCAGAAAATGATTTTTTGAAACATCATACGCGTCTGTTGCCAAAGAGAACTAACGGAAATTTTGTTTTAGTTTAATATTTTATAGTAAAGAGTTCAAAATTGTTCTTCAAACCTAACCTCAAACCCGTAGCCAGAATGTAATTTCAGGAGTTAATTGTCGAGTAAATTCTCGTACAAAATCGTTCTGAAGTCTCCACGTTGATAGCAAAATAGTTACAAAAATACAAACAAAAAATATTCAAAGAGTATTTTGTCAAATAAAAAAATTCAAAAATAGTTCAGTATTAGTCTATTTCATGATAAAACATCATGAAACGTATAGAAAACACGTTTTCCAGACATTTTTATGTGCGTGTGCCGTTGTCGGGGTAGTCACCGTCATCGTCGTTGGCGTGGGAAATTTATAAAAACGCTAAATGTTGATGCAGTCAAGATAATTAGAATCTGCAAACGGCAACAGTTGAGAATAACCTAATCTTAGCTTCGAAATTTAGCCATTTTGAATAAAACCTCCTTGAATTTTCTATACAAAAACCTTCCAAAAATGTCACTTGTGTATGGGGAGTGCTACAAATTTGCATTTTTTTAATTGCTTCAGTGAACAATGGTACTGATTATTAAATAAAAAATTAAGTACCCAAAATTTGGAATACCTAATTCTAAAAAGATTTAGTAAAAATCTATATTTTATACTATTTTGTACAAAAATTCTTGCAACTGTATGGAAAAGTTTGGGATTCGGTACTAATGTAATTCGTATTTTTTGTTTATGATTTCGTTGTATGAAAAGCGATTTCTCACATAAATTTGTTTAGAAATTCAAATTATAATTTTCATGTGAATTAAAAAAAGCCTCAATTGTTGATTAAATTGTGTAAATATAGGCTCAATAAGGGTAAAATGACCAATTTTCTCATTATCTACCCTAATTTTTACATTTTTAATTTATTACTTCGGTTCAAAATTTATTTTAATAACAAAGTGATTAGCGGTCGTTTAATTGAAATCAGCCGAACGCAAAAATAAACCAAATTAAAGGGGAAGTCGATAAAATATCGATTATATGATATACATATTTGAATTAATTTCTCAAAAAAGCACATTATGCTTCTTTGAAAAAATTTCCCTCCTAGAAATGTTTACTACATTTATTAAATAATTTTACAGATTCAAAAAAAAAAACTATACACAAAATAAATATTGAAAGGAAGTATAACTTCTGGAGCACACCTCTTTTTTAAACTACATATTTCTATGAAGCGGATGTTTAAAATTTGTTTTGTATAGACCCCCCCCCCCCAAATTGTGTTGGATAAAAAGTTGTCATTTTGTTTGTCTTACAGGAAATCTATTCGACGGTTCAAGTACTTTGAGCAATTTGCTTTTTTGAAATAAATGTCCATGTCCACGAATTTTAAGAAAAAAAAAAAAAATACACCTATAAATTCAAAAATACCTTTTTCGTTGTAAAGAGTAACAAAACCCAATAAAATATGTAGGTCCTGTGGTTAAAATAAAGCTTCATTCCATCGCTATCCAATGCATGCTTTGAATCCTTCTTGTCTTAAATGACTGATTTCTACATAAATGTATACAAATCATATGTATGAGAGGATATTTGCAGTTTATTTTCCCCGCATGAAATTTTATACCACAAAGCTTATTTATGTAGGACGTACCAACCGACTTATTCGTAATACATATGCATAAGCATCACAATACCAAGTGAATGCGAGGATCTGTACCCCGATACACCAATATCAGGTAAACCATTCCTGAAATTAAGTTGAACTTATTTGTCTGTTGGTTTTATCTTTTATCGGTTTCGAAAGTCAGGTACTTAAAATAATCTCAGAGAATCGTACGTGAGAAAAACCACATAGGGGGCAGGGGTATTTTAAATATTTTCCACAATCTCATTATCATCTTGAACATCGATTCAAAATAGTTACGTGATGTTCACGTAAAGTCCTTAGATGAGTCGTTGAAAAAAAAAAAAAAATGTAAAAAAGGACAAAATGTCCACTGACATGCCACTCAGCAAATAGGATGCTCGAAAACGCACTAGTTAAGCTGAGGTACTTTGCATATTTTTAACCATGCATTGGTAGAGAGAGAGAGAGGTAAGTAGGTTAGGTATATGGTTGATGTATAAAATGAACATGGATTGGCATGGCCTGGCCAGGGCTCATGAAAGATGTTGCTTTCACATAGCGTTAGTGTCCCAAAACAAAAATGTGGTGCTATAAAGCAAGTCAAAGCATTTTGCTTAACCCTCTTGCAGCCCTCAATACCAAATTCCCCAACTGGTCCTTACTCCATCATCATTTTATTTAATAGTCTCTCTATTGGAATTCCTGTTAAAGGATCCCCCATTTGTGTTCCTCTGATGTACACCATACATACCTATAACATGTGTAATGTATACAGTACTTGCATATCTATATGTTTGGCATGTACCAGTACATATATTGTATATGTATATGTAAAAGTGAAGGACCACAAAATTTTTGTTAAAACATCGCATTCAAAGGCTTAGCCTTGTGATTATAAAGCATGAAAGAGGTGGTCGGTTACCAACCATATACAGTTTGAGAAATTATTCGCTTGGTCGTCAAAGGACCGCATTGAATATTTTCAGCTTCAGATAACATCAAGAGTGAGGAGATTTTTGTTTTTTTTTTTTGTATTTTCTTTTTTTCTCTGAAGCTACCTCGGAAAGGTATAAAAACGTTTCATACATGCAATAGAGCCCGAAATTACTGGAAGGTAAATTAAAATTTCCTAAGTACCAAACGGACGAAATATATGGACCCTCTCTTATAGTATGACCGTTTGTTTACTATTTTGTGAGGCTATCTGGGAGTAGGTATGCTTCAAGCGAGGTAATTAGTATTTATGGCTTAAAAGTCGTTAGGACGGAAGTGCTGGATTAACCGAAGTAGATATGTATTGGGGTATGTTTTGCTTAATATTTTGAAAGGGGTTAAGCTTTAAATGGAGTTTATCAACTGGATGTGTGGTTGTTCCGTTGCTTAATAAAAAAATTGGAACAACATTAGTTACAGAGGTGGACCAAGGCTGGGAGCTGTGGAAGCGAAAGATATTAGGGAATACACCAGCTTGAAGAAGTTAAACAAGACAATATGAGAAAAGCGCATTGGATGGAGGAAACATGCTGATCTCTGTCAAGGTAAGGATTGATTGTTACTTTACTTTGCTCTAGATGGCACAAAAGGACCATAAAATTTTTGCTGCTATATGGTACAATCCAGAATGTACTACCGCCTCGACAAATATGCATCCCCAGCCAGTTATGTCACAAGCTAGTCGCCTCCTTTCAAGTTGATTCATGCCTTTTTCTACTGCGTACACAATCCGATGATCATATGCTCCAAGTGCCCAGCCATCTCATCCGCAATATTTTCAGTTTCTATTTATTATTTCAAAAGTACTATCTTTTGCCTTTTGCAGAACTGTGGTGTAGGGACATAAGTCCACAGGACATAATTCTATAACGGACATATGTCCCATAACAGTGGGGTCAGCGCAGAATTAGAGTCCACTTCGTCGGTCAGGTTTTCAACTAGTAGGTATATCTGATCGGAATGTCTTAAGGGCTGCTCATTGTACTTTTTATCAGTGGATTGGTATAGTTTTCCAAACATTGAATACATCTACTTGATGATTGGAGGAGATATATCCGTCAATTTAGAAGCTTAGTTCGTTCCTTTTCCGTATCAGTTCATAGGTGCTAACCTAGTCGTAATGCAGTTTGCTGCCAACTCTACGTTTCCTTAAAATGTCATGACTTCTCCCATACTTGAGAGCGTTATTCATTCCATCGGACTAATCTTTTTTCGCAATCGTACTGTGGCAAGAGTTTTGAAAGATCTTCACATTCACAAATCTGCTGATTCGGATAGTATCCATCAATCCTCCTTCCTCTGAAGAACCCCTCTCTTCTAGGCCTGCAAAACCACTGGGTATGCTTTTCCATCTGTCCTATTCTACTGGTCTCTTTTCGAGTAGATGGAAAACAGAATTTGTGCAGGCAGTCCCTAAAAAAAGGGAATCTTTTTTCCCTTACGATTAATTTGACTCACGTCCGTTATTTCCAACGTCATGGAAACGATAAATCAATCAATACGGTTTTCGTAGCAATAGGTCCACTGGTGATCTGTTGGTATATCACACCGAGCAGTTGATCCTTACATCGATTGTTTGGATAAAAATAAGGTTATTGCACTTCATATTTCAAAAGTAAGAGTTTGGCATCAAGCCCTCTTATCGAAAACGCGTGCATTTGATGTAGATGAATCCTTTCTTCGCCGGATTTAAAAATATCTTTCAGATCGTTCCGTTCCATACAAGTCATATTGGATGAATTCAAGTCTGAAACCTTAAAAATAAGTGCTGGTGTGCCACAGGACTCCGTCTTGTCTCCGACTCTCTTCCTCATTTTTATTAATGATCTCCTTTCTAAAATATCTAATCCACTAGATTGTTTAACTGATGAATGTACTCTCAGCTTTTCATATTCATTTAAAGACTTACATCCATATACTTGGGAAGTGGAACTTCAACGGCGAAATATGGTAGACTCATTATGTTTTGATCTCGAATTATTGTCGAGTGGGTAGTAAGAAACCACCTAGAATTTAATGCTTCTAAAACACAATGCTGCTTGCTATCGTCAAAGCGGAACCTATCCCCCAAGCCACTATCCATTAGTAGCACATGCATATAACGTAATGTATCATGTTTGTCCTTGTTTTATCGCTATTTTCACAATCATTGTTTTGAAGAAATAGCTAGTTGCATTTCTCTCCTCAAGCAATTCCACCGTAATACCCGCACACCGAGGAATGCTCAATTACTCATCAGTACACCCTTGAACCAAATTTCGGACGTACCGTCAATTACAGAGAATCTTTCACTAGACAGTTTTTTATTAATCTTTGGTTATTTCTACAATTGCTAGTTGGGCCGCACACTTTTCAAAAAATCTCAACTATTTTGATTATGAAAATTTTACAATGAAATGTGGTTACTAAAAATCTTTTGTGAAAAAAAATATTTAATAATTTATATGATTAATAAATACATTAAGCCCCTGGTTCTTATTACCACGTACATTTCCTTGTTTTAGCATTAGGATGCTAGCAAAATTTTAAACAATCAACTAAAATATGTAAGTGTACCTGCTTTTTTTCAATTCAAAGAAGAAACATAAAAATAAAAATCATTTTCTTGTAACCTGAGATATTAAAATTGAAAAAAAAAACTTTTCAATACCATCAGCAACAATTTTTTATAAACTTTTGTTCTATAAATTAGTTGCAGGCATTATAAAGTAAAACAAACTCTTCAAAGTTACATACGAACCTTTTAAAACTGACCAACAAAAATGCCCAACCCAAGCAAAACAGAACGAGCAACCAATAGAACAAAAACTAAAAAAAAAAAAAAAAATAAAAAACAAAGAATTTCATTCAGTTAATTAGGCCAGTACCCTTAATTGAGTAGTTTTGAACAAAATTTTTGGCCACAGTATTTGGTAAATTAGCCACAAATTATAACAATCCTCATTGCTGTGGCAACTTCACCGATAGTCCTGATGGTCCCAGTTCCCAGAGTTATCTATCTTTTGATAAGGATTATATAAAATTCTCAACAAGTTTAACAATAGCTGCGAAAACTAACCAAAAACGAACCAGTAGGTACCTACCACCACTCTCGGCCCATTCACCCATTCGAATGCTCGTCCGTCTGCTGCCGATCTGATAAACTTTTATTCAACCAATAATTTAAATCTACAAACAAGCATCATTTTGGGTTCCAACAATGACGCAGTAAAAAGGGTCGGTCGGTGGAGTAAAAGGAGTGATGGTATAGTGCGCGCTGAAGAATTAGAGAAAATCTAACTTCAAATTTTAGACATCGTCGTCGTCGTCGTCCTCGTTTGTCATGACTGTATGCTACACTCTATATGTATGCATCACTGTATCCATTTTCTCCAGTCCTTTTGCCCGAGACAATTAAGAGCAACACAAAGTTGTAAACTACATCCAACCCGAGGTCGAGAGGGAAAACAATTTGCCTTATTAATTAGACGAAACTTAAAATTATTTACCTACTTTTGGGGTAAAACCCAGAAATGTCCTGGCATATACTAGCATGATGGCATGGCACAGACATGGGCCGGTCATGGCATGGGTGTTGCTGCTTCCAGCATATAGTATACTGATGGCTGACTGCAATTCACATTCATCCGGGTTCTGGGTGTCGAGCAAATCAGCGAAAATCTTATGTGTGAATTGTGGAAGGTTTTGGTCCATGAACTTTGACTTCAAAGTTTTGTATTTGGCTTTAAACTTTTTGAGCATACATTGTGATTTATTACAGGCGTATGTTGTGTGTACCTACAGGAAGCCATCAGGCAAAAATAAATTAAACAACAAATTAGATTTTTCAGTCTGCTTAAGAGGGCGTATGAAATTTAATTTTTCTTTTTTTTTCAGTAGATTGAGAGCAAAAAACTTCACAACTAAAACACAATATTAAAATTGGGAATTTTTGTATGTACCTACATTAAGAAATGACTATCATTACTGTTAGTATGAAAAATTAGTAAAGGTAGTGAGGAAGTTTGCAGTTTAAAAAAACAAAATGTTTTAAAAAAAATATAACAAAAAATCTGTTAAGATGAGTGGATACCATACTGTTTCAAATTATTTTCACTTCTGTAAGCGACAACGCTGGATGGTAGTGCAAATCCAATAGTAATAGGTAACTTTGCCCTCTCTAAGGACTTGTAGCTTTTCAAAATTAAAACGTCGTGCTTATTAAAATATTACATCTTAGTTTTAATGACGCCATACAAAATTTTAATGCTGAGGTCAAGTCCAAATATTTTTCGCTGAAAGATTATGCACCCAACTGTGGTCAGTTGTCTAGGCTTGATGCTAAATTAATAACAAGAATAGATACCTACTCTTGAAGGCTAATTAATAAAATTCGTCCCAGAGGCAGCACCTCTTAAAATGGATAGCACGAACTTGCTCATGTAGTGCAAAGCTATTTTATGTATTAAATTAGCTTGAAAATTTTAGCTTTTGGTCATCTGATGTGTGTAGGTATTGACAGATATGCAAAAATAAGCACTTTTTTTTTTTTTTTTTTTTAAATAATTTTTTTTATATATTGGGTCAATAATTTGTGTTTTTTCAAAATTTTATTTTTAGATGTTTATAAATATTAGCCATCTTCAAAATGGTATACCAATTTTTTTAAATCGTTTGAAAATTTTTTAATAAAAAAATATTTTTTTTTTTTTTAAACTGCTCGACAGATTTTTTTGTAAAAAATTCTAAAAATTTATAGTTATTGAAGAAATCATATCAAAAAGTTTAATCAAAATCGTTAGAGCCGTTTTCGATAAAATTCGAATAACTCAAAAATGTTGTATGGGAGGTACTCGTTCTAGATGAGATATTCAAAAACAAAAAAAACAACTTTTGAAATTACGTAAAAATCATCTGTACCAAATTTGAAGAAAATCCGTCAAAGCGTTTGGGCAGTGGAGAAGTGTACAGATGGACGCACAGACGCACAGACCGACGCTACGGACCACGGACGGCATAACGAAAATTACTTTTTCGGATTTCTCCATCATCGTAATGTTGGTTTTGATTAAAACCTCAATTTTTTTTGACACGATTTTGAATCATTTGGCCAAAATTTTTTCGTTAAGGCAAATAAAAAAAAAAACTAAAAAATATCGCAATTGCCGTTAAATTTATAAATCGGTCCATTATGACAACTGTGGTAGGTGTTTAAATTGTCTGCAAAGTTCAGGATCATAAATTATAGGATGAAAAAAAAAAAAAAAAGAATTTTGAATTTTGCCCTATATTTTTTATTCCGCTGTTTTTTTACTACTACACATTTTTCAAAAAGATAAGAAAAAAAAATACTGGTACCTTATTCTGTAAAATCCAAGCTATAAACCAAAGTTATGAATTTTTAAAGCAAACCATATAAAGAATGGTACACTTGGGCATATATCCTCACCTTTTTTTGTAGACCGTTTTTATTTTTTTAAATAAATAAGAAGAAAAAAAAAGAAAATTATGAAGTTTATTTCTATTTCTAATATTTTAGCAGAGCGATTGAATAGTTTTAATTTGTTCAAGTGACCTCAACTACAAATTTATTCTATCAACCAGACCACCACCGGGCTTAACATCATTTTTTAGGTGTCTGAATTTATAAAGAATTCCCCTAGAATATTAAAAGTCACAGTTGATAAATGCTGTGATTTTACTAGCGTATCATCTTTTATTCATATTAGAAAAGGTCAAACAGCATCTAAATGATGAGCCGACTGTTGTACCTGGGCGAAATGCATTTTGGAGTTGAGCTCACTTGAACTTTAAAATTGAAATTTATTTAAATTGAAATTCAAATAATTTGTATACGAAGTAAAGGTAAGTGAAAATTAAGGTTTATCCTTTGGCATTATGTTTAAGGTACACATAATATAAGGATCATCAATGGATATCGTGAATGAACGCATAACACAGCAATCTAATTATTGATATTATGTGCTAAGACTAGTGCATTTAATTCAATTATCCATAAAGTGGAGCAATTTGGAAACTATGCAATGTGCAAATTAATAATAATCTGCTTTTAGTCGTTTCTTACGAAAATAGCTAAATAATTTAGCTTATGGAATTTTAAATGATAAGAATGAGAACCAAAACAAATCTAATCGAACTTATAGTGGTGCAATTCAAACCACTCCGATTTGGATAATTTTTTTGTTTCAAATGTTGGTGTTCAAAATCCTTTAATAGTTACTAGTTTAAAATCGTTGCACTTATTGGATTTTTTTTTTAAATTTAACAATAAGATTTTTGTGAGCAAACATTTTTTTAACAAAAACATTTGTTAAAATTTTGTAAAATATACTATGCCAAAGGCAAACAACTAGTAAAAAATAGGGGTTAATTTTCACCTGTTTAGATGGGAGGGGGAATTTTCTCAAAAGTTGAATTTTGGAAGAAAAAATTATATTGAATAACGTGAAATTTTGAAATAAAAGTTAGTTAAAACTTTTAGTTGAATTTTTTTTCAAAATTCTGAGTTTGAAAATCAGTTTTTCTTAAACTGTTTATTTTAGTAAAACTGTTTATTTTAAAAATGTTAGTAAAAGAAGGTTTTTCTGACTATCAAACCTGTTTAGATGGGAGGGGGAATTTTCTCAAAAGTTGAATTTTGGAAGAAAAAATTATATTGAATAACGTGAAATTTTGAAATAAAAGTTAGTTAAAACTTTTAGTTGAATTTTTTTTCAAAATTCTGAGTTTGAAAATCAGTTTTTCTTAAACTGTTTATTTTAGTAAAACTGTTTATTTTAAAAATGTTAGTAAAAGAAGGTTTTTCTGACTATCAAACCTGTTTAGATGGGAGGGGGAATTTTCTCAAAAGTTGAATTTTGGAAGAAAAAATTATATTGAATAACGTGAAATTTTGAAATAAAAGTTAGTTAAAACTTTTAGTTGAATTTTTTTTCAAAATTCTGAGTTTGAAAATCAGTTTTTCTTAAACTGTTTATTTTAGTAAAAGTGTTTATTTTAAAAATGTTAGTAAAAGAAGGTTTTTCTGACTATCAAACCTGTTTAGATGGGAGGGGGAATTTTCTCAAAAGTTGAATTTTGGAAGAAAAAATTATATTGAATAACGTGAAATTTTGAAATAAAAGTTAGTTAAAACTTTTAGTTGAATTTTTTTTCAAAATTCTGAGTTTGAAAATCAGTTTTTCTTAAACTGTTTATTTTAGTAAAACTGTTTATTTTAAAAATGTTAGTAAAAGAAGGTTTTTCTGACTATCAAAAACCATATAATTTGATCTTGTATTAAAGTCAGTTGTATTTCAATAATTTGTTTTCTGCCTTAAGTCAACTTTTGAGAAAATTCCCCTCCCAGCTGAACAAGTGAAAATAGTCCTCTATTTCAGGCCGTGAGAGCCAAATTGGCCGTACTGATTTTTAAACTTTTTTTTGTAATGCCCATAACAAAGTTTACTTCAGCAGTATTTAGTTTTTTTTTTTTGATAAATTTGTACTAATTGAAATGTCATTAAAATAACTGTTTTATAAATAAATATGAAAAATCAGTTAGGCCACTATGGTTCTCACGGCCAGATTTTTAATACTTGTTTTCCTTCGACAGACCTAAAATTTTCATAAATTTTTTTAATATAAAAAATATTTGCTCACAAAAATCTTATTGTTAAATTTGAAATCTTAATTTTTTATTGGCCAAGTAATTACCGTATTTGTGCCATGAAGTCAAAAAAAATTGCTGCGTTCTTAGTTTTGCCAGAATTTGATCGGAAGCTTTTGTCATGCTTACTTTGTATAAAGGTAGAATGACACTTTTTTATTTTTGGGCAAATCGATTTGATTTTGATAAGTGATTTACGAAATACAGGAATATGGAAATTTGTTTTTTGTTATAAGAAAAATTTGTTTTTTTGATTTCAAGGCATAAATACGGCATTTATGCGGCAGTTAATGAGCCACCGCCGTAAAACTGAACCGATTTAAAGAAAAAAAAGTAAGACAATCGCTTTGTATCGATAAATGCTCGGTACGCCATTTTTTAGTATTTTTTGTATTTACCGTTATAAGGAAGTAATGGTCAAAAGAGTGAGTTTTGGTGGCAGTGTCAAATGTCCAAGGACTAGCAGTTAAATTGTCTGCAAAGTTCTGGGTCATAATTATTTTTGTAAAATTTAAAAACAGTAATTTATTTCATAGGAAATTACATTTCCAACAAAAAGTTGCTTAAGTTAAATTTTCAGATTCAGCTTAGTTTTCCAATTATATGTAAAATAGTGAAAAGTTACTAAGAATGTTGAATTAAGCTATATTCACAAAAACCGTCGTAACACTATGCATTGTTATCTTTGTCAGAAATAAATCCATAAGAAAATAAAATGCACGACTGGGTCGCACGTACTTGCTCTTGGGGTCAAAGATGCTGTGGATGCTAAAGCTTCAAACATAAAGTTTCTAATTTTTTAAGAAATTAAAATTTAAACATAAAACTTTTTACTAAAATGACTTAAATTACTTCTTAAATTGATTTTGTTAAAAAAGATTAATTTTTAGAAAAAACAATTTTGAAAATCTTTAGAGCCGTTTTTAAAAAAAATTAATTTTTAAAGCTTTGTTAAAAAAAAAAATTGAATGCCAACTTTAAGAAAATATAAATGGACATCTAAAACCAAAATTTCAAAAAAAAAATCATTCACGCGTTTTCGAAAAATTGATTTTTGAAACTTTTTTTAAAAATCAAAAAAAAATTTTTTTCAAAATTTTTTTTTTAACTTGAAAACTGTTGAGAACCTCTTGTGCAAAAATTGTCATCGAAATCCGTGGAGTCACTTACGAGAAAATCAGAAAAGAGAAAAACGGCTCTACGGGAGGTACCGTTTTTAGCCGTTAAAAAAATATTTTTTTATTTTAAAAGTACGACCTTGCCTATTGTATAACACATAAAAAAAAATCATTTGAGCCGTTTTTGAGAAAATTAAGTTCTTCCATATCGGTTGTATGGCAGGTACCGTTAATTTTGGTCCTAAAAAAAAATTTCAATTTCTCCTCTAGGGAATCACCAAAAACCCTTAACTACTGAGTTTGAAGATAATCGCTTAAGCAATTTAGGCTCTAGCTCAAGATAGATACAGACAGACAGACAGTCAGAATTGCGAGACCCACCTTTTTCGCTTTCTCTATCATCGTAATGTCATGTCTTATTGTTATCTCAATTTTTTTTACGAATCCTAAACTTGCCCTATAGTACCTATATCGCAAGTAAAAATATAAAACTGATTGTGTATCTACTAAATTGATTTTTTCTTTAAGAATTTTTTTTTTAAATAGATTTTATTGAAAGTATTTTAAAACAATGCAAATTTTTAGGGGCCTAATTCCGTAAAACGAAGACGATCGAACGATATCGTTTCGACCATTGCTTTTCTTATTATTTGTCTCTTTAGATGTGAGAGAGACAGCTATAGTCAAAACGATATCGTTTGGCGATAATCGAATTACCGGAATGACCTCCGGTAATTGGGCTAAGATCCCAAGATTAGTGAATATGAATTTGAAATTTTTCTTTTCGCGGAAATCAATCATTGTAATATTATAAGATTTTTCGGAAACTTACCGATATTTCTTCTTCCCGGCGCACGTTTTAAAGAAATTTCACTCCTCGTAGTCACGAGATTCAACAAACGTCAGTCTAATCCTGTGACCACGAAAAGTTAAATTTCTTCGAAACTTCCGGAAGACGAAATAAATTTATTTTTCTATAATTAAAACGGTAAATTTCCGAAAAATCTTATAACATTAAAATGTTAAAATAGTGAACCTAACATGAAAATCATACACATTAACGTCCTTCTGTGCTATACAACCATTTCAGCATACTTATACCTATATTATGACAAAGAGCCATCTCAGTCCTCACAATCGTCAGCCCTCTGGTAGGTTTTCATCATAAAACTTGCATCCAAGATTCAGCCCCCAAGTCATAGTTGTGATGGTACCCCAACTAAATATTTCTATAGCTTTTACATTCAGCAGATGAAAGGGTATGCAACTGATGGAAGTCCCATCAATAGCAATGGCAAATAATGTATTGCAACACCAAGAGCTTCAATCGTCCAGCAGCGTATCAATAAGAAGTAACAACATTGTAAGCAGAAGCACCAACACTCCATGGTCGAAGGGATGGTATGGGTAAATCTAGCACCTGAAGCTTTGCTTACATTTTCGTAAATTCAACAATATCCTACCAAAGGCAGTATTCGTCTGGTTCCACTTTGTGTAAAATATGTATTGTGTGTGTGTATTACGAGGTTCTGTGTGTGTGTGTGTGTTCATGTAGTGGTTATATTGGATACCTTTACAATCTAGAACTAACCTGAGGCAGACGAATGAATAACGATGTCAGAGCCTTCTTAAGGTTAATGGGCTTTCTCGCTGTGGCGAACTGACTACATGCGGATGAGAAGGATTCCAGATTGTTGCATTCAGCTTGGTGTAATCTCCTTTAACTTGCATTATATTTATACAATTTGATAGGGACAAGTTGTGGATTCGAAATAAAAAGCTTAAATTTAAAAATATTTTTTATTTCTTATAAGAAAAAAATAGATCAATAGTGGATAAAAAATAATCGCTTTTATTACCTATACAGATTGCACGTCTCGTTGGGGTCAAAATCCCGAAAACCCAAAATCCCGACAACCCAAAATCCAGAAAACACAAAATCAAGGAAACCTAAAATTCCGAAAACCCAAACTACCGGAAACCCAAAATACAGAAAACGCAAAATCCCGAAAATCCATAATCCCGAAAACTTAGAATCCCCAAAAACCCAGAATCCCGAAATCCAAAAATCCCGAAAAACCAAAATCCATAAAGACCAAAATCCCGAAATTGGATTCCCGAAACATTCTATAAAATGAAGAATTTTGCTCAAATTTTTGTTATTTTCATTTGTTAAATGATTTTTTTGTTTTTGTTTAATAAAAGTTTCGAATTTGGAACATACATTTTTCGGGATTTTTCGGGATTTTGGGTTTTTGGGATTCAAGGTTTTCCGGATTTTGGGTTTTTGGTATTTTGGTTTTTCGGGATTCTGAGTTTTCTGGATTTTAAGTTTTTTGGATTTTGGATTTCGATATTCAGTCCGTCTCCCATGTTGAACAACAGTGGCCAAAAAGGTATGCACATGCAAAAGGGTCGACACTTGAAGGGGAGAAAGGAAGGAGTCCAAGCCCAATATATCCTAATTTGACAATCATTAAATTCCACGGAGGTTTCGTTTGTGAATAGAATTAGTGAAGCCAGACGTTTGGGAAATTGACAGCTAGTGATGTTTTGCTGATGTACAGAGAATTTGGATTGTATTTTACCAGAAAGCCGGTTATCTGTCATTATCATTTTAGTAGATGGTACCGACGACTTGCGATTCTAAGTCCAGGAGGAGACAATTTCGACATTTTCTCTGAAATCTAAAGCAATACTTTTCCATCAGCGTCTCAGTGATCACCGCTCCAAGTTATGAAACATTCGACATAATTTGTGTGCCATCTACCACTCATCAATACGGACCTTGCTTGAGCAAATGCTTAAAATTTTTTGGTACTTAAGTGAAATCTTGACTATGAAAAATTTTGAGCAAAAACATGCGACACAAACGATTAGACTTTTAATTCTTTATATTTTTCTTGCTAGAATCTATGTATAATCTTGGTGAATCGTACTTTTATAGCTTGACGGTATCCACATCCGTCGGTTTGCTGTTAATATTTTTTATAATCTTTTTTTTTTTTATATAGAATTTTCTTGATCTGAAGTCGGAGAGTAGTAGAGCCAGAGCATGACATTGTGGTTAAAAGAGGTTTTTTCTATATTTGTGTGATGATGATGACGCCAAAAGTAACCCTCAAGGATTTGCCTGTGTAGTGTGGGTTAGGTTAGAGACCCGTTTTCACTTTGGTTCTATGCAAGTACTTTTTTTTTTTTTTTAGCTGTTAGGTAAAAGTGGATAAGATTTTGTAGGTTCTAAATTTTTTTTTCTTTTTAATATTTTTGTTTTTGGCTCATCCTCGCACAGGTGGTGTGCAAGCAGATGCAGAAAAATGATAGAAGGCCGCGTGAGCACCTTAGAGTGTGTTGACTTCATTAAGGAGGTAAGTAAGTGGAAAAATCCGTGCAGTTATAAGTATAGAAGATGGTCTACTGTAGGTATTAAAATAGTTTTTTTTTTTATGTACCTACCTACTCGTATACTACTTCTATCAACAAGTAGTAGTGAGGAATAATATTTTATCGCTTTAAGTTTTAGTGTAAGTAATTTGAGGATATAAGTTCCTACAATTATGAGAGTGAAATAAGAGAATTTTTAAGGGGATGAGATGTTAAAAAGCGAAATAAAATTCAGAGTTTTTACCTACTTATTAAAAGAAAATTTAGGTCTTCTGAATTTATTTAACAAAAATTGTAATACAGCAGTAAAGGTTTTAATTACTCCGACTTTTTTACTTGCTCTATAGAGCAAGTATTCGTATTTGAGGTTTTAATCAAAACCAACATTACGATGATGGAGAAGTCCGAAAAAGTAGTTTTCGTCATGCCGTCCGGCGGTCTGTGCGTCTGTACGTCTGTGCGTCTGTGCGTCTGCGCGCCTATATGTACACTTTTCCACTGCCCAAACGCGTGGGCGGATTTTCTTCAAATTTGGTACAGATGATTTTTTCGTAATTTCGAAATTTGTTTTTTTTTTGTTTTTGAATATCTCATCTAGAACGAGTACCTCCCATACAACATTTTTGAGTTATTCGAATTTTATCGAAACGGATTTCTTCAATAACGATAAATTTTTAGAATTTTTTTCAAAAAAATCTATAGAACGGTTTTTTTTTTAATATTTTTTTATTAAAAATATTTCAAATGATTTAAAAAAAAAATTGGTATGCTATTTTGAAGAGGGCTAATATTTATCAACATCTAACAATAAAATTTTGAAAAAACACACCCAATATCGAAAAAAAAAATTATTTTTCAAAAAAAAATTCCAAAAAGTGTTCCCGTTTTAAAAAAAATTATTTATCTTTGCTTATTTGTGCATATCTCTCAAAACCTACACACATCAGATGACCAAAAGCTAAAATGTTCAAGCTAAGTTAATACATAAAATAGCTTTGCACTACATGAACAAGTTCGTGCGACCCAGTCGTGCATTTTATTTTAATTTGTACTTGGAACTATATATCAAGTTATGCATTCGTACAAAAATAAAATGCACAACTGGGTCGCTCGTACTTGCTCTTGAAGATAATGTTACTATTTATGCTAAGCCCTTTTAATTAAAAATTTGTATTTTTATAAGAAAAATTTGTACTTAATTTTTAAGATAATATTTATCAACATCTAAAAACTAAATTTTGAAAAAAAAAAATATTGAACAGTTTTCGAAAAAATGATTTTTCAAAAAGAAAAAAATCGAAATTTTTTTTATTTAATATTATTGCGGCAACTTAAAAGCATTAATGTAAAAAAACGCTTGAAATTGATTGAGTCATGAAGGAGAAAATCAGAATTAAAAAAAGCGGTTTAATGGCAGGTACCTTTAATAACGGTTTTTGAAAAAATAGTTTTCGATTTAAGATAGACTTTGTCCAAAAAAGTTACCATGATTTTTTTAATCAAAATCGTAGGAACCGTTTTTGAGAAAAATTAGTTTTTCTAAAACCGGTAACGGATGGGTGTATTTACTTCAAAATTATTATGTGGCGTGTTTTTGGAGACCATACCCAGACCATTTTTGAATTATTTTTTTGGACCTAAAATAACACTACCTGTTTTAGAAAAACCCATTTTTCTCAAAAACAGTTTCTCTGATTTTGTTTAAAAAAAACATTGTCAATTTTTTGGATAAGGTCTATCTTTAACATTTTTTTTTTATTTAAGGTGCCGTTATATTATTTAGTAAAAACAATTTCGAAAATTATTTTCTTTTTGATTAAAAAAAAAAAAAAATACATTTTTTTTAAATCATTTTTTCGAAAACTCTATATTTTTTTTTGCAAAATTTAGTTTTTAGATGTTGATAAATAACATTTTAAAAATGGCGTACAAATTTTGTATTTTAAAAGTACTTGGGGGTTAATTTGGTTTTTGGGAAGCAGACATGTGTGAACAGTAGAGCGGAATTCAGAGGGTAAAACAATGTTCACAGCATGTGCAGGAGTGCAGATGCATGCATGTTGTTGGGAGTCGTAAACAATAGAGTTATATGGACGCCACGGCACTGGAACCTTCTCAAAATAGTCAGCTTTGGTTGGTTGGTTGGTTTTATCAGTAAAACATTCTTGCAGAGGCCGCCCAGACTTTAATAGGAATTGCACAGACTTTTTCTGATTGTTAAACAAACCAGCAGGTTTATAATATTGCAGGAACTGGAATTTCCGTGGTTATCTCAAATGCATCTCAATTTTGCTCTTAGCTGACATTTATATTGCTATCAAAAATATATCTCACTTAAGAATCAACCTTAAAAGAGAAAATCCTTAATTTTAACACCAACAACCTGTATATTTGTTAACCCTTAAAATCATACCTTTTATTGTTCACACCTTTTTCAATCAACACGCAATACATTTTAAGCTTTTCCCTTGAAAACAAAACAAGAAGTATCTTTGTCATCTAATCGTTAAATGTCCAGTTAGAACTTTTAGCTTGCCCACCATTGCGTGTGTCCTTCCACCTCAATACCCTTCCATCTGCAACTTCAAATTACCAAAAAAAAAAAAAAAAACAGGGAGTTTCATTTTCACTAAACAAACACTTAACGTAACGCCTCTGCCAATAATCCACTGACTTATTGCCGGCTTGTTGTTATCCGCCCTAGCTATATAGGTACCTTACACACTTTTTTAGAAAACTGTTTGATTTCACTTCGAATCGCTTTTAATTTACCCACAGTTAATTTTAATTATCCGAAAATGAAAGTAGAAGAAAAAAAAACAAATCGTATCGTTGATTTGACGTCCTTTAAGCTTTTACCAAATGCGTCACGCAACCATTTCCTGACCCGATTATTATATTTATCATCAGAGGAGCAATAAAAAAAATTATTATCGTTATTTATGCCATGGTCAAAAGTTAAGCAGTCTCACGTTTTCTCCTTTTATTTCAGTCAAAAAAAAAGAAAAGAAATAAAAGAATTAATAAGAAAAAATATAAAAGAAAACACACAGCAGAAGTCCCTTTTTTTTTGTTGTTTTTTGTTGATTCCGCTGATTGAATGTGATTGAGAGAGGAATTTTAATTTTTGCTCTCGAAGGTTAAATCAACAGAAATTTGGCTTTTGAATTCATAATCATTGTTGCTTGTGCAAAATCATGACATAATTTAAGGTATTATGGCTTCCTAGACCTTAGCTACTTTTGAGGGATTGCATATTTTCGATCCACTATTAAAAGATTCTTTCGAGCATTTGAGGTTTAAAGTGGATAAGGTCCAAATGTACCCATGATTTTGATTAGGGGGGGGGGAGCTAACTTTCTTTGTTCTTCCCAACAAAATTGCTTCAAGCAGCATGCTTGCGGAGACCAATCTTTCTCGTACGATTGCAAAATTTCTGAAAGATCGTGAAGTACATAATATAAATCCGATAGTTCAGACAGTATCCCTACTCCCGCATTGCTGCCTCCGCGCGCCTGCCATTTTCCTGAAGAGGTGTTCTTTCACGCTGGCAAATCCAGTGCATACATTTTTTTTTCTATCCCACTCTACTGAATTCCTTCCGGATAAATGGAAAACGGCATATTTAACCCTCTAGCTGTCGACTGTTCGCGCTTGTGTCCTTTTGTTCAATTACAAGGATTTATATGATCTGTGTCTGTGCTATAGTGATGCTGCTTTCTGATATCTAGAGCAAGCCCATCAGCTAAACAGCTTGGACTTTAAAGATCTGTCTTATTCAATGTCCCAAATTACAGAACCTGACTTTTTTATTTAAACTGAGGATTTACAGGATTTTTTGTAAATCCACCTAGAAGTAAGGGTAATGTGGAGTTATGTCAGCAAAAAAGTTCTTGGACATCTTGGAAAAGTATGAATAATAGAATAATGAAATAAAATTGAGTGAATATAAAAATCGAAATTATAAACAAAAATAAAAAAAAACTAAAATATCAAAAAATCACGTTTTCGAGACTTAATTTTTTTCCAATAAGAGGTGTTATTTTAAATAGCCCGCTATTTTGGTAGTTGTCACTTTTGAAGCTGTCATTTTTTGACATTTGACAAGTAGAAACTACGCTATTAATAAAAATGGAACGATACACGCTTCAACAATGCATTGAAATTATTAAAATTCACTATAAAAATGGTGAAAATTTGGCAGAGACGGTTCGTAAAACTAAAACATTTTTGGGTCGTCGTGAAGCACCTTGTCGGACCGCAATACAGAAATTGGTGGACAAATTCGAGCTGTTGGGACAAGTTAGTGATGTGAAGAATAAAACCCGTGCACGTCACCCAAGAACAACTGAGAATATTGCTGTTGTAGCCCAAAGTGTTGGAGAAAACCCAGGTTTGTCCATTCCTCGTCGTTCTTTGCAATTAGGCATTCCACAAACGTCATTACACCATATTTTGCACAAAGACTTGGGTCTTAAGGCTTATAAAGTTCAGTTAACACAAGAACTCAAGCCGGCTGATTACAATAACGTCGTGTCTTTGCTGATTGGGTCCTTGAAATCCATGAAAATGAACCGGAATTTCATCGAAAAATCATCTTGACTGATGAGGCCCATTTCCACCTCGGAGGCTACGTCAACAAGCGAAACTGTCTCATCTGGGGCTCGGAAAACCCAAGAGTTATTGTTGAAAAGCCTCTCCATCCTCAAAGCGTGACTGTTTGGTGCGGTTTATGGTCCCGCGGGGTCATTGGACCTTACTTTTTCGAAAATGAGGCTGGAGCAACAGTTACGGTCAATGGATTGCGCTATCGAGAGATGATTAATGATTTTTTATGGCCTGAATTGGATGGTATTGATCTGGACAACGTTTACTTTCAACAAGACGGTGCTACGTGCCACACAAGCAATGAAACCATCGATCTTTTACGGGAAAAGTTTCCGGATCGTGTTATCTCTCGAAGAGGTGATCACAATTGGCCACCGAGATCTTGTGATTTAACACCTTGCGACTTCTTCCTTTGGGGCCACGTGAAAGATAAGGTCTACGCCAACAGCCCAGCGTCGATTCAAGACCTCAAAGATGAAATTCGTGAGGCTATCGAGGACATAGGGCAGCCACTTTGCGATTTGGTTATGGAAAATTTCATGACAAGGATAAATGGTCCTGTAAGCGTGGTCTTGGCCATTTGGCTGATGTTGTGTTCCATTATCAACGGCATACCTTCTTCTTTATAATGAAAACAAACATCCGATCATTTATCTCCAAAAATGCCATTTTTCTTTGAATATCAAAATAACACCTCTTATTGGAAAACCCTTTATATTAGACAATTATTTTATATAACATTGCCACAGAGGTCCTTAAATGAAAAAAAAAAATGTATTTAATGAATGCGTTCACATTACAAAATTTAAAGAAAAAATTGATAGTTTTGAATACATTTTTAGCTCAGTTTCAAGATATATGTGTTCTCACAATATGATACAAAGTTTTTAGATTAAATTAATAACAAAGAGTGTAAATGATATATGACAGAACAAAATACGAACAGAATTCACTTTTTATGCTCCTTTGACTAATTAAACCATTCATAACATCTGACTATGTCTTCTTAAATAATTTTTAAATTTCTATAAAACTACTCCTAAAATGTCAAAAATTATTTTGATATACAATTTGTTTCAATAAGACACTCACAAGCTTAAAAATATGTATGATTAAATAATATCAAAAATAGTATATGTAAATTCGATTTCTCAAATAAATCTTTAAAAAAATTCAAAATATACATACTTTTCACGTAAACAAAATAGAATTTAATTTTACTAAAACTTAACGAATTTTTTTTTTAACTTTGTTTCAAGATGTAGCATTTATCCTATAAAATAATGTCATACAAAGTATATTTGTTTAATTAAGAAAAAAAAAACCACCGACTTCAAATATAAGACTTTTAAAATATTCTAATGGATTCCAGTATTAGAACCATATCAAACAGAAATGGTACGCCATTGGAACCACCAGCTTTCGAATACAAAAAGAATCATCAAAATCGATCCCCCCAGTCAAAAGTTCTGAGGTAGCAGACATACACAAATAAACTCTTAATTTTTAAAAGTTGATTCAAAAAAGACTAAATGATACATTACACATAAATTAATAAAAAAAACAATACAATTTGTATGCTCTTTTGGAGACTTTAATCATTATTCATTACATTTGACTATGTTTCTTTAATAAAATATTAAATTGATAAAAAAAAAAAACATACGAAACTATACGAGTTTTCGTGAGTTGGGATATACTCACCCCATTCAGCAGTAATATGTCTTGTTTTGTTGCACAACCTTTCCAAAAAGAATCCTTAAGCCTCTTTGCATGTAACATGCATCCTGCATCACTGTGTAGTTCGCTGACAAAGCATTACCCAGCATAATCTTTGGTAAGGTAGGAGACTTCCCTTAATAGTTACACAAGACTAATGTAGTGCAGATCTTTAACGTTCCTACTTGACTATCCTCTCCATTTAGCTCTGGATATAATCCTTTTTAAATCCAATCAATCCATTATTTCCATCAAGTTGACAGTTCCCATTATTACATTATAGAACAGCTTTCCATCTTCATTTACCCTTGTCCATTCCATCGCTTTTCAATAATCGAAAGCAACGCTTTAATAAAATAAGGCTAAAAAGCCATTTATTATTAAGCCAATTCCTTATTCTAAATATGATATACGAGCCTTATAAGGAGTAAATGACATTACCTTAATGTTCCTTCAGTTTATTGCATTCACATTACCCGCCAGTTTCACTTCTAACTCAATGTTAGCTAGAAAACCAAGAGCATATAGGGGCGGTAGAACATTAATTTTATCACCATACCCATACTTTACATCGTCGAAAAATCAATTTAAAATCCCTGTCAACCCTATAAAATCCTAGAAGTCAATTCTGTCCATTCTGTATTTATCATTGTTTTTCTTTTGTTTTATAGGGGTTTTCCTGGAAACACAATACAAAAATATACCTAAGTACGATTGAAATGGAAAAATAAAATAGGAACAAAAAAATATGAAGTAAGAGAAAGAAAATCTCGTACTTTTAGTAAAGCATTTGGCTAGAGTAGGACCAACACTAACCTATCACCATCAGTTAGCTCTCTGACCATTACCAAACAACAAGTATTCATTCACTTTTATTCCCTTCAACAACAAAACGATGTTCGAAGAATTAAGAAATCCGATTAAAACAGAGAAAGGATTTGGTTTCAAACTGGAACTGGACCTAGACTCATATTATAAAAAAAGGAATGCGAGGGGATGATGACTTCTATACGACGACGATGACAAGGACAAGGACGAAAAAACCAAAGAAAAGATTTGTGGGGGTAAAAGATTTAACGTCAAATACCATAGGGAGTTTTTAATTGTATCCTATGTAGTATATTATGTTTCTTTCCTCGGAATTTTATAATTATAAACGGATGTTAGTTTTAACGAACTTTGAGGACATCTTTTAAGACTCTACTTTTGTTCAATTTTATCAAATTTCATATTAAAGAAAACAACTTACATTGGGGTTAATTTTTTAAAAGTTAAGATGTAAAAAAAAATTAAATGTTAAATTTAAGGCCTTAAAATAAAACTAATAAATAAAAAAAAAAAAATACAAATTACATTAGTAATCCCAAACTTTTCCATACCATTGCAAGAACTTTTTGTAGAAAAAAGTGTGAAATATTGATTTTTACCAAAATTTTTGAGAATGAAGTATTCCGGTTTTTATAAAGGGTTTTTCAACAGGGAAGCCACAAAAGTAGAACGACAGGGACGTCATATTTTTTGCCGCTCTTTTCACATATTTATCTTCAGTATGGCTTGTCATTTAATGATGGGAAGATATACGAGCCAACAATGAGTCGAAATTATTAAAATTTAGTACCGAAATTCGGGGTCAGTGGCCTCAACGTTAGGAGCGTTACGTCCAATTTATGGTCGTCATAATCAACAATTGAGCATCTAGTGGAATAATTTGAATCCACAGGCACAGGACAAAATGTCACCGTCCCAGTGAGACAAAGAAGTGCTCGTAGTGTCGAGAATCGAGAATGCCGCTGAGGCTTCAGTTTCAGAAAGCCCAAATGTGTCTCTCACACGTTCTCAAGCGTTGGGCATCTCTGGGACGTCGAAGTGGCGAATTTTGCGAAAAGATCTTGGCCCACATCCTTACAAGATTAAATTGACGCAAGAACTGAAGCCGCTTGACCAGGAAGCGTCGTATGTTGGTGAATTGGGCTGAGCAACAAATTGAAAAATCATCTTCATCGAAAAATCATCTTCAGCGATGAGGCTCATTTCTGGCTGAATGGCTTCGTGAATAAACAAAATATGCCGTATTGGTCAGGCAGCAATCCACATGTACTCCACGAGTCATCATTGCATCCAGAAAAAAATACGGTTTGGTGTGGATTATGGGCTGTGTCGGTGTCATTGGGCCGTACTTCTTCCGTGATGATCAAGACCGCCACGTTAGTGTGAATGGACATCGCTACCGTTCAATGATAACCGAATATTTTTAGTCCACATGCCACACGGCGAATGTCACAATGAAAATACCATTTTGGAAGATGTTTCTGTCTTGAACAACATTAACTTTGATAGTGATCACAGGCTCGTTAGAGAAACATTAAAAATAAATCACAAAAACAAATAATACCACAGCAAAAAAGAGATTCCAAAAGTTCTTGATGAAAAAAGCATACAAAATACAAAGAAAACATAGAAAAATGATGTCGGTAGGATATTCTCAACAAAACATGCTTACAAAGGGCATATGATCAATTAGAAGAAAGAATTCTCAAAGCAGCCGAACACAGTATCCTAAAACAAGCAATACAGAAAACTGACAAGCTTACCTTAGCAAGGAAAAGCATCATAACACAAAGAGAAAACTTACAACAAAAAATGCAGCTAACGAACGCAGAAACAATTGAACTAAAAACTCTTAAAAAATAATGCAAAAAACCTATCAAAATTGATGTTTTGAACAACAATAAGAAAGTTACTGAGCAAATTATAGAAGAAAACAACTCTGTAAAAAATGTTCAAAAGGAACTTTCTCCCGGGATCCTAAAGTTCACAAAAAGCAAACAAAATATAATGGGAAGATCTTATTTTCCTGCATCTCTTCCTTCAGAAATTGAAGAATCAATCAAAGAACTTCCGAATGGTAAATGTTGCGGGCAAGATGGCATCAAAAAAAAAAAAAAAAAAAATTACTCATACGCCACAGTGACCATTTGAATTTAAACTTATTTATAAATTTATAAGAATTTTTTTATTGTTGATTGTACTTAGTTAGTCATTTATAAAATTAGGTATACAAATTGCATATCAAAATAATTGTTGACATTTTAGGTGTACTTTTATAGAAAATTAAAACTATTTAAGCAGACATAGTCATATGTTATGAATGGTACAATTAGTCAAAGGAGCATGTAAAGTGCATTTTGTTAGATATTTTTTCCGTAATATATTTTTTAAAGTCTTTGTTTTTAAATTAATCAATCAATTTTGTACCGCATTGTTTAAGAGAACAGACACATCTTGAAATTGAGCTCAAAATATATTCAAAGTTATCAAATTTTTCATTAAATTTTGTAATTTTACAGCATTTATTAACACATATTTTCACTTGACGACCTATGTGGCAATGTGTAATAAAATAATTGCCCAATATTTAAATGGAGATATAGAGTCCAACAATTTATATAATAGAATCTGTTCAATTTATTAAAATCCTGCAACTGAAACTAAAGTTAAGGATTTTAATATCCAATGAAATCAACGTTTTCTGTGTTTTTTTTTTTTTTAATTTTCTTTCAAAAATATGAAAATATGCCTTTATATGTTTAATAATATTTATTGCCTATCAAGGACACTTGTACCAAAATATTGTAGTTCATTGTTTTAAGAAATTCAAAAATATTTCTTGCCATTTTGTAAATAGAAAAAGAAACCCAAAATTGATTAATCTTTAAAATCCGACAGTAAAAAAAAAGATAAAAATTTTATAAGCGAACATCTCGAATCCATTTGTGAGCCCATCTTATCTACTGGTGGCTGGTCGAAATCCGACGACCAAAGCGGATGATTCTGTTGAATTATGATAAAACTCTTTTCAAGTTTGCGAAGCGCTTATAGCATCTACACTGTCATTTTGAAAAAACATTTTTTTCTTTATTCCCTGATTTTTAAAATCAATTAAACCACCCACATAAACTTTTAAAAACATTTGTGGTTCTTAAAGTTAAAAAAATTAAAATGCCCGACTGGCGCCGCACGTACTTGCTCTTAGGAAGTGTAAGAAATAATAAAATTCATCATTAAAATGACATAAACAACTTCTTGAATTGTTTCGAGATCTAAACGTAGTATGAAACTTGATTCGATTGAGAAAGATAAATTTTTAGAAAAAAAAATTGAAAATCGTTAAAGCCGTTTGAAAATTGTATATTAGAAAATTCAAATCTTGTTTAAAAATAAAGTTGGTGTGCAATATTCAAGATAATATTATTGCAAATCTAAAACCAAAAAATTTCGAAAAAATGGAGTTACCTGTTTTCGAAAAATTGATTTTTCAAAAAAAAAATTTTAAAGATTTTTTAAAAATCCAACAATTATTTTTTTGAAAATGTTTATATCAAATAATTTTTAAATTGTTAAGGAGCTTCCGCATAAAATATTCATCAAAAAACGGTTGTGTTGGAGGTACCGTCAGTAGAATTTTTACAAACATTTTATTTATATCAAAAGTATGACTCTACTAACAAAAGCAGACACAAAAATTTTAATGAAAATCATTGGAGTCGTTTTTGAAAAAAAGTTAACTTTTCCTTAATGGTTATATGGTATCGTTAGTTTTGATCCTAAGAAAAAATTTCAATTTTCCTGAAACTCGAGGTATACACAGACAGACAGACAGACCGACAGACGGACAAACAAAATTGCGAGACCCACTTTTTTTGCATTCTCTATCATTGTAATCCTAAACTTTCCCTATAGTACCTATATCGCAAGTAAAAATCGAAATTGATCATTTTGAATATAATTCCCTTTTTACTTGCTCTATTGGGCAAGTATTGGTTTTGTGTAAAAAAACATCTCGTCTAGAACGAGTACCTCCCATACAATATTTTTGAGTTATTCGAATTTTATCGAAAGCAGCCCTAACGATTTTGATTAAACTTTTTGATATGATTTTTCAATAACGATAAATTTTTAGAATTTTTTACAAAAAAATCTATCGAGCCGTTTTCTTAAAAAAAACATTTTTTTATTAAAAAAATTTCAAACGATAAAAAAAACTGGTATGCCATTTTGAAGATGGCTAATATTTATCAACATCTAAAAATAAAATTTAAAGAAAAACACAAATCATTGACCCATAATGGAAAAAAAATTATTTTTCAAAAAAAAAAAAAAAATCCAAAAAGTGTTCCCGTTTTAAAAAAAAATATTTATTTTCGCTTATTTGTGCATATCTCTCAATACCTACACACATCAGATGATCAAAAGCTAAAATGTTCAAGCTAAGTTAATACATAAAATAGCTTTGCACTACATGAGCAAGTCGTGCATTTTATTTTTCTGACTTATAGTGTAGAAAATTAATCAGTCAGATTATCAATAACAATGGCCGACTTCTGCAATCTAATAAATTTATTTTGTGTTCAAAATAAAAAAACAAACCAAGTATAAAATGTAAGTTTGTTGTTACTATTTACCTACTAACAGTGTCTGTGTAAAAAAAAAAAAAAAAAACAGTAATAATGGGCGGTTACTGGTTGAATATTTTTTAAACGCCGGTAAAGAAGTATAACTTCAATAATTTCTAAAATGATAATTGCGAAACAATTCACCATAAATTAGTATGAACTTTATTTTATATGAATTGTACTTATGTTGTTTCAAAGAATATAAGTACAAAATGATTTTACACTTGTCTACCAAATTTTATATATTAACTTTAGTTAAAAAATATGTAGTTTAAGTGTTTAGGTAGAATTGTTCCATTGTAGATTTTTGAAATATTCCAAATTCAAAATTCAAACGTGTTTTTAACTAAGATTTAAATAAGATTTAAATAAGATTTTTGAAATGTAGATTACTTCAATACTTAGGTGACGAAGTGTCTCATTTAAGGCCAGGATCATCTACCAAATCTATAGAACTCGCTCTCAGTGGTGACGATGTTGAAACAAGTACAGCCCTGATTTCTTCCCACAAAGGAGTTATAAAGGGTGATTTTTTAAGAGGTTTAGAACTTTAAAAAAAAAAAAAACACAAAAATTCGAAAAAATTAATGAAATATTTATTTGAATCGATAGTTTGAACCTTGCAATTTAATGTTTAAAGATAATTTCATGCAAATGTTGACCGCGGCTGCGTCTCAGGTAGCCCATCCGCTGAGTCCAATTTTGGCATACTCTTTCACACATATCGGCCAGGCTTGTCCCTATAGACATTAGCCTTGACATACCCCCACAAAAAATAATCTAATGGTGTCAACTCACACGATCTAGGCGGCCAATTGACTGGCCCGAAACGTGAAATTAACACCAAACTCGCCTCGCAATTGCGCCATTGTTTCGCGTGCTGTGTGGCATGTTGCACCGTCTTGTTGAAACCACATATCATGCAAGTCAAGAACTTCCATTTCGGGCAGAAAAAAGTTTGTTATCATCGCTCGGTAGCGTTTACCATTGACAGTAACGCTGCGATTCGCATCATCTTTGAAGAAATATGGCCCAATAATGCCGCCGGCCCATAAACTGCACCAAACAGTGGCTTTTTCGGGATGCATTGGTAGCTGTTGCAATGTTTCTGGCTGATCTTTACTCCAAATGCGGCAATTTTGCTTATTTACGTACCCATTCAACCAAAAATGAGCCTCATCGCTGAACATAATTTTTCGATAAAAAAGCGGATCCTCTGCCAGCTTTCCAAGAGCCCATTCACCAAAAATTCGGCGTTGTGGTAGGTCGGCTGGCTTTAGTTCTTGCACCAGCTGTATCTTAAAAGGCTTTACGCCCAAATCCTTCCGTAAAATTTTCCACGTAGTGCTGTAACAAAGGCCTAACTGCTGGGAACGGCGCCGAATCGACATTTCGCGGTCTTCTGTCACACTAGCTGATACGGCCGCAATATTTTCTTCACTACGCGCAGTACGTAAACGTGTTGGTAGTTTAATGTCCAACAAAGTAAATTTGGTGCGAAATTTGTTCACAATCTTCCGAATAGACTACTCCGAAGGTCGAGAATGCCGACCATAAAATGGAAGCAGCGCGCGATGAACATTTCGAACCGAGCACGAATTTTGATAGTAAAATTCAATAATTTGCAAGCGCTGTTCATTTGAAAGACGATCCATGGTAAAACTGCAAACCAAACTGAAGCTGTTTGACAGTGACACAAGGTACTAAACACACGTCAGCTGTCAAAACCAGTGTTGCCAAAACCAAACCAGCTAAAAAATCACCCGTTAGCTCGTACTCATTAAGGTTTGGGTTGGAATATATTTGAAAAAATTATGATGTCGGGTATCGGTATAGGAATAAGGATTAGAATCCTGTTTGTGCAGCAAAAAAAGTAAAAAAAAAGATATATCCTTAGAAATCCATATATAGATTTAAAAGCATAGCAAAAATGATTTAGAGATTTTCTCCAATGAAGTTTAAGTGAGAAAATTTACAGTAGGAAGTGGCAACATAATTTCGTTTTTGCTGAACAAAACTCTCTCACACCCTAACTCCGCTTGCACATAACATTTGTATTGAAAAGTCCATACATAAATATACATATAGGTTATAGAATATGTCTTTTGATTTTGTTCTGTATTTTATACAGTTTTAGCTGTGTGGTCTCCATTTTGATTTTTCGGTAAATTTTTATGGATACAATTTTCTGTTCCCACCAGAGCTCCGCTTTCTGGGTAGCCTTCGTATATCGTGGTCAAAAAATTGCACAATAAGCTCTTCGAGAGAGTAAGCAGCTTGCTTTTATATTTTGCAATAAATTTTCTCCACCTAACCTTTTGTACGTGGTGTGATGCAAAAGGATTCTTTTATGGTTTTGTTTCATCAGATCTAATTTTTTTCTTCTTTTCCCTTTTTTTTTTTGTATTATTTCTTTCCTTGGCTTACGTAAACATTGGATGCATTCGAAATTTTCCGAATTCTCACTTTTATTAGTACATACCTATCCATGAGCCACCATTATTATGGGAAGAGGAATGAGAACCGATACTTAATGGTCGGCTTATGTTTATATATGTACATTGTACCTACATCTACACCTAATGGTTATAATGTTTGTATGTATGGTATAGAGGAAAAGGTACCCAGGTTCCTACATTATGATGGAAAACTTTTTAAGTCTTGAAAAAGAAAGAGTGCTTTAATTTGTCCTTTCGCATTTGGCGATTTTTATTCTTCGAAGCCATTTTGTTTTGTTTTTTTTTTTTTTTTTGAATTATCACCGTAAATGTGCAAAGCCATTAGTTCAAACAACTGTGAAACATAAAATGATAAAGTAGGAGCTGTGTTGTGGGGAATATGGACGTTAAAGAAATTTTTGTGTACAATACACACACATACCCTCGTGCAATTGCATTTAATATTTTATTTTTGATTTATTGTTAGAGGTTGTCAATATATTTTTGTTTATTATTATTTTTGTTGTTCTTTTCTTTAAGGTTGATTGCAGTTTTTTTTTAAAGAATATGTACATAACTGCATGCTTAATGAGGGTTTTCTGTTTCCCGCAGGTAAGTACTTAGATTAACTGGCAATTATTTCTTTAATGAGTTCTACTATAGACTAGACTAGACTACAGTCTGTCAAAGCTTTTCAAATCCAGAAATCTAACCATAACTTCAAAACTGCTGCTGTACAGGACCATGGTCCTGCCAGTACTCATGTATGCATCCGAGACTTGGGTGCTTAGCAAAAGGCACTGTGACCTCATAGCCGCGTTCGAGAGAAAAGTCTTACGGAGAATTGTTGGCCCCATATGTGAGGAAGGACGATTCCGGAGACGGCACAATCATGAGTTGTACGCAATCTACCTTGGAGCAGACATAGTGACAAAAATTAAGCTCGGTAGACTCCGGTGGGCAGGGTACCTAGCTCGTATGAGCGAAGAGGAACCTGCTCGGAAAGTCTTTTGTGGTACATTCTATGGTAGACGGCAGCGTGGTTGACCATGGAGAGATGGCGTGGACCAGGACGCCCGAAGGTTTGGGGTGCGCAACTGGATGGCGTCGGCTTGAGACCGGGATAGGTGGATAGACTTGTTGAAAGAGGCCAGGACTGGACCCCGGCTGTCGAGCCGATGATGATGATGATGACTAGACTAGAGTAGGTACTGTTTCTTTTCCTTAATTTGAGTCAAAAATTGAAGAATAAAATGCTGTATGTGCTCATACTTTCTTATACTTCCTGATGAGTTAATTATTTTTCAATTTTTTTTTTCAGTTTCAATTTGCCTTTATTCTCACTAAAATATAATATATTTACAATTCTTAGAATACTTATTATATATAGCAGTCTTCATAATTTAATAATGAGAATAGGTAGTGACATCTTTTTATTAGAAATTGGAAACTTAATTCAACTATTGATGGCTGTTTGCATCGTAACATTTGTTTTCTCAAGTGGATCACTATCCTTTAGAATTATAGTTTCGGTATCTACTAATACATGAAGAAATTGGCTATAGAAGTCCTTCTGTCAAATTTAGTTTTTAAGAGTTTGTTTAAATATGAAAACAAGGCTTTAAAGTGTTACAGTAGAAAAAAGAAAGCTGTTCAAATTTAGGCGGAATAACGATGACTGATCTTGATAAAAGGCGAAATGGGACGGCAACAATTGAACGTCGACGTATCATCATTATTACACTCAAAGAAATTATATTTTGGTTTTCGTTTGCGGCTTATGAATATCCTTTGAATTAAATGAATATTATTTGATGGAAAGTTAATACAATCCCCGCAAAAGTTTTTCATTCGTAGCAACTTTATTATACAATTAATTCAAATTGCAATTCCATTATAGCAAACATAATGCAAAACAACCCATTCGTTTAGAGCTCATTTTTATGAGTTGATTGCGGCAAACAAAAATGTTTGCAACACCTTTTCGTTTACTAGAAAATTCTATTGTTTGCAGCAAACGAATAAACCTCTCCAGAAAGTAGTTTGTTGCAAGGAACTTTACTTTTGGTGTAAATATACAATTCATTTAGAGCAATCGACTGCAGGAATCTTATTTTCTTAATAACTTAGATAAAATTAGCTTGTGGTGATCATATGCATGCTATGCTTAACGAAAGTTATCTAGTTCGTGGCGCAATAGCAGTGCCTTTGTTTTAAATCGAGACGTCACAGGTTCAATCACCGGTGTTACGTTAAATTTTTATTTTATTTATTCGTTCGCATAAATTGTTTCACAGAAAAGAATTTAAAAGTTTGCTGCAAACGAAGTTGTAGTCGAAAAATTTCTAGCCAGCAAACGAAAAGTTGTTTGACGCAAACGATTCGTTCTCTTATTTTGTCTATGTGCATTCTACGATAATCATCAATTGTACAGTATGCTCACTTCTTAAGAGAGAGGTCACCAGTTAATATCACAGTTGTCACGCAAAAATTTTTGTTTTCCAATCGTTCGCAGAAAGTGTTTTTTGATTGCATAATGTATACCCGTATACTTAGTTTTAATTCTAATTTACTTCAAGACCATCATTTTATTCTGTGCTTCTATTCAATTCTATTCATATACACCACGCGGAGATATTATAATGGTTTCTCTTTTGAATGAAAGAGTTGGCAATAACAACGAAGTACTGATGCATGTTATGGGAAAGCATGGCGTGTGCGATTGCCACAAAATAAGCTGGATGTCCAAGGACCGAAAACTACCTCCATCGAATATCAATAGTGTGCTGTGAAAAATGTGTTCATAACTGGTTGTGAAAGAATAGTCGTTTGGGCACAAGAAGAAATAGTGCTTGGCTTGGGAAAAGATCGATGAAAGAAAACAACTTCGAGCTCGCATCGCAGCTACTCAAGCAGCAGAGAAAAGCGACCAGATTAACATCTTGCGGATCATTATTGAACAGTGCGTCGAATATCGATCACCACTTCACCTGCTGTTCATTGGTTTTGAAAAAGCGTTTGATAGTGTAAACAGAGAATTTATCTGGATTGCCTTACGCAGGAGAGGCATTCCAGATAAGTTAATCGCTATTATTAAAGCAACCTACGATGGATGCAAATGTCACGTTTAACATAGAGGAAGGTTGTCGGATGAATTCGAAGTCCATTGTGGAGTCAGACAGGGTTGCATACTGTCGCCAATACTTTTCCTGTTAGTGATAAGTGATGTGCTACGTGCAGCTCTGTTAAACGGAAATAGTGGAATTCAATGGAGCCTGACCTCCCAACTCAAACATCTGGACTACGCGAACGACGTACATGGCGCAGGACAGTCGAAAGGGAATCTGCCCAGATGGGGAAGAGTTGGAGAGAACTACGTTATATTTCCAGAAACCGTACACGATGGCGCGAAATAGTAGTGGAGGCCCTATTGCCCTTAAGCGGATCACAACGGACTCATCAAGGTCTGAGGACCTAAGTTAGTATGTAAGTAAGTAAGCAAAGAGAATTACACAACGCATTGAAGACCACCCAACAAGATATATGGTTCTCCATTATATTGTTGTTGTACCTACAAACTACTCATCAAAAAAGCCCAACCTTTGAAATTTTAAACTAGCCTTATAACGGTTTCACTCAAAGGAAATTAGAAGAAATACAATTTTAAATAACTTGCCTTTAATCAGGCTCCTTATGCATCAACTTACCCTCAAATCTTCTATCAAGTTAAAGAAACATCCAACTCCATCGAAACCGACAAACAATTAACATTTTATATGATATCATTTTCAAATAAAATATTATTCATGATTTTGCAAACAAACAATTTGCTTAATGAATCCCAAGTAGCTCCGTGCTGCAAAAAGCAGCAAGAAATCGCTGCTATGTTAATTTAATGTCTGTGTTGGAAGAGATGCAAAAACAATTTCCACAACGAGTGAGATAAGAACAACTCAAAAACGTCAGCAGAGCAAAGGTCACATTGAGGACGAGGAGGTGTGATGTTTTGTACACGTTCATTGTTAAGCAGCAAAGCATGAACAATTAATGTATTAGAATGAGCCCACTCTCAAGCGCACTCTCTAGACTTGGCTTGGCACACAGAAGCGGCATAACATCATTGCAACATCACCTCCGCACTAACATGCAAATTCGGTGCTGTGCTGTGCTGATGCCAAAGGACATACCTACATATATAGTGCAGCGGTGAGCTATATGCACTAACACTAGCCAGAGCCAGCGAGCAGCCATGATGTGCGCTACGGTATAACTGCAATGGCAAGCAAAGAGATGTGCGATGGCGATATGGTGGGAAAAGTTGCTTGAATAATTAATATTCCTCAAACGCTTTAAGCCGCAATTAAGCTTCAAATCTAGATATATGATTCTATTATGCCTGAAATTTATATAAGAAAATATTAAGCTTAAATAAAATTAAATATTTTTTTTCCACATGGATGGACACGGGCATGAGTAGATTCTGATTTTGATACAATAGGTGTTTTAATTGTATCTTGGCTGCAGATGACGCCCGGATATGGGTTGATGCGGTGGCTTTATATTCCCCTCTTCTCTCTGTAGACTGTAGTGTGTCTGTTTGACCTTTAGGCATCACCATTATGGCATATCTACCTATCTACCCTTTTTGCGCAATCAACGTTTCACGGCTCGTGTAATTAAAAATTTTGTCGACACGCCTCCTCCTGCCGTTAGAACACGAGAGATTTAAATAAATTTCGCACAAACCTGGCCACGAATATAACCCAGATGGATAATCGTTTTGAGATGGTTGGTTGGTTTACATCAGCACTGGGAATCTTCCATCCACAGTTATTTTGTCTTGTGGGTAAATCATTATTTTTCGGTGATTACGATCATAAAATGACGAGGAGTCGTTGGAACATTTAATAACTCGCCCATCATCGGATGCTAACAATTTATAAATTTTGAGAATATTAAATTTTGTGGTTTTTTGAGTAGATATTATTTTTGTTAACTTTCTATGCTTACCACCTTTAAAGTAAAAAAATTGGATAAAAATATCTGTGTTCGAAAAAATTGAAAAATTCAAGATATTGTTTTTAGACAAATCTAGCTGTGATTACTACTTCTTATTTAATATAATATGGAGAGTATGAAAAGTACGTAAAGAAATGTTAACGTTTTTTGTAGAACACATAATTACTAGTATTTTTTACGATTAGAGAGGGAGGTCTATCTCCCCCGTTTGGCCAGGAGGACAATTTTACGAAAAATAAACTGCACGACTGGATCGCACGTACTAGGTCTTATAGATAAAATTACTATATATGCTAAGCCTTTTTAATGTAAATACAATGATACATTTTTAGAAAAAAAAAATTGAAAATCGTAAGAGCCGTTTTCTTAAAAAACTATTTTTTCTATATAAAATTTTGCAAGGACTTTTATAAAAAAAAAATTGGTACGCCATTTTTAAGATATTACTTATCAACATCTAAAAACTAAATTTTGAAAAAAAAAAATATTTAGTAGTTTTCGAAAAAATGATTCCAATTTTTTTTTTTAAATCCACAAAAATAATTTTCGAATTTTTTTACTAAATATTTACTCCTATTACAGAATCCGACGAATGCCTTGCGGAGGGATTCGCACTAGTTTTACAAATATTTTGTATTATGGAATTCACATATCAGAAAGCGAACGAAGTGGTTCTTAAAAATTCTGTCAATAGAGTTTTCAATTGACAAACAAAATTTATTTTTGATTTTTAAAGGCTCGTTCAAGATACGTCTGTCAAAACTAAGAAAATCCAATATGAGAATAGGGGGTTCACATTGACTAACTTACAGGACGATGAGCTATCAAAATGGCCGGATGCTGCAATCGGCCGGATGGTTTTCAAATGGTTTTGATATTTGCCTAGTCGTCTGGTTAGTAAGTCAATGTGAACCAAATGGCTACGATTAGAGAAACACCAAAAATCCGAGATTTTCAGAGTTTGTTTTTCTCCGGAAACAGGTGATTTTAGATCAATTGGGTAATATTGGAAACGAAATGTACTTTTTGCGTCAAAATATAGTTCATCCCTGATCTGTCAAGCCATCAACCTTCAAATTCTGCTTTAGGATGCCCACGATGTTGATGTATTAATAAACACCAAATAAATCCAGTTTCAGTTTTCAGTTTCAGATACAGGTGAGTTAAGAACAAATGGGTGACATTTGGAACGAAATATACTTTTTGCTTCAATCAAGCAAAAGCTGTCAAGCTATGAACTATCAAATTACGTTGTTAGTTTAAATATGATTTCGATGCATTAAAAACGCCAACAAATACGAAATTTTCACTTTTTTTTTTATCGCTCCGTAAACAGGTGATTTTAGAGCAATTGGATGACATTTGGAGCGAAACATACATTTTGCGTCAAAATATAGTTCATCCCCGATGCACCAAATGAACATTCATGGTGTGTAAGGAGCTTAAAGTTGGTGAAATTTTATTCTGCGCATGTGTATTAAATGAAAATGGCAAGCTAGTTGCTCATACCGGTAATATAGTTTATCCGACGAATTCTATAATTCCTTTTTATTGCGAATGCGAATCAATCGCGAATTGAGTTTTTTCCCCGGGAGTAGAATATTGCGAATTCTGTAATAGGAATGATTATTACGGCAACTTAAAAGCATTCATGTAAAAAAAAAAATGGTTCTGATTGAATCATGAAAATCAGAATTAAAAAAACGGTTTTATGGCAGTTACCATTACTAACGGTTTTTTTTTAAAATGGTTTCTATTTAAAGATAGGTCTTATTTAAAAAACTAAACGTGATTTTTTTAATCAAAATCGTAGGCACCGGTTTTAAGAAAAATGAGTTCTTCTAAAACCGTTATATGACAGGTACCGTTATTTGGGGTCAAAAAAAATTCAAAAAACCGTCTGGGGATATTCTCCAAAAAACGCCACACACCAAGTTTAAAGTAAATCGACCAATCCGTTTAGGCTGTGGTCTCTGATACATACAGACAGACAGACAGAATTGTCGGACCCACTTTTTTCTCATTCTCTATCATCGTAATGTCATGTTTGATTGTTATCTCAACTTTTTTTTTGTACGAATGCATAACTTGATATATGTATGGTACCCATATCGCGAGTAAAAATCATGGTCATTTTTTTGGATAAGGTCTATCTTTAAATGAAAACCATTTTTTTCAAAAACCGTTATTAACGGTACCTGCCATAGAACGGTTTTTTTTAATTCTGATTTTATCCGTCATGACTCAATCAATTTCAACCATTTTTTAAGTTGCCGCAATAATGTTTAGTAAAAAAAAAATTCGAAAATTAATTTTTTGGATTAAAAAAAAAAAAATTTGATTTGTTTTTTTTTTGAAATATCAATTTTTCGAAAACTATTCATTATTTTTTTTTTCTTCAAAATTTAGGTTTTAGATTTTGATAAATAATATCATAAAAATGGAGTACTTAGGTACTAATTTTGGTTTTATAAAAGTCCTTGCAAAATTTTATAGAAAAATTAGTTTTTTTTTTTAAATCTCTAATAATTTTCGATTTTTTTCTTCTAAAAATGTATCATTATAAAAGAAATCAAATTGCATTGCTTGTTTTGAGGTTAAATTCATTTAAAAAGCTGTTTTATTCATTTGAAAATCGAATTTTATGCATTTCTAATTTTTTTTTCTAAACTGCATTTCCATATTTTTTTATTAAAAAGGCTTAGCATATATAGTAACTTTATCTATTACAGCAAGTACGTGCGATCCAGTCGTGGAATTTCTTTCTTTAATTTTTTAGTCTTCACCTCCCCTCTCTTTACCATCAAAAAATACCCTTTCGCCAAAGATATTTTGATTCTTCAATCTTATTGCAAATGGAATGTTTTTGCCAAGTTTCACGAGGGTGACAATTTTGTTGCCTTAAATACTTATGTTACCCGTACTATTCTTCAAACTTCTGATGCGACCTCTCAAATTGCTTCTTTTCTGTAGGAAATTACTTGTACTTATATAATCTTTTAACTTGAACCAATTTTAGAATTACATTGCATATTTGAGTCAAACATGTTTCAACGTGAAATTAAATCAAGAGTCCTTTACAATTAATCAAGAGCCCTTTAATTTGACGTTGTTTTTTTTACCCTTAGTGCAGTGTCACTCGAGCTTAAGACTATATATAGGCCTTTTTACGAATTTCTGACTGCGTCTGGGTATATCCTGCAGTAATTTTGATTATTTACGCTCTTAAGGTTAATTATATAATAACCATAGGGTACATAATAAGCAAGCTACCTGCTCTACTATCTCGCTGCAATTCCAAAGACTTTCGAGGATACAGTTTTACTCAAAAAATTCCATTGCAGATTGGGTTACACTGTCTTTTTAATGCATTTTCCATTTAAAAATGACTTTGCGACAAACTTTATTAAATTTCAATACATCACAAACCTATAGATATAATTAATCGCTGATAAGTGTATACAAAGTAAAGATATAACTTTGTATGAGCATATAACAAAGTTGCTGCTTAAAAACTGAAATTTCAAGGATCGAATGAGTGCTTACTTCTCAAAGGATAACGCATCATCATTATCGATGTCATTGTCATCACAAAAGAATACCTTTTGGTGGAACTTCCTTAACTCGCAGTTAGTTACATCTCTCGTAGCCTTTGTGGCGCTTTACATCCATATCCTGATGAAGAAGGCCACTCACTCACTGTACCATCACTATACTTACCACCTCTACATACAAATTATAATGTATAGTGAAGTTTGAGGAGGATTATCCAAAGGTTGTGGTTTCGTTGGTGGTATAGATTTCTATAGATTACCACTTTCTGCACAAGTGCTGTTCCAACATTGAAATTAGATATCATAACATAAAGTGTTACGTTAGCCGAAGAAGAAGAGTCCTTAAGTAGCTAAGGACTCTAAGGACTAGGTACCTACTTTGTCGAAAAGGCTATTTGCAAAAGATGTTGTAGCTAAACTGTTCTCTCCTCGCAACTAACAACTTGCCAAGAAAGTGTACAAAATGTGAAAGAAAGAGAAAGAGAGAGAGATAGCATGGATATGGTAGGGATAGCAGAGATGGCTATGTTATATAGTTGGGATTAGGAGTGAGGTTTGAAATCAAGCACCAAAGTATGTACACTTAACTTGGCCGTATCCTTTTCGAACAATACGACGACTATACGATGCCATACAGCAGTAGTTGTGGTTGCGGTGTGTAAAGTAATATTCCAGCCAAAGTCATCAGACAATTGACAATGGGCTCTTCTTCAATCTGGAAGTTTATAATATTGACAGAGTGTTGGGTAATACAATACCATCTTAAGTGAGTCGATGTCTCAAATTGTGTGGATTAATGAAATCTCATCTCTAATGAACGGCAAAATGCTTACGGTTGGCAGTCAATTATGGTATCCACTCAAAGCTCGCGTAATTCTGTTAATTTTGGTGTCGATAAAAGGGCCCACCCACCATGTACCAACTACTCGTATGTGGTACGAGTATGTAGGTAATTTAAACCACACATTGTTTAACGGGCTTTTTCTTTATATCGCTGTCAAGAAGATATGCTTTGAATACACCTCAGAAAGGATGTAGGATGAACTTTGATTCAAAACAACTGTGATTTGATCAAGTTACATACTTTGAATTGATTTTGAAAACCGCCCGGGGAGAATCTTCACAGGTAATGTAAGAAAATAAAAAAAAAACTGTAAATTAAAAATTAATTTGAAGTGTGGAGAACCAAATAAAGCTTTGTGATGATGGCAAATAGAAGAAAACGTGTTTGGTACCTATCCTCAGGCCCGTAGCCAGGATCTCATTTCGGGTGGGGCTTTCTTCAAATTTTTTCGAGTAAAATAATATTTTACATATTGAGCCAGGAAATGTCTTCGTGAAGCGAGTACTTTAAAAAAATATTACTTTTCAAAATTGCTAATTTGATTGGATTCAAATATTTTTTTTAAAGTTGTTTGGGCATTGGCCCTTAAATTTTTCAGTCCACGAAATAATTCGATACAAAAATTAATTTTAAAGCTAAAATGAATTTGTTTCTCCATTTTTCTTAAAGAAAATTCAACACTACGTTTCTGGCTCTAAGATAGCACTGGTCTGCAAAAATTAAGTTTTTGTCTTATTCATTATGGATTTATCAAATTTTTTTTTGAGGAATCCAGAAGTCATACAAAAAATTGGCCAAGATATAAATTTGGTAATTTTGTCTTAATTTGTTCTACATTAACGGTTTTAGCGTTTATATGTTGGCATATGCACCAAAAACAATAAAAAAAAAACTATTTTTTGTAAGTTATTCATTGATTTCCCATGTTTTCCGTAATAAATTTTGTTGGGTAACTTCAAATTCATACTCAACATCCCAAAAAAACATAAAGTTAGCTATAAAACGTATTACTTCAGAACTTTCCACCTCTAAAAACGCTTGAATTGGACTACAGAGAGTATTTTGGACAAATCCTAAATTTCAATTTGCAATATCTGAATCGAAAGCGAACTTTTGAATGATTTCATTCCCATCCCATTAATAGTTTTGCAACAAAGTATTAACCAGCAAAGAAATTCGACGGTAAATGTACGAGTTTTTAACATCTTCATATTATTTTCAGATTCGTGTTCAGCGGTACAAAATCCTTTAGAAAAGTATACTTTAGTTTGAACGCAATTTTCGTTGCAGACCAGTGTAATCCATAGATACATTGCTATGTGTTAACGTTGTCTTTGAATTGTTTTTTTTTGTGTGAAATCATTTTTTTAATTCTTCCCCTGCCTGAATGTTTATGACAGGTTTATTAATTTTTTTGGCACAATAAAACGTTCTACTAGTTTGATTTATCTCATGAAAAGCATTCTAAATTTCTTAATTTAATGTTTATTTCTACTACTTGCTGTTATATACATTTTTCTTATTGCTAAATTTTGAAATGCTGTATCTTGGAAACTGTTGGCTCTTCAAAAATGAAACTAAAGTCAAATTAACAAAGTGCGAAACCATACAATAATACAAAGTGAAAAACTAGTCCTTCATTGCTAAAAATGTTAATTACTAAAAAAGCGCACAAATTTCTTTTTTTGGATTTTTAAAAATTTTGCGTTCGGCCCTAGAGCTAAAGAATAAGCAGGTATACTCGAAAACATACTAAAATAGGCTTAAGCAGATGATGTTTCTAGATCTTAGGTGTGTTTTTTTGTACGCCCGGGCTAAGTTGGACGAAAAAAATACCTCGGGGCTTAACGTAAACAGTTAGCAGCATTGCGAATGAAATGACAAAAAATATGAAAAAAATTTATCCAATTTACAAAATGAAATAAACAAAAAATAAATAACAAAAATCTTTTTCTGATTTGTTGAATTGTTTGCATTTTGTGTTTTAATAAATTCAATAACATATTTATAAAGAAATTCCAGAGCATTAAATGCACACACTTTAAAATTAAAAAAAATAATTGTAAAAGTTAAGAAAAATAAACAGTATAATTTCTTTTTCTACACCAAACGCCATCTTTGTGTTTTTATGTTCATACAATTAATCGATAATTTTGGTGTTTTCATACAATTAATAGATGATTTAACAGAAAGTGAGTTGGTAGCACAGATTTTAACCCCTTCGAAGAGTATAGCCCCGAGAATTCTCCGGGCTTAGTTCCTTAGCTCAAGGAGCTAAGTATGTTGTTGTATTTAACATGTTAAGGGCTTAGCCCCGAGAGCGTTTTTTTTTGTTCAATTTAGCCCGGGTGTACAAAAAAACACACCTTTTATTTCAGTTTGAAATATGTTCTCGCCAAGGCGACACAAGATTCAAAAGCATCTCTGAAAAAAAAATAAAGCATTTTTTATAATATTCTTAAAGGACCCTATCAGTTCCTTATTAAATTTTATATATGAAAATCATTTCGGGAGGGTGGGGGCTTCAGCCCCTCAAGCCCCCCCCCCCTGGCTACGTGCCTGCCTATCCTATTAACTTTATATAGTTCAGGTAAATAAGGAGCGGCATTTAATGCTAGTCCAGACCATGAAAGAATTTAAGAAAAATGACAAATCCAAAAACGGAAAAAAGACGATTTTCAGATATGCTATGCATGCAGTGCATATGCACGCCTTTTAATAGACCACGTGTGTAGCCAACAAACTACAGATCGAGTCAATAAAAAAAAAAGGAATAAAAAAGTACTTTTGACCCTCAAAACTGATTTTTTTCAGCAACGAAAGTTTGAAAAAGATTAACACTGAGTATATGGAAAAGGGTACTTTTGACTCTCAAAACTTAGGGAAAACTGAGTTTAACCCACATATTTTTGATGTCTACAAGTGGCTTGAAGTATGTTCTATAGAAAAACAGGCACAATCTTTCAATATAATGATGGAATGATAGTCATTTAGACATGTTCTTGAATTGATTCGATGTGCGCCCCAATCTTTAAGGTCCCAGCTGACGATGATTCCACCACTGGCTTTACAGCTGATTGGTGTTTTTTAAATCTGTGGGATGTAAGGAACGTGCTGTAAAAGTTTGAGTCGTCACAAAATGAATTAATTTTTTCATTCAACGCCTTCTCAGGGCCACACCCACCACTACTTGAGTAGGTGACTTGCAGATTCTTAAATGACTTCTGGAGTATTATTACTTACATCAAATTTAAATCGTCACAAAATGATTTAGTGCATATTAACGCTGCCTCCCGGGCTATAATTCAAAATAGCCTTAAATATACCTTTCGAATATGACTACAGTCAACAGTCAATAGACTTAACTGATTACTGTTCTTGGTGCTTTGTCTTCTAAAGACGTTCTTCTTTACTTTGTTTTTGCACAAAGACCTGGCTGGTTGCTCTCATAGCACTTCTGGTACCTGACTGCAGTATTTTTTTTATGTTTCATCTAATTATTATAGCCAGTACAGTTAATGTCTACTTGGCTGTATGTCCTACTCTTTATTCACTATCGAACTAGGGGCTTCGTTTTGATTGTGTTAGATAAGTTGTATTGATAAAAGCTTGCCTAATAATTGCCTTCAAGGTATACGATCTTCGTCGTGGCATCATAAATATTTAATACTACATCGTCAATTCAGTAAACGGTTCGTTAAGATGACTATCATAATTTTCCATTTGAGATCCTTGAAAACTATTGGTCTTTAAACTTTTTAACCAAGGTGGTTAGCAAGCAATTAACTTGACTCCTGACTCGTTATTCAAAATGCACTTGTCCTCCTGTGCTATGAAGACCATTCTTATATAAAATGTACTTTGGTTCCAAGAAAATGCTTAACCACTTTGATATTTTAATGATATCATCGTGGGATTCTTAATCCTTTGTCCTATTCGTCCAACCACACTATCTTAACACGTTTCTGTCATGACAAAAGCTTATGTTATGATTCCATGTTATTTTTATCTGACATTTAAGCCTTATATAGGATGAAGCTTTTCCCAGAGAATCTATTGTTCTCGAGTATTGTATGTTCTATTCAGCGTTACCCATTCTTTTAGCTGTGCCCTGTCAAGCTAAAACCAAAGGAGATGTGTATAGCTACTTATTTTAGGAACACTAGCTAGCGTTATCACTGCCACCATCAGTGTGTAGGATCATGGACCTTTTAGCGTAGTATGTGGCGGTGGCGGCGGATTGCATCGTTTTCATTTTTTTTTTTTTTTACTCGTCCATTTTGAATTTTAACATCATACCGTATCCATCCCGCCCTTTCATCACCGCAGCAAGCAGCAGCAACACCGTCACCTAGCCATCCATCTGGGCATTTTATTATGTGGGTAAAAATCGGGAGGATGCCATAACAGTACGGGGACTTACTCAGAGAGAGAGAGAGAGATATAGACATAAAAGGGATTGCGATACACCCAAAGATGCAAAACTAAAATACTCGCATACATAATTCATGGCGATAGAATCACTGCAGCAGACAGGCCAACTAAGACCCATGAAAGCCTCTGCATAAATATCACAACATGTGACAGCGAAAAGCAGCCACATAACTTCCATCGGGAATCGGGAAGATTATATTATCCTGATGATGATGATGGCGATGCTGCAGAGATAGTATACCTTGACGCTGCTGGTTTTGTATATGGAAACGACCAGGGCTGGATTTGATTTCTAAGGCAAAATGAGAGTCTAGGGCCCATTTCGAAAATCGGCTTACTGGCCCTGTCTTGCCAGTTTTGTCAGTGAAAGTATTTATAAGAAAGTGCTCCCAGCAACCGCTTAAACTGGTTGGCAGTTAGTAGAGTTGTAAATTTTATTTATAAAATTTACTTTTTTCGAACGCAAAATAGATTTCTATATTATAGAAAAATGCATATGTTTTAACTCGTCTACTTCTTGGTGGCTTGGCCAACCTTTGCCTTCTTGATACCACGGACATTCTTCATCCTGTTTCTGCGTTCCTTACGCTGCTTGCGGGTCTGTTTCTTCTGTTCAAAGAGACCATAACGTGCCAGACGATATTTGGGTTCGAATTTCTTGGCAAATTCCAAGGTACCGTAGATGAAACCGAATCCGGTGGAACGACCGCCTCTGAAGTTGGTTCTGAAACCGAAGACGAAGCACACATCTGGGGTTACTTTGTACATGCTAGCGAGTTTCTAGCGGATGTCTTGTTTACTGACCGATGCAAGTCCTGGGTGGAGAACATCGCAAACCATTTGTTTCTTGCATAGCAAGCGGTTTGTCATGAATTTTCGGGTATGAATTGTGGCTGTTGTTCCAGATATTTTAAAGGATCTGTTAAAATACTAAAAAAGTACTTAAACAAAACACGTCTTAATAGTGCGAGCAAGTCAGCAGTCAGTACTAAAATACTGACTGTACAGTTAATGAAAACAGATAATCGTCTAAATGTTAATGAACTGCAGTATTTTTTGACTGGTTTTAGTCTAATAGTCTGCAGAAAGTTTTGGTACTGTTGTGTTTAAAATTTTTGTCAGGCGTACTACCACACTTCCATGACACTTTCTTGTTCTGAAAGTAACTTTTAGTTAAAAGAATACAAAATAAAAGAACAGTAAAAAAAACTTTTTACTGACTAGAAGACTAAACCCAGTCAATTAACTGCTTTCATTAACTCTAGAGTCAGTATTTTAGTTCTCACTGATAGCTGCTTATATTGTAGTGAAAGTATACTTGGAAGCAGTACTAAATTGCAGTTAAAATTTAAGACATTTAACTGCGACTGAATTGACTGCATTACCAATTGACTGGAGTCTTTTAGAGCTCTGCTTCCAAGTAACAATCGTCCATCGATATCATACAATTCAGCTTAAGAGAAAACTTGCTGACCTCTGATTATATTAACTCAAATTGATTGGATTAAGAAATGAAGTATAAGATAAACTTCAAGTCGGTCTCCTATTTTAATAACTTTTCATGTCAAAAAAAAACTAGAAAACTAGCAACCAACATCAACTTAATCTCACTTTATATGTTCTTCTCATCCCAGCATAAATGCGGTCCTGGATCTTGCTACTAGGCGTCATTTTACCCTTACTAAAACGTTGTCTTTTTTGTCGGTGGTGGTGGTTTGGCTATAAATACATGTGAATGGCTTGAGGGGGCCGGTATCCTTTAAATACCCGTATACACCTCTGGTTTTGTTGCGCCCTCTTCTTGTTCGGCTTTCTTGTCCTTTTTTTTTTTTTTTGCTCCTTTTGTCAGATATATTTATGTTTGTATTTTTTTTTTTTTTTTTTTTGTATTCAATATAAAAGCAAGCAGTCCTTGGACAAGTATAGTAGCAGCATTGTATTGTAACCCTGCAAAATATCTAGGAAAGGGGTACCTACGCTCTGCTGCTGCTGCTGCTGCTGCTGCTGCTGCTGCTGCTAGATGTACAAAAGAAAAAGAAATTGATATTTATTTTCCTCTTTACCGGTTTTATTATATAGTCATATCCTGCATGAACATCGACATGTGGGTATGCACTTAATTGGCCAATAAAATATTGCCACACGATGAAATGACTTTTTTACATCATGCAATGCATTTGTATAATTATATGGAATTTTTGTTTCATTTTAAGCGAACCGATGTTAAAATTAATAACACCATCAATAACAACGATTGAAAGCCCCTTTCTGAGTGATGACCCAAAGTCGGTTAAAGCCAATATTGTGAGCAATTATATATTTATAATGAGATCTATGCCACATGAACCGCCTGAAATTTTAGTGAAGTGTGTGTTTTTGTGTGTGCACTTGGGATGGAATATTGTTAAACTTTAGATTGGAATACTGCGTTTTGCGTGTACGAACTGCTCCAAATTGTTTCCGATTAAAAAAAGCCCTGGGTGACAATTTTTTAAAATATTTTTGAGAATTTCACGTTAATGGACTGGTTTCTTAAGTTTTTCTGCCAAATTTCGCAATAAATCCCCCTTCCTGATAAAAATGTTGTGGAGTTTACGCTCTCAATCTCCCCTCTCAGCAAACGAAAACCGGCGAGGGTTAGCTTGTATGCACGTGCAATGTGAGTGTTTGTAACAACCCCACAAAACAAAACAACTTGTCGAAGCCCTTTTCTGATGAAATTGAACTGACACAGTCCTACAGGAAGTTTGAAAAACCCGGTAAGCGGAAGTTAAAGTATTGCAAAATTAACAAGGACAAGAAGTCTCAATTCAGTCCATTTAACGAATGAAAAAAAATTGCTTCCACATCCAACCCAATCCAATCCAATCAAACTTGGCACACTAACTAAGGGATGCCTGGTGATGACTCAAAGACTCTAGCGGCAGCTAGGAGAAACATGCAGATTTTTTTCAGTATTCACGTTTTTCTCGAAAACGGTTTCTCGTATCGAAATGTGTTGTTCTACAAAAATAGTTCACGTTTCTCGTGAACACAAGTGAGCTCTAGCGGCAGCTAGGGGAAACATGCTGTTTTTTAAACGAAACGAAACAAGGACAACGAATTTCGGATTTGTACCTGGAAAATGCAATAATCGAGCGCCTGGTCCTGCCGCATCAAGGCAAAATATCAGAACGTGACTCTGATCTGTGTTCACAATCCTTACTAAGCGAAGATGCAAACAAGGACGAGGTGATTTCTACTTTCTTTTTGCCCCTAGAAGTCTTGGTCTGAAGGCCGATCTCTCGTTCTTGTTTGCAGCATTGCCTGATAGGCCTCGTTCTTAGCTGCATGCGCCAGCTGGCATTCTTCGTCCAACCAGCAGTTTCGTTGTGGTCACTTGGTGAAACCAAGCACATTAGTGGTGGTGCTTTTGATGGCTTGTTGACAATGTCTTCACTGGTCGCCTACATATGATGGCTGTTGGTGGCTGGCTGGCCGAGAGATTAAGAGAAACGACGCAAGCAAACGTTTTGGTGGTCTGTTGCGATTTTAGAAGAAGAAGAAGAAGAAGAAGAAGAAGAAGAAGAAGAAGAAGAAGAAGAAGAAGAAGAAGAAGAAGAAGAAGAAGAAGAAGAAGAAGAAGAAGAAGAAGAAGAAGAAGAAGAAGAAGAAGAAGAAGAAGAAGAAGAAGAAGAAGAAGAAGAAGAAGAAGAAGAAGAAGAAGAAAAAGAAGAAGAAGAAGAAGAAGAAGAAGAAGAAGAAGAAGAAGAAGAAGAAGAAGAAGAAGAAGAAGAAGAAGAAGAAGAAGAACTGTCTTAGCAGGACTCTTCTTCTTCTTCTTATTCATCTTCTACATAATTCCAAAGTCTGTAAATACTCTTGTAAGACAAAGTTGCATTGACTCTTCCCATAAATTGAATTATAACAACAACAAAAAAAAAACTCTTTCATCATTCCATTACAGATGACTGCATCGCACATAAACCATAGACAACTACTAACTCCTTGCGAATTGTTGAGTGTGTCCCAATGAATAAATAACACTCTAGTGGTGATGGCATTATAGAGAACACCAATTCATTCCTTCTTCAAACTGATGACCTCCTCGGATATACCACAGGTTATTGTCTATTGTCATTGAAGTGCACCCAACTTCCTTTATGACATAACGTGTGGTATAAAACTCCCTGTCAGGGACAAAATCCCTTTAAAGGATATAACAATACACATTCAGGTGGATGGCAGCAGAGATGTATAAATAGTATACTATACGTATGACGTAACGAATATTACGTGTATGTAACGCTCGCACAATGTAGGTACTTGTACAATGCAAGAGGGATAACATTGCGGACACTTTCTATCAACTTAAAACCTTTTACACTGATGTTGTCTTTTATAAGTTTAGAAAATTGAATTTCCTCATACTTTTAGCGAAAGAAAAATAAAGCTTACTTATGTGCGTCTCATGGTTTCTTTGAATTTCATATTAAATTTTTGTTATTATTATGTCCGATCTTTAACTGAAGGCTTTTTCCTGTGATGAAGTAGAATTGAAAATCACAATTGAGACCAAAATTTGTGTATGGCTTGTGCCCGCAAATGATCCCGGTCATGTTGTAACTACTCATTGTAAATAGATTGTAGGGAAAAAATGGTTTTAGTCCTATTTGATGAAATTTTAGTATCTTGTTGTTCACATCGTGCTGATTGAGAGTCTTTATGAATGCAATCTTCTTACACTCCTCTCTTTCCCCCCCCCCCCCCCCTCCCTTGAAACCCCTTTTACCACTGTTTACCATAAATATGCTGATTAAAAGAATATTATTCATAACAAAATCTTTGAACAATCTTGCTCAAATGGGGACGTGTATCGCCTACTTATGTTGGCAAAAGGCTTTTGAATTCCATCTAAATAAGATGGAATGGACTATTACGCTCAAAAGTAAAATCGGTGCTTCTATTTTTATTAGTGGAAAGTCACATTCGCTGCTACAGTAAGCTGTAAGTTTTCTTTAGTTAATATCTTCAAGTCATCTCAAGGTTTTTCTGGCTCAAACATTACATCAAATGATGAACTTTATAGGATTACAGAACAACGAATCAGGATCAGGTAACCATATAGACAGTATAATCTGAAGACGTACGTGTTAGCTTCGAAAACGTAAAGGAACCCATTCAGTAGAAGAAATGGAAGAGTTGGGTAAAACATTGAATAAAACAGTCGGGCAGGAATCTGCGCAATTGAGGAAGGTGTAGCTAAAATACATCTCTAGAATCTGAACATGATAGTTCGTAAAAGCAGTGAAGGCTGTTAAAGGAAGCCCCACGTATTTTAAAGACCTAAGGACCTAAGGACCTATGCTTTCTATGATTTCAAAAATTACATTTGAGTTATTAATCCAGTCAAATTGTGTTATAGTTTAGTTTAGTTTTTGATTACTATTATCCTTTATGTTTTTGGGACGGGGGTGCTGAATCCGAATCATATGATTGCCAACAAAATTTCGTACAAACATGGCCAAAAATGTAAGAAACCACGAAATTATGAACGATTTTGCAGTTTTTGGAGAATTTTACCCCGAAGGACTAGATTTTAATAACTACTTTGTATTATGCGTTCAACAAAACTGAATAAGCCAAAATTTGAGCCTGAAATTGTAAATGTAGCCATTATAGTTTCACAAATAAACCTCAAATCTTATCAATTTCTGGGACCCTTAAAAAGCTTCTTAGTATATATCAGCGTAGTTTTGTTTTGACCCAGAAGCACTTATTTCTATCTGAAATCTGTTAAAAATGTTCACAACAATGCCCTCACTGAAAAGTACCAACAAATATCATTCATACGTGGCCCACCATTTAAAAAAATACGCCACATCGCGCTTTGGCTATATCTTGGTAAGTAATTGTCCTAGACATATTATCTTTTCGTTTTTGTGCTTAGACTTGTAAAGTACTAGAACAGGTATAATAACAGAGTAATCTCTTGGAAAATAATGGTAAATCCTATTTTTTTTTCGAAGAACCTTTAAATTTCAGCTGTTTTTTGGAAACTAATAATGGCCACGTTAACAATTTTAGGCTCAAATTTTAGCGAATCTAATTTTCTTAAACACTTACGTACAAAAAAGTTACCAAAAACTAATCCTTCAGTGTAAAATTTTCCAAAAACTGCGAAATCGTTAATAATTTCATGGTTTTTGGCATTTTTGTTCATGTTGCCTCACGAAATTTTGTTGGAACTATCGAAAAACTTTCCTTCGAGGAACATTTTAGATCACAAATTTACTGTTTTTTTATTGTGAAGTATATTTGGCCAAAATTCTCGATTATGCCAAAATTTTACAAAATGGAGAATTGTTGAATTTCATTTCTCAATTCTTCTTTTTTGAACCGAAGTAAATGTATTTATACAGCAAATGTTGATGACAATCTCCTTACAACAACAACTAATATTTTCACTGAGACACAGTGAACTGTTCTAATCTCGTCGGTATTTTGATGTCTAAAAGTTATCATGTTGTCAAATTCAATCCGCTATATTCCTTAGTGAGAAATGAAAAAAAAAAATAACAGAAGGCAAAATATTTTACCTACATTGCTTTCGTTTAGCTGCAACAATGCCAGCTGTATTTCTTCTATGTTCATCAACTCTATAACGCCACTATTCGTGGAATTTAATTTTACATTTGCTGTGTTTTGCAGTGCCAAACGACATTGAGGACGAATGCGACAGCAAATCCCAACACTATTTGAACACTGAATTTTTCGCGACGACCGACGCGACGACGACAACTCCCACTACGACGATACGTGGACGCGCGTTTGTGCACTTCATTAATACTTAGATATGGAGGACATTCAGTGGAGTGCAATGAAAGCTATATCTGGGTAATGGCATATGTACAGCTTTTGGAACATAGTTTGCTGACAGAGAGTGCTACCAAAATCAAACCTAATCCTCATCTTCTAAAAACATATGCCTCATAACTCAAATCGTTTGAAATGTTAGTCCTGCTTTCATTCCCATTTATGGCAGGTATAGCTTATCCAAATTGTTTTCAGGATTTGAGTGCGTATCTGCAGATACATCATAGTTTGTAGTGTAGTATAATTCTGGATAAATGCACACACGTTTGTACATTTTATGTAAATTGCTTTTATCTGTTTGTGAGATAAACAAACTCGCTGTCAAAGCGTGTTAAACCTGCTGCTTTTAGGCGGCGAAATTTCATTTTTGTTGCTATGACGTTTATATCATGACATTTCCGTGCTAATGCAAATGCGTTTCCAACTCAAATATCAAGTAATGCAAACGGACTAGATGATGTGGTTTTGCCGTGTTATACCTAATGTCGCCAGGGCCGGGTCAGTGTTATACTAGTTTGGTTTTCTGTTGCAACTTTTTAGAAGAAGAAGATTAATTTACAGTGCTATCTTGAGTTTTGCAATCCAATAGGTGTCTAGGTTCCGTAGGCCTATAATGTATGGAAAAATCCTTGTCTGATAATATATCGCAAAATGTTCACGTTGGGCGCCACTTAAATGTCCAGACAAAGATTGGTTGAGTGCTATTGTAGTTGATCTGAAATCTGCAAAGGACTAAGAAATAAGTGTCATCTATAGTTCTAGTTGGGATGAACTATGTACTTAGTGAATGCCGAACACTTTATGTATGGGCTTCTTCAGTTATTAAAGGATCTAGCCCTCAGGCTGAAAGCTAACGCCATCGCAGCCGTAATAATACTAAATCTTCATCAAGTAACAAACTTTTCACAAGGGAAACATTTAGAATGCTGTCAAAGCATATTTAAACAGCGTTAAATAATTGTTCAGCAGATTTAAACAACACTAACCCAAAGATGTTTGAAGTGAAAGTAAATAACATAGAAGAAAATTTTAAACAAATAATAGGTGTATTTGAACGGTTTGATGGTAGACTAGAGGAAGAAGACATTCAAACATATTTTCATCGGCCAGAGCAGTTAGAGATACGTTTATGTGAGTTAGCAGCAAGAGTAACAGATTATTCTTTCAAACAGGATCAACCGGTATCAAATACTTCATACAAATTACCAAAAATCGAGCTGCCAAAATTCGACGGTAATTACGTAAAGTGGCGTCAGTTCTCTGACCTCTTTAAGCCAATGATCCTTGGGACACCAATATCGCTTGCTCTCAAGTTATATTTCTTGTGGGCTAATCTAACCGGAGAAGCGCTGAACCTCATACAAGGATTTCCGTCTACAATAGCAACTGATCTTAAGTACATGATGTCAGGAAGGAGTGCATCCAGGCGCTGATCAATCTTGAATTCCACCCAATAGTCCATCTCATACTAAAAAAAAATTTAGATAAGCAGAGCAGAACACTATTCGAACAGTCACTGGCTGACCCAAGGTGCACTACTTCCTTGACAGAATTATTGATGTACATTGAACCCCGGTTTCAAATACTTGAAACAATTAATAATCAGGAGGACAGGATGGAGATCTTTAAATCGATCAAACATTAAATATTTTACTCCTATTCGATGGTTGCACAACAGACTTCAAATATCATGGACCTCTTCTCTAATATTTTAAAAATTTGGAATAGCTAACAAGAACCAGTTGTTTAATGTCTTCGGACTCTACTGACATGTGATTGCATCAATTAACTTAGTTAGACGAGTAGACTCTTCCCCGGCTAAGGGGAAGTGTGAAGGGCTCATGTCTTAACTTGGCTGAACAAAATTGCTGGAAGTGAGGCATAAAGAGCAATGATCTATGCAACTAAGAGTATGCACAAACTCATCTGCAAAATATGTTTGGAGTATAGTATTCCCGCCAAATTGAACCTCAACATTGTTTGCCCGATTCTTATAAAAATTATCCCTTTCTATTGCGCCAACTATATATACAACAATATCCTGACGATAATACACTGGGGCCTGATTCCGTAAAAATAAAACGATGGGACGATATTGTTTCGACAGTTCATCATCATCATCATCATCATCATCGGCTCGACAACCGGGGTCCGGTCCTGGCTTCTTTCAACAAGACTCTCCACCTATTCCGATCTCGAGCCGACGCCATCCAGTTGCGCACCCCAAGGCTTCGGGCGTCTTGGTCTACGCCATCTCTCCAGCGCAAGCATGGTCTATCACGCTGCCGTCTACCATAGAATGTACCACAAAAGACTTTCCGAGCAGGTTCCTCTTCGCTCATACGAGCTAGGTGCCCTACCCACCGGAGTCTACCGAGCTTAATTTTTGTCACTATGTTTGCTTCAAGGTAGATTGCGTACAACTCATGATTGTACCGTCTCCGGAATCGTCCTTCCTCAAATATGGGGCCAACAATTCTCCGTAAGACTTTTCTCTCGAAAGCGGCTAAGAGGTCACAGTGCCTTTTGCTTAGCACCCAAGTCTCGGATCCATACATGAGTACTGGCAGGACCATGGTCCTGTACAGCAGCAGTTTTGAAGTTATGGTTAGATTTCTGGATTTGAACAGCTTTGACAGACTGTAGTAGTTTCGACAGTTGCTGTCCTTATTTGTTTTATTAGATGTGATAGAGAAAGCTATCGTCAAAACGATATCGTCTGGCGATAATAGAATTACGGAAAGAGCCCCCTGTCTATCGTATAAGAAGATGTCGATATCAGTGCGGCCTTAGATCATGAAAGTCTGCAATGGACTTGGGGCTGCAACACTTTTCTGACTTAAGTTTCTGGTTTAAAATGACTTACTTCTTTCAAAAAGTAGTAGGACCTATAACTCAGTTTTGCAGTGTACATATCACAGACATTTTTACTACGGTGTACCGTTGGCTTGTTTCGAAAAAAAAACAATGGTGTCAAGTTGGATACAATTTGTGGTGGATAATTCCAACTGAAAATTAAAAATTATCACTTCTGTACTTTTTTAAAAACTATTATCCACAAGCGATTCCATAAAAACCACACACATGACTACTTTGAATCAATTATCTTTGATGTTCTGTTTGGTCGCTGGTCGATAAGGGTATACTATCTACTATCTGATGAAGTTGGCTGATGGCGCAATCAACCTCAAGTTTTGGAAAGTGAGAGCCGAAAAGGATCTACTACCGTAGTAAGTCTTGCGGCATCCATCACCGTGATGTGTCCTTTGATGTGATAGAACGAAGCAATTAGCCCCAACCAGATATATCCTACCCAACCAATATCCGGCATAGTAAAACTAGTCTCAAAACATGAAGTAGATTTTCGTAGAAACGAATGAATATCAATATCGCATTCAACGAAAATGCCATCACTAGTTGTTGGCTGAAAATTCAATTTGAATTTTTGACTGATGCCTCTAACCAAAGCAATTTTCGAAACATATAAGTACCTACTTTTACCTATGTAAAAGAGACGATATAGTGAATTGGATGGGAAAAGCATAAATTTCTTTTTATGGTTAATGCATTGAACATTTTCAGTTGTTACCTATTTCATCTATTATTATGGCGTAGGTATTGCATTAAAATGGAAAACAAACGCCATTGTTGTTGGTAGGTACTTACTTTCCGTCATGGTGCATGGAAAGATGTTCGCTCGTAAACAAAGTTGAATAATCCATTAACCTCTCAGACGTGGTTTTATTTGAAAAAAATAATATAGAAAACATGAAATATCAGAACTTTTACTCATTTGCACAACCATTACCTATTATTATTCGAGTTTCGAAGCAAAACGATACAAAAATAAAAAAAAAATACGTCTCTTTGCTGTTAAAAATGCATTACCTGATTTAACTTCGTTCTGGAAAATAAAATGTTTAATGGGCACCCCTCGAACAATGAAGGAAAAATAATAATCTCGTTATATTCAATCTATACTTTGAATCACAAAGTCAATAGCATTTTTTTTTTAATGATCCCTATTAATTGTTAGTGTCTGCCATCAGCAACTATAACATTCTGTAGGAGTACATACTATGTATGATAATTCCTAATAATAGGATTGAAGCACAATGGACTTTGTATTTGCATAATTTTTTTTTTATTTTTTTTTATTTTAATTAGACAATAATTACATTAGTTAATTCTTTTGTAATCAAATTAGGTTTTATTATGGTTTCCAATTAAATCATTTGAATGAGTATTATTTATTTTTCATTATTGTAAAAGCCTATACTTTCATTTCTTATATCAGGGGTTTTGTTTCTTTGTTTTGTTGTTTGTACAATCAGTTACTGCAGAACTGAAACGGAAGCAAAATTCTGTGCAGTAATTTATTTTTCCAATTTAATTTAATAATGAATCACGACGGCAATTAATATAATACGAGTAAGTTTACTGAATACTTGAAGCAGGGTTGGTACTCACATCACACTTTTTTTAAATATTTAAATTTTTGCGCACAAACTTGAATACTTCAAAAAGCGATTCAGCTATCAAATTGAGGTTTGCGCAACTAATTTTGGTTTGAAAAGCTACAATTACTGGCAAACAAAAAAAAAATTTAAAAAGCATTTTTTTTTTTTAATTTTCTCCTTTGGCTTCAGCGGATTGAAAATTGGAATAGAAAATTACCCATTAGAACTACAAAATTAAATGCTGTGCAACAAATTAGGATTTAAAAAGCTACAATTTTGGACATCAAAAAAATAATAATTTTCTTTTTTCGTCTGCTAACTTCAGTCTTATTTTAGCAGAATTTTAAATAACTAATAAATTATTGTAGCTACAAAAAGGAAGTTTATGCTACTTAAAAAACATTCAAAATGCTACAAATTTTAATGCCAACTAAAATTATATTTCTTAATTATTTAAGATTTTGTCCGCTAACTTCAGACTTATTTTAGCGGAAAATTCATGGGAGCTACAAATTTTTGGTGTGTGCCACAAATGAGGGGAAACTAAATTTTTCTATGAGCAAAATTAACAGTCCTGCGATATGACCAAATACAAAAAAACTTATTTTTTTCAAAAATTACTCTTCCCAATTTGAATAAAATGTTTGTGTGTACTACAACCATAAAGGTCGTACTTCTAAAATAAAAAAAAAAATATTTTTTCTTCGGTCAATAACGGTACCTCCCATAGAATAGTTTTTTAAGATTTTTTCTGTTGGGCTGTCAGTATAAAAGTCTGTTAGTAAGTTAGTCTGTTAGACTTTTAGTCTGTTAGTCTGTTGGCCGGTTTATCTGTTCTGTTAGTTTGTAAGTCTCTTTTGCAAAGTGTAAAGTACTGTTCATGGTTACTGTGCTATATCCTTCCTGGTCTAAAATTCGGAAAAACTTAGGAAACGATTTTTGAAAAAAAAAATAGGGGATATTTCAAAACCGCAGTTTTTGAGTATAGATACCTACATTTAAAATAACATATTTGGAAAAGAAAAACTTAAAGGAGATTATCCTTCAGCAATTGAATAATCAAAATGTTCCTTTCAGCCCTCATTTCAAGTTTTCGAAGCAATGTTTTGACTTGAGGCGAAAAATCTTTTATGATTTTCTAACGGAAATATTTGAAAAATGAGAGCTGATAATGAAATTTCTGATATTGGTTTTGATTTAAACACATCGAAAACCTATAGAAAAGTACAGTTTTGTTTCAGCAACAAGGAACTTTGTCAACATACTAGTCAACAAATGAAAAATACATTAGAAATCAATAATTAAAAACTCATTAATTTCAACAACTTAAGATTTCTCGAAGAAGAAAAAAGGTATGGAAATGATTTAAGCTTAATAATTGAGAAGAAAGCCAGTTCATTCATAATCCGTTTCAATTTTTTGTTCTAAGAGGTTACCTCATGTTATGACATCGCTTCAAAAATATTGAAAAATGCTATTGTAAAATGAATATTTCAAGAACTATAAATCCAATTTGAAAATTCTGACTTCGGATTCGAGTTCAGCGCGTTGAAAACCTTTAGAAACCGTTATCAATGTTTTGATAGAAAAAACCTTGTTGACCAGTGTAATCTGTCAAAAAAATTTTGGTACATTGTTCTTCTCTTTGAAATGTTAAGCATTTCAAATGTAGATTTATAACACTTTGTATGGTTCTCGCATCTTTACTTCATTATAGTTTGGGCAATAAATATGCAATAGATTTTTTATACCTTTGGAATTAAGGTGCGTCAACAAATTTGATACTTACAGGAGTCTAATGTCTAAAATTCTTCCAATATTAATACATCACATTACTAATACCATTAAGTTAAAACAAAAAAAAAAACCTAATTGACAGAAAAGGAAATTAGACAAGGTAGTTTAAAATTTATAGCTTGTAGTTTTACTCTAAATTTCATAGCGACACGCTTGATACGCGCACTGAAATTTTAAACTATCCATAGCTCTGAAACTTTTTTGACATGACAAAAAAAAAAACAAAAAAACAACAAAAATAAATAAGAGTATAAGAAACACAATGCAAGCTGCAAGCATCTCTACTCTTACTCAGGCAAGCAACAGGAAAAAGTTTTTGCATTACAAACACCTCAAAATGCACATTAAGGCACCTCTCCATACCCACTGCCATCATCTCATCTTGGGATAAGCGCACAAAAAGTTTTCCAAAAGTCGCTTGAGACACCCCATCTTTCCAGGAACATGTATGCTTTGTATATGGTGCAAGTATTTTATTATTATATTTAGCAGGATGTTGTATTGTTTTTTGTTTTTCTTGCTATAACGTAGTTTTCCAAAGAAGCTGCGCCTTGATTAAATTCTATACACAGACAGGACATTAGTTTAAGACTCAGATGCACGTAGATGACACGGTGCAATGGCGGCACAGGCGAGATACAAAAAGATGTGCAATAGTCAAATACAAGACACCTAAGGAGTCGTTCGTGCGATGGCGACCCTCAAATGTGAACGTACATTCTACACATTATAGTGACAAGATGAAGCCGTTAGCTGCACAAAAATCCTTGTTTCATTCTGCAGCTCGACAATAGTATAGGTAAATGTGTGCTGCAGAAGCATCCAGCAAATACACAAAACCTAACAGCTAACAGAAAGGATTCACATCTTTATGCGGAGCAAACGAACTGAATGTCAGATTTCCTGTGGGATATGTGTGTTTTCGAAATGTTTATATCTACCCAACAGCTAACATATCTATTTGAAATGGGGACCTTTACGGTGTACCAGTAAAATGTCTTTGTTTAAGATCTGCTGCTTAGCTAAGAAGCCGCTGAGAAGTTCAACACTTTTCTTCTGGGGTAACACAAATGCATTAGCCAGATCGTTGTACACAAACACTTTGGTGCAGAGACATAAATTAATGCTTAACATGAACCTCTCTCTCTCTCTCTGCTCAGTATTATAGTTCTCAGTGTAGTGTCCTTAGCTTAGTTCAGTTGAATAATTTTTTTTTTGTTTTTTTTTTTTTAATATTGTGTTTTGCTTTTTGCAATTTGCAGGATTTCAATACGAAGATGTACATGTTTAATGTTAAATAATGGAAAATTAATTACATCTGCACAATACAGGAACAAGGACATGATACCAGGTGGTATTAATGCAACGGAAATCTTATTTATGTCTCAAAAGTTTAATTTTGCACATCATATCCTTGAATATTAGGCGAAAGATGTCTTGGGACATACATAGAAGGGGTTTATGAGAATGAGTAAGACTTGCTTCGTTCTTATTCGGTTCCAACACTTCGTTTCGTATTAGTGTTCGTGTTCATGTTCTATAGATTACAGCTTTTTGAAAAACGAAGCATAGTAAGCCCTGCGTTTTCAAGTACATATCTCAAATATTGTCAGTCAAATTATGTACATAAATATTGATTTTTGAAAAATGGCTCAAAGCTTTATAGGCCGGGGTATTTAGGTTTGGACTTGGAATTTTTATTGGTGGAAATTGTTGGCAGCAATGCCAATATCTTAGCCATATCCCATAAAGTCCCAACAATTCCCATTTGGGGTTTGGGTAATTTATGACCAAACACGAAAACGTTCTATTTTAAAAATACAAGAAGGGGAAAAAAATGACATCCACCAGTACACGAACCAGCGTTGCGTGAGTTACCAGTCGACAGTCTTACTTGGTAACTTGTTTTCGAACCATGTTTTACCTATGAACATAACAGAATATGTTTGAATTTAATATGAGCGATCTACATTTAACGTTGTGTTTTTTCCCTGATATGCCAATAATTTATTAGCAGGATGCAGATGGTGGGAAAAATTAGGAAAAATGGTAAGCCCACCATCCAGATTGAAGGAAAGGAGCGAAAAAGTAGGATAGGGGTCTCAAAAATCGTGGTTTTTTACGACTTCTATACAAAGCAGACCTCCTATAGACAAAAATTTAATGCAAGAGTAGAAAGATCTACAATTTTTTTCATTTAATTTTTCTATATAACCTCAAAATTATGGTGAAACATGTCAAAACGAAATTTTTTTTGTATTTTATTTGTATCTTTTTCAAAAATAGTAAGATTTTGATGAAACTTGGTTTTAACGTAAAATACTTGTCTTTTACTCCGACAATTCTACGTTTTTTTCTTACTTCCTTTCTTAAAAAAGAGGATTTAATGAAAAAGAACTCATCTCAAAGTTTTCAAAAATCAAAAATTTGTTTGTCATCTTTTTTGATTGAAAAAAAGTTGAGATAACAATCAAACATGACATTACGATAATAGAGAATAAGAGAAAAGTGGGTCTGACAATTCTGTCTGTCTGTCTGTCTGTCTGTATGTATCAGAGAATAAAGCCTAAACGGAAGGCTCGATTTACTTCAAACTTGGTATGTGGCGTTTTTTGGAGAATATCCCCAGACATTTTTTGAATCTTTTTGGACCGCAAATAACGGTACCTGTCATATACCGGTCTTAGAAAAACTCATTTTTCTCAAAAACGGTGAATACGATATTGATTAAAAAAATCACTGTCAGTTTTTTAGATAAGGTCTATCTTGAAATGGAAAACATTTTTAAAAAAAAACCGTTATTAATGGTACCTGCCATAGAACCATTTTTTTAAATTCTGATTTTCTCCTTCATGACTCAATCAATTTCAACCATTTTTTTTATCATGAATGCTTTTAAGTTGCCGAAATAATTAAAAAAAAATTGAACTTGAGATAACAATCAGACATGACATTACGATGATAGAAAAAGCGAAAAAAGATTATCTTCAAACTTGGTAGTTAAGGGTTTTTGGTGATTCCCTAGAGGGGAAATTGAAGTTTTTTTTTTAGGACGATTTTGTGCAAAATTTTTATGTGTAATACAACAGGCTAGGTAGTACTTTTGAAATAAAAAAAAATATTTTTTCATCTGTTAAAACGGTACCTCCAAAAGAGCCGTTTTTTTCTTTTCTGATTTTCTCGTTAGCGACTAGACGGATTTCGATGACAATTTTTGCACAAGAGGTTCTCAAAAATTTTCAAGTTACATCATATCAAAATTTTGAACAAAATTTTCTTGGATTTTTAAAAAAGTTTCAATTTTTTTTTTTCAAAAATCAATATTTCGAAAACGCGTGAATGATTTTTTTTTTTTTAAATTTAGGTTTTAGATGTCCATTAATATTTTATTGAAATTATTGTTCAAACTTTTTTTTTTTAGCAAAGCTTGAGAATTTTGGTATATAAAAAATAATTTAAAAAAAAAAAACGGCTCTAACGATTTTCATTTTTTTTTTTTCTAAAATCTGATCTTTTTTAACAAAATCAAATGGCATACTTATTTTTGAGGTCAAAACAATTTAAGAAGTTAAGTTTAAATTTTAAGTCATTTTAGTAATAAATTTTATGTTTATTCTTTAATTTCTTATAAAATTAAAAACTATTTGAAGCTTTGAAGGAACAACTTTAATACGAGTATTTTTATTAATCTTTATTTATCTGCATAAAATTATATTTAAGGTTTTTGTATAATGAAACTCCATTGCCGACAAAGCCGATTAAAGTGTAACGTCAATTTGAAATATGTAAATCTATGACCTCTGATAAGCTTTATTCAAAGGTTACCGTATATGAACTCTCTTATTATTTTACACAACTGTTTGTAATACCTTACTGAACTCTGCTATTGATGTGATAAGATGTCATTAAACCAACAAGTCAAACCTTTCTTTGACAGACTCAATAAAGAACATCAGTTATCCTTTTGGTCTTTATTCATTCAATAAAGCCCCATTGCATCTTCTATATCCGAGAATAAAAGCTAATGCGAAGCCCGGACAAGAATTCATCTCAAAGAGGAAATGTCTAACATTGCTTCCTGTAGACAATATTATGTCATTAGATTTGTGTTTGTGTGTGTGCCCTGTTATATAGGCCACAACCCCATACCATTCTTCCTCTAGGTCGTCGTACAACGTTATATCCTTCGAGCCATCTTGTGCACAACAATAATCATGTAAGTCAAGCGGGCTAATGGAACCTGATTCGAATTGTTCAATTCCCTGTTTGCCTGCCGACGACGATACGGTCACAAAGTCATTTTTGCCGCGCCATCACCATCACCACCACCAACCCATGTTCCATCTTTGGGCCAAAGGACTCTCACTCCTACTCCTTCTCATGGGGAAACTATCTTAAAGAGATAGATACGTAACGGTTTTTTATGAATTTAATCCAACGTCCTGTCCCATTTAGATAGCAAAACTCAAGTATCCTGTACCACGTTCTTCTCAGGGTTTACGTGAATTCTGTTCTATTCTATTTTTTTTTTATTTTTTTTTAGTTTTTTGATTTTATTTGCTTGCTCGAGATCTGTGTTTGCCAGTGCAAAAGGCAGCACCCAGCCAACAGTCAGCAAAGCGGTGTCGGCGGCGGGCTGCAATTCGCTTTAAAAACCAATTACATTAAAAAGATATGGCGCAGCGAATGTGTCTCTTAAATGCTCATTAAATGGATTTTAAAGGCAATAAGAAGAAAAGCGAGACCAAGAAAAAGCACACAAAAAATATAAAAAAAAAAAAAAAAAAAACGGCCAAGGAAACTAATACCATTGGAAAAAAGGGCTCAATTTTATTTTCCATTCCTTAAAGATTTCTTGAAAAAAGGGTTGGCATATGTAATGGATGCGGAATGTAGAGTGAAGTGCGGGGGGGGAGGGGAGTAGACGAGTGAGCGGTCGGTCGGTGGTTCATGACGTTTGGGGTAAGGTTCTCTCTATCAGCCATATAGAATTCAAAAAGTTTTCGTTTTGGGTGTTCGTTCGGTGTTCAGTGTTCATGGAAAAACGATAATGACCAGACACTTAGGTTTTATAGCACTTTCATTTGATAAGCATCTTTTGGCCATTTTTTTTTTTCTTTCGTTTTCTTAGAAGGCCTTTTGAAGGCATAGCCGTAGAAAGTTCCGTCTTTGCCGTTGTCATTTTGAGACGGAGTGGTCTTTTTTGTGTTCACATATGGAAATGCCAAACATGTAACGATCTAGAACCCATTTCCGGAAGCAAATCAAATACACATAAAGCTGATTTGATCTTAGAGCAAAATTTAATGTTTGAAAATTAAGATTCCTATCGGAGGGTAGTTAATATTTTAAATGCTTGAAGTGATTTTCCTTGGAGTTGGAGCATAGATGTAGATGATATTGGAACTTATAAGAGAGTCTTTTGAAATGTATGTGCAGATATTTAGTTAGTGTTGTTTAAATAAATTTTCCTATCGTCGATATTTTCTTAACATTATTGTATTGAGAGACTTATTTCAATTATAGATTCGAATACAGACCATGTTTCATTTGAAATGCTTTTTCTCTGGGGAATTACCATGCGGATTTTCCGTGGAATTAACGTCCATGTCCCCCAGCCTGACATATCCAAAAATCTAAAAAATAAAAATGCACTATAGGTTCTAAAAGCCAACGGTTTTTTTAATAAGAGCACTACAAAAACGGTTTTGAATATCAATGAAATTCATTATTCCTATTGCATGGCCACCACGGGCGCGAATTAAAACACTTGTTTCTTACTTTTAAAATTAAACAATATTTATTTGGAACTATGTCCTTTATTATTGAAATACTTTTTACTAATTCTAAAAGGAGCTTAAGGCTACTATGTAGTTACAATAAGACTATTGATAAATTCATCATACAGTCGTATTTATATACTTTTCTTATCTATCTACAAGGAGACCCAAGCGTACAATCGTCTTGCTTGATAATGAAGAAGAGATAATATTCCAACATTGTATACAAACGATATTATCTCTTTTACATATGTTATCATTGTAGCGTTGTGTGCAAGACTGTACTAGAGACTAAAGATATCATTGAATACAAATAATGTTATCTTTTTTCTCAATATGTTTTGCTATGGATACTTAACTCCCCCCCTTGTTAAACGAAATCGTCCCGATTTTTCGACGCTATTTTTAACATTTCTCTTTCATAAGTTTTGTTATATGCGTCAATCTTTTTTTGTTTTTGACGATCTGTTATACATTGTATAGTTTTTATCATTACGTACGTAAATGCTAGAATAACAATCAGTGTTACAATTGTGTATATAGTTGATAATATCGGTTTTTCCTCAAAAGGAATAATTAGTTTTTTTAAAGTATCTATGTTATCGAATTTGTACATTGTATCTTCTTTAATTATTTGGTCGATGTAAGACTCTGAATTATGATTTCTTAATATAACTTCTTTAATTTGCTTATGCATGTTTTTGTATATTTTATCGTCTAGATTTATAGTATTTTCATAAGTAACTAAGTTTATACCATTAATTGTTTGATTATTTAACTTATGCTTACCGCTTAATAACATAACACCGGATTCAATTTCTAAGTCGTAATCGTATTCTTGTTTAATGTTGCATTTTGAAGTTATATTCTTTAAAAGTGGAATAAGACAATTTTCTTCTTCAAAGTTAATTTCACAAATGTTTTTACTTAGATGATTTTGACAATTTCTTGTTCTTAAATAAGTTTGGTTACATAAGGCAATTGTTTTATCTGTAATGATTTTTCCATGTTTTGAATTTAAAGGTGTTACTTTATACAATTTACATGATTTAATTAGAACTGGATATTTATATATTGTGATGAAGAATTCATCAGTTCTAGCTAATAATATTTTAGAGTACTCAAGTATATTTATTATGGGTACTTGAATTATTTCATGTTGAATAATATTTTTAATGTAATCTAAGTCTAGGCTTTCTGATAAATATTCATTATTTTTTGCTGCATTAATTGTTCTGGTCAATAATAATAATTGTTCGTACACTTGTTCTATTACTAAATGTTCTTTAAGGCTCTGACCTTCGAATTGTTGCAAAATTTGTTCAAATCTAGAATTTATAGTTTTTTGTTTATTATTGTTTTCTATGAGATTATTTATACTCGTTTCTATGTTAACTAAGTCATAATGGTCAGGATTACCAAACACATATTTGAAAGCTGTTCCTAAAAAGTTAATTGATCTAGTATGCCTAGTATGTTCTTGTAATTGGTCTGCTAAATTCTTAATTTTACTTAACCAAATTTTTTCTTCTTGTGTAGGTTGATATTTACTAGTTACGATATTTACGTAAGGTTGAAATATCGAAGTCAGGTTGGTGGCATGTAACAAATAAGTTTGTTCTTTGAATAAATACACGTCATCTGTTTGCGTAAGTATAAACTTCTTGTTTAGTAACTCAGTTATTTGAACGTTTCCTTGCCCTTCTTGACTCTGTACAATTCCTAGTAATGTTAGGAATATTAATATTTTCGTCATCTGAAAAATGATAATTCTTTATGTTATCCTTGTGAATTTTTATTCCTTCTTTAGAGATTACAGTGTCTCCTTTATCTTCTTCTACTATTCTTGTTATGTATCTGGCGTTAGATTTCTTTCTAAGACCTGTGATTCTTACCATTATCTTATCTCCTTTTTTATACTCTCTGTGTCGAGTTCCTTTATTTAGACGTTCGATCACTTTTTTGGATGCTGAGTTTAGTTTATTTATTATAATTTCACTATTGCTATATTTATTTTGATTAAAGAAAATGTCTCTAGGTTTCAAACCGGTAACTGAGTGTATAGAATTATTTAATTCACGCACTGTTCTAAATATTTCTTCGATAAGTCTTGTTTTATTCTGAATTGTGAATATTCTAGACAGTTCAGTTATTGTACCGTTTACACGTTCTACCTGACCGTTCGCTGTCGATCTGTATACTGGAGTTTCTACTTTAGTTATGTTGTATTTCAAACACATTTGGTTCACCATTTCTGTTTTGAATCCCTTCTCGTTATCTGTCATGAGTCGTTCACATTTTGGGAAATAATTAGATAAGACCTCTTCCATAACGTCGTACAGTCTGTTTCGAGTTTCGATTTCCCGAAGGATTGTATATTTAGAATACTTATCTACTGTTACAAGGAAAGTATACTTGTCGTTGAAGTATATGTCCATATGAATGTGTGTTCCCACATGTGTTGGTATTTCTGAATTATTCAGAGGTTCTCTGATAGGTTTTCTTTCATATTTTCCAAATAGACATGCTATGCATTTTTTGTTGAAACTCTTTGCTTGTTTATTTAGATCGGGCCAGTAATATTTCTCTGAGATTTCTTGTATATTGTTACGTAACCCTCGGTGTGCTCTTTCGTGAGTTACCCTTACAAGTTTTAGTTGTTCCTCCAAATTTGTCACGTCTTGAAGTTTTCTTGGTGTGAATATAAATCTTACTAGTGGGAATTCTTTTTTTATGTTTTCACCATATTTGTATATGTTTTCAAATTTCGTATGCAAAGCTACAATCTTTTGGGGTTGTATAACTTCTTTCATCTGCCTTAGTAAAGAGTCTTTGTCCTTAAACTTTATTATGAGTCTTATTTTGTTACTAAAATAGATTTGTGTTTCGATATTATTTGTTATATCTTCAATAAGTTCGAACTGTGCAGCGTATGCATTAAAAGGCTGATTCACAGTTTTTATTATATCATTAGAAGAACTTTCAGCTGAATGTGCTGTTTCTATGGTAGAAGTATTTATGCGTTGACGTGATAATGCGTCAGCTACAAGATTTAGGTTTCCTGGTTTATAAACTAATTTTGCTCCAAAGTCTTCAATGATTCCCTTCCAACGTTTCAGCTTTGTGTTGGGATTTTTTTCTGATACAGAATATATAAGGCTCTGGTGATCGGTATATATGGTTAAGTCTGCTATACCATATATGTAGTTTCTGAGTTTTTGTAAGGACCATATGATCGCTAATAGCTCTTTCTCGTTTGTGCTATAGTTCTCTTCTGTCTTACTCAGTGTTCTTGACAAGAAGTGTATAGGTTGCTTATTCTGACTTAGTACGGCTCCAATAGCTATGTTGGATGCATCAGTAGTAAGCTCGAATGGTTTACTATAATCCGGTTGAAAAAGTTCGACTTGTTCTTTCAAATAATTTTTTAAAATTCTAATCGCTTCTAATGCTGAATCATTCAGATTTAACTTAATATTTTTACTTTGTTTTTTGTTTACTTTACCGTTATCTCCTCGTAAATATAATGTCAGGGGCTTGGCTATGCTTGCGTATCCTTTTATAAACTTACGATAGTAACCTGTAAGACCTAAAAATCCTCTCAAATCCTTTACCGTTTGTGGGACTGGAAAATTTTCTATAGCTGCTATTTTCTCAGGGTTCGTAGTGATTCTACCATGTCTGATTATGTGACCTAAGTATTCTACTTCTTCTTGAAAAAACTTACTTTTCTCATCAGATATTTTTAATGTGGCTTTATTGAGTACGTCGAATACTTGACTTATGTGCTGTATATGTTCTTCCTCAGATGAAGAATATATCAATACGTCATCAATGTAAACGTGTACGAATTTACCTACAAAGTCTCTCAAAATGTCGTCCACGCATCTCTGAAATATGCTTGGTGCATTTTTGAGCCCGAAAGGCATTCGTTTAAAATGATATTTTGCGCCATTTATAGCAAAAGCTGTTTTTTCTTTATCATCTGTTTTGATTTTAATTTGGTGGAAACCTGACTCCAAATCTAACGTTGTAAAGTACTTGGCTTTACCTAAATTTTGAATTGTCATGTTGACATCCGGAATGGGGTATCTGTCTGTTACAGTGTGAGCGTTAAGTTTTTGGAAATCAACAACCATGCGCCGTTTTGGTTTTCCTTTTTCGTCCAAACCTTTTTTAGGTACTGTCCATATGGGACTGTTATAAGGACTATGGCTTTTTTCTATTATATCGTCATGTAAGAGTTTCTGTATTTCTTTGTTTACGAATTCGTTATCTGCTATGGGATATGGATATTGTTTAACATAAACCGGATTATCATTGGTCGTCCTAATGCTTGCTTCTATAGTATCTGTAAAGGGTAACGGTCCTATGCTGTTATTAATCTTCATCAGTCTATCTATGTCTGCTTTATAAATATTATTTTCCCCAATTATGTAATTAATTTTCTGAATAGATTCGACACTGCTTATGGTAGTTAGAGTCATATTACTGAAATTTATTTCCGCGTTTAGAACTTTAAGTCCTTCATATCCTAATATCATATCAAAAGACTGAATATCCTCTAATTCAAAAAATGTTATATTTTTCTTTAATATCCTAACTACTTTCTTTGTATCTACCATAGAATAACCATGCATTGTTTTTATTTTTATAGGTTTAATTTTAATTTTTTCGCTAGAATCGCATTTTCTATTAATGTAATTATGGGTTGCACCAGTATCAATAAGAATTTTATAAATTTTCTTAGAAATAGTACTAGTTAAATTTAAGCAGGGCAACCCGTCTACTAGTTTAAATGATCTATTCTTATGTTATTATTTACCATACATTCCGTTTCATCTGCTTCTGCATATGTACTGCTGACATCGTCTCTGCGTTGTAGTCGGGAGTTATTTACTCTCTGCTGCTTGAAGTTCTGCTGATAAGATCGTTGCGGTCTGTTGTGTGTGTTGAAACTCCCGCTGTGTTCACGTTTCGCTGGTGGATTATATACATCGGGTTTGTATTGATTCCAATTTTGTCGCTGTGCATGTACAATTTGTCTCGAGTTTATCTCCATCGGCTGTGGTCCGTCATTTCTCTTGAAAGGGTTTAGGCGTGGTCCTTGATTGTGTTGCTGCATATTATCGTATTGCTTCTGGGGTTGATAATTCGTTGTTTGGCTCGAATAATTTGGTCTTCTTTCGTTTCTGCGTTCATGTGGCATATTTTTGTGGTGCTTATCTTGAGTGAGATGTAAATGCCTGTGCACATTATCATGTTCTATTCTGCGAGCAATTGCGAATGCGTGTTCTAGATCATTTATTGTAGCTGAATATAATGATCCTCTTGTAAAGTTGTCACTCATACCATCAATGAATATACGAACTGCGTCGTCGTTAGCATTTTTAATTAGTCTGTCGATTATATTCGGCGGATCACCTGACATAGTGATTTTTGATATTATTAAATTGAGATTTTTATTTATCTCGTCGTGGTATTCAGACAGTGTGCTTCTTTTTTGCGTGATGGCTTTCATCATGTCTTGTAGCACGTATAGAGGTTCTTGATTAGAGTACGTATAATCTAATCTGTTACGTATCGCCTCAAAATTAAAAATTTTGTTATAATTAGTTAACACATTCGCGGCTGCACCCTGTATTTTACTTTTCACTATAGTCAATGCTGCTGCGTACTTACTGTGTGTTTTGAAGTTTTTAATGCTGTCCATTAATCTGGATGCTTCTTCGCGCCACGACCGATAATTTGATTGATCGCCGTTGAAAATAGGTAGGCTTTTAAATGCGTCTAACTGTATTTCACTACCATCTGTATATGTGGTTCTTATTTCCTCTAGCACAGGTATGTTTGGTACTATGCCTAATCCAGATTTTACTTCATTTAGTTTTGTTTCTAAATTAGTGTTTATTTGATTTTGGTTAGTTATTATTGCTGCTAACCTTGCATTCTCTGTGCGTGTGTGCTCTAGGGTTTGTGTTACTGTGTTGCACCTGGTTTCTAAAGCTTCTAATCTTGCCATTAATACTGCGAGTTGTTCCATTTTGAACTCGTGTCTGTTGTCGTCGAATTTGTGTGTTTTTTTTCTCCACATATACACTTTCACTGAATTGCTTTGCTGCTTCGTACGAAGAAGCTATATTTGTACCTGCTATGCTAGGTAATTCTTGTAACCGGTAACGCGAGTGTTCTGTTTATACTAGATTTCACTACTTGTTCCCGAGGTCCGCTCGATTGAAGTTAAAAAGTATATTTAACCTCCTGGCAGGATCGCCAATTAAAACACTTGTTTCTTACTTTTAAAATTAAACAATATTTATTTGGAACTATGTCCTTTATTATTGAAATACTTTTTACTAATTCTAAAAGGAGCTTAAGGCTACTATGTAGTTACAATAAGACTATTGATAAATTCATCATACAGTCGTATTTATATACTTTTCTTATCTATCTACAAGGAGACCCAAGCGTACAATCGTCTTGCTTGATAATGAAGAAGAGATAATATTCCAACATTGTATACAAACGATATTATCTCTTTTACATATGTTATCATTGTAGCGTTGTGTGCAAGACTGTACTAGAGACTAAAGATATCATTGAATACAAATAATGTTATCTTTTTTCTCAATATGTTTTGCTATGGATACTTAACTCGCGCTTGCAGAAGTCGACGCTGAACCCAATTTCCGACAGTTTTAAAGCCTAAATCGGCCGATACTGCTGCAATTTCACGTTCGATATTCGTACGAAGCTCATCAATCGTCGCTGGCTTATTGGCATAGACCATAGAATTGACGTAGCCCCACAGGAAATATTCTAACGGCGTCAAATCGCATGACCGACGCGGGAAAGTGACTGGACCATTTCGTGAGATAACACGTTCTCCAAACTTGATTTCCAATAAATTGATTGTGACATTCGCTTTGTGGCTTGTGGCGCCTTTCTGTTGGAACCATATGTCCTTCAAGTGCATATCATCCAATGGGGGCCAAAAATATTCTGTTATCATTGAACGGTAGCAATCTCCATTCACAGTAACGTGCCGGTCTTCATCATCACGGAAGAGGTACGGCCCAAACCACACCAAACCGTATTTTTTTCGGGATACAATGATGACTCATGGAGTACGTGTGGATTGCTACCTGACCAATACCGCATATTTTGTTTATTGACGAAGCCATTCAGCTAGAAAAGAGCCTCATCGCTGAAGATGATTTTTCGATGAAAATCCGAATGATTTTCAAGTTGTTGCTCATCCGAATTCACGAACATACAACGCTTCTGGTGGTCAAGCGGCTTCAGTTCTTGCGTCAATTTAATCTTGTAATAATGTAAGCTAAGATCTTTTCGCAAAATTCGCCACAACGACGTCACAGAGAGGCCCAACGCTTGAGAACGACGTATGCAATATTCTCGATACTACGGGCACTTCTTTGTCTCACTGGCACGGGAACATTTTGTACTGTGCCTGTGGATTACAATTTTTCCATTACACGCTCAATTGTTGATCTGCTAGGACGATTATGGACGAAACGCTCTTAATGTTGAGCCCATGTATGAAGTATGTTTACTTCCTCTAGTTGATCAAGCCACTTTGTGCGTAGCAGTTTGCAGTGTAAGAAAATTGAGACGAAAAATTACTGGAAACATAGAAAAGAATTTTAAAATCAAAAATTTGTAGCTCGCATGGTTTTTGAGTTATTGAATTTTCCGCTAAAATAAGTCTGAAATTAGCGGAAAAGTTCTTAAATAATAAAAAAAAATGATTTTGCTTGGCATCATTCTCATGAGTCTAAGTATCGCAAAAAAGATGAGATAAGTTTACCGTAGCGTTCGAACTGACAAGCATAGCTCCATCAACACATCAGCAGAAGAAGCAGATGAGGCCTCAAATCGGTTTTAAAGCAGAACTGTTCATAGAATCACTTTAGAGGTAACACGCTTACAAATCTCAAAACAATATCCAGTGAAAGGTGAAGATGGTTGACTGCTTCATTCGGATGAGGAAGTTAATTGCTATTATTAAAGCAACCTACGATGGATGCAAATGTCTCAGCATGCATTAAGGGAGGTTGTCAGATGAATTCAAAATCCAATTTGGAGTCAGGCAGGGTTTCATTCTATCGCCAATACTTTTCCTGTTGGTGATAAGTGATCTGCTGCGTGCAGCCCTGATAAATGGAAATGGTGGAAATAGGATCATGGATCTCCATCAAATCATAACAATTTATCGAGAAATAATTCACCTTAAGAACCAACCTGAGACTGTTCCACTCCAATGTTGAGTCCGTACTTCTGTATGGCTGCAGCAAGTAGAAAATCTTTACTACTGTCACAAATTAGCTGCCATCCTTCGTGAATAGGTGTCTACAAATCATCTTAAGGATATTTTGGCCCAACCGTATTTCTAATGAAGAACTTGACAGGAGAATTCAGACATATGTGGAAATGATGAAATAGTCATACGCCTCTAAAAGGCAACGATTCCATTGCTGGCCAAGCGATTCAGTGGAACCCACTCACACAGGCAGGTAGAGGGTCGGTTCGGCCGAGAAGAACAAGGTGCAGGACAATCGAAATAGAATCTGCGCAACAGGAGAAGAGTTGGAGAGAACTGCGCTATATTTCCAGAAATCATACACTATGGCGCGTAGGAGTAGTGGAGGCCCTATGCCTCTTAAGGGGATCACAACGGACTCATCCAGGGTCTGAGGACCTAAGTAAGTAAGTAAGTAAGGAAATGTTACTTTTTCAAAACAAAATTTGTTAACTTCTAAAGAAAATGACCCATAAGTACGACAATTTTGTAGAACTTTTAAAAAAAACTGTACCCAAAACTTTACTGTATAAAGTAGGTACTGTTCGTGAATTACAACATTTAGAGTATAAAACAAACAAAATTTCCAGTGCATTGTGCATTGCGCTGATTTTTTGCTAGGCTTATTTTTTAGCCTAAACAAATCTTTTCAGCTTGTATAATGTTTATTTTCTATTTTTGATACAACTCCACCTACAATACATTATTATGTTAACAGGAAATTCTTTAAACTACCTAAATTAAAATGAATTTTAAAAAGCACGCCACTCATATTGAACAGAGAAACTCTATAGATAAAGACAAATTTATTTGTACAAGAACCTACCGATTACAAAAATGAAGAAAAAAACAAACTTACGATTTTTTGTATCATTGAAGCCATAACCCATAAATTAATGAGATTTGTCGAGCATAATCCTACTGCCTCGGACACTTTTTTCATAGCTTGAGTTAACACCAAGCCCATTTGTTTGTTGTTTTGATAAACAAAATCAATAATAATTTAGACCCATTTAAGTACATATATAGAAGTACTTCAAAATGGAAGCATTTATAGAATTGAATGACTTTGTAGGAATTTCCAATCTGTAACCAACCGGATTAAGCTAGATATTACCGATATAGTCAAGTTGAATTTCCTTAGAGCTGATTTAGTACCTTGTATCTTCGAACCGAACAAGCTGTACACGATTCCTTCATCCAGATCGAGCAGGCGGCACAAAATCTGGGGCTGCACATTAGTGAAGGTAAAACAAAGTACATGGTGGCGTCGAATGCGAGAAGAACAGTTGGTCAAACCATCAAGGTAGCGGAGCACGAATTTGAAGTGGTGCAATCCTTTAAATACCTTGTGTCAACAGTAGCAGCCGATAACAACATAGAAGAAGAAGTACGCGGGTGGCTTCTCAAATCCAACAGAACCTACTACAGTCTGTCAAAGCTATTCAAATCCAGAAATCTAACCATAACTTCAAAACTGCTGCTGTACAGGACCATGGTCCTGCCAGTACTCATGTATGGATCCGAGACTTGGGTGCTTAGCAAAAGTCACTGTGACCTCTTAGCCGTGTTCAAGAGAAAAGTCTTACGGAGAATTATTGGCCCCATATGTGAGGAAGGACGATTCCGGAAATGGTACAATCATGGGTTGTACGCAATCTACCTTGAAGCAGACATAGTGACAAAAATTAAGCTCGGTAGACTCCGGTGGGCAGGGCACCTAGCTCGTATGAGCGAAGAGGAACCTGCTCGGAAAGTCTTTTGTGGTACATTCTATGGTAGAAGGCAGCGTGGTAGACCATGCTTGCGCTGGAGAGATGGCGCAGACCAGGACGCCCGAAGCCTTGGATCGTGCAACTGGATGGCGTCGGCTCAAGACTGGGATAGGTGGTGACACTTGTTGAAAGAGGCCAAGACCGGACCCCGGTTGTCGAGCCGATGATGATTTTCGAACGCAGAGGTTGGTTTGAAGATCCTTCTGGCTGAAGCATTGGTTATTATTTTTATGCTTTCGAGATACTAGGTCCATTATAATAGTTTTTTTTTCACTCTTTAGGTACACCAATGTAACTTTTTCGAATTTATTCTCATTTTAGCAAGAAATGAATTGAAGAAATTCACCTGAACAATATCGAAGAAGATAAGTCAACTCATTCAATTAATGATGGTGCGCCCTTTCAAATAATTTCACATTTTTCATTTTTCCAACAACAAAGACCTCCATTCCAACCATTGTACTTAAAACGAGGATCAAGGTGGAAATAGGATTTGCCTTTATTTCTTTTTTATATCACACAAATTTGAAACGAAAAAGGAAGGCACCCCACAGTTGTCCAAGACTCAAGGTGACTGGCTAGAAAGGAAAGGACCTATTGTCACCCAATACGACTACCATCAACAGCATCCGTTAAGAAGCTTTGAATCAACCCTCTTGATCAGCCGTTTTCCATTCTTTTCCCTCTCTCTCTCTGTCTCTGCCTCTCTGTTTTTCAGCAGCACCTGAGAAAACAAGGATTCTTTATATAAAATTCCAATGATGGTTGCGGTCCATTTTCCAGCATGGCTTCCACCGCCGCCAATGTGTAATGGTTGTGCAAACAATTTGGGTTAACAATGGATGGCAGCATAATTAATCTTTTTCATGGCCGGAGGGAGGATGGATGTTTAAAACAAACCAATACCTACACTATATCGGCTTTACTTCTTATGCCTCGGCATCTTAAAGTTATACAGAGTTGTTATAAGGCAAAGCGTTCACATAATAGCTGCGCAATGGTAATACTATAAGAATAATCCCATGGGAGAAATCCTTTATATTGTGCTTATCCACTCCAGGTGGATGTTTTTGGGGCTGATGGCTGAATGACTCCCTTCATCGATATCAAGCGGAAAGTCAAGTGGCATTCGTTGGTTACAGAAGATTGTGCCAAGGTATTGTACATGGATGGGCTTGTGTTTGTCTAGCTGTTGCAATGGGTAACTTTCCGATGCACAAACTTGAGTTTCCAGTTTCTATAAATCCTTTACTGGCTGAATATGTTGCTGATATGTTTTTTAATCCGTCGAAATTAACTAGTTTTTTTTTTTTTTTGTTAATCTTTGAAGATATGTGGTAAACCGGGGCACATTTGGCTTTGGGGTACATTCATCATTGCTGTTTTTACTACAAACACTTATAATAATGGGAATTATACAAATGCAGATAGCTTCTATTTCCAAATTTTTAGGATGCATTGTAATTTGACAGTTCAAGCTATTCGCTAGAAGTGTTTATTTGTTTCTTTTGTTCATTTTTGTTTCTCCCTGTAATTTTCGTATTCATGTGTTTAAGTATTTTTAAAATATTTTTTTAATGAAAATAGAAGTGATATTTTATGAATTGTGTTATCAAATACCTATTAAGCTAAAAGTATAACTACTTGAATGAGTTCAGAATTTAAGATCTAATAAATATGAATTATATTGGTAATTCCAAACTTTTCCGTATATCGTTGCCAGAAATTTCTACGCGTTAAACCCGCATATATTTAAAACCCTTTTAGGCGCTTACACATTCCAATTATTATTTTTTTTCTAACTAAAGTTGGCCCCATATGTGAGGAAGGACGATTCCGGAGACCGTACAATCATGAGTTGTACGCAATCTACCTTGAAGCAGACATAGTGACAAAAATTAAGCTCGGTAGACTCCGGTGGGCAGGGCACCTAGCTCGTGTGAGCGAAGTGGAACCTGCTCGGAAAGTCTTTTGTGGTACATTCTATGGTAGACGACAGCGTGGTAGACCATGCTTGCGCTGGAGAGATGGCGTAGACCAGGACGCCCAAAGCCTTGGGATGCGCAACTGGATGGCGTCGGCTTGAGACCGGGATAGGTGGAGAGACTTGTTGAAAGAGGCCAGGACCGGACCCCGGTTGTCGAGCCGATGATGATGATGAAAGTTATCGTGATTGCAAATTGTCAACGCCAACGATGACGACGACACTAGCGCCGCCGGTGCACAGCCACCAACGATAACGTTTAATGAAGTTTCATGATGAAAAAGACCTACGACCATAGTTTCTTGACTTAGTTCTAGCCCTTAAAACTCTGCTTAAGGAAAATATAATGCACGACTGGATTGCACGAACTTGCTCTTGTACCTCAAAGTACCTACTAATGTATTCGTTTGTCATTGAACAATTCAGTTTTTTGTATTTTTCATATTGAAAAAATAAAATTTTCAAAATAAATTTTTTTACTTAGTTACCTTATTTTTTTTAACAATAATTTTTTTGGAAAATTAAATAAACAATACTTATCAAAATCATAAAAAGAACCTGTTGCCAAATTTTAAACGAAATCGCTTAAGCCAGTAATGATATATACGGAAATAATTAAAATTTATGGAAAATTTCTCAAAAAACGTGTTCATCATGTTCCCGTTATTCGATTTTTTTTGAGAAAAACTAAAAACGCAGTACAATCACTTATTACATAACATACACCATGTTTAATCAAAATCGTTGGAGCCGTTTTCGAGAAAAATCCAATAGGTTATAATCGTTATAAATCAAGATATTCAAAAAAAAAAAAACAACCTTGGAGATTACAAAAAAGTAATCTGTACCACATTTCAAGAAAAAATTGATATTTTATAGAACAAACTTCTGTTTTTTGTTATATTTTTGCCTTTGACCAATTTCAAATTGTTCTTTTTCAAGCTTGTAGCTGCTCACATTAATGTTTGATACTTCAAAATGACCGTTGTGTGTCTTAAGTACTTTAGTAGATATAGTCAGATGTTAGGAATGGTACAATTGATAAAGGGGCATAAAAAGTGCATTATGTTCCATGTTTTTTCTGTTATATATCATTTACAGTCTTTGTTTTTAGTTAAATCAATATTATATTTTCAAAATATTAATTTTGTTTATTAAATTTTGTAAATTTAACAAATTTACTAAAAACATTTTTTTACTAAACGAATTCTGTGGCAATGTTTAATAATATTATGCAAAATTATAGTCCAACATTTTTTTTTAATGGAATCTGTTCAATTTATTAAAATCCTGCAACTAAAACTAAAGTTGAAGGTTTTAGTATCCAATGAAATCATTTTTTTGTGTGTTTTCTTTAGTTTTTATTTCTAAATTCTGTAAATACGCATTTGTATGTTCAAAAATGTTTATTGCCTATCAAGAAAACTTGTACCAATAATATTGTAGTACATTGTTTTATGAAATTAATAAATATTTTATTGCATTTTACAAAAAGAAAAAGAAAACAAAAGTTTTTTTGCTGGTGATTAAACTATGTTGTAGCCTGATATTGCAGCTAAATTTGAATACCTCAATCTTTAAAATCCAACTACACAAACAAAAAAGTTAAGCGAACCATCTCGAATCTATTTGTCAGCCAAAGGTTCCGTTCTCCACTGGTGGCTGATCGAGTTTCGACGACCAAACCAGACAATTTTGTTGAATTTCGATAAAACTCTTTTTAAGTTTGTGAGATTTGATACTGATGCTCAATAAAGTTGAATCATAGTTAAACTTTCAAAAACGTTTGGGTTTTTCAAAGCTCAAAAAAACCGTTATGGATCATTTTAAATATAATCCGTATTAGACGACTAATTTTTTTTTTATTAGATTTCAATGAATAATTAGTTTTTCAATAAATTATCAACTGTATCTATAATTTCATCATTTTCAAATGCCTAAAAAAGTATTTGATATTGGAAAATAATTTCTAACTTGAAAAGTTGAATTTTTAGAATTTTTTTTTAATGAAAATTCATCATTATTGCAATTTATCTATTCAATTAAATTTATTTCTTAATTCTAACCCTTATACTTTTCGAGATGTACAAAAAGATTTTTTTGTCTTTTGCCCCATTTTACCCTAACTTTCCAATTGAATTTCGAAAAATCCCGTTGTATCAGAACCTGGTATTATACCACATAATGTTTTGGTTTATCTAGTTTTTTCCTATCACTTATAGTGTAGAAAATGAATCAGTTAGAATATCAATAACAATGGACGACTTCTGTAATATAATAAATTTTTTTTGTTGCACACAAAATGCAAGAAAAAGGACCCAGTATAAAATGTAAGTGTGTTGTTACTCTTTCTTTAATTTTAGAGTTTGTGTAAAAAAAAACCAGTAATAATGGGCTGAAAAAATCTATGTGTTATTACTGGTTAAATAATTTTATAAATACTGGTAAAGAAGTATAACTTCAAAAGTATTACTTCAAGAAGCCTCTGATACGAATGATCTCATTATTGACGAACCCATTAAACGAAACAAGGACAACGAATTTCGGATCTGCACTTGGAATTTATTGTCCTTATACAGACCACGTGCAGTCGAATAATTAGTAGATCGTGACCAGACGCTCGATTGTCGCATTAAAGCCTAAATTTTATTTGTTGCCGTAACCCAGACATGCGGTTAAATTTTCATTTTATCACTTCTACTGCAATATTTAAATGGCTCTAGTAAACAAATCATTATATATTTTCCTTACACTAATAAAGTTGATAAAACAAACCAACCGTAAAATGCACTTGTATCTTCTAAAATCGCAGGTGTGAAAAAAAAAACAAATGAATCTAAATAAAAACCAACACTGAAGGTATACATTCCACTTACTAGGATATTTGTTTAAACACCCTCTTCCACCTCACTTCAAATCCTGACTTTCCTAGAGTTGGCGATAGGTAGTAAGTTTTTTTTTCTTCTGTATCCACCAACATCCTACATTGTTCCCGTATCATTTTCACTTTGAAGCAATTTAATGTTTAGCACAATAGTCGTCCTTATAGTGTAAATGTTTTCCCAGGACAAAAGTTAGAGAAAATAAAATTAAATAAAAAGAAAAGAAACAAAAACAAAAATCACAAGACCATGTGTGAGATAAAAGAGAAGATGAAGATTGAAGATGAGCAAGGAAAAGTGTGGGTGGCAAGCCGAGCCAGGAAGGACACAAATAGACTTCATTCTTAAGCTCAAACAAAACACAAATGGCGAACGGGCTTCCGTTAGAAATATACTTTAACTTACGCTGCTGCTGTCGTCGTTAGAAGTCGTCACCATTGCCATTGCCATATACCAGCAGCTATGGTCTTCATTACAAGATGCGATAGCAAAGAAAGCATAAGACGAAGATAAAGTGGTAGAACCGAAACGACAAAATTGCTTCTTTAATCTAATTATCCTCGATTTAAGGAGTTAATGTGTAATTCATCCTTGTTAGAACGAAATACTACTTATATGCTCTGCTCGTGTTTCAGTCTTGTGTGTTTCTTTTGTTCTAATTTTCTCCAATTGCACACACAGTACCAAAGCAAGCACATCATACATATAAAAATCTATGAGTATAGTAAAGCTGTTGTTACTTTGGTGCGTTTTATATCTAGCATGGATTGTCTTTACCATTTTAGGAATGAGATAATGTACTTCTCGCCCCTATGTACTGGTTGTTGGGGCAAGGGATGGGCTGCTCGACCGATTTAGATTGCTAATTGAAGCTACTGCGCTCTGCGTTGTCATAATGGCACTGATATAAAATTTTACTAATTTTTTTGTAAGCCCTTGTTAGTGAAGGGAATTAGTTGACAGTTTGTGGCATTTATTCGTCTAAATATAAGGAACGATAATGATAACGATAATAGTTTGAGTAATCATTGGGATTGGATTTGGCAGATTGTTTCAATTTGATTAATTTTGGTGGTCATTTTTGTAATGAGCAAGACATAATTTGTTAATACTGTTAGGTTATGATATTAACGGTAATTCAGTAAAAGCTTTGTATCTTGTACATTTTGACAGAATAAAGACAAAACTTAGGATGTTTAATATTATATATAGCCTAAGGAGCGAGCGTGAGTTGTATTACTTAAGCCTAGTACGCTGTTGACGCGAAACAAAATTTTTCGTTGGTCACCGACAAGAAAATCAAAAACTAAATTTTTTCGTTTACGATTTCGTTGTGTGATTTTTGTATAGGATTTTTTGTTTCGCTTCAGCAGCGTACTGGGCTTAAGCCCATAAGGATAGATATTTATATTGGTGTCAAATGATAGAAAAGTTGATACTGATATATTCTTCTTCTATCGAAGCTAAGTACAAGGTAACCCTATTTAAATGCAAAAGAACATATAAAACACTTACTAGTTATTCAGTTAAAATCAACGATATTTGACAGAGCCGAGAAACAAAACCAATTTCAGAAAGGTCCGCCTTCTACCAAAGAAATGTGAGTGTGATCTTTAAAATGGGTATCATACGGAATACAGCAACAATATATCTCTTATATCTAAAAAAAATTTGGGTGCTATATCCACAGTGGGAATAAGAACATCGGTAACCCTACTTGAATGCAAAAAAAAAAAACACCAAAAACATTAATTTTTCAGTCAAAGTGTACCATATTTGACACAACAAATTTTAGATAATGCTATTTTCTATCTAAAAAAAAGTATCGGTGCCATCTCTAAAATGGGTGAAGTAATAAGTTTTTTTTAATGAAACGAAACAAAACACTAAAAACACTCGTTTTCAGTCAAAATGCACCTGTACACAAAATCTAACAAAAAAGTGCTTAAAAACTTCCACAAATTTCAAGAGTACAAAATATTTTTAATTATATTTTGAAGAAAAACACAAGTAGTATAAGATCGTTGTTTTTAGTCTTGAAGAATATGAGAAAACCTAGTTTTCATTTTATAGAACAAAAGTTGAAAAAATAAGGGAAAATTTAGGATAAATGGTATATGAAAGGGGAATCATAAATTGCTCACCAACAGAAATGTGGTGGGTGGGTAAAAAAGGGGTGGGTGTCGAAAATCGTTTTTTTTTTTCATATTCCTATCTATAGTAGACCTCGTAGCGTAACAAGCTTAATCCAAGAGTTGTAGGTGGTAAAAAGATCTACAACTTTTGTTTACATAATTTTTCTATATTATCTCAGAAGAAAAAAAAAACTATTTTTGTCGTTTTTATTTTTATATTTTTCAAAAATAGTTTTTGATGAAACTTGGTATTATCGCAGGTACGTCGATATATTTTATATTTACTTATAGACATTATTTTTTGAGCAAAATATTATTTTTTTGTATTTGACGAATTTATTTTAAACAAATCATCTAGAATCAAGTATCAGAATTGGTTTACCATACAAAGTTTTTCAGATATCGAATTTTGAACTTCCAAAAAACACTGTTTTTGTGATATTTTTGTAAAGAGAGAATTCATTTCAAGAAATCAGAACAAGTGTTTTTAAGCCCTAATAATAATTGATTCTAATTTTAACAAAATTCAGACTAGTTTAAAGCGCATAGAAAGTTGTGAATAAAAAATTTGGTGTTGTTTTTGAAAATAAAATCTCTCCATACCAAAAACATCACATAAGCAGTGTTATTGGGAAGCTCGAATTTCAATATCTCAAAAAGCATTGCATGATAGAGGAATTTTGATACTAGATTCGAGTTAAGAGAGTCAAAATTTTTTGCAAAAGCTTCGTTGGCTGTCATTCACGCAAAAATCAAAATCGATCTTAAAGATGTTTTTTTTTCAATTGTTTTTGTGTTTTAACATAACTGTCATGTTTCTAAAAAAAAGAAGATTTAGCCAAACAGAATCCATCTCAAAATTTTAAGAATCAAAATTTTATTCGTCAACTCTTTTGATTAAATATTAAGCTATTTTTCCAAAATAAATTCGTCAACAACACAAAAATAAACATTTTGCTGAAAAACAAAACTTGAATAAGTTTCATCAAAATCTAACTTGTTTAAAAAAAAATAAAAATAATTAGTTTTTGGCAATTTTCACAATATTTGTCAGGTTATATAGAAAAATTATGTGAAAAAAAGTTGTAGATCTTTCTACGACCTTCAACTCTAGGTCCCCTATTTTAGCCGGACACTTTGTAGTGGAATCAAAAATTTGTAATCTCAGTAATTGTAGCTAATTAATTGCTAATTTGTTGCTCAAACAAAAAATTTTTAACATGCATGGTTTTTTTGAGTTATTGAATTTTCCGCTAAAATAAATCTAATAAAAATTATTTTAGTTGGCATCCAAATTTGTAGCTTTTTAAATACTTTGAAGTAGCATTAACTTAGTTTTTTTTAGCTATAAAGCTTTTTAACTATTCAAAATTCCGCTGAAATAAGACTGACGTTAGCAGACGAAAGAAGAAAATTACTATTTTTTTGATGTCCAAAATTGTAGCCTTTAAATACTAATTTGTTGTACAATTAATTAATTTTCTAGCTCCGAAGGGTCATTTTCTGTTCCAATTATCAATATCAAAAGGGCACTTCTGTTCTGTGCAGCTAGTGGAGAGATTTAAAAAAAAAAAAAATTGCCAGTAATTGTAACTTTTCAAACCGAAAATTTGCTATGCAAACCTTGATTTTGTAGCTCAACCACTTTTTGAAATATTCAAGTTTTTATTGAAAAAAGTTAGCTCAAATGTGACCTTCCAAAATCTAAAAAAATTACAAATAAAAAAAAATTGTTTGCAGAAATTTAAAGTCACCATAAACTAGATGAAACGCTCAAAAACCCCATTTTTTAGCTCAACTGGTTTTTTTGTTATACAAAATTCTACTATAATAAGAATATAAGAATTTTCAATTTTTTTTCTTTTCCACAAATTGAAGCTTTACAAAACAAAATTTGTTGCGCAAAAAATTAATTTTGTAGCTCACATGGGCAATTTTCTATTCTAATTTTCAATCATAAAATGGTACTTCCGGTCCGTGAAGAAAATTTAAATAAATGACTTTTTTGAAATTTTTTTTGCCAGTAATTGTTTTGAAATCAAAATCGTTTTTTTACTTGAGCTACTTGATCTAAATTTACAAAAAAAAACATCAACTCGTCTGTTATCTAATGTGATGAGAGAACTTTAAGGTTTACAATTTTTTTTTAACAAAAAATATCTGAATTTTTTTTTGATAAAATCGTAGTTATGACCTCTAAATATTAAAGGACTATTTCAACCAACCACCTTCAATTTTTACTTGCGATATGGGTACAATATGCATTCGTGCAAAAAAAAAAAGTTGAGATAACAATCAAGCATGACATTACGATGATAGAGAATGCGAAAAAAGTGGGTCAAAAAGTGCTGTCTACCTGTCTGTCTGTCCGTCTGGATGTATCAGAAGCCACAGCCTAAACGGATAAGTCAATTTACTTTAAACTTGGTATATAGCATTTTTTGGCACATATCCCCAGACATTTTTTGAATTTATTTTCTTAGGTAAGGTCTATCTTTTTATGTAATTTTTTTTTTTTCAACCGTTATTAATGGTAGGTTCCTGACATAGAACCGTTTTATTAAATTCTGATTTTCTTCTTTATGACCCACTCGATTTCAACGATTATTTTTATATAAAAAGGTCTTAAGTTTCCATAATACAGTTCAGCAACAAAATTTTTGAAAATTGTTTTTATGGATTTTTAAAAAAATATTAAAATTTTTTTTTTGTAAAAATCGATTTTTCGATAACCACTCAATACCTTTTGACAAAATTTTGTTCTTTGGTTATTCAATAGTTATTTCAAAACTAACGATTTTCAATTTTTTTTTAATGTATTTTATTAGAAGAAATCAAATTGCATATCAAGGGTTTTCCAATAAGAGGTGTTATTTTGATAGCCCGCTATTTCGGTAGCTGTCACTTTTGAACTGTCATATTTTGACATTTGACAAGTAGAAACTACGCTATTAATAAAACTGGAACGATACACGCTTCAACAACGCATTGAAATTGTTAAAATTCACTATAAAAATGGTGAAAATTTGGCAGAGACGGTTCGTAAAACTAAAACATTTTTGGGTCGTCGTGAAGCACCTTGTCGGATCGCAATACAGAAATTGGTGGACAAATTCGAGCTGTTGGGACAAGTTAGTGATGTGAAGAATAAAACCCGTGCACGTCGCTCAAGAACAACTGAGAATATTGCTGTTGTAGCCCAAAGTGTTGAAGAAAACCCAGGTTTGTCCATTCCTCGTCGTTCTTTGGAATTAGGCATTCCACAAACGTCATTACACCGTATTTTGCATAAAGACTTGGGTCTTAAGGCTTATAAAGTTCAGTTAACACAAGAACTCAAGCCGGCTGATCATCAACAACGTCGTGTCTTTGCTGATTGGGTCCTTGAAATGTATGAAAATGAACCGGAATTTCATCGAAAAATCATCTTGACTGATGAGGCCCATTTCCACCTCGGAGGCTACGTCAACAAGCAAAACTGTCGCATCTGGGGCTCGGAAAACCCAAGAGTTATTGTTGAAAAGCCTCTCCATCCTCAACGCGTGACTGTTTGGTGCGGTTTATGGTCCCGCGGGGTCATTGGACCTTACTTTTTCGAAAATGAGGCTGGAGCAACAGTTACGGTCAATAGATTGCGCTATCGAGAGATGATTAATGATTTGGATGGTATTGATCTGAACAACGTTTACTTTCAACAAGACGGCGCTACGTGCCACACAAGCAATGAAACCATCGATCTTTTACGGGAAAAGTTTCCGGACCGTGTTATCTCTCGAAGAGGTGATCACAATTGGCCACCGAGATCTTGTGATTTAACACCTTGCGACTTCTTCCTTTGGGGCCACGTGAAAGATAAGGTCTACGCCAAAAGCCCAGCGTCGATTCAAGACCTCAAAGATGAAATTCGTGAGGCTATCGAGGACATAGGGCAGCCACTTTGCGATTTGGTTATGGAAATTTAATGAAAAGGATATGGTCCTGTAAGCGTGGTCTTGGCGGCCATTTGGCTGATGTTGTGTTCCATTATTAACGGCATACCTTCCTCTTTATCATTTATCTCCAAAAATGCCATTTTTCTTTGAATATCAAAATAACACCTCTTACTTAGTTTTGATGTCAAATTCATTTAAAAAGCTGTTTTAGTCATTTGAAAATCGAATTGTATGCTTTTTTATTATTTTTTTGTAAACCTGCCTAGAGGATTTCTTTTTTTTATAATTATTTGGAAATAGGTTTTTCACCTTAGAAGCTTGGTCCAAAAATAACAAACGGCTAATACATACACAATAATGTTTTTGTATCGAGCTGGGTTTTAAATTGGAAGTAGTCTCTAAAGACACATTCTTCCTTTTTTTTTAAAATAGTTTTCTTGCTGTAGCAAGTTTAATAATAAGTTTCATTTGACCTTGTTAAGAAAGTGATTTTTTAACACCAATTGACTAAGTTAAGCTTTTTTATGTGTTAATATTGTGATTCCCACTAATGGCTACATTACTCTTCTTTTACTTTCACCCCTCAAGGTCTTACAGCCAACATCAAGGCAAGGAGTGAAGCAACGAAGAAAACTGTGTATATAGATAAATTAAAAATGGAAATGCGAAGAAATCGTTTTGAAGATAAATTTTATGACCTTTATGATTTGTGTACAAATATCGCAAGCATAAATTATCATTATTACTATTGTTATTATTATTTTGTTTCTGTTTCCATTTTTGTGTGTCGTTTCCTGCTTTTGTTTTTTGAATCTATATACTATAGTCTTTTGGTATCGGGGTAAGGTATATGAATATTTCTGCAACTTCCATTGTTATGGGTTTTTGAGCTTTGAATTACATATTTAACGGTTCAAAAATGGAGGCACAATGAACATCATACGATAAGGGTCTAATAAAAAGACATTAAATTACGTATTTTTTTTTTTTTTTTTAACTGGTGTTGGGAACCAAGAGGCATGATATTACTTTATGATTGAAATATTTGAATAAAGTGTGAGAATTAAAAATAAAAACATCAATACAGGTAGGTAACGTGTACACTACGTAATTATGCCTACCATTGCCAAACCCTTTTAGATAACGAATAAGAATAAAATAATTTGGAGTTGTAGCACCATTGAATATAATATCTTTTTGGTTCGCAATTTTTTCTTACAATATTTCACCTAATTTTAGGAAGTAATGAATAACAGCATATAATCTTCACATTTTTCCTACAATTCCACTATCAGAAAGGCCAAGAAGAAGGGATTTTTCCCTTTCTTTTGCACTCGAAATCCTTCCACGTGTCCTGTTCAGATCTTATAAATAAATTTCTAGTACAAACTGGTAAAATAATCTTTAAAAATACTACAAATATGAATTCCTATCAGTTTTAATAAGTATTGATCCAATTTGGAGAAGAAAACTGTTTTATTTTTGGGAATTTCCGACTTATTATAAAGGGTTGTCCAATAAGAGGTGTTATTTTGATATTCAAACAATGGCATTTTTGGAGATAAATAATGATGGATGTTTATTTCATTATAAAGAGGAAGGTATGCCGTTAATAATGGAACACAACATCAGCCAAATGGCGCCAAGACCACGCTTACAGGACCATATCCTTTTCATGAAATTTTCCATAACCAAATCGCAAAGTGGCTGCCCTATGTCCTCGATAGCCTCACGAATTTCATCTTTGAGGTCTTGAATCGACGCTGGGCTGTTGGCGTAGACCTTATCTTTCACGTGGCCCCAAAAGAAGAAGTCGCAAGGTGTTAAATCACAAGATCTCGGTGGCCAATTGTGATCACCTCTTCGAGAGATAACACGGTCCGGAAACTTTTCCCGTAAAAGATCGATGGTTTCATTGCTTGTGTGGCACGTAGCGCCGTCTTGTTGGAAGTAAACGTTGTCCAGATCAATACCATCCAATTCAGGCCATACAAAATCATTAATCATCTCTCGATAGCGCAATCCATTGACCGTAACTGTTGCTCCAGCCTCATTTTCGAAAAAGTAAGGTCCAATGACCCCGCGGGACCATAAACCGCACCAAACAGTCACGCGTTGAGGATGGAGAGGCTTTTCAACAATAACTCTTGGGTTTTCCGAGCCCCAGATGCGACAGTTTTGCTTGTTGACGTAGCCTCCGAGGTGGAAATGGGCCTCATCAGTCAAGATGATTTTTCGATGAAATTCCGGTTCATTTTCATGCATTTCAAGGACCCAATCAGCAAAGACACGACGTTGTTGATGATCAGCCGGCTTGAGTTCTTGTGATAACTGAACTTTATAAGCCTTAAGACCCAAGTCTTTATGCAAAATACGGTGTAATGACGTTTGTGGAATGCCTAATTTCAAAGAACGACGAGGAATGGACAAACCTGGGTTTTCTTCAACACTTTGGGCTACAACAGCAATATTCTCAGTTGTTCTTGAGCGACGTGCACGGGTTTTATTCTTCACATCACTAACTTGTCCCAACAGCTCGAATTTGTCCACCAATTTCTGTATTGCGGTCCGACAAGGTGCTTCACGACGACCCAAAAATGTTTTAGTTTTACGAACCGTCTCTGCCAAATTTTCACCATTTTTATAGTGAATTTTAATAATTTCAATGCGTTGTTGAAGCGTGTATCGTTCCATTTTTATTAATAGCGTAGTTTCTACTTGTCAAATGTCAAAAAATGACAGCTTCAAAAGTGACAGCTTTTTTGAATAAAAAATTGGATATTAACCTACTGAGTTTTTTTAAAAAGCTGAAATCATTGATTCCGGTCAGTGCCTTCATGAATTCTATAACACCCTACCACTATTTCTCAAAGACACTTTAAATATCTTTAACTGTAAGCTCTACAATGTTGCCCCTCGATTGTAGTAGGTCATGGGATTTCCCCCAATCTTAAAGAATAAATTACTATTCTCAACTTTTATGTAAAAAAAAAATTCAAAAAAAAAAGAAAAATTTAAATGCGCCCACCTGACTTGACTGCATCTTGTAGACATAATTTACCGCCTACTCGTATATTATTATCTTACTCCTCAATTTAATATTCAAATATGAACTGTCTGCCTTCGCTGCCATCTGATTACCATAATTAGCCAACATTTTTTGTGTGTCTTATGTTGGTTGAATAATGTGGAGGGTAACAGAGGTATTCTGACCCCCGTCTGCCACAACTACTCCCCCAAAAAAAAAAAAAAAAAAAAAAATGAAGGATGATCTAATCGGGGAAGGGATGACATAACTGAGAGTAATGGGTGTCAGGAGAAAATGTTCATTCAGTTGACTCCACTCATTGTGAATTACCTTTATTGCCCATCTCTGGTGCGCTTCATCTAGGGGTCTTCTTTAGTGTCCTTTTAAATGCTTATGTGTTGGTGTTTGTGTGTGTTTCACTTTATAGTGAACTTAAATTTTATTCTTTTTTTTTTTCTTTTCTTTGTTTTTTTTTGCTCGACTCCTCCTATGGGTATGGCTTGTTTGAGGACACTGCTTTGGCCATGGCTGGTAATTATAATATTTTTTATTAGCTTATCTGATCTTTAAACAAGGAAACGACATAAATTGCTCTCATAATAAATGGAGAAATGAAAGGTGGGCATTTATTATGGGGAGCTTATCAGCAAAGCACAATTTTGTTGCTGCTCTTTCTTCTGTTGATGTGGCTGAGATTCTTTTTATTTCGATTTTTTATTTTCTCTTACCCTACTTTTGCTGCGGAATGTTTTTTGTTAGATTTTGAAGGATTATGTTTTTTTGTTTAAATGTTTTTATTTCATAAGACTTATGAGTACATAAATACTTTGTACAATTTTATTTGTGTATTTATCGTTTATATTAAAATTTATGTAGGTATCTGAGCCCTACACATTAATTTTTAAGTTGAGTGCAGAAATTGAGTTAAGAATCATTAAAGGTTTTATAATATTGTTAACAATTATTATCATAGTGGGTCACTGTGGCGTATGTGGAACATTTTGTTCTATTTGGGGTATTTAAACGTTTACTATTTTTTTGGTTGATAACACTAGTTCGGTTCATAGTGAGTACCTGCACAAAAAATTACTTCTTAAATTAACTTTGAGTCGCTGAACAAGAAAATGACATTCATTTATTTTTCCAAAGAAGCGTTATCGAAGTATCAGCAAAAAACATGTTTTTTTGCTATAATTTCATCTTTTAGCATAACTATCAATAACGGTAGTTCTACTTTTTGAAAAGGTTTTGTTTTCCTTTTTCCAACGATATATTGTTTGTGTAAATCGGACCACAAATAATCGAGTAACAGCCGCTTAAAGTGTACAAAAACATGATTTTTCGGCCTTTTTGGAAAATTATTTTATTTCAAATCTGCCTTCACTTAATGTCTTATTACTTTTACATTTATAGTGCGATTTTTATGCAGTAAGACTTTAAAGTTTTGTAATATCATTATCTTTATTCTAAAACTTTAAAAATGTGCTTAATATTTTTTTTTCTCTCTTAACGGAACGATTGAAATAAAATACTTTTGCAAAAAGTTCGAAAAATCATGTTTTTGTAAACTTTAGGCGGCTGTTACTCGATGGTTTGTGGTCCGATTTACACAAACAATATATCGTTGAAAAGAGAAAAACAATATTTGTTCAAAACATTTAAATATTCAAAAATTAAAATTACCGTTATTAATATTTATGCTAAAATATGAAAATACAGCAAAAAACGTGTTTTTTTTGCTGATATCTCGAGAACGCTTCTTTGGAGATATAAATGAATGTCATTTTCTTATTCAGCGACCCAAAATTAATTAAAAAAATACTTTTTTGTACAGGTAATTTTTTCGTGTAAACTAGTGTAATCAATTGATTGGTTGAAATCAATTGATTTCGATTCTTCAATTTTTAAAGTGTACCTAAGTTTCAAGCTCAATTTCACAAAATTACCCATTGGCGGTTGTTGAAATTATCCTGGAGATCCTGATCAAAAGTCTTTACAGACAGGAAAGTCAAAAAAAAAAAAATGATAATTTTTATGCAACAGGGTTATGCCAATGACTATCAGAAACATTTTTACGGAACAATAGATCTCTGTTTTGTGTATCAAGAAATATTATCTAGAAAGTTCACAACTTTTTCATATTTTTTGAAAATATAGATCGAATAGAAATAGATCTATAAATTAGAGATACAATTTGTATCACTTTTTTTAAAAAAATTGGAATAATCTCAGCTAGTTACACGTATCTTTGATAAAATTATTTGAAAAACTATTGGATGTAGATGAGAACGAACTATCCAAATTTTGAATAACTCTAAGAATTTCAATAGAGGAAATAGGTTCAAAAAAGAAACTTTGAGGCTAGAAAATGCTGCTAGTATTTACAACAGTTTTTGTGCATATTTGCCATTATGTCTTATAGAAGATAATGCAGCAGAGATTAGCTATATCGGATGTTTATCGTTAGCCCAAAAAAAAATGTCCGCTTTTTAAAATAAAAAGCATTCTACTAATAACGGATTTGATATCAAAATTATACATCACATTGTACACGTCGTCGCACTCCAATACATCTTCTCTTCGTTTAAGGAACGAATTTAAATTGCGGAATTACCTAGTATCCATGGTATAAAACGAATCAGGATTCTTCTTCCAACTGACCGTATGTTACAGTGGCGTATCCAGAAAAAAAAATTGTCTCAAAAGTGGGTAAGATCATATCCGAAGCAAACTGTAGTTCAGCTGAGCTGGTATTATGCCGTCTGGTCCTGCAGATTTGTATGGATCAAAGCTATTAATTGCCCATTTCAGTTTTTCCCTTGTTATTAACCCTTGGATATTTATTAGTTTGTTGTTTGACTGAATTGATTACATGTTACAAATATTTTGCGAGCTACCTGAGAAGTGAGTATCAAGTAGCAAATTAAGTGAGTCTTCTAACAAGTTTGGACAGGAACCATTTGATGTGTTGAAGGAACTTGGCATGACTGGATTAGTTGAAAGAATTTTTCTTAATCTAGATGCTTCAGAAGTATCTTCTATTCTATATCACAGAAGTTCTTCCATAAAGATCTTTTACTTATCCTCAGTTGTTTCTTATAAATCCTTTAGGATTCTTTATATAAATCCCAATCTGAGGATTCTTTTGTATATTTAGCTTAATTGAATAGCTTTCTACAGCTTTTTCTGAGCGGTTCTAGTCTTGAATTCCACCAATGAGGTTTCTTATTTCCCCTAATTTGGAGAAGAGGGTAGGAAATGCTCATTGTGTGATTGAGGATTGATGTGAGATCCTTGATTTTTTTTGTCAAGATCGAAGGTATTGGAGGGGATATCTCGAGATTAGCGTTAGTTTTCCGATAATAACGGAAAGCTGGCTGTCTGGTTGGTTCATCATTTAAACTGAATTGTATGTATCTGTGGTCAGAAAATGAGTGTTCTTCTAATACTTTCCAATTCTTTATTATTTGATTAATGGTGTCAGAGACAAGAGTGATGTTCGTTGACTATGTTACTTACTATTAGGTTAGTACTTAGAATATAATCAAAAACGGGCTCACCTCTATCATTTAAATCTGTACTGCCCCATACAGTATGATGGGAGTTTGCGTCACACCTAATCAGGAGGCTTATTTTTTGCCGTTTTGCTTCAGCTATGATTCTCTTTACCTTTTCGCCAGGAGGGCCAGAGATTCGTCGTGGCCAAGATATGCCGACACTATCCAGTACGTTCCATTTTTGGTATTTAGCCTGGTGGCGGTAATATCACGATCGCTGAAATCAGGGACGTTTTAAGGTAATTTAAGGAAAACAATTCTCCAAATGCTCAAAGTGTCTAATTTCAAAACATTTATTTTTTTGTGTATTTACACTTGAATTGTGGAAATAACGTTAACATTCCTTTTTTTAATTTTTACTTTCTGAAAATCTAGTTTCTTCTATCTTTCCGAAATCTATTGAAACCATTTTACATGACCCTGTTATGCATAACAACTTCATAGTTCAAATTCACAAGAATTCAAATCATATTCAATATTCGCAAAATTTATATGAAACTTCCTTTTCGCCAAAAGGAACATACATTTTCTAGAAAACTGAAAGTAAAATCATCACACTATGTGCACGAGAACGAGTATGTTATGTGGCTCATTAAATCATATTTACTTAATGTTTGATTATTAATTAATATTCCCCACATAATAATTATATATTTTGTTTGAACTTCATACATAATACATAAAAGATTATTCCCTTCACTGTTGCTCATTAAATCCACTCATAGCCCTTCTCATAACGTAAAACAACAACAACAACAGCAACAAAATTCTGGCATAGTCTACACCCAAATTAGACTTCATAATATCTTATTAAACAGCAACAAATAAAAACAAAACAACAAAAAAAAAATTTCGAAAAAGGTCTAATTAAGGCTTTTTACGAGCAGCAGTCTACTATATACCACCCATCGAATCTCAATCTGAATGATAGCGCTAGCGCGTTACATAAAACAACAAAATAAAATAAGAAAAGGGAAGGGAAGGGAAGGAGCCAGGAGCCGAGCCAGGAAATGTTTACTATGTGCTTTCATGAATCAATAACAATGACGAAAATCTATCAAATAAATCCATTAAAGTCCTTTTAGGCCCTTAAGTCTTTCGGAACTGTGATGGGGATCGGCCTGCCTATGCCTAAGTGTCCCGCCATTCCATGCTGAGCTGGGCTTTTGATTTATATCGAAAACCACTTCGCCAATCGCATACATGGCATTGAGTTTGTTATGTGAAAGTAAACCTATTTATTTAGTGATGAAAATAGGGAATTTACTGACGTCCTCGTTATAACAAGAGAGCGGGAGGGAATGCGGCAGTAATACAATAAATCTCAAGGGATATAGAAACCCAAATAAATAAACCAACCATATGCTTGGCGGGGGTACTGTTGCGAGAAAAACCAAGTAAATTTTTGTGTTTTTTTTTTTTTTTTTGTTTAAATATGTTGAGGAAACTCATTTCAAGGCCTCATGATTTGGATCATTGTTGCGTAGTATAAAAATGGCTTTTGTGTTGTTTTTCTTTTTTTTTATTTTTAGAGAAAATATAAAAATAATCTTTAATGGGAAGAGTAAAGGCACATTAGGAAAGTAAATAATTAATTACTAGTAAGACCTGTAAGACCTTGGGTCTTTTAAATGCAACTTGCATGGCACTAGTTAGAAAGAATAGAAATAGAGAAAAAAATTTATCTGACAGTAGATTTGAGATTAAGATTATCATCTCAAAATCCCATGAGTGGCGTCCTACAGTGGGGAAAAAGTGGAAAAAAACTAATTGATTTAAAAGCTAGATTTTCTTAAATGTTAAAGGCATTTTTTATAGTAGGTTGTTGTGTGTTGAAGAATCAAGATATGAAAACATATTTAAAAAAAAAAAAAAATGTTTTTTCTTGTAAATAAAGGGTTTTCCAATAAGAGGTGTTATTTTGAATAGCCCGCTATTTCGGTAGCCGTCACTTTTGAAGCTGTCATTTTTTGACATTTGACAAGTAGAAACTACGTTATTAATAAAAATGGAACGATACACGCTTCAACAACGCATTGAAATTATTAAAATTCACTATAAAAATGGTGAAAATTTGGCAGAGACGGTTCGTAAAACTAAAACATTTTTGGGTCGTCGTGAAGCACCTTGTCGGACCGCAATACAGAAATTGGTGGACAAATTCGAGCTGTTGGGACAAGTTAGTGATGTGAAGAATAAAACCCGTGCACGTCGCTCAAGAACAACTGAGAATATTGCTGTTGTAGCCCAAAGTGTTGAAGAAAACCCAGGTTTGTCCATTCCTCGTCGTTCTTTGAAATTAGGCATTCCACAAACGTCATTACACCGTATTTTGCATAAAGACTTGGGTCTTAAGGCTTATAAAGTTCAGTTATCACAAGAACTCAAGCCGGCTGATCATCAACAACGTCGTGTCTTTGCTGATTGGGTCCTTGAAATGCATGAAAATGAACCGGAATTTCATCGAAAAATCATCTTGACTGATGAGGCCCATTTCCACCTCGGAGGCTACGTCAACAAGCAAAACTGTCGCATCTGGGGCTCGGAAAACCCAAGAGTTATTGTTGAAAAGCCTCTCCATCCTCAACGCGTGACTGTTTGGTGCGGTTTATGGTCCCGCGGGGTCATTGGACCTTACTTTTTCGAAAATGAGGCTGGAGCAACAGTTACGGTCAATGGATTGCGCTATCGAGAGATGATTAATGATTTTGTATGGCCTGAATTGGATGGTATTGATCTGGACAACGTTTACTTCCAACAAGACGGCGCTACGTGCCACACAAGCAATGAAACCATCGATCTTTTACGGGAAAAGTTTCCGGACCGTGTTATCTCTCGAAGAGGTGATCACAATTGGCCACCGAGATCTTGTGATTTAACACCTTGCGACTTCTTCTTTTGGGGCCACGTGAAAGATAAGGTCTACGCCAACAGCCCAGCGTCGATTCAAGACCTCAAAGATGAAATTCGTGAGGCTATCGAGGACATAGGGCAGCCACTTTGCGATTTGGTTATGGAAAATTTCATGAAAAGGATATGGTCCTGTAAGCGTGGTCTTGGCGGCCATTTGGCTGATGTTGTGTTCCATTATTAACGGCATACCTTCCTCTTTATCATTTATCTCCAAAAATGCCATCTTTCTTTTAAAACCCTTTATATTAAAAATAAATAGATTAACAATTTGAAATGCAACTTTAACGGAAAAAAGATTTCTTTGATTTTTCAATTTAAGAAAACTTATAATTTCCCCGAATTTTGAATTCAAAAATTATTTTAAATACTTCTTTGTTTCTCTCTGTGGGCGAAAATTTATCATAAGATAGTGTTGAATCTCAGAAATATTTTCTAAAAAAAAATTTCTTTCGAATACATCTGAATTTGATTTTAAGAATCCGGAATTTTTAATTCCGTATTTCATAAAAATGCAGATTTTTATAAATAAATGCACGACTTGCTCTTAGGGTCAAGGTTGCTGTGGACGATTATATAAAGTTAAAAAAAAATTTAATAATTTTATAAGAAATGTAAACAAAAAACAAATTTAATTCACTAAAACGAAATAAACACCCTTTTAACTTGTTTTGAGCTCCAAAATATGTATGCCATTTAATTTGATTAAAAAAAAATACATTTTTGGAAAAAAAAATTGGAAAACCGTTCTTAAAAAAATAATTGTTTATATCATAAAGATTCTCGAACCATACTTAAAAATATAATTAGTATCCCATTTTTAAGAAAATATTAATACTCATCTAAAAAAATTTAAGTTTTTGCTGTTTCCCAAACTTTGGTAAACGTTTCTAAAGGTTTTCGATGTTCTGAACTCAAAGCCGTTATCAAATTGGCTTTAGTTTTTGACATATTCCCGTTACAAATCCCGTTTTCAAAATTTAGTTTTTATATATTGATAAATAATATCTTAAAATGGCGTACCAATTTTTTTTATAAAAGTCCTTGCAAAATTTTATATAGAAAAAATAGTTTTTTTCTTAAAAACGGCTCTAACGATTTTCAATTTTTTTTTCTAAAAATGTATCATTGTAGAAGAAATCAGATTGCATACTTCGTTTTGAGTTAAAATTCATTAAAAAAGCTGTTTTAGTCATTTAAAAATCGAATTTTATGCTTTTTTCTTTTTTTTTTTCTAAAACTGCATTTACAATTTTTTAATTAAAAAGGCTTAGCATATATAGTAACTTTATCTATGCGACCCAGTCGTGCATTTCGTGCATTTCATTTTTTCTTAAATCGTTTGAAAAATTTTGAATAAAAAAAAATTTAAAATATAAAACGACTTTATAGATTTTTCCAAAAACAAAATTCTAAAAATTTATCGTTATAAAAAAAACCCGTTGTTAAGAAAACTCGCATAACTCAAAAATGTTGTATGGGGGGTACTCGTTTTAGGTGAGATATTCAAAAACAAAGTTTTTAATTTACATAAAAATGTAAATGACAGCATGACGAAAATCAGTTTTGCAGACTTCTTGATCATCGTAATGTTGATTTTGATTAAAACATCAAATTTTTTTTTGTGACACGAAACCAATACTTGCCCTATAGAGCATGTAGAAATATTCAGAGCACCCAAAATTATTATGATTTAGTACATAATAAACCACATATGGTTTCTGTATTTTTAAATGAATATTTTCTTAGTGCATGCAAGCCCATATTTGGTTTATATATGTAAAACGGCATGTAAAAAAAAAATTCTAATGGAGAACAATTTTCCAACCTCAAATAATATTATAATAAATGTCCAATTTTTTTTTGTTTTCACTTCGTTCATTATTTATGCAGTATAGGGTTTATATTGGTTGAAAACCATTTTCTCTTCGTAAAGTTTATTCTCCTTGCTTTTACCAATCTCGTCAGAAAATTTCATCAAAATCTATTCAGTGGTGTTTAATATAGTTTTTTCCGATTCCCCATACAAGGTGCACCACTGTGCGTCTAGTCAAAGCTGCGAGTTAGAGAAATTAAACTACTTACTTGCACTGAGTTAAAAAACGCAACGAAAAACTTAATACTTAATATTTGATTTCACGCTGAAACTAATTTGATTTGAATGTGCGATGTCATTTCAAATATGGACCACAAGAGTTTTGTACTAACTTTCAAGTTGAAAGCAACTTTTTTCGCAATCAAAGTACACTTATCATCACTTAACCTCACGTTGTTAAAAATAAAAACATTTAAATAATGGCGAAAATGTAGTTTCAAAGTACAATCCACCTACTTTCAAAGTTTTTCAACGCAAATTATAAATCGTTAATAAATTAATGGTTAGTGTAGAATGTATATGAACAAAATGAATGAGCGAATCGTTTGCGTCACACAACTTTTCTTTTGTTGGACAATAATTTTTCGATTTCAATTCGTTTGCAGCAAACTCGTAAACTCTTTTGGGTAAGACACTTTATGCGAACGACTAAATAAAAACAAAATTGAACCTCCGACCACTTTCTTCCGTAGCTAGTTGCCATTGCGCCACTATCTAGATAATTTTCGTATAGCATAATGCATATGAACACCACAAACAGGGATTCAATTACTAAGACATTTGTTTTCCTTCAACATGTGTGTAAATTAATTGTATTAAATATACACTAGAAGTGAAGCTCTTTGGCAGAAACAACTTTCTGAAAAGGTTCGTCGCAAACTCATTCGTTTGCTGCAATCGATAGAATTTACTATTAAATGTAAAGGTGTTTGGAAGTGGGAAGCATTTGCGTTTGCCGCAATCAGTTCATGAAAATAAGCTCCAAACGAATGAGTTTGCTGTAATAGAATTAATATTTGGTTCAAATGTAATACAGCTGCTAAGAATGAAAAATGATTGCTGGGATTATTTTAACTTTCCAGCAAATGATTTTCATTTAATTCAAAGGATCTTCATGAGCTGCAAAGGAAAAAACTAAGTAATGGATCGGTAACCTAAGGGTCAAAAGTTCTTATCCTGTCGGATGTACATGTTTTTTTTCACATTGAATATGGATGCCTTTGATTCAATAATGTTTTTTTTATAGAAAGTAGGTATTTTAATTTCACTTCTTTCAGCTTTGATTCTAAAATTTCCATCTACGGAACTAAATCGTTCCGAAAAATAGTTGAATCAAAGTGGTTTTCTTTGGGTTTACGTTGTTTTTTCTCTGGATGAGTTCATCTGAAGTAAGTAAGTAAGAATGCATTAAGTGAGGAGACCTTTTTCTGCTACAACAAAGCTTTTACTGCTACCATCTTCTATCCATCTTCTTAACCAACAGGACTCACAGTGATGCCTTCTATGAGTTTCAGCGACCAAATTAATTTCTGTGGCTATTTCTTGACGAAAACTGATTAAATTTGTTACAAGTAGAGTTTTAATTATGGAGAATTCAAAAAGTCTGCCAACTTTTTTATTTACAAAATGGCGGCTCCAATATGGCGGCCAGAACAAGCAAAGAAAAAGATAAGCTGAAAACAAATCATTCCCTAAGTTAGAATTTTCGCTAAATTTATGCAAAATATGTCCTTGAATACAGACTGCATCGTAATTATACATATTTCTGTAATAACAAACACAAAAAACCAGGGAGTTCACAGTCACAAAAACAAGACCATTTGACACGCGAAATAATTATGAAACAACAATTTTCAATAAAACTGAGTATACTTTTTTCTTTGACCCCAATAATACCTAATTTTCGAAAGGATTTTGCTGAATTCGAATTTGAAGTCAGAAAAAATCTATGATGTCACGTTTTCGAGATCGGGTGGTATTTTTGTTTAAAATTATCTCAAAAAAATGACGACATAATTTTAGAATTTAGTTATATTATCTTTGGTCGTAGTAGGTCCAGTGCCACATTGCCCATTAGTGGGTAGTTAAAGGAGGAAAATGGAAAAAATCGAGGAAAACAAACAGCTTTCCATTATTGGCTTGTGCGTTTCAAATCAAATACACACTTTGAAGTCACCAAAAACACTGCTTAGAACATAGGTTTCTCTCACAGATGCAAGACATTTTTCTTCAAATCTAATCTAGGTTTGAACTTTAAAAATGTCTTTCTTCTAACATTTAAAAATCAATTCCTATTTCAAAAACCAAACAAACAAGAATGAGATAGATACTACTGCGCTTTCATTCTTTTCCACCCACACATGAAATAAAATAAATGAAAGAACATTATATTGTTCCCTATTTTATTCTTTCTAGAACTTTACTCTCCGTTTGTTTTATTAGACACAATAAACGCCAATTTCTACTGCAAAGACACTGACACACATAACACACAAACGTATAGTAGGTACATCTACTGCAACAGGACCATTACCGTCTTACCTTCTTTTTGCAAACAGATGTTCGCAGGAATAAAAGGTATGTGCGCTCTCCTATAAAGCTTAAGCTCAGTCTAAAAGCATAAACAAACATTTATTATTATACAACTCTAGCATACAACAACATACTAGTAGGTACCCATACTATATATGCATTAAAATATACGACTCTTCTATAAAAAAAAAAAATCCATATCCCTGTTGGATCAGGTAGAAAGCAAAAGAATGTTCTGAGAGCTGAGGGCTGAGGGGGGTAATATGAAAAATATTTTCAATTTTCATAAATAATGTTTTTATGTTTTATTTTCATAACTTTCTGTGTCTGTGAAAAAAAGGGGTAAACATTGTATATGAGAGCTGTGGGAGCCATCAAAATGAATCGGGGACCGATTTGTGATGGTTTGTTTTGGCATCCTTGGAAATTACGAAGTGAGGGAATAAAGTTTTCACATGTTTTAGCCAATTTAATGTTACAGGTTGTTTAGTAGGTAACCGGTAGGTACACCTACTAGCTATATTGTTTCGTTAAAGTGATGAAATAACTCTATTGTTTTATTGACATTAACATGGAAAAATGTTGTTTTAAGATTATTTTGTTATTTTTCTTAAAATATTGATTTATCATTTTTTTTTTATTCTAATACAACATTTTTATGGTTGATTCAATCTAATTTTCATTTTATTTAACATTTTAAAATGTTAAATTTTGATTTTACTAGAAACAATGTCATTTGAACATGATTTCCAAGTTAAAATAATGTCAAGTTCTTGGAGTCCGTATAGCTGGGGCTGGGAGTTACAGTGCAGTAAAAATGCAGTTTTCTAAATAACTATGAAATAATAATGATACCAACAAAAATTGATGCCACTTAGAATTATCTTCCTTAAATGTTACCAAAAAGTTTGTTTCAAGACAGTTAAGTTGTTTCCATAGGAGCGGGTCAAAATTCTGTCTTCAAAATTCTGGCTTCAAAATCCTGCTTTTCAAAATTCTGCTTTTTAAACGAAAATTCTGCTTTTTTTTTTGTTCTGTCTAACAAAATTCTGCTATCCAAAATTCTGCTTTTCAAAATTCTGGCAATCGATATTTAAAGAAAAAAATTCTGCTTATTCTGTATTAACGAAAAAGCGCTCGTTTTTTAACATTTTACAAACCTTTTTTTATAATTTGCAGAATTTTGTAAAACAGAATTTTGAAAAGCAGAATTTTGAAAAGCAGAATTAATGAAGCAGAATTTTGGAAAGCAGAATTTTGAAAGCAGAATTTTGGCAAAAGAATTTTGACCCCGGCATAATTTTGACCCCAACCCTGTTTCCATCTGTCCAAAATATGCACAGCAAGTATGAATTTTGAATGAATATTACGGGCAGATGGGAATATGTAAACTGACTTTGCAGTACTTGCATTCACATTTGAAGCAATTATGGAACTTGCCGGTAAACTATATTCTTGCTACGAGAAACTACTTTACCATTTTATCTCCTACAAGCTCCATAAGTAACTTTAAATGCAAATGCGAGTATTGCAAATCAAGCTGACCAAAGTTTTTTTTAGGACCAAAATTAACGGTACCTGCCATAGAACCAATATGGAAAAACTTGATTTTCTCAAAAACGGCTCCCACGATGTAAATATAAATTTTTTCGTGTAATACGGCATGCAAGGTCGTACTTTTGGTATGATAAAAATATTTTTTCATCGGTTAAGAACGGTACCTCCATTACAGCCGTTTTCCTTTTTTCCAATTTTCTCGTAAACGACTCCACGGATTTCGATGAAAATTTTTACACAAGTGGTTCATATTAATTTTCAAGTTATGTTGTATCAAAATTTTCGAATTAATATTTTTTGGATTTTTAAAATAAGTTTTAATTTTTTTTTATAAAATTAATTTTTTCGAAAACGCGAGAATAATTTTTTTTTTAATTTTGGTTTTAGATGTCTCATAATATTTCCTTATAATTTGCATTCAAATTTTGTTTTTCCAAAAAAAGCTTGAGAATTTTTATGTATAAAAAATTATTATAAACGGTTCTAACGATTCTAAAAAGTTTGTTTTTAAAAAAATAATCTTTTTTAACAAAATCAAATGGCATACTTAGTTTTAAAGTCAAAACAATTTAAGAAGTTGCTTAAGTCATTTTAGTAATCATGTTATTTTTTTAATTTCTTATAAGATTATTTACATACACAGTAACTTTGACCCTAAGAGCAAGTGCTTGAGACCTAGTCGTTCAATTTATTTTTAGTTCGATTGGCATTTTCAAATCAGGGATTTATGTTTTTTAATAGAGTTACCAGTCTAAATGATAAGTTCAAATGTGTAGATTAGGACATTTTAAGATCATTAAGTTAATTTTCTACCTGAAAAAAATGTATTTTAAGTTTTTGAGTAGTCTGATCTTCAGAAGTCGGCCGCTTGAGTATTCAGTAGTCGGTCCTCGTTTTAAGTTCTATTTTTTTAAGTTTTTGATGGAAGAAAAACTAGTTGTAACCTGAAAACGAAGTATGCAATCTGATTTCTTCTATAATGATACATTTTTAGAAAATTAAGAAAACAATTTTTTCTAAATAAAATTTTGCAGTGATTTTTACGCCATTTTTAAGAAAAAATATTGAGTAGTTTTCGAAAAAATGATTTTTGAAAAAAAAAATCATTTTTTTTTTAAATCCAAAAAAATAATTTTCGAAATTAGTTTTATTAAATATTATTACGGCATTTTAAAAGTTTTCACGTAATAAAATGGTTGAAATTGATTAAGTCATGAAGGAGAAAAACAGAATATAAAAAAATCGGGTCTATGGCAGGTACCGTTAATACCAGTTTTGGAAACAAATGGTTTTCAAAAACCATGACCATGATTTTTTTAGTCAAAAACTAGTATTTCTAAGACCGGTATATGACACGTACCGTTGGTTAAAAAAAATAATTCAAAAAACGTCTAAGGATACTCTCCAAGCGACATAGACACCGACGACGACACCGACATCGACGACAACGGAACAAGCACATACAAATGTCTCGAAAACGTGTTTTCTATACGTTTCATGATGTTTAATGATGAAATAGACTAATTCAGAAAAAAAAATTGTACCAATCGCTACACTTATCCTTTACACTGCGTGTACGGATAAGTGAAAATATGTTTAACCATGGAAAAACAACTCACCTCCACTTAAGTTGTTGTAAGATCTTATGGCCTTACAGCTTAAGTACACCTTTTTGCAATTTTCTCCTGATAAACCATAAAATCTTGTTTGTTTGTAGGTCACAGAAAAGAAGTATAGTTTCTTCGTTTGCGCCAAAAAAAAATTTTAAAATACTTCTTTTGTGAAAACTAGCCTTAAAAAAAATCGGCGCTCGGCGGTACCTACTAGTAGTAAGAAATATTTTAATTCACCCAGCAAGTTCCATAGTTGCGAATCTGAATACTCCGAATCAATTTGATTCTCCGGAAATATAATATTGCGAAACTTTTTTTTCGATATAAGATAGGTTTCATAAAAAATAACCAACATCGGTTTTATAATAATTTTAAAAGAAAAAAACCCAGCCTTTTGTTCGTCTTCGGTGAATGAAAAAAATTCCAACACGTATTTACATCCTACAATGTCTTCGTGGTTTTTGAATAAAGATTTTTCATATTTTATTTTGATCTCATTTAATCCCATCTGCCGACGTGCATCTGATTTTCTTTTTATCATATAAAGTGGATATACTCTTATAAGCAACTGTTGGCTGCTGTAAATCAGTCCTTTTTAAACCTTTTTCAATGCTCATATAGTGTAGGGTACATTTTTATAAATGAATGATTTAATTTTTATTTTTTGAAAATAACATTAATTTTTGAGTTAAGGTAACCAATCATCAATTAAGTCTTAACGGTATCTTTTCAATTAAGTCTAAACACACATTTATTAATTAGAATTATTAACAGTTGAGAGATGGAGCTAATTTTTTCGCTATCAGGGACCCGATTTGTTCGCATTCTTTATTACAATGTTATCAAGTTTGATTGTTATCTTGAGTTTGCTTTTTTCGTTTCAGTGTCGAAAGTTAACAAATTTTAATAATTAAAAGGGACATAAATTGTTAATAATTCTTGTTTTTTCTCTTCGAAGTGCAACTGTAGGAAGTCCTTATACACGTAATAAGAGCTAGTTAGTTCACGTGAGATACTCGTAAGTTCATAGCATAATTTTGAAAGATTCTAGTTAAATCGGTTGATTAGCTAAACGCATTATTAACTTAAAGAAGATCAAATGTGCATAAATTGGCCCTAAGAGTCTGCCTATTGTATTTTGAGATCAATCAAAGAATTTTTATTATAGGGTATAACATGATTTGGTAATACAATGAATAGCTTTTTTTATGAACAATACTTAATGGTTTTATTCCAAGATTGTATGAAAAGGAAAATAAATTACATGAATACTTTTTAGTTGGAAATAACTTGTATATGTTTGAATCTCACCTTTTTTTTATTTCTAGCAGCTTTAAGAGCTAAGCAGGTACTTAATTGTATGATTTCTTACGTATTATGTCTACTATATCAACTGGGGTTTGATTTCAACGACATAGTTGTTGGATAAACATGGAGATGGCAGTTGGCAGGAAAATGAAGAGGTGTTTGTAAGCTTTTGGAACGCCAAAAGTTTTGTATAGGGGTATGAAAAAGATGATTGCGATACTGCTAGAACGCTTCTACAACGAAATCAACTGTTGAATCTGAGCTCTTGGAAACTAGTTATGCTTGTGGACATCAGTTAGCAAGAAATTTGCTGTTGCAGGATTATAAAAGGACAATGTTGCAGTTACAGTTTGGCTGGTATTGGCAAATCACAGCCATCTTCATTTTCTTCCTGGTTATGTCCTGGATCCTGAAGCACTGATATAAACTTCAGAAATAAGACTCTTTTCGATTTTTGTTTTCTTAGTTCTAGCCTACACAATAGGTAACGTGTGCAAGCAACCAGCGCAGTGCAGCGTTCGATACAAAGGCCATATAGAAATTTAAGAAATTGTTCTTATCCCCGATAACTTGTACATACCTACATCATCAAAGTCAAAGATTCAATATCATTCCTGAAAAAAATTATGTCAATATTCTTTGTTCCTATTAAAATAAGTTTAAAAATTAAGCCTTCTGGGGATCTGAGAAACCAGGATTAGAAGAGTCCAATAAAAAATTGTCGCAGTGTGTTTATTATTATATACGGCAGCACCGGGTCTAAAAATGGAACAGTCATAATATTTTGTAAGATTCATCTCCTAATCATGGAAACAAAGAATCATAAGTTATCTACTTCTATGGTGAAAGGGTGTTTTTTCGGCGGAAATGATAGTATTGATTAGGCAATAGAAACTTTATGTTGCAGCAAATGTATATAAAATAGGTATTTTTACATGCATTTATATAGGTATACATTATTAAGTTGCACATTTTTATTGATATTACAATTAAACGTGAAATTAGAATGTCAAGGAATGTCTGAGATTGTGAAAATCTTGGGGTTTAATAGTTCATTCACCAGTATTATGCGGTCTTATCCACGATATTCCGTGGATAAGAGCGCTCTCAAAGTATAGTGCTTACAACACCATCTGCTGGCATTTTTCGACCCAGCATTTTGTGTTCTGTTTCAATCGGGTATCCTATAGGTATTTAGTTGTATAGGGTTTTATTTCCTTGTGATTTTCTTCTTTTTTTCAATGCATGGGAAAACTTTTCAAGGCTATGATTTTCCGAAGTTTTCAAAATTATTTCAAAGGAAGACGAATCCAAATAATCAAAGATCATTAAAATCGGTCCAGCAGTTCTTGAGTTATAAATGGTGTAACTAACCAGACTTTGTTTTATATATTTAGATTTAATTCCAATTACCACTTTAATTTATTATATTCATTCATAAAACTGTTTATGGGACGATAAAATAATTCCATGACATACCGAAAAGACCATTTATAGTGCCATCTGCACGTGAGATGAATAAACAATTTATATTTTGCCACTGTAACTCCATTCAGACATATTCCTTCGGACACCTATTATTTAAATAAAAATAATGAATCTTCTAATTTGTTTTATAAGGCACGTGAAGAATTCTTGAAGAAAATTTTGCCTTAGTTTACAAGCAGGTCAAAATTCTTGTTTCAAAATTTTCTTTTCATTATTCTGCTTTTTTGAAAAAAAAATCCTGCTATTCAAAATTCTGCTTGATTTTGGCTCTGTCTGTCAAAATTCTGCTTTTAAAAATTCAGTTTTATTTTTAAATTCTGTCAATCAATATTTAAGAAAGAAAATTCTGCTAATTCTGGTTTTCTTCAATATTAAACTTTTATACGAAAAAAATCAAACAGAAAAAGTATACTAAATGTTTAATAATTGAATATATTGTAACTTATTGTTAGTTAGACAAAGAAGCAACATTGTGGCAGAAGTTAATTATTTCTATATGGATACTTAAGCTTTTTTTCTGACAAAATTGACAAATCTTTTTTTAAGAACAGCTAAATTTAATTGATTTTAGTGTATTTTTTGTCACTTGAATCTCCTTTTTTTAGGTAATATATCATTGGGAAGTGCTTCAAGGAGCAGGGTTAGCGTCTGTTTAGGTGCGGTTATGTGATAAGAGGAAAACTTAAGCAAGAAGTCTTGAGCTTTAATGCGGTGAGCGAGCTCCTGGTCACAATCCGGATCAAGGCAAAATTTCAAAACGTGACCCTGGTCTGTGTTCACGCCCCCCACGAACAGAAGGATGACCCAATTATTGACGATATGTGCCCCAAGTACGACGTCAAGATTATTCTTGGCGACTACAACTCCAGATTTGGAAAGAAGGAGGTATATAGGCCGAAACGTCCAATAACGGACTCAGGATGATTGAATTTGCAGAAGGGCGAAATATCACCATTGCAAGCACCCAGTTCCCACACCTCAATATAAACAAGGGGACTTTGCGGTCATGTGATCAAAAAACTGTCAACCAAATTGATCACATCGCGATTGACGCCAAGCATGCTTCCAGTTCGAATGCGATGTTTGAAAATTCTACCAAAGGGTAAGAAGATCTACCCAATGTTACAAGGCCAGAACAGAAGCCTGCCGAGATGATAGTGGGAATATGGTAGTAGACAAACAGTCAGTGCTGAGGATCTGAAAGGAACATTTTTCTAGACTCCTGAACGGCGAAGATAGCTAACATTCCGCTGTTATTCCATTTAATTAGGACGAGGATGGCCAACAATTCCGTCCACCTGACCTAGATGAAGTGCGTTTAGCGATTGCCAAGCTTAAGTTGTATAATTCTGCTGGTGCGGATGGCTCACCAGCCGAATTGTTCAAAGCAGCAGGAGATAGGTTAGTAGGAAGTATGCACCAATTCATCTGTACAATTTGGTTGGATGAAAGCATGCCCGATGAATGGAACCTTGGCATAGTGTGCACCATTCACAAAAAAGGAGACGCTCTGATATGTACCAACTACAGAGGAATTAGCCTCCTAAACGTCGCATGTGTGATCGCCTAAAACATATTGTCAACGATCTGCTTGGCCGCTATCAGTTTGATTTTAGGCCAGGCAAGTCTACAGTCGATCAAATGTTCACACTCCGACAGATTGTGAAAAAAGAACACACCACCTCTTCGTCGATTTTAAAGTCACGTATGATAGAGTGAATAAAGACGAGTTATACAGAGCCATGTCATATCTCAGCATCCCTGCAAAACTCGTCCGCTTGTGCAGGATGACTATGGATAAATCTCGCTGCTGCGTCAAAGTCACTAAGAACAACTCGGAACCGTTTGATGTTGAGAAAGGTCTAAGACAACGTAGCGCGTTATTATGTTATTATCTTGAAGCAGTTGTACGCAGATCACAAGTCAACACCAATGGTATAATTTTTTAAAAGTCCGTTCAACTACTTGCTTATGCAGATGACATAGACATAATCGGCAGAACAAAGCGAGCTGTGGTTGGTGCATTTGCCAGTATTGAATCAGAGGTGGCAAAAATATGATTGGCTGTTAATGAAGACAAAACGAAGTATATGCTATCAACGAGAAGGGAAACTCAACATCGAAGACTCGGCCAAACCAGCACGATGGATAGTTATAACTTCGAAGCAGTCAAGGGCTTTGTCTTCATGGGATCTACTATAAACTCAAACAACGATATCAGAGTAGAGATCAAACGGAGAATTACTAGTGCCAATCACTGTTTCTTCGGGCTGAGAAGGCATTTTAGTAGTAAAGCCCTCTCTCATAGAACCAAGGAAACGCTATACAAGACCTTAATCATCTCGGTCCTGCTGTATGGGGCAGAAGCATGGGCGTTAAAAGATTCGAGTAATTTTTGGTCTTGTGTGTATCGAAGGAGTATGGAGAAGAAGATTCAACGACGAGCCTCACGGGCTGTGCATCGACGTTGACCAAGAAGCTGAAAATACAGCGGCTGAGATGGCTGGAACACGTGGAGCGTATGGACATAAACGCAAAAGCCCGATGAGGCTTCGAATCTAACCCTGATAGTGCACGCAGCAGAGGGAAGCAGCGTTAAAGGTGGCGCACACATGTGGAGAACGACCTCAACCAACATGGCGTTGAGGCGGCTAGTTAAGGACAGAGCTGGCTGGAGAGGCATGTTGGTTGAGGCCGTAATCCATCCTGGATTGTAAGCGCCACCTTAAGTAAGTAAGTAAGTAAGTTATATATCATAGTAAAAGGTGAAATGGTTTTGCAAAAGTGTAAAATTATTTGAAAAAGGATAAATTTAGTTTGCAAGGCGATGTATTTAGTGTGGAATATGCTACAACCCATGTTTGAGAGTATATCACCAATCCAATCCAATCATAATGTGCTTACTTCGGAGTCTGAAAATCCAAAAAATTAAACTGAATTAAATAATAAGACCTTGTTTTTTTTATTTTTACAAAATTTTTCTTTATTTTGTTTTTCCTTTTTGTCTCTAATATAATAATATATTTTTTTTACAATTTTCACTTTATTTTTATGTTTTTTTTTTTTTTTTTTGGTTTTGTTTTCTTCTCATCTTTCAATAATAATAATATCAATAATAATCTCTCTTTGATTTTCATACAATATTTTTTTTTTTTTAATTTTTTGCTTTTTTTAATTTTATTAATCATTATCCACAATTTAGTTTTTTTTTTCGTTTTTTTTTTTTTGGTAAATTCTACAAAAATTGCAGGTTATACAGTCAAAATATTTTGTTTTGTTTTTTTATTTTTTTTATTTTTAACTTCAATTATTTTATTTTGCATAAAACAAATTTTTTGTTTTAATCTTATGTTGTTTTTGGTTTTTTTGTTTTTGGTTTTTTTTTGCTTTCATTGGGTTTTAATTATGTGGTTTTGTTTATAAAGTATTAACTTTTTGTTTAAAATAACTGAAACTATATTTATTGTTGTTTTGTTTTCTGTTTTTTGTTTTTTTTGTTTAATTTTGATTGCAGTTAATATACATTTTGAATGCATATAAATATTCGTAAACATTTTTTTTTTTGTATGGGTCTGTTGTGTTTAGCTTATAGATTGTTTTCATCTTTCATTTTTGTTTTGGTTTTTCATCTATGTTTTCTGTATGTATTTGATTTTTAATTTATATAATCATGTGTGTAGGTAATTTTGGTTTCATGATACTAAACAATATAATAATATTTTTGAACATTTATATTTTTATTTCCTTCGTCTTTGATTTTTTTTTTCACATCGGCATTTAATATTTTTTTTTTTTTTTTTTTTAATATTACTTTCTGCTTTTAAATATAATATATATTTTGTTTTTGTTTTTTTTTTGTCTTCATATATATGTGTGTATATATATATAGTATTCATGAGTGTATAATAAGTTAGTAATACTTTTTTCATGATTTGTATTATTTGTTTGCATTCAACCGAACCGAGTTACATCAGTGGTAAATTGACTAATTCTTTTATATTTTTTTTAATAATATATATATGTTTTTTTTTTTTTTTTTTTGTTTAATAATTTGTATGTGTACTCCAATAGCGTTTTTTAAGGTTTATATAAACTAAACAACATTTTTATTTTATTTTATTTTTTTTTTTATATCCCCACTAAATATGGCAATTTGCCTTATCGAAAAAGTTTTCTGCTTTTTTTCATTACATATACATTTATATATACTACATAAATATTGTTTACCATTTTTTATTTTTTATTTTTTTGTTTTGTTTCACGTTAGTTTTACTTTTGTATGTAATTATGCAACATTTTTTTTTTTTTTTACTTGTTTGTATGTCTTAAGAATACAATTACTATAGGTTTGAATATAATTGTTCATAGTTCTATATTATACACCTTAATCTGCGTGTGTGTAAGTGTGTGTGTTTAGTTTCATGTGCGTATTTTTTTTTTCTTCTAAAATTAACAACAATACAACTTATAAATAAAATAAAATTAAATTAAATTAAAATAAATACTTTAAGAGAAGGTTTATAGAAAAGTATCTGAAGAGGAGTAAATTTTATGTGGATTGCTACTTTGACTTTCATTATGAGATTCTTTTATCCCTTTTTAAAAAATTCAAATTTTCTGCATTGCCAAAATTGCAATATGAATTTAAATGCAAGTTAATTAGGATAGCAAGTTAATTACTCTGACTTCTAATTAAATGTATAATTTCCTTATTTCATTGTGTTGACTTTTTTGCGTTTTGCTTTTTTTTTTTTTTCTTTTTTTTGATCTACTTCCAGCTCTCGCTGTTCCTAGGTTATGATTTTTACCTTATTTAATTTTTACGCTGCTTTTTTTTTTGCATGCAATGTTATATAAATTTCTAGAAAAAAAAAAAAACTAAACATCGAGATACAGATATACTTACATTATATTCAACTCAATTTCTATGCTACACCTATACTTTTTTTTATATGTATGTGTGCTATGGTTTCTTTTTTTTTTTCCTTCAAAGCTAATCTAGATTTTTGAAATGAATAAGCTTCAGGGGTTGGTTAGCTGCAATAAAAAAAAAAAAAGAGAAGAGGAGAAAAAAAAACAAAAAAAAAAAAAACCTAGGAACCCCGGAGGTTATGAAATTCCCTTTTGAATTAAGCTTAATAAATTTTATGTTTTATGAAAAGGTTTTCTTCTTCTACTCTCTCTCTCTCTCTCTCGGAGCTAGAAGTAGAGAAAAATGAATTTTCATTAGAGTGACGCCAGCATGGACTTTTGATAAATTTATATTAAAACAAAATATAGGCATGTTAGGTACCAACGTAGTTAGTCTTTTTAGTGAAAGAAATAGTTTTTTTTTTGTTTTTCTATGTAATTCATCTTAGTTGATGTTTTTGTTTATTTTTTTGGTTTTGAATGTTGTTTATAGAAAGAACCAAGTCTCAAAAGTAGCTGCAGGTAACCACATAAATTAGCCTAGTTTTAGGTTTTATTAAATCTTCCAATTTGACGGGAATGGAATGTAGGAAATTATTCTTTCATTTTTTAGTTGTTGTTTTTTTTTCGAATGATAATGGTTTTTTTTTTTCTTTATTATTTTATGCTTGAACAGAATACTGGCATTCATTTAGCGATGTATATGTATAATATCCGTACAAGGGGCGTTAAGTCATGTGTCGTTTTTTTAAAATTTATTTTAACAAGTTCTAAAATTATGAGATGATATGAGCAGAATAATTTTAAAAACTCAGCTTAGATATAGCCTGGGAACCAGTGTTCATTTTTGAAAGATATGTGTATGGATAAATACATTTTTTTCATGTAGCATTTACGTTAGAAAAACATAAAATCGATGCCTGCAGGAGCACCCATGAGGCAATAATTCACCAGTTAAGTTTAAAGTAACATATTTTTGTAAACAGTTATAAAATATAAGATTTTAGGTTTTTATTTTCGCATTTGTTATACATTTTAAAGGTTATTGTTTTTTTCGGAACTTTTTCCTGATGTTTCGAACAAGTTACATCATTCGAAACGTCGGAAAAAAAATCGTAATAATTTATTAGAAAATAAAACGCGCTAGGTTCCAAAAAAAAACCCTAAATCTTTAAAAAGTTTTTTATGATACCAAAAAAAAATTTGTGACACCAAGAAGTGTGTTTTAAGGCGGTTGTCTTCTTTTTTCCATGTGTCCGAAATATATATGAAGTATATGAATTTCAAGTGCATCTTACGGGTTGATGGAAATATGTAAACTAACTTGAAACTTAGTTTTTTGGTAACATGCTAGGAAGAACTATCTTAGTGGCAATAATTTTTGTTGGTGTCTAAATTACTTTTAAAAACTGCAATGATATTGCACTTTGACTTCCAAACCGGAAAAACTCGGCATCTCATACATACAATCAAGAGTTTTTTTTTCAAAAATAACAACCATTTAATGCTATAACTCACACCCAAAATTTGTTGATGCGTTTTTTTTTTTAACAACATTAGGTCAGCGGCAGGATAACTTCGCCCCACTGTACAGGTGGCAGGCATGGTTTTTTATCCTCAAGGCAATTTCAAGTTACGTTTTAGACACATGTTAGACATATGACCTCTTTTTACTGCAACTTTAAAACTTTTCTGCCAATCTTTGTCCCACTGTTTAGGTGGCATCAGGCATTGATTTTGTTGATAACCTATGCTTTTACTACTGATCAAAAAATAATTCAAAGTATCTACATTTTAGACATTGAAAAGTGACCACCTTCACTAATAATCACTTTGTAGATGAATTTCACTGGGCTAGAAGAGAAATCATGATGGTGTCGGACCTATTTAGAAATCAATCAATTGATTCCTTGAAATTGAAGGGACCCCTTGACTCTGTCAACATCGATCCATTTCTGTCAAACTATTGGAGAGTTTGCATCATTTAAGCGAGATTTTTAAATAAAACAATGCATTGGGTTGAATAAGGTGAGAATGTGTATGAGAAAATACCACAAGGAGGGGTGCTATCTCCACTTCTTTAGTTAATGGTCGTCAACAAGATTTTATTCAAACGAAATCTAATCACGAAATCAAAGTCGTAGCAGTAAAAGCCTTGATTAGATATTGTCCCTGGTTTCAAAACCATTTCTTTGATGTAGGTAGGTACATAGCCATCACAAGAGTAATTCGGAAGACGAGTCAATTAACCTTAAAAAAAAAAAATGAGAGAAATTCAAAGACTACTTACCTCTTTTTAAGGAATTTCTCGACTGAAGAGCTAAATTATCTGAAATCCTACTTAATAACCTCTAGATTGTATTTTTTTAGCCTCATAAATTGTTTCTTATACAAATCTTTTTAAATAATCTTACATAGTTATCAACAGAATTCCTGAGGCTTTTTAACCTTTAGTTTAAAATTATCCTATCCATTTGTCAGAGAATATAGCTTGTGGACCTTAGGCCGATTACTCATTTGTCGGTGCGGGATCGTATCGGTATACTTCCTCCTCCTCCTTGCTCGATGACGCTATACCGATCCTCGGTAGTACTGTTTTGGTATTTATTGCTCGGACTGACTTCTGACCTCTCTTCAGCACTTACTCAATCCCTTAATCTTCTGTCCTGTTTTGTAATCAATATCACAATCAAATTTAGAAGTTAGCATTTCGTTTGCCCCAACAAGAAGTCGATAGTTAATAGGTCTGTTACACACTTTTTGTGCACATAATAAGCAAGACTCTCAAATTGCAAGGAGTGAGGAATGAAATTTTCTAAGAAAGTAAAAAAAACACTGAAAAACCGTGAAATTGTCTGGAATTAGTAGAACAACACTACACCGTCACGATAATTTACGATTTCTTTAGTTTGCTTTCAATTCTAATAAAACATTTTTTTCAAAGCAAATTACGAGAAAACGCGATACTTTGCTTTTGCCCACCTGACGTATGTCAATTTATCATTTGAAAGAACTGTTATTTCTGCTGGAAGAAATTCTTGAGACTAAATTAGCCTCTCTTTTGCGAAAAAAAAACAGACTAAAAATTACCTAATAGGACTGAATTCGGCAGTTCTAAACTGAATGTGATACAAACCTGTGGTTTTTCTCGTTACGGAGACCATTAGTACTTTTTTTTACGTAAATGCAAGTAGCATGTATAAAAAGCATGTAATTATACCTGCATTTTTAGAAGATAGGAATCAATCATTTTTTATTATTTTTTACCGAAAATGTGCAAACCAATTGATGAAATATCGGTAATATCGGTATAATTTCGGTAATGCACAAAATACCAAGTACCTATCGATACCGCACTGAAAAATGATTAAGGGGCCGGCTATAGCAATCAGGTAAACGAATCAGGAAAACATATAATCTTATGTTCTTTTCACTCGTTTTAAAACACAAATAGAACATAAATCGATGAGAAATGACACTGAGAAGATTTTGCGAAAAGACATTTTCCAACCGAAAAATAAGTTTTTGTTAAAAATGTATATTTATATATTTTCCTTATACATTTTTAACAAAAACTAGTTATTCAACCGTAAAATTTTTTTTCACAAAATATTCTTTTAGTGATTTGTCATCGATTTCTGTTGTAATTGTGTTTAAAAACGAGTGAAAACAACGTAAGAATCCATTAGAATTTTTTTTTTCTGATCGCTAGAACTGGCCCCTAAGCGGCCTAAGATATTCTTTTTTTGAAATAAGCTCAGACTTATGATCGGTTAGTTTTCCAGTAAAAAAATCATCTTCGAATAAGAAGAGACTTTCTAATAATGTTTTTCCTTCTTTTAGAAAATGAAAATGCTTTATTCTTCCAGTCAAAACATTATCTGCATTTCCACAATATGATAAAAATCTTTTGCAGTTTATTATTCAAATTAAATTTATTTGATTTTTGAAATTCAAAGTTTTCAGCTTGTTTTTAAATTGTTTGTTATTACTCCTCCAAAGACACTAAATATAAATTTAAAAAAAAAAAATAAAATCAAACCAAAAATATAATATAACGTGCAAAGTAAAAATGTGATTTGTCATTTTATCGGTAGTTGTTATTTTGTTTGTTTTATTTTTTTTTCTTTTTTTTTTTCTTGTCTAGGGTTTCAATTATAAAATTTCTATTACTCAATGTTTTCCTAATTTTTTTTTTTCTTTTTTAAAGTTTATCTATTTGAGAATTTTTTTTTCTTCTGATATGTAGCGCAAACATCAACAAATAAACATAACGTAGAAGTATTTTCATTTATAATATCATTTAAATTAATTTTTATATTTTTTTATTTTTTTTTATGTTTTAATTAGTTTCTTTTATCCTTTTGGTCATCTTTAATAAATATCCTCGCCCTTTCGATTGCAATATAATATATTATTTGCCCTTGTGTATGTGAATTTTTTACAGTTTTTTTTTTTCTTTCTTGAAAGTAAAAATAAAAATAAGAAAAAAAATAAATAAAAAAATTTATTATAAGTAGGTATACTTCTTCCTAATTTTTTTTTTTTTTTTTTTTTACTTTGTTAATAACACCATTTTGTTTATCCATTACAATATAATATATGTATATATATATGTACTCATCTACTAGCTTTTTTTGTGTATTTATTACGTCTACTTTAAACATATGCAAAACATATACATACATCAAACTAAGTGTGTTTATTTTTCTCTAGGCTCCAATTATTTTACTTTTTTTTTTTTTTTTGTTTTTTGTTTAATTTATATATTTTATGTCATGTTGTGTGATATTGTAGTTTTTTTTTTCTTCTATAAACTAACTAGATACTTACCTACTTACTAATGTTTTTATTTTTATGTTGCTGTTTTTTTTTTTTAATTTTGTTATTTATATATATAATATATATGGTTTTGGTTTCATCATTTAATATCTTTTTCTTTCACTTTTCCTTTGAATAAAAAAAGCAATCAAATGCGATGATAAAATGATTTTTAATAAAAAAAAGAAAAAAATAAAATAAAAAACAATTAAAAATAATACCTATCCATAATTCCAATATCTGAATTCAAAAATAGTGTCGTTATGAGTACCTAATGTATTTTTTTTTTTTTTTTTGTTTCTGGTTTCTTAATATTTTTGTTTTATTTATATATATTTTATTCTATGTATTTTTATTTTATGCTATTTTACCTACCCATGTCATTCGATGGAAATTTGATTGTTATGATCAACTGTTTTTTTTTTTTTTGTTTTGTATTTACTTCTTAATGGTTTAATATTTTTGTTGTAACATTGCGGTTTTTAAAAATGTCATAGCGCATTTTAACTGCTTTTAATTTATCCACACTTTTTAAACTAATTGCTTTTTTTTTTTGCATATAATTTATTTATAATCATACATGTATATATATAAATATTAATTTCTATTTATTTATACATATAAATATATGAATTTTATTATTTTTTTTTTTTTTTCTGTTTTCATTTAATATTTTTATTTTTTTTTTTTTTTTTAATTTCCTGTGGGGGAGATCTAAACAAACTAAACTAACAAATTTGCTGCTAACCATTCATCTTCTGGTAACTGAAATAATATGAAAAAAGAAAACACAATAACACCATAATGTTAAAGAACAGAACATTTCTTATAGTTTAGCATTTTTTATAGTTTTTTTTGTTTGGTTTAATACAAATAATAATATTTATTTTGTTGGTTGTTTTGCTATAGGAAAAAAAAAATTATAAATAAATATTAAAAATTATTTGAAAAAAAATTGTGTAGAAGCGATCAAAAGAAAAATAGGAAAAAAACAAGTGAACTATTTTGTTAATAATACAAATTTTGAAACTATTAAACATTATGTTTTTTTTTTTTTGTTGTTTGTTTTTGTAAGAAATTTTTGAATTACGAATCAGATTCTTATATTTTGAGTCAAATAATGTCCCTTACAAAACCTTGCCATTAAGCTTGAGATGAATAAATAAAAGAAAAAAAAAAAGCCAGGCATTACAATTACTCATTAAAAGGCATTTTAACGTTATACTGCAAATGGTAAGGACTGTATGATTTATCACAAACAAAAAAAACAAGTTTAAAAAATAGCCAAGTTTTTGCTTAAAATTCATTTGTTATTTATGCAACTTTTTTTCAACAAATTACCTACAATTTTAACTTGTATTTATTTTATACATTTAGGTAATATTTCTTCATTTTTTTTTGACGATACTAAATGTTTATAACTGATTTGATTAAATAATTTTGTTTTCTTTTTTAAATTTGTATTTTTACTTTGTTTTATTGCTACAAATGCAAATTTAAATGGGTAAAGGGTACAAATGAATTGCCCACCAACAGATTGAAGGAAAGTGAATGATAGGGTGAAAATGTGGGGTGGGTGTCAAAATTTGTGTTTTTTTACGAATTCTATAAAAAGTAGACCTCCTATGGAAAAAAGTTTAATACAAGAACATTTTTTTTCTGTTTTTTTTTTTATCTTTTTCAAAAATAGTTAGATTTTGATAAAACTTGGTGTTAACGTGCATTTTTTGGACGAATTTATTTTGAAAAAGTAGCCTTATTTTCAATCAAAAAAGGTGGCGAGCAAATTTTTGATTTTTGAAGATTTTGAGATGTATTCTTTTTGGTAAAATCCTCTTTTTAAATATTAAGGGAGAAAACAATACAATTATTGTAAAAATCATTGTCAAAAATTAAAAAAAACAAAGCGAGCGAGGATTGGTCATAGAAACCAAATTAATTTCAAAAGATTTGTATTCTCTTTGAACTCGAATCAAGTAGTACCAGAATTTCTCTATCATACAAAGTTTTTGAGGTATCGAATTATTAACTCCCAAAAAACACTGTTTTTATGAATTTTTGGGTAAAACGAGTTTTAATTTTCGGAAATAAGACCATATTTTTGAGACAAATTGTCGATCGCTGAACACTAACCTGAATTTTATAAAGTGAAATTAATTATTCGGTCTTGGAAAGCATTGCATTATTACAAAAACAGTGTTTATGGAGAGTTCAAAATTCGATACCTCAAAAACTTTGCATTATAGGGCAATTCTGATACTAAATTCGAGTACAAAGAGCACTAATCTTTTGCAAAAGTTTAATTTTGTTTTTATGACCACTTCTCGCTGGGTAATATTACTGTCATTTACGGAGAAAACCACCATTTTTAAGGTCGATTTTTGTTTTTTTTTTAAATTTTTTGACATTGTTTTAACAAAACTTGTATTGTTTTTTCACTTAATCTTAAAAAAGAGGACTTAACCAAAAAGAATCCATCTCAAAATTTTCAAAAATCAACTATTTTTTCGTCAGCTTTTTTTGATTGAAAATTAGGCTACTTTTTCAAATTGAACTCGTCAAAAATACAAAATTTAATATTAAAAAAAAATGGAATAAGTAAAAGATATTGCAATGCACGTTAAAACCATGTTTCATCAAAATCTAATTATTTTTGAAAAAGATAAAAAAATAAATACAATTGTTTTGGTCATTTTTACAATATTTTTGAAGTTATATGCATAGAAAAATTATCTGAACAAAACTTGTAGATGTTTTTACCACCAAAAAGTCTTGTATTACTTTTTTTCCGATAGAAGGTCTACTCTTTATAGAAATCGTAAGAAACCACGGTTTTTTAACACCCATCCCACTTTTTCGCTCACCCACTCCCATTCCCCAAATCTGTTGGTAGGTAATACAGCAACAGCTCAGAAATTCTATACTGGTTCCTTCAACTTTAAAAGTAAATGAAAATGCACCTTTTTGTCTTTTACGCAGAGCTAAAAAAAAATACAAGAAGAGGTATGCAAGTAAAAAGGGTTCAGCTGAAACCATATTACATCGGCCTGGAACAACGTTTGCTCAGACCTATTGAAACATCCTGATTCCTGACCATTCCTTTTTTTTAAGCTAATTAGAATTAAGTGAGGGTGCGTTGAGGTTATTCTAATGTGACAAAAAAATGAATTTTTTAGTGATTTCGAACGAAATTACCTTTACTGTAAAAAATGCAGTAAAACTTCCCTAAATCTGAGAGATAGTGTATAGAGGCTTGTCGCTCAGCTTAATTAACCTCAGAGAAATAATATTTTTATATTCGTTTGGGGCTACTGAATTTAATTTGAATTAAATAAAAATCATTTGCTCGAAATTTAATACAATCCCCGCAAAAGTTTATAATTCGTAGCAACAACGCATTCGTTTGGAAATCATTTTCATGAGTTGATTGCGGCAAACGAAAACGATTCAGACATCAAAGCTCCTTTTCGTTTACTAGGAAATTCTATTGTTTGCAGCAAACGAATGAATAGTTTGCGAAGAACCTCTCTAGAAAATAGTCTTTTGCAAAGAATTTCACTTTTTGTGTAAATATACAATCCATTTACAGCAAATGACTGTAGGAAACAAATTTTCTTAATAATTGATTCTATTTTTGTGGTGCTCATATGCAGTCTATGCTAAACGAAAGTTATTAAGTTCGTAGCAACAGCCTTTGTTCGAAATCGAGAGGTCACAGCTTCAATCACCGGTCTTATGCTCAACTATTTTTTTTTTGTATTTATTGGTTCGCGTAAATTGTTTCACCGAAACAAATTTAAGAGTTTGCTGCAAACAAAGTTTAAGTCAAAAAATTACTATCAAACAAGCAAGAAGTCGTTTCATGCAAACGATTCGCTCTCTCATTTTGTTTATAAATGCAGTCTACACCAATCATAAATTATAAGTTCCGCAGCGAGGTCACCGGTTCAATCACAGGTGCTACGCTAAACATTTTTTTTTTTAAAACGTTCGCAGAAAGTGTTTAACCCAAACGAATTCACCAATTTGCTGCAAACGAATCCTAAAAATTGACCAGCAAAGTCAAAAAAGTCGTTTGGGCAGTTTTTTTCGTTTTTGGCAATCGATTTTTTTTCTCAATGATAGGAAAATGACTTTTTTACTGGGCTATTGACAAGTAAAAATGTTCACCTGGCATCCGGCCGATCAAATCATCCACTGACCGAATTAAGAGTCGAGAAACACTTTCTTTTCATCGACTGCAAGAGCTCTTAATAGCAAAATGGCTCAACTCGGGGTCATGATGCCGAAAAGAAACAGAGGACGGATATAACTTTGACATGTAGACGACCTTGTACACTGCCATCAATCTGGCAAACATCATTTTTATCAACAAAGAGAACAAACAGAATGTTCATCGTGCTCTTAAATTAATTAACTGATAAATGAACTCAGTTGTACATTAAATAATATCTAGAGAATCAGATCGCAAGTAGATACTAAATGCAGAATTATTTGCAATCAGTCTAAATTTGTCATTTTCATCACCTACTTTTCCGTACAAAAGCCATTGTTACCATTTTTTTAGAATAAGTCTATTTTATCATGAAAAATCAGCAAAGAGATTTTTTTAAAAAACGGCTCCATAGATTTTTAAAAATTTTTTTTTTTAAATTTATCGTTATAGAAGAAATCATATCACAAAGTTTAATCAAAATCTTTAAAGCCGTTTTCGAGAAAACTCGAATAACTCAAAAATATTGTAAGGGAGGTACTCGTTCTAGATGAGATATTCAAAAAAAAAAAAAAAAACAATGTTTCGAAATCACATAAAAATCATTTCTATACAATTTGAACACAATCCGTTCACGTGTTTTGGCAGTGGAAATGTGTATAGGTTGACGCACAGATGCACAGACCGACGGACAGCATGTCGAAAACAACTTTTTTAGTCTTCTCCATTATCGTTATGTTGGTTTTGATCAAAACCCCAATTTTTTTTCTCTGACCCGAAACCAATACTTCTAAAAATTTAAGTTATCGAAAGTGAATTTTGGAGTGCAAATGACATCATATTGAAAATTTCATAATTTTGAAAATCTTCAAACATAGTGGAATTTAAATTCGACGATTTTTTTTAGCGAAGATATTTAGTTTTCGTTGCTATTTCTTTTCTTTTATTTGGCATAAAAAAAGTGCGTAGCGAAAATGACACGTTCAAGCCGCTTTGGAGTACCCCTCCCCCCCCCCACAGCTTCCAAAATCATCATATTTTTTTAGGTAATTTGTTGGAATGTTTTCGTAAATCTCAGAGATTTAGAGGCGGCTCAGGTATGCTAAAGCCCCCACATTTTTTTTCTGTATACAAGTTAAAACTGAGTTTTAAGGGTTACAGTCGCAATGTAATAAACACTATCTAGATGTTGTAACTGCTTTAATGCCTATTAATAAAAATGATATTTAATATTATTTCCTTTAAGCTCTTAAAGTGATATTTTTGGAATTGTAAGCAAAAAGTGATTCATAATTCAAAAACAAAAAAAAAAAAAAAAAAATACAAAATTTTAGAATAATCATAACAATTAGGGAAAAGCATCAATATTTTCAAGTAGTAATTTGCAGTAAAATAAAATCTTCTCTTTAAAATAAAACATAAATAAAAATGTATACAATAAAATCACAGGAATGACGGACAAGGTAGGAACTGTGCGAAACGTGACTATTATGTACGTGTTTGTTTTTTTTTTCTATTTAGGCGTAAGTAACTTTAAAGTTCATATTATTATTTATTTTATTTTTATTCACTTATGCATGAAATGTAGGTATGTTTATTGAATGTTGTATTTATGTTTCATAAATAAATTACTAAATAAAAAAAAACTAATATAAAACAACTAAATATTCACAAAGCTGAAATTGTTTTTTTCCTTATATTAAAAAAAAAAAAAATTAAATATTTAACGTTTTTTTTTTTGTCATAATGACAACAATGTTTAATGTGTGTATTTTTTTTTAAATTTTTTCGTTAGCGTATATAAAAAATGTTAAGAGATTAGTTTTAGGCACTAGTGCTGTTTTTTTTTCATTATTTATATTTTTTATTTCATTCGTAATCTTGTTTTCATATTTTTTTTTTGAAAAAAGTAACGCAAAATTCATTCAAGGGATTGTAAGAGTGATAGCGAGTGAGAGAGAGAGAGAGAAAAAGATAGATAGAAAGAGAGACAGAGTGAGATAACAAAACAAAATGAAACTGGGAAAAATCTTTGTACAGTCTTGGAATTCATTAAAAAAAACAAAAATAATTTTAAACAAATAAAGCATCATCACGAATCAATTTATACAATTTTCTTTTGTACAAAATAAAAAAAAAAAAATAATTATCAAAAAATTTAAAAAAAAAAAAGAAATTTAAAAACAAAACCAAAAAGTGTGTGTTTTTATTTGTTTTTTTTTTTTTTTTTAATTTTAACATTTTTAATTTGCTTATAATAAAAATATCTTTTGGCTTCAATTCGCTTTTGTTCTTCTTATTTTTTTTTTTTTTTTGTAAATCTATTTTGCTTTTCCTTTTAGTACATTGAAAAGTAGTAAATATTACTCATGATTATTAACAGTGTTTTTAAGTCTAACCTTAATTTTAATTTTAAAACTATAATAATAATAATGCGCAAAAATAAAAATGTAAACAAATAATACAAAAAATTAAAAATATATGTATCTTCTTTTTTTTTATTTTGGTTGGATTTGTTTTGCTCATAAAATGTTGCTTTTAATACTTATTATTTTTTTTTTTTTAATTAATATTAATTTTTTTTTTGTTAATAAATTTTTTTACACCTCACAAACTTTACTGTGCCTGCAAAAGTAAAGGATAAACCTTAAAAAATAATATGGGTGTTAGTAGATTGGAAAAAAGTAAGTAAAAACACTTAGAATTTAGAAAATTAAATAAACAAACTTTTTAATATTTTTTTAAATTAATTGTTTTTTTTTTTTTTTGTAATAAGAATATTAATTAATGCAGGTTTATTTATGTATAAATGTATATATATTATATTATTATTATGTTTTTTTTTCTGTTTAATTTTCAATGCTAAAATTACTTGGTAATGACAAAAGCGAAATCTTAGTAAATTTGATGTGAAAAAAACAAACAAAGAGAAGAGGAAGAAAAACGGTTAAATATGAGAGCAAATTTTAAAAGTTATTATTAAAGAATGCTTAGTTAAGAAAAGATTGAAAAAAAGAATATATATAAGTATAATAACAAACAAAGATGACATAATATTATTTGTATAAATATTTTTTTTTTTTTTTTATAAGAATTAAAAATATTTGTAAATATTTTGTTTTTTTTTTTTATAGTAAATATTTACTTTTTATAATTTGAATAAAAGTTTCGCAAGCATGCATTTTTATTATTATTATTTAAATATGAAGAAGTGCATACAAAATTACTAGGTATTTCGTAAGGATTGTACAATGGTCGAGTAGTATTTGTGTAAATATTGCTTTTACATACCTGTGGGCTTACTTGAAACTGTTGAATGGGATAGGCTACCACCCCCGTTGCTTGAGGGATGCCTGTGCCAGCAACTCCGGTCGCCAATTGTTGTGCTGGGGATATTTGTGCTTGAGTTGCAACCCCTTGCCATGTGGCGGTTGGTATCTGCACCCCCATGCTAAAATAAAAAAAAGAAAAATTAAATTGCAAGTTTATATATGTGGGTTATGTTAAGCAGTGATGCGTGAGATCAATAAACGAGACTCGCATTTTAATTATTGTAAGAGAAAGAAAAAAAAAAATGTAGGTAACATTTTTGTTTGGTTCTATAAATTTACGATATATACCTACACCATCATGATGCTGGTGGTGGGTGCGTGTTTAAAGAGTACGCACGTAACGTATTGCTTGGGTTCGTGAGCTTTAAAATACGTAAAAAAAAGGGGTTGTTAGGGCATAAGGATGACTGGCATATAGTTTTCAAAGATAAAAAGGTATTTGTTTTACAACATACCAACAAAATGGGAAGAAGGGTTTTTGTGAGTGTGTTGTTTGTTTGTTTGTTTGTTTTTTTTTTTTTTTATTAACCGCGTCCATGTGCTCTGATTTTAATATCATTTAAATTTTCCTTTGCTTGTGCGAAAGGAGGCGGAAGGAATGATGTACGTTTTGCAGAAAGAACGTTTGATGACTATGTTGTAGTTAAATTCACACTGCATACCTCTATACCAAGCCATAAAAAAAATGCTATTAAATCTAGGATCTTAAGGGCTCTTGTATGTTAGGCATGTTGAGGGTAGAAAAATTGTAGTACGCACGATTACCACTTAATTACAATTACGACTTAATTATATTCATTTGCAAAAAAACTGATTTTTTTCTTCTGTTTTTATTTTAATACAATTTAATATTGTTGTAACTTAAATTATCGGTAGCTACCCATGACTATGAGGCTGAATAAGCTATATTTTTTTAATTTAATAACAGGGGAAGTTTGTATAATTTGTGTAGGTTCCTGTAATGATTCAATATTTCAATGATTTGACACCTTATAAAGGAGCTTATTTCTTCAGGTCTCTGAATGAGTATTGTTTTGATCATAAATAATGCAGTTTATAGGCCACCAAATGCCTTGGTTAGCATTAGAAATAACTAATAAAAATTTGCTCAACAAGACAAGCTAAATTTATTGATAGTGTTATAGAATCTGTTGACTAACTATTGCAGGTATAGCAACCGCTGTCTAGTGAATTTATTAACATCATTCAATTCTTCATTCCTCTAAGGCAAAGAATGATTTGAGGTTAGATACAATTAACTCGTGTTTTTCGGCTTTTGTGGGAAATACTTTTAAAAAAATTGTGACTTAACTGCCAAACTTTCCCTCGGAGAACCGCTGAATTTCAAAAGAAGATGCTCCAACATTTGATTTGACATCAATTTCAACCACATCTTATCAGAAACGGAAATTTTTAAAAAACTCTATGTTTTTAGTCACAATTTCCTTGAATTCATTAATTTTCGGGCCATATTGAACATTTTAATGCTAAAGTTAAGAAATTGACGTGGCAAAAAAACACGATCTTAAGACATCGGAAACGCTGATGCTATCGAAAAAAATATTCTTAGAATGTTTATCGAGAGAATCTTGCGCTCATTGTTATATTGTTCAAGATTTGCCACGATTTTTTCCCAGTGTCCCGTAAGGAATAACGCTTTTTTTATGTTGTATTCCAAGGTATTCCACGATTATTTCTGTGGTATTATACATTTTTGTATGTTCTGCTATTTCAACCATCATCCAAAAAAATCCTTCAGTTATTTGTTGGTTTAATTATTTCTTCGGTAAACCTAACGTCATGAATACAGAAAGGGAATAGTCCATTTCTGGATCAGAGTGAACCCGTGTTTGGTATCAAATGAAAGGTAGAGTTGAACTTGTTATAATTCTGAAATTATTTTTCATATCGTTCAGGGGAGAGCCGAGCTATTTGAACTTGAAGTAATTTAGCCGGGTGTAGTTCGAGGTATACACAGACAGACAGACAAACAGACAGACAGACAAACAGAGAGACAGACAGATAGATAGACAGACAGACAGGCAGGCAGACAGTCAAAAAGACATAAAGTAAGACAGACAGAATTGCGATACCCACTTTTTTCGCATTCTCTATCATAGTAATAACATGTCTGATTGTTATCTCGAGTTCGATTTTTTTACGAATCTTTTACTTGCTCTATAGTACCTCAATATATCGCAAGTAAGAAATTGGTAGCTACAGAGCGAGCAATGGTGTTGTCTTATGCCAAAACTAAGCTATTTTAATCGGTATTGACTTGAAATTTTGCATACATTTGTGAAATTTATTGTATACTAAGCAACTTGTTAACGGGTGAGTGAAAAATTAAAAAAATCCTTAGTACCAATTTAATTCCATCAATATTTTGGATTGCTTGCTCCACAGTCTTATCGATCCTCTCTCACGTTTAACAGTTGCAGAAGGTTGTACTTTTGCCCCGCGAAGTTTTTTACATATCAAATGAAGCCTGGTAATAAATTTAGAGTAGAGTACGCACTTTAAAATCTTGATGGAATCAAATGCGTATAAAGGATTTTTTTAGTTCTTTACTCACCCGTCAACAAGTTGCTGCAGTTATTCAAGTAAGCACCCGGATGATTGCTCATTTCGTGTAGGGATATTTCAGAAACCATATGAATTCACATATGGGGGTCCAATAGCCCTGAAAGCAGTTAATTAAAACACGATCATGACTAAGAAGACACCAGACGGCTGGTAGGAAACTTCTTAGAAGAGGATAATCTTCATTTTTTTGGGGTGGCTAATGCAATCTTCTGACCTGCTTTGTGTAGAAAATATACACCGGGAGATTAGTAAGCTGAAACTTTCAAATTACTAGGCCGATGGAAGAAATAGGGAAAGAATATCACCAAATTTCTCCAAATTAATTCGTGTCTTTAATTGGCTCGCAGAATAATAAGTTAAATGCCGTTATTGCTAGTAAATTGTTCCCAACTAAACATTCAAATGTTTAAATACAATATTTTGTTCAAAGAAATGAAATTATTCGTTAATTTTTTTAAGTTTTTCACGTATTTGCATTACTCTTGCTCGGATTCAAACTTATGTTTTGCACTAATTCTAATATTTTTATTTTTATTTGAGCAGGATACGAATAAAATCGACATGGTTTAAAAAAAATACAATAAATTCCACAAATGTATGCAAAATTTCAAGTCATTCCCACTTAAAATAGCTAATTTCTGGACTAAGACAAAACCATATATGTACCATTTTGTTTTAATTTTTTTTTTTTTTCTCGCTACTGTATTATTCCGATGTTCATTAGAATCAAGAATAAAAAGAAACAACACAAGCAGGATATCATTCGTCATAGGGTCCTTTTTTTCAATGATAGGTACTGATTCTACATTTGATTTTTTCCGGTATTAGCTTATATATGGGAAATTTCAAAAAACTGCCATAGATGAGTTTTTTCTCATTTTAACGTAATTTTTACGTATCTGATATATTAGTCAAAATGGTAGTCCATTAGACACTAAAAAGAAAACATCTATGGGATTTTTTCCTGAAATTTATAGCTTAAACCTGAAAAAACCAAAGTAGAATCAGTATTATTGAAAAATACTACCCTTTGATGCTGCATGTGTTGCATTTTTGTTCTTGATTCTAATGAATATCGAAATAACTACAATTTTTTGTAAATCTATAACGTAGGTATACCTTGTCCCTAAAAAACATAAATTAGCTTTTTTTGACATTTAATTGTTCTCCCAAGGACAATAACTTTCATAGAAAAAGCTTAACGAAAAATTGCATTATTGGTGCAATTTTTTTTCAAGATGGTTGCCAAAACTCCAAATGGGATTCGTTTGAACTTTTTAAATAAGATTGAGGACATTACTTCCAACAATTTCCACCAATCAAAATTCTGCAAAGTATTTTTCCAAATCAAAACCTAAGTACCCTCGTCTATTATAAATATTATAATTTCAAAAATAGTATACACTCGACTAGACGGATCTTACTTCAAACACAATAAGAAATTATAAATAGTTAAAAGAACTATTTTAATTTTTTCCCGTAAATACACCACAGTATGAAATGCATTGGAATTTATTTTGCCAACAGCAAAATAAAGTTAAATTAGAAGACTCCCAGACAGAAAACCTCCCAACTAAAACAAAAATTTATAAAAAAAAAAGTTCCACATTAAAACCAGGAAAAATCTAATAGCAAACAAGCACAGAGCATACATTTCAAAGCCAACTTAAAAGTAGAGGATTTTGAGGGAGAACAAGTAGAGCCAAAGTCTCCATCTCCATTTTTAGACCTATATGTTGTAGAGCTTGCTGTTTGGATACTCGTATAACATAGAATAGGAAAATATAACTGAAGGTACAATTTTTATGTGCATGTGTGTGTATGTGTACATACCCCATATATCCCTGTTGGTATCCGCCGTATTGACCAAAATGATATCCTTGGATTCCTTGCAAAAATTGATTTTGCACCGATGCAGCCGTTGGCGTGACCGCAGCCGCTGCCGATGATGCTGGATACGTTGGTGTTGGTGAATACCAGCAGCCGGCCAATTGCTGGCCATATGCAGCAGCGGCGGCCGCCGCCGCAGCCCCAACACCATACGGGAATCCGGTTTGATTTAATGCCTGACTGGTAATTGTCTGGGCATTATTCGGATCGCCGCTCTCCTTGCCCCACGAACACTTCACTGGCTGACCATTTATTTCGGTATTGTGCACACCGACAATTGCATGAGTGGCGGCTTCCTTTGTTGAGAATCTATATCCAATTCCAGTGCCACCCACATGAAAGTTTTGTTATAATATTATGAGGACCAAATGCCCAGCAGGATATACCCCATCATCATCATCATCATCATCATCATCATCATCATCGTCGTCGTTCAGGTGTGTGTGTGTGTTAGTGCATAGATTCAGTGGTAGAATGGTGGTGTTGGCAGATTTTGATGGTGGGTTCACAGTTCCGGTCCAAGGGTGTTGACATAGACATGATTTTTTTTTTTTTTTTGGTTTGTTGTTCATGAAATTGAATTATTATACATCAAAGTTAGAGACATTGAAGATGCAGGATAATAAGAGAAGAGAGCACCCATCACACTCTTGAACTTACCGTACAAAAGCATATCCCTTGTCCTTGAAGACTCGAATCTCTTGTATCGATCCGTATGGCGAAAATGTCTTCTGAAGGATCTCTTCGGTGAGGGCAGTTAGAGCACTATTTACACCGCCACAATAGACTGTACAGTTTGATGGGCTGCTTTGATTGTAGACCTCATCAAATGTCAACGGCTTGATATTTTCTACAATTAAAAAAAAAAAAAAAAAATTATACACGTCATTTAAAATTGTCAATGTTGATTTATTTATATTTTTAACAGCACACTGTCAAATTTCCTATACAATATTATTATCTCGTGTTCATTAAAAGTGCAAATGGTTAACAAAAAATATTAAAAAAAAAAAAGTTTGAAATTTTTATATTCCGAAATTTAACGAGCTTAAAAATAAATAAATATAAAAATATAAAAACAAAATAATAAAAATTATTAAAGCATTTTTGTTAAAAATTATTAAATGAACTTAAATCACACTTAATTAAGCTGGTTGAAAAATATTTGCTATACAAAAATTTTAATTATGTGATAAAAAATCAAAATAAAAATAAAAAAAAAAAAGAATAAAAATGAAAAATTGTAAATGCCAGTTTAGTGTTATCCTTCGCGTGTTGGGTTTATTATGTGTAATTTTTTTTTTTTTTTTGGTGAACTATTAAAATGTGGCAGAGATTTTTTGTTGGGTGCAAAAATGTTATTGAAGCAAAACATGCAATAGATTTTTTTTTATTCTCACTCCCGAGCTAGATTGAAAAAGAGGTTTTAATTAAAAAAAAAAAAAAAGAAAATAACAATCGTGGAACAGAGTGAGTGGTTGTGAGTGTGTGCAGCAGTGTTATATCATTGTGTAGGTATGTAGAACGTGCATTTTCTTATTATCGTTTCATTTTTGTTTTTTTCTTTTATTATTATTATTTTTTCTTCTTTATAAAATTACATGTTGCAGCATGCAAGGTTTTTTTTTTTTTTTTTTTTTTGAAATACACGTCCTAAATGTATAGAAGACTGCAGATAAATTAAGTGAAGGATAGGGAACATGAAAAAAAAAAATGTCTAGCTAAGTATAGGGTGGGATATACAACAGAGCAGAATTTACTGCCTTGTAGCAGGCAAAATGACACATGTAAGCGGGAGAGCATTGTTACCGAGGTATTATGTCATTCTTAATGGTAGTTGTATAAAGTTTGTATGTTTTTTTTTTGTTCTTTATTTTTATTTAAGATGGTTGAAGCTTTGTCTTTGTCATTAGGTTGAACAAAAAAAAAAAAAAGGATACAAAGCAACAAGTTTTTAAAATATGAGAAATGGCTTTTAATTAAGGAAATATTAAAACAATAGCCAAAATGAGAAACAAAATCAAAAATATTGGAAAATAAAATGTAGAATAAAGAAGTATCAAACTTAAAGCTAATGATTGTAGTCGAAATTTATCGAAAAGAACATTTGTACTGCAATACTGCTGTCTTTCAGTCTGCGCAATCCAACAACAACTACCGGACAGTGTGGAGCGAACTCCAATGCACCAATATTATGTCCCGGAACTCCATCCAACACACCACAACAACAAACAATTCCAAAGGAGACTGCTGTCAATGAAACCTGGACCTGATGCTTTCAAGAACATCAACAAAATTATTGGACAGAAGTCATCAATGGAGGAAGTGATTATAACCAACAATGGAGAAGCAACAACGCCACAAGACAAATCAGAAGCATTTGCAACTCATTTCGAGGGAAACTTCAAACCGAACCCATCTACACATCCTGTCTTTCTAGATGAAGTTAAGGTAACACTCCAACAGATTCTGCTGCCTAACATGGGCAATGGGCATGGCAACATTAGCGATACCAATCCTGCATATAATCCCGTTCACAGCCCAAACCTGAACTCCCGAGAAGAAATTGCCGAATTAATAATTATTAAACATCTTATCATTCCAGGCAAATCAACAACTGATCAGATTTTTAACCTTAGGCAGGCGATGGAAAAATGTCTAGAATTCAACATCCCAACATACCATCTGTTTATAGACTTTTAAGCCGCCTATGATAGCATAGCCAGGGTAGAACTTTACAAAGCCATGAGACAATTCGGCATCCCAAATAAATTGACACGACTATGTAGGTTGACCATGACCAACGTAACAAGCCAAGTTAAAATAGCCGGATTGCTATCCAGACCAATCAACATCTTTAATGGACTCCGACAAGGGGATGGTTTGGCCTGCCTCCTCTTCAACCTGGCGTTGGAGAAAGCAATCCGTGACTCTGGCTCGGCAACAAGAGGGACCATCGTCAACAGGTCCAGCCAGATACTGGCTTACGCAGACGACATCGACATCATCGGAAGAACCGAACAAGCTGTACACGATTCCTTCATCCAGGTCGAACAGGCGGCACAAAATCTGGGGCTGCACATTAGTGAAGGTGAAACAAAGTACATGGTGGCGTCGAATGCGAGAAGAACAGTTGGTCAAACAATCAAGGTAGCGGAGCACGAATTTGAAGTGGTGCAATCCTTAAAAATACCTTGGGTCAACAGTAGCAGCCGATAACAGCATAGAAGAAGAAATACGCGGGCGGCTTCTCAAATCCAACAGAGCCTACTACAGTCTGTCAAAGCTATTCAAATCCAGAAATCTAATCTAAAATAACTTCAAAACTGCTGCTGTACAGGAACATGGTCCTGCCAGTACTCATGTATGGATCCGAGACTTGGGTGCTAAGCAAAAGGCACCTGTAACCTCTTAGCCGCTTTCGAGAGAAAAGTCTTAAGGAGAATTGTTGGTCCCATATGTGAGGAAGGACGATTCCGGAGACGGTACAATCATGAGTTGTACGCAATCTACCTTGAAGCAGACATAGTGACAAAAATTAAGCTCGGTAGACTCCGGTGGGCAGGGCACCTAGCTCGTATGAGCGAAGAGGAAAGTCTTTTGTGGTACATATTCTATGGTAGACGGCAGCGTGGTAGACCATGCTGGCGCTGGAGAGATGGCGTAGAACAGGATGCCCGAAGCCTTGGGGTGCGCAACTGGATGGCGTCGGCTCGAGACCGGGATAGGTGGAGAGACTTGTTGAAAGAGGCCAGGACTGGACCCCGGTTGTCGAGCCGATGATGATGATAAATCCTGCAAGTAATCCCATTGACAGCCCAAACCTGAGCTCCCCAGAAGAAATTGCCGAATTAATAATTATTATTAAACAACGTATGGATCGAAGCCCTTGCTCATAAACTCAAGATGTTTGGCTTTCCTTCAGCACTAATAAAAATAATATTTTCCTTTCTTTTTTGCAGAAACTTTTTTGTGCAACAGGAAAGCTACAAATCAACAGTGAAGTGTATCAGAGCTGGAGCAAAGATAATAGAATATTCTATTATCTTTGATTGTAATTGTACCATTACTGTACTGCTTCGAAATACTCTCTGAGAAATTTCCGGAAAAGATTAAACATTTCTTGGTAAGTAAATAATATGTTTAGAGTAAATCAACAAACAGGCATGCTGTTAAACAGAATAGTTCCCTATCAATATTCTTCAATATATCAGTACAATATACCAATATCAAGAACGAGACTAATAAAGAGAGTCTTAAGTGTAAAGGGGCATTTAAAATCCTAAGAATTCTTCATCAGAAATCCTAGCATTGAGTTAGAGATGACATATAATCAACATGCATCCAAAAGTCAAATTTAGAATCAAATATGACCCCTTAATCTTTTTGATTAAATACTCTCTGAAGCTCATTATTTGAAATTTTGTAGCTAAATATGTTCTAATATTTAACGATACGTCATTTACAATACACCATTAAAACAATTTATCAAAATCCTCTTGTAGTTGTATAATTTCTGCAAGGGATTTTATTGTTCTAAATATTTTAACATCATCCGCAAAAATTAAACAAGATGAATATGATATGGTAACAGGCAAGTAATTAATAAAAAGCACTAAAAGAAGTGGTCCAAGATGGCTGCCTTGAGGTACACCGGAGTTATTAAGAATTTTCACACACGTTTCTGGACCAATTTTGAAAAATTGATCACGAATTGTCAAATAACTTTTTAACCATATTTCAAAAACTGACCGCGAAAACCTAAATATTCAAGCTTTCTTATAAGTATTTTATGGTTCACTCTATCAAATGCCTTCGAAAAATCTGTATGTATATATGTTTAGGTTAAAATATTGATAGATGTGTAATGTGGAGGCCTTTTGTGATAAGATAAAAGTAGCTACTAACTAGATATAGGTATCTAAAATTTAGATTTGTAAAAGTTGTACACAATTTTATGTCATGTTCTTGAAATTGCTACAAAATTTTCCATAGGGGTACCGGGTACTCAAATTATAGTATAGAATTTAGAATCCTTACACCACGATCCTTTTTTTTTTATATTATCCTATTAAACGAATGAACTTTATTACTTTCCATGCTTAAACAAATAAGCAATTTCCAATGCACGCAGTTAGCCGACAAAAAAAAAAAAAAACAATCGAGGGTAAACGACATTTTTTTTTTTTTTTTTGAAAATAAAAATACATAAAAAAACTGTTTCTAGAATTTATGCGAAAATCGGCTCACACGACCTTATGTTTATGAATTAACCCCGAAGAGGCTTGCCAAGCCATGCTCTTTGCAAGCTAAGTGTTCCACTTATAATGCCTGGCAGGCATCCATATACCCGTCTTCTTGGCCGATGAAGCGACCATCGACAAAAGTTTATATATTCATTTTTTTGACAGGGGCGGATGTATACAATAGAACCGCTTGTGATATTATTTTTCTTTTTTTGTCAAATATCCCATTTGAAAATCGTAAAATAAAATTTGGGTCTAAAATTTAACGGGCATTCGCTACGCCGCCACCGCACAGTGGTTTCGGTTATATGGGAAGAGCGGTCAAAATTAATAATCACATATTTAATGACAAATAACACTGAATATATATAAATAAAGTCGTTATTTTTACTTTTTTAATATTTTTATTAAAGTAATTAGTACAATAAGTCTAAAACCTCTTTGGATAAACTTGATTTTTCAGTTTTTTCAAGAACACGAGCGTTTGAAAGAAGTGGGTTGGAAGAAAGGAACAATCTATTTATCAAATCAGTGTTGGTGGCAACTCTTGAAATTTTCCGCGTATATTTTTCCCTTAACGTTTTCAACTGTTTATTTTTAGCCTCAGCAGCTTCTTCAGTTAACTGTCCTATGGGCAAAATTGCGTGTTGGACGCCAAATGTTAAATACATCAAGCCGTGTAAAGACTTTTGTGGATTCTAAAAGTGAATAAAAACACATTTCTTAGTCCAATTAAAGTTCGATTTTTTTTAACTTTAGCATATTTTCGCAAAAAATGACTGATACGTCTTGAAAGGTGATAATATAGCCTAAATAAATATGTAACTTTTGTTAGGGGCAAGTAGGGGGCACAGAAGTTATGGACTTTTGAAAGTCATCAAAAAAACAAAAAAATCATATTACACCTGAATTGAGTAACGGTTTTCACATAAAAACCTGATTTATTTTATACTAAAAAAAATACATAAATTATCTACATATCTTGTACTCTGAATTCCATAACTCAAATTTTAAAAGAAGTTATCAAAAACTAATGTATTTAACGTGATTGTAAATCAAAAAAATGAAAAATGTAAGCTTTGCTAAAATTGAAAAACACACAACTTGCATGATCGATCTTACCAAAATGAAAACAATGTAGACGAAAAATATGGCTGAGATTTATCTGTCCCGTTATTAGAGATAACATTTCCATTCAAAAAAATAAATAATTTTAACCTTGAGATTTCACCTTTTGGCCAACTGGGGAAACCACTGTGCACCGCCCATTTGGTTCGTTTTTTTCGCTTTTTATATATTTTTATTATTTGTCGTTCTACAACTGATTTCATCTCACGCTGCTGCTACTGCTGCTGCTGTGGCCAAATCTCATGCTTAAAGTTTATTACGCTAACACAAATACAACAGAAAAATTGAAGGAAGGGGGTATATGGGGGTGATTATGGTGGTGACTTTTTTACGATATAACCTCCACATTGGAAATGGGCAATAATTTGACATGTTGAATGGAATTACGACTGTAAAGGCCTTATGCAAATCCTTAGAAGGACATTCAACCCCAGCTATATAGTACCAAAACCCGGGCCGAGCACACAGACTATAAACGAATATAAATCATTTGCAAGGGAAATGGCAGTATAATGGGGTAGAGTTACGGTATTGTTTTTTTTTCTACTTCTGCTCCTTCCTTCGATTTCTATGTCTCGTTACTTTTGTTCTGGAATGTTGCCCTTTTTTTTTTTTGTTGTTGTTGTTGGTTTTGTGATGACTTCGTGATGAAGTGTTGAGGTTGAAAATGTTGGTGAATTTTTATGCCTCTTCCATTTGAATAGTTTGTGATTGTGGTGGTTTGGAAAAGTGTGCGTGGATAAACATTTGCAAATCGTGTTAAAAGCGAATAAAAATTATAGAAAAAAAGGACCAACAATATCATAAAGTAAAGAAGTTTAAGGAGGGAGGTGAGGAGCCGTTAGGAAATAGAAACAAAAATAAGGACCATGCAAAATGTGTAACTAGACTAACATAGTGTATACTTATAAGTAATATGAAAGGAATAAAATTTGAATGGTAAATGATTTAATTTATAGTTTGCAGTAAAATATGAAAAATAAAATATACAAAACGCAAAAATGAGCAAGAAAATGAAAATGTCTACAAAAATATGTAAAATGTATGAAAAAAAAAAAAAATAAAAGTTGCAAATGGATGAAGGAGTGTAAATATCCCCCTTGAGGAGAAAACACATTAGACCCTAATAAAAATGTTGAATAAAGTTTTGGTATTTATTGCCAAGGATTGTGATGCGTCTTTAAAGATATATTATAGACGAGAAAAGGAAATAGGCACTTGAGTGGGCATTTCCATTTCCAACATCATATACCCACCTACTTCCATTTCTGAGGGACTCTTGAGTTTATGGACTTAAAACAAAACACACACAAATATTATGTTATGTGTTTTGTATAGGTATAGGGGGTTTATTGGACCCTATGGCTGTTTAAGGAAATAAGAGTTTATTATGTAAATGGGTCATGGCGTTAAACGATGTCATTACTTAATTTTATTCTTACAAAAAAAAAAAAAAATCAACATCCTACATTTTTATGAAGTCAAAAACTTTCAAAATATACAAGAAATATGACTTAAAGTTTGTTTAAAAATTCATGAGTTTTTATGAGAAATTATTATATGGAAATTATGACTTTCAAAGAAGCAAACGATGCGATGTGAAGAGAAATGTCATTAAATGACTTTAAATTGATGTTACCATGATGACCGTACATCCCTTTTTGAACTTTTTATTTTAAATTGTCTTAGTCCTTTTACAGGCTTACAGTAAAGAAAGTTAAAATAAAAATACTTCTTAAAATAAAGTCAAAATTGGTAACCATAATACATCATACGAAAACTACAGCTGGTCAAATCCAATTGATATCCCACACAAAGCGTTTCAATGCAAAAGAATTTTTGTCAAGCCAAACTTGACTTGCAGACGCTTTAGATACATTTTTAAACCCTCAATACTTTACTTCATAAGATCAGCAGTTTTGGCTAACGAGGAAATGGGCCAAATTCGGGCTTGGCAGTAACATGTGAAATCCATTCGTTTTTTAGCCCGTTGGAGTTTAAAGAGGCCCCACTGTTGAACATAGTTATTTAGGGGAAAGTAGGGTATGAAACGGATAGCAGCTAGCTAAATACAATTTAGGGGTATGAGCTATAAATGCTTTTAAAAAAAATGTTCACCTATTCAATTGAACGGAAGTAAATTTCTTAGTTTTTCGGAGAAGTGTCACGAGGGAAAACAAATTTCCCCACCTTAACATAATAAGTCCATTTGGGTACCTTTGTGGGTAAAAATTCACAATCTGAGGAGCGGGATTGAAATACTCTCAGAGAGAGAAAAAATGCACAAAAGTACCCAAACGCTTTGAACAAAATTTCCTGTCACTTTTTAAACTTATAGAGCTTTGATGGTTTCTATCAAATACTGCATTCCATCTCCAATAAAACATATAATTATTAAACAGGGGGGGGGGGGAATAAAGAAGGGAATTAAATAAAAAACCACGCATTTGGTTTTTATCCCAAAAATATTTATTTTGTTCTTTTTTCCTACAATAGGTGTGTTTTTTTTGGCAAAGTAGGATTTTTCACGTATTACAAATACAACTCCGTACTGCCGATAAAAGTATAAGTAAAATTATACTGCGGATAGAATATTGATTTTTGTTCAAGTCTCGAATATAATAGTTGGTACAATTGATAACTGCTATGTTTCTGGAAGGTACGTTCGTAGAGTACGAAAAGTAGTTTGTTGTTTACCATTTTCCATTTGTCGGTGAGAGTTTACTCTTTTCACCCTTTTCTGCACTTTTTGAGTTTTTATGTTTGGTTGCATATAAAACATAACATAACAGAAAACGAAAACGCAACGAGATTTAAAACGTTGTCGACAGCATTTTTAGAAGAAAAAGAATGCATTTTTGTCTCTTCAGTGTCATAGAAAGCTGTGTAATCTACTCTACTATCTCTTCCTAAAGTATCCGTTTTTGTATCAGCGACATAAAGTCTTTAAGCTGTCTTATTTTGGTTGGTTTTTGTTAGGGTTTGTGACATGGTCGGAACCTACACTATAGGTACTCTCTCGTATTTATAATTTTGAGAGGTGAAAGTTTCGTTGTCATGGCGAATATTTCGCGTCATTCATCGTATACAAGTCGCCTTGTGTAAATTCAAAAATGACCAAAGTCTGCGAACAGACCCCTTGACTTTTGTTTGGATCTTTACAAAAGAAAAATCAACAAACTGACAAAATCAAACCTAAAATTATAACATGAATTAACTCAGTATAATTTTTTTTATGTTTTTTTTTACCATATCTTAGTGTAAATTTTCCATTTTAATTGAATTTAATATTCTAATTTCTTTTTCACTAGCCGGCAAAATAAGTTTTTGGTTATTTTTTTTATTCAATTACTTGACAGCTAACCAGTAATACCAACCTTATACAAAAATAAAAAGCACACTACTGCGGATAGGACGGAACGTCTTTTTGGTAAATCGTACTGTACTACCGATAGTGTTACCAAGAAACACACCTGATATTATGCCAAACACTGCATATAAATTTAATTCTTCTTTTATGAAACAATTTACTGAACGAGGTAGACATTTAGTTGAAGAAACTTGAAAAAAATATAAAAGAAATAGAAAAAAAAAGACTTTTTCATCAAAACTGAAAACAAACACTTTCGTTATTTTGTACTTTTGTTTTTGACAGAACTCAGATTTCTGCAGATAGAAATTCTGTTGGCTGAAATTTGCAGGAAGGGAAAATGATTTACACTCTCAAGAGCGCTCTCTTTTGTCGACAGCTACGAATTTTTTGAGTACCCAAACAGGATTTCGGTGAAAATTCTTTGGAATTCTTGCTAATTTACCTTTTTCGTCAGTACCCAAACAGACCTAATTTTATTTATACTCTTTCCAACAAAAATTGTCAGTACTCGTCTTATGGGAGAGCTTTATTCTTACAAAAGGTGCCGGTTAGTGGTTGTATTTCCAAATCACCTACTGAATAAAAATACGCATCCACTGACTTACCCTTAAATTGTTATTGTAATTTCGCTTCGCACTCAAGTGCCTAATGATATTTCATTGCAAATTGAAAAGTAAGCGTCCTATCTTCTCTGTAATGACAATTTTTGTTCGATAGAGTATAGTCCGATGAATTTTGTGGAAAAAATTATGAGTTCTGTTAAATGAAAGGTAAACGTATCTACGTCAACGTGCCTCAAAAAAATACATGATTGTTTGGATGGATTGGGATTTGTTAAAGTATATCGCATTTGATCGTATTTTACGAACGTCTACTTGACTTCTTTCTGAATGAATTTTCTATCTATTTCTAGAAATTTTAGAAACTCTCTAAATTTCTTAGACAAAAGCTTAAGAATAGACCCGCATTCAGTGTTATCGTTGAATATTTTCGAAGAGTTGCAAAAAGAGTGTCACTCGAGAAAAAAAGGTGGCATTTAAATATAATAATAATGGAACATCATATTTGTATTAAAATTGAATTCAGTGAACAAAAATTTTACACAAATCGCACCAAAATCCTTAGAATTGTAGGAAATATAAAATTTAAACAAATATTTTATAGTTCATTGACATAAAAAACGTAATACAGGCATGGTTACTGTGGTGAATTGCATGCTTTCGTTCTCTTAATGGATTTCTAAAAAAAATGGAATAGTCAGGAAAATAGTTGCACAACCTGAAGTATTTTTCAAATTGACACTAAAGTGGCACAGCGGTAAAGCTGGACATGTTATTAATTGAAGTCTGGAGCTACGATTAGAACAATTAACAATTAGAATATATATGTACATAAGTAATATTTGATCCTTGCTTTCATTAATAATTGAATTTCAGTGTGTCTTTTATTCGAAAAACACAGCACTGAATTCAAAAATTTATCCAAATCCATCTGTATTCTTCTAGCTAATATCCGTTGTAGCTTAAATTTATTTTTGATTTAATTGCTGAAAAGCATTTTTATTTATTTTTTAATTCATTTGTTCCTTAAATTTTCTAGACCCTAGCAGTTCCTTGTTTAAAGTTTTTGTCAATGTAATAATTTACACTCAGAGAAAAAGTTTATTTATGTTAGTTTGCGGCTAATGAATATCCTTTCAATTAAATGAAAATCATTAGCTGGAAAGTTAATACAATCCCCGCAAAAAATTTTCATTCTTTGCAACTGTATTACATTAGACACAAATTGTAATTCTATCAAAGCAAACATAATTCAAAACAACCCATTCGTTAAGAGCAAATTTGAGTTGATTAAAGGAATTGAAAATGATTCTTACTTCTAAACATCTTTTGGTTTACTAGAAAATTTTATTTTTTACAGCAAATGAATGAATGGTTTATGAAGAACCTGTCCAAAAAGTAGTTTGTGGCAACAAAAAAAACATCACTATTGGTGTAAATGTACAATTCATTTACAACAAATGACAATATTAAACAAATTTTCTTAATAAATGAGTCTTTGTTTGTGGTGTTCATATGCATTTAGTTCGTACGTCGAGCAATGACAACAGCCTTGCTTCGATATCAAGGATCATAGGTTCTATCATCGTTTAGTCGTTTGCATAAATTGTTTCACCGAAACGAATTTAAGAGTTTGCTGCAAACGAAGTTGAAGTCGGAAAATTACTGTCCAACAAACGAAAAGTCGTTTCACGCAAACGCAGCCGAAGTATTGTCTGTCCAGTCCAGCAAACGAAAAAGTCGTTTGGGCAATTTTTTCGTTTGTCGCAATCGATTTGTTCTATCAGTACCTACACCGAGAAAACAAATCGACCCAAACAGAACTAAATGACTCATGACTCAAATTACAATTTGGCAAGAAAGATTTAAGTATTGTGCAGTTGGACCATCTATCTTTTGGATGCAAAATTATTGGTCTATGACATTCACTTGTGTTGTTAAATATTTATTAATCCTGTTGTTTAATGCAAAGCAGAAGCAGTAGTTTATGGTGAAATGTGGTACAAGGAGTGGCATGGTATTATTGCAAGATCTAAAGAAATCAATTGTTGATGTCTTCGAAACGGAATTATGAGCTATAGAATCGCAAACAAAATTAAATTCTACTTCGTTGGTTGGTTCGGAATATTTCATTAAAAAATTCAATAAATAGTGAAAATGTGGGAATTGGTAAGAAAACACGTCCATGCCCCCAGCCCGGTTCACAGTTCAACACAAAAAGAAGGGAATTAACAAAATATTCCATATTTTATTCATCACTGTCTTTATTGAAAAAATTCTAAAAATTGATTGATAATTTTTTATTTTTGTAATATCTGCCCTTTAAAACGCGTTAAAATTTTTGTATACAATTAAAAAGAATTATAAAAAAAATATATAAATAAAACAAAGAAGAATTGAAGAAAAAATAGAAAAATTAAATTTGAATAAATAAAAAATTAGATAAAATTTGAATTAAGAAAAATAAATATATTTATGTAAAAAATGTATAATAAAAATTAAAATTATAACAAAAATTCTATTCACCTTCAGGTCTGGTCAAGCGTTACCATTCAATAATCTCTTTTCTCAATATTCATCTTGAAAATAATAAAATCAAATCATTTTTGTTTTAATGAAGAAATAATGTAAACAAACAAACAAACAAGAAAAAAAAAAAACCTGTCAAAACATTTGTGCATTTATCTTCCTGACTTTGCTTATTCTAAATTATTACTATACTTACGATCACCTTTACTTGCAGGCGGCTTACGAGTTGCCCAATTCGTTCGAATTGACCGTGATCCCAACCATTGGCCATTCATAGCGGTAATAGCGCTTTCAGCTTCCTTTTGTTTGTTTTGTTGAAAAAAAAAAGAAAAGAAAATACAACAAAATGTCAGTCAAATTAATTGAAAATTCATGTAATCTGATGGACTTACTGATTTTTTGACAAACGAAACAAATCCATATCCTTTTGACTTGAGTGTCTGTGGGTCACGAACAACACGGCAGTCACTGCAACCGAAAAACACAAAAACAAAACAAAAAAGAGAAAAAGAAAAAGAAAAAAGAACAAAGATAAATTAATTTACTTGCACAAGTTTTGTTGTTGAAAGGACATTTAGTATCAAAATGTTTACAAGGATATGGCCCTTTCAAGGCTTCGTTTCGGCCAGCTTATTGGAATTGAAAAGCAACACAGAGGGCGTTACTTAAAAAGAATTAAAACAAAAATAATAATAAAAAATACAAAAGTAAAAGTTTCACGCCATGAAAACTTTTCCACAAAGCAACGAGCAACGAGCAACGAGAAAATAAAAACATAACCCTTTTCTGTGCCGCTGGCTTATGACACCCGGCTTATGAGTTCCTGGCGCTTTTGGTACAGCTAAAGCTACAGCTACTGCTGCTGCTGCTGCTGCCATACAAAAGTCCTCCGAAAGTTGCTTAATTAACTCCTTCAGTTGCCTGTTTGGCTGGCAGATGTTTTCAATTCGCTAGCCAATGGAAGGAACAGCTCCAGCTCTACAGCCATGAACTGAGCGTACAACTACAACTTTTATTTTTTGGTGGGATGCTTATTCGGAGGAGGTTGTGTCTTGCGCGAAATTCATGCATTTTCCGCACCACAGGTCCAAAGCGCCAACAGCAGCTGCCAGCCAGCCAGTCAGCCAGCCAAAAAGGACACCCAGTAGCCACCAACAGAGAATTATTGTACGAACTGTACGCAGAGTGTGGTAATCGATGCAGCTTATTTCATAAATAACTCCAAGTTAAAATTGTGTAGGAAAACTTATATACGAATTATATTTTCGTAAACTTTCGCCAGAGTTTTCAATGTTATGACTTTTTGAGGGGATGGCGGATGGCGGATGGCAAATGGATGGGATAAGAGCAGGGTTTGGGGTTTTCTTTCTTTCTCTGTTGGTTATTGCTGTTGACCTTTTATTTGAGAATATAGGTACATGCTAACTCTCAAAAAGCTATGGTTTTGAATTTTCAGAAAATTTAAATCATCTGCCATGGCACGGCAGCGCAGCGCAGCACCGGCACAGGGTTGAAATAAAAAAAAAAAAAAAGAAGAGGTTGTACAATACCAACACATCCAAACATAATGGTGTCCATTTAAAGAAAATTAGCATGAAATTAATATACTTACGATATTTCACCAAAGGGTGTGAATGCCTCTCGCAATTGTGGAGTCTCAATTTCTGAGCTAAGATCGCCAACAAAAATGTGGAAATGCTCTGCAAATAAACAAGGGTTAAACAAAAATTCGGTTAGAAAAGGTGTCTGTTGTGTTGAAAGTTAGCTTTTATGCTGTGTAATTAAGAATTTAATTTGAGAAAGTAATTCTATAAGGGTTGTTGCTATTTTATAAAATCTATAGGTACCAGTATAGCAACCAATACCCAAAGGTATACCTAGGGTAACTTTGTGTTGGGAAAATATTCAAAAATCAATTAATCAAAAGGACGATACAAATTTCTTGGCGTCCTTTTTCATTGCCAAATTCAATTATTGGAATATTCTTTTTTTTTTCTTTTTAATATCGATACAAAAACAAAAATCTTCAATGAGGAGCTATATTATTCATGATATTCAAGAATACGTTTTTTTTTTTCTGCATGACCTTTTTTGTTCAAAACAAATTAAATTTCATTAAAAAAAAAAGCTTGGCTATGGCTAAGTTTTGGCATGGAGCAATATGAAACTGAAAAAGAAAAAAAAAATAGACCTTCGTTAACATAAACTACTGCAGGCAGAGTGAGCCTTAGATGAGATGGTAATTTTAAAACTTTTCCATATAGCTGTTAATTTATTTTTAAGCTTTTGTATTTTTTTTTTTTGTATTTTTAGTTGAAATGAATAGTTTACCTGGCTACTGGCACAATTCTTTGCTAATGGAAAAGAGTCACCCGACCAAAGTGATGTTCGGAATAGAGGGGGTAAAAACAAGAACGAAGAGAGTTAATCGGTGTTTGCTTACAAACGTAGGGGAGAGTTGGGTCAGAATGAGTACTTAAGCCTTAAGTGGCATACCTGATATCAATACCTACACAGGTCATGCATGGGAGAATGTTTTTGTGAAAATGACACACGTATGTCTTATGAGGCAATTAATGGCATCAATAAGGCATACTTAGGTACCACTTTGTTTTTTTTTTTTGGAAACAATCAAAAACCGCTCTAAAGATTTTCAAACATATTTTACAAAAGAATTTATTTTTATTGAAAAAACACAAATGGCATAAATTTGTTTGAAGGTTTAATTCATTCCATGAGCTGTTACACATTTTTGAAGCGAATTTTGTTTTTTGAAGTTATACTTCTTTATCGGAATTTATAAAAACATTATAAATATTAAACATAGATTTTTTTCAGCCCATTATTACTCTTTTTTCACACACTATAAGTAGGTAAAGAGTAACAACGCTCTTACATTTTATACTAGGTTTTTATAACAAGTTATGCATTATGTAAAAAAAAAAAGTTGAGATAACAATCAAACATGACATTATGATGATAGAGAATGAGAAAAAAGTGGGTCCGACAATTCTGTTTGTCTGTCTGTCCGTCTATCTGTCTATCCGTCTATCTGTCTGCATGTATCTGAAGTCGCAGCCTAAACGGATGGGTCGATTGACTTCAAACTAGGTAGATATTGTGACGTTTTTTGAATTATTTTTGTTTGGACCAAAAATAACGGTAATTGTCGTATACCGGTTTTAGAAAAAATAATTTTTCTCACAAATGGTTCCTACGAATTCGATTAAAAAATCATGGTCATTTATTTAGATAAGGTTTATTTTTTAATTTAAGCCATTTTTTTCAGAAACCGGTATTAACAGTAGGTACCTGCCATTGAAGCGTTATTTTAATTCTGATTTTCTCCTTTATGACTCAATCAATTTCAATCATTTTTTTTAACATGAAAGCTTTTAAGTTGCCGTAATAATGTTTAGTAAAACAAAATTCGAAAATTATGTTTTTGGTTGAAAAAAAAAAATTAAAATTTTTTTTCTTGAAAAATCATTTTTTCGAAAACGACTCAATATTTTTGTTTTTTAAATTAGTTTTTAGATGTTGATAAATAATATCTTAAAAATGGCTTACCAATTTTTTTTTTGTAAAAGTCGTTCCAAAATTTTATATAGAAAAAATAGTTATTTTAAAAAAACGGCCCAATCGATTTTAATTTTTTTTTCGTAGAATGTATGTTTATAGAAGAAATCAAATTGCATACTTCGTTTTGAGATTAAATTAATTTAAGAACCTCTTTTTGTCATTTGAAAATCGAATTACATGTTTTTTTAAGTTTTTTTTTTCTAAAACTGCATTTATAAATTTTGAATTAAAAAGCATTAGCATATATAGTAACTTTATCCAAGAACGTGCGACCCAGTCGTGCAATTTTTTTTTTATTTATTTGGAATTTGTGTGAAACGCAATAAATTTATTAAATTACAGTAATCGGCCATTGTTATTGATAATAATCTGACTGATTCATTTTCTTCACTATAAGTGATAGAAAAAAACAAAGTACACCAAAAGATTGGTAGTATAATTTAAGGTTCCGGTAAAACGGGGTTTTTGAAATTCGACCAGGAAGTTAGGGTAAATAGGGTAAAAGAAAAAAAAACTTTTTGCACATCTCGAAAAGTATAATTTTTCAAGTTAGAAATTATTTTCCAAAATCAAATATTTTCTTAGACCTTTGAAATTGGTGTTAGTGTGGCCAAAGTTGATGTTTTTAAAAAACTAATCATGCACATTGATCGATAATGAAAAACAAAATGAAGTGTTTGATACGGATAATAAAGGGTTTTCCAATAAGAGCTGTTATTTTGATATTCAAAGAAAAATGGCATTTTTGGAGATAAATGATCGGATGTTTATTTCATTATAAAGAGGAAGGTATGCCGTTAATAATGGAACACAACATCAGCCAAATGGCCGCCAAGACCACGCTTACAGGACCATATCCTTTTCATGAAATTTTCCATAACCAAATCGCAAAGTGGCTGCCCTATGTCCTCGATAGCCTCACGAATTTCATCTTTGAGGTCTTGAATCGACGCTGGGCTGGGCTGGCGTAGACCTTATCTTTCACGTGGCCCCAAAGGAAGAAGTCGCACGGTGTTAAATCACAAGATCTCGGTGGCCAATTGTGATCACCTCTTCGAGAGATAACACGGTCCGGAAACTTTTCCCGTAAATCGATGGTTTCATTGCTTGTGTGGCACGTAGCGCCGTCTTGTTGAAAGTAAACGTTGTCCAGATCAATACCATCCAATTCAGGCCATAAAAAATCATTAATCATCTCTCGATAGCACAATCCATTGAGGATGGAGAGGCTTTACAACAATAACTCTTGGGTTTTCCGAGCCCCAGATGCGACAGTTTTGCTTGTTGACGTAGCCTCCGAGGTGGAAATGGGCCTCATCAGTCAAGATGATTTTTCGATGAAATTCCGGTTCATTTTCATGCATTTCAAGGACCCAATCAGCAAAGACACGACGTTGTTGATGATCAGCCGGCTTGAGTTCTTGTGTTCACTGAACTTTATAAGCCTTAAGACCCAAGTCTTTATGCAAAATACGGTGTAATGACGTTTGTGGAATGCCTAATTCCAAAGAACGACGAGGAATGGACAAACCTGGGTTTTCTTCAACACTTTGGGCTACAACAGCAATATTCTCAGTTGTTCTTGAGCGACGTGCACGGGTTTTATTCTTCACATCACTAACTTGTCCTAACAGCTCGAATTTGTCCACCAATTTCTGTATTGCGGTCCGACAAGGTGCTTCACGACGACCCAAAAATGTTTTAGTTTTACGAACCGTCTCTGCCAAATTTTCACCAATTTTATAGTGAATTTTAATAATTTCAATGCGTTGTTGAAGCGTGTATTGTTCCATTTTTATTAATAACGTAGTTTCTACTTGTCAAATGTCAAAAAATGACAGCTTCAAAAGTGACAGCTACCGAAATAGCGGGCTATTCAAAATAACACCTCTTATTGGAAAACCCTTTATTTAAAATGCTCTATAACGGTATTTTTTTAAGGCTTTAAAAACACATACGTTTTTAAAAGTTTATGTGGGTGGTTAAATTGATTTTAAAAATCAGGGATAAACGAAAAAAATATTTTGTCAAAACATTTTATGTGTTGCGTATACATGTGTGAAGAAACTAAAATTTTAAACATTTTTTTCAATGAATGACAGTAAAAAAAAGATTTTTTAGTGCAAGTTTTTTTTACCTTTTCCAACGGTATTTTATTTTTATCTTTTTTATTTTTAAATTTCTAAATTTGAAATTTACACAGCTATTTGATATTAAGTAAATTTATTTTTAGAAAATATATTTTTTTCAAAATAACAATAAAAAAGTTTTTTTTCTGGCGCTTAAATATTATTTACCCGAGCTTCATAAAATTGTGGTTTAACTATATTGAAAATATGTTTTTAATGAATGTGTTAAAATTACAAAATTTAATGAAAGATTTGATAATTTCGAATGTATTTTTAGCTCAATTTTATGATGTTCTGTTCTTTTTCTGCCAAAAGCTTCAAAAAGACCATTTGAAATTGGCCGAACGCAAAAATATACCAAATCACAGGTCGATAATATATCAATTATGAAATACATGTTTGAATCAATTTCACAAAAAAGGACATTATGCTTCTTTGAAAAAATGACCCTTCTAGAGCATTTCACTTTATTTATTAAATAATTTTAAATATCAAAAAAAAACACATACAAAAATATATAATGATAGGAAATATAACTTCTTCCCGAAAAAACACATGTATCCTAATAATTCACTTTAATCAAAAGTAAATATCCTTTCGGTTACTCTTTTGGATAATGTTTTGCTTTCAAATTGTTTTAAATAGTATTAATAATTTATTAACCAGTAAATGACAAACCTTTATCATCTTAATTGCTTTCACTTTAAACACAAACTAATTAATACCAAGATGTCTTCACCTGAAAAAAGGGATTTTGTTTGTCTAAGAATAAGGTCGTTAAGAAAAATTGAATGTTGACTGGACTTATATTAGGCGCAATAATATCGCATTACACTGTGTGACAAAAAAAAAATAATTTTTTGAAAATCTAGTACGTTTTTTATACAGTAAAATGGCATATTTAATTCTTTCAATATATACTGGATTTACGAAAAAAAAAAAAAAAACCTTTTGTCCATAAGTTTGTAGCAGACCAAAGCAGCAGGCCAAACCTCCCGCAGACGGTCCCAAAAATGCGTTTTTAAGCGCTTTCAGACTTTAGGGCAACCACTCGCATAGGCTCTCTGAAAACAAAAATATCCACGGCAGACATTTTAAGTGGTTCAAAACTCCTGGCAGACTGACTCAAATGCATAATTCTGCTTTAAAACAAAACTCTGCTTTTCAAATTTCTGTTTGTTTTCATTTCTGTCAGACAAAATTGAAAATTATTAAGAAAGCAGTTAGACAAATAGTATCTACCTATAAATCTGTTTGGGTACTCGCCAAAACAACGAATTTCTACAATTTTTGAGTCCAAGTCTTGTCAAACCTGTCAAGACAAAGCGTAGGTACTAAAAGAGAAAAAAATTCTGCCCAAAGAATTTCTTGCGGCTGAAATATGAATTCTGTCAAAATCATTTGATTTGATGATGCGAAACAAAACAAATTAGAAATAAAAAAAAAATGTCGGGAATTTTAAATCAAGAAAAAAAAAATTAAAATACAATCAAAAAGTAAATTATTTTCTAAATAACACAAAAAGTGTTAAATAGTGTTCCCCAGTATTTGAGCAGTTTCGATCATAATTGAGAGAATTTCATCCCTACTCTATACAATTTGACGGATTTTATATTTCAATCCAAAAAGTTCCCAAACGGACCTAGTTACAGTGTTTCTGCCACTAGCTGCTTCTGATAAAATTGACAGTTCTTATTCCCGAAGCCAACAAAAAAACTAAATGGTAGGTAATACCTACTTAGTTTTGGAAAACAGAATTTGGAAAAGCCGAATTTTGAAAGAGAGAATTTTGAAAGCTGTATTTTAAATACAGAATTTTGAAATTTTTCAGCGCCAGAATTTTTTACTTGCAATATTAGATAGGCAAAGGTTAAGCTGTTACAAGTAGTTAAACGTCTTATTGCGCTATTAAGACAGTTATCCTGCTAAAAATATTGTCCCACTTATGTACCAATACACCATAACTTGGAAATACTAAACATTTTTCATCATCTATAATGAAGCCCTAGAAAACAATTATAAATGAAAAACTAACATTTAAGAAGGTCCCTTGGCACCTTAAAGTAAATCCTTCAGATTACTTTAAATTCAAAAAAAAAAAAACAACCTGCGTTCAACTCACTACTATACCAAAATCTTCATACCTATCCAAACTCACACAAACAACACAAGCTTACATATACAGCTACCACACTTCACCTCCTTCAGTGACAGACAACTTGGAAATGAAGGAAAATTAAAAACTTTAATTACAACCCACATTTAATGCGAATTTCAAGAGTAATTAGGGAACATAGCGTGGCTCATTCATTCCCTTATACCCCCCCTCGCCCCATGCTATTTTCTATGTAAGTATACGTAGTTAGGATGAGAAGAGAAATAAGTCAAAAAAATAAAAAAAAATAAAAATAAATATAACGAGCAGCAACCGTTACGTACTCCATGAAGTTGCTCTTCCCTCTATCCTTCTTACTAGATGACAACCATTACTGAAAAGCCTCATCCTCCGAGATAGACTCGCGCAATCGTCTATTTTGTGTATATTTAGTATAGGTATGTATATCTACCCTTCCTCGTCCTTTCAAGCCCTATAATATGCCTCAACACTATTGTTTTATTTTCAAGCTCCTATTGCCGTTTGTTTTGTTTGTGTTTCTAATGATCCGAGCGAAAAAGGTACCACACCACACTATACAATTCCCCACCAACGCACGCCCATATCATCAGATTGCAGCCACTATACCAGGCTATATTTCCAACCCAACCCCATTCATCTAGTATCTCTGTACTGTTACACGAGTACACTAACTACACACACTATAACTATACCCTTGCTTCTTGTCAGGACCTTTAACTACTACCTAGCTACTCTCTGTGCATAGAAATTTGCGCGCTGTCAACCGGTTCTTCAATGTGTTAGTTTCTTAGTTTTGTCGCTTTATTTGTTGTATGCTAATTGCTGTATGATGTATGTACATTTGTGTGTACACATTTATTTTATGTAATTGTCTCTTGAGCTTCCTCGGCAGCATACACACATATATACCAACCAACCACACTATCCTGCCACCCCAATCACCCTGCTTTATGCTTCCACTATCATCATCTGACATCATTCACCAAGAGAAAGCGAACGATGTAACAAATATACAAACAAACATATATCTAGAATGTATCTACACAACACACATCAGCGCACGCAAATAAATTCTCACACACAGATGCAGTTTTGTTTTAAAAACGAATATTCTGTGATGGGTAATGGGTTGGGTATAGCAGTAGCAAGCAGCAACACCGCCATCCTCATATACTTTTTCGGTTTTGAAAAGTGTATAGAAATTAAGGGTAAAAACAACCAAAGAAACACTTTTCAGTTCGTTATTCGAAATTGAAAGAGTTATCAGGGCTGCAGTTGAAGTTATTGGTTTGGCTTGCAGCTTGGGCTCAAAACGGGTGAAATAATTTTACTTCTTTCAAAAATACAATTCACACTTCCTTTTAGCAAATCAATGACATTTCAAGTTTTCTTGGAAAAAGACATTTTTTGTTTTTTTTTTTCATGAAATTACATGGTATTACAATGCAATATGAATATTCTGAATATGCGTTAAGTAGATTTATACACAAAATTTTACTTGTCAACCAACTTTTATTACATTTATGGAAGCGAAAGAACAGTAATTTTGAGTCCTTGTTTTTTTTTTTTGTTATTATTTTTTTTTTTGTAAGGACCAAAATTAACTGTAAACGCCATACCTATATGAGGAAAATGAAGGATTTTGTTTTTTTTTCAGAAATGACTGTATCGATTTTGATTAAATTTCATGTGTGTACTACAATCATAAATGACGTACTTTTGAAATAAAAAAAATATTTTTTATCGGCTAATAACTGTCGTTTTCTGCTGTTCCAATTTTCCCTTAAACAATTGAGTGAATTTCAATGGAATTTTTTACACAATAGGTTCTTAGCAATTTTCAAATTAAAAAAGTTTCAAACTTTTGTTTTTGAACAATCAATTTTCCGTTGATAATTTTTTTTTTTATTTTGTTTTTAGATGTCCAAAAATATTTTCTTGAAAATGAAATAACAACTTTTTTTCAAAAACGGCTCTAACGATTTTCAAATTTATTTTTATAAAAATTAATCTTTTTCAAAATAAATCAAATGGCATAGGGACTTCGTTTGGAGATCAAAACAATTTAAGAAGTTGCTTAAGTCATTTAAGTAATAAATCTTACTATTATTTTTAATTTCTAATAATAAAGGGTTTTCCAATAAGAGGTGTTATTTTAAATAGCCCGCTATTTCGGTAGCTGTCATTTTTTGACATTTGACAAGTAGAAACTACGCTATTAATAAAAATGGAACGATACACGCTTCAACAACGCATTGAAATTATTAAAATTCACTATAAAAATGGTGAAAATTAGGCAGAGACGGTTCGTAAAACTAAAACATTTTCGGGTCGTCGTGAAGCACCTTGTCGGACCGCAATACAGAAATTGGTGGACAAATTCGAGCTGTTGGGACAAGTTAGTGATGTGAAGAATAAAACCCGTGCACGTCGCTCAAGAAAAACTGAGAATATTGCTGTTGTAGCCCAAAGTGTTAAAGAAAACCCAGGTTTGTCCATTCCTCGTCGTTCTTTGGAATTAGGCATTCCACAAACGTCATTACACCGTATTTTGCATAAAGACTTGGGTCTTAAGGCTTATAAAGTTCAGTTAACACAAGAACTCAAGCCGGCTGATCATCAACAACGTCGTGTCTTTGCTGATTGGGTCCCTGAAATGCATGAAAATGAACCGGAATTTCGAAAAATCATCTTGACTGATGAGGCCCATTTCCACCTCGGAGGCTAGGTCAACAAGCAAAACTGTCGCATCTGGGGCTCGGAAAACCCAAGAGTTATTGTTGAAAAGCCTCTCCATTATCAACGCGTGACTGTTTGGTGCGGTTTATGGTCCCGCGGGGTCATTGGACCTTACTTTTTCGAAAATGAGGTCCAATGACCTCGCGAAACCATCGATCTTTTACGGGAAAAGTTTCCGGACCGTGTTATCTCTCGAAGAGGTGATCACAATTGGCCACCGAGATCTTGTGATTTAACACCTTGCGACTTCTTTCTTTGGAGCCACGTGAAAGATAAGGTCTACGCCAACAGCCCAGCGTCAATTCAAGACCTCAAAGATGAAATTCGTGAGGCTATCGAGGACATAGGGCAGCCACTTTGCGATTTGGTTATGGAAAATTTCATGAAAAGGATATGGTCCTGTAAGCGTGGTCTTGGCTGCCATTTGGCTTATGTTGTGTTCCATTATTAACGGCATACCTTCCGAAATGAACATCCGATCATTTATCTCCAAAAATGCCATTTTTCTTTGAATATCAAAATAACACCTCTTATTGGAAAACCCTTTATTAGATTGCTTTTGTTAGTATGTAAGTGATTTAATACATCTTTCAAATAACCACCATAGGTAGTCTATATTTCTATTAACGCCAACGCTTACAGGCGCAATAATTCGATATGCATGCTTCTTATTAGTTTTCACCTCTAGTGCGTACCCTTTCAGATACACATTCCCGAAAACGGATTTCAAGGGTCTCAAGACATCTGGATTGTATTGTCTCAAGTGTGATAAAAGGGCCCTCTATACGGAATATTATCAACAGAAAAATACCTCCCTGGTCTGGCGCACGATAACCTACCATAAACATAAAATATAAATACAAAACACAAGAACAGGGGCTGGTATACTGCGAATCCCCCGAATCGGTTAATGGCACTGTATCTCATTAGAATTCAGATGAAACTCTTAATGAGTCATTGTTACACACACTCTTTTGACAAACAACAGAGAGGATATTTTATTTGATCTCTTGAATGCGGGTTGCGGGACCATTTCAATGAACCCAATAATACCAAATACCCATAATACCCACAGCCATACAAACAAAAACTTCATACATGCATGAATACAAATACACATACGGGATTCGGTGCAGCCCTTGGCAAATAAAACACCACCATAACACAAAGGATAGAAAAGAGATAGCTTTAAGGACACATCAAATGGGTCGAGTTTCAGGCTGGCATAAAGTTTTTTTTTTTCATTTCTTTTACAGTTTTGAATCGTGAACTTGGTTTAGTGATTTGCGGGTTCACATTTGCATTTTTAATTTGCACCCATTTCCATGTGCCTATGGCGTCTGCACACCGAAGCCGAGACAAAAAGACCGGAGCGGGTGTATAAATATGATAAGAATCCAACGGAATAAAATGACGACAAGGTGGTTTCTATTAGAGGTAGGTATATGTATGTAGAAGCACCCAATGATTACTCTTGGAGCGTGAGCCAGCCAGAGCCAGAACGAACACACAAAATAATCGCGCTGAATCCTTGCAAATCGCTCGATAATAGGATTTGCGGAAGCGTGCGACAATAGCTATAGGTACGCAAAGTTAGGTGATGCCAAAAAGGTATGTGTGTCTGTGCATCACAGTTGTTGGTTGTGTACGAAAATATCAGAAATACTCGTACAGAATGAAATCTCTAGAAATATTTTTTTTTTTTTACTCAAAAATATAAAAGTAATAATAAAAAAAAAAAACTAAAGAGAAAACCCCATGAAAGGAAGTGAAATTGAATTGAAAAGGATATTAGCATGCATGTTGGGGTGTTTAGGGATTTTGACTTTGGAAAATTCGAATTTGATATAAATATTTTTTTTTCTCTTCGTTGTTTGATAGAAGGAAGTTGGTGCTTATTTAAGAGTTTAAGTGGAGTACATTTATAAAAAAAAAATCTAAGATTTTGGTGGAATCCAACGGAAACATTTATTTTTTTTTCTTTCGAGTGAAAGATTTTAATAGCGTATACAGGATTGAATATTTAAATATGCAGAACACACACACGATGATGGGTTATTGAGTTGCCAAAGCAAAGAAAGTCATAAAAGCAAAAATAATGAAGGAAAATTGCATAATTGAAAAAAATTTGGTCTATAATTTTTCGATTAAGGTTTAAATGGCTTAAGAGCCAAGAATATGGGAATAAGTTCCGTCTTTTTGTCTGTGACAAAAAAAAAACATAAATATTCTGTAATCAAACATGTATTTCATATTATCCAATATAGTTTCAGGGTTGACCAACTTAGTTTAATGCAAAATTGGTTAATACTTTTTTTTTTGTTTCGATTTGGTCTGTTGGCCAAGGAAAATCTTGAAAATTTTGGTTTTTTTTTGTGTTTTTTTTTTTAGTCCATCGACATCATTGCCATCGTCTAATAGAATTTGTTAGTTAATAGTTTTATAAATCGGGGATAAAATATTTTTTGATGGAGAAAGTATATTTTATTCAAATTATCATCCAACCGCTCTTTAAACGGGTTTTTCAACAGCAGAAAAAAACTCTGAAAATATAGAATTTTTGCATGCTTTTTTTTTTTTGTATCCATCAACATCGTTGTCATCCTCCAATGAAGTCTTACAGTTCATGGCTTGACAGATTGGGAATAAACTATATTTTGAAGCAAAAAGTATATTTTGATCCAAATATCACCCACTTACTCTAAAATCACCTTATTCCCGAGCAGTAAAACACTCTTAAAAAAATCATATCCTTCGACTATAAACAAAACAAACAGAATTTTAGACCCACCATCACTGAGTCAATGATTTCTGGCTTAAACTTATTCGTAATATCTTCAAGTTCATTATTGTGAGGTAACTTTGTCTGATAAAAATTGAACTGATCCAACTCGATTTGTTCCCTAATCGAGCTTACTCATAACTCGAGTTTATAAATCACTAAGTTAAGTGAGTGCAATGTCGTGCAATGAAAGGACGCTGCTCCGTTGAGGTCGGTACAGATCTCACCGATGTATTTTAGTCAAAAAATCCTCAACACCGTTTTTTAAATAAAATGCACGACTGGAATCGCACGAACTTGACCTTGTAGTTGAAAATTATTATACAGTCAGTGTCAAAAGTGAGTAAACAGTAACCATTAAACAAGTTTTTTTTTTTTGTATAAATTTTTTAATGTTCATGTTATTATTAAGGATAAGGTATTCAAGATCGTTATTATAGCTTCCAAGTCATGCTCAATTTGTAGCTGAAAAATAAACCGTTAAAAAGTAATGAATATGGATTTAAAAAAATGAAAACAAATTACAGAAAAATCTTAACTTTGTTATAAACTATGCTGTCTACATTTTTAAAGATTATTATCAACAAAATTAACTTGACAAATACAAATTTATATCAAAATTAAAACTTGCTAGTTTTTAATTGGTGAAATTGGTTGTAAATCATTATTTATCATGTTTTTTATATTTTCCGTTTTTGACAATAACTTTTGAACGGTATATTTTTCGATTGAATTTTTTATATCTTTTTAAAGCTAATTAAATTTGACTTCAAACGTCGTCCTTTATAAAAGCAATTTATCTGAATGCTGAACAATTTTAAGCAAGAGTGTTTTTCATTGACTAAAACTGTTTACTCACTTTTGACACTGACTGTATGTATTTGGATATTGAAAAAAAAAAAAAAAAAAAAAATAGCGAAGAAAATCATTTTTTGTTTAATATATTTTTTCAAAACTTTTTTTTTGAAAATGAGGAGAACAACCTGGTGACAAGTTTTGAACGAAATCAGTTGAGCCAATAATGATATATACGAAAATAACTAAAAATTAGGGAAAATTTTCCGAAAAAACATGTTCATCATACATATTTCCGTTATTCGATTTTTTTGAGAAAAACTAAAACCGCAGTATTGTAACAATCACTCATAACATAAAAGACACTTAGTTTAATCGAAATCCTTCGAGCCGTTTTAGAGAAAAATCCAATAACTCAAAACCGTTATATGCGAGGTATTAGTCCTAGACGAGATATTCAAAAACCAAAAAAAAAAAACAAACGTTTAGGCTGTATGTGTATATCTCTGTACAGATGAACACACAGACGAACAGACGCACAGACCGACGAACGGCATGACGAAAACCACTATTTTGGACTTCTTCATCATCGTAATGTTGTTTTTGATTAAAACTTCGACATTTTCTTGTACACGAAACCAATACCTGCCCTATAGAGCAAGTAGAAATGAAAATAAATTTTTTCAACTAAAATTTTGGAATGTGATTGTATTAAGCAGCGGAATTTCAAAAATTGTTCCATTTGACATTTCTTTCGTAAATTAAATTTTTATAAAAACATACGAACTAACCGAGCATCAGTGCGTTTCAACAAATTTAACATAAATCCTGAGTTTTGTCTAGATATTCTTAGAAATTGTAAAACCATAGTTCCTTAAGGATTTAAATCTTACAGAATCAACTTTTTGACTATTTTTAGAAGATTATTTTCTAGGTGTATAGTTTAATGTCTTTCTTTATTAAAGCTTAAATCTTAAAGAAATCTTTAAAAAGAAAATCAAAATATAGCCCTGAAATTTGTGTTCGACTAGGATTTTCCTAATGAAAACATCATAATAACTAGAAACTGAACAACTTTCAATAAATTTGCGCAAACATGGTCTGGTCGGTCATTGGTTTAAGGTTATCTCCAATACCTACTTCCCACATCAATTGCAAAATGTTTTCAAATCTATTTACATGAATGTTGTGGGAGGCTGGTAAACTGACGATCAATGATGTGGTCCCTGATGGGATAGAATATGTTTGTATGTATGTGTGGATACTTTAAAATACTCCCACATAGCAAACATGAGTACTCTGTATCTATGCAGATACAAACATAGATATCCATTAAAAGTCTATTTGTTTAATGCCTCTTCGCTTCGTGGAAGAAGCAACAAAAAAAAAAAAAAAAAAAACTTCTGGCACAGACATTCAAAGGGGCCATGAACCCGAAAATGACTTTGAGTATAATGATGAAATATTTATATTCGTCATACTCGTACAGTTGAATTGGTTTAACAGAATTTATAAGAAATCTCATTTATCCTGCCTTACGAGCAGCTTCTGTTTTTTTTTTTTTTTTTTTTTTATGTTCTGGCCAAGTTTTGTGCTAAATGTTTGCGTAGAGGCATTAAGGGTTGTGCGAATGGTTGCGAGCCCATTAACAAGATGTCGACTTATGTATATATGTTGTCTCACTTCTCACACGGAAATTATACAGCAAGACAAGACAACAAAAAAAAAAAAAAACTTTATTACCAAGGACGACAAGGATATAAGGATGATGATGGTGATGATGGTGATGATTCTCAGCTCATTGCGAAGCATATATTTTTGTTTGTTTGCGTGCTACATAGCTACATTCGTGGTATATAGGTTTATGATTCCGCTTTTATTGTTGGGGGAGAAATCATCATCATCTTCGAGCAGGGCTGGCCCGGGCAAAATACAATCGCTTCAACTATGATTATTCCGTAATCCAGGAAGTCTCAAATAAATATATGGAGCAGGAAACGCGTTACTTACAATAGGCTATATCCTACGATATAGAATGTATATATTTGTACATGTGAAGGTGTATCTAACGCTATCTATATGTCTGTTCTATATGTGTATGATGTAAGCTCCATCAGGAAGAACGGGCAGAATTTTATCCTGCATGGCTCTGCACTTAGAGTCAGGATATTAAATGCTTGTCCTGTTCCTGACTGCTTCTATTAGTATTTTTTTTTTCAATGGTTATTTGTTGTCGGTAGAAAATAGTCGTTCTCATTACTTTTTTCTACATTCTCCGACTCTACACTGACGGCAAGTTGTAAACATAAAAGTTAATGAATGTAAGCATGAGTTAAGCATTATATCTATAACTATTGTAGGTATGTGTGCCTTGTGTGGGTTTTGAGATGAGACAATTTAATTGTTATGTGGTTAAAGAATCTTGAATATGAGAAATAAAATAATGAGAAAATATCTACTTTTTTCTCTTCGTTTTTTTTTTTTTTATTTTTTTAATTATATTTTTAGGTTAAGGGTCACTGAAGGAAAATCGATTAAAATTTGTAAAACTATAACCATAAAAGTATGTACAAACATAAATGTAAATAGAGTCAATAAAGTTAAAGTTGGGTTCTTATATTTGAGCAATTGAATGCGGTGTAGGGTATGCCTTTATACTGTGATGCTTTTTATCAAAGACTGATGTAAACTCACCGGTTTCCAGGATCCTTCAAAAAGAAGCAACAAACTTGGGCTTGAAGGATAAAGTCTCCAAGAAATGTAAACACTTGTAAAATAAGAAAGTATTTCATATACTTGTCCAAAGAGTAACTTGAAGAGGAACCCCGAGGAACGGCCTTTGGGATTCGATGTGGAAACCCTTATCTCTGGACAATTCCCAGAGAAAGAACCTTTCGGAACTTACCTTAAGTGTCCCTGAAACATAAACCAGAGAAAGAACCTTGTGGAATTCACCAATGTCCAAAGAGACCTCGAAGAGGAACTCTAAGGAAAGTTCATTGGGAATCTTGACAAAACCCTGAATGTCTCTGGACAATTCCCAGAGAAAAGAACCTTTTAGAACTCACCTTAAGTGTCCTCGGCACACAAACCAGAAAAAGAACCTTGTTAAACTCACAAATCTTCAAAGAGACCTCGAAGAGAAACACAAGGGAATCTTAAAGAAATTTGAATGTCTCTGGACAAAACCCAGAGAAGAACCTTTCGAAGAGCGAACTCTTAAAGCCTGCTTTTCTGGGCCAATGATGGCCGGTACTCAAAATTGGTACATACTCTTTGATAAATTCAGAAGACAATTTTCTTACAATTTTTGCCTCCTCTTATGAAATCCTCAGGCATCACTAGTTGTGAACTCTAACGATCAAAAGTTAAGATTACAGTCAAAAAATATTTTATTTCAATGGGCAGTGCTTTTTGGATTTAGAATATTTATGTTTTTATTGTTTGCGGGAAATATGGAAAAGTGTTACGCTTCGTCACAATACATGGCTAATTGTGTTATAGTCGGGTGATCAAAAACAGTAGTACCTACCTATAGAGGTGTAATATTTACATAGTACGATGAACTATCATGCAGGAAGTGGATTCACAGTTTATGTCGCCTTGATTTTTTTAAGATACTGCCTCCCTGGTGAGGAATTTGCAGAGTGAAGTGGTTGTCATCTCAATCTCAATTAGAAAATTATGGATCCACTCTATTCCTGCCAACTACATGTACTACAATGGTTGGGAGTGTCAGTTACTAGGTCTTGGTTATTTCGTTAGCTAGAATGTGTTACCCATTCCAAACGTCAGTTCCTTCAATTGGTGAAATCCAGATTTATAATTGATCAAAAATTCGCAGGCCACTGGAACAAACAAGTCTAAAGATCAAACCACATCGTCTTTCTCGTAAATACTGTACAATTCTTCTGTCAAGGTACAAATTTTAACATGTCACTTAATTTTGGTTTTATTGAAGAAAACGTTACTCATACGCCCCAGTAACCGTTTACATTCTAATCTATAATCGATCTCTGGGCAAATAATGTTAATTTCTTTTATCTGAACAAAAAATAAATATCAAAGACAATTATTTTGGTTTTGATTAAAACCTTGACATTTTTTTTACACAAAACCAATACTTGCTCTATACAGCAAGTAAAAATTGGTATACCCTTTAAAAAAAAATAATGGACATCGAAAATCTAAACATAAAAAAAACTTAATAACACGTTTATGAAAATTTCATTTTTTAAAAAGAAATTCTGAAACATTTAAAAATCGAAAAGTTTTTCTTTTGAATTTTATAGTTAATTATTTGAAAATTCCTAATAGTAAGGCGGCTTAGCTAAGTAATTGTGCTTTCTTCGCAAAGCGCATAATTGACTCTTTTTTCAATGCTTGGCAGGGTCACTATAAGAACCTTTTTGGCAAGAATTGTGATCGAAACCCGTTAAGTCGTTTACGATGAAATAAGATAAGAAATAAAAACGGTTAAGGATTAAAATCGAAATCGTTTTTTTTTTTCATTTTCGTACTCTACTCATTTTTTTCACTTCACCGGCTCAGGCTGTAACTTGAGATAGAGCCCGACAGACAGACAGACAGACAGAATTGCCTGACTCGCTGTTTTGTATTCTCTATTATTGAATGATTGTTATCTCGAGTAAATTTTTTTTACGAACACAAAACTGCCCTCTAGTATCAACCTATATTTCAAGTAAAAAGAAGTTTAATTATGTTTGAAAAACAAAGTTATATCATATCTCTTGAGATTTTTACTCTTGAAATTCTCATTACACTCTACTGCATCTTATTGCAATACTTTAGAATTAACCTTTTCTAAAAAAAACTGAAATTCATCTTATATAGTTCTAAGTTAAGAATGAAGCTCTTTGCAATTTGCAAATACCTTTATTCTTATAGGAAAACCAAATTTTACAAGTAACACCTTCTTAAGAATCTCATTATTAGTGTTTTTAGTCTGCCATGCTTTCGAGAAAAGAAAACAGCTCTTCTTTTTGGGCTTACCACAGGAAATAATATGAATCACTTCTACTTAAGAAATTTATAAATTGACTAAACAAAAAACATGAAATTCAAATATTTCTCTTAAAATTATTGATTTCTTGTTAATAGATAGCCCAACTAACACACTCTTCAGATTTTTACTATTGAATTGCAATAGTTAAGAATGAAACCCTTCTTAAAAAACTGGAATTTGTCTTGTATCGTTCTTAGTAAACGAATAAAGCTCTTTGTAATTGGCAAACAGTTTTATTCTTATAAGAAAACCAAATTTGACAAGTTACACTCTCATAAGAATCTCACTATTTGTACTTTTACTCTGCTTGATTGTCAACTGTAACAGTTCTAACCTAACATTCTAATAGCCAGAAAAGAGACTATAAGCCTCTTCAAATGTAATTCTTGTAAGTATTATCATTTAATAATTACAAAAATAACCAAGAAAGTTCATTACAATATTTTAAATAATTTGTATAAGTTTTAACTCAGAAACAAATGCAATAATGCGGCATAAGTTAACTATTTCTTCATATATGGCTATTAGAAAACCATTTTTTCGGAAAAATTGATAATTCTTCTTTTAGACATTCTAAGAGCATATAAATACAAAAAATTGTTGAAATAAGAAAAAAGATTTGAAAACGAAAACACATTCAAGCTTATTGCCTTTTGCCGCAGCCACAATTTACTTTTCCCTTATTTAATTTCAATAGCTTAATCTGTGGATGAACTCTATCGAAACCATGAAACGACTTATTAAAACTGCCCCACGAATATTGTCATTGTTGACATTAATCAACCCTAACCCTTCCATACAAAAATTGAATTATGGACGGCAGATCAATTGTGGATTTTTTAATCAAAGTGATTTTGTTCTTTCCTCTTCTTTTAATGAAGAATGGTCCCGAAATAATTTACTTTACAAAATTCTGAATTTAAAAAAGTCGTTTGGAAAATGTTACACACGCGCTTTTTAACATTTTCCAAACGTTTTTTTTTTTATTATTTTCAGAATTTTGTAAAACAGAATTATGAAAAACCCAACTCGTATTGATTATATTTTTAACATTAATTCATAAAATTTGTCTAAGCAACAAAAAAATACCAACAATATTAACTTTATTTATTGTTTTTTTTTTTAACTTATGTATGTACTTATTTTGACTTGGTTATTTGAATTTTTCTACTCTAAAAATAAATCACCGCTTATATGTCAATAGTTTGCGATAATTTGGTTGTTTTTTTATATTTTTATTTTCAATAAAGTAAACCAAATCAATATAATTTCCCAATGCGTAGTAATAATTTGACCGCAAAACTATCGCATTGTATTATTACCAAATTTAAGGTGGTATTAATATTCAGGCCTATGAAATACTAAGAACCCTCCAACATTTCATTTTTCGATGGAACTTTAAGGTTATGGACCAACATTTCACGCTTTTGTATTTTGTATAAATTTCTACAATAATACAAGTCCTAATAGTGTAAACAGTATTATATTTTTTCGCCCCTAAAATACTAAATTTATTTTTTTGAGAAATGAAAATGAACTATGTACTTGCCTTGATGACAAAACCAAAAACACAATCATGAAAAGACAAAAAAAAAAAAAATCAGCTATGTGTTTTCGAAAAACCAAGTGGCAAACGTGCCACACTTAGGTACTTGCCTTAAGTTATAGTAATGACCTGAGGCAGAAAAAAAAAGTAATTTTCTAAAGATAATGACAGAAATTGACTTTTTCATAGAAGTCCTTTAACTTCTTTTTTTTTTTTTTGTACCTATGTCCTCAAGGAAAAAAAAAGAGAAAACAACTTTTTTGTGTTAGTCCTTCGACTATGGTGTTAAGTGAAGAAACAAAGAAATGGTGATGGCCTTCTCTTCGTTTGTTTAGTTTTTTTTCTTCTTTCTTTCCTGAAAGCTATTTTTGTAATTCAGCTTGTTGTGATGCTGGTTGAGAATTAATTTTTAAGTGTTTGGAGATTAAGGAGACGTAGAAAGTGCCGATAAATTATGGCTCTTTATACTTTTTTTTTTTTGTTGTTCTTGGTTTTAGTTGTAAGATAATTTTTTTGTCCTACTTGCATTGGAAAAATTAAGTTAAGGAATTAAGATCTCTCTTTGAGGGATATTTCAAGATAGTAATGCCTCATTAATGATTAAAAACTCTAAATTATAAATTGAAGAACATTTTAAACCTATTTTCGAGTTTGCTTTCGCTTGATTTAAATTAATAACGAAGTAGGTACTTTTTCCTAGATAAATGAGATATTACTGAAATATAAAATTAAATGATATCCAATTATTCTACATCCTTCTTTTTCAGTGCTTGTGACAGTAAGAAATTAAATTAAGATAAAAATTAAATTCGTTTTGTTATTTTTGGGGCATTTTAGTTCAGTCAAATCGTGTTCAAAAATAGCTACAATATTTGAAGATTGAAGTGGAAAGTTCTGATAAAGTATTTTTAACCAGCTTCAGCGAGTTTGCTGAATACTAATAGGAATTTCTTAGACTAAATTTTTCATTGCAAATAGGGATAATTGTTGAAAAAGTCTGAAAAATTAGTGTTCGAATTGACTTTTCTTTCTCGAAAACGGATTACAAAGATTAAAAATAGTTAACAGTCTATGATTTGCGCATTGTTGACAAACTACTCTTAGTAAAAATTTGATAGACGTGATAAATGTGTATGTTGTTTCCAAAAAGTTAGTGTCACATTGTTGGTCAAGCTATATTGACCTATTGGTGGAAATAACACTTCAATTGGGTACCCCTCAAAACTGAAATTAAAGAGAGGCTGGGTTCAACCCACACTCGTAGCTTCCAAATGGTATTTTTGCATTGAAAACCTTATAAAGGTTAACATTCAAGTGAAGACTGAAGTAAGTCCGCTTGCTTTCGAGATGATTTTGAAGAAAAACATTTTTTTTGTTTTTTTGTGTAGTTTCGTGTAGTTTCTTTTTGTAAACTGCCAATTGATTTATTCTAATTGTAAAAATTACTTATCAGTTGCATGTTTAACTTTGTATTTTTTTGCAAAAGAAAATAAGGTACTCCTGCTAGAAATCTATGTATCGGTTATTAAGAGCTAGTTTGTTAAGAGCGGGTTCAATTTTAAGCATAATTTTCAGAGGGTCTACGTAAATGGCACTAATCAACCAAACTCAGTTAAATCTATCTATCTATCAGTTTAGTCTATTTCATCATGAAACATCATGAAACGTAAAGAACACATGTTTTCGAGACATTTTCATATGCGTGTGCCGTTGTCTTCTTCGTTTGCTTGGAAATTTGTAAACACGATAACTTCTGTTAGATTCAAGTTAATTAAAAAAATAAGGAATACTTAAACTTAGGTAAAGTTTGAAATTCAGCCATTTTGAATAAAACCTTCTTGTACTTTGCATACAAAAACCTTCCAAAAATGTCACTTTTCAATGGGAAATACTACAAATTAAATTATATTTATTAACAATGGTACTGATTTAAAAAATAATACAGATATATCCAAAAACCAGAATACTTAATTTTCAAACAAGAGTCAATTTTGAAAACTACCTTTACTTCCAATAAAGCTGATTTCTTTTGCAATAATAGAAATAGGACAGATTTGATTGAACTGTAATCCAGTTAAATTATGTTTTTTCCATTAAAGTTTACAGGGAAGTTTAAATTTCTTTCATACCTTATGTTTTTGGGGGTGCTAAATTCGAATATGAGGTTTACCAACAGAATTTCCTGACACAACATGGTCAAAAATGAAAAAAAAAAAACGCGAATTTTCAACGATTTTTCAGTTTTTGAAAATTTTTACCATGAATGATTAGTTTTTGGTAACAGTTATACTATGAGTTCAAGAAAACTGATTTTTCTAAAAATTTGAGTCTAAAATTGTATAGTAGCCATAATAGTTTTCAAAGTGCACATCTTCAAACCTTATCAGTATTTGAGACTTCAAATATACTGAATTTTTGTTCTTTAACTATATCTTGGTAAGTGTTTGTCCTAGAGATGTCATTCGAATGACAGAATATGCTGTTTTAAATGCTGAATATAACTAATCTAATTCTTAAAATATTAATATTAATATTCAAATAAACTCGCTTAGTAAATTGACACTCTTTTTTCTATCTAGTCTTGTGAATTATTAGAACAGGTAAAACATCAGCGAAATCTCTTTGAAAATTGTGGTAGGTCCAAATCATTTGTGTGGAATCACTTAATTTTAGGATTGTCTGACAAATTCAAAATTTATGTTTAATTTTATAAATGTACCATTACTTCCCAAGATGTTTCTGCAGTATTTTACCTGTTGTACTGAAAATATAGTACACTGATATCTTTTGCAATAGTACAGATAGGACATATCTGATTGCACTAATAGAAAGATCTATTTTTTGTCTTCAAGGCCACATTGTTAACTTTAAGATATTGAAAATGTCGTTTAGATCACTCTAATACTGAAGTGACGCATGGTGATATATTTAAATTGAAAAATCACAATAATGACAATAACTTACAGTGGGAATTTAATGCATACACAAATTCTGCATTAAATTGAGGAAATGTTCTGCATACAACATTTTTTCAAAACTTATGATTTATTCCATGGACTTTCAGGTATTTATTTCATTCCCTGAATTGGTACTGGCATCAAGTGACGACACCATAGGTGCCTAAAAATATTTTTATTTCATCTCCGATTTCACTACCACTAATCTAGGTCGCCAAAAAAGTGTAATACCTTTTTTGAAGAAGTGAAACTGGCAATGAAAAAAACAAAAATTGTTTTTGAAACCAAAATCAAAGGCTTCTAGAACATTTTTGTTAGTTTTGCTGAAGTTTCCTAGTCCAGAAAATAATTTTTAAAATTTTCATTTGTTTTTTAAACGAAATGGTTTTTCTACAGCAAAATTATGAAATCACTTTGAAACTCTTAAAGCCAGGTAGATCTAAGTTTTGTGTTATGAAAAAAAGCTTTTTGTGGCACTGATTCCATTTTCCTATTGCCTTCTTCTATTTTTTATAACAATAAAAATATATATATTCTTATCCTAAGTTTCAAAAAATTATGAGCATGTCAGAAAAAAAAAAATAAAAAAAAAATCGTGCTGGGTCATGAAAGCCTATAAAATTTCACTATGTAGCTATATCCCACTCACAAGTGGACTATTTCTCAACATGTGCGTTGCCCCATATTATATATATATTTTTTTTTTTTTTATATTTTCTAAATCAAGGACTATTGTTGTAAACCAAAAGTGCAAACACACGATTTTTCCCCCAATGGAAAACCCAAAAAGGAATATGTACGTATTATACCTACCCACTACCTTTATATACGCACGCACTTAATGTTAACAGCAGACACAAAAACCATTAAGCAAGATGAGGTGCGATAAATTTGATTACCAAAGCAGATGTTTCGAAGGTGAATTGGGCTTTCCTCTATAAGACTTCCCCTTAAAAAAAAAAAAATAATAATAATAATAATAATACCTACCACCCCCCACACACACACACACACACATCAAGTTATATTGTAACTTTATGAGAATATTCCTTTAGCTCATAATTTTTTTTTTTTTTTTTTTTTACATATATTTTGAATTTAATTTCTTTGAAAGGCCTCGATGAGGGATTATCCACGCAACATATGTCTAACAGTTGCTAGGACGTCGTTGTTGCTTCTTTTGCTTATAATGTTTATGCTTGTGCTTCAGGTTGTCTATTTGGGATATGGCCTTACGTGAATACTACTCGGGAGAATTTGGTGCTCCCAAAGCTCATTGAATTATTTAGTACGTATTTGCTAATTCATAGCGAAAACATTTTGACAAGTGTTGTCATGTATGAGGATAGAGATACAACCTAACATGATTCCTCTGCTTCAGTCACCTCCTCTCCACCTGCCTACTCCTGCCTCATGAGAGAGCAGCCGACACAACAATAAACGCCCGACAAAACATAACTCATATCTTCAGCAAAAGCCCCCAGCAGCAGTACCAATATACAACCTAGTAGTGTAATAGCAGCAGCAGCGCCCTCACACCAAAATGCGATGATATGCCAAAGCTGAGCTCTCTATTTGTTGTCTTTAGCACAAATTAATAATTCATTTAATATCTGTTCCTGTTGAAATATATGTTGGCACAACAAAAACAACAACAACTACACATATACCTTCGTAAGTACCTATACAGATAAAGTACACAAACAGAACTACTGAATAGGTTGGAGGGATATTATTATGAGTATGAGAAATGTAGGTACTGCTACATATACATATGTAGTAGTATATCCTGCGACGCATAAAGAAAAAGTAAAAATCAAGACTGCAAGGAAAAGAGCGAGTGTAAGATATAGGCTAGCGCCCCCTCCCGTACAGTACGAGTATTATATCTGAATATCTTCCTTCCAAGCAGCGGAAGGGGTCTGTTTGGGATTGGTAAGAGCTGAGAATGGGGATTTTGGGGGCAATTCATTGTGTAAGTGTATGTCCTGAAGGAAATTTTGAAATTTATGCCTCCGCATTTCGAATATTTTTGCTCGTTTGTTTGCTTTTTTTCAGCAAAGCTTGTATAGAAAAGCAACCCGCCGCCGCCGAGAAACTTTTTCTTGTTCCTTTGCTCTCGTTCTTGTCTTACACATTCGTCCTTTATTAGATATCGTTGTTGTTAGTGTTTTTTTTTTTGCCGCAAGCAGAAAATGTCAAAAGAATGATGATGTCCTGGAAATATTAGCTGCTTACTTTTATTCAAATCATGTGCTTATGAAACAAGGTAAAAGAAGTTAAGGTGAATCTTTCCTTCTGTCACAATTATTTGATGCGTAGCATATCCCACAGCTATTGTTGTTGTTGTTCTACCTGCCTTAGAACAGAACAGTACAGAACAAGTAGAGTAATAAGAGGAAAAGTTGGGTGTTTGGATTGATGGGGGCAAACATTTCATTTTTTTTTTGTTTTTTTTGTTTCTATCTTCCTTAACTTTTGTGTTCGTGTGTCGTGGCAAAGGTAGGGTTTCCTTTTTTTTTTTTTTTTTTTGCTTTCTCGGTTATATTTGTCTTCTTCTTAACGTGTTGCTCTGTTTTATAATTATTCATAAGAAGTATCTTTTACACAGATATAAACCTATGTAGATTTTTTTTTTTTTTTTTTTTTTTTTTTGAGGGATGGACCTTTTGCTTTAAAAAAAGTTTTGTTTTTTATAATTTATTTTTGTTTTATATTTTCATGGCTTTTAAAAAATTATAAATGCTTTTAAAAGAATTGAAAGAAGCTATATAATAAAGAGAGAAAGCGTATATAGAGAAAGATATTGGATTTAAGTTGGCATCTCCCTAGAGGGTTGTCAAAAACGTCTTAAAAATTTCTTCAACTTAACATTCATCTCGGTTTTTTTTTGTTTTTTTTTTTTTTTTAATAAGTAGGTATATATGGTAGATGGATGTATGTATTGTATATTATTATTATTATTATTATTACATTTTTTTCTACATCGTTGGGTTTTGGGTTGCCATTAATTTGACTGTATTCTGTTCAACTTCTACATAATTAGAAAGTTATTCGTGCATTAAGTTACAACAAATATGAAGAGCAAAGTCAAAAAGGAAGTGGTTTTTCTGGGTGTAATATAAGCAAACAGGCATTATTATCAAATATTCAAAAGCAACATATTTGATGAAGGGAATAATAATAATAATTATTATTATTCCATTGCTCACACAAAAAAGGTAACAGGTGGTTAACATTTGTGTACATATTTAATGAATTAATTAACAATAGGGTTTGTTGGAAGTAAGCCTAAGGGTGAGAGTAGAATATCAAACTTTTCAATTAGTTACGAAATATTTCTGAAAGGAGGAATTTTGATAAAATTATGTTTTTTTTTTTTTTTTTTTTTAATTTTGAATTAAAATAAAATTTAATTTTAATACTCTAGGAGTTATTTTAAAGACAGGGATTTTGCCTTTATTTGGATTACCCTGATGCATATTCATGGGGGTTAATGGCTAGTTTTATACATTATAGTTGAAACAAAAAACTTTAGTCCAACAATTAGGAATGAATTTATATTAAATAAGAATAAAATGAAAGCCAGACACCGAATACGTGTTTACAGAATCCTGACACCAGTAACCAATATTCATAAGTCCACCTGTTACGTACTATTTTTCTGCTGTATTAGGTACGTATTTGATACTCGTCAGGCTGATTCACCAACTTATAAGGCATTTAAATGTGGAATCATATTGCGATTTTTCAGTGTATGTAGAGATAGAATTTTTGTGACACTGATATCTTTTGAAATAGAAGAGATAGACAGATCTAATAAGCCCTAATAGAAAGATCTCATTCTCGTCTTCAAGACCACAATTTTAACTCAAAAAGTATAAAAATGTTATTTTGATCATTCCAATACTGTTGTGACGATATACTTAATTCTGGTCTTCATTACTATGTTCTGTCCCATTTTTGCAGCATACAATTCAATACTGACAAATGTACCAATTCCAGATTTTCGGAACAATTATGCCTATGGGCGATTGCATTATCGCGGATGCAACATTTTTAATCATTTGCTGCCTTTTTCTAATAGAAAAATAAACATTTTTTATGAAGATTTTCTTGAAAGGCCTGTATTTTTATTACCTACTTCTCTCTGTATCATGGTTAAATAAATTTATTACATTACAGAAGGCAGCCATTGTTATTGATATTCTGAATGATTCATTTTCTACACTATAAGTGATAGAAAACCAAAATACAGCAAAACATAGATAGTAAAGGGTGATTTTTTAAGAGGTTTAGAACTTAAAAAAAAAAAACACACAAAAATTCGAAAAAATGAATGAAATATTTATTTGAATCGATAGTTTGAACCTTGCAATTTAATGTTTAAAGATAATTTCATGCAAGTGTTGACCGCGGCTGCGTCTCAGGTAGCCCATCCGCTGAGTCCAATTTTGGCATACTCTTTCACACATATCGGCCGGTATCTCACGAATGAATGCATGGATGTTGGCTTCCAGTGCGTCAATCGAAGCGGGCTTGTCCCTATAGACATTAGCCTTGACATACCCCCACAAAAAATAATCTAATGGTGTCAAATCGCACGATCTAGGCGGCCAATTGACCGGCCCGAAACGTGAAATTAACTGTTCACCAAACTCGACTCGCAATTGCGCCATTGTTTCGCGTGCTGTGTGGCATGTGGCACCGTCTTGTTGAAACCACATATCATGCAAGTCAAGAACTTCCATTTCGGGCAAAAAAAGTTTGTTATCATCGCTCGGTAGCGTTCACCATTGACAGTAACGCTGCGATTCGCATCATCTTTGAAGAAATATGGCCCAATAATGCCGCCGGCCCATAATCCGCACCAAACAGTGGCTTTTTCGGGATGCATTGGTAGCTGTTGCAATGCTTCTGGCTGATCTTCACTCCAAATGCGGCAATTTTGCTTATTTACGTACCCATTCAACCAAAAATGAGCCTCATCGCTGAACACAATTTGTCGATAAAAAAGCGGATCCTCTGCCAGCTTTCCAAGAGCCCATTCACCAAAAAATCGGCGTTGTGGTAGGTCGGCTGGCTTTAGTTCTTGCACCAACTGTATCTTAAAAGGCTTTACGCCCAAATCCTTCAGCAAAATTTTCCACGTAGTGCTGTAACAAAGGCCTAACTGCTGGGAACGGCGCCGAATCGACATTTCGCGGTCTTCTGTCACACTAGCTGATACGGCCGCAATATTTTCTTCACTACGCACAGTACGTAAACGTGTTGGTGGTTTAATGTCCAACAAATTAAATTTGGTGCGAAATTTGGTCACAATCTTCCGAATAGACTGCTCAGAAGGTCGAGAGTGTCGACCATAAAATGGAAGCAGCGCGCGATGAACATTTCGAACCGAGCACGAATTTTGATAGTAAAATTCAATAATTTGCAAGCGCTGTTCATTTGAAAGACGATCCATGGTTAAACTCTTTAAGGTTAGCTTTAAAGTTATAAAATAACCTTTGTAGAAAAGTGTAATGTCTTTTCTTATTTAACAGAGTTAAGGATGGTTTTATACTTATCGAACAGCAAAACATTTAAATTCAGTGGTCTGATTGTGGTCGCAGTTCATTGATTTATTGATAAGAAAAAGAACTGCGGACAATAAGTTAGTTTATAAATGTGAAATAGTGTGAAGGAGTCTTCAGTCTACAAGTCATAAGTTTGTAGATCAAGGACAACAAACTGACAACAGAATCTATAATATTTATATACATTAGAAAATATATAATCGAGGCCTGCGCGAAGGATAAAGATAGGTAGATGGTTTTTTCAGTCGCCCTTTGATATAAATAAATTTCCCAGAACAGATAGAAGATAACAACCATTCACATAATATTTTCGTCATAACATCTTTATGCTATGTTACCTTAAGGCAAATTGCTAAACAAAAAAACAAATCTGTAAATATTTGCCAAAGCAATGTTACTCTTCTTCTATCATGTATCAGATTGAATATGGAATGTAGTGTTTGGTGCATGAGATATACATACAACTGCTTATATCTAGATTATTTTGCCTTTAACATCGACCTAAAACTCCAAAAACCCAATTTTTAAATTTGCATCTGTAGGAAGGTAAGGTGCTCGGTTCGCCCCTTTATCCGGCAATAGATACAATTTAAACCGAACAAATTAATCCTAACATAAAAATAAGCTAAGGGAAAAGCACATACATAATACTATGGCATTGCCTATATCCTATATGTAGGCAGGATATACATATCTGTATCAACAATATCAAAAAAGCACACATAAAGTCTAAGGAGGGGGCGATATGATGCTCTGGATGTTGCTCTAAAAAGATGCCTTAAGCGTTCGAGGGGCTTAGACTCTTCGCTCAACCACTCAGACAAAAATAGAAGGACATTTTATGCGCCTCCTTTAATGTTTGCACTAATACATATATCCTATATAGGATTTATATACATATTTATAATGGAAATAGGATCACATATGAATGCCATACCATATCGCCACCAACAACAACAAAAACGCAAAGAGTGTTCATATATGTTCAGTAGCGCGTTTATTTTTGGTTCACCTTTTGTGCAGTACACATCTTGACCCTTAGGTTAGGGGACACCCACAGACTACTCGGTTTTTCTCTGTGCGATGATATTAATATAATGTTCTATGTGAATTGGAGCAGAATATACGTGTTTTCAACCCTTGTTTTGTGTTCTTATTTATGTTTATGTTAGCAATGTATATCCAATTCCAAAATGTGTTTTATTTGTTTTGTTTATTTTTCAAAGGAAATTCAATGGAAGGTCAAGTAGGAAGCTTAACGAGGTCACCATTCATTTTCGTTCTTCTTCTCCATGTCACACTTTATAAATTCCTAATTTAATTTGTTTGCAATATTTTTTTTTTGACTCACAAAGAATAAGTCTCCATTGCCATCGTTTGAATTAAGATACAAATATTGTACTTATTTTTGTGGGGTAAGACAGAAATGCTATACGAACTTAGAGCAAAAGTTTTTAGAAACGTCTGATTTGTGGAACGTAAACGTTGAAAATTCTAGGCTTGTATATACTCATATACTCATCATCAGAAAAATGGAACATTATTTTTTGAGAAGAGTAATGAAATATAAGTTTTGCACTAAGAAATCTTACTAACTATTTTCACTCAGAATACAATTTGTGGAACATAGGGCTGAACATATTCCAGAATAAGATGTGATTCAAAAGAGCTATTAAATGATCTAACGAATTTCTTAAATTTAATTTTCATTAGAAAGAGTTAAAGCTGTGGAACGTAGGTTGAAAATTCCAATTTTGTAGGCACCGTCGAGGAAAAAGTGGAACTTATAATTTGGTTCAGTATAAAATTCCATGCTTTTGTAAGTCAATTTTAAAAATAATCTTTGTGGAACAATACGTAAGGCTGAACAATCCAGAATAAAAGTCTTGCAACGAACCGACAAAGAAAAAATTTAAATCGATTTTGTTCAAAGCTCGTGGAATGTAAGCAACAAATATACACATACGAACATTTTATTTCGGAGTTGTAGTTGTGGAACGAAAGGTTTCGAATCTGACAGGACATGAAAAAAACTTACAGGATCGATTTGTGGATAGAAGTTGCGGAACTTAAAGCTGTTAGGGCTCCACAATTTTATAGAAGAAAAAGTCTGACTAAAATGATAAATATTTTTATTATAATTTTTATAATAAATAATAATTTTTATTTAAAACAGAAATTTTCTAACCTAGAGCGAAAGTTTTTGGAAACGTCAGATTTGTGGAACGTAAACGTTGAAAAGTCTAGGCTTGTATATAAATATAATTATCACCAGCAAAAATCATCATAATCATCACCAGTAAAAGTTTTGTACAAAGAAAATTCCGAATCGATTTGATTCAAAAGAAGAAGTTGTGGAACATAGAGCTGAAAATACCACAAGTTAAAATGATCTAACAAATTTCTTAAATTTAATTTTTATTCGAAGGGCTTATAGTTGTGGAACGTAGGTTAAAAATTCCAATTTTTTAAGCACCGTCAAGGAAAAAGTGGAACCCATTATTTGGTTCATTGAAAAATTCCATGCTTTTGTAAGTCAATTTTCAGAATAATCTGTATGAAACATTACGTACGGCTAAGCAATTCAGAATAAAGGACTTGTAACCGACAAGGAAAACAAAATTTAAATCGATTTTGTTCAAAGCTAATAATTTACACATACGAAAATGTTATTCGATAATAATAGTTGTGCAACGAAAGGCTACCAATCTGACAGTTCTAAAAGGATTCGAGATAAAAAAAAACGTAGGATTGAGGATTGATTTCTGGATAGAAGTTGTGGATGGAAGTTGTGGAATTTATAAAGTTAAATGAACTTCAGAAGCTTATCAATAAAATTTTATCCATTGTTTTACATAGATCTGTGCGTCCGTCTGCACACATTTCAACTGCCCAAACGCGTGGACGGATTTTCTCCACATTTGGTACCTATAATTTTTACGTAATTTCGAAAGTTGTGTACAAGTAAGTACCTCCCATACAATATTTTTGAGTTATTTGAGTTTTCTCGAAAATGGCTCCAACGATTTTGATGAAACTTTTTGATATGAGTTCCCATATTAAGATAGATTTTTTGAATTTTTTGTTTGAAAAATCGTTCCAACCGTTTAAAACAAAAAAAACTTTTTTTTGATATAAAATTGGTAGGTATGCCATTTTTAATATATTATTTATCAACACCCTAACTAAATTTTTGAAAAAAGTCATTAACCCATAATCGAAAAAAATAATTTTTCAAATAAACCAAAAGGTAAAATTTTCAATCAAAGTTAATACGTTATAGCCTTGGACTAAATGTGCAAGTTCATGTGATCCAGTCGTGCATTTATTTTGATTTGATTGAATCTTGATCTTGGAGAAGGCCTCAGAATTCACTAAATTTTTTGATCACCTGTTTATCGATTTCAAGAACACTTAAAATAGATGAAAGTCATTTCTAGCTCTAATATCCCTGTGAAACTGATGAGATTTATCCTGAGAAAGGTCGCTGCTTCGAAAAATTTGGAAATGATTTCACTGAAACTTTCAAAACCAACAGAGGGTTTAGCCAAGCAGACAAACTGTCATGTAGTTGCTTCAATATAAAAGAGGTGTGCGTACTCATGAACACGGGCCAGAAGTTATACTTCCTATCATTATTTATTTTTTTATAGTTTTTTTGGGCAGGTATGTAAAATCATTTAAAAAATGTAGTGAAAAGTTCTAGAAGGGAAGTTTTTTTGTGACATTAATTCAAATATTTTATATAACTGATATTTTATCGAATGAACCCCTGTAATTAGGTTTATCAAGTTAAAAAAAAAGTACAAAATATAAAAATGTAAAAATATAAAAATGAAATACCTACCATTAAAATGGTCAAGAAACTTGGACCGAAAAATCTTGTTTTTACTGTTATTCATTGAAGAAAAATGTTTAAAAATCTAATTTTTTCACACGTGTATAGAAAATACATAAATCTTAAAGACATTTTGACAAAATATTTTTCACGATATTCCCTGATTTTTAAAATCAATTAAACCTCACACATAAAACTTTCAAAAACGTATGTGTTTTTTTTAAAGCTAAACAACCGGTATGGTTTTTTATTGTCTTTTACCCTATTTTACCCTAACCTTTCAGTGCAATTTAAAAAAAAATCCAGTTTTATCGGAATCTTACATTATACCACCTGTCTTTTCGTGCATTTCGTTGATGTTTATAAATTATAGTGTAGAAAATAAATCAGTCAGATTATCAATAACAATGGCTGACTTTTGTAATTTAATAAATTTATTGTGTATGCAAAATCAAAAAAACACAGTATAAAATGTAAGTGTGTTGTTACTGTTTACCTATTTTAGTGACTTTTTGAAAAAAAAAAAAACAGTAATAATGGGCTGAAAAAGCCTGTGTGTTATTACTGGTTAAATATTTCTTTTAAACGCCGTCTTTAAATAAGTATAACTTCGATAATTATTCAAGAAAAGATTGGGTTTACTCAATGGTCAAGTCAATCACATCAGGCAAGATCTACGTTATTTCTTGGCATTGCTGTCGACATCAACGTCATTTGGAGAACAAATCAAGTAGATTTCGGCACTTTAACTTATATCGATGAAGAAGTAAACTGAATTGGATTAGTCATAATATGGACAAGACAAGTCAACAAAATCAAGAACGGAACGCTACAACAATTTTGTTAGGTGTAATCTCAAGAAAATGTAACATAGAGTCTTCAAGGACCTACAGAGCTTAGAAAAAAAAACAAACCTGACCTTATTTTGAAAGTTACGATTAGGTTAAATGGAATTGAAGACCATGCGGGCTACATGAATTCGGCTCGGAAGGTAGCAAAAGCAAACCAAAAAAAATTAAGTAATTCTATGTAGCTATGAAATTGGGTCCTTAGGTATCCAATACAAATGTTTTAGTGCAGTTGATGCTACTGACATCTGTAATAGAACATCATACTGAACTTAAGATAGACTGATTCATATTTTTGGCAGTCAGTTGTTGTATCAAACGGGTTTCTCTATAAAATGGATAGAAAAACTCAGAACTTAAAAATAGTGCAAAACTTCGTGGGCTATAACCAACACACGGTTACTTAAACATTTCCTTAATATTTGACCATTTTTTTTTTGTGCTTATAAGTTAGAATATATTGATTTCATAATCAAAAAAATATTCTTTAGGCTTATATTATTCATATATTTATTTTTTTGGTTGACTTCTGAATAAAATTGGAAAAGATTCATAGAATATGAGAAGAATGATGAAATATGAGATATTTCTAAACAAATACTTTATCTAAATGAATACAATAAAATTGCGTATATCCCAGAAGAGATATCAAATAAAGCAGTGTGTTGACCAGCTTTGCATCAATTGAAGCGTATCTTTTGGTCATTGTTAAGGTTTTTTTGCTGTTTTGTTTTTTAGGATCATATAATGCTGCTGGCCGTTTATTATTATCCAATACAGGTTTATGGGGCAATTATCCTTGTGTGTTTTTTTTTTTTTTTTTTTTTTTACTTCAATGAATACAATTTGGCAGAGATTTCATATTTTCTGTTTCTGTTCTCGTTTAGTTTTTTCCCTATAATATATTTTTTTTTTAATTCCACAAGGACAATTGTCTTCTATCTTGTCAGAATCAGGGTTGATTTTTTTTATGATCTTATGGAAGGGAAGCAAATAATAAAAAAAAAAATGAAGAGAAGCGAATAACATTTGTGCTGTGTGGTCAATATGGGAATAAAATAATATGGATTTAAATATTGTAGATACATATGTTAGAAGAGAGGTGTGGATATCAAAAGAAAGCCAAAGAAGGAGAACAAAAAAAAAAATTCAATACCTACATTGTGAAGAAAATACAATAATTTATTCAAGTGATTGACTTTAATTTGGCAATCTTGTTTATTAGTTTTTGGAGATATTTCAAAGAATCCAATTAAATATGAGAAAGAGGCACTAAAGTTAAATTATTTTAAGGTTAAAGTTATAAAAATAAATAAATCCTACCCTATGTTGTGATTAAATGTTAATTTATTGATCAATATAATGTATCAACATTCAAGGACTTTAGTAATTAGATGTAGGGAAATCAATATTATGATTGGGAAATTTTAATAAATTAGAACAGTGTTGTTTATGTGAGTGTGTGTACAGTACCAACCTACTTATAGATATATTGGTGATTAAATGCATGGGTATGGTGATAATATTGTCGTCAATGGAGGATGACTAACATAAGAAAAGAAATAACTTTCTAATAAATTACATTTTTCATACCCAAGTACTGGCCTGTTATTGAGCTTTAACTTTGGAAAAAGTATAACAAATTTAGTTTGCTAATTTCGTTATATTCAATGGCAACTCAGACTATTAGACGAAATGCACATTTTTGGTTTTAAATTTGAAAATGGCCGATTGAGCACCTTCGAGGTCAAAAAATCACATTTTTTATGAGGCAAAAAACCACATAAAAAACAAAAAATTAAAACTTCATCAGATTTTTGTAGGTCAAATGACTGAACTGGCAAAGTTACTTCTCAAAAATTTCAATTTTCAGTTTTTTAACAGATTTGTAAAAATCGAATTTATACTATTTTTAATATTATTTAACAAAAAATTGTGTATCAAAATAGTATTTGACATTCTAGGTGTAGTCGAGTTGAGTCCGACGATCAAAGCAGACAAATTTGTTGAATTTTGATAAAATTCTTATCAAGTTTGTGAAGCTTTTATAGCATGTACAGTTCATCATCATCATCGGCTCGACAACCGGGGTCCGGTCCTGGCCTCTTTCAACAAGTCTCTCCACCTATCCCGGTCTCGAGCGGACGCCATCCAGTTGCGCACCCCAAGGCTTCGGGCGTCCTGGTCTAAGCCATCTCTCCAGCGCAAGCATGGTCTACCACGCTGCCGTCTACCATAGAATGTACCACAAAACACTTTCCGAGCAGGTTCCTCTTCGCTCATACGAGCTAGGTGCCCTGCTTCAAGGTAGATTGCGTACAACTCATGATTGTACCGTCTCCGGAATCGTCCTTACTCACATATGGGGCCAACAATTCTCCGTAAGACTTTTCTCTGGAACGCGGCTAAGAGGTCACAGTGCCTTTTGCTAAGCACCCAAGTCTCGGATCCATACATGAGTACTGGCAGGACCATGGTCCTGTACAGCAGCAGTTTTGAAGTTATGGTTAGATTTCTGGATTTGAATAGCTTTGACAGACTGTAGTAGGCTCTGCTGGATTTGTACATGTACAGTTGCTATATATCAAATTGAATGTAATTACTTTTCCAATAGAACACCAGCTGTACCCACACCAACACCGTTTTCAAAGGTCTAAGAAAATATTTGATTTTGGAAAATAATTTTTAATTTTTAAAATTCATCATCATTTCAATTTATTTTAGAATTCTTATACTTAGATACACTTTTCGAGATACACAAAAAGTTTTTTTGTTTTCTTTTACCCCATTTTACCCTAACTTCCCGGTGGAATTTCAAATAATGCCGTTTTATCGGAATCTAACATTATACCACCTTTCTTTTGATGGATTTTGTTTTTGTATATCACTTAAATTATAGAAAATGAATCAGTCAGAGTATATCAATAACAATGGCTGACTTCTGTAATTTAATAAGCTTATTTTGTGTGCAAAGTAAAAACAGTATAAAATGTAAGTAAAAATGTAAGTGTGTTGTTTCTGTTTACCCGCTTAATTTTTTTCAGAACTTTAATAAAACAAGAAGCAAACTTTGAGTTTGTTACATAAATTCACTATCGAATCCATCAAGTATTAACTCACAAACCTTAAATATTATTAAACCCACGACATTTTAGCAGAACTTCATAGAAGTTTTCTAATAGTATAATTCCTCTGAAAGTATCAAAACCATTATCCAATCATAGTTAGGTACCTTACCTCTACTTTATTTACATTAATTTGTATAGAAATCTTCTAGCAGAGGAACAAATGGTTTAGCCAAACAAAACTACCTTTACCAATCCCGCATATACATGTCTCAATGATTGCACAGAAAAAAGTTCAATTAAATTTTGAATCAGTGTGGTTTTTACTGACAGTGTCAAAGTAAAACTCAAAACTTCAAAGAATATAAAAAGGTAGGTACCTACTCAACTTAGGGGGGAAAAAAAAACTTTTACTACACTGTACCCAAAGTTTTTGACACAAAAAAAAAATAAAGCAAAAAAAAAAGGAAAAACTTTAAATTGCAATAAGACAACATATTTTCCGCATTTAAGTGCCCAATTTGTATGGAAAACCCACCAACAACAAGTTAAGAGACAAACTGATGGAAATCCAAATCACCCAACCAACCAAATTCGACCAATGACACCGCATACTTCCGCATATACACTCGTCGTCGTATACAAACCAGCTTCCAAAATCAGCTACTTACACCCCCTAAAACCGAAATCCTACCCTCTCGAAAATCAATAACTCCCTTTTGACCCCATACCATCTGCAATTTTTTTTTTATTTTTCTTTGGTGACGCATCGATGACCCCAAGCTGATTTGCACAGAGAGCACAGTTTTCAGTTTTCAAATGATTGGCATACGGAAAAGAAGAAAAAAGTTTTTGCCATCTTTTTTTAACAGCTGCATTCCACGTCCACCCTGTTTCTATCCTTTTTCTCGCTCTGTCTTTATCATATTGACCACGCTCAAATGTGTCACCCTTTGTCCACATTCCACACACACACACACATACAGCAAAAGCAAACTTGTTCAACATTTTTATCCTCCAGGGACATTTTTTTTTTTTTTTTTTTTTTTATTTCATTTTTTGCTTGCAACTTTTTGGTTTACTCTATTTTGCATTTCGAAATTCAAAAGCAACGATAGAATCGATGAGGTCCAGGCAAATGAAAAAAAAAAAAAAAATAAAATAAAAATAAATTGAACAAAATAAAAAAAAAAAAAAAAATGAACTCCAACCTTCTTTTTCATGTTTTTTTTTTTTTATTTTTTTTTTTTCTGGCATCGCACCTGAAACATTGTACAATGAGTTTGTGTTCCATTGTCCACCTTTTAGCTGCATAAAAGTTGAAGAAACTTTCAAGCATCAATTTAAAGTGAGGGAAAGATGGTCGTGCAGATATCCCTCTGCCATACTCCGGTTGTGTATACTCTCCTACTCTGTTTTCCTGCAACCGACGATGACGACGACGACGAAGAGAACGACGAGATGAGGATGACCATTTGCCCATTTCTTTCTAGGGATAAGGTAACTACAAATAGGAACTTTATGTGTCGTTGCAGTTCTACTGCATGCCGTCTTTGATGATGGGTTGAGAGTTGAGAGGGTTGATGTTTTTTTTTTTTGTGTATTTCTTCATTCTATATGAAGAAGACTAACCCAGTTACCACCATAGTATACCTAGTTACCATAGGCAAGGCAGCAGCGCAGCGCAGCGTGCCTAACCGTGGATAATGTCCTGTGTTTCACTTGGATGCTCTTAAACACATTGAAATGGCCTGGCGACCAACATGGGTGGTTCGGCTGACACTGCCAGTGATGAAGATTGCCGTTGTTGGCTGCAGAAAGGTTAGAAAAGATAGCTAGTATCCGGGAATATCAGGGAAAACACAAGGAGATGACAAAAATAAAATTGTCATTAAAATGAGTTTTTTGTTGCGAGTATATGTTGATGGCTTTTTTTTTTTTATTTTTGTTTTTTGTTTTATGGTAGAAGTACCTACACAAGGCCGCATTCAATAAGAAACACAATAAAAGGAAAACAAGAACAATCTGTAGAAGTTAAATTTTTTGACGAAATTTATGATTTTTCCAAGGTTATAGAGAATTCTTAGATCAAAAACTCCACGCTTATTATAAATTTTGTGAATGATATCAGGATATTCTTTTCAATAAGCACGATTCTGATATTTTGTCGTATCAATCCATCTATTATATCCTCTAGAAAAGATGAATTCTTAGAATTCAAATAAATCAGTTTATTTTATAAATAAATGAAATTGAAAACTTTTCCAAAATCAAGGTATTCCTTTTTTCCGAAATATTCATTTTATTTAAATTTAATAAAAAATATTTATTTTGAATTCTTAGAAATAAATTCTCAGACTTTCCTTAAGTATGGTTATTTATTTCGAATATGTATTAGAACCTAAAGAATGTAGTAATGAAGTTCTAGGCAAATTATATCATTCATAAAGGATACAAGATAAAATAAAAAAATTCCAAAAATAATAAAAGTGAAATAGAGAATGATTTACTATAAAGTGATGATAGATAAGGATAAGAACTTGGAAAAGATTTCTTATACAGCTTTTTAGAGGAATTGGGTGTAGTACATTGAAATCCTGTGTTATTTCACTTTAAACAACTCCAGTTTCTGATCAACTAGTACTTTGTTTGAGGGATTTGCGTTCTGCCTGCGGTTGCCAAGATAGCAGCAAAAATTATATTAGAGCGAATTAAGGAACATCTAGAAGACACACTCGACGCCGAACAAGCAGGTTTCCGTACTGGTTCATCCTGTGTTTTCCACATTAACACCTTGCGGATCATTATTGAACAGTGCGTCGAATATCGATCACCACTTCACTTGCTGTTCATTGATTTTGAAAAAGCGTTTGATAGTGTTAACAGAGAATTTATTTGGATTGCCTTCCGAAGTGATGTGCTACGTGCAGCCCTGTTAAACCGAAATAGTGGAATTCAATGGAGCCTGACATCCCAACTAAGACATCTGGACTACGCGGACGACGTATGCTTACTCTCTCATAGGATCATGGATCTCCATCAAATGACAACAAGGGTGGAGGGAGAAGCAGAAATCGTGGGGCTGAAAATTAACATGGCAATAAACAAAAATGATCAGCCTCGGAAGTAACTCATCCGTTCAAGTCAATATTTCTGGACAACCGGTAGAGAAAGTAGAAGACTTTCAATATCTTGGGAGTTTTGTCTCTACCAAAGGCGGAACCGAACAAGACGTCGACAGAAGTATTAAAAAGGCAAAGGCTGCTTTCGGAATGCTGTCCAAAATATGGAGAAACAACGCTATAAGCTTAAAGACCAAGCTGAGACTGTTCCGCTCCAATGTTGAATCCGTGCTTCTGTATGGGTGCAGCACTTGGAAAATCTTAACAACTGTCACAAGCAAGCTGCAATCGTTCGTGAATAGGTTTCTACGAAACAACTTAAGGATTTTTTGGCCCAACCGTATTTCCAATGAAGAACTTTATAGAAGAACGGGTCAAGAATCCATTCACAGTACTATTCGCAGGCGTGAGTGGCAGTGGATTGGTCATACGCTTCGAACAACGATTGCATTGCTGGCCAAGTGATGCAATGGAACCCACTCAGACAGGCAGGTAGAGGGTCGGTCGGCGAGAAGCACATGGCGCAGGACAGTCGAAAGTGAATCTGCACAGCTGGGGAAGAGTTGGAGAGAACTACGTTATATTTCCAGAAACCGTACACGATGGCGCGTAGGAGTAGTGGAGGTCCTATGCCACTCAAGGGGATCACAACGGACTTTTTAAGGTCTGAGGACCTAAGTAAGTAAATAAGTAGTAGTTTTTTTTCCAAAATGTCTCACAAAAGTGGAGATTCCACGCTGCAGAAGCACAAATGTTTTAATAGAAAAAGTCTCTATCGGTTTATGCCGAAGAGATTATATCGGATTCTATGACACTACGCAGATGGATATCAATCAATCGTTCTCATTATGAGTCCGATTGTGCTGTTGCACTGAAGGTCCTGAATTTTGATTATTATTTATTTATTATATATTCATATTATACAAATTTTTTGCCAATTTTCAGACGTAAGTTGTTTTCGTTTTGAAAAAGCAGAGTTTTCGAAAACATTAGTTAAATGAAATGGGTCATTTCCGTCACTTTAATGAGACTGACAGCATGGGTATAAAAGTGACAGTGAGTGGATTAACACAATGTTTTTTTTAATAATCTGTTTTTTAGCCATAAATTGAATTGATTCTTATCAAACAAAATACATTCCAATAAAAGTTTGGGCCCCAAAAAAGTACTTTGTGACAAACACTTTTTCATGCAAACATCCACACCTGATTTTTGTTTTATTTTTTTTTTTTCAGATTGTTGCAGCGTTGATAACGCTGTCAACATCGACAACAAGGATAACCTGCAACAAGGATAAGGATGGTACTGCGCCGTTTTTGAAAATGTTTATTTTTTATGTTTCTCTTTTTTTTATCATTTTTAAACGAAAATGTCGTCGACATCGTCCATCCTCTGTCATTTCGTAAAATGTTTTTTTTTTTTTTTTTTTTTTGTTTTAACTTTTGTATCGAAGGACATTTAACCAACAATAAACATTGAGTGTGTACTTTTTGCAGTTCTGGTTGCTGCTTTTCCTCTGGTAAATGACAGGATAAATATTCCAAGAAATGACACCGGGGTAAATCGGTATAAAAGAAGAATAAAATTATAATAAAAAAAAAAAAATAATAATACAAAAACGAAAGAGCATAAAGAACCCTAACGAACGTATCCTTTCTCTATTTCCTCAGCTTTTCCGGAGTTAAAACCTTTAAAACCAACGTAGACATCCGTTCGCTGACAGCAGACGACTATATCTTTCTATGGACCACGGCAACGTATACCATTCGCTCGACCGCCCACCAAAAATAGAAAAAAAAAACAAATCCAGACCCAGCTTAGGACATGGAACACAGAAGAACAAAGAAACGAAGAATTATTATGAAGTGAAATGAAAAATGGTTGAAGGATAACAAGGAGCAACAAAAAAGTACAACAACTAACATGCGGCTGCCACTACCGCACTTACTTAGGCGATAACAAGAATTTATGACCGTACTTTCATAAATGCGGGTTAATAGGATATTTTCCCTCTGCTCTGCGAAGAAAAGCTCGTTTCAAATGCCTCGTGATGGTATTAGTGTGGTTGTCGATAACAAAAAAAAAAAAAACACGAACAAAAAATAAATTGATAGAATGAAGAAGGGGAGAATTGGCAGGAGGGTGGGTGGTGGTTGAATTGTCACCCCGAAAGGCATCATGATACATGGCTCTTTGCCCATCTGCAAGAATGATCCTTTGGCATACAGGATGCAATGCAGTTTTATGATTGTGTCATGTCTTTGGGACTGCGAACGGTTTGATAATAATATTGGAACGAACTCTGTGTGTATAGTGAGGTAAAGCATGAAGTGGTGTGGTCAAAGGATAAAAAATATATACTCTCGTTTCATAATGGCTGAACGGAAGACGATACGCATTTTTTTTTTAGATACATAAAAATCGGGACAAGTCAATGAAGTGGAAAACATAAAATGCAGTGTTGTGTGAACCAAAGTGGTGAACTCGGTTTTCCTTCAACATCTAAAACAATCGATTAAAGGGGAAAGTTGGAAAACGAATTTCAATTGTTTTATTTTTTTTTTTTTATTTGAGTAATAAAAATAATAATTTGTTTATTTTTTTAGAAGATCAATGTCTTTTAACTGGTATTGAGGCAATGTTAGGAAATTATATGGCAACACAACGGATTGGCACGTAGCAGTGGAATTGATATTTTGATTTTTACCTTCCGGCAATCATTATTTGAAATTATGTATTTGAAAAGTAGTTTTTGTCATAGAATCGCTATATGCTTTGCAACCTCAGTTAAGTTATGTCCTATAAGATTTATGGCTTTTTTAAAATACCTGATTTTCTTTCAAGTAAGCACATTCGAACTTAATATTTTTCAGTTCGTGGTACCACTTTTGTTGACCGTTAAAGTAATAATCTTCGCTTCGCTAATTTTCTATCGATTTTAGATTTGTTTGTATTTCTTGAATATTGAGATACCTAAATATTCCAACGAAATATAAAACAAATTCAAGTACAAAACTTCGACTTAATGATCTCAATTTTTCCTCATTTTCTTAACCTTTTGACATCGATCCTAAGCTTTTGCTTGAACTTAAACATTTTTATTTTTTGATTAATTTTAAAATTACAAAATGTCTTACTGGCCAAAATCATATAGGTGAAAAATTAGATGTCCAGGCTTTTTGAATCAAAATTACCGACCAATATAATTGAGATGAATTTTCGAATGTACTAAATTTGCTTGAAACAGAATTAGTTTTTGTATTATTCGATCTAATATACCCGAAAAATTATTCCGGGAACGCTTCCATAACTCAAAACCTGAAATGCTAGAGGCCAACACAAAACAATAAAATCAATTTAATTAAGCTACTCTTAGCATTACTATACGGCAAAATTTTCCTAAAGAGCTCTCAAATGCCTTAAAAAAAACTAAGAAGAATCGAAATCTCTATTCCAATGAAAGTTGTACGAAGAAATATATCTCAATGTATAGTTACAGTGTCAAAATATCAAATTTTTATTCATTTGACGTTCAGATGGCGCTACAAATGGTCTTTCCGGAATTTCATGAAACTGGTTTATCTTTTCATAAATTATCTTTTGCATGCAAACATTAAATTAAAGTATTAATTGAAGTTTATATATATGGAGCGTTGATCAGTTCAGCGTCATTCCGGGAACACCTGTTTTGGGATGAATAGAGATTCAAATTATAATTTTGTGTCAATATTATGATGTAAAATCAAGACCACTCAACCTCAAAAATATTTGATTTTGTTAGAAAGAAAATAAACGATAATATATAATCAAAACGTCATTTTCGGGAACGTCATTTCCGGGAATGCTTTTAGGCCCATGGATGAATTATACAGTATTCTCGAAACAAATCTGAATATTTTTGTATATCAAATAAGAATCTAATGCAAATATGGTGTCTTATCATAAAATTAATGACAAAAACTTGTAAAAAGTAAGATAGATAATGTTTTTAATAATGCATACATAATTAAGAATGACATAGTTTTAAGACCACCACAGTAGTTTTGGGTCTTTGGGAACATATCCATCATTTGCTTATGCGCCTTCATAATATTAAAATATTAAATTTTTATGAAGTAATCCAACATTATATCATTGTGGCACAATTACTTTGTTTATTTATTTTTTAGTTTATTTAAGAAGTTTATAAAATTCAATTCTAACATCAAATTCTTAATTGGGCTTAGTTATTGGAATTTATTCACTTTTTAAATGAATCTACACTCAAATTTCAATATTTTGCGATAAATTAAAAATTAAATAATTTTGAGCTCTGTCCGTTAAGGACCTACTAAATTATAATTTAACTTAACATATAAACGTAAAAACTAAATTATTAAGCAAAATTATTTTTTTTTTAAATGTGTGAGTAATGAGTGTGAATGAGTTTGAAATTTCCCACCTCCATTATTTTTAATGCTCTTAGCCTTCTTAGAGGCATGACCTTTTGGAGTTTCTTTTCCCCATAATTTTATTACTATTAGGTCCAATGTATATTAACTTCTGTGACTGAGTGTATGCTAAAAATGTTCGTTGCTTTAGTACATTTTCCAAAATAAATAACTTACGTAAGTAAAACTTACGTGTGAAGTGTAAGCCCCGCCTTAAACTAACTGCCACCGTCTAGGCCAAAGGTTTTGTATAAATACTTTTGTCTGTGGTCAGTTAGCTCAGATAGTCATAATATGGCAAGTGTTCAATATATTCAAAGTTAATTTACCGAATTGTAAACTAAATTACTCGGGTTTAATTTTCATCTAGCTGTGAGAAACTTAGCCTTAATTAGTTTTAAGTTGTATGTTTTGCAGATAGTGAGAAAAAAACTATAAAAATATTAACTTCAAAGCTTTACTTTAATCAACCTCATATCAGTTTATTTCATAAGACATACAGATTCACTTCAACCTGCAAAGAATCTTAATCTTCTTACTAGTTTACTTTAAATTCATGTAATAAAAGCACAGAAACCTTAAACTTCAAAAGAATCTTTTTCTAAGACTTTTACTCTTCAATTTATAATCTTATAAGGATACATCAACAAAACTTAAAGCATTTATCGCATCTATCAAAATCTTAATGGATTTCATAGTATAGATCTTCTCTTTACAAGAGTCTTATAAAAACATAATTGCTGCAAGTCTTTTATGAAAGGTTTTTTTTTATTGAAAAAAAAAACATTAAACTTTATTTTTGGAGCGTTTAATGTTTTTTTTTTAGAGATAAAATGTGCGAGTAATTGGATAGAAATTTAAGTAGGTACCAACATTTAAGTTAATTTATCCAAACTTAGCGATAATATTATCACCATCAAGACCAATGACTATTTGCATTTTATGATCACACACCAACAATAGTTTCAACAGAAAAGAAATATAAACGAGAAATATTCATCCTTAGAAGTTATTTATTCGTTTTTCTTTTTAAAAACTCTCATTATGAAAGTAAAACTCTCATCATAAGACTTATATTCTTGTGAAGAAACTCATCGTCTTGCTTCAAAACTAAAAAAAATTTAAGGATCTTATAACTTTTTTTTTATTAAATTAAAGAATTATTGTTTTCTTCATTTTTATTTTACGTAGATGCTTGTTATTTATTAGTAATAATAAAAAATAACTTAAAACTGGTATAACGAAATATTTTTTATGAAAAAAAGTGGTTTTCGTCATGCCGTCCGTGTCGGTAGTCTGTGCGTCCGTTTGTCTGTGTGGGCACTTGTACAAGGAGCCACAACCTAAACCGTTTGACAGATTTCTTTGAAATTTGAATTTTTTTTGTAATTTCCAGGGACATTTTTTTGTTTTTGAATATCTCGATTTGAACGAATACCTACAATATAACGGTCTTGTGTTATTGAATTTGTCTCGGAAACGGTTCAAACAATTTCGATTAAACTTGATGTACGTTTTGTATTCGGAGTGATTGTAACAATGCTATATTTTTGACTGATTTCGAAAAAATCGAAAAACGGAAATAATAGAATACGTTTCTTTTGAAATTTTACGTAGGTTAGTTATTTCCTTAAATATCTTTACTGGATCAATCAATTTCGATCAAAATTTGTCAATAGGTTCTTCTTACGATTTCAAAAAGTATTGTGCATTTTATAAAAAAAAAATATTAAATATTATATTTTTTTTTTCTTTTCGATATAATAATACGAAAACTGAATTCTTCAATGACTAACAAATATGTTATTATTTTAAACTACAAGAGCAAGTACACAGAATTTTGGCCCGATTGACGAGACGTTTACCCACTGCCTTGTTAAATTTTGGACAGACAATTGCTGTTATCAACTACGCTGCGGTGGATGTAGTGTTGATAAACCCTCACAGACTCATTCATTATATGCAACGCACTCGCAAAGCTTATATAGAGTTAGTTATGGGCACTAAAAAGAACTTATAGCTAAAATTACTCCTAGAGTGGAAAAATTGGAAAAAAAATTTAATATGCCGTTTGGAAATAGGGGACACCGGCGTACAAGAGCTACAAGTGATGATATAACTTTTATTTGATAGATAAATTCATAAATTAAAATTTTTTTTTCTTTAAAAAAAGTTTTTAAGAGTGAAAAATACACTTGTTTTGAAGTGTAGTTTCCCTACTACAAAATTGTAGTTTTTTTAATCCCGTAATTGCATTTTTACTGATTTTAAAAAGAAAATGGAAATTATTTTACAACAAAACTCTATTTCATTACATATTAAAAATTGTAACTTCAGTTTTAACTCAGGATTTTTACGATTGATATGGATTTATGTAGATGATAACATGTCAGATCACAGTGTTGTGTATAAATGTAGTATCGAAGCGGTTACTTGATTTAAAATTGCTTCAGACGTCTTCAGTAAAAATATGTTATGTAGGGCAAGTTTATGATTCGTAAACAAAATCGAACTCGAGATAACAATCAGACATGACATTACGATGATAGAGAATTAAAAAAAAATGGCTCCCGCAATTCTGTCTGTCTGTGTAGACCTTGAGCTACAGCCCAAGCCACTTAACCGATTTTCTTGAAAGGTCAAGGATATTTGGTGATTCCCTATAGGGGAAATTGAATTTTTTTTGTTTTAGGACCAAAACAAACGGTCATACAACCATTAAGGAAAATTTAACTTTTTTCAAAATCGGCTCCAACGATTCTGATTAAAATTTTTGTGTCTGCTTTTGTAAGTAGGGTAATACTTTTGAAATGAATGTTATGTTTGTAAAAATTCTACTAACGGTACCTCCCATAAAACCGTTTTTTTTTCATTTTTGACATTCTCTCAAACGACTCAACCAATTTTGATGAATTTTTTTTATATATTTTCTTATAAAATTATATGATATCAAAATTTTCAAAAACCTAAATTTTTGATTTTTAAAAATCTTTCAATTTTTTTTTTTGATAAATCAATTTTTCGAAACCGCGTTCTTCTATTTTTTTTAAATTTTGATTTCAGATGTGCAATAATATGATCTTAAAAACACCATACCAACTTTATTTTTAAATTAGGTTTGAGAATTTTTTAATAAAAATTAATTTTTTTTTAAAACGTCTCTAATGATTTTCAAAATTTTTTTTCTGAAAATTTATCTTGTTCAATTAAATTTAATAGCATACTTTGTTGAAGCTCTAAGCAATTTAAGGAGTTGTTTATGCAATTTAATAATTAATTTAATTTTTTTCTTTTTCTTAAAAAATTATTTATTTTTAAAAACTGTATAGAAAAAGCATTAACATCCACAGCAACTTTGACCCTAAGACCAAGTCCGTGTGACCCAGTCGTACATTTAATTTTTTTCAGCTCAACAATTTGTATTTAAGTAACAAGTGAAGAAGATTTCATTTGTTATCAAAATACGTGTTTTTTACATTTTTTGTACAACATTTTGCATTTTTGAGTTTTGTATGCAAAAAGAGCTTAATAATTATCGAAAATATCTTTAATTATGAGAGCAATAACGTGTTGTGTATTATTTGAAATCATGGCCACTCTGAAAAAAAATCATTGTTATTCCAAGAACTTTTCATTGTTGTAAGATTGTGAGTTAAAAATTTGTTGACTCAACAAAAAGTACTTGGAGCAACAACTAAATTTTAACTTTAACAATCAAGTTCTTGATAAAACAATTTTTACATTGCTAATCACTTTCAAAAACGGAAAAATGTAAGCCCAACAATGAAATTGTTATGTCAACTATTTCGGCTGTCAAAAAATTATTTCAAGAATGACATTGTTGGCCCAAAAACTGGTTCTTGAAGTAACAAGAACAAAAATTGTTGACATAAGAATATAAGTAGATACTTAGGCCAAGACATAAAAATATATTTTTTTGGAGATGAGGAGCGAAATAAGAGAAATTTCAAATGTTATGCTCTTAAAGTTACAATAACCTAAGAAAATTTGATAGTTGTTGAAGTTAAATCGAAAATAAATAATTTTAATTTACAATAATTCAAAGGGTCTTCCTATTTTTTTTGAGGTAAAATGTGTTATTTTGCGGTAAGATTTTGCTTTACGAAAAATAAAAATAGATAATAATAACACAGCCAATATAATAAATATGAATAATAAAAGCACAAGACATTTTTTTTGTGTTTCATTTCAGAAGAGAAAGAGAAAAAGAAATGGTATTAAAGAAAAAGCATGAAAATACTATAATAATATACGAAATTAACTTGTTAACATTTTTTATTATATCTTCTTGCTTTCTCTTTATTATTTTAGTACATTTTTTATTTTTTGTGAAAACAAAAGTCATCTTGACAGAATTCTAAAATTTTAATAATTTAAGTAGTTGAGCTAAGAATTTAAGTTCTTTGACACAAAGTATAAAATTCTTAACTTTACAATTTTGTTTATCTGAGTGGGCATTATACATAGTGACAAGATTCTTGAAGAAAATTAAAACTTAAATATTAAACCTCAACATAATTTCAAAAAATCAATTTTTTATTTCGAAAAAAATGCAAAATATTTGCCAGAGTTTCTTTATGTACGAATGTTTAGAAAGTGATTAGAGGTAAATTAATATAAAGGTACTAACACATTTTTAAAAATATCAAGTAAATAGTAAATATTATGCATAGATACCAGACTGGCTTTATCCATGCTCGACAACCACATCACACGACCAATTTTTTTTTTTTTATTCGTTTTGTTTATATATTATGTTACAGTGGATTGGTATTAGATGATTATATTGGCATTATATAATAACACTGGTGGCATCTATCAGCTGAAGCTGGGAGGTAAATAAACGAATGCCTCCATGTTGCATGTAATTTTAAAATGCAAAAAAAATGGTTGTTTCTGTCGCAGGATAAGCAAATAAAACAATGATGAGGATGAACCAAAATGACAAGAGTAGTGTATTAATGCAAGTTTGTGGTAGTTAATCTTAAAAACAAACAAAACTTATTTTTCAGAAAAGATATTTGGAATAATCTACACCAAGTCCTTAAGCAGATTGATGTTACTTACAGTTTAACACGTTTTTTTTTTCGAAATCAAAAAAAAAAAAGGAAACGAAAAGTAGCATACTGGCACATTCCGAAAAAAACATAATTCAAAATTAAATTTTTCACAATTTGAAGTTTTAAAGTTATTATTTATTATTTATTATTTTAGAAAGATTTAAATTGTTCTTTTAAAAGTTATCATAAATCATATGAAAGTTCCTATCCTAGGTATATCGAAAGATACCTGATGATCAATTTTCTTTTGGCCAAAAGGAAACTTAAGCCGCATTTCATGCATTTTAGTGTCTTTTGACTGTCATATTTATAGCATTTTTTGTTGTTGTATTTAAGCATTAGACTTATGCCACATTCGTGAAATAGAACGAATTACTTAATTATTATCTTGATGAATGAATTTGACTTCAATGTATGATTGCATATTTTTATTTAGAAACTGCATAAAATTTCTAAAGACGAAACTTCGAACAAGGAAAAAAATTCTCGAACTATTAATTTTAAAGATAATGCTTAGGATTTTCGCGCTCAAATCAATGTGTTTTTTTTAAGATTTTTACATTTTAAGATTTCAGTTATCGAGCTTTAAGAGTAGATGGCTTTTATATTATTATTAAATCCGACTAATAAAATTAAACGATTCATTAAATAGTTTTAGGGCCAGTTTTTCAACATTCAGTTAGTACTTAATCAGCGGATAGAACAAAAATCTATTTTCAAAAGTCGGATATAACGTTTTCTTTGGAATAATTATTTCAATAGTCGAATAAATTTATTCGCTCATTTCATAGATTGTTAAGAAATATTCCTAGGAATAATTTTTTTAAATGTCAGCAAAAATTATCTGTCATACTTGTTTACAAATCCGACAGCTTTACAACAAATAAAAACAAACAGCAATCAATAATTTATATGAAAATGACTTTTGCGTTCAAACATTTTCAATTTTCATTTTCATTTTTGCTATTCTTTAGAATAAATAAATGAGTTATTGAAAAATTCGATGTTACTATCTGATTGTTTATGAGTCTAATAAATTTATTAGTCGATCAGTTAACTGACTGTTTATTAGAATATTGAAAAATCGGCTCTAAGAATAATTAAATTTTGCAAAGAAACCTGAAAAAAGACTTTTCAGTTCAGAAAAATCAAAGCAATATTCTTATATACAAGTTTCAAAGATGATATAGACTACATTTCTTTTTGCAATACAAAAAAAGGAAATGATTTATTGATAAGTAGCTGCTTCAACTTTTGTATGTTATCTATTGGCACCTTATTAAAAAGTTAATGGAAATCAATATTTAAAAATGAATTTTAGTTTTTCTTCATTAATAGACTTAATTTGATACGGAAATTGAAAAAAAAAGTCTTTCAAGGACGAGAAATATTCAACTGAATAATATTGAAGCCTTTTTTTTTAATTTGATCTTGTTAATTTTTTTTTTTTCTTTTTTAATTAAAGAACTTTTTAATAAGAATGCTTCATTTTGCCCAAAACGTTGTACTTTTCTCATTCTGATGAAATTTAGTTGAACTTGAAACCTGGAAAATTTGTTCTTTCGAAATGTAATGCTCTTAAATTTCAGCACTAAAGCTAGACATCTTCTTCTTTTTTTTGTTTTTAAATTGAAAGGACGAAAAAAAACCTACACAAACAAATTTAAAAAAAAAACTTTTCAACTAAGTATTATATCGGATATTAAAGGGCTATTTATCATTGTGTTATCGGCATTTATTTTCTTACTTTTATGTACTTAAAATGGTACAAAAAAATTGTGTTGAGGGTCTTCAAACAATTTCTCAATATAAAAATCCATTTAGACACATCCTATTTTTTGTTTTGCTGTACTTTTTTTTTTGGCGCGGGGTAAGATGACTTGCTTAAAAGTGAACAACAAGATAAACCTTCTCTCTACTGCCACGAAGAACATCTAAACAAAAAAAAATTCAAGAGACATAATTCCATCCCGTCGAGGGAAGGAAAATATCATCATCCAAACAGAAAAGAAGATAAAAAAAAAAACTGAATATCCTTAAAATTGAAACCAAAAAGCATTAATCATCATCTTCCCCGAGATATGATCTACTTACAACACCTCATCCCTGGTCTAACAAGAACAACTATTAAATGCTTCACTATAATAGATAAATCTTTTGTGTCCAGAAGACACAGAAAAACACGAAGATGATGAGGAAAAAATATAAAAATATAGGAGCAGCAAGAAGAAGATACAACAAAATAAAAATCAGAAAAAAAAAAAAAAAAAGTTTAAGGACGAACAGGAAATCGCATTTAAGTCCTTCATTAATTTTACCTTGCTTGATGGGGGTGGTGCTCAATTGTTGGGGACTCTGCTGTTGAGAGTGGATCTGATATTGCTGCTGTTGTTGTTGTTGCTGCTGCTGCTGTTGCTGTTGTTGTTGCTGTTGTTGTTGTTGCTGCTGTTGTTGCTGTTGCTGCTGCTGCTGCTGCTGCTGCTGTTGATTGTTAATCTGCTGTTGTTGTTGGGCTGCTGCAGCCGCTGCGGCTGCTTGTTGCTTCTGTTGTTGATGATGCGACTGCTGGATATGCGATTGATGAATGGCCAGCAGTTTGGTTTCATAGGGCTTATGCGGTCCACCCACCGACAGAGGTTGGCTACTTAGAGCCATTGGTGCTGTTGCTGGCATCATTAGGGTCGGCATGGCCAACATGATTGATTGATGTTTATTTGGCTCTGATTGCTGGTTATGTGGTGAAGGTAATTAGTTTTATTTTTTTTTTTTTGTTTTAAATTGTAGATTTGATTGAGCACTCAAAAGGGGTCAGAGAAGCGATCGAATGGGAATTTGTCTTAGTTTGCGCAATTTTTTTTTTTTTTTATTTTAATTTTTTTGTTTTATAACTTTTTTTCCTATGCAATAAATTGAAACCGAGAAGCACTAGAGAATATATATTTTTTTTTTCTTTCTTGTTTTTAAACTTATTTTAATTTTTGTTAAGGTTTTGACATACACTTATCACAGACACTTTTACAAAACTTATTATTTTTTTTTTTTTTTTTAATTTAATTTTCGAGACTTTTTCTTATATACAAAAATGACAAAAACACAGATTTATTTTAATTTTAATTTTTTTTTTTTTACTAAAAAAAATTCACCACAATATTTTGTTGTTTGATATTTTTATAAATTTTTCCTATAAAATGAACCCGAAATACATACAGCAACAGTTTAAAAAAACATAACTTTATATTTTCAACAAAGAGTTCTTATCTCCTATTTATATGGATTTCAAAAAATCTGTTCATATAAGTACGCAATATATTTTTCTTATGATTGCTCTGGACCGGAATAATTGGAAATAATTTGTTTGTTTTTTTTTTCTCAACTTCAAAAAAACAATGTTTTTCTAAATATACATATATTTTTTTTTTATATAAATTACTTTTAAGGATGTCTGTATAAAACAAGGTTATATATGGAAAAATTTTTGTTTTTTCTTAAACATAAAAAAAAATTCTTTTTCACTAAAAGTTTTGATTTTAAAAATATTTTTATTTTTTATTAATTTTGATTTGCAGTTACGTTTTTGTTTATGCAAAACAATTTTAATTTTGTAGAAGATAATATATATAAATATATATATTTGGTTTTATTTTGATTATACAATTTTTTTTGCTTTAATGTTTTGTAGTGGAATTTATTTTTGTTTGCAAAAAGATAAGTTTTTTTTTGTTTTTGTAAATTTTCCTATGTAGGTTAAACAAAAGGATACTTTTAGTGGAAATTTTGCTCTAGTTTGTTTATATATTTTTTTCTTTTGTTAAATGAGATTTTTTTTATTTTAATTTTCTTTGACGATACGACAATGTGGGAATTTGTTTGGATTTGAATTAATTTTTTTTTGTGTACTTTTTTTTTTTTTGTATTTACTATATATTCACAACAACTTAACAACGTAACGAATATCCTATCATAACGAGGACACAATTCAAACTGAATGGAAAGTCGAATTGAAGCTTTCACAAATAGGGTATTCGCTCACACAGAGGACATCCAGAGTGTCCTGTTTTGTTGAATAAAAATTACATTGGTGAGCGTGTGGAAATGGATAAATTCTGTCGATTATTTGAAGCCTTTTTTGCTTGGTGTGTCTCTCTCTCTCGTTTCGGTTTTCCTTGTTTTTGTGAGACTTGCATGATTGGAGGGGGTTGATATGGGTTTGGGGGGATGGTTGGATATGATGATGATGGTTTCGGTCTTTCTCGCGGGACTTATAAGGTGCTCTTGGATTGAGCGCATGTTCTTTGGGCCGATGCTCATTTTAAATTCTCATGTGAATTAGAGATGAAATGGGTTTTATTTTTTTTTTTTTTTTATTTTTGTTTTTCCGACTGTTGTGTAGATTTAGCTGAGAGAATTCGGAGAAAGTTCATTTTGTTGTGAAACTGTGTTGTTCATTGTCGAGAGATGTTCCTTTTAGTCCGAAAAATTGGTTGAAATGAACAAGTGCATGCAATGTGGGGAAATATTGGGAATAGGTTGATAACTGTTATACACCTCCCCAATGAATTCATTTCGTTTGAGTGATGAATTTCGGAATTTCGGAGAAAAGTTTATTTTGATTTCAAAACAAACGAATCGGCGGTCGAACTGGTTGGAAGGTAAAATGATAAAGTTGTGTGTTTCAAACCAAACAACAATGATGAATGAATTGTTCGAAGGAAGATTTTATATCAATAAATAGAAGATAATATACGTTAGTAGGAAGTTTAAATAGAACAAATATTTTTTGTTTAAGAAATAAGAGATAGGAAGGGAAAAAGGAAAACAATATTGATAAGTGATAGTAAAACGTACCTATTTATGTGAATATCAAGAAAATAGTTTTATAAATCTATAGCACTTCATAAAAGTCATCATTTGCTTTTGTATTTTAAAAAAGGTTAAGTTAATAATAAACTTAACCTTTTTTAAAATACAAAATCGAATGGAGTTTAAAAAATTGAATTAAAGCATTATGATAAACTTCAAGTTTACCTTTTACCTAGTATCACTACCAGGTTAAGTAATGTATGTACCTATACTAATGTGTTTCACATTTTTAAATGATGTCCCCAGAAAAGCAGTTTACTCAATTTAATTTTGTTCAAAAACCAAATTACTTATTTGATATTGTGTATCACAGTTATATGCAATCATAAATAAATAAAAAAAATAATTTTACCTACATTTTAACACAAAATTAACTATTTAAAATTTATTTTAGTCCAATTCAACATAGAAAAATGGTGATAAGAATTGTTATTATATTTTGTTTAAAACATAAAAAAGTATGTAAGTATAGCATTAAAAATAATTGTTAAAATAAGTTTAACAAATTTTATGCAGAGTTGTCGAACAAAAGGCTTTTACGATTTTGATTAAAATTTTTGCGTCTACTTTTGTTAGTAGCGTCATACTTCTGAATTGAATGAAATGTTTGTAAGAATTCTTTAAACGGTACCTCCCATTGAACCATTTTTTTTCATTTTTGAATTTCTCTTAAATGGCCGAACCAATTTTAATGAATTTTCTTATGCTAAAGCTCCTTAACAACTTCAAAACTATATAATATCAAAATTTTCCAAAAAATAATTTTTAGATTTTTAAAAAATCTTAAAAAAAAATTTTTTGTAAGAAAAATCAATTTTTCGAAATCGGGTTCTTGTATTTTTTTGAAAATTTTGGTTATAGATGAGCATTAATATTTTTTTTTTAAATGGCATACCCATTTTTATTTTTGAACAAAGTCTTAGAATTTTTATATATACTAAAAAAGCTTTAAATGTTTATAACATTTATAATAAATAATCAAGTAAATTTGCCAGAGTTACCCATTAATATTTTTTTGTGAAATCAGATCAAATTTTCATATAAATTGCTATTTTTTCGACCAAACCTCTGTAGTTTAGCTAAGTTATGCGTTCGACCAACTTCAAATTGTCTTATTGAAGCTCAAAGTTGACGTATATTAGTGTTTGATGCTTCAAAATCAATGATGATTATTCAGTTATTTTAATAAATTTAAATAAAAATAATTATATGGAAAATAATTAATCTGAAGCCTACATATATCTACATTTTTTAATGATTTAATAACAACTGTGGTTACGCCAAAAAACTTACTTTTCATAATGTATTTCGAATTTATTTTGTTATCAACTTTAACTTTAATTTCTTTATGAAGCCACAGGGGCAGTTTAACTTTAAACACATATACACTTTTATTAACTACTAAAACGACCCTTCCTTTGGTCTCTTAACTTTCCTTCTCTCTCTTCCTCTTTCCTCTTTTTAAACACTCCTCGAGGTAAGAACTATTATCACCAATGGTTAGAAAATTTAGTCATTTTTAATACATAATTTTTTTTTTGATTCCTGTTGCACGTTTTCCGAATTATCATTAAATGTACAGGTGTTGCCAACTTTGTTATTAACTTTTTTCTTTATTTTTGTTTCTTCCATAATAAAAAAAAATTTAAATGTTTATTTCGCATTTTTCCAAGAAAATTGAACTCAAAGTCAAAAAAATAACACAGGCAGAAAAAATGCAATACCTTTGAAAATTTATATCTAAGTAATCAAAAATGATATAAACATAATTTCACCGCAAATACAAGAAGAGTATTTTAATCTAAATTTAAAGTGGTCAACAATTTTGATTCCATTAGTATTATCAAAGAAATTATCGTTAACATACACCAAGGCATACCAAAATTGGTGTTTTGTTAAATCTTCGATAAATGATATTTACTTGGAAGAATTAACTTTACTGTAAAACAATTTTTTTCCAAGCATATACCCTAGAATCACTCCTTAATACTTCCGTAATACTAATTACGGAACACCCTTTATAGTTAGTTTTTCTCTATAAAATCTACTTTACTCACGATAACATCCTTTTCAAAGGTCTAAGAAAATATTTGATTTTCGAAAAAAAAACATACGAGTATATCGAAATCTTGATTTTTCATAATTTCTAGGTGGGCATAAAATATTCATCATTTTTCATCATTTTGATATCTTACTACCAAAATAAATTTCATAATTCTAACCCTCATACTTTTTGAGATGTTAGTACAAAAACTTTACAACATTATCCCTTTTTACCCTTACTTCCAGAAAGAATTTCAAAAAATTCTGTTTTATCGGAATCTTTTATTATACCGCCTATCTTTTGGTTAGTTGGGCTGCGAAAAATCTATGTGTTATTACTGTTTAAGTACTTTTACAAACGCCGCCGGTAAAGAAGTGTAACCTCAAAAATTTCATCTTTTGTTCAGAAAGTTACTTTTTATAACGAAATTTCATTAGATTTTCTTATTTTTGTTAAACTTAATTCTATTAGCAATTGATAGAACTCACGATGGAGGACAATATTAGAAAAATAAACTAAAGACACAAAAAGTGAAAATGCAACCATTTAATCTTAATACAAGCAGCTCCTTAGACTAGTCATCAGCTACAGCTTTCCAGTATGGTACACTATCTCGAAAACAGCGATGAAGGACCTCCAACTGTTTGAAAGGAAAATACCCACGATCTGCATCGGACTTTTCTTCAACAGACAGAGGCACAAACATTATAGCAACCAAGGACTCTACGAAGAAGCCAAAATCATCCCACTGGAAAAGTATTTGCTACTATCAGCAAAGAAACTTGTCGGAAGTATCAGCAACCAACTGATGAGAAGGATGACCACTCAACAAAGACAATTCGAGCCAAGGTACCTGTCCCCAATGGAAACTCTAAACGAGGATATTGTTCCAGCAATCAACCTTGAGGAAGGTTGTCGGATGAATTCGAAGTCCAATGTGGAGTCAAACAGGGTTGCATACTGTCGCCAATACTTTTCCTGTTAGTGATAAGTGATGTGCTGCGTGCAGCCCTGTTAAACGGAAATGGTGGCATTCAATGGAGTCTAATATCCCAACTAAAACATCTGGACTCTCTCATCATCATGGATCATGGATCTCCATCAAATCACAACAAGGTTGGAGAGAGAAGCAGAAATCGTGGGACTGAAAATTAACACGGCAAAAACAAAAATGATCAGCCTCGGAAGTAACTCATCCGTTCAAGTCAATATTTCTGGACAACCGGTAGAGAAAGTAGAAGACTTTCAATATCTTGGGAGTTTTGTCTCTACCAAAGGCGGAACCGAACAAGATGTCGACAGCCGTATCAAAAAGGCAAATGCTGCTTTCGGAATGCTGTCCAAAATATGGAGAAACAACGCTATAAGTTTAAAGACCAAGCTTAGACTGTTCCTCTCCAATGTTGAATCCGTGCTTCTGTATGAGTGCAGCACTTGGAAAATCAAAACAACTGTCACAAACAAGCTGCAATCGTTCGTGTCTACGAAACATCTTACGGAATTTTTGGCCCAACCGTATTTCTAATGAAGAACTTCATAGAAGAACGGGTCAAGAATCCATAGACCGTACTATTCGCAGACGTAAGTGGCAGTGGGGAGGTCATACGCTTCAAAAAGGCAACGATTGCATTGCTGGCCAAGCGATGCAATGGAACCCACTCACACAGGCAGGTAGAGGGTCGGGTCGGCCGAGAAGCACATGGCGCAGGACAGTCGAAAGTGAGAGAGAACTACGTTATATTTCCAGAAACCGTACACGATGGCGCGTAGGAGAAGTTGATGCCCTATGCCCCTTAAGGGGATCACAACGGACTCTTCAATTTCTGAGGACCTAAGTAAGTAAGTAAGTAAGTAATCAACGACGACGAAGCAGTTAACTTCTACTCTGACCCTGGGTCAGCCTATTATCATGGCTAAGCGTCACCAACCATAGCTTAGTAGCACTGTCATTTGACAACCGGGAAGGAACCCCCGCGAGGAACCAAGTCAAACGACTTTAAATATAAAGAATTCTCTGTTTTTGACATGTAAAATATAACTTACCACTGTGTGACGTTAGGCCCCTATGTGCCAACAATTCTAACATTTTGTAAGTTTATCTTAAGTCAAATTGTAAATGTAATGTCCAATGAAACAAAATTGAATTGAAATCGAACATTTATGTAAAATTGATTGTTACTCATTAGAATGTAATTATTTATCAACGGTATTTGATGAACATTTCAATTGTTATCCAGGAAAATCCTATACCAACATTAATATGTAGGAATGTAACGGACTTTGTTGCCTTACAAGTCTAGCTTGGCACAATACCTATACCAATCAATCAATCTATTTAATATTTTTGTGTATAATGTATCAATATCATAATTTCCCAATGGAAATTTAGAATGCTTTGAAAAATACAACAACAAAAAAAAACGAGAGATTAAATGCAAAGTACAACCCGAGTCAAAAAAAAGAAAATTTTAAATTTAGCTAATACACGGATGCCTTGGCACAAGCCAGAATAAATTTAAATTTAAAATGAGAATAAAAGCTAAACAGAGCCAAAAAAAATTAAAAAAAAAAAAAAAAAAATACATAAAAATAAGAGGAAAATAGAATTTTCCATTTCCCCGAAATATAATTCTTCAGCTAACCCAAAACGACGACCCAAACCCCTGTGCTCGGAAAAAGCAATTTTAAATGTTTGCCACCTCATCTGGTGGAGCCCGAAAAACCCAAAAAACCGTATCCATTCTCTGTCTATTTCACCAGCTCAGCCCCCTCCTCATCATATACACCCTCAATATCACCCTTTATGGCAAATATCGAAAATTTATGATTGGGAGTAAATAAAAGCTTTTATCAATGAATTTGAATATTTCATAGCGGCATAGGATTTTTAGCCAGAATATATCCTTGGAATCCTTTACTGATGTGTATAGCTGGCTGGCTGGGCTGGGCTGGGCTGGGTGTATGGCTGAGGATGCTGCACCAAACCGGCTTCATATAGTCAAGGCAGCATCAGCACCAGCCATACGATAGGAACCTATGTGTCTCTCGGATTATTATGATGGGATATGTTGCTTGCATTCTGCCGCAATTTAAAAAGTATACATTGGTTAATATAATGCGGAATGTATTGCCACACGATAACGAAGGAGTGTGGCAATTTACGAGAATGGAAATGTATGCTATGCAGCCACATTAAGGAGTCCAAATATAAAACGTTGAGTGTTTTTGAATTTTGCTTTTTTTTTTTTTAGTATTTTCTTATTCATAGATTTTTTTATATGGAGATTTTTGTTTTTGTTTGTATATCATCACACAAAACACCCACACCCAGCACTTGACCGATATCATGCATCCAATTAAGAAATCATTTCACTTCTTTCGCAAAAAAGGGCCTTTTTATTTTTGGGTGGCATGTATTTTGCAATTCACCCCATTCTGGCGCTGCGCTGCCGCTGCTGGTCGAATAGGGTTGATGCCTGGCTTTGCAGGATCAACACAAGAGGAAAGAAATCTCGGATTTTTTATGGTCAATTCACAAAAAATCAACCCTTTTGCTGTAAAGCCATTCCTTCTACAAATGTACAGAGAAGCTCTGTGAAGAGTTAAAACGATAAATAAAAATAAAGTACAAAAAAGGATATAAGAAAAAAAAAACTAGGCCAAGTAATTAGTACATAGATAAGAGCCGTTTCAAAACGCACAACATCAAACGACTGTAGATGGAGAGATATAGGCTCGATTGCTGTTGATGCAATGCAATTATGTTTCCTGATATAAAGGGTGATTTTTTAAGAGGTTTAGAACTTTAAACACAAAAAATTCGAAAAAAATGAATGAAATATTTATTTGAATCGATAGTTTGAACCTTGCAATTTAATGTTTAAAGATAATTTCATGCAAATGTTGACCGCGGCTGCGTCTCAGGTAGCCCATCCGCTGAGTCTAATTTTGGCATACTCTTTCACACATATCGGCCGGTATCTCACGAATGAATGCATGGATGTTGGCTTCCAGTGCGTCAATCGAAGCGGGCTTGTCCCTATAGACATTAGCCTTGACATACCCCCACAAAAAATAATCTAATGGTGTCAAATCGCACGATCTAGGCGGCCAATTGACCGGCCCGAAACGTGAAATTAACTGTTCACCAAACTCGCCTCGCAATTGCGCCATTGTTTCGCGTGCTGTGTGGCATGTGGCACCGTCTTGTTGAAACCACATATCATGCAAGTCAAGAACTTCCATTTCGGACAAAAAAAAGTTTGTTATCATCGCTCGGTAGCGTTCACCATTGACAGTAACGCTGCGATTCGCATCATCTTTGAAGAAATATGGTCCAATAATGCCGCCGGCCCATAAACCGCACCAAACAGTGGCTTTTTCGGGATGCATTGGTAGCTGTTGCAATGCTTCTGGCTGATCTTCACTCCAAATGCGGCAATTTTGCTTATTTACGTACCCATTCAACCAATAATGAGCCTCATCGCTGAACACAATTTTTCGATAAAAAAGCGGATCCTCGGCCAGCTTTCCAAGAGCCCATTCACCAAAAATTCGGCGTTGTGGTAGGTCGGCTGGCTTAAGTTCTTGCACCAGCTGTATCTTAAAAGGCTTTACACCCAAATCCTTCCGCAAAATTTTCCACGTATTGCTGTAACAAAGGCCTAACTGCTGGGAACGGCGCCGAATCCACATTTCGCGGTCTTCTGTCACACTAGCTGATACGGCCGCAATATTTTCTTCACTACGCACAGTACGTAAACGTGTTGGTGGTTTAATGTCCAACAAAGTAAATTTGGTGCGAAATTTGGTCACAATCTTCCGAATAGACTGCTCAGAAGGTCGAGAATGCCGACCATAAAATGGAAGCAGCGCGCGATGAACATTTCGAACCGAGCACGAATTTTGATAGTAAAATTCAATCATTTGCAAGCGCTGTTCATTTGTAAGACGATCCATGTTTAAATTGCAAACCAAACTTAAGCTATTTGACAGTGACACAAGGTACTAAACACACGTCAGCTGTCAAAACCAGTGTTGCCAAAACCAAACCAGCTAAAAAATCACCCGTTATTATTACTAAAAAAATACAACAAAAAAAACAACAAATTGTGGAAATGTGTATGGTAGAATGATTTAAACGCACTATGTTAAGGTGAAGAATTCGAATACGGTTGGTTAACTATAACCAATTACATATTATTTTCCTCATTCCAATAACTTTACGGCCTTGACTTCAAAAATGTAATCAATTTCAACTAGAAAATCTTTGATTTTCAAACAGCTGTTCAAAAATTACGCACTCATTTAGAATAGCATAAGTCGGTTTTGAAATTCGAATAAGGCCATACTCAAAGGTAATTAGTAAAATTATGTACAACTGTTTCTAAGTTCAGGGGTTTTTAAAATATAATTGAATTTAGATCAAGTCACAATAGTTTCTGGTTTATTATTTGATCAAATTAGAAATTTTAAGAACGAATTTCTTTGTTTTTGAAGTTACAGTTGACTCCGCTTTACTTTACTTCGCTTAAATGAAAAAAAATCGGTCAACTGAAACAAGATATTTATTGCGGGTTTTTTTTCAACAATTACCATGACAACTACTTCGGATAATTGAGCTTCGCAAATAAATTTTTGTAAAAAATTTCACAATTTTTTGACGTCTGTGAGCCGAAATAACAGTAAAAAGCTGAAAAATCAGACTTCAACATAGTAAAAATAATGAGAAAAACATAATTGAAAGCAACATCAATTTTTGTTTTATTTCATAACAGCGATTTCGATTTCTCGCATAAATCTGTAAAAAAATCAACGCATTAGCTGCAGAAGTAGAAGAAGCCGCAAATCGGTGTGACAGCAGAACTGTTTATAGAATCACCAAGGAGCTTACTGGAGTAAAGAGTTCAAAACAACACCTGGTGAAAGATGTAGATGGTTCACTGCTCCATTCGGGCGAGGACCAGCTCAGAAGGTGGAAGGAACACTTCGATTCGGTATTAAACTGTGTGTTCGCCAGCGATGCGCATCCAATACCTGATTAACCGTCCGAAGCAACAAATGCCCAAATCCGAATTACACCTCCCAGTAGAGAAGAGATCAGTGACGCAATTAAAACAGACGGTATTCCTGCAGAGCTCTTACAAGCAGCACCAACGACATCGAGTGAGCAACTGCATCCACTCATAACGAGAGCCTGGAACTCTGAGTGCTTCCCAGAGGAGTGGAAAAAGGAAATGATCGTCAAGCTCCCGATGAAAGGAGATTTGATGTAGTGTAAAAATTGGAGAGGGATTTGCGTTCTGCTAACGGCTGCCAAGATAGTAGCGAAAATTGTACTAGAGCGAATAAAGGAACACACTGCACGCCGAAAAAGCAGGTTTCCGCACTGGTTCATCCTGTGTTGACCACATTAACACCTTGCGGATCATTATTGAACAGTGCGTCGAATATCGATCACCACTTCACTTGCTGTTCATTGATTTTGAAAAAGCGCTTGATAGTGTTAACAGTGAATTTATTTGGATTGCCTTACGCAGGAGAGGCATTCCAGATAAGTTAATCGCTATTATTAAAGCAACCTACGATGGATGCAAATGTCACGTTTTACATAGAGGAAGGTTGTCGGATGAATTCGAAGTCCAATGTTGAGTCAGACAGGGTTGCATACTGTCGCCAATACTTTTCCTGTTAATGATAAGTGATGTGCTGCGTGCAGCCCTGTTAAAAGGAAATGGTGAAATTCAATGGAGTCTGACATCTCAACTAAAACATCTGGACTACGCGGACGACGCATGCTTACTCTCTCATAGGATCATGGATCTCCATCAAATGACAAAATGGGTGGAGGGAGAAGCAGAAATCGTAGGGTTGAAAATTAACGCAGCAAAAACAAAAATGATCAGCCTCGGAAGAAACTCATCCGGTCAAGTCTATATTTCTGGACAACCGTACTAGAAGACTTTCAATATCTTGAGAGTTCGGAGGCGAAACCGAACAAGAAGTCCACAGCCGTATTAAAAAGGCAAAGGCTGCTTTCGGAATGCTGTCCAAAATATGGAGAAATAATAAGCTGAAAGACCAAGCTGAGACTGTTCCGCTCCAGTGTTGAATCCGTGCTTCTGTATAAGTGCAGCACTTGGAAAATCAAAACAACTGTCACAAACAAGCTGCAATCGTTTGTGAGTAGGTGTCTTACGGATTTTTTGGCCCAACCGTATTTTTAATGAAGAACTTCACAGAAGAACGGGTCAAGAATCCATAGACAGTACTATTCGCAGACGTAAGTGGCAGTGGATAGGTCATACGCTTCGAAAAGGCAACGATTGCATTGCTGGCCAAGTGATGCAATGGAACCTACTCACACAGGCAGGGTCAGCCGAGAAACAACTGGCGCAGGATAGTCGAAATTGAATCTGCACACCTGCACAGCTGGGAAAGAGTTGGAGAGAACTACGTTATATTTCCAGAAACCGTACACGATGGCGTGTTGGTGTAGTGATGCCCTATGCCCCTTAATGGGATCGCAATGGACTCTTCAAGGTCCGAGGACCTAAGTAAGTAAGTAAGTAACTTTAGTAAAACCTATATGGGTATCAATGGAAAGATGTAAGCCTCCGTAAAGATACATAAATGAGATTTTATACAATTGCTCATTAAATTGTAAAAATAAAGGCTCGACAAGGGAAAAATTAACAATTTTCACATTATCTGTTGTAATTTACATCTTTTTAATTTAAATTTGTTATAAAAACAGAGTGTCCGGCAGTCACTTTGAAGCATCAAACATTAATGTGGGTCAGCTACAAGCTTCAAAAAAGAAGATTTGAAATTGGCCGAACGCAAATATAAACCAAATTACAGGGTTTTGGTCGCTAAAATATCAATCATATGAAATATTTGAATTAATTTCACAAAAAAGCACATTATTCTTCTTACTTTTTGTTTAAACTAAAAAAAGTAAGTACGTGCATTTATTGTTTATTTAACTATCAGTATTGCTCAAGTAACTTTGCTTTTTCACTTCACTTCAATGTTTGAAACAACAACTTTAAATGAGAAATAAATTAAAAAAAAAAGGTCAATCTTAAAAACTTTCCAAAGAGTAAATTTTTGTTTAACATTTTCCAAAAACTTTTTATTCGCAATGAAATAATAATTATATTCATTTCAACCGGATAAGTCAATATGGGCAAAGAAAAACGCTTCACATCCAATCGAAATCGCCCTTGGACACACTTTGAGAGAAATGGTAAAAAGAAAATACAAAAGTTAACCTAAAACAGTCTCATTTCAATTCAGATCTATGGATAATACCCCAACATAGTTTGAAGGAAAAATTTTTGAAGAATTTTAATTTAGATCGTTTTCTTTTTATTATAATTTTTTTTTTGTTTTTTGTTCTTCATCTAGGAATTTTTTTTTTGTTTTAGGCAAAAAGTAACATTTTATTTCTTTGAGTTATAGCAATCTTGAAATAAGTTAAAAGAGGTTGTTAAGCCCCGCAAAAAGAAATCGTCCGTCAGTCAGTCGTACGGTTGGTTGGGTGTTCGTTGAGTGAAAATGAAGAAGGATTAAAAATGTTTTAATTAAGAACGCTGTGTGTTTTGGAATTTTTTCTTCTCTTTTTTTTTTCTTTTTTTTTTGTCTTTCTTTCTTATACTTGTGTATAAAGAAAGAAAAATGTAAATGATTTTGTGGCAAAGTAAATTTTCTGCCTTATATTTATACCGACTACCTTATCCGGCAAAGAAATTTACGTCGGACTGAAGGGTTTTCATTTCAAGTGAATACCGGATTGTTAATGGTAAAAAATAAATGATGTAGGTGGTTTTCTTTTTTTTTGTTTTTCTTGTAAATTTTGAATCATACCTAGGAAAGGTGGTGAATACTATACCACCCGGCGTGGATGGATGTTACTTGCAATTTAGGGTGTTAAGGCAAATTTTCGTTTTAATCCTTTTTTCTAAGATCTCTGAATTGAGTTGTAAGTTACCAGGAAAAGGACCATTTCTCTGGTTTATTATGGAAAGCAAAAGTTTTAATTTTTGTATTTTATGTTTGTTGGGAGATAATATCTATTAAAAATAAAAAGTCAGTTAGTATTTTTGTATTATATAAGAAAAGATATTTTCAATCCAATTTTTGTATTTAAAAATATATCTCGAATAATTTTAACCTATTCCAATTAATATTTATAAATTTGTTCTTAAAAATATTCACTCGAAGTCAGTTTTTATGAACTGATTTTCTTTTTGTTTAGGTAATGGTTTATTTTTTACTTAAATATGCAAAAATACTGGTAGATAATTGAAACAACGCTGGTTCGAATCCTGGTGGGTATATTTTTGCTGTTGCTTTAAAGATGAAAAGCATTGGTTTAAGAGGTAAAAGACTATGGTTCTTAGGGATACTTTGTTTAAATTTTGGTTTTAAATTTTCATTTTTGAACCTAAATCTTTTCAAAAAATAATTAAATATAAGTGGTTTCCTTTTACTTTGTTTTTAAAGTTATACTTCTTAATCATTTTCAGTTATTTAATAGGTATATACTGAAAGTTAGCTGTTGTTATTTTTTATTGATAATTATGATGACTGATTCATTTTCTATGCTATAAGATAAGTGATACAAAATTGAAGTTATACCTTTTTACCGGCTTTTATAAAAATATTCAACCAGTGATAACATATAGACTTTTTCAAACCATAATTACTGTTTTTTTTTATATAAGTAAAACAGACACTATGAGTAAACAGAAACAACACACTTACATTTTATACTGGGATTATTTTGTTTTATTTTGTACACACAAATAATTTTTTTAAATTACAAAAGTCAGCCATTGTTTTTGATAATCTGACTGATCTACACTATGAGTGATAAAAAAAAAATTAAATACACCAAAAGATAGGTGGTCTAATCAAAGATTTTGATGAAACGAGATTTTTTGAAATTCCCACCTGGGTCTCGAAAAGTAAAAGGATTAGAATTATGTAAAAAAATTTATTGTATAGATGAATTCAAATAATGATGAGTTACAGCTTAAAAAAATTTCTGAAAAAACAACACTTTTCCAAAATCAAATATTTTGTTAGAACTTTGAAAATGATGTTATTATGGATAAAGTTGATAATTATTTGAAAAACTTATTATAGACATTGATAGATAATAAAACAAAAAAAAAAAATTGCCGTCGGATTATGTTCAAAATGCTGCTTAAGGGTTTTTTTTTTTGAGCTTTGAAAAACACATAAGTTTTTGAAAGTCTATATGTGGGTGGTTTAATAGATTTTAAAAATCAGGGAATAACGGGAAAAATATTTTGTCATCTTGACTTTTAAATTTTCATTTATTTCAATAATAACATTAAAAGTAAGATTTTTTAGTCCAAGTTTTTGAACCGTTTCCAATTCCACTTTTTTTATCATTTTATTTTTCCTTTTCAAAATTTAAACTTACTTAGCCATTAGATATTAGGCAAATGCATTTTCCTACAAAACTCTACAATTTTCTGTAGCCTGTGAATCGAGATAATGGTAAAAAGACACGGAGCTTCATAACTATTTGCTCAAACCTCATATGATTATTGAACATCTCGATCAAATTACCTTTAATTTTATGTATCACACATAACTGAGCAATGAACATGCTATAAAAACTTCACAAACTTGAAAAGAGTTTCATCAAAATTCAACAAAATTGTCTGCTTTGGTCGTCGGACTCGACCAGCCACCAGTGGGGAATGGTACCGTTGGCTCACAAATAGATTCGAAATGGTTCGCTTATAAAATTTTTAACTTTTTCGTTTACTGTCGGATTTTAAAAGTTACACACACAAATAATGAGAGAACAGAATGAAAGGCAAAATCAATTTTTGTTTTCTTTTTCTTTTTACAAAATTCATAAAAATATTGTTTAATTATTCTATTAAACATTGCCACAGGAGTCGTTAAGTAAAAATATTTTTTTAATGAATGGGTTAAAATTTCGAAATTTAATGAAAAATTTGACAATTTTGAACATATTTTTAGATCAATTTCAAAATGTAGGTACATATCTGTCCTCTTATATGTTTAATATCATAAATATTTTACTGTAAATGATATATTCGATTTCATATAAATCTGTTAAAAAATTCAAAATCAACTTTTCACGTAAACAAAATAGCTTATAACTTTAGTAAAACTTAACCGATTTTTAAAGTTAAGGTTTTAAACTTCAGTAAAAATACAAAAAATTAAATGTTACACAATTTTTTATTAAAATTTATTATTTTGATTTAAATTTATTTATAACAGAGTAATCCGCGGTGATTTTGAAGTATTAAACATAAATGTTAATGCGCTACAAGCTTCAAAAAGACCATTTGAAATTGGCCGACCGCAAAAATAAACCAAATTATAGGGGCTTGGTCGGTAAAATATATGATGAAATGTTTGAATTGATTTCACAAAAATTCACATTATGCTTCTTTAAAAAGTTCTACCTTCATAAAATGTTGACTAAATTTCCAAAAAAACTTTCATAAATTAGATAATGATATGTGATAAGGAAGTATAATTTCTGGCGCAAGTACACACACATTTTTTGGCCTGAGTGTAAGGAGTAGACTTGGAGCTAAGTAATATTTTCTGAACTCGAAGAACTTATTGGTGCTTTTAATTTTTTAATTTTAATATTATTTCGAAGGTATAATTATTCTTTCAATATATACTCTTGATAGCCAGAACTCCTAACATTCATCGGAAATAATTTTTTATTATTCGCCTAGATTATGGCTCAAAAGCGTTCAGGTTAATCAAATTATGCATTTAAAAATACATTTTTATTCCAAGAAATATAAATTGAGCAATGAAAAAATTAACACATCATGAAAACGCATCATTTTAATTTTCTGGCAGTAAAGCATCATCTTCCCAAGAGTGTGCAAGAGTGTGAGTGTCTGCGAGGGTTTCTTTGTATGTTAAATGTGTGTAATAAAAGTTTTTTTTTTTTTTTTTCTGGCTCTTAAAACAGGTAAATATGAGAAAACTTTTGCCGTCGAACCGGAAAAACATTAAACGACAAAGTTTTTCCGAAAGCGATCATTCTTTCATTCTGGCAAATGAAATAATGCCACACTGAGGCTGAGGCTATTGTGGATAACTTAGAGAAGATGTTTTTCCAGGTGAGTTAAGGGAATGATTTAAAGAAAGAATCGGATGTGAAAAGTGCGATGAGGAAGTTCCGCTATGGCGAATCGTCCTATAAGAGTTTGTTCTTTTGTGATTTATTTTGTTTTCTTTTTTTTTTTGAGTGTGCGTGTGTTTGTTAGTGTTGCTTTTCTTTTTGTTGAATGTTTTTTGTTATATTTTATTTTCGTTAGATAAAAAGAAGTGAAGATTTCACTTGCACATCACCTCTTCAATTTGTATGTAAATAATTTTAAAAAAAAATTAAGGGTTATCTTTGAAGGGTACCGTGTATCTACTTACGTCAGCATTGATGAAAACAACATAGAAAAAATAGTGTCGTCATTTTAACATTCAAAATCGCAGCAGGAAATTTGAAAAAAATTGAAATTTGACTCAGTAAGCTAATGCTTCCATCTTAATTTCGAGAAGGGTAAATTTTGAGAGACATAAGTCTTATTCCGTTTTTTTATAAGTGATTTTTTTTTTTATTTGTTTGGCCTTGTTTATTTATTTGTTCATCTTGTTTCATAAATAATAGATTTTGCTAACAATATTTTCCTATTTTTGTTACGGGATTTTGGACTTTCAGGATCCAGGTTTTTCTGGATTCTGGGCTTTCGGGATTGTGGATTTTCGGGACTCTGGGTTTTCTGGATATTAAATTTTCAATAGGTATATACAGTTTTTTCGAAAAAAAAATTAAAATTAAAAGTAAACTTACTGCTTGTATCAATTTTTGGTTTCAGTACTGAAGCTCCTGGAATTGCTGATGTTGGAATGATCATCGGTAGTTTATCCTGAAAGAAAAAAAAAAAAAACGATTAAAATACATCAACAAAACAAATCAATTCTCAACAAGCGAACTCGGAAACAACTGATAATAAGAAAATAAAGAAGATATTTTGAATAACTAGTGTAGAGATTTTTTAGTTTAATATAATTGAGGAGCTTTGAAATAAAAGGTGACAATTTAACTTTCTGTGTTTTTATTTTTTTTTTTTTTTTTTAATCTGTACGATGAATTTTATCGATTGCCAAGAAGATTCACTTGAAAAAAGTAAAGTATGCAGTAAAATTTCAATCTAAAAAGCCACTTTCTGGTCAAAGGTTACATTTTTCATTCAGATCTCATGATAGTGCTAAGGTAAAAACTTATATAGTAATACATCTTTGATGATTTATCAGATCGGTTATTGCGCTTAGTGCGGTACTAAGCCAGTGCCATATCCTTCACAAGATGGGAGCTTAACGAAAACCTAGGGTCCAAATCGTTGTAAACGTAAACAATTGAAATTGTTATCGTAAACACGATAACTTTTGATAGAATCAAGATAATTGAAATCTATAAACGCCAAAAGTTGAGGATTGGCTAAACTTAAGTTTGAAATTCAGCCATTTTGAATAAAACCTTCTTGTTCTTTTCATACAAAAACTACAAATTTGCATTTTTGTTTAATTGATCCTATGAACAATAGTACTGATTTTTAAAATCATTGATATCGATAACTGAAAATTTGTAATGTAATATAATTCGTATTTTTTTTTTTTTAATTCAGGTGAAAATTAAAACACGGCAAGAAGATTCGGTCGACTAAGCATTCTTAGGTCCTGTAACGCAAATTCCATTTCACACAAAGCCAGGCGAAAAAGCTGAATGCTGGTCAGATAAAGCGTAAGTAAGATCTACCAGTAACAGTAAGAAGGGTGTAGCAAGTGTTAAAGAAAAATTCTAATACTCATTCCTCAAAAATGATGAAAAACTGCATTTGCGGCAGCATCATAAAAAGCCCAACCTAGGTTTCCAAGAGATGACATGGCATAAGCGTCCCTCGTGGGAATCCGTTATTTAAGGTATTGAAAAATGTTTAATTTAGACGGTCCCGTTAATTTTAAATTGAATTGGCATTATTTGAGAGATAAAAAAGAAGTTCAAGTGAGTGGGCACTCCGGGAGTGAAAGTATGATGGGTTTAGATGCATTTGTCTTCAACATAAAACCCCCTTGGCTGTCGGTACAATCCAGAATGATTATTGAAAAATACAGGTAATTGCTTGTATATGCCCCCGATGAAGACTTGATAAATTTAAGGCGAACAGAATATTCCAAGTGACTCAGAATCAAGAAGGTTATACAAAGTTCAAAGTTACAGTTTAAAAAAAAAAAAAAAAATTAAATTTCAATGTTAAAATCCTTTTTATGTTCACCGCTTTTATACCAATTTCGCAGGAAAATTGAATTAGAGTTTATCAACGCTGAACGCTGGCGCTGATAGTGATGAATAGTTTTTTTTTTATTTTTGTTTTGTCGCTTACTGCATTTAATAAATACTTGTTTTCTTTTACAAAATACTTTTAAACTTGCATGATTGTGTAGTGAGATCCAAACAAGCATTCTGGCCACATCTGTTTTAATACATATTTCGCCATCTGTACCTAATTCGAAACTTAATTTCCATACAATAATTTGTTTGGTGAAAGTAAGATCCTACGTAAAGTCAACTGTTAATGATTTCGGATTTTGGACATACCTACACTTTTGAATCAAGGAGTGTTGCATCAAAAAGCATAACTTTACGATATAACGGATTCTTAAATATTCATGCAGATTGTATCTACCTATTTAAGGGCAACCAATATCAATAATCATATCATTGACAACTCGCTTCAAAAATGGTACAGTGAACAATTTTTTCATGAACTCTTTTGATTTTTGATGATTTTTCGTGACAAATGCCTTTCAACCATTATCGGCTGATGTTTAACAATTAAGAAATCTCGTTACTCTTATTATGTTATTTGGTGAAATATAGTTTTTTTGAATTTCAGAAATGCGGATCAAGAACACACCCCTAATGTCGACAAATTTAATTCTTTCAGGTTTTATATTTTGAAATACTTCTCTGACTAAAAGAACCTTTTGTTAGCAACCCAACTAACTTGTATTCGACTTTCAACTCTTTTTATGCAGTTAGACGAGAATAATTTTTGTATGTATCGTTCACTTTATGTTGTGTATTAGTTACGTGCCCAAACTTACATTATAACATTATCTATATGGGGAGGTCTTGAAATAAGAAATTCCAAGCGATAGTATCTAAATATTACCCCAAGTGACCCAATGATATAACCCCTGTTTAAATGATTTACGAACAGGTAAACACACGCCTACCTATACTGTGCATAGTTCATACACCAATACAAAAAAAAATTAACATGTTTTCTTTTTGAAACGAGAACATAAATAAGCCTTCTTACATGACTTGGTCATGTTGATACCTTTTAACAAGTCATTTAATGAAAAATTATGATCAATAAAATAATAAAATAAAATAAATTACAAATTAAAACGAGACATTTATGAATTCGCCCCTTTAAAGCCCTCTTAGAGAAAAACAAAAAAATAAAAACTTTTAATTACTTTACAGCCACAACAATATCAAATATTCATACCAGTTCACTCTGAAAGCTATTTTTTAAATATCGTGTCCTTTACTAATTTCATCCTTTTATCACTTTTAATTTTGTTTAATTTAATTTCGGTGTTTTATTAGCCAAACAATTCTCCTGATGATAATAATGAAGTTTAATGTTTTAATTGGGGCTTCTTTTTTTGTTTCAAAAAGGAGCTTCATCTATATACGTTCAACCTATACTCGTTTACTTATACTTTCGTGAAATATGTAAAGTTGATTTAATTTTTCTTGTATTTTTTTTTTTTTTTATTATATTCCAAACACACTTCCACTGTTAAAACATTCATAGAGATTTTCATCGAAACGATGCCAAACCATTAACACAGTTGGCAAAACAACCAAAGTAAAAAGGAGTAATAAAAAAAAAAGAAAAAAAAGAATATCCTTGCTCTCGTAATAAACTGCGTAACAACTACCATCAAACCAAATACTTATTCTTGGTCTCACTTCTCACATCTACTCAGCGTTAATTGCAAAAATATGTCAGTGTAAATGTTATTATTATTTTTTTTTCCTATGCGTGCTTATTGCGATGTGGTTTTGGGTTTGCGTTGTAAATGGAATAGGGTGGGTAGGTGGTTTTGGGACAAACTGTATGTGGTGGCGGTTGCTTTGATACCACACTGTTGATGTTGCTGTTTTTATGCTGTCTCATAGCGCTTTTTGTCATCGCTGTCATCGTTGCTGGTTAAAACAGCCCTTGGGCACCTTTTTTGTTTAATTATTTCTAAAAAAAAAAAAAAATGGAACAGGGGTAGACTTCAATTGTGTCTGTTTACCTTTTCAAATGAAAGCAAGCATATTGCTGGTTTCAGAAAGGGACTTTTGATACTACAAAAACACATACACTCGAATGCAGAAACTGACGTTTTTTTGATATTATTTTGTGAGGGTGAACTTTTATTTTGTTCTAATTTTTTTAAAGCAATGTGCACAGTTTTTAAATCAGTTTATGAGAATAATAAGTCTATGGGTCTTTTTTATGAAATATACTTTGGTTTTGCAAATGCTGCAAGAATACCAAAGACCAATTTTCAAGTGCGAGCTCATCCTGGGATCAGTTTTTATTTTCGAGTTAATTTCTCAAATATGTTCTTAGTCAAATTTTATCCACAATTTTTATGAGTTAAATCTGGTATAAGAAAAAATCTATTACATTAAGAAAAAAAAAAAACCACTACGTATTAAAATCAGATTTTTTTTTGTCAAAAGTCAAGGTGACAGAGCCACAAAATACTCATAAATACCCAATGTACGGTATTGAAATATATGCGTCGATACCGGAAAGGAGGTTTCCAAACATTGGCAACGAGTTTTCAATAGATTTCTTATAACAAAATGATGAAGTACACTAAAAAACTGAGCTTACGGATATTCAAATATGTAATCTGGAAGAAAAAGCTTACCCTAGGGTTGACACAGAGCTAACTCAAACTCAACATTGAAAAACTGACTCGAGTTACTAAAATTACTAAAAGTCCTTTAAACGTATGTATATCATATTTCCAATTCGACATGTCCTTTTTTAGGGTTGGGTTCAACTCCGCTTTTAAAATTCCCATTTGGTATAATATCGTTCATATGCCCCATACATAAGAAGGGAGATGTCACAACGTGCAGCAATTATAGAGGTATCACGTTGTTGAGTACCGCCTATAAGATACTCTCCTCTATCCTACAAGACCGGATAACCCCATACGCTATCAGTGTGGTTTCATTCCAGGCAAATCAACAACTGATCAGATTTTTACCCTTAGGCAGGCGATGGAAAAATGTCTAGAACTTAACATCCCAACATACCATCTGTTTATAGACTTTAAAGCCGCCTATGATAGCATAGCCAGGGTAGAACTTTACAAAGCCATGAAAGAATTCAGTATCCCAAATAAATTGACACGACTATGTAGGTTGACCATGACCAACGTAACAAGCCAAGTTAAAATAGCCCGATTGCTATCCAGACCAATCAACAACAAGGAGATGGTTTGGCCTGCCTCCTCTTCAATCTGGCGTTGGAGAAAGCAATCCGTGACTCTGGCACGGCAACAAGAGGGACCATAGTCAACAGGTCCAGCCAGATACTGGCTTACGCAGACGTCATCGACATCATCGGAAGAACCGAACAAGCTGTACACGATTCCTTCATCCAGATCGAGCAGGCGGCACAAAATCTGGGGCTGCACATTAGCGAAGGTAAAACAAAGTACATGGTGGCGTCGAATGCGAGAAGAACAGTTGGTCAAACAATCAAGGTAGCGGAGCACGAATTTGAAGTGGTGCAATCCTTTAAATACCTTGGGTCAACAGTAGCAGCCGATAACAACATAAAAGAAGAAATACGCGGGCGACTTCTCAAATCCAACAGAGCTTACTATACAGTCTGTCAAAGCTATTCAAATCCAGAAATCTAGCCATAACTTCCAAACTGCTGCTGTACAGGACCATGGTCCTGCCAGTACTCATGTATGGATCCGAGACTTGGGTGCTTAGCAAAAGGCACTGTGACCTCTTAGCCGCGTTCGAGAGAAAAGTCTTACGGAGAATTGTTGGCCCCATATGTGAGGAAGGACGATTCCGGAGACGGTACAATCATGAGTTGTACGCAATCTACCTTGAAGCAGACATAGTGACAAAAATTAAGCTCGGTAGACTCCGGTGGGCAGGGCACCTAGCTCGTATGAGCGAAGAGGAACCTGCTCGGAAAGTCTTTTGTGGTACATTCTATGGTAGAAGGCAGCGTGGTAGACCATGCTTGCGCTGGAGAGATGGCGTAGACCAGGACGCCCGAAGCCTTGGGGTGCGCAACTGGATGGCGTCGGCTCGAGACCGGGATAGGTGGAGAGACTTGTTGAAAGAGGCCAGGACCGGACCCCGGTTGTCGAGCCGATGATGATGATGATCATCATCATTTAAATGTTTCAATGATCAGTGAAATATCGAAATTGGATTAAAAGAAAAGTTTCAAGCATAAAAGTAAACTATTTCTATAGGTCATAAGCTTCATTTAGATATCAATTGCATTTAGTAATTGTTTGCACAAATGTCTTTAAATTTGAAGTGAAAATTTCTAATGATCCATTTCAATGATACCTATAACTGGTCTCTAAGAGATGCCTAGTTCACAAAAGATTGTAACTCTTGAAAATCTTCAAAACTGAACTAAGAAAAGATTGGATCTAGAGTCAAAATAATTAATTCATGATTTTTTTTATTGAAATTGACTCAGAATGTCACCTTCCATGATAGCAGATCCAATGTCCCCCAAAATCTTCCTATAAGTTTTTCTTTACTGGCGATTTTGCATACACAATAAATTTATTAAATTACAGAAGTCAGCCATTGTTATTGATAATAATAATAATTCATTTTCTACACTATAAATTATATAAACAAAAGAAATACACCTGAAGATAAGTGGTATAATACATTATAAGACTCCGATAAAACGGGTTTTTTTTTTATTCCACTGGGAAGTTAGGGTAAAATGGGGTAAAAGACAAAAAAAAAATGTTTATACATCTGAAAAAGCATTAGGGTTAGAATTATGAAATAAATTTCAATTCAAAAGATAAATTGAAATGATGATGAGTTTTGGTTAAAACAAAATTTTAAAAATTCAAGTAAAAAATATTTTTCAACATCAAATATTTTTTTAGACCTTTGAAAATAATGTTGGTGTGGTGTGGTAAATTGATGTTTTATTGTAAAACATGTTATGCACATTGATAGATAATGAAAAAAAATTAGGTGTCTAATAACAGTGTCCATAACAGTTTGAGCTTTATAAAAAAAACACATATGTTTTTGAATGTTTATGAGGGTGGTTTAATTGATTTTAAAATCGGGGATACGGGAAAAATTATTTTAATACAACGACATTTAGATTTTACACTTGTGAAGAAATTAGATTTAAAACATTTTATTCTTCAATGAATACAGTTAAAATAAGATATTTCAGTCCAAGTTCTTTGACCGTTTCCAACGGTATTTTATGTTTATATTCTTATTTTTAAATTTTCGAAATTTTCTAATGTCTGTGAGCAGAGAAAACAATAAAAAGAGATAACTATTTGTCTAAGCCTCATAAAATTATTATTTAACGTTAAGGTAATTTGCCTTTAATTTGATACATAACACATACCTGTACAGTACATGCTATAAAAGCTTCACAAACTGTAAAACAGTTTCATCGAAATTCAACAAAATTGTGTGCTTTGATCGTCGGAACTCGACCTCGGGTGGAGAATGGTAGGTACCGTTGGCTCACAAATGGATTGGAGATGGTTCGTTTATAAAATTTGTTACTTTTTTGTTTATTGTCGGATAATTTTTTTTTGTTTAGTTTTATATAAAAATAATGAGAAAAACGTAATGGAAGCATTTCGTGCAAAGCGTTCTTATAAGAAACGGAATAGTAAAAAGCGGGATTTAAAAAAAACGAGATTATAAATAGTGTGATTTTAAAAACGATATTATCATCATCATCATCATCGGCTCGACAACCGGGGTCCGGTCCTGGCCTCTTTCAACAAGTCTCTCCACCTATCCAGGTCTCGAGCCGACGCCATACAGTTGCGCACCGCAAGGCTTCGGGCGCCCTGGTCTACGCCATCTCTCCAGCGCAAGCATGGTCTACCACGCTGCCGTCTACCATAGAATGTACCACAAAAGACTTTCCGAACAGGTTCCTCTTCCCTCATGCGAGCTAGGCCTAGGTGCCCTGCCCACCGAAGTCTACCGAGCTTAATTTTTGTCACTATGTCTTCTTCAAGGTAGATTGCGTACAACTCATGATTGTACTGTCTCCGGAATCGTCCTTCCTCACATATGGGGCCAACAATTCTAGGTAAGACTTTTCTCTCGAACGCGGCTAAGAGGTCACAGTGCCTTTTGCTAAGCACCCATGGTCCAGTCGGCAGCAGTTTTGAAGTTATGGTTAGATTTCTGGATTTGAATAGCTTTGACAGATTTGAGAAGCCGCCCGCGTATTTCTTCTTCTATGTTGTTATCGGCTGCTACTGTTGACCCAAGGTATTTAAAGGATTGCACCACTTCAAATTCGTGCTCTGCTGCCTTGATTGTTTGACCAACTGTACTTCTCGCATTCGACGCCACCATGTACTTTGTTTTACCTTCACTAATGTGCAGCCCCAGATTTTGTGCCGCCTGCTTGATCTGGATGAAGGAATCGTGTACAGCTTGTTCGGTTCTTGCGATGATGTCGATGTCGTCTGCGTAAGCCAGTATCTGGCTGGACCTGTTGACGATGGTCCCTCTTGTTGCCGTGCCAGAGTCACGGATTGCTTTCTCCAACGCCAGGTTAGAGACGAGGCAGGCCAAACCATCCCCTTGTCGGAGTCCATTAAAGATGTTGATTGGTCGGCTATTTTAACTTGGCTTGTTACGTTGGTCATGGTCAACCTACATAGTCGTGTCAATTTATTTGGGATGCCAAATTCTCTCATGGCTTTGTAAAGTTCTACCCTGGCTATGCTATCATAGGCGGCTTTAAAGTCAATAAACAGATGGTATATTGGGATGTTGAATTCTAAACATTTTTCCATCGCCTGCCTAAGGGTAAAATCTGATCAGTTGTTGATTTGACTGGAATGAAACCACACTGATAGCGTATGGGGTTATCCGGTCTTGTAGGATAGAGGAGAGTATCTTATAGGCGGTACTCAACAACGTGATACCTCTATAATTGCTGCACGTTGTTACATCTCCCTTCTTATGTAGGGGCATATGATATGATATTTTAATGATCAGTGAAATAATAAAAATGCATTTAAAGAAATGTTAGAATCAGAAATAAGTTTTGTTTTCTGTAAACAAATGCTATCGGTCATAAGCTTCATTTTAATATCAATTGCATCCAACAATTATTTGCCAACTTTCTTTAATTTTGAAATGAAAATTTTCAATGATCCATTTCAATGATAGCTATAACTGGCCCCTTGGAATATGAAGGAAGTTCAGTCAGTCGTTCTAGTACATTTTAGACAACAAGACTCCACAACACTGGAGGACGTTACTCATGCTCTGTTCGTATATTTTCATTTCTGCCATTGAGGTTAGCACATTATCTCTTTTTCACAGACTTAGTACATAACCAAGTGCCATTATGCTTCTTCGAAATGTTATAATATTTATAGGGAATCAAGACATTCGTTAGTTTTTGTACTGAATACACGGAAGGTCACATCCGCTCACCATCACGATCGCTCAAAAACGGCCGAATTGGAACTTGAATTCAATGAAAGACCCGTTTATATGGTGAATCCGTTTTAAAGGAAAATTGAGCTACTGTTGATTTTGACCGATTTTAGTGAATCCATTAAGTGTAAAATCGATCAGTCAGATACGTAAGGAAACAATGTGGATTTTAAGCATAGGTACCAGAGAATTTGAATAAGAATAAGTTTACAGCTGATTACTGACATAATGACGGCTTAAGTCTATCCAGAACTTGATCTGTGGGCTTATGAGTCTGATGAACCTATAATTTTTGGTACAAAATTCTGTTATCCTAGTCCTAGAGTACATCTCATAGCAAAGAAAATATGACAGAATATGCGGTGGTTACTAATGCATCACTTGGTTTATTATCCGCAGGAGTATGTATAATCAATTTACTTTTACTAAATAAGCGATTACTTTACTAAATACATACAAGCAAATTAATTTCATTGACATGCAAATATAAAAAAAATCATAAAAAGCAAAAACACGTCTTGTTTTATCGAGAGCTTTATTACAAGTGAGTTTCTTAAGCAAACATATTTAAGTCACATAACTTAAAACTAACAGTTAACATTTTAGAGTTAAGAGAAAAGTATACATTTTATAACATTAAAATAATGATTCGATTGTACAGCTAGAGAGTAAAATGATTAAATGATAACATGAACTGCATACGCATGTATGTATGTATAAATGTATAAATCGTTTTAGTACTAAATTAAATAGGTACAGGGTGGTCAATATATTTGTGCGGACATATAATTTAAATTTAGCACATTACAAATAAATATCTCTTACATATGTTTGGTAGGTCTTAAGAAGATTTCGTCGTTCAAAAAAAAAAAAATAATAATAATTCAAAATAATACAAAATGCTACACGTAGGTATATCTTGATGAAAAGCTTCAACCCAGAGTAATTGTCTCACACAGACACAATTTGCAAATTACAAAACACTAACTGAAAATTCTTACACCCTTGAGCTATTTTTTTGCTCCTACTCAGCCCATATACCCCCCTCCCTCCCCTGCACACTAGTTTTTCTCCCTCACAGTCACAATAAAACCTCTTGTCCATTGTTTGAGCCAGAAACACACTTATTTGCTAAGTGAAATGCGTTTTGCAATTTAATTGAAGTTAGATTCTGCTTTTATAGTAACACACTCGTACCTACAGCAGACGAGGATATATCAAAATGTAATTGCGTAGTTGTAATTGTCCTTTTTGGGGTTGTTCTCTACAAATACATAGATACATGCATACATATATACAATAGTAGGTATTTTGTATGTTATAAATTTTAATTGAAGTTGGAAAGGATGCTGTTCGAAAACAAAGACCCACAAATATCAGAGAATTGAAAATGCGTACAGGAAATTGCATTTGCCCCCTCTCCTTCGCCCCAAACAAGAATCCTGAATATTAAAATACTTTTAATTAAAATAAATTATGAAGCATATTTTCGGTTCTTCTTTTTTATTTGTTTCGTAAGTGTGTTGGTGTGGGTAACTGTGTCTGTGTTAGAGTATATTTTTTTTTAAATTCATATCCATCATCGCCTTAAACTTTGTATTTACTCACCGAGAAGTTATTACAAAAGTTATTGGAATTTTGTGTTTTCTTGTAAATAGTTTGAATTTTCGTTTGATTTTTTTTTGTTTTTTTCACAAAATTAATATTAAATAAAAAATAAAATCACACAACACCTCTCGTGTTCGTGTGCACAAATGTAAATGTATGCTTACACTCCAATGATTTATGTGACGTTTTTGAAAGTTGTAAATGATTTTTGAATTATTAATCAAAAATACACAAAAACAAAGAAAATAGAAAAAAAAAAAAAAAACGTGAGCGTTGTTGCAGAAATCACGCAAATATTTCTTGTATTATACTTTTGAAATGAAACACATACGTTTATTAGCACGCAGTGTGGTTTTTCCGTGCATGCAATGCAAATAAACTCTCAACTACCCTTAAAGTTCATCCCCTTAACTTGGAGTTATTATGTAACACATATAAACGCCTTGTGGGTGTTTGAGCACGCATTCGTGCTTTGCATATTAAAGAAATCTACACGAGTATAACGAGGTTGTGGTAACAAAGTGTCTTTGAATCTTTAAGTTATATCCTTAAATGATTTGAATTGTTATTAAATTTCATTGTGGGGAAAATGTTTTTATTTTAAACTGAGTATGTATGATTTTTTGTTGGTGTTTGAAAACTTTTTGATTTGATAGAAATTTCAGTCATAAGTGAATAATATTCAGAAATGGTTCAAAACTGGTTACGTGAGTAAAAAGGGATAAGGCAAAAGCTTGCTTCAGGCACCAATGTAGATGTAAAATGAAGATAAAACAAAAATTAAAATGCATTTCCATTGGTTCAGAGAAAATTCAGGTAAATACTCTAGGTATAACATCCTCTAGAAGTTTTGATATACCCTACACAACACAGAAACAATTTTTAAAAAATGTGTTAGAAATCAAACATTTTGGCTTAACAATTTTTTTTGGCAAATAGTGCCTATTATGGCACGATTAGCTCACAAAGAACACAGGCCTAGTGACTGAATCTTTAAACCATTTTGCTGTGTACCTGTTATCAGCAGAAATATAAGGGACCTACAATTTTCTGCCGGTTAATAACGACTATAGTTGAGATGCTCTTTTGATGCAGGACTCTTGGATGTTTTGTCAATTTCTCGTAAGACGCAGTTCCCCTGAAAAAAAACTAGTTGGTATAGGCTAGAAATCAAACTCAGACCTTCGGCGTGATAGTCCATCGCACTAACCAGTATGTCAAGTGGTACTGACTTAATTTCAAGGGTTGTTGAAGTTATACTTCTTTATCGGCATTTATAAAAATATTCAACCGCTGTGTTTATTTTTAATTGTTTTGGTGTGCAACCCAAAAAATTTATTAAATTACAGAATTCAGCCATTGTTATTGATATTCTGACTGATTCATTTTCTACACTATAAATGATAGAAAAAAACTAAATACACTAAAAGATAGGTATTATAAGGTTAGGTTCTGATACGACTGGATTTTTTGAAATTCCACCGGCAAGTTATTGTAAAATGGGGCAAAAGACCCGACTACTGTGTATTTGTTTGTTAGAAAAAAGAACAACAATTCAATACAATGCGGTCAAAACAAAACCTTTCTTCTTTTTCAAAACTTCTGTGCGAAAGTTTTAATATAAAAACTTAATTTACTCAAAACGATAAAAAAGATCTTACAGTGTTTTGCCTATTTGTCACAGATTATTTGTTTTGGGTCCCACAAATTATATTTGTTTTGGCAACTACTTACACTTAATTTATTTTTTGGGGCCCTTGAATGAAAATGGTCTTACAAAATCTTCTGCCAGTCAAGTAGTACCTAGTAGTTACCATCTAACAGAATTTCATTCTTTTTGGCATCGAAGCAACACCTTATTTATTTTGTTTTTTGGGGACCCCTTATTGGAAGGGGTCATACAAAATCGTCTACGAGTATGTGATGGTAATTACGCTCTACTAAAAATATCGGTTTAGCATATACATTTGTACACAAACACGGGGGATTATTTGTTCGCCGGTAACAAACCCAGTTTATATTTGGGGGCCCCTAAATGGAAGAAGTCACAGAAAATTGTCTGCCTAACCTATAAAAGTTACGTCAGTAATATATTTTATTTGCTTGGGGCCTCCTGAAGAAATTTTAATAGACTGTTTTTTTTTACTAGCCGTGCAAACTAAATATCTTTTTGGCCTCAAAAATTCGTCTGACAAGCCATGTCTCTGTGAAACTTTCACAGAACAGTTTATTTATTTTTCTGGGGGCATCATGGGTAGCAAATGTAAATCTATTTTATTTTTCTATGCTGTTTCTGATTGCAACAGACTTTTCCTCTGCATAATCTACTGTAGGGGCCTTTTTAGACGGTCGGGGGCCCCGGAGCAGAGCCCCAATTGCCCCAATAGGCCCCTGATTGGGAATTCTAATTTTGTCAACTAAGCTTAAATACCTTAATAAGTACTAAGTTAGATTCTGTGTAGTTTAAAGATTATTAAGAGTATTATAAGTACTAAGTTAGGTACCTACTATCAATGCTGGACAATTGTAGAAAATTTAAGATTTATCTTGTTTTTGGAGTTCCAATACTTTCAAAATAGATGTGAATTAATAGTTAAATAGGATTTTTAGGAGCAAAAAAAAAGTTTAGATAACAATCAAACATGACATTCCGATGATCGAGAATGATAAAAAAAAGGGTCCAACAATTCTGTCTGTCTGTCTGTATGTATTTGAGACCACAGCCTAAACGGATTTACTTCACACTTGGTATGTGGCGTTTCTTGTAGACTATCCCCAGACCAAATATAAGGGTACGAGTCTTCTTCTTCTTCTTCTCCATTATCGACGATAGTCATGATCTCGGATGGGGTCACAACTCTCCCACTCTACTGCTTCACACTACGGCTCCGCATGTGGGGTTCGCCGGGTTGACCTCAGGAAACGTCGGCAGGCTTCTCGATTTTGAATTGTTCCATGTCTAAGGCCAACTGAATGCAGTTGTCGTTGCATTTGTCTTCTCCATGAGTTCTTGGGCCTGCCTCTTCTTCGCGATTGCATTGGAACGTCGTAAGCGATCGCCTTTTGAACTGGGTTCTCAGGGTTTCGTCTTTGTACATGACAGTACCAGCTTAAACGGTCATGCTGTATTTTATCCAAGATGGTGTTTTTGACGTGAAGGCTTCCTCGGATTTTCTTGCTTCTGATTCGATCAAGCTTTGTTACTCCTGCTGTCATACGAAGCATCTTCATCTCAGCTGCTGTCAGCTTATTCTCATACGTTCTGTACATTGTCCAACATTGTGAACCGTATGTAAGTGCTGGGCGAACAACTGCAGTATAGAGCTTTCCTTTCAGTTTAGGGGGCATTTTTCGGTCACAGAAGATGGCAGAGTTTTCGCGCCACTTCATCCACCCTACACTTATTCGGTGGTTGATGTCGTCATCACAAGAAGCTTGGCTGTTGATCATAGATCCAAGATATTTGAATTTTTCGCACAATATGCAAATCCTTTGAGGAATCACGGTGTTTTTCCATTCGGATTCTTAAACTCTGTATGGCATCTGTGGTTGATTTACCCGAGACAAACCCGCACTGGTCATCAGACAGCCGTATTATTTTTCGCAGTCGGCCGTCCAAAATCCGCTCTACGATCTTCATGGTGTGTGACATCAGCTTAATCGATCGGTAGTTATCACAGTTTCGTGTGTCCCCCTTTCCTTTGTAGATTGGGAGAAGGAAACTTTCCCTCCACTGATTTGGCATTTGGTCACCGCTTATGAGTTTGGAGATGAGAATCGTAAGCCATTTAGACCCAATGTCTCCCATCTTCTTCCAGAACTCAGAGGGTATTTCGTCTGGACCAATCGCCTTTCCTTTCTTGGAGTTTTTCACCGCCACGCTAACTTCTTCGACTGTAAGGTCGGGTACTTCTTCTAAATTAGGTTCGGCTGTTGGAAAGTATATCCTGGGAAATTGTTCATTTAGGAGTTCGTCACAATACTGTCGCCACCTGTGAAGAATTTTGTCGTCATTTACAAGTAGTAGGCCTTGAGCATCGTTAATGAACTTTGGTGAGCGAATTTCCTGGGCATTCCTTCTCCTTTGTGCGGCAATTTTGAAGATGGCTGCACCCTTGTTCAGCTTAGCATGTCGCAGTTCCTGGAGAGCCTGGTTGGCATCAGCAGCTGGATCAGATATTTCCCCAAGCTCGCGATACATGCTTTCCGTACTCTCTGCTTTATGCTGGGCGCATTTCTTCTTGGCTTCCTTCTTGTATCGCTTGTAGTCTACTTCGAGTCGTGCTTTCTCATCTCTATTATGAGAGGGGCATTTGGACCAAGCTTGGAAAGCGGTCTTTTTCCTTGATACCACTGCCTTGACTTCATCGCTCCACCACCATGTTTCTTTTTCCCTTTGGTAGTTTCCTTTTGATGTTCCTAGGAGTGACCTCGCCTTCGACAAGCAAGTTCGTTGCAGAGAGTCCCACATATTTTGTACTCTGCACTCTTCGTTTTGTAGTCTGCTGATGGTTTCGCACAGATAATTTCTCATAACAGAGATGAATGCATTGCCTTTTCCTTTGTCCAGGTTGTACCACTTGATTCCTCCGGTAGCCTCTCTTTGTTTGTTTGCCGTCTTCGTCTCCATAAAAAATTCTGTCAGTAGGAGACGGTGTTGCTGGGCGATCGCTTCTCCCAATATCACTTTGCAGTCTTTCACTAGCGGCTTCATGGAACTAGATACCAGATGATAGTCGATCTGTGTTTCATTTCCACCGCTGCTATAAGTGATAAGGTGTCGGCTTTGTTTAATGAACATGGTATTCAACACTATAAGACCATGTGACCTGCACATGCTTAGAATTTCTTCACCAGGAGGGTTTCTAGTTCCGAATCCAAGGCCACCATGGCAGTCCTCATAGTCTTCGTTGCCGTTCCCTACATGTCCATTTAAATCTCCACCCACAAACAAAAGCTCTTCCTTTGGGATGTCTTTAATGAGGTTGTGGAAGTCTAGCCAGAATGCATCTTTTTCCACCTGCTCACATCCAATTTGGGGAGCATATGCACTGACTATATTCCACACCTTTCCTTCCATCACCAGTTTTAGAGACATCAATCGGTCACTGGACTTCGAAATAGCCAAAACGTTTCCAAGAAGCTTTTCCGCAAGGATTACACCGATTCCGTTTCTACCTTGCTCTGTTCCGTAGTAGAACATCTTGTATTGCTTTGTCTTGACGTCTAAGAAGCGGGCTCTGTTTCCAGTGTTTCGCCACTTGGTTTCTTGGACGCACAAGATGTCCACTCGCCTCCTCTTCATCACCTCTTCTAATTCACAGCTTCGGCCGTTCATACTACCCACGTTCCAACTCGCGACTCTTAATTTTCTTCTCACCTCGTGCATTACTTTGCTAGCCCCCGGAATCCGTATAGCTCTGACCCGATTATTACTAATCGGTCCAGGATCAGTACTGTGCGTAGCATCTGTACTGCCTGGCGGGGTAGTGCCGCTCGTATTAGCAAGATTGTCCATAATGCTCGAAATTTTCCGAAAATTTCGCGAAACGTTATCGCATATTTTGTCGACACTGGCATGCTCCTATTTGTGTAATTTGATCGTCTTTTACTACGCCGGTGATCTCCAGTCGCCTAACCCAAGGAATTGCATGCACGCTTAATGGAAAGCTCTTAGATGTTGGTGTGTGTCGCTAGGCTCACCTTGATGTTATTTTGCCTAGATGTGATTTGCACCTTATAGACCTGTGCTCTGAATATGTCGGAGTAGCTCATATAAGGGGGGTTCACCAAGTAATTCGACCTAACTGGAACTGCTGACGCTACCGTTGATTCTATAAATGAATTCTTCCGCTACCGTCAATTGTTGGGAGTGCCTTGGTGGGAACACTCCATCGTTGGGGGGGGGGGTAATTAGTAGCAACAGCCTACTCCGCTTCGACCTGTCGACCATGGGAGGCCCTTCTGCGAGAACAAGTTTCGCGATCGCATAGCTCTTAGCTTCATAGTAGTAGTCACCGTAAGCCCATCCGCCACGACAAGGCTTACCCCCATGGATGGGATATAAGGGTACGAGTCATATACCGGTTTTAGAAAAACTCATTTCTCTCAAAAACGGTGCTTACGATTTTGATTAAAAAAATTCATGTCATTTCTTTCGGTAAGTTCTATCTTTGAATGAGAACCATTTTTTTTTTCAAAAACAGTTATTAACGGTTTTTTTAATTCTGACTTTCTTCTTCATGACTCAATCAATTTCAAACATTTTTTTACATGGATGCTTTTAAGTTGTCGTACTAATATTTAGTAAAAAAAAATTTCGAAAATTATTTTTTTGGATTAAAAAAAAAAAATTGAAGTTTTTTTTTGAAAAATCATTTTTTCGAAAACTTAATATTTAATATTTTTTTTCAAATTTTAGTTTTTAGATGTTAATAAATAAAATCTTAAAAATGGCGTTCCAATTTTTTTTTTATATAAAATTTTATATGGACAAAATAGTTTAAAAAAAAAACCGGTCTACCGATTTAAATATTTTTAATTAAAAAGACTTAGCTAGCATAAATAGTAACTTTATCTACAAGAGCAAGTACGTGCAACCCAGGCGTGCATTTTATTTATTTATGCACCCCTAAACTATTAAATTTTCGAAAAGGGACACTCTGCTGTATGCAATACTTTTTTTAAGTTTTTCATTGTTGAGTAGAGCAGATATTTTTATTCAGTTTTCTTTTTTTTTTAATCCGTATGAAAACTGTGTAGTATGGCTGACTTTTGATGTAATCAGCCTCATGTTCATTCAAATGTAATGTGATGCTTTTTATCAGAGGCTGATGTAAAAGCTCGCCGGTTTCCAGGATCCTTCCCAAAGAAGCAACAAACTTGGGCTTGAAGGACAAAGTCTCCGATAAATGTAAATACCTGTTTGTTTTAAAATTTTGATTTTCAATTTTAGCTTTTATTCAGAGTCTTGGTTTCTATAATTTTTACACTTTTTGACAATGTTTCGGTTTAAAAGTACTAATAAAGTATTTCATATACTTGTCCAAAGAGCCCCTTGAAGAGGAACCCCGAAGAACGGCCTTTGGGGATCGTTACGGAAACCCTTAATGTCTCTCGACAATACCCTGAGAAGAACCTTTCGGAACTCACCTAAAGTGTCCCTGGCGCGCAAACCAGAGGAAGAACCTTGCGGAACTCACAGATGTCCAATGAGACCTAGAAGAGGAACTCAAAGGAAAGTTCTTTGGGAATCTAGGCGAAACCCTGAATGTTTCTGGACAAGTCCCATAGAAGAACCTTTCAGAACTCACCTTATATGTCCAAAGAGCACCTCGGAATCCAGTCTGAGGAAAGTTCTTTGGTAATCCTAAGGAAACCCTGAATGTCCCTGGACAAGACCAGAGAAGAACCTTACGGAACTCACACTTGTACTCGAGATTTGTAGATACGTTCACTATGACGGAATCAAAAGACAATTTTATAGAAATTTTTGCCCCCTCTAACGAATTTTAAATGTTTATATTGCTTCAAAATTAAAATTGAATTTATTCTTCTTATCAATCCAAATTATTAATCAATGAAATGCACTAGAAAAGTTAATTTTTCGGAATTTAATTTAGTGACATTAAATTTTGTTTCTTATTCGTAAAGTAGGATTCAAATTTTTAACGCAAGTTCACAAGCTCTTAATAGACATTAAAGCAAATTTGCGCCACCCATTTTTGTATTTTGTCTGTGTCTACAAAAATGCGACACCGAAACAACCCAATCTTTCAATAAATAGTTTGGGTTAATACGTTTATAGCGATGGTAACTTCATAAATCATTTACACCACATTGACTATAATCTCATGGTCGTCGTCATACCAAAGTAAAAGGTTCCAGATTCCATCGTTGCACAAAAATACAGACAGACGAACAGAGACAAGCCAACAAAACCAAACGAATGAAAGAAAAAAAAAATACAAAAAATACAAAAACTAAAAAAATATACTTTATTCCATTTGACAGAAAGCAAGACTTCGACACAAACGATGCTCTGATAGAGTTTCACACACGGAACTCTCATTAGGATTCCATGATACAAAAGCTTCACAGGATTCCAAAGAAAGTAAAAATGAATGAAAAGAAAGGAAAGACTGGGCAGGAGTGGAGAAGAAATCGGTGTGGTGTGAAGGGTACAGAAAATTATTAGTTCACTTACATTTCTGGAATTGTGCAGCACATATCATAGGAAAATCATTGCTTGGCTGGTGCATTTTCTAAAAGACGTTGAGGTGTCAAAAGGATTAAATACGCGCAAAATTAAATGGAACACAAAAACACACAAAAACGCAGAGAAAACGCCTCACTTGCACTTTGTGTGTGCTCCTTGATGCGAAACAAAGGAATCTGCTAAAGGAGAGCTGCTCCTGCTGCACTATCGCAACAAACACCCAGTGCACTATTATTGTTAACTGAATTCCACATCTGCATCATTCATGAGGAGCGGCATACAAGGCACCACCAGCAACCAGCAACCAGCAAGACCGCACACTACCATTGTTTATGGATTCCTTTTCTGGTTTTGTGCTCCTGCTTATATGTTTTTGCTTCTGCTTCTGCTTCTGCCACTGCCTTCGATTCAATTCACTGAAGGCGTTTGCTGCTCCACATGCATGGCTCCACATTGCTGTCGGTTGTCCTTCGAATCCATTTTGCCCTCTTAAGCCCCCTTCGTCTTCCCTTTTCCATTTCTTTTAGTTATGCATAGTTCTTCTATATCAGTGTGTGTGTACGTGTAGGTATGATTGTGTACTGGCAGGACTCTTGTATCAGCACTATTGCTGGTATTTTGTTCGAACCCCACCATCAGCCACCACAACTACCATGTCGTCTTATTCGACGTCGTTGGCGTCGCCACCGCTTCTGCTGCCACATAATCAGCTTTTACGAAACACTTAACTCGAAAAGGAGTCAACGAGCGTAAGGAAATAACTTGACGCTGCCTGCGATAAAAGCGGCTTTTTTGCCAACAATTGAAACATTAAAATTGGCCTTTGTGTGATGACGATGGGTGTGTGTGTGTGTGTGTGTTTGTGTATGAGAAGACTTAGGGGTATAGCCAGGGAAAATTGGCGGCATGGTGGCGGCGCGGCGCGGCGGTGGCGGTGGGGTGGAACGGCATTGGGGGTGCGTTTACTGTTTTGGCTAAAAGACAATTGTAGGTAGTGGCTACTATTGTGTGTTGTATTCGTTTGCACTCTGCTCTGTAATAGTAAGCCGCTGCTGTTGCTGCTGCTGCCTCTTGGCAAGGCTATTTTCGTCGCATTGTGATTTTTCCTTTGAAAATTAATCTATGCATTGAGTTGTTCAATCTTGGTTTTTTTTTTCTTCTGTTATTTAGCTTTTGATGGTTTTTGTCGCTTGTGTGTGGAGGGTGTAGAGTAGAGTGCAACGCACCACCATTTAACACAATAGCACTGAAGGATGATGTAGGATTTGCACGGAAGCAAGGTGTACTCCTTGCATAAATACAAGGTTTAATTAACTATAGCAGTGAAGACATGGCATTGTTGTAGGTATTGTTTTTCGTTTGGGTTTTTGTTAAGGTTTTTCTTACACAAATAAAAAGATAAAAGGACTTTAGAAAAGTTCTGGTCTGATTTCTAGAAGACAAATATCAGTTATGTTACAATTGTTTGAGGAAAATAATTGCATGATAAATAGTCGATGAGTTATTGGAGATCAATACGTAGATACTGATACACTGAGAGAACAAATCGATTGTGGCAAACGAGAAATATTACCCAAGCGACTCTTTCGTTTGCGGGACAATTTTTCGTTTTTGTTTGATGAGAGAACGAATCGTTTGCGTTAACCGGCTTTTCGTTTGTTTAATAGTAATTTTTCGACTGTAACTTCGTTAACAGCAAACTCTTAAATTCCTTTCGGTGAAACAATTTATGCGAACGAATAATTAAAAAAAAAGTTCATCATCACACCGGTGATTGAATCTGCGACCGGTAGATTTCGAACAAAGGCTGTTGCTATTCCGACACGAACTAAATAACTTTTGTGTAGCATAAAATGCATATGAACACCACAAACATGGAGTCAATAATTAAAAAAAATTATTTCCTGCAGTCATTTGCTGTAAATGAATTGCATATTTACACCAAAAGTGAAGTTCTTTGCAACAAACTACTTTCTGGAGAGATTCTTCGCAAACTATTCATTCGTTTGCTGCAAACAATAGATGTTCTAATAAACGAATAGGTGCTTAGATGTGGGAAGCATTTTCGTTTGCTGCAATTAACTCATAAAAATGAGCTCCAAACAAATGCGTTGTTTTGCATTATGTTTGCTTTAATAGAATTACAATTTGGGTCCAATGTAATGCAGTTAATACGAATGGAAATCTTTTGTGGGGATTGTATTTACTTTCCAGCAAATTATTTTGTTTTAATTTAAAGGATATTCACTAGCCGCAAACGAAAACAAAAATATTATTTCTCTAAGTGTAGCGGTTATATGTATATTTAATGATACTGAATTTTTTTGTACAATTTTGTTATATTTTTTTCTAAATGAAATTCGCATGGCATTCGATGAAAAATAAAATGCACGACTGGGTCGCACGTACTTGCTCTTATAGATAAAGTTACTATTTATGCTAAGCTTTTTTAATTCAAAATTTGTAAATGCAGTTTTGGAAAAAAAATTAAAAAAGCATAAAATTCGATTTTCAAATGACTAAAACAGCTTTTTAAATGAATTTAACCTCAAAACGAAGTATGCAATTTGATTTTCCCTTTAATGATGAATTTTAAAAAAAAAAATTTAAAAATCGTTAGAGTCGTTTTTTAAAAAAAACTATTTTTCCATATAAAAATTTTGCTAGGACTTTTATAAGAAAAAATTGGTACGCCATTTTTAAGATAGTATTAATCAACATCTAAAAATTAAATTTTGAAAAAAAATTTGTATGTTTTTGCAAAAATGATTTTTCAAAAAAAAAAAATTGGATTTTAAAAATACAAAGAAATTATTTTCGAAATACCTGCCATAGAACCATTTTTTTAAATTCTGAATTTCTCCTTCATGACTCAATCAATTTCAACAATTTTTTTTACATAGATGCATTTTAGTTGCTGTAATAATATTCAGTAAAAAAAATTTCGAAAATTTTTTTTTTGGATTTTTAAAAAAAGTTTGAAATTTTTTTTTTTTGAAAAATCATTTTTTCGAAAACTATTCAATATTTTTTTTTTTAAATTTTAGTTTTTAGATGTTAATAAATAATATCTTAAAAATGGCTTACCAAATTTTTTATATAAAAGTCCTTGCAAAATTTTATATGGAAAAAATAGTTTTTTTTCAAAAACGGCTCTAACGATTTTCATAATTTGTTTTCTAAAAATGTATCATTATAGAAGAAATCAAATTGCCTACTTTGTTTTGGGGTTAAATTCATTTAAGAAGATGGTTTAGTCATTTGAAAATTGAATTTTATGCTATTTAAATTTTTTTTTTTCTTAAACTGCATTTACAAATTTTTAATTAAAAAGGCTTAACATAAAAAATAGTAACTTTATCTACAAGAGCAAGTTCGTAGTTGGGGTGTCAGACTCCATTGAATTCCACCATTTCAGTTTAAGAGGGCTGTACGCAGCACTTCATTTATCACTAACAGGAAAAGTATTGGCGATAGTAAGCAACCCTGTCTGACTCCACATTAGACTTTGAATTCATCCGACAACCTTCCTCTTTGTAAAACGTGACATTTACATTCGTCGAAGGTTGCTTAAAAATAGCGATTAACTTATCTTGAATGCCTCGCCTGCGTAAGGCAATCCAAATGATTTCTCTGTTAACACTATCAAACGCTTTTTTCAAAATCAAAGTGGTGATTGGTATTCGACGCACTGTTCAATAATGATCCGCAAGGTGTTATTGTGGTTAACACAGGATGAACTATTGCGTAAACCAGCTTGTTCGGCGTTGAGTGTGTCTTATAGATGTTCCTTTATTGGCGGTAATACAATTTTTGCTGCTATCTTGGCAACCGCAGGCAGAACGAAAATCCCTCTCCTCTTTTCACACTGCATCAAATCTCCTTTCTGCGGGAGTTTGAGATCATTCCCTTTTTCCACTCTTTAGGGAAGCACTCAGAGTTCCAGGCTCTCATTATGAGTGAATGCAGTAGCTCAATTGATGTCGTTGTAAGAGCTCTGTAGGAATATCGTCTAGTCCTACTGCCTTGTTGTTCTTCAGTGTTTTAATTGCGAAAATGATCTCATATCTACTGGGAGGTGTGGTGGGATTCGGACGTTTGTTGCTTCGGACGGGTCATCAGGTATTGGATGCGCATCGCTGGCGAACACACGGTTTAATACCGAAACGGAGTGTTCCCTCCACCTTCTGAGCTGGTCCTCATGGAGTTCAATGGAGTAGAGAACCATCTACATCTTTCATAAGGAGTTGTTATGAGCTTTTTACTCCAGTTATCTCGTTAGTGGTGATTCTATAAGCAGTTCTGCTGTCACACCGATTTGAGGCCTCTTCTGCTTCTTCAGCTTCTGATGTAGTTACGCTTGTCACGTCTCACGCTGTGGTAAATTTCTCTCATCTTCATGCAATACGTAGACTCTTGCTCGTTTCTCCCTGCGATGCGAGCTTGAAGTTGTTTTCTTTCGCCGATCTTTTCCCAGGTTTCTGCGGATAGCCAAGGACTATTTCTTTCTTGTGCCCGACCGACTATTCTTTCACCACCGCTTATGAACACATTTTTCACAGCACACCATTAGTCTTCGATGGAGGTAGGTTCACTGCTGCTGATTGTGCTCAGTCCTTGGGAAAGGTGGTCCCCTAGTTGTTGGCGAACTACGGGGTCATTTAGTCTGTCGGTATTAAACCTGGGCATTCCAGTGTTTGCTTGGGATCTCCAAACTTCAGCAGTACGTAATCTTACGAGAGCTACCATCAGATGGTATTCCCGGGCCAATCCCATCTCTGCCCTTCTTCTGTTTCTGACGTCCAGGAGACTTCTTCTAAAACGTAGCGTCGGCTGAACGCAAAGTGGTCAATTTGGTTGGAGGTTGCTTGCCTATCGTTGGACACCCAGCTTATTTTGTGACACGTCTTGTGTTCAGACATGCTGCCACCAATTACAAGACGGTTGACATTGAAATCAACGTTCACGCGTTTGAGCAGTGGAAATGTGTAAAAATATAGACGCACAGAGTTTCTGCCTCAAATTTTAACAAATATTTTTAGTATGCCCATTTATCTGTCGAATGAGACCAACATAACAATATTGAGCGAAGTTTACTATTATGAATTAATGCACTCTAAAATAACATTCTACCCTACAGTGCGGCAGCTGGCGGTTGTTTGTTATGGCACAGTGGGGTTGCATCTGAGAAAGTGGCTAGTGTTAGTTTTGTTTAATTAAACAGTAGGTACGTAACAAACCTGTATAACCTGCGATTTAATCGTTCCTGATAATGGGGTTTCCAACTAAATGACACTCAGAATTTGTTTTCTTGCGAACAATTCCACATGCAGATGATATGAAAATACAAAAAATACCTATACATATGTAGATTGTGCAAATGCTGTTTGTTGAAGAAAACTTCTTTAAGTTAGAGCTACACGATGTTTATTCCAATCAAGCTCTTTATAGGGAGCCAACGAAATAAGAATGATTAATTATTCTCAAATGCAAGACACGCATTTAATCACGGGTATTCACAAAAACCTCAGCGAAACTTTGATGACATTGTTATTTGACGATTGAAATATTTCAACAGCTAATTTATAGCCCTAACTCCCTCATCATTACTTATTTTATGTCTTATGAAGAAAGTCTTATAACCCACCTTTGTATTAATTCATCAAGGCCCTATTAATATAATTCCAAATAAAGTACATATATCATTGTTGTAAAGACATGGTGACTTGTAACATTCGTTTCGTAATATTTGATTCGTGTATTTCTTAATGATATTATGTATGTGAATGTGTTGGGGAAAATGACGACGAAATTCCATTTAAATGATTGTAAAACTTTATAAAAAAAAAAAAAATTATCATAAGGGAAACAAACAATTTGCTTGATGGTAACTTTTTTGTTGTGTTAGGTTTTGTTGGAATGATTGTAATAAATTTTAACTTCATTCTATCAATCACACGCACTTCCGGTGTGTGTTACGGTTTTTATTAAACTTATTCTCATGCGTGTGTTGTGTATGTGTGTGTGTGTGTATTACAATACGCTTTCCTTATAATATCATGACTTTTAAAAATTTCCAAGAAACAAAAACGCAATGAGAAATTCCTGACTGTATTGAAAGCATTCAAAAAAAGAATGCTATTGTAAGTTTTTCGATATTTTTTTTTTTTGAGAGATAGAAAAAAACTTTCTAGCAACATTTTTATATAATATGTAGGAACATGGGATAAATAATGAGGTTTTTTTGAGTAAAAAAAGTTTTCTTAACAGTTGTTGTTGGTTTCAATTTCATTTGTCTGGAATTGAATTAATTCAAGTTTTATTAGCATACGAATCAGGGGTAATCCAAAATGTTACATGACGTTAAACAGTTAATTACATTATTCTGTTCAATTTTTATGTCAGATTGCATATATGTATGCACGTAAATAATAACGGTAAAATTTTGTGTATTAAAGAATAATTATTACTCTAAGTAATTAAAAAGAAAATTTGTTAATGGATCGCACGTACTTTGGTGAACAGTATTAATTGGATATAAAGAATTGCCTATTTAAGATTTTGACTGATGATGACAACTGAAATAGGAGATCCCAAAGTTTTGGTAAGACTTTAATAAAATAGTTAACTTCAAGTGAATAAGAATGCTCAGTTTAAAAGAACAATTAGCATCCAGCATGTACCCCAATAGCAGATGTGAAAAAGTAAAGCGACAATGCGATTTAAGGGAATGTGAAATAAATCTGTTCTCTTATATGACACAGCCTAATAAGATGGGTCGATTTAATTGAAAATCGTTTATGGCGTGCAAAGCTATTTTATGCACTAACTTAGCTTGAAAATTTTAGCTTTTGGTCACCTGATGTGTGTAGGTATTGAGAGATAAGCACAAATAAGCATATTGGGTCAATAATTTGTGTTTTTTTCAAAATTTTATTTTTAGATGTTGATAAATATAAGCCATCTTCAAAATGGCATACCATTTTTTTTTTTAAATCGTTTGAAAATTTTTTAATAAAAAAATATTAAAAAAAAAAACGGCTCGATATATTTTTTTGAAAAAAATTCTAAAAATTTATCGATATTAAAGAAATCATATCAAAAAGTTTAATCAACGTCGTTTGAGCCATTTTTGATAAAATTCCAATAACTCAAAAATGTTGTATGGGAGGAACTCGTTCTAGATGAGATATTCAAAAACAAAAAAAAAATTAAGTATCTCAAGTAAAAATTACCAAAGTCATTTTGGCATATTAAATACTAATTTGCGTGAACTACGATCTTCATTTTATTATAATATTTGTAGAATAGGCAAATTTGTATGAATTGTACGGTTAAAAGCATCAAAGCGATTGGTATTTTCGGATAGGGGTTTTGATTGTGTGTATGAGATTTGGAGTCCTTGTAGACAGTATTGAGGGTGTTAAGAAGTCTTGTTAAAGATCTTACTTGTATGTTACCAAAAAGTTTGTGTCAAGACAGTTTAATCGTTTGAATTATGCCCGCTAGATACACTCGTAAAATCATAATCTGTGTGCATATTCGGGCAGGATACAAGAAAATCGTCTTAAGTTTCATCATCCTCATCGGCTCGACCACCGGGGTTCGGTCCTGGCCTCTTTCAACAAGTCGCTCCACCTATTCCGGTCTCGTGCCGACGCCATCCAGTTGCGCACCCCAAGGCTTCGGGCGTCCTGGTCTACGCCATCTCTTCAGCGCAAGCATGGTCTACCACGCTGCCGTCTACCATAGAATACCGCAAAAGACTTTCCGAGCAGGTTCCTCTTCGCTCATACGAGCTAGGTGCCCTGCCCGGAGTCTACCGAGCTTAATTTTTGTCACTATGTCTGCTCCAAGGTAGATTGCGTACAACTCATGATTGTCCCGTCTCTGGAATCGTCCTTCCTCACATATGAGGCCAACGATTCTCCGTAAGACTTTTCTCTCGAACGCGGCTAAGAGGTCACAGTGCCTTTTGCTAAGCACCCAAGTCTCGGATCCATACATGAGTACTGGCAGGACCATGGTAATGTACAGCAGCAGTTTTGAAGTTATGGTTAGATTTCTGGATTTGAATAGCTTTGACAGACTGTAGTAGGCTCTGTTGGATTTGAGAAGCCGCCCGCGTATTTCTTCTTCTATGTTGTTGTCGGCTGTTACTGTTGACCAAAGGTATTTAAAGGATTGCACCACTTCAAATTCGTGCTCCGCTACCTTGATTGTTTGACCAACTGTTCTTCCCGGATTCGACGCCACCATGTACTTTGTTTTACCTTCACTAATGTGCAGCCCCAGATTTTGTGCCGCCGCCTGCTCGATCTGGATGAAGGAATCGTGTACAGCTTGTTCGGTTCTTCCGATGATGTCGATGTCGTCTGCGTAAGCCAGTATCTGGCTGGACCTGTTGACCATGGTCCCTCTTGTTGCCGTGCCAGAGTCACGGATTGCTTTCTCCAACGCCAGGTTGAAGAGGAGGCAGACCAAACCATCCCCTTGTCGGAGTCCATTAAAGATGTTGATTGGTCTGGATAGCAATCCGGCTATTTTAACTTGGCTTGTTACGTTGGTCATGGTCAACCTACATAGTCGTGTAAATTTATTTGGGATGCTGAATTCTCTCATGGCTTTGTAAAGTTCTACCCTGGCTATGCTATCATAGGCGGCTTTAAAGTCTATAAACAGATGGTATGTTGGGATGTTAAATTCTAGACATTTTTCAGGTTTGTTGTCGGTCTCGTAATTCGTTTAGTTTTACGGGACAGGGAATTAACCTGTCGCCAATCTAAGGAAACAGCCTAATCATATTAGCCAAACCTTTTTTAAAAGGCTTGTTTCTAGCGGCCGCCCCGGAGAGGCTATGATCACACTTCCACCAGTCCCGAATAGTTACGGCACGTGCATGTTTTCGTATGCTACATGTTATTTCCCCTATTTGTCTGATGGCTGACCACCCGCTAGTCTTAAGTTTATTACTTTTAAATTTATTTTAATACAAAACCGTGAAAAAAAGAGATTTTTGGAAACTACGCTCTAATTTGAAGAAAAAAAATCAGACTTAAAAAAAAAAATTTGAAACATCAAACTGAATTTCTTTACAATTTTGTATATCCGATTAATATGAATTGAAATAAATCGATTTAAGAAATAAAACGTATGATATGGGGGAGGAGCCCTGAGGAGGTGAATACACTATTTTTGTTTCGTATGTTTTAGACTTCGCTTTTCTTTTATTTTTTTTTTAACTTATTCAGTTGGAAATAAAAAGTTAAATAATCAAATAAAAGCAATTAGCATAAAATGAAACAATAAATGAAGTTTTTTTTTAGTTCCTTGCAACAAGAACAAAAAACAAAAAAAAAAAAAACATTATGTCCATTGTCCATGCCCAACGTAAACTCCTTATCCACATGCTAAACTGTCATTCCGGGTCTTATAACCTCACTATTGTGTGGCATGGCATTATTAACTATGAAAACGAAAACTTACGCTACAAAGGGAAACAAATCCATGTCCCTCTTCTATTATCGTGCCTCTTAATCTTATATTTACCTTTGCTAATTAAATATGTGAATGCACAACGAGGTGAATATGAAAAAAAAAAAATGAATAAATTGTAATGAAAACTACAAAGTAAAGCAAATAATAAAGAATTCGTTCAAAAAAACCAAGCGCGGTGGCAAGTTGAACTATTAAGGGGTTTTGGGGCGTAGAAGGAATAGCGAATTGGTTAATAGGGGTAGTTTGGGGAGACTAAAACAAAAGGTACGGCAATGAAAGATAACACGTGGCATGTGCGCCTTCCTGCGGTGGTATGGTGGCTTGGGGAATGGCCCCCATCCCATTGCAACCCCCTTTTGCCATTCCACTGCATCATGACTTTTGCCTACCTTTGTGAGAGTATGTCTGTATGTGTACGGTTAATTCAAAGGAGGGATACAAAAAAAAATTATATATACGAGTTCTTGTTAATTAGTTTATTTTATGAAACATTTCATTCCCTTATGGCCTCTAATGGCGACCTATTAAGGTGAACACACAGCCAGCAGAGTATAGCAGTGGCAGAGGCAACGCTCGAATCGCGAATCGCGATCCCATTCAGCGAGTGAGGTGTATATTCATTTTTTATTAGTTTCTGTTTTTTTTTTTTTTTATTATTTATTTTCTCTTTTACTTTTTTTTTCACTGTTTCTTGTTCTCTTTTATTCAATTTTTCTGCTCCAGTTTTCTCTGGTAATAATATTTTTTTTTTTATTTTTTTTTTTCATTTGCTGGAGTGACATAAGCTCGAAGGACCATCAGGTAGAGCGGTACCTGGGCTATAACATTTGAAGATTATTCAACATGATGTAGGTAGGGTATAGGGGTTGATGGTAAAAAGTGGGGTGGTTTTTTTTTTTTTTGCTGCTTCGTCTTGTATTTGTTGTGCTTATGCTGTATAAGGTAATTAAACCACTGTGATAATAATTAAATAAAATTTACGACCTGAATATGAATCTGTGATATAGTTGATGATGTTCCTGTGCAAAAAGTGATATTGTGAAACAGGAAGATTTAATGATTAATATTTTTGTTTTTTATTTGCTTTTGAGGGAAATTCTGTAAAAAAGGGATTTTTTTTTTGTCAGAAAATTGATTACTTGATATTAAGTGCAGCAATTAGGAAGCTTAATTAGAAGAAATAGTTTTATGCTTTATGTGATTGTGTGCTTTTGTTTTGTATGTTAAAAGGCAATTGGAATTATTGTTAATGCTTTTGAGAAAAAAAAAGTCCTTTGAGATCAGAGGGTTGGCTCGGTAGAATTGTTTTTTTTCTGCTTGATGGATTATAAAACTAGTAAGGTAGGTACCTGCATAAAACCATACAGGAAAGGTTATAAAAGCAAACAAATATTGAGGGGAAATGTGGAAAACTAATCAAGAGCTGCTGGTATGCATATAATGACTAGGCGAAGATAAATTATAAATGGTTTGGGTTACAAATCATTAAATTATTTGGGGAAAGTACAATTCCAAGAAAAAAATTCTTCTGACTTTTCGGTAGCCATTGTTAAACCCGATAATGATGCTGATGACATCGGAATAACCGAGAAAGGTGCACAAACATTATATCTGTACCCCATATTTAAGTGAATTTTTGCAGACACTAAATCTAAGCTGATATAATGTAGACCCATAGACTCAGTTCAAAATGGTTTTCAAGAGAGTTGTAGCTACAAAAATACCGAACCGAATGGGATTAGTTAAAAGAATAATGGCTTAGCATACGATGACTGAAGCCTGAGCCTTATGATGAACAAAGACTCAAAGAAAATTATAGAAGCTTTGTTTTTGTAGAGAACAGAATCCTTTTAAATCCAATGAATATTTTTTGAAATGGTATTTGCAGTCCAATCATCACTCTGAGTTTATGGTTATACCCAAAAACGTAAAATGGCGAAAATACTGGGTATTCACGAAAAACTAAAACACTGTGAATGTTGTAGAAATTGTTTGTATACAAAGCTTATACATTATATACAAATTTCGGATCAAGAACATTAATTTTATTTTGGTCGGAGCTCTCTGCTCTTAAATAATGGAGTTTTCAGAAGAAAATTATAATACCTGCTCATTTTGAAGATACAATTGTATGATCTTCATTTTTTGATTAAATTATACTTTTCAATAGTAGATGCCATAATTTTTTGTCTGTTATCCTTTTGCATGTTCAAAAAATTTCCTGTTTGGTGTTTTCCTTTGATTTAAATTATTTTTTTTTCTTTATTCTGAGTTGTTTTTCCTTCAGTGTATGAATACATAAGCAATTCAGGTTGTAACCTCAAGATAATTAATATTGAAATATGAAAAAAATAACTACATTGAATGAATATTAAGTTCATCAAACATTTCTCTTTTTTAGGTTTTCAAGTTCGTACATCAGTTCTTTCGTTTATAAAAGTAAGATCTTTATTGTGTTAAGTTTTAAAGTTTTATTGTGTGTGTAGAATAAGTTTTTAGTTGAGACGTGGTCTAACGTACATATATATATTATATTTTTTTTGTTCGGTGTTTCTATACAAAAAAAGGCACAGCATCCATTTTGTATCGTCAGGTATCCTTTTTTATTTCTCAAATTGTTAATGTAGGATTACGAAACTGTAGTCGCCCAAGCCTCAGAGCTTTCTACATACATTAAACCGTTCGTTACTTTAGACGAAGACCTTTCCAAATAATTCAAAGATATCTTCTAATTTTTGTTCAGATATTTATTCTGTCCCCTGATACTGCCTACAGGAACTTAAAGTTTCTTTTGGAAAATACATAGGATTTTCGGTATGCTTCAGAGTTTTGTTAACCACTATTATACTCAGTATATTTGAAACGAATTGAAGATTTTTGGAAATTACCCTAAAATATTTCGGTTTCGATGAAATTTTTTTTTATAACTTTTCTATAAGCTTAATGCTACTTTCTTTTAGGTCTTTATTAGGAGCCAGTAAATAAAGTCCACCACAAAATTTTGGACTCTATTGCTCTCTTATGTGCAATGAAGATGCAATAAAGCCTTAAGAGTTTATTCCATTTTTTTTTATTTATAAGTACCCCGGTAAGTATGCCTAAGAAAATTGAGGGTTAACATCCTGAGAACCTGCAAAGCTGGTAATGCAATAAACTGTTTGTCAGAAACTAGTTGTTGATGAAGCACCTAAGGAAAATTTGCATACACCCATTTTCACAGCCACCCAATAGTGGCTTCCTCCCACCTTTCCATAACATATAAGTATAACTTTTTTTAAATTCGACTTCGAATGCTACTTTTCAATCGTAAAAGCCATTCAAATGCGACAAAAAAAAAAATCCAAAAATTCAATCCAAAAAGTTAACAACTTCAAACGTGATTGTTGGATATAAAGGGTGATTTTTTAAGAGGTTTAGAACTTAAAAAAAAACACAAAAAATTCGAAAAAATGAATGAAATATTTATTTGAATCGATAGTTTGAACCTTGCAATTTAATGTTTAAAGATAATTTCATGCAAATGTTGACCGCGGCTGCGTCTCAGGTAGCCCATCCGCTGAGTCCAATTTTGGCATACTCTTTGACAAATATCGGCCGGTATCTCACGAATGAATGCATGGATGTTGGCTTCCAGTGCTTCAATCGAAGTGGGCTTGTCCTTATAGACATTAGCTTTGACATGGTGTCAAATCGCACGATCTAGGCGGCCAATTGACCGGCCCGAAACGTGAAATTAACTGTTCACCAAACTCGCCTCGCAATTGCGCCATTGTTGCGCGTGCTGTGTGGCATGTGGCACCGTCTTGTTGAAACCACATATCATGCAAGCCAAGAACTTCCATTTTGGGCAAAAAAAAGTTTGTTATCATCGCTCGGTAGCGTTCACCATTGACAGTAACGCTGCGATTCGCATCATCTTTGAAGAAATATGGCCCAATAATGCCGCCGGCCCATAAACCGCACCAAACAGTGGCTTTTTCGGGATGCATTGGTAGCTGTTGCAATGCTTATGGCTGATCTTCACTCCAAATGCGGCAATTTTGCTTATTTACGTACCCATTCAACCAAAAATGAGCCTCATCGCTGAACACAATTTTTCGATAAAAAAGCGGATCCTCGGCCAGCTTTCTAAGAGCCCATTCACCGAAAATTCGGCTTTGTGGTAGATCGGCTGGCTTTAGTTCTTGCACCAGCTGTATCTTAAAAGGCTTTACGCCCAAATCCTTCCGCAAAATTTTCCACGTAGTGCTGTAACAAAGGCCTAACTGCTATGAACGGCGCCGAATCGACATTTCGCGGTCTTCTGTCACACTAGCTGATACGGCCGCAATATTTTCTTTACTACGCACAATACGTAAACGTGTTGGTGGTTTAATGTCCAACAAAGTAAATTTGGTGCGAAATTTGGTCACAATCTTCCGAATAGACTGCCCAGAAGGTCGAGAATGCCGACCATAAAATGGAAGCAGCACACGATGAACATTTCGAACCGAGAACGAATTTTGATAGTAAAATTCAATAATTTGCAAGCGCTGTTCATTTGTAAGACGATCCATGGTTAAATTGCAAACCAAACTGAAGCTGTTTGACAGTGACACAAGGTACTAAACACACGTCAGCTGTCAAAACCAGTGTTGCCAAAACCAAACCAGCTATAAAATCACCCGTTACTAGGCATCATAGATAATTGCATATTCATGATCTATGGGAGTGCTAGCTTTTAATTAACGTATCGCATGATACTCGATTTGCTGCTAATCTAAGCTTCGGTCATAGACCCCCAAAGTTGTCTTTTTTGTCTTTTTCTTAAATTTAAGATCAAGTTAAAACGGTAAAGCTGTGGTAGTATTTTTTTCATAATCTTCTCTTCTCTATATTTGTTCATGTTTGAAGTCAAAAATTTAATTTTAGTTTTGAACCCTACAGCACTTTTAGGAGTACAATAAAGTCAAAAATTTCGTCTTGGACTTTATTCTATTGGACCTTATTTCATGGCACCCTTTATTACCATCTCAAACCAGATTCAGAGATTAACCGTAAACTCTAATTACTGTAAGATGTACTGCCAAACCTGTGTATCCTCTATACATCTATCACATAACAAGCTGATGAACCCCAAAGCAAGACAACTTGACATAACAATTCATAAGAAAATTATTAACACATCCTTTAACAAGATACTCGTATCTTCATGCCAATAGATACCGGTAAGAATTAATCCCTAATGATGGACTGAACTTCAACATAACACGACATGGATTTGTACAAAATCGAATCTTAAAAAAAAAAAAAACACAGGCAGAAACACACATCCTTGTCGCAGGAACCAGAGCAGAATTAGTCTAACAGTATATGAAAAGTATGTACCTACCTGTATAGGTTTCGAAAATTTTGCTTCTTTAACAACCATCACTACCACCACTACTACCATTACCGTAAGACATTGTTAAGAGCCTCAATTAAAAGAAGAAGGTAAAAACAAAAAAAATGAAACCATCATGAACATGGAACATACTTGCTGCAGGTAAGATATAACTTAGCTAAATCCATCCAACATTCGCATGATGGCATCTCGACATTGTTGCGTACCTTGGAAGTTTTCATCATTTGGGCTGCCTATCCCCCTCATCATCCGATCAAGTTATTTTGCTTGCATTGTCAATGCTGTAACTTTAAATTGGCCTAGAAGTAGCTAGTGTATGCGCACACACTTAAAACACATCACATACACACACACACACACACACATTGGAGAGAGGGAGAGTGACGGTAGATCGGGGAGAAGCATTTAACAAAGATTTTATCCTCTCTGATGGCATGACAGTGATTTATCCATATTTTTTTTTTTTTTTTTGTTATTTCTTGGAAAATGTGTGATGGGAAATTTTATTCAGATACAGGTTTCAGGATGAAGTATGACTGAAGGCAATCGACAAGATAGTGTGTGTGTGGGAGGCAGGAAAGCAAAACACAAAATTTCTGAATTGCATAACTGTACAGGATTTCTAAAATTGGGTATAAGGAGATAGAAATCCATATCGAGGGTATGTTCTACAGCATGGAACATCGATTCGCCAAAACTATACCTCGCTTCGTTTGCTCTAAAAACCAAATCTATCTTATCTTTGTTTCTGTCATCGTCTTTGGTTCGTCGTTTTACTCTTCGTCGTCGTCGTCGTCGATATAGCTATGCTCCACCACCAGAGGTAGAAATAGCTAGTATGCAGAAGCAAAGGAGCAGCAGCAGCAGCAGCAGCAGCAGCAGCAGCATCAGCAATAGAAAACCAGCAAGACAAGCACCATCAGCAGTAGTATAAATATAAATGTAGATGTTTTGTGAATTTGTTGCAAAAAAAAAAAAAACACACACACACGAACGGAACGAATCCAGGAAGAGAACGCAGTTTTACCGCAAAATCCAACATCCTTGTTGTTCGAATTTTCGTATGAATTTTGATAAAGAAATTCCATTGGCCGTAGGCTGAACATGGCATACAGCCAAAAAAGGCTGTGTTTTTCCCACAGCAGCCAGCGCGTGTTCGGTTGTTGGTTTTTCTCATAAAGTTGCTTCGTTTGCTAGTGATACTCTATACTCTATACCTACTCTACCATTAGCTGCTCTCTATACTTTATTTTACTTTGGTTGTGCTGTTAGCTGTAGGTAAGTTTTATCCTTGGAGGTCCTTCGTCATCAGGGAATGTTGTTCTACAACGAAAACTACAATGAAAATTACATGAACATCACTGCTCGGAATATTTTTCTTATAATGATGACGTGAGAGGAGATGTTAGATAAAATATACAACAAGCGACCGACGACGACGACAACGTCGACAGTTAAGTAAGGTGGGGCTTAGACTTTTAGTATAGCTATTCAAGAGAGTGCCTGCAGATATATTTCCTTAAAACAAATCATTCATTCAATTACAAAAACGAAAAAAAAGCAACTGATACCTATAAGAAAAAGTAAATATTTCATTTTTGGGTTGCTGTGATAGAGACATGTTTGTTTGAATGCATGTATGTTTAGGGTAAAGGTACCTTCATCCTATATTTGTAAGAAAGTCTTCATTCTTTATCTGAACGTTTATGAAATTTCATTGAAGTTATACTTCTTTACCGGCGATTATAAAAATATTAAACCAGTAATAACACATAGATTTTTTCAGTCCATTATTACTAGTTTTTTTCACACACTATAAGTAGGAAAAGAGAAACAACACACTTACATTTTATACTGGGTTTGTTTGTTTTTTATTTTTCATTTTGTGTGAAACACAATAAATTTATTAAATTACAGAAGTCAGCCATTGTTATTGATAGTCTGACTGATTTATTTTCTACACTATAAGTGATAGAAAAAAACTAAGTACACCGGCAAGTTAGGGTAAAATAGGGCAAAAGACAAATATTTTTTTTGTACATCTCGAAAAGTATAAGGGTTAGAATTATGAACTAAATTTAGTTGAATAGATAAATTAAAATAATGATGAGTTCTCATTAAAAATAAAATCTAAAGATTCAACTTTTCAAGTGAAAAATTATTTTCAAATATCAAATATTTTTTTAAGACGTTTGAAAATGATGTAATTATGGATACAGTTGATAATTTCGTGAAAAACTAATTAAGTACATTGAAAGATAATGAAAAAAAAATTAGGTGTCTAATACGGATTTCATATAAAATGCTCCATAACGGTTTGTTTTAATTGATTTTAAAAATCAGGGAATAACGGGCAAAAAATATTTTGTCAAAATGGCTTCTAGGTACATGTGTTGTCTATAAACGTATGAACAAATAACATTTTTAAACATTTTTTTCAATGAATAACAATAAAAACAAGATTTTTCAGTCCAAGTTTTTTGACCGTTTCCAACTGTATTTTATTTTTATATATATTTTTTTAGTATGAAATTTTTTTGAGCTTCAAAAAACGATGTACTACAATATTGTTGGTTCAAGTATTTTTGATAGGCAATAAATATTTTTAAACATAAAATTGCAAATTTACAGATTTTAGAGAGAAAAATTAAAAAAAAAAAATATTTCATTTGATATTAAAATCTGTTACTTGAATTTTAGTTGCAGGATTTTATTAAATTGAACAGATTCTAATAGATAAAATGTTGGTCTATAATTCTGCATATAAATATTGGACACTTATTTTATTAAACATATCCACAGAGGACGTTAAGTTAAAATATGTTTTTAATGAATGCTATAAAATTACAAAAACTAATGAAAAATTTGATAATTTTGATTATATTTTTAGCTCAATTTCAAGATGCGTCTGTTTTCTTAAACAATGTTTTACAAAGTTTATTGATTAAATTAAAAAGAAAGACTGTAAATGAAATATTACAGAAAAAACATCAAACTAAATGAACTTTTATGTTCCTTTGACCAATTGTACCATTCATAACATCTGACTATGTCTGCTTAAATAATAACAATTATTTTGATATACAATTTGTTTCAATAAAACACTCACAAGCTTCGCAATATCATTAAGTAATATCAAAAATAGTATAAATTCGAAAAAATTCAAAATATCCCTTTCACTTAAAGAAAATAGTTTAAGTTTTACTAATGTTAAAAACTTAACTGATTTTTTAAGTTGAGGTATTAATAGAAAGATTAAAATCTCAGTAAAAATAAAATCAAATACATTTTTTATTTAAATTGTGTAAAATAAATAATGATAGGAAGTATAACTTCTGGCGCACGTACATGAGTTACACACAACTTTTTTTTACCTACCTTTTCTCCAGGACATGTATTATTTTTTCGATGAAATCCTACTGTAGTAACTATATCTTAATTTAAGGTTAAAAAAATAACATAGTCATTATTAGGATTTGGCTTCTTAAACATTTTAATTAACAGAGCTTAATTGTTTAATGTGAGTAAAAAATAAAATTATCTAAAAAGTTCTAGCTAGAAAATACAAGTTTAAAATTTATTATTTAGCCATAATTTTTGTATTCACAAGCACAAGTGTGCACTAAGTTATCTTAAGCTAATAAAAATATGTTATAGGTATGACCTGGAAACCAAAGCTGAAAGGTCGATTCCAGATCTGTGAAGCCTTAAAGTGATAAAAAAATATAATTTCAAATTTCACAGTGATTTTTCATTTTATCACATCACGGCGAGAACTCCAAAGGCAATTTTCGTACGTCCCTTATTTTGGCGGACACTTTGAGGCGGAATAAAAAATTTAAATCTCGGTAATTGTAGCTAATTGTTGCGCAAACCAAAAATTTGTAGCTCGCACGGTGTTTGAGTTATTGAATTTTCCGCTAAAATAAATCTGAAGTAAGCGGACAAAAATTTTAAAAATAAAAAAAAAAAATTTTGGTTGGCATCCAAATTTAAAATTCCGGTAAAATAAGACTGAAGTTAGCAGACGAAAGTAAGAAAATTACTATTTTTTTTATGTCCCATAATTGAAGCATGCTAATTTGTTGTGCAAAAGTTGATTTTGTAGCTTCCATGCCAGTTATTGTAGTTTTTTTTAAATTAAAACTTGTTGCGCAAACCTCATTTTTGTGCTTGAGCTACAACTTACTGGCAAAAAAAAAATTCAAAAAAGTCATTTATTTAAATATTCTTCAGCGTACCGGAAATACCATTTTCAAACTGAAAATTAGATTAGAAAATGGGAGCTACAAAATTAATTTTTGCGCAACAAATTTTGTTCTGAAATGCTTCAATTTCTGGAAAAGAAAAAAAATTGAAAGTTTCACTTTTTTGAACATTTTGACCGTTACAGATCTTATTTTAGCGGAATCTTGAATAACAAAAAAAAACTAGTTGAGCTACAATGTCGGGGCTTGCACGTATCAATTAATTCATGGTGACTTCAGATTTCTGCAAACATTTTTTTTAAATTTTTAATTTTTTTTTAGATTTTGGAAGGTCACTTTTGAGCTAACTTTTTTCAACAAAAACTTCAATATTTCAAAAAGTGCACTCAAATGCAGATGGGGTAAGACTGGGGTTAAATACGAGCAACAAGTTAGCAACAAATTCCCTCATACTTAGATTTTCGAAATTGTTGAGTTCTTAGAAATTATGCATCCTACTGCATTTGAGTAACGTCATCAAAATTTGTTTTGGGTTTTTGGGGATAAAGGAGTTAAGCAGCAATTTGAAAGGCACTTTTTTGGAGAGCAACAAATTCAGTCTATGGGCTCAGTCACTTTGTTTTTACAAAAAAATTTCCTTGACAAAGTTAACTGTTGTTCCTACAACTTTGAAAATGCATTTTCAAGGTCAAATCGTGGAGCAACAAATTCGAGACTGGGATAACATATGAGCAATAAATTCCTCCATTCTTGTATTTTTGAAAGGAGCAACAAATTCGGGAATGCGGCAACAAATTAGCAACAAATTCCTCCATATTCAGATTTTCGAATTTTTGTTATGGCGGTGCTAACTTCACGAACCTCTTCACAGCCTCAAAACTATTTGATATAAAAAAATCTTTCAAAATTTTTGTTTGAAAAATCAATTTGTCGAAAACTTTCACTGTATTTTCACACAAAGCTGATTTTAATGATTAAAAATAAGAACAAAAAAGAAGTACCACACGGGCTAAAGCTCGTCTGTCTTTGGGGTCACTACTTAAACTTCTTAAACGGATTAAAATAATTTTGTTTTATATCTTATTATTTCAAAATCTGCAGACCATGGCTTCCTTTTTAAAGTTTTGTTTTTGATGTGATATTGTTTAGCTATCTTAAAAATATTAAGAAGCCGACACTAAACTGGCACGGAAAACGATGATCTCATAAAAAATACAACTACAACAACAAACAACAAAAAACATACATAAAAAAATACCTCCAATTATAGCCAATAGAAATATCTTCTCCGGTAACGTATAAAAAGTGTTGTATCTTACGATCGTCGGGGTACAACTTTTCACAAAGTTTTTCGCTATAAACAAATAATTTTTTTTTTTTTATTCATCCACTAATAGAAAATGCAGAAAATAATAAAATTTAAACTTTCTTTCAGTAAAAAAAAAAATGTGTAAAAATATAAACCCCTCTATGGAACATTAATCACTGGTGCCAAAAATTTTAGTGCTACAACTTAATCTCTTAACCCAGATAAGAAACTGAGAGTTTGAAAAACTTGCTGCTTGCTTCATACAACCCAACCCAAATGCCTGCAAAGATTAAAATAGTAAATCATTTTTCCTGGCTCTATTAACACCACTACCACGGAGCGCTCGCTAGTGCAGGGTTCTTCTTTTAAAATTATTCTATAATAAAACAACAAACGAAGAAACAAAAATTAAAAAAAAAAAAAAAAAAAACAACTCACAAACTCTAAAGTTTAATCTAAATAAATTTTGTTGTCAAAAGACCGTTATGAGACTTCATCGGCAAAACACCAGGAATAAGTTTTCTTTTAACAATAAAATTGTTTGGCTCTAGCGCTCTTAGGTGTACGCCATCCATAGACAGTCTTCAATAAGTGCAAATTGTGTTAAGCAAAAAGGCGACGACGGTTAATAAAATGGAATCCAATAATTCAAAATATGTAGGAAGTTTTTATTATTAAACAAAATCGAATAAAAATTGGGCCTGAAAATGTTATTTTTCATAATTTTTATAATCAGTTCAATTTTAAGTTGATTATTTGAATTTCATCTGAGAATTTATATGAAGGCGCTGAAAAGAACAAAGGCGGTCCTGAACCAAGACCAACAGAGGACCAAGTAAATTTAATAATTATGACCCAGAGACGCATGCAGTTTAGCAAATTGAATATAAAAAAAAAAGATAGACAGAAGAAAATCATTTATTAAGCCTTATTCTAAGTTGATTTACCACATTCTGTATACCTCCCAGACACAGTGGCGTGTCCATAAAAAATGTTGGGGGGAGCTCGAGTGTCTCAGCTCCCTCTAAATCTATAAGATTTAAGAAAAAGTAACATGATTTTGGAAGCTTGGGGGAGAGGGCTTGATCCCCCTAAGCACTCAATTCTCCATTGACCAGATAATTAACTTATGCATGATATTGGTGGATACGCAGGTCCAGTTAGCATTTTGAATTATCTGTGTTACCGAAACGTGGCTTATCTTCGAGCTACATATATGCGCTCTCGAAACTTGTTGTTAGGTTAAAGTTGCGTAAGATGTTGCTAATAACCAAGGGGTGTTCCCAACAACCAACAAAATGAACTACTGGTGAACACCTGATACATTATTATGTATTATTATTATTGATACAGGATACACCGCCGACAAGTACGTAGAGTTTATGCTAATAAGGACCTATTAATCCGGCCTCTCATCCTTGAAGTCATGAAAAGACCGTATTTGACTCAATGGCCGCTGGAGTAAGTGACTCACGTAGGTGTTGTAGTTATGAAACGACTATAAAATGTTGACGAACCGGACAAACGACATATGGACAAGAATAAACGGATCTGTACTTGGAGTGTTCACAAGTTTCGAGTTGATTGTTTTCACATCAATTTACTGTTAACAGGCTCCAGTATCGTGGATGTCCGAACGTTCCGAGGGCCGTTCTTATCAATATGTGCAACTAGAGTAAGTATCTAGAGATCTTTGGATGTCAATATTAACGGTGACCCAGCCATGAGTGGCAAACTCTTATTACAAGAGACTGCCAGAACTTTTGCTGACCGCATTTCCTACAATCTTTCGGAAAACCCATTATCAGCACCAACTATAGATAGTCCACAAAAATCGTGTCGGAAAGCTGCTGATACAGTAGCTTTTTTCTGACTTGACTTTTATGTTTTAGGGGCAGAAATTCTCTCTTGGGTGGTCAAAAATCCATAACTTTTGAAGCAGTTGAGATTTTTTTTTTAAATTTCTTGAAGTTATACTTCTTTACCGGCGGCGTGTATAAAAATATTCACCCAGTAATAATCCATAGATTTTTTTAAACCATTATTGCTGGTTTTTTTCCACACACACGCTAGGTAGGTTTTGGTTTTTTTTTTTTAATTTGCATTTTGCGTGCAACACAAAAGATGTATTATATGACAGAAGTCGGCCATTGTTATTGATAATAATCTGACTAATTCATTTTCTACACTATAAGTGATAGAAATAAATGCACCACTGGATTGCACGTGTGGGTCCCGCAATTCTGACTGTTCATCTGTCTGTCTGTCTGTGTATACCTCGAGCTACAGCTAAACTAAAACCGATAAACCGATTTTCTTGAAACTTGGTGGTTAAAGATATTTAATGATGCCCTAGAGGGAAAATTGGATTTTTTTTTAGGACCAAAACTAACGGTACCTGTCATATAACAATTTATGAAAAGTTATTTTTTTTTCAAAAACGGCTCTAATAGTTTTGTTAAATTTGTGTGTCTACTTTTGATAGCAGGGTCATACTTCTGAAATAAAAGAAATGTTTTTAAAAATTCTAATAACGGTACCTCCTATAGAATCGTTTTTTTTTTTTCATTTTTGAATTTCTCTAACGACGACTCAACCAATTTTGATGAATTTTTTTATACGGAAGCTCCTTAACAATTTAAAAATTATTTGATATCAAAATTTTCAAAAACGTAATTTTTGGATTTTTAAAAACTCTTTCAGAATTTTTGTTTGAAAAATAAATTTTTCGAAAACGGGTCACTGTATTTTTTTTTTTTGAAATTTTGATTTTAGATGTGCTATAATATTATCTTAAAAATGGCACACCAATTTTATTTTTAAACAAGTTTGAGAATTTTTATGTATAAAAAATTAATTTTTTTTTTTGGCTTTTAATTTCTGAAAGTTTAAATAAAAATAAAAAAAAACATATTTTCAAATTTGGTCAAAAATCAATAATTACGGTTTTCCGTACTTTACACTATTAAAAAGTGTTTTTTTTTTTATAAATATTTTAAGTTTACCTTATAGACTATAATGTTCTCCAAAAAAAAGATTTAGGTAATTTTTTTCGGATTTTCTATCATTTAGATTTTATAAACTTTTATACAATCTAAAAACTGAGTTAAAAATATTTCACAAAAAGCTTAACGTAACCAATACTCTTGTCCTATAGAGTAAGTAAAAAAAAATTGTATTTTCCACAATGTAGGTAATTTTGAATTTTTTTAAGCGCGCTTTTGCAGCAAAACTGTTCAACAAAAATATACAAATGATATGTTTTTTTTAGGAAATTTGTTGGTCTTTATTTTTTTTTTTCTAAGAATTTGTTTTCAAAAAGTTCATAATTTTATGGTTTTTTGTCAAAAAACTAAAAAAAGTAGAAGAACGCCGACTTCTTAGAAGAAAGAAGAGGAAGCAAAAAAAGCCAGAGTTCGAAATTGTTGATGGAAGCTACAAACAAAAGTGAAGTGATCTTTCTAAAGGCCTGCCGTAATGAAAATTGGATACCGTAAGAGGCGCACAATCGATTCTGAATATGGAAAATACACTTGTCCAAACTGTTTACCATCCGCAGTTATGCAGAACAACTTATCAAACGTGAACGTTGATACTCCAAATATTCAAACACCTGACTAAGAAGAAGTTAGACCAAACAATATCCAAATTAAATCGCATTAGGCAGCTGGTTCAGATGGCCTGCCGGCCGAACTATTTGAGGCAGCTGGAAATGAGTAGGCCAGAGGAACATAAAAAAACTCACTTCTAGAATAATGGTTAAAGAAAAGTATGCCCAATGAATGGAAACATGGCCCAAATCAGACTTTCTTGCTTCGATAGATCCTAAAAACAACCGAAGAATTCCAAATCGATACACCACCAGCTCCTTATCGACTTTAAAGTCACTAACAAATATGATAGCGTTGATAAGTACCAATATTTGTACAGGTACAAACTCGCAGATTGTTAAATTTTTTTGCCAAATATTTTATAAGGCCAAGTGCGAATAGGGCCGTTTAAATGGAATTTTATGCGCTAAAAGGGTGCTGACCATAGTTAAGTGGCATGTTAATTAAGTTAATCGACCTAAATAACCTAATTCGTAGGCATCAGAAAAAAATAGCAAACAATCTTTTCAACATTAAGACGATCATAATCATTGTAATTAACTAAAAACACACTTTTTTAACTTTACGAGTTTGTTTCCAGTAATATATTTTTATATGTTTCTACTTTAAGCCAAATATGAGCAACAATTTGAGCAATTTAATAAGCTTCATATATTTGTTTTATTTTTATTATCCATTTTAAAAAATAAAATTAAATGATATAAAAAAAAAGCTGCCAGATCTAGGTCGTTTCATCTTTCAAATTGCGCCATTAAAAAATTTCACTTTTACACTTTTTATAGCTTAGCTCTCATTTCATTTATGTGATGTGATGCTGTGATGTGTTGTTTTTGTGTTCACGTCTAAAACATGGCTAAATAATAATAAAAACAAAAAAAAAATTCAAAAAGCTGATAATTCTGCGAGGGTTTCACCCATAATTCCTTCCGCTTAATCCAAATAATGCACATGGAAATTATGAGATCACCTAGGAAGGAACAAAGTCATGAGGCACAAAATACATTTGCACCAGGATAATACTCGCCGCGTAAGGGACAAAATAAAAAAAAAAACCAACGAGCTATTTTATACTTAAAAACAAAAAAAAAAACAAAAACAAATAACAACAAAAACGTAACAACTGACTGAGAAAAAGGAATCCGATTTTTTACTTTTTCCTTACACCGCCATGCAGGAGCCAACGCTTGATATCACACAGAGGCGCCCAATGCAAATCCCTTGCGAAGGAAATCTCATGCATATTATTTTGATATGGCACCATCATGATACCCACTTGGGAGCTACTCGCAACCAGAAAGCACAAAGCGAGCCCTGGGAAAATGAAGAAAACGAACGAACAAAAAAAAAGAAGAAAACTTGGTAGGTACAATGGGGAAAACGTGTAATAATCGCCACCCTGCTGTAGTGTCCTTGCCCTTATCCGTTCTTTATTATCATCCATTTTGTTCAGGGATTTCTACAGTCAAGTTTCTCTGACTTATACTCACTCTTAAAGGTGCACCAGTATTACCCCCACTACTTAACGAACAGGACCAAACATTGGCTAATTCGAGTTTTTTTTTTTTTTGCTATGGGTCATATATTGAAATTACAAAAAGCTTGGAAAATTTATTGAAAACAATTTTAGTATTTTAGATACATCAAATAATCAGGTGATAAGCAAATGCATTCACTTGATTGCATTCATGTTTTTGGCGGGTGTAAAAATTCGTGGTTTTTTCCGATTTCTTGCTATAGCAGTCTTCTCAGCGAAAAAAGTTCAATGCACGGATTTAACCAATAAGAATCCATCTCAAAATGTCCAAAAATCAAAAAAAAAAAAAAATCGTCAACTTTTTTGATTGAAAATTAGGCTATTTTTTCGAAATAAAACACAAAAATTAATATTTTGCTGAAAAGTAAATAGTAAAAAATATATGAAGGGTTCAGGGGACAAACGGCATAAGTCCATTATAACCTATTTCGAGAAAAACGCAATTTAAAATTCTGTTATTCATACAACTTAGTAGGTACCTACTGAAGGCACTTCTTTTTTCTATTTTTTCAAAAAAAATTACATTTATTTTTCTAATATTTTGATACACCCAGACAGTACTTAGCAAATACTACGAGACCGCATCATTAGTTTAATTTTGACAAAAATTGGCATGTGCTGTTTTTCAACTGGACCCTTCATATCAATTTACTATAAAATCATCGAAATCTAACTATTTTTCTTTCATATTAATTTTTCCACTCTTACTCGTCAGTCGTAACCAAATAGACCACGTGTTGATAGACCGTCGCCACTACTCGAACTTGATGGTATGGTTTTCCGAGGGCGGATTGCCTTGCGAAGACGCATTGCATCCGCCGATCAGGTTCGAATCAACACGGCTGCCCTACGCAATGAAAACACCAGTAACACCTTTGGTAATGCGTTAGGACTCGCCCTAGAATCACTTGATTTAGGGAGAGTAAGTCCTGGAGTTAGTATGCTGGGCGTAATATGAAGTGGACACGCCTTAAGAATACTGTCATTAGTACTGCCAACTCCATCTTAGGCGGCAGTCGTAGAAATCGGAATGACTGGTTTGATGATGAATGCAAGCTAGCGCCTGAATGTAAGAATGTTGCGTACCGAGCAATGCAACAATCTCATAGAACGCGGGCACGCGAAGAGGAATATAAAGAGCTCAGAAGAATAGAAAAACGGCTTCACAGACAGAAAAAATCAGCCTGGGAGAAGAACCTAATTTGTGAAATAGAGAACAGCCGAGAGCGAGGTCCGCACCTGGCACGGAATTGCTAATAAGACCAATCAACATCTTTAATGGACTCCGACAAGGGGATGGTTTGGCCTGCCTCCTCTTCAATCTGGCCTTGGAGAAAGCAATCCGTGACTCTGGCACGGCAACAAGAGGGACCATCGTCAACAGGTCCAGCCAGATACTGGCTTACGCAGACGACATCGACATCATCGCAAGAACCGAACAAGCTGTACACGATTCCTTCATCCAGATCGAGCAGTCGGCACAAAATCTGGGGCTGCACATTAGTGAAGGTAAAACAAAGTACATGGTGGCGTCGAATGCGATAAGAACAGTTGGTCAAACAATCAAGGTAGCGGAGCACGAATTTGAAGTGGTGCAATCCTTTAAATAACTTGGGTCAACAGTAGCAGCCGATAACAACCTAGAAGAAGAAATACACGAGCGGCTTCTCAAATCCAACAGAGCCTACTACAGTCTGTCAAAGCTATTCAAATCCAGAAATCTAACCATAATTTCAAAACTGCTGCTGTACAGGACCATGGTCCTGCCAGTACTCATGTATGGATCCGAGACTTGGGTGCTTAGCAAAAGGCACTGTTACCCCTTAGCCGCGTTTGAGAGAAAAGTCTTATGGAGAATTGTTGGCCCCATATGCAAGGAAGGACGATTCCGGAGACGGTACAATCATGAGTTGTACGCAATCTACCTTGAAGCAGACATAGTGACAAAAATTAAGCTCTGTAGACTCCGGTGGGCAGGGCACCTAGCTCGTATGGGCGAAGAGGAACCTGCTCGGAAAGTCTTTTGTGGTACATTCTATGGTAGAAGGCAGCGTGGTAGACCATGCTTGCGCTGGAGAGATGGCGTAGACCAGGACGCCCGAAGCCTTGGGGTGCGCAACTGGATGGCGCTGGCTCGAGACCGGGATAGGTGTAGAGACTTGTTGAAAGAGGCCAGGATCGGACCCCGGTTGTCGAGCCGATGATGATGATGAGTATCGACTTGGAAAAAGCATCCCGAAGGACAAGATAAACATAATTTCGAAGTATTTTAGAACTTTGTCTACTCCTGGTATCTAATATTGCATCTTAAATTGATATAAGTTAGAGGTCATGTTAAGCAACAGCTTTTTCTTTCACCTAACAAGGCATTTAAGCCCCTGTTTAAGACTGTAATCATCTCAATCTCACCGTATAGAGAAGATTGTCAAGATTGGAAAAAAAAGTTCGATCGCTGTGAGATATAATTTAATAAATATGTGGAGCAGAACAACCATCTGTAAGGACCTTACAGTGACACTGACCTTTCAATAAGATTTCTCATTATTAACCAAAAAAAGTTCTTGATTAAAATTCACTGATTATAATATTATAAGCAACCAGGTGCGACCTCAAAACGGATTAACAGAGCACCTCATTGCCAGGAATAAGAAAGCACAATAAGCAATGCTCGCTCGGTTCGTTTTGAGATGATAGTAGCACCAACAACAGAGTGGTGGGCATTTTCCGTTTATGACTGGAAAATATTAACACACACCTCTGCCGCTGCCACATCATGTTATAACTGCCTCTCGTATGGACATGATGCATGAAGGACTTAAAAAACCGTACAAGAGGCGGCAGTATCATTGAGCGCGCAAAAAACAAGGATATACCTATTCCCGTATGCTGATGCCCGCTCTGTATCTGTAGTGTTGTATAGCTTGTAGTTAGTAGGTATGTCTTATTATTCTATTGTGTTAAGCATCAGTATCAGTAGGTACTGCTGCTGCTTTACCCCCGGCATCTTGGAGTGCGGCAATTTCTGTTTTTCTTATACCGTTGTCATCATTAGATCTCATTATGAAATCCTTTTCTGTGTGTGTGCCTCGTAATTTCATTGTCTAATGCGAGACTAAATGGGAAAATATGCCTTAATATTTGCTCTCGTGTATAGAAGAGTAGATAATGCAATTGGTTCTTTGTGGTTGTTTGTTGCCCGAGATAAATGTTAAACGAAGGCAGGATGAGGACAAAAGGGTGGCTTATTGAAGGTGGTTTGGTTAGACTTTAGAGCATGTTTGCGCTGAGCTATATGTAGCGTAACACCACCACCGTACCGTACCGCACCGCACCGAAGACGACCGACGATATAATATACAATAAAGGCCCATAGGTAAGGCTACAAGGACTCATAAAATATGCTAATTATATGCAAAAATGAGGAGGAGCTCATCATGAGTATTCATAGTCTAAGGTTAATTTAATGAAAGAAAATATATACAAGGCATCTTTCCTAGAAATATAAATTCGTCTATGTGTTTGTATAAAGGTATGTTTGTGTGTCTTAAGTAAAATTGGTCGACTTGGATGGCGGATAACGATAGTAACCCCTGTTAAACTGGAGATGAGAAAAAACCTATTAAATTATATTTCATTATTTTTTTTTCTGTATTCTCTCTCCAGGAAGTAGATAAGATTTCTAAGAAAATGTAGGTTTATTATAGGAAGGTACGCTTTCTGATAGAAAATGCTATGGATTTTTTTTTTCTGAGAAACCCTTTATTTATATAAATTTTCTTTACCATAATAAATTAATATTTTAAAACACTGCTGATTTTCTCATGAAAATAATACTTTTATTATTATTGCTTTGGCTTTTTTTTATGAAGGGAGAAAAACATAATTTTAAAGAGGTAATTTGCAGCAAATTTATGAAATTAAATGAGTAATACCAATTGTGATGAGAGTTTTCAGTATTTTTTGAAAGTGCGTTAAGGCAAGGAGTCAGAAAGACTGAATTATTTTGGAATTTTGGTTTTAGATGAGCATTAATATTTTCTTCAAAACGGCATATTAACTTTTTTTTTAAAAACAAGGTTTGAGAAATTTTATATATAAAAAATAATTTTTTTTTTCTTTAAACAGCTAAAATGATTTTGAAATTTTTTTTTCTAAAAGTTTATCTTTTCTAATCAAATCAAATGGCATACTTAGTTTGGAGCACAAAACAAGACGAAGTCTAAATCATTTTAGTAATGGATTCTATTTTTTCTTATACTTTTTTTAAAGATTTTTCGTAAAAAGTTTTATTTTTAAAAAACTATAAGAAGCTTTCACGTGCACAGCAACTTTGAACCTTATTTGTTGAAGAGTTTGAAAAATTTTTAAGAAAACAATTCTAAAAATATATTTTTATGAGAGAAATCACATCAAAAAGTTTAATCAAAATCGTTAAAATCGTTTTCGAGAAAACTCGAATAACTCAAAAATGTTATGCGGGAAGTACCTACTCGTTCAAGATGAGATATTTAAAACCAAAAAAAAAAAAAAATAAAAACTTTCGAAATTACATAAAAATCATCCGTTTGGGCAGGGAAACAGATGAACGCAGGGACACACAGACCACTGATCTCTATAAAACAATGGATAGTGGATTCATATAAAAGAAATTGACTCCAATTAAAGGACTGCCATAAACTATTATTTATATCTATTCCATCTTTCTTTTTGAGAAGAGAGAGATATAGAACTCTGCTGAGGTACTCAGGTCAGTATAATATTTTTTAGCTGTAGAACAGTTTGTCTTTCCCTTTCACCTGTTTAGAGTGACATAGGACTCTGCTTTTGTACCATCGAAATGGCTTTGTTACCATCCAAATGTCATCTTCAATTTGACTCAGTAAAACTGTTATACTTAGACGTGAATCCACTATCCAGTGTTTTATAGAGATCAGTGGCACAGACGCACAAATCGACGGACAGCCGGCACGACGAAAACCACTTTTTTAGACTTCTCCATTATCGTAATGTTGGTTTTGATTAAAACCTCATTTCTTTTGACACGAAACCAATACTTGCCCTGTTATAGCAATATATTTTTGCTTACATGTAATGATCGTACTGCAAGCCATCAGGATCAGGGAGTAACAGAATAGCTGCAAAATAATCCCAAGATGTTTTGCAGCTATTCTGTTTCTTCCTGTTACAGAATAGCTGAAAAAAATCACACGATTTTTTGCAGCCATTCTGCTACTTTTAATTTTTCGTGAACATGTTTTTCCATAACAGTACATAAAAGGCAAAATTTTTGATCTAAATCCCTACAAATATTTGACGGCAAGCTGTCAAAAATGTTTTTTTGCGGACAAAATTCATTAGATGCTGGTAAAAATTTATCGTGGAATTTATTGCACGATTGGATCGCTAAGCCTTTTTATTTAAAAATTTGTAAATGCAGTTTTAGAAAAAAAAAATTAAAAATATATAAAATTCGATCTTTAAATGACTAAAACAGCTTCTTAAATTAATTTAACCTCAAAACAATGTATGCAATTTGATTTCTTCTATTAGATACAATTTTGAAATTTGAAAATCGTTACAGCCGTTTTTTAAAAAAACTAAATAGTTTTTCTATACAAAATTTTGCTAGGACTTTTATTAAAAAAAAAATTGGTACGCCATTTTTAAGATATAATTTATCAACATCTCAACATAAAACTAAATTTTGAAAAATATTATTAAGGATCCAAAAAAATAATTTTAAAAATTTTTTTGTACTAACTATTATAACGTCAACTTAAAAGCTTTCATGTAAGAAAATAGTTGGAATTGATTGAGTCATGAAGGAGAAAATCAGAATTAAAAAAAAAAAACGCCTCTTTGAAAGGTACCGTTAATACAGGTTTTTGCAAAAATTAGTTTTCATTTGAATATAGATCTTATCCAATCAAATGAAAATGATTTTTTTAATTAAAATCGTAGGAATCACTTTTGAGAAAAATGAGTTTTTCTAAATCCGATATATGACAGGTACCGTAAGTTTTGGTCAAAAAAAAAAATAATTCGAAAAACGTCTGGGGATAGTCTCCAAAAAACGCCACAAAACAATTTTGAACTAAATTCGCCCATCCGTTTAGGCTGTGGCTTCTGATACATGCAGACAGGCGGGCAAACAGACAGACAGACAGAATTGTCGGACCCACTTTTTTCTCATTCTCTATCATCGTAATGTAATGTCATGTTTGATTGTCATCTCAACTTTTTTTTTTCTGTACGAATGCATAACATGATACATATAGTACGTAAGAATATTGGAAGTAAAAATGGTACTTTCTAAATTAAAAAAAAAGTATAAAATCAAAGGTTCCATTTATGCCAGGCCGTAAGGCGTAATATGCGAAGCAGACACGATTTATTTCAATATATCTGAGCTTCAAAATCGGCATTATCGGTTTTCCATATAATAATGGCTTTTTGCTGCCACCAAATATGACAGAAATTGCGGGACCAGGATTTTGTTTATCATTAGGTGTGTTTTTTTGCACGCGATAAGCAAAATGTTACAAAAAAACGGGCATCACAACTAATCGAAATAGTTTAATTCGCTTGGCAGCACTGACACTTCTCCTCCTCAATTCAGGAAAAAATTATGAATAATTTTTTTTTTATTTCAACACTTAAGCAGAATGTTTTCTTAGCTATACTGGACTCCAATTAGAAGTCTCCTACATTAATTTCAACCTAACGTAGAGGACCGAAAACCATTCAATTGCTATTTTGTTTATTTCGTATTTTTTTTTTAAATTCAAATATTTATTTCAAAGTCAATATGTAAGTCAAAATTGTTTTCTTTTTTATTTCAAATTTGATATGTATGTCAAAATTTTAAATATAATGAATGAACTCGGAATGAATTAATGACATTTATCGAGAATTCATCGCAAACAAATTGTAAATGTGTATGGGAAGCACTTTTTTTATATCCGCTTAATTCATAAGCGAGTAAATTTATCGAGGATATCGTTTTTATTGTGTTTACATTCTAATTTCATATTTAAGCGAATAACGGCGTACAAAAAAACACGCCTATTTTTAAAACATTTTGAACAATACTTGAGTTTTTGGTACATCTTATTCTGTTTTATTTTCATCCTTTAATTTTTAGGTATTCTGTGACAATTTTTAAGTCCTTAAGGAAAATACTCGGACGACTTTTACTGTTGAAGCATATAACGGAGTTTTGGGGTCACTCTACTATCAAAAACGGAAACTCTTTCAAATTCGTTATCCTTATAAGAGATGAAGAGTTTTCTAAAAGCCGACAATTTTTAATTTTGTCGGAAATAGGTGGTTCATCGTTGAACAAACTCTAAGATTGAGGGAGCAAATTTGTTGCTCCAACAGGGTATATTATTTATAACCGTTGCTTCCTTTCTTTTCAGGATGGTTTTTGAAAAAAAAAAAAATGCGTGGAGATGCTTCGAGAAGAAGATATTTTTGATTAAGAGGAATCCTGTTGGGAAGAAACTCTAGAAGATGATGAAAGCCCAGTTGTTTTTAGTCCAAAAATTGATAAGCATATTTGCATCATTTGGAAGGCTTTTCGTTCAAATATTGTTCTGTTGGCTTGTAAGCATCCTAAAAGTTGTAGCGAATGCAACCTTAAAATGCAAGCGGAGTCTATTGCTGAAGGGCAGGAGAACTATTCATAAGTGTCCTTGTTGCAGGATACAATTCAAGTTTTTGTGTAATAAATTGTTTTCCAATAAGAGGTGTTACTTTGATATTCAAAGGAAAATGGCATTTTTGGAGATAAATGATCGGATGTTTATTTCATTATAAAGATGAAAATATGCCGTTAATAATGGAACACAACATCAGCCAAATGGCCGCCAAGACCACGCTTACAGGACCATATCCTTTTCATGAAATTTTCCATAACCAAATCGCAAAGTGGCTGCCCTATGTCCTCGATAGCCTCACGAAATTCATCTTTCAGGTCTTGAATCGACGCTGGGCTGTTGGCGTAGACCTTATCTTTCACGTGGCCCCAAAGGAAGAAGTCGCAAGGTGTTAAATCACAAGATCTCGGTGGCTCGATCGATCGATGGTTTCATTGCTTGTGTGGCACGTAGCGCCGTCTTGTTGAAAGTAAACGTTGTCCAGATCAATACCATCCAATTCAGGCCATAAAAAATCATTAATCATCTCTCGATAGCGCAATCCATTGACCGTAACTGTTGCTCCAGCCTCATATTCGAAAATGTAAGGTCCAATGACCCCGCGGGACCATAAACCGCACCAAACAGTCACGCGTTGAGGATCGTGAGGCTTTTCAACAATAACTCTTGGGTTTTCCGAGCCCCAGATGCGACAGTTTTGCTTGTTGACGTAGCCTCCGAGGTGGAAGTGGGCCTCATCAGTCAAGATGATTTTTCGATGAAATTCCGGTTCATTTTCATGCATTTCAAGGACCCAATCAGCAAAGACACGACGTTGTTGATGATCAGCCGGCTTAAGTTTTTCTGTTAACTGAACTTTATAACCCTTATGACCCAAGTCTTTATGCAAAATACGGTGTAATGACGTTTGTGGAATGCCTAATTCCAAAGAACGACGAGGAATGGACAAACCTGGGTTTTCTTCAACACTTTCGGCTACAACAGCAATATTCTCAGTTGTTCTTGAGCGACGTGCACGGGTTTTATTCTTCACATCACTAACTTGTCCCAACAGCTCGAATTTGTCCACCAATTTCTGTATTGCGGTCCGACAAGGTGCTTCACGAGGACCCAAAAATGTTTTAGTTTTACGAACCGTCTCTGCCAAATTTTCACCATTTTTATAGTGAATTTTAATAATTTCAATGCGTTGTTGAAGCGTGTATCGTTCCATTTTTATTAATAGCGTAGTTTCTACTTGTCAAATGTCAAAAAATGACAGCTTCAAAAGTGACAGCTACCGAAATAGCGGGCTATTCAAAATAACATCTCTTATTGGAAAACCCTTTAGTAGAAGTCGATTTATGAGAAAAAATATATCTTTCGATATCTGTACATTCTAAAACATCCTCTGGAGACTATAATAAAAATTCCGAAAAGTAAAAACTACTTTCTCGTGGTTACTTTTTTGCAACACTTGGAATAATCCGCATCAAATGTTGACCTTATTGTACGTCACCTATTTGGACTAAACTAATAAACAATCAATAATTGTTTACACAACTATTTGACATTAGATTGATGAATTGATTTTTGTTGTCAACCGTCAGAAATAAATCGCAAACCTAAAAATTATGTCACTCACCTGTCATGGAATTCATAAAAAATCAAAAAAAAATAAAAAAAAAATAAACTTTTTTTGTAAATGTATCAACCTTTGGATACCTACACATTTTGACAGGTTAAATCTCAAATTCTTATCTTATCTTTTACCCAACTCTTTGAACAAAACCGAATAGAAAAAAAAATATAAGTATAAATAAATAAATGTCTTGTTTTACAAACAAGCTACAATAAATATGTCTACAAAATATATAAAAGCCTTCCTACTCTACTCGCACTAATTCCCAAATAACTTTGGCCCAAACCAATTTAAGAGTTAAAGTGACAAATAGACGGAAAGTGACAGTTACAAATCACCAACCCGTATAACAATAGAACCTCAGGTAGGATGTGCTATGCTCCACAGGGAAATTAATTATCTCCAATGGAGCATTAAATTCATGGAATTTTCTATCCGCCCACAATAAAACGAGACAAGACACAAAAAAGTAAACCTTGAACGCACGTTTCAATGTATAATACCTTCCTATAGGTATAGGTACTACCTCTATAAAGAAAAACATTCATATTATCCTGCCCTTGTTGTCTCCTCGCTGGATGCTCTGCACATTTTGTTTGTGATCCTTATTCAAATAATATATAAAATAATTGACCAAAGAGTAACATTTTTCTAAATTTTATTACAATGCAATGCCCGTTGGCTTTTGGGATATACAGTAAAGGATTCTTTATAGAAATGTGCACGTAAAATCAAAATAATTGGAAAACTCGCTTTTTGTGCAACCCCTCGCGGCGGCGCGGCGCGGAGGAGGGGCGGTCCATGGTGGTCCTTCAAAGGCAATTACATGCTCAATTGCATCAGCAACATGAAGAAGCTTCTTTGGTTTGGTTTCGTTTGGGTTTTGGTTGGGTTTAGTATGAACCTCTGACGGTTTTACCAAAAACTTAAAAGAGAGGGATACTGTGTAATGCACCGCTGTAATATAAGGATACCGTCTGTCCAATTCGCCTGTCTTAGCCATCAGATGCACGTAACTCTTCAGGGGAAACTTTTGACTCTGCATTGTTGCGATTTGCAACACTGCGAACCTTTCTCAAGTTGCTTCCACTTAAAACTCCGTAGGGCATTCTTTGTATATAATACCAAAAGCTTCCCCTTATTTTTTGAAAACCTGTTTGAAATAAAATTTATAAAAAAAAAAGTCGAACGAACGAGTTCTTTTGGAAAATACAACCCACTGAGCTAATCATTGCTATCGTCATCATCATTTTCAAAGCAGTATACCGATTCCGAAGCCAACACTGGGTAATCGTGGTGATCCATCTACTCCACTTTTGCCCGAATGAATCGAATTCTTTCCTTATCCTCGGCTTCTTCTTTTTCAACAAGGATATACAAGTCCTCGAAACGTATAGTTGTTGTATGGACAAATCCATATACGAAAACAATTCGAGGGGTGAACGACTAGCTATACGATGCCGACGACGACGACGACGACGACGGATGGACGCTCCTTTTGCCTCTCTTCAATGTTAAAATCGAAACAAGCTCCTTGTTGTAATAAGAACTGTAACTGACAGAATGACTGGAGCCAGTAACCCTGAGCTGTCAAATTAAAACCCCGAACATTGAAGATCCACGAGGAAAATCAAATTCCGCAGTTGCTTCTGATGTTAGCTGGTTAATATTGCGCTGATGTGTTTTTTTTTTTTTTTTTTCTTTTTTTATTATTTTGGCTTTTGTTATCCTTTGGCCGGGCTCGTTTTGGCATTTGGGAGGTTGTGGATTGGAATTGAAAGTCACTATGTTTAGGACGAGCAGTGATGTGGAAAATCAGCAACAAAGTTGCGGCATTGGAAAATAAGAACACACACATTCCTTTAGACTGTTACCCCAGCCCCAAACCTCAATTCGTCATGCATCAGCCATCAGGCGAGATGCGATGCTGTTGAGGGCTGCTCTTCGTCTCCGTTTAGAGCAGTTTTATGCACTGGAATGCAGTGCAGTTTTGTAGTCGTTTAAGTTGTTTTTTATACATGAAAACTGTACTACTCTGATGCAACTACAAAAGAGCCCAAGTCTCGAGCTGATGTATTGCTTGAGATTTTCAAGTGATTTTCTCCTCCTTATGAATGCTGAAGTTGAACAGTTACATACGTTATGTAGTACATTTCACATATCTATATGGGGTTTGAGAATTTCCGAACGTGTTGTGTCAAAGAGTAAATGAAAATATTTGGAATATGTTGCAACGGAAAACAATGAAAAGTTGAATGGAAGCTCGAGAGTTTATGTTCAACGACGTCACACACAAATATCGGTTTCTGGGGACCTTACACATTGTTTTGCTAGTATTGACTTTTGACATAATACTCTCGTTGACATATTTATATCAGATAGGTACAGGTACCTACATTACCTACCTTACCTTCATATAAATTGAATCGACATTTTTTATTTTACTCTTTTCTATCATATCTCATGCATACATGGTAATTTCTCAATTTAAGGAAATAATTCAAAAGGTGTTAAAAGAATTCTGGATGTGAAAAATAGTTAGAACTTATTTTAGAGATACCCACACACTAACTTTTAAATTTTATTTAAAATGTCATCAATTAGTATATGTTAGGGTTTAAGTAGGAACTAGTTTCCACAGAGATGAAGTTTTGATTTTTCGTTTCGTTGTTGGTTTCCTTTTGACACAATACAAAATTGGGAACATCTATCGGTGCAGAATGCATCTTTTACTCGCCATCTTGAAAATTTCAAAAAATGAAACATTGAAGAAATAAAGTGCACTACTGGGTCGCACGTACTTGCTCTTGTAGATAAAGTTACTAATTATACTAAGACTTTTTAATTAAAAATTTGTAAATGCAGTTTAAGAAAAAAAACAATTAAAAAAGGATAAAATTCGATTTCAAATGACTAGAACCGCTTTTTAAATGAATTCAACCTCAAAACGAAGTATGCAATCTGATTTCTTCTACAATGATACATTTTTAGAAGAAAAAAATTGAAAATCGTTAGAGCCGTTTTTAAAAAAAAAATATTTTTTCTTTACAAAATTTTGCAAGGACGTTTATAAAAAAAAGTTGGTACGCCATTTTTAAGATATTATTAATCAACATCTAAAAACTAAATTTTGAAAAAAAAATATTGAGTAGTTTTCGAATAAATGATTTTACAAAAAACAATTTCAATTTTGTTTTAAAAATCCAAGAAAATAATTTTCGAAATTTTTGTTAAGCATCCATGTTAAAAAAATGGATGAAATTGATTGAGTCATGAAGGAGAAAATCAGAATTTAAAAAAACGGTTCTATGGCAGGTACCATTAATAACGGTTTTTGAAAAAAAATAGTTCTCATTTGAAGATAGACCTTACCTAAAGAAATAACCATGAGTTTTTTAATCAAAATCGTAGGCAGTAGGCAATAGTCGGTATATGACAGGTACCGGTATATGACAGGTACCGGTATATGACAGGTACCGTTATTTTTGGTAAAAAAAAATCAAAAAACCTCTGGGGATAGTCTCCAAAAAATGCCAAAGTTTCAGACGACACTTTTTTAGAGCGATTCTGACTCTTTTTTCAATTACTTCGTTATAACGGTAAATAAAAAAAAACTAAAAAATGGTGTACCGAGCATGGTGAACCGAGCAGTACAAAGCGATTGCCGTACTTTTTTCTAAAATCGGTTCAGTTTTACGGCTCTGGCAGAGTGCCAAAGACTAGCAGTTAAATTGTCTACAAGGTTCAGTGTCATGAAAAAAGTGGGTCTGACAATTTTGTCTGTCTGTCTGTATGTATCAGAGACAACAGCCTAAACAAATGGGTCGATTTACTTCAAACTTGGTATGTTTCGTTTTTTGGAGAATACCCCCAGACGTTTTTTTGATTCTGATTTTCTTTTTCATGACTCAATCAATTTCAACCATTTTTTTACATGGATGCTTTTAAGTTGCCGTAGTAATATTTAATAAAAAAAATTTCGAAAATTATTATTTTGGATTTTTAAAACAAAATTGAAATTTTTTTTTGAATAATCATTTTTTCGAAAACTGTTCAATATTTTTTTTTAATTTTAGTTTTTAATTGTTGATAAATAATATCTTAAAAATGGCGTACCAATTTTTTTTTATAAAAGTCCTTCCAAAATTTTATATAGAAAAAATAGTTTTTTTTAAAAACGGCTCTAACGATTTTCAATTTTTTTTTCTAAAAATGTATCATTATAGGAGAAATCAAATTGCATACTTTGTTTTGAGGTTAAATTCATTTAAGAAGCTGGTTTCGTCATTTGAAAATCGAATTTTATGCTTTTTTAACTGTTTTTTTGTAACTGCATTTTCAAATTGTTAATTAAAAAGGCTTAGCATAAATAGTAACTTTATCTATAAGAGCAAGTACGTGCGACCCAGTCGTGCATTTTATTTCTCATTCTCTATCATCGTAATGTCATTTTTGATTTTATCTCAACTTTTTTTTTTGTACGAATGCATAACTTGATATACATATGGTACCTACAGAGGGTGTTAAAAGTGAGTAAACAGTTTAATTCAACGAAAAACACTCTTGCTTAAAATTGTTCAATATTCAGATAAATTGCTTTTATAAAGGACGACGTTTGAAGGCAAATTTAACTAGCTTTAAATAGATATCAAAAATTCAATCGAAAAATATACCATTCAAAAGTTATGGTCAAAAACAGAAAATATCAAAAAAATGATAAATAATGATTTACAACCAATTTCACCATTTAAAAACTAGCAAATTTTAATTTTGATATAAATTTGTATTTGTTAAGTTAATTTTGTTGATAATAATCTTTAAAAATGTAGATAGCACAGTTTATAACAAAGTTAAGATTTTTCCGTAATTTGTTTTCATTTTTTTAATGCACATCCCCATTCATAACTTTTAAACGGTTTATTTTTCAGCTTTAAATTAAGCATGACTTAGGAGATATTATAATGATCTTGAATACCTTATCCTTGATAATAACATGAACATTAAAAACTTTATACATACAAAAAAAACTTCTTTAATGATTACTGTTTACTCACTTTTGACGCAAGTAAAAAATATAAAGTTAGTTAATAAAAATTATTTTTTCAGAACTTTCCACATCTAAATACGCTTTTTCTGTTACCGAGAATATATTGGACAAATCATAAATCATTACCCACTTTAGAAAATTTACCATTTTAAACAAAAATTAAAACACAAAACTAAAAATTGTAGCTGATTTTTATTTCAATATATTTGTTCGAAAATTATGTTTTTAAAAAGAAAACAGAATGCTGAATTTTAATCCATATATTACGTACAGGATTTTGTGAATCAGAATAGAAAAAAACCTGAATTTTCGTCTAAAAAAGCAGAATTTTGGCCCGCTCCCAAATTGAACAGAAATAGAGCTTAATGCCTTTTTGCTGGGTCTTGTGTACAATATTTAAAACATTGGATATTAGTTACTAACACTCTTAAGAGCTGTATCTTTGGATACTTAAATTATTTTAAAAATCTATATAAATCCTCATTGGTTTAAAAATTTTCAGTACAAACAATGAAGACTGTGCACGAGCAGGAAAAATGTCTGAATAACGTAATTTCTTTGCGTTGCATGACATTTTATAGTTAAATTGATAAATTTTAGAAATTTAAATTTTTTTGAAAATCTTTAAAATTTCCTTTTTGGAAGGTTTACCTAAGTTTTTTTCGGAATGAATCAAATGAGATTAGCAAAAAAAAGCCAGTTAAAGGTCCATTTTATAAATTAGGGTAATAGTCTGGCTTCAAGCTGTTTGGTCTGCACCCTCTGAAGCAGGTTCTGCTTTAGCCCATATTACTGACATGCAGAACTGTGTTCCTAGCGCTTACTATTTCAGAACGGACACCCACGGGCAGAATTTGATCTTATTTGATCAGGTGATTTCTCTTCATAACCGTTCAATATATTTCTTAGAAGATTGACGAAAGGATTTCAGCTTTTCCTACCTATTTCTCAAATCATGTAATAAATGTTAAATAAAAAATAATTAAAACACTAAGCACTACTCCGATATGTGCATTATAGTGGAGCTTCAATTCACTTTTTTTGATTTTCGTATTCAAATAGCTTTAAAAAGTTGCCTTATTAGATTATCTAAACGTGAAAAATAACAAAAAAATTGGTATTTCAAAAAAATGTTAAGATAATTTTTGACAAATATCTCGAGAACTACTAAGTGTACAATAAAATTATAGCAAGCGTTTTTTTAGGAAATTTAATTATCTTTATTTTTTGCATAGAATAATTTTTTGTATGATTTATCCTCTTGGAGTTACAGAGTAGACAAGAGAAAAAAAATACATTTTTTATTATTTCTCAATTTTTTGAGCAGCGGTAGTGGGCTAAGAATTTTTTTAATGTTTCTTACGTAGAGATAATCTAATGAGGCAACTTTTTAAGGCTATTTAAATACGAAAATCGCAAAATTGCCTCGACGCTCCACCCTAATGTGCATTTACAATGGGCATCCAATCATCCATCAAGGTTTTGGCTTAATATTTTTAATAATATTTTTTTAGCTCAAATTGACCGACTTATCTTAACAGAATCACGAAATAGTCATAAAAACTTGTTTGTCGCGCTGCTGGCTGTTAATACACAATGCTCAGCTCACAACCACATAAATTTAGTGTATAGCTGGATTGTATTTTTCAAAGGCAAATTCGATATCTTAACTTCAAGGCAAGGCAAACAGCCTTTAGGATGTCATTTTGTTTTGTTCGTTCGACTAAATAACGAAAAGATAAGCGAGAAGCAACTCGGCAAGGTAGAGATTGGGTGTTGCTCATCCTCACTTTTTATGAATACAACCCATAAGTCGTATATTTTCTTATGGTTAGGTTTAGGCACAAGCAAAGTTTGGCATGTGGTTTTGAAGTAAATTTTAAGCTAAAACTTCGTAATGCCAAGCTTATACTCATTGTTTTTCAGAGCCCCTCTGGGGCTCACATACGCACTCGCACTCATCACACACCGACACCAGTAAGGCATACCTACTTGGGATTTTGTATGTTCAAGAAGATATATCCTTTCATTCTTCTTTGTTGGTTGAGGAAAGACATTATCCCGAGATGAGGACGACGATGCACGACAACGACAACGACGCACAGGCACTTGAAGACGAAATCTCCTTAGGTAAATAAAATTCGATTTCGATGCATATTAGAGTGTAGTTAAATACTGAGCTCTTGTGTTAGCAGCACCCCATTGCTCTTCCCTTGAGGGATGTTGGTCTCATATAGTTGCCGAGTTCGAGGGAGATGTAGATGGATCTGAAGCAAAATGAAACCCTGTTAACAAGAAGAAAGCATTAGCCTAATAAGAAAGCTTCCAGGACGAAGAATAGTTGGAACAGTGGCAAGGGGGGGTCTTGAACTGCTGCTGCTGTGGTGCAACCAGAGTCAATAATTCTAATTGTGTGTACTTGTACCGAGAGCATGAGGCTGAATGACAGGGATGGCCATGAGTCTAGGCGTATTGCGATGCAGCTTCATATGTGGTTTCAAATGTAACACAATATTATGTTGAGTTTTCATTGCGGCTTTTTCCAAGTGTATTTTAGTAAATTGATCTGAGGAATAAATCCAATGAATGTTATTTGCTGCAACTAAGTCCTTCTAAGAAAAACACACACACACAGTTACACTCACACACATACACTGCATGCAACCATAGCAGACAAAACTAAGGATTTTCAATTCCCTTCTCCTGTTTGTTGTCTTCATTTCACATGTAAATGAGAATGAGATTTGGTTTGATTTTATTTCAAAATGTATCTAAGGCATTTCAGGATGTGATGAGGATATATCTGTATTATATGTGTCTATGTTTACTTGTGTGCTCTAGAAAATATATGTGTAGAAAGACGAAATTTTAATAGGGTTGAGGTTATTCTATTACTCCATTGAGTCTAGATTTTATAGTGTTTCTGGGAAACTTTGTGTTGATGTTTGTGGTGAATTTCTAAAACTGATTAGCCGTAATTTGATATGATTGAAGTCAGTCGAAGGCAGTCGATTGTTGCAGCGAATGGGGATTGTTGTGATAGATTGACTAAACGACATTATTATTACCCAATCATGTTGGATTTAGATATATTCACTTGAGATCGAACCAAAATTAATGTAAAATCAGCCAACAAGATAAATTATTTATTCACTTTTAGCTCGATGTTTACAGTAATTAACAATGAATGTTTAATTTTCTAGTTAATAACCGATAGTAGTTCCGATACATTCTTGAAACATTTCGATGGTGCTTCTTCTCCTTCATTTTATTGTTTGAATCGATTTATAATTAAATGAGTTATGTCTAGCGGTCGAAATTTGACCATTAAAAACTAAATTGTAGAAGACATACTGTTTTTACCTTTCAAAAAAAACAAAAACTTGTTACCAAGACAGCAATAGAATTCATTCTTACGTATTAATCGGCGATGTTCACAAAGGTTAGTTATGCGGAACCAAGAGGACACAGGCGTCCACAGGTTTTTCACAAAATCGGCCTCTGACTACCAACTCCTACTCTCATTTCCAAGCGGTGAACATCAGGTGCCTAGTACCTCAGCTGTAGATAAGGCTTCATCCTTGTGGAAGGCTGTTGGTGGCAGCAGAAGAGAGAGGGGGGGGGGGGACGAGTGTTCTCACTAAGGCATTCCTCCTTTCATCAAGGAGGCAGCGGAGGAATTCCCCAGATGGAATCAACGGTGACATCTACAGTTCCAGTTAGGCTGAACTACTACGAAATATTCGGAGCGCAGGCCGATAAGGAGTGGTTTTAACCCGCTTCCCACTCTTGGAGTTAACTAAGAGTCTGGTCCTCCACGTTAGGGGTTGTGCGTTGGGGAAACTTCTCTACCACGAAAAAACAAAAGCAGTTCCGAAACAACAAACACCTCGGATACGGATGATCTTATAGTGGACAAACCCAGTAAACGAAACAAGGACAATGAATATCGGATTTGTACGTGGAATGTACTGTCCTTATACAGGCCACGTGCAGCCGAACAATAAGTGGAAAACCTGGATAGACTAAAGGCTGACGTAACAGCTATCCAGGAGGTGTGATGGGATCTAAAGGGCATGCGACGGATGAAATGATGCGACATCTACCATGGGAAGTGCTTCATGGAGCAGGTCCAGTGCCTGTTTGGGTGCGGTTTTGTAATAAGGGGAAGCCTTAGGCAAGAAGTCCTGGGCTTTAACGTGGTAAAGGAGCACCTGGTCACAATCCGCATCAAAGCAAAACTTCAAAACGTGACGCTGATCTGTGTTCACGCCCCCACGAACAGAAGGATGACACAATTATTGACGAGTTTTACGACCTCCTCGAGGGCACATACGATAAGTGCCCCAAATACGACGTCAAGATTAATCTTGGCTAGTACAACGCCAGATTTGGTAAGGATGAGGAATACAGGTCGATAATTGGAAAGCACAGTCTACAAGCCGAAACGTCCAACAACGGACTCAGGATGATTGATTTTGCGGAAGGTCGACAAAATACCATTGCGAGCATCCAATTCCCACACCTCAATATACACAAGGGGACTTGGCGGTCATGTGGTCAAAAAACTGTCAAAAAACTGTCAACCAAATTAATCACATCGCGATTGGCGCCATACATGCTTCCAGTATCTTAGATGTCCGAACGTTCCGAGGAGCAAACGTTGACTCAGACCACGACTTGGTAGTGTCTCGAGTATACCAGCATATACGACCAGTTGAGACATTGTAGTTGCCATCAGTAGTGCCACCACTGATGTGCTGGTTTTCATAAGGCGACCACAACGAAACTCCTGGTTTGACGAAGAATGTAGGCTGGCGCATGCAGCTAAGAACGAGGCCTATCAGGCAATGCTGCAAACAAGAACCAGAGTCGCTGAGAGAGCAGTCCGAGAGCTCTAAATGCAGAAAGAAGTTAGGAACGCCGACTCTTCAGCAAGAAAAAGAGAGAGCACGCGAAGAGGGCGGTCGAATCTATTGAGGATTGTACCGGCATAGGGAATGTTTGAAATTCTAATATGGTAGTAGACACACAGTCAGTTCTGAGGATCTGGAAAGAACATTTTTCTAGACTCCTGAACGGCGAAGATAGCCAACATTCCGCTGTTACTCCATTTAATTTGGACGACGATGGCTAACAATTCCGTCCATCCGACCTAGATGAAGAGCACTTAGCGATTGCCAAGCTTAATTGTGCTGGTGCGGATATCGTACCAGCCGAATTGTTCAAAGCAGCAGGAGATTAATTAGTAAGGAGTATGCACCAACTCATCTGTAAAATCTGCTTGGATGAAAGCATGCCCGATGAATGGAACCTTGACATAGCGTGTCCCATCCACAAAAAAGGAGACGCTCTGACATGTACCAACTACAGAGGAAAACCAAGGAAACACTATACAATACCTTAATCATCCCGGTCCTGCTTAATGGGGCAGAAGCATAGGCGTTATCAGATTCGGATTAAACATTTGCTATCGAAAAAGTATGGAGAAGAAGATTCAACGAAGAGCTTCCCGGGCTGTACAGAGACGTTGATCTGGTCAAGAAGCTGAAAATCCAGCGGCTGAGATGGCTGAGACACGTGGAGCATATGGAGTTGACGAGTCTTCGAATCCAACCCTGATGATATACGCAGCAGAGGGAAGCAGCGTAACAAGTGGCGCACACAAGTAGAGAACGACCTCAATCAACTTGACGTGCGTAACAGAGCTGGCTTGAGAGGCATGTTGGTTGAGGCCGTAATCCATCCTGGATTGTTAGCGCCACCTTGAGTAAAGTTAGTAAGTGGGTGGAAATTAAAAGTGTAATTTTCTCTTGCTTCTAGTTATCATTTTTGAAAATTTCAACAAAATCGGTCAAGCGGTTCAGTATTAAGGAGTTTTTTTCCGCTCTCCAATTCAAGTCGTCACTGTGCACCGGGTGGTAATAGTATCTGTTTCGAATATTACCTCCGTGTTCCAAAGGTCTGCGTTAAGTAGTACAAGTATCTTCAAAGAAACATTGGTTTTTAAATCAAAAATTTGTATTCCTACATTTTGGTATAAATTTTCTTATTTTTTATGTTTACAAATTATTAAAGAGCCAAAAACTGGTCACACTATCATTTTATGTTAATATTTCTCCAATATAATGCTTAAGGCAAATTCAAAACAAGATGAAATTTTGCCCTGCATGCAAAGGCAATCGCACGCACAAACTAGCAAATTTCAATTTCAATCAATTAGTCGCTCCACCACCGCCACCGGTCCGCAAGCAAGAAAGGCCGTATGTATTATTATTATCAACGTCATGACAAGCAATAGGCGGACAGAAACATGACATCGAAGGCGACGATAATGATGCTGGTGATATCACTGTGACTGTGAGTCACTACCGCACTAGCCTGTCTCCACCCACAACACCATCCCCGATGATGGTCCTATATAGCCGGACTTGGACAGACGACACGGACTGATGGAACGGTTATGGGGGTGCTGGAGGTGGGTGGTGACTCCCCATGGCGTATAATGAAAAGTGTTGCAATTAACTAATTAATGTCTCTTTTAAATACGCGTAATGATGATGATGTTCCGGTGTCGGAAGAATTGCAGAAAAATATTAAAAACCAAGACGGATTGTGCGTGAATTAAGTGCCAGAGCTGTTTGATATAAATATAATGCGTGTACTGGGGTGGATTGGATATAGCACTGCGTGGCGGTGGCAACGTCCAGTATGTATTGTGTAGTTGGTACAACTATTTTGGGAAGATACTCTACTCATCATTGCCATCGTTCTTCGGTCGTCAGTCGTCAGTCTTCGCCACCGACTGCTAGCCTTATAAATTCATTATAATGATGTAACGAATCGTTTTATGAGGTAATAAAAACGGCGCGGACGATTTCTGCCAGATACTTACAACACAAATCATCAGCGCTGGTCTGTCGTTGCAAATTGTTGATGTTAAGGATGAGTGACGAAAAATGTTTGGCAGCAGCTGCCAAATTTATTGGTTTCCGTTGCGCTTCTCTGACGTTCTATAGTCTTTTTAAGTGTGTCTTTCACTTTTCCTTCTGGGTGGAGACAGTTTTATTGTGTACTAGAATAATACTTGAATTTCTGTTTAACATTCTTAAATAAAAATATAATATGTTTTCTTATTTACAAAATAACAACAAAATAGAGCAACAAAACATGTGCATATTGTAGGGCAAGCAGAGAACATTGCTATTTGCATAATTTGTATGAATTCAAGCAAATAGGAAAAATGTTTTTGAATAAAATGTAAGCAGCGAAACAAGCAGTGTTCTGTTCTGGTCTGTAAATTGTCAATGTTGCTCAATGTTAAACATATAAATGTGTTTTGTTTATTTAGCTTTTAAATATAGCAACAAATATTCATGGGGAGTTTTGAATAGTTTTTAACTATTTATAGTTGACAATTTTTATACAAACGGTTCTTAGCAATTTACATTATTTATTATCTCAAATAGTGAAATTTCCAAAATGTTTTTTCTTGAGTTAAATAAAGTTATTAGATTATGAGTCTACAATCAGATAGAAACATCGAATTTTTCAATCACTCATTTATTTATTTTATAGAATAGAAACATTGAAAATCAAAATTGAAAATTTTTGAACTCAAAAGTCGTGTTCATATAAATTTTTGATTGTTGCTTGTTTTTATTTGTTGTAAAGCTGTCGGATTTGTAAACGAGTATGACAGATAATTTTTGCTGATATTTAAAAATTTATTCGTAGGAATTTGTTTTAACAATCTCTGAAATGAGCAGATTAGTTTATTCGACTATTAAATGGTAAACCGGGGTACAAGGGCCCAATTTATGATAATTTTTAATGTATGAAAATACTTTTAACTTAATATTAAACTTTAATTTTTTAATATTTTAAATGAAATAATTAACTTTTCATTTTACTTACAAAAAAAAAATAATTATATTATGAATTAAAAAAAGAAGTAATTTCGCTGAAAGTACCCCCAGGACGGGGTACTTTCGGCAATGCTTAGGGCACTTTCGACAAACAATATTTTAATCGACATAAACGTCTATTTCTTGAACAGGAAAAAAAAATCACTTACAGAACAGTTTAAGGAAAAAAATACAAAATAAAACCATATGTTTATCGCAGAAAAAAGGAACACAAAAATTCATATTATTTAAGACCTATAAATCATTAAAAAAATAAAAAAAACTTGTCTTTGCTTAACGTAGAAGTGAGTCAAATCGATTTGAAAACGATATTTAGTCCTTGATTTAGATGCTCCTTCTGAATTCGAGGTTGTTTTAATTCAACTTATCTCTTTCAATTTTCCTGCTGCTAGGCGCCGCCGGTTGTGCCCCTTTCGCAAATGACGAATGCACCCCGATGTTTCAAAATTCATTAATTAGATTTTGTGACAAAACAACTTAAATTCTGAACTCATTCAAGTAGTTATACTCTTAGCTTAATATTTCATAACACAACTCACAAAATATCACTTCTATTTTCATTACAAGAAATATTAAAAAAATACTTAAAAACACAAACATGAAAATTACAGGAAGAAACAAAGAAACACTTCTAATTTTCTTTGGTGAATAGCTAGAATTGTGAAATTACAATGCAACATAAAAATTTGGATTTAGAAGATCTGCATTTAAATAATATGTTTACACTTAATTGTTCGTAGTAATAACGGCAATGATGAATGTGCCCCAAAGACAAATGTGCCCCGGTTTACCATATTCCAATTAAAACGTAATATCTGACTCTTATAAAATTGATTTTTGCTCTATCGAATGAATAAGTACTAACTGACTATTGAAAAACTGGACCTGTAAAATATCATTTATAGTCTTTGTTTTAAATATAATCAGTAAACTTTGTATGGCAGTGTTTAAGAGAACATTTTTATTTTAAAATTCAGCTAAAATTGTGTTCAAAATTACCTATCAAATTTTTCATTAAATTTTGTAATTTTTTCACATTCATTTAAAACATATTTTCACTTATCGACCTCTGTGGCAGTGTTTATAAAAATAATTACCACATATTTTTATGCAGAATTAGAGACCAACATTTTATCTAATAGAATCTGTTTAAGTTGTTAAAATCTTGCAACTAAAACTTAAGTTACAGATTTTAATACCCAATGATATCAACTTTTATGTGTTTTTTTTAAATTTTTCTCTCTAAAATCTGTAAATATTTTTATGCTTAAAAATATTTATTGCCTATCACAAACACTTGAATCCACAATATTGTAGAACATAGTTTTATGAAATTCAAACAAATTTCATACCATTTTGAAAAAAAAAATAAGAAAACAAAAATTGATTTGCTCTTAATCACCTTTTACTCATTATTAATATATGTAATATTGTAAATTTCATCATGATAAAGCCTAATGTTTCAGCTAAATTTAAACACCCCAATCTTAAAAATCCAACAAGAAACAGAAAAGTAACAAATTTTATAAGCGAACCATATCGAATCCATTTTTGAGCCAACAATACCGTATTCCACTGGTGGATGGTCGAGTCCGACGACCAAAACAGACAATTTTGTTGAATTTCGGTATAATTCTTCTCAAGTTTGTGAAGCTTTTATAGCATGCCAGTTATGTGTGATATATCAAATTAAATGCAATTTGATCTTGATACTCAATCAAGTTAAATCATAGTTTCATGAGGCTTGTGTAAATAGTAATTAAAACTCTTTTTACCGTTATGTCGGTTAACAGACTACAGAAAATTGTGGAAGTTTGTACAAAAATGCATTTACCCAATATCTAATGGCTGCGTAAATTTCAAGTTTAAAAATATAAAAATAAAATACCGTTGGAAACGGTCAAAAAACTTGGACTGAAAAATCTTGTTTTTACTATTATTCAATGAAAAAAATGTTTGAAAATATAATTTCTTCACACGTTTATAGACAACACCTAAACTTTTGACAATTTTTTTTTTCTCGTTCTTCCCTGATTTTTAAAATCAATTAAACCACCCATATAAACTTTCAAAAGCTTATTTGTTTTTTTTTTCTTTTGCCCCATTTTACCCTAACTTGCCGGTATAGTATCAAAAAATGCCGCCGTATCAGAAACCTTACATTATACCACCTATATTTTGGTGTATTTAGTTTTTTCCAATCACTTAAAGTGTAGAAAATGAAGCAGTCAGAATATCAAAAACAATGGTTGACTTCTGTAATTTAATAAATTTATTGTGTTTCACACAAAATGAAATTTAAAAAAAAAACAAACCTAGTATAAAATGTAAGTGTGTTGTTACTCTCTTCCTATTTATACTGTCTGTGAGAAAAAAACCAGTAATAATGGGCTGAAAAAATATTAAAATCTTTTGGTAACTGGGGCCTTTTTCACCAAACACTTTTCACTTTAACTTTTCAAATTTCGTTTCACCAATTGATAATGATTTTCATGATTTTCTCTTGTTGTCATTTTTTTTATTAAAAATAAAGTATTGTATGTCGAAAGTATTTGAACCCCAATCCTCTACTGTGGTAGTCGAAAACGTTACGATTTTAAGGGTTTTTTAATGGTCGCTCAGTTCTCTCACTCAAACACTTACCTTGCTACTTTGCAATTTAGGTACTAATTCAAATGCAAAGTTCACTTTTCAAAAATAGTTTGAAAAATTGAAAAGTGAATAGTCTTTTCACTTTGCAAATTTTGTGAATCACTTTTACTTTGTAGGAAGTTATTTTTTATTTGCAAAGATGCAAAGTGAAAAGTAGGTGAAATAGGCCCCTGATTTGCCTTAGAACGAAATTTGATTTTTGTTCTTATATCCTGAGAAAATAACTTAGGTGTTACAGTTTAATATCGACCTTCATCTTAGTAAAGATTTCACGGTTATTCAGTAACACCACGGGAAAGCTTCTTCTTAGCACCAGAAATACAAAAAAAAAATCATAAAAAAGAACATCAAATCTAAACTTGGATGCAGCTTTAATTAAAGATTATACCCTGGGGTAGTTTGGTTGATACTATCTCCAACTACCAATTACATTTTATGATCGACTCTTCAAAGAAGAATAATTTGTATTTGTATTTGGATATGTACAGTAAAAAAAAAAATTAAAATGCATACAAAATTTCAACTCCCCAACGCAACGGTCAAATGACTATAACTAGCCTTACTCAAAACATTTCCTGCACCCTTCCCTCCATCTCATCCTATCATAAATAAATATATTTTTAAATAAATATTGTTGTTTGGAAAAATTGCTCATTTTATAAACTCAAAGGGCCATCCTATAAAGGCGAAACATAAAAAAAAAACCACGTCACTAGAGAAATCAGGAAAATTGATTTTCATATTTTACACCGAACAACAACTGCAAGTGTAGGTAAGGGAAAGGCAGAGCAGAGGGTAGTCAAAAAATATAATAAAAGTGAGGTATGTTATTAAATTTATTCATTTTTTTTTTCTTCGACTATCTTTTGGTCGTTATTATCTGGCTAGCCAGTATAAACACTAACCAGGCTTACAGAAACCAATTGTTGCCTTTCCAATAAAACAAATACATATACTTAGCTAAAAAAAAAATTATTACACTTCACATCCACAGCGCTGTCCAGCCAATTTGCAACGTTGCGTTGGTTGTGTTTTGTACAAGGTAGTATGGGCTGAGTGAGGGGCTGTATTCTCAAGGGTAACTTGTGTATATTGTGAATATATTCCACCCAACTCAATGTTGAGTGTTCAGTGCAGTATACAATGCATTCTGTTTTGTACATAGCTATTGCATTTAATCAACCCTTCCTTAGCCGTGCCCCTGATCCTCTCAATCTATGAGTGATTGAGTGTATTTATGTGTGTGTGTGTGGGTGTAGAGAACAGGGAAAATGCGCCTAAAGGATTTTAAATTTGCATTGCATGATTGAATTCCATCTGAATATTTGATGTGAGGGCTGATTTTATTTAACGAGCCAACATCACATTTATCCTGGCAACTTTCATATATAAATTATGTGGAGATGGTGTGTGGCAGACCATCATTGCCGTGGCTCATAGCCAGCACTGGCTAAGCCCCATGTCCCAAGCGGTTTTGTTGATGTTGCTACTTAGCAGACGGACAACGCACGACGACGTACGGACGGCAACTTTGACGGATGGATCAGTTTGTAGCGGGTGAAGTTTCCAGAACTCTTTGAAGGTATAAATTTGGATGGTTTTAGCAAAATCTTTAATGCAATGATAACAGTGCTCGCTATACCAAAAAAACAAGCGACAAATATAACAACAGCAGCGTTGTTAAAAGAATTCTTTTGTGTCCTTTTTTTTACTTAAAATAGCATCTACTTTGGGATATGAACAAACTTTTGTTATATGTATGTGAAGACCAACACAATTACGTGAATGAAGATGATCTCGATTGAATACATAAATGTATGACTCATGTTATTGGAATATTTTTAATTTTCGTTCTTGCAGTCTTTTTGTGTAGGACAGCAAATTTTAGGTATACTGCTAATAGGTAGCCAAAATCTGAATATGCCATTTTATAGGTACAAGCGTCTGGATTTGAACGTAGCAAAACTGACATTTTTTCGCGGCATAATTTCCAATAAAGGGTTTGCCAATAAGAGGTGTTATTTTGAATAGCCTGCTATTTCGGTAGCTGTCACTTTTGAAGCTGTCATTTTTTGACATTTGACAAGTAGAAACTACGCTATTAATAAAAATGGAACGATACACGCTTCAGCAACGCATTGAAATTATTAAAATTCACTATTCAACTAAAACATTTTTGGGTCGTCGTGAAGCACCTTGTCGGACCGCAATACAGAAATTGGTGGACAAATTCGAGCTGTTGGGACAAGTTAGTGATGTGAAGAATAAAACCCGTGCACATCGCTCAAGAACAACTGAGAATATTGCTGTTGTAGCCCAAAGTGTTGAAGAAAACCCAGGTTTGTCCATTCCTCGTCGTTCTTTGGAATTAGGCATTCCACAAACGTCATTACACCGTATTTTGCATAAAGACTTGGGTCTTAAGGCTTATAAAGTTCAGTTAACACAAGAACTCAAGCCGGCTGATCATCAACAACGTCGGATCTTTGCTGATTGGGTCCTTGAAATGCATGAAAATGAACAGGAAATTTCATCGACAAATCATCTTGACTGATGAGGCCCATTTCCACCTCGGAGGCTACGTCAACAAGCAAAACTGTCGCATCTGGGGCTCGGAAAACCCAAGAGTTATTGTTGAAAAGCCTCTCCATCCTCAACGCGTGACTGTTTGGTGCGGTTTATGGTCCCGCGGGGTCATTGGACCTTACTTTTTCGAAAATGAGGCTGGAGCAACAGATACGGTCAATGGATTGCGCTATCGAGAGATGATTAATGATTTTTATGGCCTGAATTGGATGGTTTTGATCTGGACAACGTTTACTTTCAACAAGACGGCGCTACGTGCCACACAAGCAATGAAACCATCGATCTTTTACGGGAAAAGTTTCCGGACCGTGTTATCTCTCGAAGAGGTGATCACAATTGGCCACCGAGATCTTGTGATTTAACACCTCGCGACCTCTTCCTTTGGGGCCACGTGAAAGATAAGGTCTACGCCAACAGCCCAGCGTCGATTCAAGACCTCAAAGATGAAATTCGTGAGGCTATCGAGGACATAGGGCAGCCACTTTGCGATTTGGTTATGGAAAATTTCATGAAAAGGATATGGTCCTGTAAGCGTGGTCTTGGCGGCCATTTGGCTGATGTTGTGTTTCATTATTAACGGCATACCTTCCTCTTTATAATGAAATAAACATCCGATCATTTATCTCCAAAAATGCCATTTTTCAAAATCAAAATAACTCCTCTTATTGGAAAACCCTTTATTATGTTATTCTCTTTCTCTCTTTCTCTCTAACACTATTTTAGCTATATAAAATATCATTGTCATTCATATTTCTTTATTTCTGTGAAGTAATTTGTATTTGGATTTTAAGGAGTAACATTTTATCTATCTTTCTATTTTTATCGATATTAGAGAAGCTATAATATTTCATTAAGCATTCGTAAGAATCGTTTTATTGTCAGATAAAGTTGTTGATGTCAGCGAAATCTCTGTTTATTTCCGGTGAAAAATCGTTACATTTCCGGTGAAAGTCCGAAATCTAATTGAAAGAAAAGTTCTATGAATCTTAAGTTTGTACTTTCTTTACCTTGGCATAACGACAAACAAAATATCAGCCTTTGAAATAAAGTAAATCAAATCATTTTCTCTTGTAAGAAAACATTTTTGTTAAGAATTTTTAATACTAACATGAAACTAATGCCTACCTCCCGAAAGTTCACCAATCCGTTATATATTGAGACTCAAACTACCATCATATTATGCGGTAAGCTATTTTGTTTAATTTACAAAATCAATTTTGCTGTAACAACCCTGGCTAGAAAGAGTTATTGAGCGAGATGTGAATGCGATGTGAAATGATTCCCCACATGTCGGTTAATAAATCAATCAATAACTAATTCCCATGGTTGGACTTCGGTTTTAGATTAATGATAAATGCATAAATGTAGATTTCTTGTAACTTTGTTGCTAAGCCCTATCTATCTATGTATGTGTAGCAATTTATGTATTAAAAGTGATGCATATAGTGAGTGGAATGTTGCAATTTGCAATCGGACTAAAGTAGTTAACCATGGGGTTTGGTTTGAGGTTATTATGTTTTGGAGTTCCAATAACATTTACGTACAAACGTGCGTTCTACGTCTAATGTATATTATGGTAATGATAATGATAATTCATTTGAGGTCGAATGTTAGCTGTGTGTATTTTAGCATTTGAATGACTTAGCGTACACAATCATTAGCGATTGGCAACTTGATTGGTTGAAAATTTAAAATTTAAATTTTAATAGAACCTACACTTTATTTGCAATGATATCCTTTGGCTTTCATTGACAGGCTCAATGGTGTTAAATAGTGGATTCATTTCATAATTTAAGTATTGATATTTTATTTTATCAAATTTTGACTTTACCTAAAATTCCACAGAGGTATTTTGTGTGAAGATATTAACTTTGATTTTTCAAACTTAAATCATAGTATCAAAACAAGGATAACAATAATTAGGCTTAAATTCATGTACCTGTAAAGAAAAAACCTTAAAAGTAAGCAGTCAACTGAAATTGATTGTCAAGGATTTTTGATTTGTTGACAAGAAATTAATTTCAATGTCACGTATTTCTCTTTTACTTTGTTTTGTTAAAGAATTTAATTTCATTACTTTTTTTTAAGATGTCACCAGATGATACACTGCTTAAACATATTTTTACTTCACAAGACAAGCATTAAGTAAATTGACTTTTTGATGAACATTCTCAAACATTGTCTTATATTGGCTTAAAATTTTCTAGATTTGGACTTTAAGGTCAATTATTTCTTCTTCTTCGATTCTGCATGCGGTTGTCAAGATAGCAGCAAAAATTGTATTAGAGCGAATAAAGGATCATCTAGAAGACACACTAGACGCCGAACAAGCAGGTTAGCCACATTAACACCTTGCGGATCATTATTGAACAGTGCGTCGAATATCGATCACCACTTCACTTGCTGTTCATTGATTTTGAAAAAGCGTTTAATAGTTGCCTTACGTAGGAGAGGTATTCCAGATAAGTTAGTCGCTATTATTAAAGCAACCTTCGACGGATGTAAATGTCACGTTTTACATAGAGGAAGGTTGTCGGATGAATTCGAAGTCCAATGTGGAGTCAGACAGGGTTGCATACTGTCGCCAATACTATTCCTGTTAGTGATAAGTGATCTGCTGCGTGCAGCCCTGTTAAACGGAAATGCTGGAAATCAATGGAGTCTGACATCCCAACTAAAACATCTGGACTACGCGGACGACGCGACGTATGCTAACTCTCTCATAGGAACACGGATCTCCATCAAATAACAACAAGGGCGGAGGGAGAATCAGAAATCGTGGGGCTGAAAATTAATACGGCAAAAACAAAAATGATCAGCCTCGGAAGTAACTCATCCGTTCAAGTCAATATTTCTGGACAACCGGAAGAGAAAGTAGAAAACTTTCAATATCTTGGGAGTTTTGCCTCTACCAAAAGCGGAAACCGAACAAGAGGTCGACAGCCGTATAAAAGGCAAAGGTTGCTTTCGGAATTCTGTCCAAAATATGGAGAAACAATGCTATAAGCTTAAAGCCTAAGCTGAGACTGTTCCTCTCCAATGTTGAATCCGTGCTTCTGTATGGGTGCAGCACTTGAAAAATCTTAACAATTGTCACAAGTAATCTACAATTGTTCGTAAATAGGTGTCTACGAGAGATCGTAAGGAGTTTTTGGCCCAACCGTATTTCTAATGAAGAACATCATAGGAGAACGGTTCAAGAATCCATAGACAGTACTATACGCAGACATACATAAGTGGCAGTGGATTTTGGTCATACGCTTCGAACAGGCAACGATTGCATTGCTAGCCAAGCGATGCAATGGTAGAGGGTCGGGTTGGCCGAGAAACACATGGCGCAGGACAGTCGAAAGTGAATCTGCACAGCTGGGGAAGAGTTGGAGAGAACTACGTTATATTTCCAGAGACTGTACATGATGGCGCGTAGGAGTAGTGAAGGCCCCTAAGGGGATCAAAACGGACTCTTTAAGGTCTGAGAACCTAAGTTAGTAAGTAAGTATTTCTTCTTCACATATCATAAGCTTACAAAATCAGAAATTTTGTTTTGTTAAGAATTTTTCTTAAAATTTTTTAGAGCATTGAATACATGTTATAAGAAACGGTTTGTAATAAATAGCTACACAATTTTAAAATAAATATCCAGTTAAGAAAAATACCAATTTTTGTTCGAATATTGAATTTGAAGTTTAATTTTATATAAACAGAAGGAAGCAACACTTAAATGAAACAATTAATTTAAAAATGAGTTTTAATTTTATCAACTTTCATGCCTTTTTGTAAATAAAAAAATTTAAATGTTGGCAGACTTGCTCCTAAAAATTAAAATAAGGTTTTATTTATTAGATGTGGACGTTTTTGTGAAATTATACTTCTCTACCGGCGGAGTTTATAAAAATATTCAATCAGTAATAACACATATACTTTTTCAGCCCATTATTACTGTTTTTTTTTCACACAACACACTTACATTTTATACTGGGTTCAGTTATTTTATTTTACACACAAAATAAATTTATTAAATTACAAAAGTCAGCCATTGATATTGATGTTCTGATGACTGATTTATTTTCTACACTATAACTTATAGAAAAAAAACTAAATTTACCAAAAGATAGGTGGTATAATGAATTTTTGAAATTCTACCGGGAACATAGGGTAAAAATGGGGTTACGTAAAAACCTTTTGTACATCTCGAAAAAGTTTAAGGGTAAATTTTAACCTAAATCAAAATGATTGAGTTTCGGTAAGAACAAATTATAAAAAAATCTGAATTTCGAGTTAAAAATTATATTCTAAAATCAGACCTAAAATAGACCTTTGAAGAGGATGATGGTGTGCGTAAGGTTGATGTTTTTTGCAAAAACTTATAATACGTATTGATAGATAATGAAAAAAAAATAGAGGTCTGTTACGGATTATATTCGAAATGTTTAATAACGGCTTTTTTGCGCTTTAAAAATCACATACGTTTTTGAGAGTTTATATTGGTGGTGTAATTGATTTTCAAAATCAGGGAATAACAGGAAAAATATTTTGTAAAAAACACATGTGAAGAAATTAGATTTTTTAACATTTTTTTCAATGAGTAACATTAAAAACAAGAATTTTCAAACCAATTTTTTTGACCGTTTCCAACTGTATTTTATTTTTATCTTTTTTAATTTTACATTTTTAAACTGGAAATTTACACAGCTATTAGAATAATGGGTAAATAGATTTTGTTACAAAATTTCACAATTTCTTGTAGTCTGTGAGCCGAGATAAGGATGAAAAGGGTTTTTTTCACGGTGCAAAATAACTATTTACCCAAGCTTTATAAAATAAAATGCACGACTGGATCGCACGAACTTGCTCATGTAGTGCAAAGCTATTTTGTGTATTAACTTAGCTTGAAAATTTTAGCTTTTGGTCATCTGATGTGTGTAGGTATTGAGAGCTATGCACAAATAAGCAAAAATAAAAAAAAAATTTAAACGGGAACACTTTTTGGATTTTTTTTGTTTTTGAAAAATAATTTTTTTTTTTTCATATTGGGTCAATGATTTGTGTTTTTCAAAATTTTATTTTTAGATATTGATATATTAGCCATCTTCAAAATGGCATACCAAATTTTTTGTAAATCGTTTAAAAATTTTTTAATATAAAAATATTATTTAAAAAAACGGCTTGATAGATTTTTTTGAAAAAAATTCTAAAAATTTATTGTTATTGAAGAAATCATATCAAAAAGTTTAATCAAAATCGTTAAAGCCGTTTTCGATAAAATTCGAATAACTCAAAAATGTGATATAGGAGGTACTCATTCTAGATGAGAAATTCAAATTCAAGTGGAGAAGTGTACAGATGGACGCACAGACGTACAGACGCACAGATGCACAGACCGACGGACGGCATGACGAAAACCACTTTTTCGGACTTCTCCATCATCGTAATGTTGGTTTTGATTGAAACCTCAAATTTTTTTTTGACACGAAACCAATACTTGCCCTATAGAGCAAGTAAAAATATGGTTCAACTTTATTGAGTACAACAATCAAATTAACTTTAATTTTATATGTCACACAAAACTGTACATGCTATAAAAGCTTCACAAACTTAAAAAGAGTTTTATCGAAAGTCAACAAAATTGTCGGCTTTGCTTGTCGGAAAACGACCAGTGCAGAATGGTACCTACTGTTGTCTCACAAAAAATTGTAACTTTTGTGTTTATTATGGAATTTTAAAGACTAAGGTGTCTAAATTTAGCTGAAATATCAGGCTATATTAAAATGTTATTTGGAAAATAATGGCAAAATTGAAATGGAAGGCAAAATCAATTTTTGTTTTCTTTTTCATTTTTTTTTTTCAAAATGGTATGAAATATTCTTGAATAATACTTCAAAGTGTTATATAACTTTGGAAAAAAAAACACCTTTTAGTAGACAATTTTTGAATGCCCTCAATTTATAATTTTTTCGCAGGGTGTGTAAAACGTTCATAATACATTTCTTTGCTCTACCACTTATTTTCAAAGAGTTATTCTTAATGTTCTGAATTTTACTCTTAAAGTATAATCACCAGTTTTAGGATAGGGAAGAACTGTTGACATAATAGACTAAGAAAAACGTCAATGGGTGGCACCTGACATCCAGTTAAACCTGCTTATTTCTATTCTAAAAGTACACAAATATGTAAAATAGACATATTGAAAAAAGAATGTGCTTAAAATATTTTTCCTAAACGTTTATCAAATGCAAACATGTGCCACATGACAAAGTATAAATGTCAGAAGATAAAAATAACGCAATAAATTAATAGACTCATTAAAAGCATTTTAATACGTTTGTTTGCAATTAAACATTGTGTACAATCATTTGTCCAAAGGACTGTTTTTTGTCTCTCTTAGAAAACAACAATAAATTCTCATTACACTAGAAATACTTATAGGCATTATGTTAGCAGTCTAATCACACAACTCTTCAGTTCGTCATGCTCTACGCTTCACGCAAGAAAACAACAACGCCACATTTTCTAGCATTTTTGTATTATTGTTTGAAAATGGTGAATTTGTACCTACACATTTTTTGGCAACCATTTGAAAACACATTTAAATTTTCACGTCATTGTTGAGTGAAAACTGTCATGCTTTTAGCACAGCCACTCGTTTTCTTGTATCTTGAGTATGATCATGATGGTGTAGACCTCGTTGATTCCAAAAAAATTTTGTCACTCGAATTGAATTGTTCATTTTTATTTCTCTCTGTAAACTGCCATAGATCTAAATATATTCATATAAGATCACACAATTCTTAAAAAAATCATGATGGGTGGGCTTAAATCAGCTTCAATTTTCAATAATCGAAAATATTAATTATTATTAGCATTTTTTTTTTATTAATTTCTGAAAAAAACTCCTTTAAATAAGGTTTTAGTTCCCCCGACAATTGTCATATATTGCTTCACTTACTTGAACACATGTCATAACTCAAAAAAAGTAATTTTTAAGTGAATGATGCTCAGGGGGCTCAAGGCCCCCCCCCAAAGAGCTTCCGAAATCATGTTAATAAATTGTAAGGTGATTTCATCATAATGCACATAATTAACTGAAACTTTTTTGTAAATCTTAGACATTAAGAGGGAGCTTAGATACTCGAGCCCCCCTTCAAAAAATTTGTTTCTGGATACGTGATTGGCAAAAGGTGCATACATGCAAAAGAATTGAAATGAATCTTGAAGGAAACCTTTTTACTTGTACATGATTTCTTAACATCGGGAAAAATCCCAAACACGCCGCAGACCAGAGATCGACGCTCATTGAATGTTATTATGAATATAAGGTTAAAACTAAATTCAATTTTTTGTTCTCGAAAACTTTTTTTTCAATTTATATAGAAATTTTGTATGAAATGAATACCATTTCACAATAAGAAAAAGGAAATTGAACGATCCAAAGAAAAAATGTACGAAAAAAAGCTTGAAAACATACTTAAAAATGTGGTACAGCGTTGCCATTTTTTTTTAAAGATATTTTTTTGCTTCTTTTTGTGAATATCTCTAAAACGGATTAAGCGATTTTGTTTTTTTTTTTAAAAACTGCCCCTCCTGTCTGAACGACGGGATATAGACCCCCATCCTAGAAAACGCGTTCGGCTCTCGAGGTTGAAATGTTGGATTTATCATCAGCTTAACATCATAAACAACTCAGCAAAAAAATTAGAACTACCGGATTTGACGTAAGGTCTCCTTAATAGGAAACTGGACCGGTAATATAGTTAAGCAAACAAATTTTCAAAAATTGGATTTTTAAAACAATTTAAATTTTTTATTATTAGAGAGTTTTCGAAAATCAGTTTTTAGATGTTGATAAATAATATCTTTATAATAGCGTACCAAATTTTGTATAAAAAAAAATTTAAAATTTTGCATAAAAAAAAATTGTTTTCCTTTAAAAACGTGACTAACGATTTTTTTAATTTTTTTTTTCTAAAAATGTATTTTTTTTTAAGAAATCAAGTTGCATTCTTCGTTTTTGAGGTCAAATTCATTTAAGAAGCTGATTTAGTCATTTGAAAATCGAATTTTATGCTTTTTTTTTTGTGGCTAAAATTGCATTAACAAATTTTTAATCAACAAGGCTTAGCATACTTAGTAACTTTATCTATAAGAGCATGTAATTGCAATCAGCAGGTTTTCAACGCTCTAATAATAAAAAATAAAAAAAACAGTATTAACGAGATCAACAACAAGCATGAATACTTTCAAAAAGAAAATTCACCAGTAATGAAGCATAACTACAAAAAAAAAAAAAAAAAAAAACAATTCAAGGAATCCACTTTCATTAATGAAACTTATCATACAAATTTTATCAAGAGATTATCGAAAAAGGCTCCTTTCTTCTTTTCCTTATATCACTCACTCTCGTGAATTCAGTCAAGTTCTCTAACCAAATTACAACTAGTAGTACAAAATGCATCACCTTATGTGTCCTTTATAGCTGATTCTATATATTATGTTCATGTTTATTTAAACACCCGCCCTCTCGGGCTAAATTAAATTACTTATCATTTATTGACTTCTAGACTCAATCGACTAACTGTTGCGTTTTATTTATAATATTATCCTGTAACAACAGAACAGGGAGAGAGGTAAAGTAGGTAGGTAGAATGTCAAATGGCTGTAATGCATTTGGTTTTAGCAAAAATAGCAGCAAGAAAGGGCGTCAAATACCTTTGAATTATGCAAAGCAAAAGTGTCTCCTTGTTGCTTCTGCTGTGTTCCATGTCCTGATGTGTCCTGTTGTCGCCGCCGCCTCAACTGGCGCACAGGTATTTTGGAATTACAAATGAATTTTGTCGACAAATTTTTTGTTTGCCTTTTGACTTTCCAAGGTCCTGTGGGTTTTTTTTTCGTTTTTTTTTTTTTTTCTGGAGCAAAGGGCCAAAGTTGATAACATCTTCAAAGGAAATGTTTTCCTGTTTTACTTTCTATTTTTTTTTTTTTTTTTTTTTTTATTCTCTCGATGGCCGGGGTTAATGTTTTGTCGTCCCTTTTCTATTTCCTCGTTTATTACACACAATATAGTGTAAATCCACTTTGATATAAGGATCCTTGGCATGCCACGAATTGTCCTGTACACACGAAGAGAGGACAACAAAATAGGACGAATCTGGATTGGGGTTAGGAGCTTGGAGAAGAAGTTGCAAATAACGAAATTCCACTTGTTGAGAATGTTTCACTTTGACTAATGTTTCGTTAAGTTCAATGGTGTTCTTCCGCTCTAAAATAAGGCAAAAAAAACAAAAAAAAAAAAAAAGAGAGTGAAGAAAATAAAACAAAATAAACCTGAAATTTATTTATTTGGTCCCTTTTTTTCTTTTTTGAATTTTTTTTTCGTTTTATGTTGGAATTTTCTGGGAAGGTTTTTGAATGACTTTATTTTATTTCTGTTGTTGAAGTTAAACGCAGAATGGATATTCTACTTGTCCCATGGGGGCAAGCAGCTTCAAGCTATCTCTCTTACACTCTCACATACAAATCGGTTTGTATAAAATAGTACATATTTTATTAAGGACCTTTGCTTACCTATATAAAGGAGTACTTTAATTATTTTTATTTTTCATTGTATGGCAGTCGCCGCCGGAGGCAATGATGGGTAAACAGTGGCGGCAACGCACGGCAAAAAGAAATTGTAGAACGGAATTTTAATTTAACTGCCAAAACGATTCGTAATAGCAATCTTTCGAAAAAAAAAAAAAACACTTTATATCAAAAAGAAGGGAGAATTAAGTTAAACATGACCATCTAACCGTCATTCATTTGCATATAAGCGTAAATAATTATATTTGATATTTTTCTTTGATTTAATTTTACTTTTGAAAAAAAATAAAGATTTTGTTTTAGAAGTTCAAAATGCCAGAAATTAATTTCAGGAATTAAAAATTAAATGCCCTTTGGGTGATGTGGGAAAATATGGAAAATAATTTGGAAAAAATTTCGAACAGTTTTCCTATCTTGAGGTTGATTGTTGTAATCTCTATTTCAATCTAAAAATATATTTATGTTAGTATTGATTGCCCATTATGTTTGTTGCATTGGATAGGCATAATGGATTCCTTAAAAAGCTTTACTGCTTGGATGTTTAAGGCCAGACCAGACCAGGACCAGGAAAATATTGGTTGCCATTATAACCTTCTGGTCATACATTTTCTTCATCATTATAAGTGTTACTCATGTGAGCATTGATGTTGAATGACTTTTCTGAAGTCTGATAAATCAGGACCGCGATATTACTACTTTAGTTCCTGGAAGATTTTCTCGAACTCGCTTTACAACTTCTATGTGTTATTTTGATGCCTTTTGTATTAGCTGATAATGCTTTGGAGATTAGAGTTTATGAGTTTTTTGGTCAATTATTCTTTACAATATTATAAATTTTGACCGTATACCTCTTTGAAATCACTTTTCCTTTTGGATGAGATGATGTGTGACGGGTATTAATTCATCTCGGTCTTGAAAAGCGCAGATTTGTTGCGAACCATTGATCTTCTTCTATCTTATATAGAGTGGAACTTTCTTGGTATTATCGTGGAGTCTTTGATAGTCGACACAAAAGTGAATGTTTCCATGTTTCTTCTATACCGAAACCACTGGTTATGCCCAAGAACTCTTGGACTCTATCAATCTTTCTTGCGAATCGCACAGTGTGATGTAGGAAAGTTGAAAGAAATAATATTTGTTCGTTTTTAAGCGGGTTAATTCTACATTCCAGGGCAGGGGTCCTCTTATTAAGGTAGTTTAGCGCCGCTAAACCAAGAATTACAAGACTATGAAACACATTTTATACCCAAACAGTAACCAAAGACCAAAAAAGATGAATTGCAGTAAATCAGTTGAAAGGGGAAAACTAAATTGCCTCCCAACAGATTTGTGGAAAGGGGGTCGGTGGGCGACATAGTTGGAGTGGGCTTTGAAAATCAGGGTTTTTTTACGATTTATATCTAAAGTTTTGTAGCAAAAACAGTTCAACGCAAGAGTTGTAGATGCTGAAAAGATCTAAAACTAATTTTGGAAAATTTAATTTTTAAAAATTTTAATAAGGATTCTTTTTGGTTGTATCCTATTTTTTAGATTATGTAAGAAAACAATACAGTTATTATAAAAAAACATTGCCAAAAACAAACAAAAACGCATTTTTAAGATCGATTTTTCCGAAACTGAAAGTAATATCAGCCAGCGAAGAGTAGTCATAGAAACCAAATTAAACTTTTGCAAAATGTTTTGAGTCTCTTAATTTGAATCTAGTATCAGAATTGCTTCGAGATGAACTGAAACTGAACTGAAACCGGCTTCTGAACCCTCTTGAAGATGGTTTTTACTCGTTTTCCGCCTAGGAAACAGAACGAAAAGTATTGGTGATGTTATTGTTACTCCGTATTAAAACCGTGCTGCTTCCACAACGTTGACCTGCAGCTCTTCATATAGTGGTAATCTTAACTGTTGTTACAGTTTCATTATCCCTGGAATCTTCGGGAATGTATTCTCTGATACTGTGTTTCTTCTAGTTGAGAAACCTCGGGTCGAATCATCGCATATGAAAAGGAGAGAACGTTAAAGTTTTTGATGTTTGCCTCTTTATCTTTTTGTAGAGACTATGTAGACACAGCAATCGTTAATACGTTTACGTTCGTTCGTTTTCGTATGCTGCGATTCAACCCCTGTTCCGCTACTTACAATGTTAGAGCAATAAGAAAGCATTCGTTTTCAATTTCAAGCCATTCGGATTGATCTCTAATAATTCATGTCAGATTTGAGCGAGAACGAGCGATTGCTTTGTTGCGAACTGATTTATTATTCCAAGTCCTGCAGTTGAATATGACTGAGGATAAAGGCTCTCGATATCTGCATGTAGTTGTTGGTGAGTTTTCCTCTTTTCTTGAGTGCTAGTATGTGGCTATATTCATGTAGTCATCTTCAAAAACGTTTATCGGTTGCTTAAACAAGAGCATTGAAATTATCAATTGAACTGCTAGAATGGTTTGAAATAATTCAACAGCAAGTTCACTTAGAGCAAGCGTCAAAGATATGTTTTTTTTTAGCTACCCCAGCCATTTGAAACTGCAGTTTTCTTAAACTTGTTTTAGATCAGTCAAGAACTTTATTCATCATGGGTTGTTCTTTTTCAATGTTTTAATTTTTCGACCGTCAAATTCTTTTTTTTTTCTAAAAATTAGATTTCAATGATTTCTTGCTTTGCTTCCATTACCTTATTGTTTGGTTTCGACGCATTGCCAATGTTTTTCTGTTCTTCTGGAAGGTTCTTTTGTTCATTAAGTTGTTATTTGGATCTTCCGAAACAGATCTTTTGTTCTTTCCTTAGCTTTTTTCGGTTTTTTTTCGAGATGTTTCTTTTGATTGTTTCATTTTATAAGTTTTATGGAAGATTTTTAAAACGCTTTGTTGTTTTTCGAGTGATTCAAAAACTTTTTTTGTTTATTATTTTCTCATTTCGTTTGTCTTTAAGGAGATTCTCTTACTTTCTAAGCTGGGCTAAGATCCATTATATTGCCAATTCAATATTAGTATTTATCCGCCATTTCAATATCAATCTGAGATCCAGATTCATCCATAATCTACAAGCAAACGAATAATGAATGTTCTAGTGGTAAAAAAACCTAGTGGAAAACAATTTCACTCACTCACAATGGGTATTTCAATTTTTAATAACTAAAAATCAATAATACTTGAATCCACATTTTGTTATTTAGACCGGGGAGGTTAGACAAAAAAGACCCCTGACCAAAACAAAATACTTTACAGTATTTTTATTGGTGGAAATAGGTGGGAGTAATGTCCTTAATCATATCTCGAAAGTCCCAACGAATCCCATTTGGGGTTTCTCCACCGACCGTCTTGAAAACACTGCATTAATAATGCAATTTTTATTTAGGCTCTATCTATTAAACTGATTGTCTCTGGGAGATTATTTGAATGTCAAAACTAGCGTATGTTGAATTCGTTGAGATTAAAACCGAGGCAGAGCGACTACTCATAGTCTACAATAGTCCTTTTAATAAAAATTCATATTCTCAGTGCAAAGGGGGACATTTTTCAGAAAACACCCTTCCAATAGTTATACAGCGATAAAATTTGACATGAAGGTCTTGACAAACAAGAAACAAATGAGTGCATCGAAATATTTCGGTTTAAACGTTTCTTTTTTTTTAAGGGAGAAATAACACTGTGTAGATTTTTAAAAAATTGTTGGATATATTACGATGTTCATTAGAATAGTGAAAATTATGCATGTTCTTTCTTGATTCTAATGAACATCGGAATTATCCACCAATTTTTGTTTAAATCTACCATTAATTTCAAAAGTTGTTTTGGTACTCGTTATACAACGTTCTTTCTCCCTTAAAAACCCTTTTAAAAAAAAAACATTTCGATACTTTCTTTTGGTTCTTGGATTTCATTGATAATGAACCGTCAATGTCAAATTTTATCGCTGTACTACTATTGGGAAGGGTGTGCAAGCATTTGACAAATCATAACATCAAGCGACCTTTATAAAAATACAATTCATTTATTGGTATCATTCTCACCTAGAATCTGTTGCTCTTAAATCTTATTCCGTATTATGGAATAAAATGCTAACTGTAAAAAGTCCCCATGAAAATGAACGCTGCAAGCAATTTCAATGGGGTCAAATGACCCCAAAATAGTTTTTCGTCAATACTTCCTATCATTTTTGGAGAAAGATTCTAAAAAAACAAATTTTGGAGCTTAGACCTTAGAACCTTTCCTAAGAAAAAAATATATTCACATCCCAAAAAAAAAAAAAAACAATCCCAAATACACCAAAAGCTCTGCCACTTAAAACTCATTCATATTCAAATCTCAGGAACAAAGGCAAAAAATAATAGAAAAGAATTTCCAATCCTATCAACTAACAGACAATTTTTCCGCCAAAATGTAAAGCTTTCAGAATCACAGAATCCTCTTGCAAATCACACTTAACTCGCATTGAGCAAAATATAAAAAAAAAAAGAAATCTCACCCATCGAGAGCAAGCCCCATGGGTGGGATTGAACTACACGAGGACGACGACGACGACGACGACGACACAGGAAAATCTGTGCCATGGAGGAATATACTCGAGTCGACTGAAAAATAATTCCCTTGAAGTCCATTGTGAGATGCTGCTGCCGTGTCGGCCGTCACGTCACCTAGTGGAGGATTCGGAGATTAAATTAGCCCAAGCACTAAGCACAGACGTGCGAAAGCACCACAAGGTTTGTATCCCGACTGCTGGAAGATGTAATTTTCCAGCACAAAGCTGAGTGCGAATCCCCAATGAAGGGTGGTGGTTATTCGTTTCTATTCGTTTATTCTAAAGGGACAGGCGACAGGACACTCATCCACAAAGCCATAAAAAAATGTTGTATTTTATATTTTTCTTCTTTTTTTGTTGTACTTTTTGTTGCTCAAATGGAATTCGGTTTTGAAAAATTGAATTTAAATGTCCTTTTCTCGTTGTCATTGCAGGTTTGGAAAACTCGCATCAAATAATCTCTCTTGTGCACCATGTTTCTCCCTGAAGCTCTTTGTGTTGCCATCTTTTCATTCCGCATATATGAAATCCTTCGGAAACATAAGAGTAAATACACCCGAGGGTTTAATTTCATCCACTTTGTCAGCATACACAGGAATATTCGTATATTCTCTCTGATTCCGCAAGGGTGCGGGGAGGACTATACGGTAAGCGAGAACATCTCTGATGCTAGACCAGCCAACCGACCGACCATCCGACTTGAATATCCTCGCATACATATATATTATGATGAGATGAAAAAAAGTTACCAATTCGAACAGCAACAGCAACAGCAACAGCAAGAATAATATACACAGAAGCTGGAAATGGCATCGCCTCTTTGCTTCTGCTCCTTCGCCCTGACCAGAAGCAGTCATAACATATAAGACCATTCTCGACTTAACCGCACAGCATTAGCCATTAAGCTGTCTTCCTTTCGTACATGTATTTGAAAGCTCTGGGAATTATTATGCCATGTGCCAGTGACTGCCCTGACCCAAGGTCACTTCAGGTTCCACTGGGTGAATTTTGAGGAAGTGAATGTTATGGTTTCGGTCCATTGGTTCTGGGCTTAAGCATTTTCAACATTCGGACAGGGCAAGATTTTCTTATTTCTGTAGCTTCGTTTTGTTTTTGCTTCGATAATGCTTTGGATATAATTTTTGGATTGAGGTAAATGGGTGGTAAAACGTATTACAATACACGGACGTGAGATGAGGAGGAAGCAAAAAATAGCAATCCGATTTCATACTTAGAAATTCTTACCATGTTGTTCAGGTTCTTGATTTTTGAAATTATTTCATTTTGGGCAGTTCTTCAGTCAGAGAGATTATTTGTAATCAGGCAATCAGTTGTTGCAGTACATAATTTATGTTCCTATGTAGGTGAGGCCGTTCGGTATTATAGGTTTTCTTCAGGATCAAGCTCGCATGGTAAAGAACTTCACCACTAATGGGAAATAATTTCACTCTTCTGATGTGAAATAATTTCTCACCATTGAGTGAAAAATAACAACTTATGTTAGATATTTTTCCATGACAAACTTACCAATGCATAAAAATGGAAGGTCAAAGTTAAAGTGGGAATTATGAACTGAAGCTTTTGAGGCTCAGGAGTAATAGGAACATTACATTTTGAAAATTTGATCAAATAAAAATAAAAAAATCGCAGCTTGATCGAAAAGATCATTTTCTAATGACTCTCCAGAATGACGCTCTACGGAATACGAAATTTTTGGTTCAAGTCTTCAAGAATCAATTTAATGCAAAGAAAACCCTGTTAATAGCTTTTGTGGTGTTAAATGCTAATTTCAATGAAGGTACTAATATAATTTAACAAATGCTATAAGGTTGTGTGAACATATTTTTATAGATATCCGTTGAGTCGCTTACGGGAAAATAAGAAAAAAAAAAACGGTTCTTTAGGAGGTACCTACCTCTTTTAACTGGTAAAATAAATATTTTTTGAAGTTGTACTTCTTCACCGGTTTTTATAAAAATATTCAACCAGTAAGAACACATATATCCCACCTGGTTGGGACATAAGTCCATTAAATAAAATTATGGTTTTATATCCATGATCCCGAACTTTGCACACAATTTGTCCGCTGAAGTTTAAACAGCCACAAAAGCCGTTAAACTTGTTCGATTTAAAAAAAAACTAAACTTTAATCGCTTTGTCTCGAAAAACTATAGGGGTGATTTTTTTAAGTTTTTTTTTTTATTCAAAATGCTCAAAATAAATTTTCAAATTTCGTCACGACTGTAATAATGAACCGATTTTCGTAAAACTTACGGCAATCGCTTTGTCTCGGCAAAATCTAGGGGCGATATTTTTTATTTTTTTTTTTTGTATTCGTCTTAACAAACGGGTCTCTATATTTTTTAGAGATTTAGGTTTAAGATGTGCAATAATATTATCTTGAAAATGGCATAACAACTTTATTTTTAAACAAGCTTTGAGCATTTCTATACATATAAAAAAACTTATTTTTTCAAATTTTTTTTTCTGAAAATTTATTCTTTTTAACCAAATTAAATTGCATTCTTAGTTTGGAGCTCAAAATAATTTAAGAAGTTGTTTATATCATTTTGGTAATGAATTTTATTTATTTTTATACAATTACTTATTTTTAAAAACTTTATATAAGAAGCTTTAAGGTCCACAGCAACTTTGGCCCTAAGAGCAAGTAGGTACGACCCAGTTGTGCATTTAATTTATTTCAAAAATACCTTCGACTCTGCATGCTGTAGTACACTTAAAAAATTGTTATCAGTAATTGTAAGAGCCGTTTTTGAAAATAAAAAAAAAACCCGTATTTATGAAATCATCTTTCTCAGTCCAGAAGCATGAACGTAAAAATTTTCGAATTTCTATTTTAGTTTTGTTGGTTAGAATACCCATTATTGACAGACAGCAAGGAAACCGCATTTTCACTTGCGATATAGTACAATAGAGCAAGTTTAGGATTCGTAATTTTCCTCAAACTTGGTAGTAAAGGGTTTTGTTTGGGTCTCCAGAGGGGAAATTGAAATTAACGGTACCTTCCGTATTACAAATGTGCAAAAACTTTTTGTTTTTCAAAAACGATTCTAACGATTTTGATAAAAAATTTCACACTTTCAAAATAAAAAAAAATATTTTTTCATCTTTTAAAGACGGTAGGTACCTACCATAGACCGTTTTTTTCATTTTTACTTGCGATATGGATACCATATATCAAGTTATGCATTCGTACAAAAAAACAAAAGTTGAGATAACAATCAAACATGGACATAACGATGATAGAGAATGAGTAAAAAGTGGGTCCGACAATTCTGTCTGTTTGTCTGTCTGTCTGTATGTATCAGAGACCACAGCCTAAACGGATTCGTCGATTTACTTCAAACTTGGTATGTGGCGTTTTTTGGAGAATATCCCCAGACTTTTTTTTTGGACCCCAAATAACGGTACCTGTCATATACCGGTCTTAGAAAAATTAATTTTTCTCAAAAACGATGCCTACGATTTTGATTTAAAAAAATCATTGTCATTTCTTTGAGTAAGGTTTATCTTTAAATGAGAACCGTTTTTTTCAAAAAACCGTTATTAACGGTTCCTGCCATAAAACCGTTTTTTTTTTAAATTCTGATTTTCTCCTTCATGACTTAACCAATTTCAACCATTTTTTTAAATGAATGCTTTCAAGTTGCCATATTAATATTCAGTAAAAAAATTCAAAAACTATTTTTTTGGATTTAAAAAAAAAATTGAAGTTTTTTTTTTGAAAAATCATTTTTTCGAAAACTACTCAATATTTTTTGTCAAAATTTAGTTTTTAGATGTTGATAAATAAAAGCTTAAAAATGGTGTACCAATTTTTTTTATAAACGTGCTTGCAAAATTTTATATAGAAAAAATATTTTTTTTAAAAAACGGCTCTAACGATTTTCAAATTTTTTTTCTAAAAATGCATCATTAAAAGGGAAATCAAATTGCATACTTCGTTTTCAGGTTAAATTCATTTAAAAAAGCTGTTTTAGTCATTTGAAAATCAATTTTTTTTCCAAAACTGCATTTACAAATTTTTTTTAAAACAGCTTAGCATAAATATTAACTTAATCTATGAGAGCAAGTACGTGCGACCCAGTCGTACATTTTATTTCTTAACGGATTTCGATCAAATTTTGTTTTACAAGGGGTTGACAGCAGTTTTCAAATTATGTATGTTATCAACATAATTTTCAAAAAAAAAAACCGGTGAATTATATTTTTGAAATTTTGGTTCTCTAAAGATTTAATTTTTTTCTTTTTCTAAAAACTAACCATTCTCAACTAAAACAAATGGCATACTTAGTTTGGATCTCAAAGTCATTTTAGTAAGGAATTTTAGGTTTTGTGAAAATTTATTTTACTAGAATTATTTATTTTTAAAAATTTTATACGAGAAGCTTAAGTATCCACATTCCTAGCAACCTTGGCCCTGAGAGCAAGTACGTATGACCCAGTCGTGCATTTTCCGTTATAATGTTAATGACATGAATGTAGACATTTTCTCTCTTTTTACGACACAAACAAACCTTGATGTAACACGATTTTCCAACTAATTTTTGCACATTCATGTTTCTGACATGAGGGTGACAAAGGAAATCACCCAAAATCTTTAAATAAATCAAGTTTGAGAAAAAATCGCTTCAGCGGTTAAGGCAGTAGCGAATAGAGATAGACAGATAGACAGAATTGCCGGGCCCAGATATAAATAGAATAATCTTAAGTCGACTGACCAAATAAGAAAACCAGTTAACCTTGTTTGACCATTTTTGCTGACATTTGAAATCAAAGCTCATATAAGATCTCGAAGCTTATAAGAATCTGCACCGGAAGTGAAAAAAAGTTACATATTTTGTACCTGCTAACTAATATACAAAATAAATCATAAAACAAAATGTGCGGTAGCGGCGGAGTAACCAAGGAACAATACGATATTTTTGAGTTCCGTGGGACATATTTATGGTGAATGAAAAATATATTGGCCAGTGTTTCCTATTTCTAATTGCTATAACCCTATCTGCATATGTCAGAAGCATTTTGGTTAAGGCCATAGTTCATTCTGTATTGTAAGGGTCAATACAAGTAAATAAAGGTCCTTGGTCTAAATAATGTTTTTCTTGAATCTGTTAGTGGTGTTAAGTAGGAAATATCTTGTTGTATATCTTCTATTAAATTTATCAGGTAATTCCGATTGGATTGTGATAAGTACTCAATCGACATATTCGTTTCATTTCTATGATGATTTTTATGTCTAGGCTGGACTACTTTTCGAAAAATTACATAAAATCAATAACGTTTATCTACATTATGAAATAAAAGAGAAAGCAGCCAATAAATGATATTTCATAACTTATTCTTACTCGTAATTTTTTTCAAATATACCCAAAATGATAAATAGATACGTGTGAGGGGTCTCTTATATCAAACCTTCTCAAGTGTGATTTAAAACATTAACTTGGTCATCCAGAAACCAGAAACATCACAGTACATCAAGAACTTTATTGTCTGTAGTCAAAATAATCATAAGTTAAAGAAAATTCATAAATATTCTTTTTGAAGAGTAAAATTATTGTTTACTTAGCCATGGTGATAGTGGACCATCAAAGGGTTACATAAAAATATACAACTAAAAAATACCATCATAGAGTTTAACTCGGGTGTTGGGGCTTTTTTTTTTTGACAAAAAGGATTTTCCTTTCATGACAGCTTTCAAAAAAAAAATCATAACAGGACAGAAGTTATGTATGTGTACGTGTGTGTACTGCGTACATTGTTACCACAGATATCTGAAACTTGTATATTAATGTAGCGTAAAAAGGATACATGAATAAATTTAGACTGAATAAGAAGGTCCTTCATTTTCATATACATGAAGAGACCAGATAAAATATTTTTTTGTCTCTGAGATTTCATGTACCTAAAAATATTTGGTTTTAACATTTTAAAGGCTCATTTTTTGTATTAAATTATAAACATATAAACTTTCCAAAAGCTATTTTTTATTTAAGAAATGTAGTAAAAAATTGTAGAAACGAAATTTTTTCAATGAAGTACAATGTGCTTTTTTGTGTAATTAATTCAAATATTTTATAGAGTTGTCGCCCCAAACCCATGTAATTTGGTTTATTTTTCCGTTCGGCCATTTTCAAATGGTCTTTTTGAAGCTTGTAGATGACCCATAATGTTTAATACCTCAAAATGATCGCTGATCACATTGTTGTAAAGGGTATTCATACAACGGCTTAAATTTCCCATTTGTGTAAATCCGAAAGATTACAAAAAAGTTTGCATGAACGCCACTTAAAATCGATAGTGTAAATTCTGAGTAAATGAATCAGAAGTACGTGTTTTTTTTATTTGTATTCTTTTATTTTATCAAAAACATAAATACATACAAGTATTATTCAACTAGGAAGAATATACATATGTTTTAATTTAGATTATAATAAAAGAAAATAAGAGCTACATTTGATTTAGTTTACTCAGCAAATTAGTTTGGGAATTTTATCCAATTTGTGTAATTCATATCCTATACAAATTTTGACAATTCATTAACCAAGTGGGAAAATAACACAAATAGTAATTTTACTCAGTGGTTTACATCGTTTCATGAATGCCATTATTATAATAAATTTAAATCAAAATAATAATTAAAAAAAATGTAAAAATTACGGAAGATAATATGAAAATTGATAATTTTTCCCTTGTGGGATGAACAATTGTACAAGATTTTATTTTTGTATTTTTGAGGCTTCAATATTTCGATTGGTTTAAAAATCGGTTAAGTTTTACAAAAGTTTAAAGCTATTTTGTTTACGTGAAAATTATATTTGTATTTTTTAACAGATTTATGTGAGAAATCGAATTTATACTATTTTTAATATTAGTTAATGATATTGCCAAGCTTGTGAGTGTCTTATTGAAACAAATTGTGTATCAAAATAATTGTTGACATTTTATAAGGAAATTAAAATTATCCAAGCAGACATAGTCAGATGTTATGAATGGTGTAATTGGTCAAAGTAGCATAAAAAGTTCATTTTGTTCGATGTTTTTTCGATAATATATCATTTACAGTCTTTGTTTTTAATTTAATCAATAAAATTTGTATGACATTATTGAAGAAAACAGACACATTTTGAAATTGAGCTAAAAATATTAAAATTATCAGATTTTTCATTAAATTTTGTTATCTTAACGCATTCATTAAAAACATATTTTAACTTAACGTCCTCTGTGGTAATTTTTAATAAAATAAGTGTCCAATATTTTTAAACAGAATTATAGGCCAACATTTTATCTATTAGAATCTGTTCAATTTAATAAAATCCTGCAACTAAAACTCAAGTAACAGATTTTAATATCCAATGAAATAAATTTTTTTTTTTATTTTTTCTCTCTAAAATCTGTAAATGTGCACTTTTATGTTTAAAAATATTTATTACCTATCAAGAATACTTGAACCAACAATAGTGTAGTACATCGTTTTTTGAAGCTCAAACAAATTTTATACCATATTGCAAAAAAAATAAGAAAATAATTTTTTTTTTGTTCTTAACCACCTTTTACTCATTATTTTTATATGTGATTGTACACAAATAATTACACCACGTTATAGCTTAATGTTTCAGCTAAATTTAGACACCTTAATCTTTAAAATCCGACAAGAAACAACAAGATTAAAAATTTTATAAACGAAATATCTCGAATCCATTTGTGAACCAACGAACGCTACCGTTCTCCACTGGTGGCTGGTCGAGTCCGACGACCAAAGCAGACAATTTTGTTGAATTTTGTTGAATTACGGTAAAACTCTTTTCGAGTTTGTGAAGCTTTTATAGCATGTACAGTTATGTGTGATATATCTAATTAAAGTTTTATCGTAATGCTCAATAAAGTTAAATCATAGTTTTATGAGGTTTATGTAAATAGTAATTAAGCACCGCGTTAACAAAACTCTTTTTACCGTTATATCGGCTTACAGACTCCAGAAAATTGTCAAAGCTTGTACATTTCTCCAATATCTAATGGCTGTGTAAATTTCAAGTTTAAAAATATAAAAATAAAAAACATTAAAATAAAATACAGTTGGAAACGGTCAAAAAACTTGGACTGAAAAATCTTGTTTTTACTGATTTGAAAAAAAATGTTTAAAAATCAAATATTTTGACACGTTTATAGACAACACATAAGCCTATTTTGACAAAATATTTTTCCCGTTACTCCCTGATTTTTAATTAATTAATTTCAATTAAACCATCTACATAAATTTTCAAAAACGTATTTTTTTTAAAAGTATTTTTTTTTATGGAGCATTTTATATGAAATCCGTATTAAAAGCCTAATTTTTTGTTTTATTATCTTTCAATGTACATTATTAGTTTTTTTTTTCAAGAAATTATCAACTGTATCCATAATTACATCATTTTCAAACGTCTAAAAAATTTGATATTAGAAAATAATTTTTAACTTGAAAAGTTGAATTTTAATTATTTCAATTTATATATTCAATTAAATTTATCTCATAATTCTAACCCTTAAGCTTTTTACCATTTTACCCTATGTTTCCAGTGGATTTACAAAAAACCCGAATTATAACTTCCTTAAAAAAGTTATTACATATATCATTTAAATGTAACGACTTGTCACTGCACCATGTAAAATACTACCGTAAGCCTTTTTAAAATAATGGTAAATTAATTTAATTTGGTATTAGGTATAAAGCTATGAGAATCCACGACCGAAAGGGTCCATTCAAATATTTTGGGTGAAATGGTGTTCTTTATGTAGAAAGGAACTTCTTGCAACAAGTGCCCAAACACCCTGTAATAATGTAAGAATATTAAAAACTCCTTAAAAAATTATCCGATATTCATTAGAATCTGGATTACCAAAGACTAATTTTTTTACATTTTACTAAAAAAAAAAACATAAACAAAGTAAAAAAAATCACAATTTATCTTTGTCAAATTTCACATCACACAATGATGCACGCAGTTTATTTAGAAGCCACAAACGCAAACATTTTATTATAATACCATGCAAGTCAGTCATCCATTGAATTCCTAAAACAATGCGGTTTTATAGATTTCTATAGCTCGAAAAAACACACATAAATCCTTAAGTGGTCCTTATTTATGATACAATAAAGTATAGCCATGCGTCACTCCTTCAGAAACAATATGAATGAGTTAGTCACATGCGAATTGCGAACTTTCCAACAAGAGAGGCTATCATTTCTCTCAACAGAGACGACACACATAAATAAAATCCAGCCATTATTATCCTCAAAACAAAGCAGAAGCAAGTGAACTTACAGCATCGATATGGGATATCATATAACAACCAAAATAAAACATCCTGGATAGGTATAACAACACTAAAGCAGCCCTTTTGTAGTACAAAACTCAGCTGAAACAAGAGACCATCTTTAAAAGCCATTGATAGAAACCAACAAAAAAAAAGACAGGACCCAATTTCATACTGAAAGGATTGGAATAATCAGATTCATACTTCAGCAGCCAAAAGGTATTGTTTTCCATAGAAAAGCACTTTTACATTTTACATACGAGTACGAGTACGCGTATAATGTGCGACAAAAGTGCCAAATAATAATTATCAAACAACTTTTCTGAATTGAGGTGAATCCCTGGACATTTGGCAGCACTGGCTGAACAAATACACAACTTCGGTGCTCAACTTCACAGTGAATGACAAATTTTGTGCCTTTATCTTCTGCTTTGTATTATTTTACTACGCTCGTAGGGATTTCATTTAACGGTCATTTTTCATCTTGCAAAGCAGAAGGATATTCATTTCAAAGACACCAACTCCTCTGAAAAAAAAAAAACATACACACACAAACAGAAATACATGATTGTAATGAAAGGAGTTTGGAAGGGAAGGGAAGTCAGAAATTTAAATTGCTTATTAGCAAAGTTCGCCGAGTAAAATTCTTTGTTGAATAATTTTTTTTTTTTTTCATTTTTAAATTTCTTTCATTTTTGTTTCTGTTTTTGAAGATTGGTCTTACTTTACTTTTGCCTGCAAACTCCTTGGGGGTGATTTTCATCTGGCATTAGCCTGGAAGTCTTAATGCTTTTGTTGTTAGTTCTTCTTTGAGTAGGTACATAATAGCGGAGAGCGCAGGTGGGAACTGGTATGCGCGACAACAAGTATGGGCTGGATTGTTTGAGATCCATGGAATGGTGGGCAATATGACAAGGGTCCTGTTGTTTAATTATTTATGATTTTTTTGTATTTTTTTTTTTTTTGTGAAATGCTATTTGTTACTGATGTAAACTTGGGAGGTTGTAATTTTTTTGCGAGTTGGCCTTGCTGAAATAGATGTCCATCATATGAATACTTGCTCGTAGAAATGCGACGTTCTTAAGAAATTAATTAATAGCTTAGATGGGATGGGTTTGTTTTATTAGATTTTGAACTTGAACTTCCTCTCTTCAGGCCATACAAGCTTGATGTCTTCTAGTAGTTGATTCATGTCTTATTTAAGCTAAGTCAGACTTTCTGACGAGAACAAAACGGGAAGACAGTCTATTTCCTCAAGAGGTTTTTATCAATTTTAAGGTCGGCTCGTCCAATCAAATCATCTGTACATTGGTACATGCGGTAGGACCGTTTGCCGTTGAACACTATCTCATTCTTTTTTCCCAAGGACTGAAAACAATCAGCATTAGTAGCTTACCTACCTCCATCTAAAATCAATGGTGTGTTTCGAAAAATGCTTTCATAACCGGTACTGAAAGAATAGTTGGACGGGCACAAGGAAGAAATAGTGACTGGATGTCCGCAGAAACCTGGGCAAATATCGACAAAAGAAAACAACTTAAAGCTCGCATCGCTGCTACTCGAGCAGAAAAGAGAAACGAGCTAGAGTCCTCGTATCGCACGAAGATGAGAGTAATTTACCGTGGCGTGCGATGTGACAAGTGTAACTTCATCAACGTATTAGCTGAAGAAGCAGAAGAGGTCGCAAATCGATGTGACAGCAGAACTGTTTTTAGAACCACTAAGGACCTCACAGATATACAAAAGCTCAAAACAACATCCGGTGAAGATGTAGATAATTCTCTGCTTCATTGGGATGAAGACCGGCTCAGAAGGTGAAAGAAACACTTCGCTTCGATCTTAAACCGATGTACCATCCAGCGATGCACATCCAATACCTGATGACCCGTCTAAAGCAACAAATGGGTAAATACACACCGCACCTTCCATTAGAGAAGATATCATTTCCGTAATTAAACCACTGAAATACAATAAGGCGGAAGGACTGGACGGTACTCGATCAGAGCTCTTACAAGCAGTACCAACGACATTGAGTGAGCTACTGCATCCACTCATAGAGAAAGCTTGGAATTCGAAGTGCTTTCCAGAGGAGTGAAAAAAGGGTATGATAGTTGAGCTTCGAAGAAAGCAGATTTGATGCAGTGTGAAAACTGAATTCCTGTATTCTGACTGCGGTTGCAAAGATAGCAGCAAAAATTTTCTAAGAGCGTATAAAGGAACATCTAGAAAGCACACTCGACGCCGAACAAGCATGTTTCCCCACTGAATCATCCTGTGTTGATCACATTAACACCTTGCGAATCATTATTGAACAGTGCATCAAATATCGATTACAACTTTACCTGTTGTTTATTGATTTCGAAAAAGCGTTCGATAGTGTCAACAGAGAATTTATTTGAATTGCATTACACGGGAGAGGCATTCCAGATAAGTTCATTGCTTTTATTAAAGCAACTCACGATGGATGCAAATGTCACGTTTTACATAGAGGAAGGTTGTCGAATGAATTCAAAGTCCAATGTGGAGTCAAGCAGGGTTGCATACTATCACCAATACTTTTCCTGTAAGTGAAAAGTGATGGAAAAAAAAGCAGAAATCTTGTAGCTGAAAATTAACACTGCAAAAACAAAAACGATCAGTCTCGGAAGTAACTCATCCGTTCAAGTCAATATTTCTGGACAACCGGTAGAGAAAGTCAAAGACTTTCAATATCTTGGGAGTTTTGTCTCTACGTCTGCCATAGGCGGAACCGAACAAGACTCCCACAGCTGAGGACTGCTATTAGAATGCTTTCCAAAATATGGAGAAATAATTCTATCAGCTTAAAGATCAATCTAAGACTGTACTGTTTTACCGTTGAATCCGTGCTTTTGTACGGCGACAGCACGTTAAAAATTCTAACTTCTGTCACAAGTAAGCTGGTTAGGTGTCTACGAAACATCTTAAGGATTTTTTGGCCCAATTGTATTTCTAATGAAGAACTTCATAGGAGAACGGGTCAAGAATCCATAGAAAGTATTATCCGCAGACGTTAGTGGAAGTGAATTAGTCATACGATTCGAAAAGGAAACGATTTCATTGCTGGTCAAGCGATGCATTGGAACCCACTCACACAGGCAGGTAGAGGGTCGGGTCCGTCGATAAGAACACATTTCGCAGGATAGTCTAAAGAGAATTTGCACAGCTGGGGAAGAGTTGGAAAGAACTGTGGTATATTTCTAGAACCCATACACGATGGAGCGTAGGAGAAGTCGAGGCCTTTTCATAGCTTTTTTAAAAAAAATAATTTATACAAAAAAGCTTTTAAAAAAATTGTAAGAAAAAATAAAAACGCTATAAACTACATCTTAAATTGTATTGAGCAGCAAATAAAGTATGCCATTTGAATTAAGAAAGATATATTTTTAGAAATTTTATTTTTTAAATCGTTGGAGCCATTAAAAAAAAATTGTTCATATATTTTTTATCAACCGTTTTCAATTTTTATTTATACAAAAATAATGTTTAATTGCGATATAGGAACTATACATTAAGTTATGTCATCATCATCATTGGCTCGACAACCGGGGTCCGGTCCTGGCGTCTTTCAACAAGTCTCTCCACCTACCCCGGTCTCGAGCCGACGCCATCCAGTTGCGCACCCCAAGGCTTCGGGCGTCCTGGTCTACGCCATCTCTCCAGCGCAAGCATGGTCTACCACGCTGCCGTCTACCATAGAATGTACCACAAAAGACTTTCCGAGCAGGTTCCTCTTCGCTCATACGAGCTAGGTGCCCTGCCCACCGGAGTCTACCGAGCTTAATTTTTGTCACTATGTCTGCTACAAGGTAGATTGCGTACAACTCATGATTTTACCGTCTCCGGAATCGTCCTTCCTCACATATGGGGCCAACAATTCTCCGTAAGACTTTTCTCTGGAACGCGTCTAAGAGGTCACAGTGCCTTTTGCTAAGCACCCAAGTCTCGGATCCATACATGAGTACTGGCAGGACCATGGTCCTGTACAGCAGCAGTTTTGAAGTTATGGTTAGATTTCTGGATTTGAATAGCTTTGACAGACTGTAGTAGACTCTGTTGGATTTGAGAAGCTGCCCGCGTATTTCTTCTTCTATGTTGTTATCGGCTGCTACTGTTGACCCAAGGTATTTAAAGGATTGCACCACTTCAAATTCGTGCTCCGCTACCTTGATTGTTTGACCAACTGTTCTTCTCGCATTCGACGCCACCATGTACTTTGTTTCACCTTCACTAATGTGCAGCCCCAGATTTTGTGCCGCCTGCTCGATCTGGATGATGGAATCGTGTACAGCTTGTTCGGTTCTTCCGATGATGTCGATGTCGTCTGCGTAAGCCAGTATCTGGCTGGACCTGTTGACGATGGTCCCTCTTGTTGCCGAGCCAGAGTCACGGATTGCTTTCTCCAACGCCAGGTTGAAGAGGAGGCAGGCCAAACCATCCCCTTGTCGGAGTCCATTAAAGATGTTGATTGGTCGGCTATTTTAACTTGGCTTGTTACGTTGGTCATGGTCAACCTACATAGTCGTGTCAATTTATTTGGGATGCCGAATTCTCTCATGGCTTTGTAAAGTTCTACCCTGGCTATGCTATCATAGGCGGCTTTAAAGTCTATAAACAGATGGTATGTTGGGATGTTAAGTTCTAGACATTTTTCCATCGCCTGCCTAAGGGTAAAAATCTGATCAGTTGTTGATTTGCCTGGAATGAAACCACACTGATAGTGTCCGATGATGGTTTTAGCGTATGGGGTTATCCGGTCTTGTAGAATGGAGGAGAGTATCTTATAGGCGGCACTCAACAACGTGATACCTCTATAATTGCTGCACGTTGTGACATCTCCCTTCTTATGTATGGGGCATATGATACCTTTAACCATTCCACAAATAAAATTAGGAAGAGATTGGTCTGCAGTGGCGATTTATAAATTGTCAACTTTTCTATTGAAATCTATTAATTGTGAATTCCTAAGCATCTAATAAAGAAAATATAAATTAAATCTCTTCCGTTTACTTAATCAGCAACGTAAAGGCTTATCAAATAATGGATTCCCGTTACGTGGGTAATTTTAGGATGTACTTATGAGTTTCTCTATTTATACAGGAGCAATCCTTTGTAACGAATGCATTCACTTAAAAATTTGTCTTATTTGCTAGTTGGTGGCGTTGTTATACGAAGTACACAATAAATTTTGTATTCTTTTGTCATCATCTATTATTCTAAGCCAACATTATCAACTCATGAAAACCATAAAGGATAATTAAAACCACGTCTACCAAATAACTTAACGATTGTCAAATCCCCATCGAACTCTTGCTAATCTTGCTTACGGAAAATATTTTTGCTCCATCCATTGGCATGGCATGGCGCACAAAACATACTCGTACCTACACAGAAATGTCTTCCTTCAATGTTGTAGATTCAACACTCTTTTCTCAATCCCGTCGACGATTAAAAGTTCAATTTATTTCTGTCGTTGCCGTGAACGCTGTGAATAGCATCGGTCTAGCTGCAAAACATTCATCCTTGTGCACAGCGAATTGTATCCATGCCAAGCATTTTTATGACTTCATATCCTTAACGTTCGACAAGAACATAAAGTCTAAAGCATTGGCATGGCAGAGAGAGAGGCACAGGACACAGAGCACCGTGCTAACGTCATCCTCGTCGAAGTCGTATTCGTCGGCCACCGATCCACGGAGCAATTTAAAAAAAAAATATCCCCCCTATAGCTTGCTTTTGAAAGGAAATAGAAGACAAAAATTATGAAGGTATAAGGAAAAATAGAGATATCCTCTTGGGGGTGGGAATGGGAACCGGACGAAAACCGGCGGCAACAGCGGTAGCTGCGAGAATGGATAAATGGTGATTTCAGGATACGTGCGCTTCGAATGCGAAATCCACTTGCAGCAGTATCCAACTGCTATACCACCAGCATCACCACTCACCACCTCTTCGCTCTTCACACACCGAGGACAGGGACAGTCTCACCCTCTTCTCCCTCTCAAAGGAAGAAGCGCAATGCTTAATGGTTTATGCTAGAAGAAGCTCTTAAGTAAGTGTCACATAAATTTTAGTGATACGTTACCGTTCTCCGGCATACCGTATACACAACACATACTGCGGTTTACTGTTTGAATACAAAAAAGAAGTCACTTGCACTGGAGATGGAGAATGTATACCGAAAGTATAAAAAAAATATATAAAAAAAAAAAAATCAAAAAAGAAAAGGAAAAACATATTATAAAATTATAAAAAAGAAAACCACTCCCGAGTGGGAAATAGAAGCAAAACATATTCCCACAATGTGAAGGACTCACAAGAGAGTGTCTACCTACCCTATACCTCTCTCTGGTTCTGTTGGTGTAAACCGAAGAACGAAAGCCTCTTAAGCATTCGCCATACATTATAAATTTTATTCTGTAACGGAATCCGGGAAAAAGCTATAGGATTTTGCCACAACTCCAAATGTCTGTCATGCATGCCCCCTATGGTGTGAACCATATGTCGATGTTCGGGGTGGCAGACCTTTGCTATATCTCTTTCTCTCTCTCTCTCAAGAAAAAAAAAACAGTACTCGAATGGGATTTCCAAAAAAATGGGGGGTCATGCTGCTCCAAGGCTGAAATTGGAATACCTAATAATGCTCAAGGCGTGAGTCACAGTGACCGCGGTTTTGTGTCACACTTCAGAAGGTGCAGTACCATCAAAGGTAACGATGACAGCGAAACCGGTAAAAATGTGATAAGATCTCAAAACAATTCAACTGTCTCTATTTTAAGAGAAAACTTGTGGGTTGTAGTCATAATCATGGTTTTTTTCGGATAAATCAATTGCGAGGAGGGACATTAGGTCCCCAGGCACTTTGAATAAGCTCTAGTTTAGAACAAGAAGAAACACCAGACCACATCCTTGGCCACTTCAGTGCACTAATGTACCAAAAAGTTAAACACTGGAGATGCCACTAGGCCGTAGAAGGGCAATTACGTGTCTATGAATATTGAATATACTCCAAATACTAAATTTTCTGAAGAGAATTCGGTTAGAGGAGGAGCTGTAGTATAGGTCACAGTGCAATATTATACTTCTAAAATCAATCAATCAATACTAGTGAACAAGATAAAAGTATCTGATCAAAAAAGTTGTGTTTAAGATTAAATTTTAGGCGCCTAGCAAGAAAATGACATCGAGATATCAGTGAAAAACATATATTTTTGCTATTTTTTCATATACAAGCTTAAATATCAATAACGGTTACTTTAATTTTAAAAAACTTCATTTGATTGAAAAGATATTTATGCCTATTATGGAATTCACAATACTTAACTCCCGGATAGTCAGCATGATTCGCAGTGTTCGCATTCGCATTAAAAGCAATTATGAACTTGCACGGTGAACTATATTATCACTACAAGGAACTACCTTACCATTTTCAGTAACATACTTCCTCACCTGCGAATTCTACAAGAGAAAATATAGTTGAATTTAATGCAAATCCCGCCGCAACGCATTCGTCGGATTCTATAATAGGGGTTATTGTTTTTCCCTTTCCAACAATACTGTTGGTGTTAATCGAACCCAAACTCATCGAGAAACAGTCGTTCAAAGGGTTAAAAACACAATTTTTAGACCTTTTTTGGAAAATAACTGAAAAAAGATCAAAAAACATGTTTTATTGCTGATATCTCGCAAATGCTTCTCTTAAAAAATAAATGAATGTCATTTTCTTGTTCAACGACCCAAAATAAATCGAAATAAAGTGCACGACTGGATCGCACGAACTTGCTCATGTAGCCCAAAGCTATTATGTATTAATAAATAATAATAACTTATTTTTCAAAATTGTTTTTTTGGATATTGAGACAGTGAAATTTTTTTCTAAATTTAGTTTTTAGATGTTGATAAGTGATATCTTTGAAATGGCTTACGAATTTTTTTTGACAAATCGTTTGAAAAACTTTTAATAAAAAAAAATATTTTTTAAACAAAACGGCTCGATAGATTTTTCAAAAAAGAAATTCTAAAAATTAATCTTAATAGAAAAAAACATATCAAAAGTTTAATCAAAATCGTTAGAGTTGTTTTCGAGAAAACTCGAATAACTACCAAATTTAAAGAGAATCCGTTAACACGTTTGGGCAATAGAAATGCGTACAGATAGACGCACAGACCGATAGACGGCAAGACGAAAACCACTTTTTTAGTGTTCTCCATCATCGTAATGTTGCAGGATTTTGTGGAGACACTTTAACTGCACAAACCTAATACAACTACCATTTCTTAGTAAACTTTGAATATACTTTAAATATACGAACTTAGTCAAAGTAACTTTGTTTCCTTGGATATTTTTGGACACTTATGTGATTTTAAAGAACCTGAGGACGTAATTCATGCACCATGAAGTAGACATAAAGGCAAAATCAAAGCTCGCTAAACTACGGTTGGCTAAGTGCCTGGTACTTGCAATTACACCTTGCATAAGATAGTAAATACTTTTAAAATAAGTTGCGGTCCCGTTTGATTTTCGCCTCGAAAAAAATTTTAGACAGCCCTGATAACACCAAGAGGGTATTGTATTTTTGGGGTGACATTCAGATTCACCTCTTTTCCACAAATGATTTCAAGGGATTCAAAACTGTTTCTGCAGTGTTTTTCGACAGGCTCCATGTGTCACATGGATCGTCACATTGTTGGTCCTTATAATGTATTAGTATACAGAGTGCTTAAAACTAAAGAAGGCAAAAAAGTGCCCTCGCGTAGACCTTTGTCGCCAACATCCGTTTGTTTTTTTTTTTTCTTCTTCTTCTTGTTCTTCTTTTTCCTACTATAGACAAACATCCAAGTATTTCTTTCGAAAAGAAAAAAAAAAAATTGCTTAACTTAATTTGTCGCACAGCCATTAGAGCCTTCAGTTTGGGCAGAAGGACAAAAAATTGGTCTTCCATTTGCCAAATGGTACACATCGATGTAGAGATCTATGTTTGTAGGTATATCTATTGGACTGAGTGACACCAACAGGCCATGTGTTTTTTTTTTTTTTTTGTGGAAATTGTTCCACAGCTGGAGATATATTAGCAGGCAGTTTCTGTATTTTATATTTTCTCATCCTGACTTCCTTTTTTGTAATGGCAGGATGGAGGAGGACACAACAACAACATTGTGCTGGAGGATTCAAAAGTTCGCAATTCGAATTCCCGCGATGGCAAAGTAATGATGACATCAGTATCTGGTGACAACAAATTCTGTGGTAATTTGATGATGATGATGTTGTGTTTTTTTTTTGATAGGGAGCAGAAAATTTTATTGTTTTTTTCTTTTCGGAAAAAGGACATTAAAATGTCTATGGTTTTTACCGAAGGGTCACTTCACAGTGAAAGGGTTCAATTAAGATGGGGTTTGCATACTTATAAAGAATTTGATTTATTGAAAGCTTACAAAAGGGATTTCGAGAGTTGGAAGTACTATTTTTTTTATTTATTTTTTTTCCATCTAAACTTATGTAAGTAAAAATCATAAAACATGTAAAGTTGAAATATTTTTAAAGTCATTGAATGATTGAACTCTGAAAAAATATCTTTTACCATAAAACAATAATTTTTAATATATGCAACATATTTTAAAATTAAAAACCACTTTAAAATAAAAATATATATTTTTTTTTTGGCACACAAAAGGTATACCCAGAAAAGTCAAACTTTGCTTAAAACGATTTATAATAAGTAAAGTATTTGTTTTGCTTCAATTTTTTGAAGTTATACTTCTTTACCGGCGGCGTTTCTAAAAATATTCAACCAGTAATACCACATAGACATTTTCAGCCCATTATTACTGTTTTTTTACACCAACACTATAGGCAAGTAGGCGAACAGTAACAACAAACTTACATTTTGTACGGGTTTTATTTATTTTTTTTTATTTTGAACACACAAAACATTTATTGAATAAATCAGCCATTATTATTGATAAAATTTGACTGATTAATTTTCTATTCTCTAAGTGAAAAATAGAAAAAAAAAAACTAATTACACCAAAAGATAGATGCAATAGTACACGGTTCCGCCAAAACAAGATTTTTTTTAATTCTACCTAGACGTTAGGGTAAAATGGGGTAGTGTCAAAAAAAAAAGTTTTTGTACGTCTCGAAAAGTAAGAGGCAGAGGATAATGAAATAAATTTGATTGAATAGATAAATCGAAATGATGAAAATTTGTCCCATTCGAAAAAATTACATTGTCGAGAAATGTTTTTTTTGTACATTCAAATTTTTCAACAAACCTTTGAAAACGATACTGGTGTGGGTACACAGTGAAAAAAAAATTAAGCGTCTACTACGGAATTTTTTTTAAATCCTCCATAACGGATTTATTGAGCTTTGAAAAATATAAACGTTTACTTGAGTGATTTTTTTGATTTAAAAATTCGCCGAATAACGGGACAAATAAAACTAAAAGGTCTTTTAGATTTATGTGTTGTCTGTACATTTGTTAAAGAACAAGATGTTTTGGTCTAAGGTTTTTTTACAATTTCCAATAGTTTTTTTAATTTTTAGCTTTTTATTTTTTTTTTTCATTTTGAAACTTAAAAAATTACATAGCCATTAGATATTAGGCTAATACTTTTTTGAGCAAAATGAGCGGAAATAACTGTAAAAAGAGTTTTGTTTTTACATGGCGCATCATAACTTTTTATCAAAGCCACATAAACTTTATTCTTGGCTAAAGGCGTTAGATCAAGAATTATATAAGGTTGAACCAAGATGTGGTCCAACCTTATATAATTCTTGACCTAGCGTCTTGAGCCAAGAACATGGTAATTCGAGCCGGATATGAACCAGCGACTTATGGATATACAGTCCACAGATTTATATTTTCTTTAAAATGGCATACCAACTTTTTTTTAAAACAAGGTTTTAGAATTTGTATAAATAAAAAATTATTATTTTTTTTAAACAATTCACTTTATTAAAACCAAATAACCTCAAATAAGATCAAGAATGTCTACTTTGTCGTCGGAACACGACCAGCCATGAGTTGAGAACGGTACGGTTTTCAGAATAAAGTCAGTGAATTTTTTTCAAAATTTAGTTTTTTAGATGTTGATAAATAATATCTTAAAAATGACGTACAATTTTTACTTGCGATATCTATACATAGGTACTATAGGGCAAGTTTAGGATTAATAAAAAAAAATCGAACTCGAGATAACAATCAGACATGTCATTCCAAAAAAAAGTGGGTCCGGCCATTCTTCCTGTCTGTCTGTGTATACCTCAAGCTACAGCCTTAACCGCTGAAACTATGTTTCTTCAAATTTCGTAATTAAAGATCCTTGGTGATTCCTTAGAAGGGAAATTGAATTTTTGTTTTTTTAAGGACCAAAACGTTCCTGCCATAAAACAATAAAGGAAACGTTTACTCTTTACAAAAACGGCTCTAACGATTTTAATTAAAATTTGCTTCTGAAATGAATGAAATTTTTGCAAAAGTTCTACTAAATGTATCATATTTCCCATAGAACTAAATTTGGTGATTTTTTTTAAAAAAGGAAGCTCCTTAACAACTTTAAAATTATTTGATATCAAAACATTCAAAAAAATAATTTTTGAATTTAAGAAAAAATTTTTTTTGAAAAATCAATTTTTCTAAAACGAGTCACTGTATTTCTTTTAAATTTTTGGTTGTAGATGTGAATTAATATTTTCTTGAAAACAGCATACCAACTTTTTTTTAAAACAAGGCTTCTAACATTAAATATTATTTTTTTTAAAAACTTCTCTAACGATTTTCAAAATGTTTTTTTTCCAAAATTGTATATTTTTTAATCAAATCAAATTGCATACTTAATTTGGAGCTCAACAATTTAAGAAGTTGCTTACGTCATTTTAGTAAGAAAATTTAATTTTTTTTTACATTTTTCTTATAAAATTATTTATTTCTTACAACTTTATATAAGAAACTTTAACGTCCACAGCAACTTTGACCGTAAGAGCAAGTACGTGGGACCCAAACATGCATTTTATTTTTTTGACATAAATTTTTTTAATATAAAATATTTAAAAAAAAAACGGCTCGATAGATTTTCAAAAAAAAAACTCTGAAAATGTATCATTATAGAAGAAATCAATACAAAAAGTTTAATCAAAATCGTTAGAGCCGTTTTGGAGAAAACTCGACTAGCTCAAAAATGTTGTATGGGAAGTAGGTACTTGTTCTAGATGAGATATTCAAAAATACAAAAAAAAATTTACGTTCGAAATCACATAAAAATCATCTCTACCAAATTTTAAGACAATCCGTTCACGCGTTTGGGCTGCACAGATCGACAGACGGCATGACGAAAACCAATTTATTTTTGGTTTTGATGGAAGATGCAATTTAAGGACAAATAATTTTTTTTCTATCAAATTTGTTTAAATTTCATAAAATAATGTACTACAATATTGTTGGTAAAAGTGTTCTTGATGGGCAGTAAGAATTCTTGAATATACTTATTAATCAGACTGCTTTTTTTGAAAACGATTTTTTTTAATCTTAATTCAAGAGACGGAATATTGTTCTAAATGATTTTTAATTTTTTCTATAATTTTTGTATGGGAAATCTATGACGTTTTCTTTTTTTGTTTTGTCTGAGGCTTTGCATATGTTTTTAGATTTTTCATTTTTTCTTGAAAAGAGCTAAGCGTACAGTAAAAATGCAAATACCAAATTTTGTAGAAAGCCAATTTTCTATCAAACAGTAGTATTAACTTTTACTGCACAGTTAATTGTTTTTGCGATAAATGGAATTGAAAATGGTGCAACTTACAGTATATATTTGTAATTTGGGTCCCTTTTGTTTAAAATGTATCTTCAAATTGCTAAAATTACAACATTATTTTTTTTTTTTTTTTTGTATACTCAAATACGAATTTCCCATACAAAATGTATGGACGAAATTGAAAATCACTTACAGCCATATTATTGACTATTTTCAAAACATGTTTGGAAGAAGTTAAAAGCTGTAGATTTTCCACAACTAAGCCATCGTCTTTAAGAGTTTAGATTTCCAAAAACTCCGAATCTTAAACAATTTTTGGTTAATATTACCAATTTGTTGAGGTATTCGAACTTTTTACTTCCTCAAAACATGTTTTGGTAGAAAACTAGTTTTGAAATTTCTCAATAATAATATTGACGTTAGAGTTCTAAATATTGAAATAAAAGGCTCAAATTTGGTGAGAAATGTTTACTTAATTTCTAGAACAATAATTACGCCTGTTGCATTAGAATCCAAAAAAAATCATGTTTTAAAAAAAGCAGAGTGCCGATTTATTATTAAATTTTAAAGCTTACATAAATTTTCAGGTTTTTTTTTAACTGGTAAGGTTTTAATGGGATTGGCAGCAAAATAAATTGTTTTCCTGGAATCTCGAACGAATTTTTTATGATTCGAAAAATATTTTTGTGATTCAAAAATAAATGTTCTCTTTCTGGTTTCAAAAAACTGCATGCTTATTTTTTTCCACGAAAGCGAGCTGAACTTTAAATAGAAATTTTTACCCTTGGAGCTGAATCATTTTTTTCTATTTGTTATAAAATTCCAATAACCAGACACAGACGTACCAGTACCATACAAAAATTAAATTTCTCTTCACTTTACCTCTCATAAATCTCTTAAGCTAATTTTATTATCCTTCAAATAAAATCGAAATGCAAAATCACTTACCTTCGGATTCACATTGATTGCTGTTGCTGCTGTTAGTTGGGGTGGCGGTGCCGGTGGTGCAACTGCTGTCGGAATAATCCCATCATTCGTCCGAGGAGCAGCCGTTTGCATGGGAATAAATCCCGGCATGGCGAACGGTACCAATAGCATAGATGATGGATTATTACTAGCTAACGGTGCTGCTACAATTGGGACACCTGCTGCAGATATTCCTGCTGACACTGATGATGATGTGGCCGATGAAGTTGATGATGATGGGCACTGTGCAAAGGATGCACAATTGATTGATGATTGATGTGTAGAACTAACAGTTGCACTATTGGCCGTGGATGTGGCACACCTAAGGGAGAGGCCACAACTAGAAGATGCAACGCCGCAGGTGCCTGGTAGGCTAACAGGAATTGGAGTGTAGAGACACTGTTGCTGCTGTTGTTGCTGTTGTTGCTGTTGAAACTGTTGCTGCTGCTGTTGTTGTTGCTGTTGCTGTTGCTGCTGTTTGTACTTGCACTGCTGACAGGAACTTGTCACTGTCGTCGGAGGTGGACCTCTTGTCGAATCAAAAGATCCACTGCTTGTCGGTGGGTGAAGGACACTTCCACCACCTGCAACCCCACCAGCCTGCAGAGAAGCTGCACCAATCAAAGTATTCGGACGTGCACCAATTACGTACGGTGCACTGGTCCCCCGAGCCGGATTCAGAGTTGTCAGTTTAGGTGCCTTCGGTGCCCAAACCGAACACGGCAATAACCCGACCAAGCGTAGCCCCACAGGGCTCGCTTCGGGTGCGGTTTGTGCGCTTATTTTGCGGGTTGCTCTGAATTCGGAAAAAGTGGGACAGGCGAAGCGCTCAGCAAAACGTCTTCTTCTGTTAGTTCTTCTTGTTCCCAAACCAAATCTGCATAAAATTGAATGTAAACTTTTTCGGATGGGTAACGTATCTTTTGCTCCTCTGCTGTTGAGGCTGCTGCAACTACTATAGTGCTACACTGCTGGAGCAAATAATAAAACCCAATTGATTTGCGCTACAACAAGAGTAAAAGCAATTTTTCAGCTCAGCGCACTTTAATTCAAAGTACACCCCCTTAACGGTTGTGTAGCCACAATTTGTTTTTCCTTTTTTTTTTTTTTTTTATTTTCTTATTTGTTGCTCTGGTTTCTGTGTGCTTTCGTCTTGCTTTTGGTTTTGCCTCTATTCAAAAGGATGTGGATTTGCTTCGATGTGAGATAGTTATTTTTTGTGTTCACTATTTGCGTGTCCTTCAGGGAAAATGCCCTTAGCACTCTTTGGGGAAAGTTTACAGTCGGCACTTTATTGAGGATTTTTGTAGCGACAGCATTTGTAGTCCTTCCGCATATATGTATCCTGGTTGGAATATGTCTGGGTGTGGTAATTGTATATCAACGAGTTGGTGTTGTAACTTTCTAACAAAAAAAAACACCGGTGACAAGCTTTTTCGATTTGAATCGAATGGATTCTGAAAAGAGTTATATCCGGCAGCTACTCAGTTCTTACAAGTGTTTTTGTTCTTTTTTGCGTGCGCGGAGCACACACTCGCCTAATCGAAGCGATGTTGTTTCAGAGGACTCTTCCTGTTCGTTGTCGTTACGCCTCGAGGTACTTTTGACAGATGGAACCTTTCTGTTTTATTTCAAGGCAAACATCGCCTTTTTTATGAAGTCGTCTATTTTTTTGTTTTTTTGACAGTCAATGACGCCAATGTGTGACCATTTGATTGCGCCCAATTATCTGTGGATGAACACAAAACAGAAAAAACAAATTCTAAACACAAACATAGAAAACATTGAAATGGAATAGAAATCAGGGAATTAGATTGCGAGGACGAAAGTTATTGCCTCAGCCAGAGAGATTTAGAGATATCGGGACATGTGCCGGAAAGTCCGAGAATGAAAACAGGACCTAAGCGAAAACAAGCCCGAGTGGAAGGAGAGCCACCGACCGTTAGGCAGGACAGGAGAACCCGTGGTCGAATGAATTACGCGCATTTTATGGGTCATCCATTGAATACTAAAATAGCTTTGCATGCATCACCATTCATTACGGTTGATGGGTGGGCGGCCAAAAAGGCACGATGGGCCTAGAAAACCGAATGGCAACATTGTTAGGTGGACAAACGGTGGAGGGGGTGGGGAGGGGGGGTCACATTGTGCGATGGTTTTGCCGTTCTGGTTCATCCCAATGATGACAAGAAGGAGGAAGAGCCTAGCCTATAACCTAGCATTCTAGCGTCAATCAGTGTTTCTAGAATGTGGGAATCGGAATCTGAAATGCAATGAACCTGCGGTATCCGCACTTTATGTGATGGCTGTGGCGTGGCGATGATGTTGCAAATGGTGGTGGTGGCGGCATCCAGTGGCACTTTTATCTACGGATAATGTTGATTGGAAAATTATGCAATGTGTCGTCTGAATGGAGGAATGCCAATGAAATAAATTGTTCGGCTTTTATATGCAAGATACACACAGTGAAATAGGGATTTTAAGTAGAATTAGAAGTTGAGTCCTTTTGATTGGATATTCAAGTTGAAATTGATTTGAATTTGCTGTCCTGTGCGAGGACTTGTTTTCAAATAAATAGTAGAATTAGAAAATTAAAAAACAAAACAACAAAAAAACTTAAGCAAATTGGTTTCATTTAGAGTGCTGGTTTTTTTTTTTTTGCTGTCAAGTGAATTTCAAAACAAGTTAAATAAATTGAAGTTGTTAAATGAAAAAGATAATAATGGTTCAGGGGCCAAAATCATGGAGGTAAGAAATGTCACTGTCCAAATCATCAAAAAATCAACTTTGTTTTATAATTAAGTTTTAACGCTCATGTGTTGAGTTTAGTTAACATTTATTTGCTAAAATCAGTATCACTTGTTAGAATTCAATTAAATAAAGTTCTTAATCGATTTTTATATGTATTTTCTTCAGTTTTATTGTTTATATTTACAAAAATATGTGATAAAATGTTGAATTTCTTCATAAAATTCAAGATTTTGCTATTAAAAATACATGAAATAGAGTTCCCGGAAATGATGAAGCCATCAGAAAATGATGGGTGTTTCCAAAACGACTCAGGGTTTCTATAAACCTGAATTATAAACTATTATATATACATATCTTTAATAATCAAAAATGAAATCACATCAGTTTTTCTCTGGATACATTTCTTAAAAAAAAAAAACGTTTTTCTTCTATTCCAGAATATATTCAAGCCATATTTGCATAAGATTTCAAGGTTTTATTGTTTTGATCTTGATTTTGCATCATAACATCGTCAAAAAAATATAATTTTAATCTTTATTCATACAGAAACAGGCGTTCCCGAAATGACGATTAATTGATGTACGCTCCTTATAATAATATTAAATTTAATTTCAATTCCCATTTTAATTTTATGTATTTATCAGAGAACTATTTACACAATGATAAACTAGTTCCATGAAACACAGGAAAAATCATTTGTTTCTGCACGTTAGATAAATACAAAATTAATATTTTGTCACTGTAACTACAATCAGGCATATTTCTTTGAACAACTTTTATTTAAATATATTTAATGAATCTTCTCATATTTTTTGTAAGGCACGTGAGAATTCTTGAAGTAAATATTACCTTTGTAATGTTAAAAATACAAGTAGCTGAATTTAATTGATTTTATTATATTTTTTGTCACTTGAACTTCAGTTTTTGAGTTAAAGAAGCGTTTCCGGAATGGGTTTTCGGCTATTTTAGTTGGATATCAATTATTTTAACCAGTGCATCAAAAGTAAATTGTAATTTAATGTAATTTTAATTTAAAAAGGCCTGGATATCAAATTTTCCATTTTCATAGTTTGGCCCTTATTATTATAATAGCCGTTGAACAAAGGGTTTCTGCAAAAGGTCGCCTTTTGTTTATAGCAATATCCTGTCGAGGCAAAAATGTAACTTTAAAGAGTGGAAAATGTAAGTATGTCTAGACGGGATATAGCTAGGCAACACTAGCCCAAATTGTTTCGAAATCTAAGCGGAGGTTGATGATTTTACTTCCGACTTTGAGGGACCAACGAGATTCCTCCACAATTTTAGCTCTGTATAGCTCGCCCCTAATAACGATATTATATGGTTGGTTTAATTTTGTCACCTAAAACCACACTGATAAGGTCCGATCAATTCGGCAAAAAGTTCTAGACAGAGAAACTCAGCACAGGTCTGGTAGATTGGATACACATTGCCGAGGTTCCATTCACTGGATATAAACTTTTCTCCGAACATGTTCTAGAAATTAATGTGTGCTCCTGACCAAGTCATTTCCCGTTGCCTCAAATTATTTGTAGTTGAGCTTCATGTTATATTATTATAATGGAGCCAATTATAGTGTCAATATTTAACGCATCGATTCTGAAGAAGATTCCAACCGGATTCGAAATGTCGCGTCAGCCAAAATTTAATAAATATTGATTAAAAACATAGACTGAAATTGGCTTTTTCCGAAATAGTTTGTCTGGCAAAGGCCATAAGCCTTAATTATGTGATTTAAGTTTGAATATTGCTGTTCTTCTAACTCCTTCTAGGTCTAGTGGTCAAAATCGTTTACGTTTATTATATTGTTCGGAATAACAGTGGATAGTTGGCTGTTTTAACCGAAGCAGCTAAGTGAAAGTGTTCTTTTCAGATCCTCAACACCGATTGCGTTTCTTTTACGGTATTTATATTTTCATGTCGTTTGGCCTCTTTTCTGGGCTGATATCCTTGGAAAGTTAGTTTTACTAGTAGCTTTTTATTCTCCCTTTATTTCCTTTTAAGAAGTCGGTATTTGATTCTTCTGATCTGATCCTAGCCTGAAGAACCGATTCATTTGTCTCGTCTTTGTATGCCATCCAGGGGTTTAATTGTGGATGCCTTCTGAAACCAAGCACATCAAAGTCGGTATTTCTGATTGCAAATTGGCAAAAATTTCACCACTCGTCTGTTTGATGGTTTTTTTGAGTAATTGAGGGAGGTGCGTTCAGCAAAAGTTATTGCAGTCGTTTTTTTATTCTTTGCTGGGGAGCTATTTGGAATCACATCTTAACTGACCAGAACCCGTCCGAATTACTGACTGGTCCAAATGATTCAACTTATCTCGCAACAAATTCACTGTGTTGGCATGGGCCCACGTTTCTTCTTGACTCGACCTTTGACTACTCGGCCTGTGCAAATAATTGTTCGGAAATCGACAACTAGGTAGTCAACGAAGAACTCCGTTCAACGGAACAATTTCTCGTTCATGTAGAAGTGGATCATTGCTCGATTCTCGATTTATTAATGCATAATTTCTCGAACTACTCGCTCATCATTTACGTTCTCGCATACATTCCTTGTCATATCGATCGAAGAGTTTTCAAAAAACCCTATTCGTCATTGCAACTATCGCCTGTGGATCTGAAGTCATCACGTACAGTTCTCGTTAAATACGCCCAGGCCAAACATTTTGCATGTGAAGTTGAACTGTGGAAAACAAATCGTAGCGTCAGAAAACGATTTAAATCACTTAGTTTATACTTGGATGACCAGGATGTCCTCAGGCGGTATAGTACCTACCCGGTCGACATCCGATATTGCTACCATCAAATGATCGGTAAACGCTATTACTTTTTGATGCGGAGCATAAAAGATTTCTTCACGCCGGACCTCAATCTCTTCTTGCATCGATTCGTTTAAAATTTTGACCTCTAAACGGGAGAAACTTAGCTCGGAAAATAATCCGCACGTGTATTGACTGTTTTCATGTAAAACCTCTAAAAGCGTATCAACTGATTTCAGATTTACCGGAGGATCGGATACGGCAGAACAGAGCATTTAAGATTTGCGGAATCGACTACGGTGGTCCATTTACCATTCTACAAACAAAATAAAGAGGTGCCAAACAACAAAGGCGATTCGTCTCGAAGTTGTGAGTGAGCTAACAACGTCAGCCTTTTTAGCTGCACTCCGACCCTTTATTTCACGACGAGGACCCATAACAGTGCCACCAATTTAGTTGGGGCAAAATGCAAACTCAAGGACCTGTTTAACTTACTTCCAACTAAAGAAACTAAAGAAGAAATTCAAAAATTTGTCCAAAATGAAGGGATGGAATGGAGATTCATTGGTGCAGCCTCTCCTCATCAAGGCAGCTTGTGCTACTAAACATCACTTGCGTCGTGTCCGTAAGACACAGAGTCACAAGAGTATTTATCAACATTATATCTTCGATCAAAATGGTAGTCCCCACAAGAAAATCTACAAGTTAGAGATATGGTACTTATCCGTGATGAAAATCGTCCACCTCTACAATGGAATATGGGTAGAATTTTCGAAGTGGCGAACTGTCAGAGCCAAAACTACTACTATATTTTTAAACAGAGCCGTGCATAAGCTATGCAAACTTCCACTGAAAAAGAACCCCTATGAACATTAATATAACAATAATTTGGTAAGTGTAATGTTCAGGCGGCAACCCAACCTAAATGCATTTTTCATATTCTTTGCTAAATGTCCCGTCACAAAACTGAACTCAATACAGTCCATTTTTAGCTCTCAAAGAAGAACAAGCTATTTATACTGAAAGTAAATAAAGTTTAACCCATTTTCTTATTACTGATCTAAATTAAATTGTTTTACTTAAAAATATTTACGGAATTTTACAGAAAGTACCAGTGCTGGAATAGTTACAAACAACTTCTTCTCTCAAAACAGTGAAAATAACAACAAAAGAATGAAGCTGGTATTGTACGATTTGTGTAAACACCAAAATTTGTGTATTTTTGACATAAATATGTATAAAACCATGTAAACCACAAATTGGATGATAGAAGATGACATTATATACACGATTTGTATACCATTTTGTGTCATCCGCATTATGGTTCAAATGATATAGTGTATTTTTATTGCAAAAATACACAAATTGTTTGTGTATACACAAGTCGTGTGATCGCAGGTTAAGAATAAACAAAATATCTTAACATTTTACACAAAAATAATTATTTTGGGATCTGATATTTTAAATAATTTTCAAGATAAAATAAAAATTCGAATCACCCCCTCCCCGCGAGTACTTGAAGTTTCTACCTTTAACGGATGTACTTCTATAATACAATAAACTTTATTTTTTAAAATAAGGGTCAGTTCAAAGTTAACTTTCTTTGTTGAATCGACTAGGCCTTTTAGTTAACACCGACAAAAGTTAATCTCCTCTAACTCTTTGGGTAAAATATTTACGGAAGTATGATACCTATCGCAATAAAATAAATGTAGCACTATTCTTCCAAAAAATAAATCAACCTACATACCTTCTTCCTGAACACAACCGTCGTCATCTATAAGACTTTCTTCTGAAAAGCCCTTTCAGCAGTTTCATTTTCCTGTTAACCCTTATCCTTTATAAAATAAAAAATTCCACGCATCCCACGATAGCACACCGCGCGCCGCACCAAACCAACCAGCACAGACAAATTTTCTTCACCAAACTGACTGAAACTCATAATTAATTCATAAATATTTTTCCTGGCTCTCGGGAAATATTTGATAAATAACATCCGACCTTTTTTCTTTTGCTAGCTAGTATGGTGTAGAAGGCTCCATTGTAAAGGTACACCGTCAGCCAGTCAAGCAACTTGAAGCCATCTGGTCAAACGTAGGTAGGATAGGGTAGGTATTCTGCGTTTTCTATAAACACACACACACGAAAAAAAAGCAACCTCCCCCCAACATGGCCCTGAATGCTATAAGGGAAGAAATTATTTTATGAGGAAAATCCTTTGGCAAAGGTTGCTGAACGATGCATGACTTTCGCACCCTTTTCTTAACAACGCCATCGGTACAGGGGTACTCTATGCTACTGCCATTACCAGTGTGTTCCTTTCGCAACTTTGCTCCTTTCATGAATGATAAAATATTTAAATTTAATTAAGCCCGCAAAGAATGACGACAACGTACGTTCCATAGAGCTTTGAGGAGGGCCATATTCCTACCTTAACCTATGTAGTACCTACATTACAGCAGCGTGGACTTTGGTGCGTAGCTATATACGAGAGAAGGTATAAAGCGTATGTCAGGAAATGTAGAAGTGTATTAGCCGAAGAGTTGGTACCGAAGCAGCCGGAGCAAGAGGATTTTCTGAAGAAACGTTGCGGTGAGTTTGTTTTGCATTTTAATTTTTAAGCAAACGAAGGTACAAAGTTGATGTTGATGCCTCAAACTATGTTGTTCGCTTCGCACAGCAAGTAAAGTAAATTATTTATTAAAGTATAGAGCGTTAAACCATGTGGGAGGGATTACCATTTAACAAGGATATTAAGATTACGGATGACACCTTAATCTACGATTACAAATGCAGATAAAGTTGTGAGTAGTTGTTGTGAGATCTTGGCAAAATAATAACAACAAAACAACTGTGAATGCAAGTTGTTTTAATGCTTTCAAAAGATTATTACAGGATGAGCTTGCATATAGTTTGTGAGAGTGTTGCGGAAAGTTTCATAAACCAAGTTCCATGAAGGACTATTTTGTAGTCAGCTGAGGATGTAAAATCCATCTTATTAATTTGATTCACAAGAAGGAAGCATTTCTGGAGTGCAATTACTTTCATGGAGGACTGTTGCTTGCGCATATTTGAAAGTTTTAAATTGTTTAGATTTAAAATAATAAACAAAATATCGATACTCCGAAAAGTTTGATGTCACGAAAATCAAATCGCAAGAAACCGCCAAAACTTTTACTGTCCGCGTTTTTCTTAATCTCTTGGCAAGTCAGCCACCAGCAGCAAACATAGACGACCAGTGGAGACATTGGCAACAAGCCATCAGTAGTGCCGCCACTGATGTGCTGGGTTTCACAAGGCGACCACAACGAAACTCCTGGTGTAATGAAGAATGCCGCCTGGCGCATGCAACTAAGAACGACGCCTATCAGACAATGCTGCAAACAAGAACCAGATCTGCTTAGAGAGCAGCCCGAGAGCTCTACGGGCAAAAAAAGAAGAGAGGAACTCCACCCGACTTCTCAGGAAGAAAAAGAAAGAGCACAAGAAGCGGGCGGTCGAGTCTTTTGAGGATTTCACAGAGACGTTGTGGCAGAGGAGACGTTCGAAAATTCTGACAAAGGGTATGAAGATCTACCCAAGGCTTCAAGGCCAGAACAGAAGTCAGCCGAGATGAGAGGGGGAATATGGTAGTAGACACACAGTCAGTCTAAGGATCTGGAAGGAACATTTTTTTAGACTCCTGAACGGCGAAGATAGCCAACATTTCACTGTTATTCCATTCAATTTGGACGATGATGTCCAACAATTTCGTCCACCTGAACTAGATGAAGAGCAATTAGCGATTGCCAAGCTTTAGGGTGCTGGTGCAGATATCTTACCAACCGAATTGTTCAAAACAGCAGGAGATGGGTTGGTAGGGGGTATGCACCAACTCATCTGTAAAATCTGTTGGATGAAAGCATGCACGATGAATGGAACCTTGGCATAGTGTGCCCCATCCATTAAAATGGAGACGCTCTGGCATGTACCAACTACAGAGGAATTATCCTCCTAAACGTCGCATAGAAAATCTTGTCGTCGATACTATGTGATCGCCTAAAACCTCTTGTCAACGATCTGATTGGCCTTTATCAGTGTGGTTTTGCCAGGCAAGTCAACAGTCGATCAAATGTTCACACTCCGACACATTTTGGAAAAAAAACCGGGAATTACAGATCGATACACACCACCTATTCATCGATTTTAAGGTCGTGGATGATAGCGTGAATAGAGACGAGTTATACAGAGCCATGTCATATCTCGGCATACCTGCCAAACTCGTCCGCTTGTGCAGCATGACAATGGAGAAATCTCGCTGCTCCGTCAAAGTCGTTAAGAACACATCTGAACCGTTTGATGTTGAGAAAGGTCTAAGACAAGGCGACGCGTTATCATGCAACCGATTCAACATCGTTCTTGAAGCAGTTGTACGCAGATCACAAGTCAACACCACTGGTACAATTTTTCAAAAGTCCGTTCAACTACTTGCTTATGCAGATGACATAGACATAATCGGCAGACCAAAGCGAGTTGTGGTTGGTGCATTTGCCAGTATTGGGAAAATGGGATTGGCTGTTAATGAAGACAAAACGAAGTATATGCTATCAACGAGAAGGGAAACTGGTGGACTCGGCCAAAACATCACGATGGATAGTTATAACTTCGAAGAAGTCAAGGACTTTGTCTACCTGGGATGAAGAGATCAAACGGAGAATTACTGTTGCCAATCGCTGTTTCTTCGGGCTGAGGAGACATTTAAGTAGTAAAGCCCTCTCTCATAGAACCAAGGAAACTTTGCATTTACCCAACCTCGCACCTACCCCAAATCCTATAGTTAGTCCAAGCAGGGGGTTAGCATGGGGGCAGGTTGCCCCCCGAAGATTACCTCAATGATTATACATTTATTATCCCATCTTATTGAATAATTTAGGTCCTAATTATGTGGGACATAATCGCATAATTGAATTATGAAGTTATGACCCACTACGGTGGGACATATGTAAGCCCATTAATGTGCCGTGACATAAGGTCAATCTTACCTCACTGATTATACACTTATTATCCCATCTTATTGAATAATTTAGGTCCTAATTAGGTGGGACATAATCGCATAATTGAATTATGAAGTTATGACCCACTACGGTGGGACATATGTAAGCCCATTAATGTGCCGTGACATAAGGTCAAGTGATATAAGGCCAAACTTCGGTAATTGGCCTTATGACACTTTGAGAAAGTGACATAAGAACGAATTTTAACGGTTGGCGTTATGTCGCTTTCGGAAAGCGTCTAAACGCCAATTTGGTATTATGTCACTTTTATTTTTTTTCAAATTAAATAATTTTGTAAAAAAAACTGCTGAAAAGTTTGAAACCCCACAAACGCTTATGCCATTCAGTATAAGCCTTCTGCCAATTTGGCATTTGCTTATCCCACCCTAATCCAACAATTTCCCATCATTAAATTCCGTGCGCGAGTGAGGTTGAAAACTCGCAGCCATCTCTTAGACTATTACTGCTTACTCAGACCTTAATGAGTTCGTTGTGATTCCCTTAATAGGCATAGAGCCCTCCTACGCGTCATCGTGTACGGTTTCTGGAAATATATCGTAGTTCTTTCCAATTGTTCCCCAGCTGTGCACATTCCCTTTTGACTGTCCTACGCCATGTGCTTCTCGGCCGATCCGACCCTCAACCTGCCTGTGTGTGAGTAGGTTCCTTTGCATCGCTTGGCCAGCAATGCAATTGTTGCCTTTTCGAAGCATATGACCAATCCAAATAGAATTATTTCTCCATATTTTGGACAGCATTCCGAAAGCAGCCTTTGCCTTTTTAATACGGCTGTCGACATCTTGTTCGGTTCCGCTTTTGGTAGAGACAAAACTCTCAAGATAATGAAAGTCTTTGAATTTCTCTACCGGTTGTCCAGAAATATTGACTTGAACGGATGAGTTACTTCCGAGGCTGATCATTTTTGTTTTTGCCGTGTTAATTTTCAGCCCCACGATTTCTGCTTCTATTTCCACCCTTTTTGTCATTTGATGGAGATCCATGATCCTATAAGAGAGTAAGCTCGTCCAAGTAGTGCATATGTTTTAGTTGGGATGTCAGACTCCATTGAATTCCACCATTTCCGTTTAATAGGGCTGCACGCGGCACCACATCACTTATCACTAACAGGAAAAGTACTGGCGACAGTATGCAACCCTGTCTGACTTCACATTAGACTTCGAATTCATCCGACAACCTTCCTCTATGTAAAAAGTGAAATTTGCATCCGTTGTAGGTAGCTTTGATAATAGCGATTAACTTATCTGGAATGCCTCTCCTACGTAAGGAAATCCAAATAAATTCTCTGTTAACATTATCAAACGCTTTTTTTTTAAATCAATGAACAGCAAGTGAAGTGGTGATCGATATTCGACGCACTGTTCAATAATGATCCGCAAGGTGTTAATGTGGCTAACACTGGATGAACCAATGCGGAAACCTGCTTGTTCGGCGTCCAGTGTGTCTTCTAGTTGTGCCTTTATTCGCTGTAATACAATTTTTGCTGCTATCTTGGCAACTCCAGGCAGAACACAAAACGCTCTCTAGTTTTCACACTGCTTGACGATCATCCTTTTTTCCACTCCTCTGTAAAGCACTCAGAGTTCCAGGCTCTCTCTATGAGTGGATGTTGATGTCGTTGGTGCTGCTTATAAGAGCTCTGCAGGAAAACCGTCAGCCTTGTTGCTCTTCAGTCTTTAATTGCGGCAATGATCTCTTCTCTTCTGGAAGGTGTGGTGCGGATTCGGGCATTTGTTGCTTCGGACGGGTCATCAGGTATTGGATGCGCATCGCTGGCGAACACACTGTTTTATACCGAAGCGAAGTGTTCCCTTCACCTTCTAAGCTGGTCCTCATCCGAATGGAGCAGGGAACCGTCTACATCTTTCACCAGATGTTGTTTTGAGCTTTGTACTCCAGCAAGCTCCTTGGTGATTCTATAAACAGTTTTGCTGTCACACCGACTTGCGGCCTCTTCTGCTTCTTCAGATAATGTCACGTCTCACGCTACGGTTAACTTCTCTCATCTTCATGCGATACGTAGACTTTAGCTCGCTTTTCTCTGCAGCTTTAGTAGCTGCGATGCGAGCTCAAAACTTTCTTCTTTCGTCGATCTTTGTACGATTAACTATTCTTTCACCAACGGTCATGAACACATTTTTCATAGCACACCATTGGTCTTCGATTAAGGTAAGTTCACTGCTGCTGATTGTTCTCAGTCCTTGGGAGAGATGGTCCCCTAGTTGTTGGCGAACTACGGGGTCCTTAGTCTGTCGGCCATATAAGTGGGTCATGTTAATGATAAAAAAAAATCGAACTTTAAGTCGTGGCAACCATGTGGAAACTGTTTCCTTAAACACTACCTATATGAATATATATTATGTAGGTCTCAAGTGGTATAGCGACAAGGGTAGGTCGCCCTATGGCGGGATTTTATATACAATTACATAAATACATTGTTTATAGACTTGCTGATATTACATTTTGTTGAATGGGGAATTGCCATTTAAATTTTGAATTGAGTGAGACCCAACAAAAAAGCAACAAACACCCCACTGAAGCCGGGTGGTAACCACCCAGGAGTCACGCTGCAACTCCTGCGGAAGCAGCGTGGGAGTCGCAGGCGATCCTCGCGAGAGGCGCGTGAGAGCGACGTAGTAACTGCACGGTAACCACGCTGGAACCGCTCGAAAGCCGGAAGTTGCTCAAGAACCACGTTATAGCCTTAGTAGCCTTGCGGTACATAAATTGTTCTATGAAGGTACTACAAGGTACCTACTACTATTTGACTAAATAGTAGTAGTTTAGTTTTCACATTTACCTATGGGTTTTTTTTTTCAATGTTTGCGTTCGACACTCTGACAAAATTATAGTTATATGTTCACAGATTTTTTTTTAAATAATTATCACTGTCGGAATTATTGAAAAAAAAAAAACAAATTCGTTTTAAAATTAGGTTTTAGGATCATATGTTGGCTTTAGTTAAAATTTAATAAATTTAATTTTTGTCTATTTGTGCACAAATGTTTTCAACACCTCTGATTCAAAAAGAGCAAACCGAATATAAATACGTGAAAACGGTTCAGCATAAAAACACCATAATATTAGGAACATCCACTTTTTAATCAAAATTAAACAAATTATGAGATCTTGTAGCATTTATTCAGAACCTACTATTTGAGGGTATTTTAACTTTGAGAAAACCAATGTAAACCTCTAAAAAAAAATAAATGATAAGCTTTTTAGTCCTAAGTATGATAATCAAAGTCTTAGACTGCGTTTTTCGTGAATGGGTTTGAATGGACGTTTTTACCTGGAACCTTAATAGCATAAATGTTCATGTCAAAGAATGTTCCATGCTTAAATTTATATCACAACAAAAATTCTCAGAATACTCCCTTAAAATTAATGCTTTTGAGAGAATATTTCCTCAGCTTCTTTCTTCAGCCAATCACAAAAGCAAATTGGCCTTTTATCTGAACACCAGATTGGATTTAGAAGCAAGCACTCAATCCAACTGACCAAGAGTGCACTAAATCAATGACGTCTTTGAGAAAAAAAAAGAAACAGGGCACGGGAAAAAGAATTAAGAAATAGTGGCTGAGGTACCACAAGGAAGTGTTTTGGGACCACTTTTTTATCTTTTATTTAGATGCGATATAACTTAAACAGAAAGTATGATCGCAGCTTCGTTAACTGCTAGCAGTGCAGTACAATAACCTTGTCAAAATGCTCTAACTTCTCACCATCAATGTCAATGAATGAACAAAAAGATGTCAGGTAGTAATAAACTAATAATCTTCAAATTAGACCCTTATTCGAAAAACATTCTAAGTTCTTAGCTTTGAATATGTAGAGTACAAGAAGATCACTGGGCCCGTATAGAATAAACATCTTTGAGATCGTGCCATATTGCGATTTTGAATACTACAAAATTTATCTGAAAACATTATTGAGATCATTTGTAAATGAATGCGACATGGTAATTGAGAGACGAAGATCTTCACAGCAATCTTGGGTGATCCCTACGGTCAAAATAGAAACACAAAAATTTGCACAATAGCATAGAAAATGGTTGCAAGAAAACAAAAATATAACGGTGGTGGAGTTTCTTGACCAGACAAATTTAGAACGCGGTTTTTTTGTGAACTACCACTCCCTTGGTACGCTGAAAACCGCTCTAAATTTGTGAATTGAAGAGGAAAAGAAAGAGTTATCTGAAACACGTAACTTAACTTCGTGAAATATTAATTAAATGAGTTGCAATCGAATAAAGTGTTGCATGAAGATTTTCGCTCTTCTATGAATGTATGCACGTGAAGATATTCATAAGAATTTTGTTTAAAGGTTTTCAACACCTAGGAAATGTTCAATTAATACAAAAACAACATGAATATTAAAGAAATACTATCATTAATAACACCATTATTAACATTAGTATGATATCTTGTAGAAATGTTCACTAGAAATTGAATTTCAAGTTCTTCACTGCAGAAATATCCGTTATAGCTCAATATCAGTTATTTAAATATGCGGCACATGCGTGAAAAGATAATCCCGGCTATTATTCAAATTCATAAAAATACAAAATTTCTTGACTGAAATTGGAAACAAAAATGTTGACCATTGGAAAAAATTATTAAATTTTTTTAATTTTGAATGTCCTCTTTTAATTTAAGCAAGTAAGTTAAAATAACACAAAACTGATAAGAATTGTGCGAATGTGCGCAAGTACAAACAATCACTTCATTGCAAATTGACAGTTGCACTAAATGCCATGGCATAAAACTGCATCCGTGCAGCGGTGGCCTAAAAATAGTTTACCACACCCAACCTTCTCTCTATATTGAATGATTTGCAATTTTGCACCCTTACGCATAAACGCACTTTACGGCAAGTAAAACACTCAGATTGACATGGATATCACAGGATAATCGACAAAGGTCCAATGCACTAATGAATTTTACCTTGCACCCTCTTCCCACCACAACGCCACCACCTTGACTCTAGCTATATTTATTTACATAAACAACACTACCAATAACAGCCGTAGGAATGTACTTTTCTTCGAAGCAAAAACGGATATACGAGTATACCTGCGTGTACACACCTACAATAAAATATAAATTCCACTGCAAGGCAATACCCGAACTCCAGATAGGGTATTCTACTGCAAGCAGTCCATCGTCGTCGTGTTTATCTTTTCGATTGCAATAACAATACAACAACAAAAACTTAACGCACCAAAAAGACCAACAACAAAAACAAAAAACGTGCACTCAACGAAAAACCGGAACTTCGATTTGCTTCCGCATTAAACAAGTATAGCGCCGCAAGGTGGTTTCTTCACAGGAACGCACAATTTCCCTACCCACTATGGCGCAGAGGTAGCGCACATCAAAAACACTACACGAATAACGGTAGCTGCAATAAACTGCATATATAAAATTAACGGAAATTAACCGTTGTTTATTATTTACTATTTCGTATGCTCGAAAACGACGAGACAAAAAAAAAACTCCAAACTATAACACACTGTTTCGTCTTTCACATCCGGAGAGAGAGCCAAACGAGCGAGCGAGAGCACGCGAAATTAACATCACATACACACCGTTACCGTCGCAATTAAGTACTGAGAATAAATGCGAGTGCTTCGCGTAAAACGGTCGCCGCTAATGGTTTGCTGTGTATTGCCATCTACCACTGGCGTCATTCAGAGCAACATACCTACCCTGCCATATAAATACCATCACGTACATACATACATCAAGCAAAAATACCGCAAGCAATTGTACCACGCGCTGAGCCTCTCGTCGTCGAGCTAGTGCCAGCACCAGTTCCATTGATGCCAAACCAACCGATGACTATGACGACACGGTGGGGCTACAGGGCGTATACGCAACTAAAAATACACACAAAAGCGAGTAGTACTGCAGGGAGAGGCATTGAGGCCGAATATACTCTACAGTGTACACACAGTGGTTGTGAATGCTTCTGACGTCTTGTGCTGTCAAAAAATATAGAAAAAAAAAACTAATCTACCACCACTGACAGAGCAAGTATGACACCCAAACCCCACGCACTAACTAATACATTGGGCTAGAGCATGGCATTGCTTTATAGCGCGCATTTGTGTGTCCCTTTTCTGTTTGAGGAATCTTAATCGTGTGTGTGTGTGTGTGCCGAGAGAGCTCGATAAATTCTCTCTGTTGGTGGAGCTATAAGTGCCACAGCCAGCCCACAGCTAAGGAATGTATGGATGCACACATTGACAGCCAGCCTTTTATCCACAGATTTGGTACATCTGTGTGTGTGTGTTAAATGCAATACAAAGGTGGAGCTTTTTTTGGGGTTGATTTCGAATAATATGGGTGGCGCTAGCACCCATTTTGTTGGGGTTTTTACTTTATTTTGAATTTTCATCAATTTCCCCTTTAATTGGAACTCTATATCTATGCATTTATTGTTTTCATACAAAATGGCGGACGAAATTAATTCAAAACTATTAGAAATTGTTTAATTTTTGACCCTGCTTGTATTGTTTACAAAACTACGCCACTGTTGTTTATCAAAATATTAAGGGATAAACAGATTGAGTATACACAACACAACAAAACAAAACAACAACAACACACAACATCACAACAACATATGACACACCGCCCGCCACCATACACCATCGATATCCTTGAGAGAAATGAGACCAACTATAACGACAACGATACGAGAGTAAAATCCAGTGAGAGTCCTTTCGTAGTTGTTTCGTTTTTTGCCGGGTTTTGTGTATTGCATGGCTGTCAAAAGTTGTTGCTGGGTTGTATCGCTATGATTTTGCAAAAGTAGTAGAAAAAAAATTGAATTGTTTTCTTTTTTTTTTCTGCATACAGCAGTAGACTGGAGTAGGAAGAATTTTCTTTCTGCATTTTCTTTCGTTCGTCGTGGCCTTTTTTCCATGACTGCTTAATTGAAAGTGAAATTTCACTTGCATTTGGGGTTGGTAGAATGGGTAGTGGTTGAAGGAATTTACAAGAAAGTTGCTGTGACCTTTTGGTATTTTGCAGATACAAAAGTATTTTATTTTTATTTTACAAGAGATCGTTTAAAATTTTTGGATATTTTGGTTGGGCGCGGGGAAACGATCTTTGTCAGATCAAAATTTCTAACTTTATGGACTGATTTTTCAGTTAAAATAAAAGTCTACAAAACAAGATTTGATCCTATGAATATGCCAAGCGAGGAGGATTTCACAAAGCAATATAGGTTTTCTACGGATAACATCAAGAAACTCATAGCAATTGTTGAGAAGACTGACTTAAATGGTGATAGAGGAGGTGGACATATTCCCGTTGATTTGCAAGTTGTGGCTTCTATAAGATTCTGGGGTCGGTCGGTCCAATTATCACTCTTTTTCCTTTTTTTTTTTTGTTGAATTTGCCATTTTGCAATTAGAAAACCCGCTATAAATTACAAAAATAGCAGATAAGATGATCATAATTTATGGAACTACGTAGACGTATGATAAATAAACATAAGCATACTTAAGTGTGTTTGGTATGTTTTTGCAAATTAGCGCCAACACTATTAAGAAAAGAACCCAAATTAGCAATACTTGGTGGAAAGATCTTTGATAAACGTCAATTTACTATTCCACGAGCATTTTCTCTAATTCTATGGTTCAGTTAAGTCTCAGACTATAGAAGTAGAATTTCCGTTTTTTTATAAATAGGGCTGTTAATGTTTAATTTAATTAAATTAATTTAAAGCTTCACACTTAAAAGACAAAATACTCTTTTAAAACTAAATCCTAGCCACATTAGAATTATGGCTTGTGTCACTGCTTTAGATTAGCTTGTTGAACCGTTGAAACTTTATCCCTAACACTGTTGTAATTCAAAAAATTGGATTTTGCAAAAAACGCGTTTAAAGTTTTCAAATTGGTAAATTACACTGTTCTGCAATTAAAATCACCTTCAAACTAAACGGCACGGTTTTTGAGATAATCTTATATGAACATATCAAGAATCCGTTTTCCTTTTCCTTTACTGCTAAATATTTTATTACAAAATTATTAATGGGATGTGAATGAAGTGCATTTCTGTCTAAATAATTTTAAATCATTTAAAAATTCGCTTTGGGCGTAAAGATTATTGCAAAGTGAGATTTATGATTTGTCCAAAATACTCTCTTTCATCCAGTTAAAGTGTTTTGGAGGTGGTAAGTGCTCAAGTAATAGTTTTCAATATCTAACTTCGTGTTCTTTTCGGATGCTGAGCACAAATCTGAAGTTATCCAATAAAATTTATCACGGGAAACATGAAGAGAAATCATTGAAAATCTAACAAAAAACATGTATTTTTATTGTTTTTCGTGCATAATCCAAAATATTAAAATTTTTCGCTAAAAATATTTATGTACTTTTTTTATTTCAGTCATTTCTAATGGTATTAAGGCACATATTAGAGGAAGGAAATATTAAAAACTTAAACCTATTTTCTATTTTCAAATATATTGTTCTTTAAGATTTGTGATTTAACATTAATCATTAATTGATCATAATTATTATTAAGTACAGTGATCAAAAGGTTTAAAGGACTATTCGCGCAGTAATTAGGTCTACTACAAATATTATTGAGGGGCAATTGCCTTCTTAAACTTTAACGGCTAGCATTAAAATTCAGCCGACAAAGAACTGATGGAGCTGATATAGATCCCTTAATTATCCCTGTATAGCAAAGCAAAATTGTAAGTTTTCTCTATGACTTAAAAGAGATGGAAGATTAATTAGTTTGAGTCTCTGAGAGTCAAAACTAAAAAATTTATTTCTTGACCAATTTTTTGTACAACTTTTGGATTCTTCACAAAAAAAAATGTTGAAAAATGATTTTGAAATGAACAAAATATCCTTTTTTATTTGTTTCTTCTGAGTACTGCGTTCCTTATACCATAATAACCTATTACTATAGGAATCTTTTTTATTATTTGAAGGACGGTAAAACAAATAATTCTGGAACATTAACTACAAAATCCAGTTTTTTTTTTGACTTAGACAGACAGTCTTCAAGTAAATGAGCAATATATTCTGGACAGAAATTTCTTCCAACTGACTTTACAAAAAAAGTTTCAAATCGAGTTCCATTCACAGTAATTGCATTGCCGTTTTTTTTTATTTTAAATTATTGGATCTTAAAATAATTTGCTAGAATTTTTTCCAAGCAATGCAACTGGTCTGTTATAAAATGCGTTTTTTCCCTTAAGATTTTAAGAAAATAAGTAAAAAATAGTTTTCTAAAAACAACCAATAGTTTTCTTTCGACCACTTGCAAAGCTTTCTACCAGGAAGGATGACAATTTTTTTTGAGTCAGTTAAACAGTTTTTATTATGTGCGTCAAGTTGATAGTAGGGTTATCATGTTTGTAGGTCCAGTTTAAGGCTCCAAAGATGTTAGAAAATTTAGAAAAATTTCTTTCAAAAATTCCCTTATACCCAGCTGCAGTCATTTTTAATGTTACAACCCCAAGCTCAACTTTTCCAAAGTAACTACCTAACTGCCTTCTATATTATAGCACTTATTTTCAAATCTGCACCTTTTTTCAAATCGTGAAAATAAAAGTTGGGCATTCAGGGCGTTCGAACTTATCCTTTTTTGTCATTTGCATAAAACTACTATTGCATAACTTTTTGTTTCTCGTCAAGTGGCATTTTTTTGTTTTAAGTTTCATTCGTTTAAAATGGCTAAAATTTTTGCTTACTCAAAAAAGGAGTACGCCGAATTTTGTTTTATATTTTCAACAGAATTAGAAGAATTTGATGCACACCTCAAAAATTTCTTGCCTCTGAGCTGCAATTGCTGCGGTTTTCTAACCTCCCATCATGTTTTTTTACGTTCGAATCCTTATTTTTCAAATAAATTACATTGAAATTTCGGTCCATTTTATCAGCTATTGCAGGTCTGGTTAGCATTGGTATCTTAGCAAGTCAAGTTTAGCTTTTTCAACAGTGCTAAGGCATGTTTTTTCTTTAAATTTTAAATCAAGAATTGGATGTCACTGAAAACATAAAAATTGTTGATTTAAACTATACAGAACTTCAAAACACTAATAAACCACGAAGAAAATGGTGTAGTGCCTATTCAGTTGACTCAAAAAAAAATTCCTACTTTACATATGAAACACTTTGCAAATGGGTGAAATTTTCGTGGTGAATTTTTGATAAATTCTTTTGGAATTTTTCACTTTTTCACCAATTCGGTAGTGGGATTGGACTTTTGTTGATGAGAGCATATACTTCGTCTTGTCCTCGTTTATTTTCAGCCCCATTCTGCTTTCTGCTGACTCCATAGTAGTGAAGACACCGGTTACTGGTGGTTTCGAAGGTTTCAGTAAAGTCTCTACCAACTTTGACGGAACAGCGAGCATTCTATAACGTCATCCTGATAAAGCGTATCAGTTTAGCAGAGATTCTAAAGTCAGACATAGCGCGATACAGTTCCTCTCTATAAACACTGTCGTAGGCTGCTTTAAAATCGACAAACAGGTAATGGGTGTCAATATTATATTCTTGGATTTTCTCCAGAATCTGGCGTAATGTGAATATTTGGTCGGTCTAGATAGGTAGATTTTCCAGGTCAGAAGCCGCATTGATAAGGGCCTGTTAGATCATCAGCAAATGGCTTTAGACGCTCACATAAAACGCTGGAAAGGATCTTATCGGCGATATTCAAAAGACTTATGCTTCTATAGTTGGCGCATGTTTGGCGGTCTCCTTTTTTGTGGATCGGGCAGATGGTACTGAGGTTCCACTCATCGGGCATACTTTCCTCCGACCATATTTTGCAGATGAGTTGGTGTATGGTCCTTACCAGGTCATCTCCAGTGTGCTTAAAAAGTTCCGCTTGTAGACCATCGTATCCAGCTGCTTTGTTCATGTTTAGTCTGGTAACTTTGATCTCATTTTGGCCGGGCGGGTGTAATTTGTGGTTGTCATCTAGATTGACTGGTTAATCTTGGGTGGGATCTTGGCTGTCATCGCCATTAAACAACTAGTTAAAGAAGTCTCTCCAGATGGTTAACATCGCCTGCGTTTCCACAATGGTGTTTCCATGCAGATCTTTGCAGGGCCCAGGGTGGCTTGTGAAACCTGATGTCGACTGTTTCACTCTTCTGTAGAAGTTTCGCACCTCTTTTCTGCAAAAACATCTCTACATCTCCTTGACCTTGCGTTGCTAGTGTTCTTTTTTCTTCCTCCTAAGTAAGCATTTCTCATCCTTCCTTCGCTCAACATAGAGATTTCTGGTGGCTCTCGTATCTTTCTGGAGCCACGACTTGTATGATTCCGTCTTAGCTTTGTTTGCTTGAGCACATTCGGAGTCGAACCAGGGGTTTCTAGGCTTATACTGCGATGCAATAAAATCCTAAGAAACTGCAAAGTACATGGTGGCGTCGAATGCGAGAAGAACAGTTGGTCAAACAATCAAGGTAGCGGAGCACGAATTTGAAGTGGTGCAATCCTTTAAATAACTTGGGTCAACAGTAGCAGCCGATAACAACATAGAAGAAGTAATACGCGGGCGGCTTCTCAAATCCAACAGAGCCTACTACAGTCTGTCAAAGCTATTCAAATCCAGAAATCTAACCATAACTTCAAAACTGCTGCTGTACAGGACCATGGTCCTGCCAGTACTCATGTATGGATCCGAGACTTGGGTGCTTAGCAAAAGGCACTGTGACCTCTTAGCCGCGTTCGAGAGAAAAGTCTTAAGGAGAATTGTTGGTCTCATATGTGAGGAAGGACGATTCCGGAGACGGTACAATCATGAGTTGTACGCAATCTACCTTGAAGCAGACATAGTGACAAAAATTAAGCTCGGTAGACTTCGGTGGGCAGGGCACCTAGGCCTAGCTCGTATGAGGGAAGAGGAACCTGCTCGGAAAGTCTTTTGTGGTATATTCTATGGTAGACGGCAGCGTGGTAGACCATGCTTGCGCTGGAGAGATGGAGTGGACCAGTGGATGGCAATGAAAGAGGCCAGGACCGGACCCCGGTTGCCGAGCAGACGATGATGATACCCTAAAGTCTTTAATGTTTGTTAAGACTTCTTCTAGGGCGTAGTATTGGTTTTGTTAGTCCAATCGAATTAATAGTTTATAATGACTATGGACACACTCGAACAAGCAGGTTTCCGCACTGGTTCATCCTGTGTTGACCACATTAACACCTTGCGGATCATTATTGAACAGTGCGTCGAAAATCACCACTTCACCTGCTGTTCATTTATTTTGAAAAAGCGTTTGATAGTGTTAACAGAGAATTTATTTGGATTGTCCTACGCAGGAGAGGCATTCCAGATAAGTTAATCGCTATTATTAAAGCAACCTACGATAGATGCAAATGTCACGTTTTATATAGAGGAAGGTTGTCGGATGAATTCAAAGTCCAATGTGGAGTCAGACAGGGTTGCATTCTGTCGCCAATACTTTTCCTGAATTCAATGGAGTCTGACATCCCAACTAAAACATCTGGATTACTCGGACGACGTATGCTTACTCTCTCATAGGATCATATATCTCCATCAAATGACAACATGGGTGGAGGGAGAAGCAGAAATCGTGGGGCTGAAAATTAATACGGCAAAAACAAAAATGATCAGCCTCGGAAGTAACTCATCCGTTCAAGTCAATATTTCTGGACAACCGGTAGAAAAGTAGAAGACTTTCAATATCTTGGGAGTTTTGTCTCTACCAAAGGCGGAACCGAACAAGATGTCGGCAGCCGTATCAAAAAAGCAAAGGCTGCTTTTGGAATGCTGTCCAAACTATGGAGGAATAACACTATAAGCTTAAAGAACAAGTTGAGACTGTTCCGCTCCAATGTTGAATCCGTGCTTCTGTATGGGTGCAGCACTTGGAAAATCTTAACAATTGTCACAAGTAAGATGCAATCGTTCGTGAATAGGTGTTTACTTCTTCTAATGAAGAACTTCATAGAAGAACGGGTCAAGAATCCATAGACAGTACTATTCGCAGACGTAACTGGCAGTGGATTGGTCACACGCTTCGAAAAGGCAACGATTGCATTGCTGGCCAAGCGATGCAATGGAACCCACTCACACAGACAGGTAGAGGGTCGGTCGGGTCGGCCCAGAAGCAATTGGCGCAGGACAGTCGAAAGTGAATCTGCACAGCTGGGGAAGAGTTGGAGAGCACTACGTTATATTTCCAGAAACCGTACACGATGGCGCGTAGGAGTAGTGGGAGGCCCTAAGGGGATCACAACGGACTTGGATCACAACGGACTTTTTAAGATCTGAGGACCTAAGTAAGTAAGTAAGTAATGGCTATGGAAAATAATGATATATTTAATGTTTCTTTTTGACACTTGTTCGTCAATGGGAAAGATTTGAAAAAGCAAAATGCAACAAAAAGAAAAAAATTAAATAGAAGGACATGTTCTTAATGAACACACCCGCAGTTTTGTATACAAATTAAAATCAAACAAAAAATACGAAACATCTGTGAACTCTTGTCTTTATTTTCTAGGATCAAAGGATTCTGTTGCTCTCTGTCGAAACAAAAACAAAAAAAACAACAAAAAATAAAAAAACAAAAACACCATATTTCTAAAACTCCATGAATCTATAAACAAACAAAAAAAAAAAAAAAACTTTTCATGTTAATCTATTTTTCTGCTCACTACTTTGGAAAATATCCTTAATTAAAATATGCTAAACACATTCACTATGCCACACTGCCACCTTCACTCTCCGCACAATAATTTCTTCTTGTCTCTCGTTTTTCAGTGTAATCCACAATGTCAACAAAACTCAAAGAACTACACCCTTTTTTTCCAAGGCAAGAACCATCGTCCTTACAGCAGATAGATGAAGGGTTTAGGTTTAGACTTCATAGAGATTATACAAACGCTATATAACGCTACCATGGTCGGTAGGTAGTGTTGTAGTGCACAAAATTATGCAAATGCCGTCTTTCGTAAATATTTATCCAACTCACAGAGGTGTCTACGGAAATTTAAGATAAAGGCGACCGTGAAATGGATGAGAGTCTCTGCTCAGTGCCATTCGACTTTCAGTTCCATCTCTGGCCTGGTCGGGTCGCCACCACCACCACCACCACCGTCCTTAAAAGTAGCAATTTCGTCATCATCGTCTGATGGTTGCGGGAGTTCTTTAAACAATTTAAAATTGAAAATACCTAACAACAACAACAAAAAATGTCAAGCAAAAAAAAAAAAGATGAGAGGAATGAACTAAGAGCAAGTTGACAGATGATGCTGGCAACAAAGATTAGCACAGGCACAAGGCACATGGCCAGGCCATCTGGATAAGGGCAGTCTTTGGAACGTGAGGATGTTGGCAACGGACGTCGTCGTCGCTACTGCCACGCGGTGATTCGTTCAAGCACGAAAGCGCAACGCAAAGAATCCAATCCCGATGATGGGATCACAAGAAACTGAAAACATAAAAGAATCCACCATGTCTGAAGCTTGTAAATACCAACACACAAAAGGACTCATGAAATCGTTAATTAGAATGCAGACAAAATTTAATTTATGCAGACAAAGTAAACTCTGTAATTATCCTTCGATTTAATTTTTTTTTTTCTGCAATAAAAAAAAAAAAAAAAATAAATAAAACATAACATCAGCTCAAGGGGTAAATGATTTTGTTTTCATTTTATAATATTATAAAACACCAGGCAACACCCCATTCATCAAAGTCCTGGCGAAACGGAACACACACAGTATACGACAATTAACGGTCGTTGCAATGTGCTGTCAGTCCGCCGATGTATTTTTAATGTTTAATTACTTGACAATGTAATTAAAATATGGGTGTATACATGAGACTTTCATAGGTATACGGAGTCAACCCGATCCGACCAGGCCAACCCAAGCCAAGCCAGGAGCCAGGACATACTGCATACCTATCAAAGCCTATCACTGGTATATTATAATACACCCTGACGACATATCGCTCCTACAGATACACTACACACAGTACACCTCTAGAATGGCGAATGTTTACTTATACAATGGCTCTCTGACAAATAATGTGGCCTGATATGAAGGAATGCATGGGGGTACATTACGATTCGACGGACATTCAAGGACATCGGGTAGTTTTAATTAAAATGATGTTTACTTTGCGGAGGAATATGTTCATTGGAATAATTTTAATGTCCTCATTTTGTGTTCTGTGTTGCGTGGTGTGACGATGTTTTTCTTGTTTTTTTTTTTTTTTATTTTTATTTTCAATATTTTCATTTAAAAAAAATAACAACAAAAAATAATGTCCTCTGAAGATTTATGGTAACATTTAATAAACGTTTTGAAATGCAATTTTAAAATTGCTTGCAAATGTATTTAATAATATTGCGAAAAACAAAAAAAATAAAAAAATAAAAAACGAAAAAACCTTCGAAAATGAAATTAAAATAAATGAAAACAACGAAAATACCTTGTGGCAATTTTGATTTAATAACAGAAAATTGTTAAAATATATAATTTAGAGATGTGATCGCATCATCAGAGTTGAAATTAAATGAAGTCCAGTGCGGTTGACTATTAAAAAACGTAAATTAAAGTTGTTGCTTTTTTTTTTATGTGAAAAATGTAATTAAATTTGGTATTTGCGTAATTTATTTTAATGTTGAAAATTTTTAATTTAAAAAAAAAATAATTCAAAAGCTTTAAATCTTAATATTCAATTGGAACTTAACAAATGAGAAGAATTTTTTTAAACACGTATAGATTTCTGTGTTTTCCTGGAAACACTGAGTAAAACAGAAATCTAGCCAACAGAACAATTTCGTGCCAATCCTTCAGCAAGATTCATACAGTCGGAGATGAGTAATACGTGCGCTTTTTAACCGACTTCTTTTTTGTTATGTTTGTTAGCTAAGAACTTTTGACTTGGTACCTAAATTGAATTTGAAGATTCTTTTTATATTTTTTGATTGCCGGTGTTCTTCATCAGGTTCCATTGCAATTTTGTTCAGTTCGGACAATGTCATTTATTAGAAAATATCAATTGTCTCATACTTGCAGATGGCTGTTCTTCTTTTAAAAAGTATTATTTGAACTACAAATTATTTAGTTAAATTTTTCGAAATTTCAAATTAGGAAATGAATTTTTGAAAAACTTTTTGCTTAATAATTTGATTTAAAAAAAGAACCAAAAGAATAGAAGTTTATTCTTTCAAGAAAGTGCATAATTGTAAAAGATTTTTCTTAACCCGGGAAAAAACTGTAAGAACATTCCAAATCAAGCAGAATTTAACAATCGATGAACAGTTGAAAGGATTTCGTGTCCGATGTAAAATTCGCCAATACATGCCCAGCAAGCCTTCTAAATATGTCTTGAAGTTCTGGTTACTCAATGAACGCTTAGTGGGTTATCCATTTAAATTTTCAATCTACACTGGAAGCTCTGACCAAAGTACAGGACTTGGTCGTGGATTTGATGTGGTGATGTCGTTGGTGCCATCATATTTTAACACTGGACGTAACTTTACTATTGATAACTTCTTCACATCTGTGGATTTGGCTTTGTAGTTGCTCGATAAGAAAATCACGATTCTTGGCAGAGTTCGGAAAAACAAAAGAGACCCAAATTCTTGATGACCATAACGAGCCTGTAAAAGTTAATAGCAGAAAGCAGTATCGCCAAGTCCAATCATCCATCTTTGGATTTTGTGATAAGATGGCATTGGTAAGTTATGTTCCAAAACCAAACAAGCAAGTAGTTTTGCTATCTACGCAACATAACTGTGAAAAAGCCACTTCCGGTTGTCAAAATAAAGCGGTAATGATACTTGACTACAACCGCATCAAAGGTGGAGTCAATGAATTTGACCAAATGGTATCTATTTATTCTTGCACATGTCAAACAAATCGCTGGCCGATAGTTGTATTTACAACATACTAGACTTGGCAGTCCTAGCAAACGTCATCATTTTTCGAAACTTTAATCCACCTAGAAGAAACGAAAATCTATTAAGAAGCGACAAGCTTATCGAACTGGCGGAGAAGCTAATGGAGACGAAACTGAATGAGCGTCCACAACCTGCATCACGATACACAATAGGAAAGACTGCTTTGGATGCCCTCCGCATTATGGGAAGAGTTCGAACAGTCCCCGAGAGGGCTTCCTTGTGAAATGGACAGATGTCACCTTTGTCAAAGAGCAGAAGACAAGAAAAGCAGAACCACCTGCGATCGTTTTGAAAGATATTGCTGCCTTGGCCACACAAATAACGTATGTGGTAAATTTCTCTCGGAACTCTCTACAACTACAGGCTAAATAAAACAACATATTATAAGCGGCAGGTATCGGTTGGGATATTTCTAACACATTAAAAGTGTCGTTTTACATACTTTTTTGAAATTGAAAAAAACAAATCTTTTTGATTTGATTTTTTCAATTTTTGTCGTTTTTTAAAGGTTTTTGTAGTACCTATTCGGGCAGTTTTTCTACTATTCCAGAATACCTACAAAAATGATAACATTTTCAAGTTTTTTTTTTATATAAACTTTATGACTAACTTCCATATTCAAGCAATATTTGCATTGGATTCAGACTTAAACTTCCAAAAATTTGCAGATTTGTTTTGAGAATACTGTATAACTCATTCATAGCCAAAAAGCGTTCCCGGAAATGACGTTTTGAACATTATTATCGTTTATTTTCTTTCTAACAAAAGCAAACAAAATATTTTTTTTTAGGTTTTTTTGATAGTGGTTTTGATTTTTCATCATAACATCGTCAAAAAATTATAATTGTAAGCTTCATACCAAAACAGACGTTCCCGAAATGACGCTCTTTTGATGTACGCTCCTTATAATATCAAATGTAATTTCAATCACCACCTTAATCCTATATACTCATGCAGAAAACTATATGTATAACGATAAACCAATTCCATGACATACTGGACGTTAGATGAATACCAATTTGATATTTTCTGTCTGTCTGTATGTATCAAAGTCCCAGCCTCAACGGTTGGATCGATCGATTTGAAAATCGTTAGAACCGTTTTAAAAAAAAATTAATTTGTGTGTACAAAAATTCTAAAGCTGTGCTTAAAAAGAAAATTTGAATGCCAATTTTAAGAAAATATTAATGGACATCTAAAACCAAAATTTCAAAAAAAAATCATTCAAGCGTTTTCGAAAAAATTGATTTTTGAAAAAAAAAATTTTAATTTTTTTTTTATAATCCAAAAAATTTTTTTCAAAATTTTGAAATGAAATATCTTGAAAATTTTTGAGAACCTTTTGTGCAAAAATTGTCATCGAAATCCGTGGAGTCGCTTCGCTTCTATCACCGTAATCGAATCCTAAACTTGCCCTATAGAACCTACATATATCGCAAGTAAAAATTAGGATTATATAATAATCCGAAAGTCAGGCTACGTGATGTTGTTGATGATTAGGTAGGGTTATTGTGTTATACGTGTGTAGGTGGACCGTGGCGGTGGCGGATCTTGCACAGTAAATGATGGCGGTATCAGTTGAACTGATGCTAAAACTGTTTTTTTGTGTTATTTTTGAGGGAACGTTTCACTGTTGCCCTATCCATGCGTGCTAGTATAAGACGTTACTGGCAAGAGGCCTGAGCACGCTAGTCAGGTGCTTGGTACAAGCACAGATCGATTGTTTTCTGACCTTTTTGATGATGCTTGTTGCGAGATACTTGATATTTTTTTTCCAGAAAAGGCACATGATCGTATCTAACCTTTTTTAATCGCTCCTACTGTATGCTTGGCAGTTTCGTCTCGTGGACTTCTGATGGATAAAGATTCGATGGGGAGCGCATAGCTTTGGAACCTAACGCTAGGGCTCAGAAGTACACGGTCAAATATCTAGCGCTTCAATTCTCATTGTAAAGGATCTTCTGAAATTAACAAAACCACTTACAATAGTAGGATCCTTAAAAGGGAATGTAGGCTCAAAAGAAACGCTACGCTGAAAAGAGATGTCCGAATCAAAGTCGGATAATTTTTGTATCACTTCTTTGGACTTTTTGTACGAGATTCGAGATTTTGGTTCAACACAACCTAATATTTTTAATCTAGTTAATATTTTATTTTTAAGACCTTGATAATTTTTTTTTTTTATTGGATTTTACCTGAACTGATTTCCGTAATTTCCGTTCCGATTTTCACAAAGTCTCGAGTACAAAAGAACGATTGGATGGCGCTTATAACAGGAAATCATATTTGACGAACCCGAGCTACTTCCGTCTATTACTTGACGAGAGAGTAAATCAGCTGTTGGGTGATGGAATTCCTGATGGTTATTTTCTCTTCTGATAATTTATTTATATATTTTTTTTTTAGGTATCTAAGCTGTTATATAGAGTCCCCCACAATCTTAAAAATATGCTCCATAAAAGCAGATTGAATTATGATACCATTTTTGTTATCTTATCATGGTGGTTAAAATTTCGTTTTTTTCTCAAACTCTTCCTAAATTTAGAAAAGAATGAAAACATTTGAACATGCTTTCTACTAGTATACTGTCTTGGGAGTATGGAATTATATCCTGAGAATATTTTATCATATCTTTTTCAAATTGAAGTTTACCAAACAAGGAAAAGATTAAAAAAATAACCTAATTGCATATCCTTTTTAATAAAGCAAAAAAAAAAAAAAATCTAGAAAGAAAACAAAAATGAATCATCCCATCTGGAGCTGGAATTAGCAAACAACAAACAGAACAACGACACGACGAATTCGACCTCCGTACAACAAATCAACAAAATCGGGCCACCTACACGTCGACTATGGCATTAATTCCCAATGGCAATTAGTGAAAAATAAACAAAACAAAATTAAAAAAAAAAAAAAAAAAACGAAATACCTAACCAAGGCAAGTTTATTTTCCGCTAGAAAACATTCAAATGGGGAATGCATTTTGAGATCCATAAAGAGTGAAGGCGAAAAGAATTGAAAATAATACAACAAGAAACAATAATAAAAATAAAAAAAAAGAACCACAACAACGAAGAAAAATATAGAAAAGTACACCCCTGGCCTTAAAACAATAGCGGATGAATGCAATTGGTTTGGTACACTACGAGTATATGCATGTATAAAAAATAATGCCCGCATCTGGCAGCAGCCGCCACAATGGATCGTCGTCGTCGGCCGTCCTCGCGCTCCTTTCGTTTGAAGCTTTATTTGCTTATAGCCAGCAGAAGCGAAATATAAGAATCAACTTGATATATCCTTTTTACCCCGCCTCGCCTCAACAAAAACGCTACTCAACGTGGTAGTATTTCATATTCTGAATCCGCTGAGGTGTGGTGCATATGTTTGGCGGATGAAAAGTAAACAATTGATGCCAACCGAAATAGGAGAACCATCAGGGAAGGCAACACAACAAAAAACATATATGGATGTTGGAAAACCATCATAACCACCATCACCAGCGACAACGACGACGAACAGCAAATAGCAAATAATGCCAAAAGCTAAACAAAACAAAAACAATACCAATAAACCAGCACCAACACCGCAAAATGGTCCAGTTAAAGGTTGCCAGGTTTTTCGTTTGACAACCTACTTATTGATGTATTTTACCAACATTTATTAACGCTATCATTCAAAATTGTTTGGATGGTGTCGTTTTTTAAAGTATCAACCTAATTTTTTGAATATGAGTGATATTTCGAATGGGGTAGGGCTTGACTACATTATTATTTTTCTCAACACAATTCGGTCGATTCGTCTGATCGATCCGTAATGCTGTAATTTTAGGCACGGAAATTCATGCTTGAAGACATTACGACATAATTTTTCGAATGTCGGTCCAAGCTCTTGCTTATGCTGGTTTTATTACGCTCAAAAAATCAGAATTTATATAATTTTTTTTGTTGTACCCACAACACTGTACAAAACTCGTGGGTCAGGTCTGCATTTTCATTTCTTTGATTTTGGACTTTGCTGGGCTGGGAACATTATGTCCCTAGCATGGCAAAGTCCCAAATCTTTTCTTAGCTGTATCTTTGAATGTAAGCTTGTACAAAACTCGGCTTTGGTGGTACAAGACTGTACAATATTAGTACAAAACTATAGAATTTTTTTGTTTATTCATCGGGAGAACAAAGTTAACTAACTGTCAGTTGTACATTTGCTACTTTTGAAAGGGAGGCTCCTCCATGGGTGTAAGCCTTGACGTGGTGGAGGGGCTTAAGGTGACTACTCTACAATGAAACTAAAGCTATGCGATCGTGAAACTTGTTTCTGCAGAAGGGCCACCCATGGACAACAGATCGAAATGGAGTAGGATGTCCCTACGAATAGCTGATCTGTACGTGGTATGTAGGTACTGTCCTTATAAAGCCACGTGCAGCCGAACAATTAGTGGAGGACCTGGATAATGGATAAGTTAAGGGCCTACTCTCTTGTTTCTGCAGATTGTAATTGAATTGGTACCACATCGCAATGCATCCAGTATCTTGGATGTCTGAGCATTCCGAGAAGCAAACGTTGACTCAGACCACAACTTTGTAGTGTACGAGTACGGATGCAGATATCTATGACGCCACAACGCCGAGCAGATGCTGTGAAAAAAAAATGATGTCGCGAAACTCATGTAGCAAGAAACTGCCAAAACTTTATCTGACTGCGATTCTCTTAATCTCTCGGCCAGCCAAACACCAGCAGTCAACAGACCATCAAAAGTGCCGCCACTTATGTGCTGGGTTTCACTAGGCAACCACAGTGAAATTTCTAGTTTGATGAAGAATGCCAGCTGGCGCATGCAGCGAAGAATGAGACCTATCAGGCAATGCTGCAAACATGAACCAAAAGACGCTGAAAGAGCAGCCCGAGAGCTCTACGGACAAAAAAGAAGAGAGAAACGCCGACTTGTCAGGAAGGAATAACGCATTGCGTTATCATGTAACCTATTTAGCATCGTTCTTGAAGCAGTTGTCAGCAGATCACAAATCAACACCACTGTCACAATCTATCAGAAGTGCTTTCCAACTACTTGCTTACGTAGATGACATAGACATAATCAGCAGACCAAAGTGAGCTGTGGTTGGTGCATTTGCTAGTGTTGAGCAAAAATGCGATTGGCTATTAATGAAGACAAAATAAAGAATTTTCTATCAACAAGAAGGGAATCTGAAAATCGTCGACTCAGTCAAAACATCACGATGGATAGTTATAATTTCGAAGCAGTCAAGGACTTTGTCTACGTGAGATACACTGTAAACTCAATCATCGACAACAGTTCAGAGATCAAACGGAGAATTACTCTTGCCAATAGCTGTTTATTCGGGCTGACAATTCAGGCATGTTAGTCGTAAAACCCTCTCTCATAAATTTTCGGTCCGTTGTGTATCGAAGAAGTATGAAGAAGAAGTTTCAAGGACGAGCTTTACGGGCTGTACAGCTTCTTGACTTGGTCAGTTGTCAGCAGACCTTAACTTAAAAAAAAAAAAAATAATACATTTAGAGAGACAGAATAGCAAAAATAGCAAAAAAATTCATTTATTCAAACAAAAACACCGATAACATAAAAAGCCCAAGGTGAATACCTTGCGGAACAGCTGAAATACAGTAAATTGGGTTGAAGGTGCTTGTCCTTAAAAGAGACGTTGAGTTAAATATGACTGAAGCCATGATATAAACAGTATTGGACAGGGCCTTAACTTTAAAATATTTAATGTTGTGTTAAATCTTGTAAAAAGCTTTGGTAAAATCAGTAGCGTTCATATTGACTTCGCCACCTTACATGGAACAAATGGTATAAGATGCAAATTCTGTTAGATTTGAAGTTTTAGACCCTCCTTTAATGTATAATATTTTCGGTTTACATGAAATTTCGGCTATGAGCCTTAGTTGAATTTCATCAGTTTTGCCTTTGTATGAATAAAGCAGCACTAACAAATTTAACCTAGCTATAGTCGTAAATAATGAATAATTAATTTAAGTTAACTAAATCACCGCTTTCAAGAAGCGGACATCACAAGACTGACGGAATCACATGTCTAAAATTAAATACCTCGTCATTGGTAATGTCATCAAAATTTTTAGTATTATGTGATTTTTTGTGAAATTAATTCAAATATTTCGTAAAATGTATGAATTTGATTTTATATCGAAAAAACTCCTGTTATTTGTAACCAAAATGTGAAATTAAAAAAATGTAAAATTTACGGTGGATAATGTGACTAAAACTTAAGTTACAGATTTTTATATCTAATGAAATCAACTTTGCATGTGTTTTTTTTTTTAATTTTTCTCTCTAAAATCTGTAAATATGCAATTTTATGTTTCAAAATGTTTATGGCCTGTCAAAAACATTTGTACCAACAATATTGTAGAACACAGTTTAATGGAATTCAAACAAATTTCATACCATATTGAAAAAAGAATAAGAAAACAAAAATGTATTTTGCTCTTAATCACCTTTTACTCATTATTTGTATATGTAATTGCATAAAAAAAATTTAAAAAAAAATACACCATGTTGTAGCCTAATAGTTCAGCTAAATTTAGACACTTCATTCTTTATAATCTGACAATAAACAAAAAAGTAACAAAATTTAAAAGCGAACCATCTCGAATCCATTTGTGACCCAACGGTACCGTTTTCCACTGGTGGCAGGTCGAGCCCGACGACCAAAGCAGACAATTTTGTTGAATTTTGATGAAACTCTTTTCAAGCTTTTGAAGCTTTTGTAGCATATACAGTTATGTGTGATACATCAATTTAAAGGTAATATGATTGTGATGCTCATTTTATGAGGCTTATGTAAATAGTAATTAAGCACCTTAACAAAACTCTCTTTACCGTTATGTTGGCTTAGAGACTACAGAAAATTGTAGAAGTTTGTACAAAAATTGTATTTATTTAATGGCTGTGTAATTTTCAAGTTTAAAAATGAAAAAAATAAAAAAGATTAAAATAAAATACAGTTGGAAACGGTCAGAAAACTTGGACTGAAAAATTTTGTTTTTACTGTTATTTATTGAAAAAATGTTTAAAAATCCAAATTCTTCACACGTGTATAGACAACACATAAGTCTAAAAGTCTTTTTCACAAAATATTTTTCCCGTTATTTCCTGATTTTTGAAATCAAATAAACCACCCACATAAACTTTCAAAAACGTATTTGTTTTTTTAAATCCCAAAAAAAACCGTTATGGAGCATGTTAAATATAATCCGGTTTTATTATCTTTCAATGTGCATAATAAGTTTTTCAAGAAATTATCAACTTTATCCATAATAACATCATTTTCAAATGTCTAAAAAATATTTGATATTGGAAAATAATTTTTAACTAAATAAGTTGAATTATTATTAATTCAAAACAATTTATTTCATAATTCTAACCCTTTTACTTTTCGAGATGTAGAAAAAGCTTTTTTATCTTTTGCCCCATTTTACCCTAACTTGTCGGTGGAATTTCAAAAAATCCCCTTATCTTTTGGTGTATTTAGTTCAGTCACAATATCAATACCAATGGCTGACTTCCGTAATTTAATAAATCTATTGTGTTTCAAATGAAAAATTAAAAAAAAAAAAAAACAGTATAAAATGTAAATATGTTGTTACTCTTTACCTACTTTAAGTGTCTGTGTGAAAAACCAGTAATAATGGGCTGAAAAAATCTATGTGTTATTACTGATTTAATATTTTTATAAATGCCGCTTAGGTATAACTTCAAAAAGAATTCAGATAAGTCTTTGGGTTGAAGGTTCCGCGAGTTATGAAATGGCAAAATAAAGATTTTGGAAAAAATTGCCCGTTAGTTTCCCTTCCGCAGTTGAATCCTTTTCTTAATGGACTATAAGGAAGGAGTACAAAAAAAAAATCGACTATTAAATGACTTTATCAGATTTTGAAATTAGCTTGACCTCCAAACGAAGCCATTTGGTTTTTTTTTTATACAAAAATAATTCTTGGAAAACAAATTTGAAAATCAGAGCCGATTTTTTTTAAATAACTGTTCATTTATAATTTGCTATAAAAATTTAAAAAAAACTATAAGTATTCAGGTTGTTTTAAAGCTTTTGTGAAAAAAATCGTTGTAGGTTGGTGATTGTTTAGAAGAAAGCTGGAAATGAAAAAATAAGAAGATAGCCAGTATTTTTTTCAGCGAAATCGTTTCAGCCTTTTTCGAGTAAATTAGTTATACTTAAATCAATATATTATGGATAATTTTGGGCAACTATCTATAACTACAATATGGCAAGGATTGTATTCGTCTCCAAAAAAAAAATTGAGGTTTTAATCAAAACTAAAATTACGTATTACGATGATGGAGAAGTCCGAAAAAGAGGTTTTTGTCATGCCATTCGTAATCGGTTTAATCGGCTTTTCTTGAAATTTGGTACAGACGTATTTTACAAAATTACAAAAGATTGTTGTTTTTTTGTTTTTTTATATCTTACTTAGAACGAGTATGTAACTCCCATACAACCTTTGCGAGTTATTCGATTTTTTTCGAAAACGGCTCTAACGATTTTGATACATAAGTACAAAACCAGCCAAGTTCATGCTGTTCTTCGGTTAATGATGGCACCTCACATTCAACCATGATTCTTTCGTTTAATTTTCTCGTAAGCATCTTAACAGAATTTGATGACAAATTTTTACACAAAATCTTTTTAGCAGTTTTATATTATTGCACATAATCCAGTTAAATTGCGTTTTTACCAGAAAAGTTTTGGGGTAGTTTTAATTTCTTTCATACTTTATATTTTTGGGGGTGCTGAAAACGAATATGAGGTTTGAACCCTTAGGTAACCATAAGCTAATCCGTTATGGAACAATTTTTCAAAAACTGCAAAATCGTTGAAAATTGCTTGTTTTTTTTTGCATTTGCCATGATTATTCGGATTCAGCACCCCCAAAAACATATAGATTATGCAAGAAATCAAAATTACCTCAAAACTTTCCCTCTAATGAAAAAATTAATATCAAAAATTAAAAAAAACAAAAATTTTTGGCTTTAAACAAAAATTAAAAAAAATTGTTGAAAAATCTATTCTATATTTTGTTACAAATTTCATAATATTATTATCACATCTGGCAATAATGGTTAAACTATAGCATTAACAACAGGAGAGAAGTAGAAGTGCGGTAAGATAAACGATATGCGGAACCCAACGACGAAAAGTAACCGAACATGTTTTTTTTTTGTTTTTTTTTTTTTTAGTGGGGTGCTTGCTCCCTGCGAATGAACAAAAAAATAAAACATTGAAGGAGAATGGAGAAAAAGAAATTGCGGATAGCCCCTTGGGGTTTGGTGCAAATTATTTTTTAAATATTCAAAACGATCAAAACATTGCCATAACGCAATTTAGTGCTGTTCACCGTTCCGCTAGAATGTGTTGCCAGTTTCGCCATCACTGTTCCATGGAATAATATCCCGCGTTGCCCTTTATTGTGAAGGGCTATGGTGGGAACAAAGAAAAAAAAAATTGAAGAACAATATTGTTTTGCGGGGATGGTTTCTGGGGGGGGGTTTGCAAAACAAAAGAAGAAAGAGAAATTAAATGCAAACACATAAAATTGCCCGCAAGGATAAACCGAATATACTTAATATATGTTCGCAGTTATGTGAAAAGTTGAAGCTAGAGCTACAATCAGTTCTAGAACGATGAACGTGTCAGCATAATACTCAGCGGTTTCAGTCATCAGTGGTATGAACGAGGTATATACGAGGTGTATCTGGTTTTGTCTTTTTCCCATCAACTATTATAGCATGGAGTATCGAATGGGCTCTTTGGATCTATCCTATATCCTACCCATTTCATTTGGTCCTCGCTGTTAAGAGATATGAAACCTAAACCGCTGTTTTATTATCCTAGTTTATGTGTTTATCATATGTTTGCCTTACGGGACAGAGGAATAGAGGTTTATGGAAGAATAAAACACTTTGAAGTATAACGGGACGTGTGATATTGTAGCCAAGGAGTTTGAACCCTATGAATGAATATGTACATTAGGCTGGTTTTCAAAAAAAAAAATCTTTGAGTAACTAAAACTGTTAAAACGATGTTAATTTTAAGCTTTAAAAATATACTATCCGTGCCCCGCACGATGATAAGAGTTTCAATGTTCGAAAACCCAGGAAAAAATTTTGAAACGAATAAAAAAAAGATCAAAATTGTATGCAAAGTCTGATTTTGGTTTTTACTTGCTCTATAAGTATTGGTTCGTGTAAAAAAAATAATTCGAGGTTTTAATCAAAACCAACATAACGATGATGGAGAAGTCGGATTTGCTTGAAATTTGGTACAGATTACTTTTTTGTAATTTCCAAGGTTGTTTTATTTTGCTTTTAATATTTCGATTAGAACGAATACCTCCCATATACCTAACGGTTTCGAGTAATTGGATTATTCTCGAAAACGGCTCTAACGATTTTGATTAAACTTGGTGTGTCATCATTTTGTATGATATTTTGATGTTAATATCATTAAATCATCGTAACTAATACATAAATTACCTTTTTTTTCCTATATCAATCAGTATAAAAGGCTAAAAATACAATTGTTTGCATGCAAGAAAAAAATTATTTTTATCCCAGCCCTTTGCTTTGATTGGTTACAAAATAAAATGCACGACTGGGTCGCACGTACTTGCTCTTATAGATAGAGTTACTATTTATGTTAAGCCTTTTTTTAGAAAAAAACGACTAAACCAGCTTCTTAAATTAATTTTACCTGAAAACAAAGTATGCAATTTGTTTTTGAAAATCGTTAGAGCCGTTTAAAAAAAAAATATTTTCTTTATATAAAATTTAGCAAGGACTTTTATAAAAAACTTTCGACTGTCCTGCGGTATGTGCTTCTCGGCCGACCCGATCCTATACCTGCCTGTGTGATTGGGTTCCATTGCATCGCTTGGCCAGCAATGCAATCGTTGCCTTTTCGAAGCGTATGACCAGTCCACTGCCACTTACGTCTGCCAATAGTACGAAGCAGCCTTTGCCTTTTTAATACGGCTATCGACGTCTTGTTCGGTCCCGCCTTTGGTAGAGACAAAACTCCCAAGATATTGAAAGACTTCTACTTTCCCCATCATTTGTCAACATCTAAAAACTAAATTAGCAAAAAAAAAAATATTGAATAGTTTTCGAAAAAAAGATTTTTCAAAAATAAAATTTCAAATATTTTTAAAAAATGAAAAAAAAATGATTTTCGAATTATTTTTTACTAAAAGCATGCATGCAAAAAAAATGGTTGAAATTGATTGAGTCATGAAGGAGAAAATCAGATCTAAAAAAAACGGTTCTATGGCAGGTACCGTTAATAACGGGTTTTGAAAAAATGGTTTTCATTTGAAGATAGACATTATCTAAAAAAAACTGACTATCATTTTTAATCAAAATCGTAGAAACCATTTAAGAGAAAAATGAGTTTTTCTAAGCCGGTATATGAAAGGTACCGTTTATTTGGTAAAAAAAAAATAATTCAAAAAATTTCTGGGGTTAGTCTCCAAAAAACGCCACATACCAATTTGAAGTTAATCGACTCATCCGTTTAGGCTGTGGTCTCTGATATATACAGACAGACATACAGACAGACAGACAGAATTGTCGGACTTCATTTAATAACTCAACCTTAAAGACTGACAAAGAATTTTAAACTAAGCCACTACAGTAGTCCCTCGATTATGTGCACTGCCGATAATGCGAATTTCTCTAAAACGTGAATTGCCAAAACCTAACATTGTCATCTCTATAAAGAGAATTTAGGAAATTTTCAGACTCTATAATGTGAATTTCTTTAGCAAAAAGAATTATTAATTTTTTTTCAGTTTTGATGGAGTTATTGAAGGCATCAACTGTTATTTGTATGTACATAATTTCTGAAGCTTTGAATGTAGTTGCAATCTGGTGAGAAGAAGTTGCTGTTTGTGGAACATATATCTTCATGAAAATCGAAACTGCACCGATTCTCGTTATTTATTTGTAGTTTTTAAGGGAAATGAACTAATACATTATTAAATTATTTTTTTATGAACTTAATAAATGTTGAAACTATGCTTTTAATAATTTAGTCGTTATATTCAGTCGTTAAACGCCTTATTTTAATTAGTTCACATTATCGAGGGACTACTGTACTTAGATCAGAGTAAAGGTGGCTCACTATGGCGTCATCATCTCCGAGGTATTCAAGGGAGCTTCGTACACTACGCAACTCCCGAAATGGTCTGTGGAAGAAATATATAAGACCTAGATCAGAAACAGACTATTCTCTTTATCTCAATGCGTACAGTGAATTTTCTGCTCTTTCAAAACTCCTTTATGATGCATATATCAATCAAATGCATTTCGACATTATTTCACACACAAAACGTTTTCGGCATTTCATCAATTTATTAGATCATTCTTATAATGATTCTAAAATTATAACTAATTTATTTGCTAATTTTTTTTAGTCTATTCCGATAGAAATTTTGTACCTGATGCTAACTATTTCTCATACTTGAATAACGTCATTTTTTTCAATTAACATAAATGTTGATGATATGGTCAAAAAGATTGATAAACTAAAAGATGACTTCTCATCGGGCTCAGATGGTTTACCTGCAATTGTAGTTAAGAAATTTATAGCTAATTTGGCCCAGCCCCTAGTGATTCTGTTCCAAAAATTTATTTTTCAAGGATATTTTCCATCGATGTGGAAGAATTCTTACATAATTCCGATTCACAAAAAGGGTCCTAAGGCACATACTGCTAACTGTAGGCCAAATGCCAAATTATCATGCAAAGCTATTCGAAAGTATTATCTTTAATACTATGAAAATAAAAATGAAGTCGATGTAATTGTTACGGACTTTGGCAGGGCGTTCGATAAAATATCACATAAAATTATTTTGTTCAAATTTAAAGCCCTTGGGTTCCCTGCAGGTATCATTCAATGGATGGAATCATACGTATGTGACCCAAAGTATCAAGTCTTATTGAGATCTTCACTTTCTGATCCTTTCATTGCAAAATTTGGTGTTCCTCAAGGGAATCATCTAGGCCCTCTATTATTTTTATCCTGACTATCAATGATGTAGAATCTGTGATTGAGCGTTCGGAAGTTGCTACGTACAAAGATGACATGAAAGTCCTTAGAAGAATTTCGTCACCTAACGATGCATTGTTGTTTCAACAAAATCGTTGTATTTTGTTTGATTTCCCTCTCGTCTGAGTTCAAAATGGTAATATTTTGTATCTTAGTCTAAACATAAATGAATTTATATAATGACTATATTTATGTATTCGAATTAAAAGTTTAATTTAGTTTAAATACATATTTCTGCTTAATAGTAGGTAAAATGTTTAATAATTGTACACTTAAATCTATAGCTACCTCATTCACCTCTACCCTATCTTTAAAGTACATATTTTCTCCATCAAAACACCTAACCTCATAGGTAGAATCTTTCCGAAAGAAAAATAAAATCTCTCTTTTATTTTATTTGACTCTAAACGTCTAATACCACCTTAAATATATATTCCTTCAAGTGACCTCACGTTTTCTGAAGGTACATTTTACGAGCGTCTTTTATACTTAATTTTGACAGCACAATAGTGCCATCAGGCTGTTGCACACGCATCACGTTATCGTCTTTGTATTAGCCTCATAAAATGGCCATTAAGGATACACAAAGCCGTAAAAGTAATCACAAAAATAACGGAAGCTATACGATACCTACCTACCGAAAGGACATTCAGTTTTAATAGATTTTTATACTCAAGCACGTACGTCCCAAAACTATGTCCAGAGATACTATAACAAGATTGTCGATAATATTTTGCTATGGCCTGTAGATTGAATGGAAAAGTCATAATTAAATATCCTTGAGATCCTTCATATTTTTGTTAAAGTGATTTAATTTTAAATTATTTTTTTTTTTTTTTTTGCTAACAAAAAATGAAACACATGAAATTTTAGTATCTACTTAAAATTTGACGAATGCCACTCAAATCAACTCCATTGATATCCTTAATATGGAAACGGGAAAAAGAACTATGCACCTGTAATCATGTCTGTCTGTTGCGTGATAACTCCATCGAACTATCCTGCAGGTCTAATATAGGCTTTGAATGTGGCTGAGAGCAGGATTTCGACCTAAAGTCTCTGTTGATCGAATCTGTCAGTGTCAGTGTCGTTGATAACGTCGTTCAAAGCACTTCTTTCGCATCTTTTCTTTCACCTCCAAGGCTCCTCCAAGTTGACTTCTGAAAAAAAACCTCCTTTGAATCTTTTCACACCAACAAACGCCTGAGGGTGGAACTGGTATGTCTATTTCTGAGCAGACAATCGAACGAACAAAAAGGACCTCAAGTTCATGTCTAGTCATCAGTCGGGGGGAGAAATTTCGTGCGGTCCTTTTTTTTTTTTTTTGTATACCCCTTTAGACAATTGCTTTAGCTTGACTGTTTTTTATAGGGAGTTCACCATGAAGGATCCAATCAAACTTTTTCTGGGCGGTGCTAGGATATCCACTTTCATTTTATTTTTGTTCATATCAACTTTCCCCTCTGCCATTTGAAGCAGTTAAGTATTGGCCTGCATGCGGCTTGATATGTCTAGGTATGTCTATATGTGCGAAGATATGTCGTTGATGTTCATGCAAATGCACACAACTTGAAGGAGAAATGTCGTAGTGGGAATTATTAATAGTCCTTCCATGCAAACATTGCTTTCGATGTGCGGTTTTCAAGGACTCAAGTGCATTTATAGAAATGCAGCTATTATTAGTTTTGAGGCATACAATTGCGTATGTTGTGCTGGACAAGAGTACATATATTTTGTATTAGGTTAAGGGGTAGATATGCATGTGTGTATATGTTGGTGTATAGGGATCAGATGTTCAAAACGGTTTTGCCATGAATTAATTGTTTAACTAATGACAAATTCATCTATTTGTACAATTGTGCCCGAAACGTGATATTTGTAAGAGGATTAGAATATCTTTGGTTGCATTTGTTTGCATAGTTCCGGTTTGGCCTGCGGTATTGTGTAAGTAGAGAGTTTATTGCCTGATATACAATACAAAATACTTATTTATGATATTCAAAACATACATAAATTCAAATGCCTTTTGATGGTGTCAGATTTAAAATAATAAAGTTATGATTGCATTTTTTGGATTGCAATTTTATTTAATCGATTTTAGTTTTGAATGAAAGGGTATTCAATCTCCTATCCAAAAATATAGGGTTGCCTAGCTTAAAGTTGAAACCATCTAAACGTTGTGTATTCAGCTTACTAATCTCCCAGTGTACAAGCTCCCATTCGTTTTCTTCACGAAGCAGTTTAGAAGATTGGTTTAGCCACACCAAAAAATGAAGATTATCCTCTTCTAAAAGTTTCCTACCTGCCGTCTGGTGTTTTCTGAGTCATGATCGTGTTGTAATTAACTTCTTTCAGGGCTATTGGACCCCAAAAGTGGATTCATATGGTTTCCGAAATATCCCTTATTATTCAAGTAAGCACTCGGATTATTGCTCATTTTGTGTAGGGATATTTCAGAAACCATATGAATCCACTTTTGGGGTCCAATAGCCCTGAAAGAAGTTAATTACAAAACGATCATGACTCAGAAAACACCAGACGGCTGGTAGAAAACTTCTTAGGAGGGGATAATCTTCATATTTTTGGGTAGCTAATGCAGTCTTCTGATCTGCTTCGTGTAGAAAATGAATGGGATTGGTGCATTTAATTCACACTTGGTATGTGGCGTTTTTTTTACCTTTTTTTCGACCAAAAATAACGGTCCCTGTCATATACCGGTTTTATAAAAACTTATTTTTCTCAAAAGCGGTTGCTACGATTTTGATTAAAAAATCATGGTAATTTTTTTGGATAAGGTCTTTCTTCAAATGAAAACCATTTTTTTCAACAAGCGGTTTTAACGGTACCTTCCATAGAACCGTTTTTTTAGTTCTGAATTTCGCCATTATGACTCGATCAATTTGAAGCATTTTTTTTTATATGCAAGCTTTTAAAATGCATAATAACGTTTAGTAAAAAAAAATTCGAAAATTATTTTTTTGGATTTAAAAAAAAAATAATTTTTGTTCAAAAATCATTTTTTGCAAAACAGCTCAATATTTTTTTTTTAATTTAGTTTTTAGATGTTGATAAAAAATATCTTAAGAATGGCATACCAATTTTTTGTTATAAAGGTGCTGGCTAAATTTTATATAGAAAGAATATTTTTTATTTTACAAAATAATTGTGCACAAGTTTTAGTCAAAATAGCGTAAACCGTTAAAGAGATATTCACAAAAAAAAAAAAAACAAATAAAAAAAAAAAATTGCCAAAAAACAGCAACGCTGTTTCTCAGTTGTTCGAGTTTTTTTGAGAAAAACTGAAAATGCAGTTTTGTTGCAATCACTAAATAAAATATATACAAAAATTTTAAACAAAATCACTAGAGCCATTTTCGAGAAAAATCCAATAACTAAAACCCGTTATATGAGAGGTATTGGTTCTAGAAAAGATATTCAAAAACAAAAAAAAAAAATACTTTCGAAATTACGTAAAAATCATTTGTACCAATTTTGAAGAAAATCCGTCCACTCGTTCAGGCAGTGGTTTTCACTCGTTCAAGAGTTTCCTATAGACTCTCACGCTATAGCTTAAGCTACAAAAGTTCTCAGTAGGTGCATTCAATTTATAGAGAAAGGATGGCCAAATAAGATCGTAGAAAAATTTCTCTTGAAATAATTAATGACGTTCTTATCTACCACAGTGAAAGCCGAGAGGTACTTTCACTTATTCTTCATCACGGACATTGGGGTCCTGCCCGCATGAAGAAGATATCTCAACGATATTGCTGGTGGCCCAGCATTGAGAATGTCTTATGCAAGACTGTTTCCAGATGTTTCGAATGCCAAGCGAACGCAAACAATTCGCCAAGGGCCAACGACTGAAAACGTGTGGCAACGAATACACGTTGATTTAGCCGGTCCTTTTCAGAACCAGATGTGGTTAATCGTTGTCGATTCCAAATCAAAATTCCCTTTCGTCATCCGAATGGCATTAACAACATCAGAAGCAACGATTCAAGCACTGCTTTGTATTTTAACCCTAGAAGGACTACCTAAGACGCTGGTATCTGACAACGGTACCCCAGTTCACGTCCAATTAATTCCACCATTTCTGTCGAAGCAACTCAATTCACCATGTGACATCAGCGCCTTTCAATCCCGAATCGAAAAAAACCTACATTCTAACATTTTTCGTATTGAAAATATTAATTTTATTACAAAACTATTAAAATGTAATACAAAATAGTTTAAAAAATATTGTAATACAGAATATTTAAAAATAAATAGTCACTGTATTGCATGCGGCTGTAATATAAATTCTGTATTAAAAAGTATTCCAGAATTTTTAACCGTGTATGAATGAATTGTTCGGGAAGGTTTTCAAATCCATAACATAATTTATAAATTTCATAGTCGACATTGCCAGTATTAGAAGTTGGTAAAAAAAATAAATTGATAAGTCAAAGCTGCTTCTTATATGCAAACAGACATTATTATTTTATTATTTTTATGTTCCTAAAAAAGTACAAACATATCTAAAGCCAAAAAGTTTAACAATAACAAGTAGGAAGCAATCTTATTTATTTAGCCTAACTTTCATCAGTCTTTGAAAACTAACTAACTTTGTTTCGATTTTTATAATCACACGATGCCCCCATAGGTTTTTTGCAGAGGCTACTCAGTACTGCTGTGTTCAAGAAATATTTGGATTATAATACCACAGTACATTCAAACTTCAAAAATTCTAATTAATTTTGCTCAATCCATCGCATAAATACCATTTTTTCAAGAAACAACAAAAACCCTCTATCTATTGCTCGGTGCTCTTAAAACAACAAAAAGAATAATTAACACAGTTTTTTGGTGAAAGTTTTCATGGCGCGGCGGTTGTTGTAGGATGCATATTATTTTACTCGTCACCCAGCAACCTATTACCAAAACTTCTAAAAACAAAATTACTAAACCACAAAGGTATTCCATTCTGGGACCTCATTACTTTTCACTTTTCATCTTGAATTCATGTTAATGGCCCCCCAAAGGATGTTTCTTTCGTTCCCTTAACAATACACCTACCTTCCTCTATTTGAGTTTTGCTCGGTCTAAAAGTTTTTCCAAGTATTTTCTGCATTATTAATCTTTAGCCACTAAAACCACATCGCTCCTTGATGATCAATTTCATTATCTCTCTGCCTTCTTCGTGTAAAAGGAATCTTTTACTGTGGCTTCATTTCCTCCCCTGGGGGCGTAATCGGTGGTTTTGTTTCACTTGCACTATTTACATTTTCATCTACCAAAGGAATCGCGCGCGCGTTCTATTAATTAATCACCTCATTTATTGCCTCATGCAAAATTTTGTCTTGATTCAACCGCAAAAATAGCAATTCCCTAAGTAGACTATTAATTGAGAGGCAGCACTAGCATCAGACCCCCGCAATGTGCACCCGTATAGTATACTTTAAGTACCAGCAATTTTCCTATTAGATACCTAAAGTTATTGAAAGTCAATGACTTATTCAAATGCCAGACAACGACATGATGACGGAGACGAAGGACGAAGGACGAAGGACGAATACCTACATAATAATGGTCGGAAGGATAACCCTTCTTCTTTTCGTTTAATATTATGTTGTCAGGCCAAACAAACTTAAGTGGCACTTTCCGATGACAGGAAAAAGATATGTCAATCGCAAGCAAACACACTCGTAAAAAACACCAACACACTCTCATACACATTTATTATTATTATTATTATTATTATATTCAAAATCCCCAAGTTTTGGTTTGGTTGTGCGGTCGTGTTGGTGGTGTTTATAATTCATTTCATTTGATGGCAGATATAGTTCCTAAGTGGGGGATCCTTTTGAGATCCTTAAAGTGACGTGCATATACCAGAGGGCAGTATGATGTTGGAAAAACAAAGAACTAGACAAAACTTTTTGACCGCACAATAAATGCTCTTTCCATACGTGCGCCGCGCCGGCCGCTTCATGGTCTCTGCAAGTTTTTGTCATCGTTTATCCCAAAGGAAAATATATATCAATACCTGCTATACAAGGATACAAGCTGCAAAAGCCTGATATACACTACACAAACACATGCATACCTAGACTGGATATAGTGGTTTTGTATTTTGTTAAAAGGAACAAAAACTCGCAACTGGGAAAAACTTTTTACATTATGAATAAATCATCTTCCATTTTTGGTCCTCTTTTTAGTCTATGTTCAGTATTTTTTTTTTTCCTTCTTCTTGTATAAGTGTATTCTATACAAATTTCAGCAAAGTACATTGTGTGGTTTTTGTTCCAGTTGGGTCAACTTTTAACTATACAATATAGTCTCTTCTTCAATGCTGTATTTATAGAGTTGGGCAGGGGACTTATCTTCACTTTCTTTTCGGTAGAAGATTGTTTTCGAAGCTAAATAATTTTTAAAAAAAATTTAACCAGAAAAAAATATTTTACAAAAATGTGTTTCTAATAAAGGAATACATAAGAAACACAAGAATTAACAAAGGAAAGTTCCTTTGCAGATTTTATTATTTTATATAAAATATTTGAAAAATTCGTTTGAAAACAAACGAAACGTTATTTCAGATGAGTTTTTAATTTTTTTTTTTTTTTTTTTTTGAGGTATGTAAGAGAAAATAGAAAATTATTAAAAAAGCTTTGACGAACATTCCTTTTGGTCGAAGAGATGAAAGAATCGCAAAGTCAAATTTCAGAAAACCCAAAATCCACTGAAACACAAAAAAAGCCAAAAACAACCAATACGATAAAACCAAAATTTCATTCTTCTAAAAAGTTTAATAACGTCAACAATTTTGAAATCAATTTTAATAAATAAAGACAAATTTTTTTTCAGAATAAAATGTACTTTAAGAATATTATTAGAAAAATAATAATATTTGATTGGAAAATGTTACCGAAAACGGTATTCAAACTTTAAAAAATGTAAAAATTAATAACTAAAATTTTGGATTACCGTTAAAAAAATACCATTCATGTTTATATTGTGAACCAATAAAATTATGTGTCTTAAAAGTGCTACTAAATTCATCATTCGTCACTAACATCGTCAATTGCGTAACATAACTCAAAAACGTTTTTTTAAGAATAAATTGAGAAGGTTAATGACGTACCCGACAAGACCTACATTTTTACTAGTTCATTTTTGCCGTATTTCAACAAAATTCGTAAAGCTTGCTCGACCGGAAGCCATTTACTCAATTGAACCATTCTTTTTTCAACTTAATACATATTTAGCTTATGTGAGAGCTGCCTGAAGCTTTTATATTCAAGAAATTAGACGTTAGGATGGTTACATTATTTTATTAAATATACGATATTTTCAAAAAGAATTCAAACTTCAGGGCACACTCTAGTGTATAGTGGTTTTTACTCCTTGCATCTCTTTTGCACTGATTTTCGGTGTTATAGCTTCAATCTTACTAAGAAAATATATTTTTCGAAATCGAAATCCCCAAAAAAAATTTTTGCTCAAATCATTTATTATAAATTTTAGGGATTTCTTGGTTTTGACCTTTGGATTTTCGGGACTATGAGTTTTTGAGATTTAGGGCTTCTATATTATTTTGAAGATTTTGGAGATTCTGGGTCTTAGAGTTTTTCGATTCTCTGAATTTAACTTTTTTTTTCATTTTGGGTTTTCGAAATTTCGGATTCTTGAGATTTCGAATCCAAACCTCTGAGAGGCCAACATAGTTTGAGAATTGAATCAATACCTGTTGGCGGATATCCATGGCACCGCAGTGTAGAGTGAATATTATGAGAAAACTCAACGTCTTCAAACTATTATCACACGAGGCTGCTATTGCATTTGCTGACATCGTCTCCCTAAATCCCTTGAAAACCCACCAACAGTACAAAGTATAGACGAGCAGTGGAATCATTACATACTTGCAATCAGAAATGTTGCCACTGATTTGCTAGGCTGTAAAAGTCTTGGTTTGATGAAGAGTACCGCCAGATAAAAGCAACCAAGGACGTGCTGCTAAGGCTAGAACCAGAACTATTGAGAGAGCAGCTTGAGAAGTTTATGTGCAAAAATGGAGAGAAGAAAAGAACACCAACTTCTCAGTTGAAAAAAGAGGTCGATTCTAATGAAAAATGCTCAACAGGTCTATCAAGCGATCTTCCCAAAGATATCAACTCAGAACAGAAGCCTTCGGTGATGAAAATGTAAGAAACACGCAGTCAGTGTTCAGAATTTGGAAAAAACTATCTGCTGTTATGTACACAAACTCATTCCACTTGGAAGATGATGGTCCAAATATCGCTCCCTGCCGACCTAGAAGAAGTACGAACGTTAATAATCAGACCCAAGTCGCTTAAGGCTGTTGGGTACGTATAGCCTGTCGGTTGCACTATTCAAGGCAGCATTACTAGAATTTTATCGGAGGAAATTATGTCCAGTATATGGAAGTTTGGAATAGAGTGATCCTATCTACAAGATAAAAGATGCAGTGCAGTTCACTAAACACAGAGGTATAAGTTTTCTCATTATTGCATTATAAATCAGTGTTATTTAATGTGAGCAAAATTCACCAACGGTCAGATTTTTACACTCACCAGAAATATCTTGGTAAAAACATCACTGACACCACTGATTTTGATAGGTCTGATACCGGGTAATGAGCTATCTTGCAACCGCTGTGCTGGATGAATTACATCAAAAAATGTTTGTTGGTTAAGGCGGTAGTTTATCTTGGATTGTTAGCGGCATTTTTAATGCAAAAGTTAGGAATGCCTTTTTTTAAAAAGATAATATAGGTAATATCCTTTAATTCGACACTAGCTTTATCCTTTAACTCAATAAATTCATAGATCCACCGAGTATTTTTGCTTAATTTACAGGGATTTTTGGAAATTTGGAGCATACTTCAGATGGATCTTAAGAAACTTTGAGGTTGTCTTCTAAAAAATGTATGCATAATACTTATCAAGAAAATTCATAGTCTTGGCTTTCATGTTACATCAACCAATTATGTCATTAATTTTTTGAGCGACACAAAATTAACAAGAATTTGTCGAAAATCTTGCATTCATCGCTTTTTATCTTAAAAAAAGCCTGTGTGATGAAACTGTTAAGTTTTGACTACTAAATAATATTTTTAAAGTATTTCTCGAACACACATCCATAAAATACTTTTTACTTGCGATGTAGGTACTTTATAGTGCAAGTTTAGGATTCATAAGAAAATCGAACTCGAGATAACAATCAGACATGTCATTACGGTGTAGAGAATGCGAAGAAAGTGGCTCTCGCAATTCTGTCCGTCTTCCTGCCTGTCTGTCTGTCTGTCTGTGTATACCTCGAACTACAACCTAAGCCGCTTCAACCGATTTTCTTCAAACTTGGTGGTAAAGGTTCTTTGCAGATTCCCAAGAGGGCAAATTGAATTTTTTTAGTACCAAAACTAATGGCACCTGCCGTTTAACTTTTTTCAAAAAAAGCTATTACATTTTTTGCGTCTACTTTTGTTAGTAGGGTCATGGAACGAAAGAAATGTTTATAAAAATTCTATTAATGGTACCTTCCAAAGAACCGTTTTTATTCAACTTGACTTTCTCTTAAACGACTGAAACAATTTTGATGATTTTTTTTATGTTCCCAAACAGCTTTAAAATTATTTGATATCAAAATTTTCAAAAAAATTATTTTTGGATTTTTAAAAACTCTTTCATTTTTTTTTTCTTGTTTTTATCAATTTTTCGAAAACTGGTCCATGTATTTTTTTGAAATATTGGTTTTAGATGATAAAAATATTTCAATATTTTCTTCAAAATAGATTACCAATTTTTTTTAAACAAGGTTTGAGAATTTTTATTAAAAAAAAAAAAAAATTAAACGGCTCTAACGATTTTCAATTTTTTTTTCTAAAAATGTATCTTTTTTAAATAAATCAAATGGCATACTTTGTTTGGAGATTAAAACATTTTAAGTAAGAGTTTATGTTATTTTTGCAACGAATTTTAATTTTTTTTTTTTAACATTTCTTATAAAGGGTTTTCCAATAAGTGGTGTTATTTTGGAGATAAATGATCGGATGTTTATTTCATTATAAAGAGGAAGGTATGCCGTTAATAATGGAACACAACATCAGCCAAATAGCCGCCAAGACCACGCTTACAGGACCATATCCTTTTCATGAAATTTTCCATAACCAAATCGCAAAGTGGCTGCCCTATGTCCTCGATAGCCTCACGAATTTCATCTTTGAGGTCTTGAATCGACGCTGGGCTGTTGGCGTAGTCCCAAAGGAAGAAGTCGCAAGGTGTTAAATCACAAGATCTCGGTGGCCCATTGTGATCACCTCTTCGAGAGATAACACGGTCCGGAAACTTTTCCCGTAAAAGATCGATGGTTTCATGGCTTGTGTGGCACGTAGCGCCGTCTTGTTGAAAGTAAACGTTGTCCAGATCAATACCATCCAATTCAGGCCATAAAAAATCATTAATCATCTCTCGATAGCGCAATCCATTGACCGTAACTGTTGCTCCAGCCTCATTTTCGAAAAAGTAAGGTCCAATGACCCCGCGGGACCATAAACCGCACCAAACAGTCACGCGTTGAGGATGGAGAGGCTTTTCAACGATAACTCTTGGGTTTTCCGAGCCCCAGATGCGACAGTTTTGCTTGTTGACGTAGCCTCCGAGGTGGAAATGGGCCTCATCAGTCAAGATGATTTTTCGATGAAATTCCGGTTCATTTTCATGCATTTCAAGGACCCAATCAGCAAAGACACGACGTTGTTGATGATCAGCCGGCTTGAGTTCTTGTGTTAACTGAACTTTATAAGCCTTAAGACCCAAGTCTTTATGCAAAATACGGTGTAATGACGTTTGTGGATTGCCTAATTCCAAAGAACGACGAGGAATGGACAAACCTGAGTTTTCTTCAACAATTTGGGCTACAACAGCAATATTCTCAGTTGTTCTTGAGCGACGTGCACGGGTTTTATTCTTCACATCACTAACTTGTCCCAACAGCTCGAATTTGTCCACCAATTTCTGTATTGCGGTCCGACAAGGTGCTTCACGACGACCCAAAAATGTTTTAGTTTTACGAACCGTCTCTGCCAAATTCACCATTTTTATAGTGAATTTTAATAATTTCAATGCGTTGTTGAAGCTTGTATCGTTCCATTTTTATTAATAGCGTAGTTTCTACTTGCCAAATGTCAAAAAATGACAGCTTCAAAAGTGACAGCTACCGAAATAGCGGGCTATTCAAAATAACACCTCTTATTGGAAAACCCTTTACGATTATTAATTTTTAAAAACTTTATAAAAGAAGAATCAACGAGAAGAAGAAGAAAAAGAAAGTAAGAGGCGAAGCTGTCATAATTTTTTTAAACAAAAAATTAAAAAAACAAGATTTTAAATTCATAAAAATATAACAATTTGTGTCTTTTTTTAAATATGAAGTAAAAAGTATTCAAAAATGTTATTTATTAGATTGTGGATTGAAATCATACGACATCTTCCAGAGCTGTAAAAGCCAGCAGTCACAATTAGTTTTTGATTGCAAGTTAATACCTACTGATGGGTTCGTAGTAATTTAACTACAAAATAAACACTTAGTAGCCAGTACTAAAATACTGACTGTAGTAAAGTTGATGAAAGCAGTTGATTGCCTTAAAGTAAATTATTAACCGCATTACTTTTCGCTGGTATTATTGTTTTATTAGAAAGGTTGTTGTTCTATTGTGTGACTTAATCCAGTCAAAAAGTATTGCAGTTGCTGAAATTTTAGTCAAATAACTGCTTTCATTACTGGACAGTCAGTATTTTAGTCCTGACTGCTGACTGTAGTTTTACAGTCAAAGTATACTTTTATAATTTAAAACACTTAAACTTCATTTTAAACACAAGCTTTAACGAAAAAACTGCAGTTTTTACAACTCTGATATCTACCCGTTCTTAAGGTACATCGAATTTACGATTTTTTTCATCAAAAAACACTTATTCTTGTTCCCCTTTAAAGTCGTTCAAAGTCCGAAGATTTATTTTAATCTGCCTAGTTTTGCATATGACTCTTCAAAGAAGACCTAAAATATCCTTGATAGCTAAAAATTCTTAACATTACCTAACCACATGTGATAACATTCAGTCCAGCAGATACATTCATAATTGCTTCACAAACTTTTTTTTAAATTAACTGCATATGCAGCTCTTAAAGGCATATCCTTCGCAATTCAGATTTCCCTCTGTCAAACAACTTGCCAGGAAGATGAAACGATTGGTTTGCACTTCAATTTTTATAGTGCTCTGTGTGGCCATGAGAAATATTATTTCTAACCGCAATATTCGTTGACTAGGACAATATTCTCAATTGAAAATGATTACCTTGCATCTAGCTGTCTATTGTCTCATACACTTCTAAACTTCCTATGCTATTTGTGTGTGATGGAAACTTTTGGGAATGGCAACATAGGTTCTAAGTTTCCTTGAAAGTTTGCAAATTTTCATATGACAATGTCCTTATTTGCAATCGAATTGACACCCCAAAAACCGATTTGTAAATTCAATAAGTCCAGCAAGCTGAGTTGGTCTCTTTGCACAACACACCGACCACCACACACAGTCATAATATTATTTGTACGGATATGCCAAGTGTGTCCTTCAATATTGCAAATTTTGAAATTACGAAATTTTAGCTTGGGATGCAAGAAGTGTTGGTTGCTTTTTTTTGTTCTTTGGTCTTTTGCATAATATTTGAACAAACTTGGAACACATGCAGTATAGCAGAAGTAGCAGTACAGTAGAACGCGTGTCCTTAGGGAAATTCCTAAAGTTTGCATTTTCGGTATAGTGTTATCGAGAGACACACAACACACACATAGATACTCGTACTTTGCCGAATTTGTCGTCGTCGTCGTCGTCATCCTTCTTGGACCATTGTTATTTCCTTGTTACATTGGTGGAAGTAATTTGTTGCTTGGATTTCCTTCGTCCTTAGGGTAATGTAATTGCATTTGGTGATACAAAAAGTTTTTTCTATCCTTTTTTTGTTTTTTTTTTTGTTCTGTTCGGTTGTTTCATTTGTTGCAGACAATGAAATTAGCTCTGCGGATGCGACCCAATTCTATAAGCGTATCTACACTATGAAAGTCGCTCAGATAACTTGCGGAAAAATTTTGTTAATTTTCTAAAACGATCCTGGCGAGTAGTTGTTGTGTGTATTGGATACAATAACAATGGGGTATGAGAGTGAGAGACACACAAGGAAACAAACACAAGGATGGCTAAAGAAGTTTTTCGGAGTTTAGATTGCGTTTTTGGTATTTATTGTTTTTAATTTAAATGTTTGCACTATAGGAGTGTCCAATGGAGTTTCGCGCTGGCAGTTTATGGAAATTAGTTTTTGAATTATGGGATTATTTTGAGATTATTTTATGTATGAAATGAAAAGAGGACATTTTTTGAAAACCATTACCGCATACTACTATAAGGCAATTGGGTATACAAAAATAGATGTGTTTTATAGTTTTTTTTTTTGTTATGAAGAATTCAATCATACTCAATATTAGGTGTTTTTTTTTGGAGTTCACGTATTACAAAAACAACATCGAACTGCCGATAAAAGTTGAATGCAGCCGCCAATAAATTTTTGACATTTATTCGAAAAATCTCAAAAATCTATTGGCAGTAGGGTTTAACTCATTTTATTCAAGGAAACTAAATTTTAATCAAACTGCAAACAAGACGTAGACGATAACAGAAGCCATTTTTAAAAATGTCTTATGTATGGTTTTTGGCACCCCATACCTGATCAAATTTAAAGAGAAAATGATCTAAATTTGCAGTATTTTGAAGGCGCTTTGGGTTTTTTCGAAGTACAATGTATGAATTACTGATAAAATTTAAATTGCCATTAGATTTGACTTCACACAATTTTAATATGTTTTTAGCTCAATTTCAAGATGAATCTGTTTTCTGGAAGCTCACTTTGAGAAGTTATTAAATCCTACCCACGGGCAAAATAATTTTCAAAACGCCACTCCGGGCTTAAGCAATGAAGGTCTTGACGCTACAATAAGCCACCAAGCAGCTATAACGAAGTTAAAAGATGGAAAAGCATGCGGACCAAATGGTATACCGGCTGAATTTTATAAAAATAGCACAGCAGATCTGATCAACAGGCTGAAAATTATATACAACAATGTCTTGGAAACCGGGTTGGTACCACAAGAATTCAAAGAATCCATTATTTTCCCGATTCATAAGAAAGGAAATCTGACCGAGCTCTCCAATTATAGGGGCATATCGTTTTTAAATGCCTCATACAAAATATTCACCCAAATTCTGCAAAAACGCTTCAATATCTGGATAGAGGAAAACACACATATGAAGGAGTTTCAGGCAGGTTTTAGGACAGGTTATTCGACGATTGACCACATTTTTACCATTAAGAGTATTGCAGAAACATTCCTTAGTAAAGAAAAGAAGCTATATGCTTTTTTGGAGGACTTTAAATCTGCATTTGATATGATTGATATACGCGCGCTGATGTACAAGCTTTACGGGACTAGCATGTCGTGGAAGTTTGGAAGAGTTATTCAGAATTTATATGAAGATACTATGGCTAAGTTATGGAATGGTGAAGAGCTGTCAAGAGGATTTAAAACAGAATCGGGAGTCAAACAGGGTTGTACGCTGAGTCCGAGTCTTTTTGCCTTGTGTATTGAAGATCTTGTGGACCTCTTACTATGTGGCATCGAATACGCTGGTCAGATAATAAAAGCATTGCTGGTCGCGGACGACATTGTACTTTTGGCAGCATCGGCCACTTCATTGCAGCTTATGATAAATCGACTATTTCAGTACTGTCAGCTTTGGAGTTCGATTGTTAATCTTAACAAATCCAAAATTTTGGTTTTCAAAAATAGATGAGGCCGAAACAGTGTTAACGAAAAATGGCATTACAATGAAGAGGACTTAGAAGTTGTATTGGAATTTAAATACTTTGGAGTTCTTCTAACTAAAAATTTAAATATGGGAAGACATCTAGAAGAGAAACTTGTAAAGGCTAAAGGCGCAATTAGCGCAACTTGGAATAGATGTTTTAATAACAATAGCATCACCCATAGTAACAAGTTCAGGATATTTGAAGCGGTATCAGAGTCAGTTATGCTTAATGCGGCACAAACCTGGGGAACGACGCAGTATGAAGCAGTTGAGAAACTTCTGTGTTACCATACTAAGCGAATCTTTAATCTGCCATCGGATGTAATTTCGCTAGAATCAGGACTATCACCTCTGTTCATACGAACCCTGAAAATGCAAATAGATTACATCTTGAAAGTTATGAAGATGAAAAGCACCAGGCTGCCGAAGATAGCAGCTCTCCAAGTCATCATACGAACCAAAACAAGCTGGTGTGCTGATTGGATAAATTTGGCTGTAGAATGTGGCTTGGAACTAAATCTAAATAATGTAAATTATGATGATTTAAAAGTATTTCTGTACCAACTTATTTCAGCAATGGACATAAAACAGTGGGAGAAATATGTAAATGACGCAACAGGATCTCTATACATTCAGTTCTATTGTCAGCTAAATCACATCTTGGAGGAAAGAAATTACTTTAGAGACGAATATAGCATTGCTGAAATATCAATGATGCTTAAGTTGAGAGGTGAACTTCTGCAGCTAAATTTTATACCTCACAGATAAGACCTACCCATGCTCTTTGTGCAACTTAAATGAGAGAGTAGATATTCTCCACTGTATTGGAAGATGCCCAATTCTATTATCATATTATTACAAGGTGATCTGTCGGTCTCAGCATCAACAAATTGTTAACCAAATTGATTATGATGCGACTGACGCCAGCAATTCTTAAACTATTGTGGATGTCTAAACGTTTCAAGGAGCCGATATGGAAATGAAAAACTACCTGGTGTTAGCTTAACTCAGGATATACAGTATTGATACCTATTGACGTCATAATGAAAATTTAGTATTGTGAGAAAATAGGAAAATAATAGTGGCAAAACTACAAACCGGCCATTAAAAGTAACACCTATTGATGAGCTGCATTTAAAAAGGCGACAAAAACAACATCAACGCCAATGCTCCAGACAAGAACCAGAACTACCGAAACGAGAGGGATGCCCTCCAGAATACAAAAGATTAACACTGATTTCTAAATCGGAAGGTCGGCAATAGAAGACCTGATTTCAAGAAGTGCACACTACCAACTTGGTCTTGGAAATATTAGGTAGCTGGAGATAGAGCTGGTTGAGGCCAATATCCATCCTAGATTGTAATAATTGGCATCGGCGCATTGGATGCATTCTTCAACGTTACATTATCAAAACCAGCTTTAAATATGACAAAATATTACTGGAAGCTATCCATACCAAATATTGTCAAGTTTTCTTCTGTTATTTGTCAATGTTTTGTCTGCTTTAAAAATCTAACAGAATTAATTTGGTGTGTTAGAGCAATTACCATAAGAAAACGTTACAAGTAGTTTTTACTCCAACCCTTAACAGAAGTAGACTATACTCCATCAACACTAATCGAAATATCATTCCCTCCATTTAAGTTAAAAGTCTTCCTCACCTATTTTCTTTACATAAATCGAAATAAATCCCTTCGATAACACCTTGGTAGCTACATTCAATTTTTATTCTCAACCATTTAAGGGAATAAAAACAAAATCAAACTGTTTCCATTTCTTTCAAAAGACTTCACTCATACCATCTATCACAATCCATCCATGTATTTATGCTGAAACTTTCTTGAAAAACCATCAACACGTTGAGTTTGTTTTTGTTTGCTTTTTTTTTTTATTTTTGAAAATTTCCTCCAACCGATATTCGCGGGATAAGCCCATTCCAAGCATTAAGTTGGCAACCCTTAGGCCGCATGCCAAACCAAGACATCCTTTTGGTGCTGACACCAATTTATTGCCTCTGACATGATAACTTCATCGTAAGCATTCACTTTCACGATCTATTTCTCTTTATCTTTGAAATGGTTTTATTCTATAAAACGAACATCCCTGAGTTATAAAAAAAAAAAAAAACATTAAAGGCACATTCGGGTCGCACTGTTTTGATGAAAATTATGAAAAACTAAAAAAACGATATTAGTAGCTGACACTTCCAACATTTTAAGGACAAGTTTCACACGGGTCGCACTGTTTTGATAAAAAAAACAAAATACCTCTGAGACTGATTTAAAGAAATATTAAGGCTCCAGGGATGTTAAAAAGACGAATTATCATATTACGAGGCACCTTTGAGCGTGCCTCAGGTATTCATAGTTTTCTTAGCAGTTCAAAGAGCGTTGAGTATTTTGTGCTTTTATTTTCAAGACACAGTTCCGTTTTTTTTTTTTATCAATCCAAAACCAACCTCCGTAGGACCAATATCGTAGAACTAAAATGAATCTCAATGTTCGCTTTGGTATATCAGAGCAGATGGGCAAATTTGTATTTCTTCCCGAATGATGATTGTGGGTGGGTGGGGTGGTTTGGTGTTGACTTCGATTGCTATTCTTTGCAGAAGTTTTACGAAAACAGATGGAAACTTTGCCGTTTCGTTTGGCATCAGATTCTTTTCTCGGTCGTCACCTACTATACTTTATACGTATACAATCTCAAGCGTTTCTCCTCCGCCTACACTCTTGAGCCTTGACGGCAAGCGAAGGAAAAACTTTTCATCTGAAGCTTGGATCTAGTTATGGCTATCAAATAAAATAAAATCAAAAAAAAAAAAACAAAAAAAATGTTTTAATAAAAAAAAAATAAAAGAAGAATTGTGAAAAGAGGAAAGAACTCAAATATGCAAAATGGGTATAAGGACATCATTTCAAATTGTTGTAGTGGTTGAATGGTTGTTTCATTGCTGCCACTCGTCTCAATGACCGGAAAGTTTTGCTTTAAAACTTTTTGAAGAGCAACTCCTCGAACAGGCGATGGCAATTTCTGGCAATAAATATTAATATAAAGAGGAAACTCTGTGTGTTTGTTGGTCCTTTTTGTATGTATAGAAGTGCGATGGAGGGTTTTCGCAAATATCCCTGGGCCAGGTTACAAATTAGAGTACAAAAACTTCCAATCGAAACTATACCTTGTGTGTGTTTATTAAGTGCCTGATTGAATTTATGAAATATTCATTTCAATAATCACAAAATTGTTGAAATGACGTAGAATAATGTTCATTAATACAAATAACAAATATTAATTGAGTTATTGTTTTCCATTCCGGAACATGAATTTGCTTAAGAAAACATAAAATGCATAACTGGATTGCCCGTAATTATTGGCTTTAATAGTAAAAGTTGTTTAGAATTTAGAATTCTATTTTCTTAAAACGTTTGGCATGCATATGTAAATGATAAGACCCGATGCACACTGGGCGTCTTGTAATGTAAGGTGAAGCAGTGGCACAGCTATTACGGACATATTGAGCAATGCATGATGCAATGACGTAGATGAGTAAAGAAAGAAGCAAATAATTTATGGGTCGTGTGTATCAAACAATCTCATTCCTCTTGAGGAGAAGATTTGCAAACTCTTGCACACATTCAGCCCTTTCGTTTTTCAGTTCACACTACACACCTGCTGTTCTTGCAGACTGTCTGACCATCAACGAAGTCGATCTTGTGCTATTCGAAGCTGGAATATAAAACCTTGAAGCCTTGAACGTAAAATGAAAACTCAAGCGAACATGAAGGAGAAATTCAACGTTGAAAACTTCAAATTCCTAGAATATACGGTAGCATAGTCTATCTGAAGCACGTAGAATGCTTGAGTGAGAAAGTATCCCCTATGTCCTCGCCTGTCAATTACTTCAAAAAAGAAATAATCAAGGAAGTAGCTACAACAACTACAAAATATCTGAAAAAAGAACCCGTAAAAGAATTGTGTGGGTGCACCGGAAGAAATTAACACAAAATGCACATTGAAGATGTTTCAGGACGAAACAAGTGCAACAACGAAAGGGTATAGTGTATGGAGCCAGGTGAAAAGAGAAATAGAAGAACCTACGAAAAATTATGTTCGAAGATTTTATTAAAGAGCCAAGCTGTTTCTATGACCGTAACGAACGTTTACGCCAACTACTTGGTTGAAAGGGGGTGTTCCTTAAAAACCGCCCCAAAATCATTTTGGAAACTCGTAAACTTAAAAAAGAACTCAGGTGGTTATCCGGCAAATTTAATCAATTTTTAAGGAACACCCCCCCCCCCCCCCCTCTTTCAACCAAGTAGTTGGCGTAAAGACCTGCCTCCTCTTCAACCTGGCGTTGGAGAAAGCAATCCGTGACTCTGGCACGGCAACAAGAGGGACCATCGTCAACAGGTCCAGCCAGATACTGGCTTACGCAGCCGACATCGACATCATCGGAAGAACCGAACAAGCTGTACACGATTCCTTCATCCAGATCGAGCAGGCGGCACAAAATCTCTGGCTGCACATTAGTGAAGGTAAAACAAAGTACATGGTGGCGTCGAATGCGGGAAGAACAGTTGGTCAAACAATCAAGGTAGCGGAGCACGAATTTGAAGTGGTGCAATCCTTTAAATACCTTGGGTCAACAGTAGCAGCCGATAACAACATAGACGAAGAAATACGCGAGCGGCTTCTCAAATCCAACAGAGCCTACTACAGTCTGTCAAAGCTATTGAAATCTAGAAATCTAACGATAACTTCAAAACTGCTGCTGTACAGGACCATGGTCCTGCCAGTACTCATGTATGGATCCGAGACTTGGGTGCTAAGCAAAAGGCACTGTGACCTCTTAGCAGCGTTCGAGAGAAAAGTCTTACGGAGAATTGTTGGTCCCATATGTGAGGAAGGACGATTCCGGAGACGGTACAATCATGAGTTGTACGCAATCTACCTTGAAGCAGACATAGTGACAAAAATTAAGCTCGGTAGACTCCGGTGGGCAGGGCACCTAGCTCGTATGAGCGAAGAGGAACCTGCTCGAAAAGTCTATTGTGGTACATTCTATGGAAGACGGCAACGTGGTAGACTATGCTTGCGCTGGAGAGATGGCGTAGACCAGGACGCCGGAAGCCTTGAGGTGCGCAACTGGATGGCGTCGGCTCGAGACCGGGATAGCTGGAGAGACTTGTTGAAAGAGGCCAGGCCCGGACCCCGATTGTCGAGCCGATGATAATAATGATGAGTTGGCGTAAAGAGTTTTACATGTAAAAATTAAAGTGCAATGTAACTTCATCCGGCCTACTGTCAAATTTGTGTGACTGAACATTACTTTCGATCAAAACAAAGTAATAAATGTGTTCATAACCTTAAAAACCAATACATATAGAATGTGTGATGGTTATAGAAGCGATCATACAAATTTTCGTATGGCAAATATTATTAGATATACTCTGTAAGATAATGTGGAGGCACTTTAGACTTAAAGTACTTAAGTGTTACCAAAACCTAGTTTCTAAATCAGCAACTCGGTAACTAATCTCAAAATATTCGATATTGTAAAACATATTCCTATTATACGAGTATGAATGATAATGGGTCGTACAATTTTGTGTTTAAACGTATCCTTCGAAAAAAAAAAATAATCCACAAAGCAGGTATTATTTTCGACAGAAATTTCAAAGGCAATCACAATGCCAATAAAATTGAATTCCATATTCAGCCTTCAAACAGTATAGGCAAGGCATACTCTAATCTCAACATAGAAGCTGTAATTGCATAAAGCTAGAGGCTACCAAACACACACCAAAACAATTCTAACAACCTATAAAATCTATCTCTAGCCTATGGAAACATTAAAAAAGTATCACAATACCTGCCAGCTGAAGGATAAAGTAATACAGCCTTTTGATAAATTACTTTTTTGCTAAAAAAAACTGCACACAAAACAACACAAAATGCCTTCAATCTATACTCATACTCGTATGTAGTACATACCATTGTCGTTTTGGGTTTGCATCAGGTCAGCAGAATCGTGGTGGCCCAAAAGCTAAAGCTTGATGACCAAACTCAAAATCTGAAACAAATTATCGCCGTTAATTTACCTGCAGTGCAGAATCTGTGTACTAGCACTGTTTTGCTATATAAACAAAACAATTCACCCAAATTGTTTGCCACTGGAATATTTTGGACCCCCCCCTCTCCGCATGCAATTGTGGTGAACCCCGATAACGAAAAATTCCCATCACCCACTGTTAAAATACCAACAAACAGGAACAAAAAATACGAAACAAACATGCACCAATGCGTTGCAAATTACACACTCTGTGTGCGGTTCTGGTTTATATGGACATGAAGGACCTGCGTATAGCTCCAAAAAGACCGTGCCACTTCTATAATGGATCAACACACCGAGCCACTGGCCAGAAGTGACGGTCTTCGTTGTTGTTGTTGTTGAAAAGTATAAAATAATCTAAAAATGTTGGCAATATGGTCTCTCCCAGAGCTAAAAGTTAATTAAAAACTAACAAACTCAAAACGACAAAGTTGTCTTACGCAGTTGGGGGCTACCAGCTACCATCTACCATCTACCATCTACCATCAGCTTGCCACCTAGAAAAAAAAAGAAAATGAGAAAAAAAAACTCTAGGGGGAGGGGTTTTTTTTTCCATCAGGACAAGCCTGGTACCCGGAACACACTGCGCTTCAATTCGGACACCACAATCATACTCGGAAAAATACAGCAAATGCCAAAACACTGCTCCAAGTCTGAAGAGAGTGCGGTCAATGTTGTAAAAACGAGGTCGATAGAAATGATGCTGTATGATGCTGGCTTGAATCTCGTCAACTAGCCATTACAAAGTGTAAAAACGCAAACGAGCAAAGCCCAGTCTGAAATATGAAACAATATACCAGAGGAAAGAAAAAAAAAATACGAAAAAATACGAAAAAAAAAAACGAAAACAAGAGAAAATACCCCGAAACATAAAAACAACAAACCATCCAATTGCACAAAGTTAAATTGAAGTGTGTAGACTCAAACTATAGTCCTTTGCCATTCTATCACTCAACAATGTCCAGGGAGTTCTCTGAACGAAAGATGGCAGAGGACGGAGGAGGTGCAGGTGAGGACGGAGGCTGTGACCAACGATGACGACCAAGTGTTTTTCTTTAATTTCAGGTGTTGACGGAACTCACACAAATGGTTTTGAGTTCTGGTAGAACCATCACCCGGTTTGTCCAATGCCCAGTTTTTCGGCCAACAAACTTGAGGGGTTTGAGCTACTCCTGTAATAATTTCATGTTTTATTAAAGACCAACACACAAGGGCCTTCTTTTGTTAACCGAACTGCAATTGGATAAAGTTTGGTAGAAATACTAAATACACATCCACCCGCACCGCACATGTCCAGCCCCCCAGGCCCCTGGTGCTGGTTCTATATAGTGTTTGCTGATGGTATGGTGCGAATGAGTTTGGTTGAGTTTTTTGGACATCATCATCATCAGCATCGTATACCGTTGGTCGAGAATTCAGATCAGAATGTTTCATTCGTTGCACAATTGGATTTCTTTGAATATTTGCGCTACACTTTTATATACAGATAAATTGAACTCTGGAACTGTACTTTGAGGGTGCACCTCTTTTTCTGACGAAACACACCGAAACAGCCTCAGCCTCAGCGTCGGCCTCAGTGTCCTGTCCCTGGGGGATAAAAATGGAATTTTTAAAAGCAATAATTGAGTTTTTCCCTTTGAGGCATGTGTATATGTAATCTCTTGCCATAACCAAGACTCGGTATTAGGAAGTGAAATGTTGTGCTGTGAAAAACAGAAGACCCATAGTATAGTGACAGTGGTGGTCCTACAAGCTCTCTGATGATGGCGATATGATGATGATGATGATGATGATGATGAAAAAGGGGTGACGACCAAATGAAAATCCAGGAAGCCTTTGAAGTTTTGTCATCTCGTTTTGTGATGATCTCAATGCTCGGCCATATGTGAATGCTGAATTGCTAGATAGATGGATGGATGGATGGATGGATGGATGGATTGGTCGTGCCTTATGTGACACACAAGTGTGGCAATTGAATTTTCGGATTGTACCGGCAAAAGAAGGATATATCAAAAACAATATGCGAGTATGACAACAACACAAAAAAAAAAAAAAATCAGCTTTGAAGCTAAATTCCTGGTTAACGGATATGTAGAAACCAAGCAGACTATACTATTTTATGGCAAAAGTCAGTACGTATACTAGAATTGAATTATCTTTGTTTTTGAGAATGTATATGATAGTTTTTGTGCTCAAAATTAAAATGACTGGCGACTGGTAAATTCAAAGGAATACAGGAGTTGGTATCGCTATCGGTTGGATAAGAGTGGGGTATAATAAAGAAAAGCTGGTGAAAGGTTATTTCTCTTATACAATAGATTGACCGAAAAATGTTCTTTCATTTTGAGAATATTGGTATATGATGGTATATGTGCATGTATATGGCGACAAGGATTTAATTTGCAGCTAGAAATCAAATTCACAATGTACATTCCTATTCATTAAGAAATTGAAAAAAAAAAAACCTAGTATGTTTCATAGCCTCAATTAAGTCTAGGAAAAATAATATGATCTGAACTGAAATGAAACTCTAAACATGGGGTATTAGTGTTAGTTGTTTGATGAAACCACAAAAAGAACTGATTGTGGGTCACTTCAAGGATTCGTAATCTCCTCTTTTAGCCTAAGAGCTCACAGCTGATTTCGAGCAGCAGAGTGATAGCATAAAATGATTGATATTTTTTGAAAGGTCTTTTAAATGTAAGTATTGGATGTCGAGTTCTTGCAGTCCGTAGCTGCGCCAAAGTGTTGTCACTTTATTTAATTTTTCCTGAAACAAATCTACTGCTTTACAAAAAAAGAATCTATTGCATTTTTGAGTTTTACGTAAAAATGTTAACTTTGTGTTCTCTGCCACATCAAATTTTCTGCAGTTAGAAATAAATTTATTGCAAATAATTGGACAATGTCAAGAAAGACTGTTGCGATTATCTTAACAACTTTTCATTATTAAATGATGGTGAACATAAAATTTAAAACTAATACTAATAATTCCTTGAAATGTACCTTTTACTACCATTTTTTTGGTTTTGCTATGTTTTAAAGAAAATATAATATTTAATTTATATTTTTACTTCAAAATGTGTTGGTTTAAAAAAAAAATAGAAATCTACTGCAAACAAAATTGAATCGACTGCATATTTTTTTGTAAATCTACTTCGGACATTTTCTTCCAACAGTGGCAACGCTGAACTGAGGGCGTTTGGAAGTTAAAGTGCAATAATATTGTAGTTTTTTAAATACATAATAGATTTTGTAAATATCAAAATGTAAGAAGAATCTATTGATTGCAGGCAACGAATGAATAGTTTGCGAAGAACTTACTTTTCCAGAAAGTAATTTACTGCAAAGAACTTATCTTTTGGTGTAAAAATATAATTTATTTACAAATGACTGCATTTAAAAAATATTCTTAATAATTTACTCTATGTTTGTGGTGTTAATATGTATTCTATGCTAAACAAACGTTATTTAGTTCATGGTCAATGGCATCGGTGATACGCTGAAATTAGTTTTTTTTTTAATAAATCGTTCGCATAAATTGTTTCACCGAAACGAATTTAATAGTTTGCTGCAAACAAAGTTGAAGTCGAAAAATTACTGTCCAACAGTTTATATGCATTCTACGCCAATCATAAATTATACAGTCCGTAGCGGAATGACAAGATACTCTATTCATAAGCGAAAGGTCGCCGCGCGCCTGTTCAATCTTAGGTGTTACGCTAAACTTTTTTTTTAATCGTTCGCAAAATGTGTTTAAACACAAAAGATTTTACCAATTTGCTGCAAATAATACCGAAAAACTGTCTAGCAAACGAAAAAGTCGTTTTGGCATTTTTTCCGTTTGCCGCAATCGATTTGTTCTCTCAGTGTACATCTTGAAGAGTTTAAGCTGGAAAAACTTTATTCAATTTTTCATAAAATTTTGTATTTTTTAAGGCATTTCTTAAATTTATATTTTCACTTAATGACGTCTGTGGCAATGTTTTATAAAATAACTGTCCAATATTCTTACGCACAATGGCCGGGTTCAAGAACATTCAGTTCAGTTCAGTTGAGAGGCTCTGATTGGTCAAATGTCACAAAAAGTTGATGACTTTCAGTTACGTTTAGTGACATTTATTTACGGTTTTCAGATGGGGATTTTTCATCTGAAAATTCAGTTGAGTATGTATATGTTAGTGCAAACGAACAGCAAATCTGTACGTTCGAACTGAACTTTGTTTTCTTTGATGTGTTTTTAATAATTTTGTGTTTGAAATTGTTTTGGTTCGGATTACAAAATGTAATTCACAATTAAAAATTATATAAGCAAGAAGGGAATATTCTATTGCAAAAGTTCGTTTTCTATTCTTCGTGTGTCTAGGTTCATAAATGGATATAAAAAAATTAAGAAGACATATGACGAAAGTAAAAGTTCAAAGGAAAATAATTATGTAAAATTAAAAACGAAAGACATATGGTGACAATTTGTTTGAGTCTAGATACATTATTTTAAAACAAAATTACTTACTGAATTGAACTCAATGGAAATTTTATTAAAAATTTTCGTTTTTACAATCAATAGATTGATTTTGTACAGCTTTGAAAAATAAAATAAAAAAGTTCTATTTCAACAACAGTACAATGTACATTAAAAAAAGTAGAAGCTTTAAAATATTTCAACTGAAATGTCAAATTATTTTCCGTTCAACGACAAACTGAATTTAAGTTCAGTTGGTTTGTCTTGAACCCGGCCAATAATAGTCTTACATTTTATCTAATATCAATTACAAAAATCCTGCAACTACAAAATGTTACAGCAATGAAAAATGCAATAATGTTTAAAAATTTAAATTGCATTTTAAAAACATTTAAATTCAACAACAATAACATTTTGTAAAAAGAAATAGAAAACAAAAATTGATTTTGCCTTGCAAACACCCTTTATTATTATTTTTTTTTTAATGTAAGTATACAAAAAAATTAAACCTATCTAAGCAAATTAAAACACCTCAATCCCTAAAATCCGACAGTAAACAAAAGGGTTTTTCGAATCTTTTTTGAGATTACGCTACCTTCCTAGACTGATGATGTTCGAATTCCGACGACCAGAGCATACATATTCTTGCTGGATTTTGATGAAACTCAATTCAAGACTGTGAAAATTTAAAAGAATGCAGCGTTAAGTGTAATATATCAAATTAAATGTAATTTGGTTGTGCATAATTTTATGTGGCTAAGAGAAAAAGCTATGACGCGCCGTGTAAAAAACTATTTTTACCGTTATCTCCAATCACAAAGTTAAAGGAAATTCTGAAATTTTGTATAAAAATGTATTTACTAATATCTAATGGCTGTGAAAATTCCAAGTTAAAAATCAAAAAACAAAGGACCGAAAAATCTTGTTTCTACCGTAACTCAGTCAAAAAAAAAATTAAAATCCAATTTAATTATTTTAATAATTTATATTAATAATAATTTTAATTAATTTTATAATTCTAACCCTCATACTTTTCGAGATGTATGCAACACTAGTCCCACTTTGCCCTAACTTCTCGATGGAATGTCAAAAAATCGGTTTTTATCTTTCATTATACCTATGTTTTGGTGTCTATAGTTTTTTTTCTATTACTTGTAGTGCTGGTATGCAAAATTAAAGTTTTTTTGTCCTTCATATATTTTTTTAAAATTATGTAAAACTGGACTTTTCTGAATCTAAATCTGGTTTCAGAAAAATTCTATCACGTAATTTTTTATTTGATTGCTTTTTAAAAAGTGTGATTGTTTTGTAGAAAAGAGTTCTCGTATATTCGGTTGACCAGGTATATATTCGAAACTATTGAGCTAATTCTGCTGAAATATGGAAGACTACATACACATAGCATAAGCTAAGACCTGAAACAGATTTTTGTTTTATTCCTCAACGGATAGTCACATTTTAATTTTTTTTGGAATGTACATTGTAAAACACACTCTTCCATGGAGGATAGTATGAAATATCTATAATCTTGATACTGGTCAAGTTAATTTATGGTGTAAGAAATGCAGTAATAAGAGGAAAACTCATAAAAAAGGATGTTTTGTGCTTTTTCAAAGCACTGATTTTTATGAATTTTTTCAAAAAATTGGTCAGTAAATAAATTTGATAAATTTTGTCTGCATAATCGGCTAGTTTTTGTCTTAACTTGAGCACATAAAAGCAAAATGCTAACATAAAAAATAAAATGCACGATACTATGCATCTATACTAAATTTCATGAAAAATCCGTCAACCCGTTTATACTGTAGCTCTCTGCACAGATGGACGTACAAACGAACAGACGAACAGATGAACAGACGAACAGACGCACAGACGGATGGACGGCATGATGAAAACCACTTTTTTGGACTTCTCCATCATCGTAATGTTGGTTTTGATTAAAACCTCAATTTTTTTTTCATACGAAACCAGCAAGTAAAAAAAATGCTTGCGAAATCCTCAGCGGAAAATATTCATGTAGAGTTACACAAATTGTAAAATAAAAACAAAGACTAACGCCAACAAAATCACACAAATTTCAGCTATAATGAAAGAAACCACTAAACAAATTCATAGTGTCATTTTTCCGCACACAAATAATGTACCCGCCAATTAATTGTATGCGAAAAAAGAATGGAAATGGAGACTTCTCCAAATAAACCGGTATAAGCTAATTTCGCTGGTCGCGAACTGCATATACTGCAGAAGGAAATTTTTCGTTTACGATTTCGTTGTGTGATTTTTGAATGAAGTTTTGACGTTTCGCTTCAGCTGCTTACTAGGCTTTAAGAAGAACACCACGGACGAATAAAGCCTGTGGACTCATAAACAAGAACAAAATCACGCTAAACGAAGTGCTTCAGCAATTGACGGTAACAGCATTTTGTTACTTGTTTTGACAGAAATTGAGGTAAAATAATACTGACCACACTTCATCCATTTCCTCAAAAATCATATGCAATCTTCCTCTTGATTCAGTCCCCCTCCCAATTGCAACACATCATTAGTTTTACCTTTAGCTTCAAATTTACTTTTATTTATTATTATTCCCTCTCCCTCTCACGCTCTCACTCTCACTCTCTCACCTCGCATGTAATTGAAACTTCAGTTAAAACTTTTAATGCACTAATTTAATTTAAGAAAGTTTATTATATTTTCTAAAATGAATGAACATTTAATTAGATGGGTAACTAGCTTAATGTTCTATTCACTTGCATCCATCACCAACTTTTGCTCCCACAGTCCTCATTATAAAGATGCATCCTTAGAGTAAAATTTATATTGTTCCATTTAAAAGCAGCCTCACTATAGGTGCTATACCTATACACCTACTCCTGAATTTGTAAAATTGTTTTAATGTTGTTGTTCTTTGTCTTCACAAACTAAAATTAACTTGAAACAACTGTATTCGAACTTTTTGAAGCAATTTCAAGTGCAATCCTCCTGAAACGAAATAGCACCCATTCTCCATAGTAAATGGCATCGTGTCGTCGTCGTCGTCGCCCGAGCCAGCCAAAGAACCCCCAAGTGAACAATTTCACTCACCGCTGAAAATTTATCCGAGATTTGAGCAACAAATTAGATCTTCATAAATACTGCAAAGTGTGTATACACACACATTCTCCTGGGTTATCCAATTTCTCGGCACTTTTCAGGCCAGTCACGTACTTTCAGCAGAGTAATAATCACTGAACTTTTCACGCTCGCGAAAAATCAACAGCACAATCCTGCAAGAGCATCCATCCCATTCTTCTTCGTTTTAATTTCTTGGGGCCACGCTCATTTTGTCTACAAAACGACCAGACATGGGTCGTGTTTTGACTTTAGCTCTCCCATCATGAGGACGACTACGACGACGACACGATGACTATACCCCATCTCATCATGGACAGGGGGGACCGGACGGGGCATGCGGCTTCACAAAATTATGCAGATCCACGTACACGCATTTCGTTTTTTACGACCACTTTCTGACACAGGGGCAAGTGATCTCTTACGCGGTGTACTTATCCAACTTAAAATATAACGTACCTCGTGGAAAATAAATTCATTTCTTCATCCTTCGAACTGATAACTGATGTAGAAAGGTAACTCTATGTATGGGTATGTATTAAAATCCCGTTGGATATGTGTCCGTTTCAGATACAGGATGATTTCAAAAAAGAAAAACACGTTATCCCCCTAATTCGGTTGCGTTTTTTTTTTTCTTTTATCAAGGAGGTCTTTTCTGTTTCAGAAAAAAACAGAAAAAATAAAACGACCAGAAAAACCAAAAAAGAACGATGGACATGGACTTTCGGTCTTGGAGTCGGATAGGACATGGAAAACTCTCCGGTGAAGATGGAGGAAAAAAATTATTTTGCCTGGCTTTCTCATTTTCGTTGAATGTAAATTTTAAAAGCTGTCATAAGCAGATAAGACCAAGGCAAAATAAACTCTGCTCCCTGATTTACGAGATACTTTTTGCATATGCTAATGAGTGAGCGAGAGACAATGCTATATAGCCAAGTTCATGAGACTATCTATACGAGTGGGGAAAATACCCTTTAATCAGTTCCAGCAAACCCCTCAAACCCCTCAAACCCTTGAGAAAAAAATTCTGTTGGACCACACACAATTTTTTGGAATTGATATGCTAATTTTGAAATCAAAGGGAATCGGTTAAGGACATATTATCAGGCTGGGAAGTATGGGGGGGGGGGGGGGGGGTATTTTACCCGTAAGTTGTTCTTTGTTCTTTGAACATTTAAATTTTAAGTTTTCTTTTTTTTTTGTTTAAGTTGAGGGAGTAGAAACGAGATAGAACACAAAATGCTAACGGCTTTAAGTTAAAAGATATGCAAATTCGTTAAAAGGAATTTTTCGTATCCTTTTCTTGTTTTTTTTTTTTTATGAATGAATATCCACAAGTTTTCCATGCATACATATTTGGATTTCCATTCTTCAAGAATTCCTTCGTGACACATTTAGTTTTGTGATATCAAAGCAGAGCAATAGCTGAAACTAAAGCCAAAACTTCATATCATCATCAGAAGAAGTTTTCGCATTTAATTAGGAATTTTTCCACTACAAGTCCTGTTTGTCAGAAAGTCAGTCGAAGGGTTCTATATGGGTGAAGGGGGGTGAAGTTTTTTTTTCTTCTAAAAACAAAACAAAACAAAAAAATCAGATTATTTTTGTTCCTTGGAGAACTGTTATTGTATTTTTTTTTTTTTACAGAGAATAGAGACTGCTACCTACTGTTGCTTTTGGTCGGATTATTTATATTCTTTTTATTGTCTTTTGGTTTGTTTATCTTAGATTATCCCAGCTTTGGTGATTCTATTCTCCTTCCATGATAGTTATTTTTGTTTTGTTTATATTTCTTCCCTTGGATGAAAGTTTCTTTTTCTTATGGTTGGTTCATAAAATGTTTTTGAAGTTGTAATAGTTTTTAATTTTAGATAGTCGTATGCTTGTTTTTACCTCAAAGCTTAAGCCTATTATTTGTGATGTTATTTTTGTAGGGTTCTTGCTGAACAGAACAACAGAAACACTCACTAGAAACTCTGTGACTACTTTAAACATTAAAAATCCGAGTTTAATCATCAATTTTCATGTTTTGGGTCTGTACCTACGTTGTTTGTGTGAGTGGAAGTTTTTCTTCATTGGTCGTATCCCTCTTAAAAGGGGCGTAAACAGCTTTAATTCTTAGGGGGGGATTTTAGATCACCAGTATTTTATAATTAGCATTAAAAGTAAATATTATTTTTCGCGTACACATAGGATATGTGCAATTAGAGTGACTTTTTTAATATTGTTTTTTTAGAATTATTCGATTTTACTATTAAAAATTGGGAAACGCAGGAAAAACACGCTTTTAAGACAATTTTCTTTGAAAATTTTTAACGACATCACTTCTGTTAATTTCACGATAGTTGGATCCGTAAAAGAAAGAAGTGTAGAATTAGGAAAACTAGTTTCAAATGTTCACCATTTCCCATAAAATCTACTTACTTTTCGTAGAAAAAACCACCAAGAATGACACTTTTGTGTGTAGGATACTTACCACAAATTTGGATTTTTAGTTTATATGTTCCAAAGATTATAATTTCTATTTTAAATCATGTACTTAAGAATTATAAGAAAGGCATCCAATTCTATTCTTGTTCATCGTTGTCAATGCAAATTTTGAGAATCCATGAATTGACACGACTATGTAGGTTGACCATGACCAACGTAACAAGCCAAGTTAAAATAGCCGGATTGCTATCCAGACCAATCAACACCTTTAATGGACTCCGACAAGGGGATGGTTTGGCCTGCCTCCTCTTCAACCTGCCGTTGGAGAAAGCAATCCGTGACTCTGGCACGGCAACAAGAGGGACCATCGTCAACAGGTCCAGCCAGATACTGGCTTACGCAGACGACATCGACATCATCGGAAGAACCGAACAAGCTGTACACGATTCCATCATCCAGATCGAGCAGGCGGCACAAAATCTGGGGCTGCACATTAGTGAAGGTAAAACAAAGTACATGGTGGCGTCGAATGCGAGAAGAACAGTTGGTCAGACAATCAAGGTAGCGGAGCACGAATTTGAAGTGGTGCAATCCTTTAAATACCTTGGGTCAACAGTAGCAGCCGATAACAACATAGACGAAGAAATACGCGAGCGGCTTCTCAAATCCAACAGAGCCTACTACAGTCTGTCAAAGCTATTCAAATCCAGAATTCTAGCCATAACTTCAAAACTGCTGCTGTACAGGACCATGGGCCTGCCAGTACTCATATATGGATCCGAGACTTGGGTGCTGCACAAGAGGCACTGAGACCTCTTATCCGCGTTCGAGAGAAAAGTCTTACGGAGAATTGTTGGCCCCATATGTGAGGAAGGACGATTCCGGAGACGGTACAATCATGAGTTGTACGCAATCTACCTTGAAGCAGACATAGGGACAAAAATTAAGCTCGGTAGACTCCGGTGGGCAGGGCACCTAGCTCATATGAGCGAAGAGGAACCTGCTCGGAGTCTATAGTAGACGGCAGCGTAGTTGACCATGCTTGCGCTGGAGAGATGGCATAGACTAGGACGCCCGAAGCCTTGGGCTGCGCAACTGGATGGCGTCGGCTCGAGACCGCGATAGGTGGAGAGACTTGTTGAAAGAGGCCAGGACCGGACCCCGGTTGTCGAGCCGATGATGATGATGATGAGTATTCCGTTCCTTTATCAGAAATGGCTAAAATTTGAATTTAAGTTTTGCTCATACTAAACTTTTGACATGTTCACAAAGGGTATACAATCAGCCTCTGACTATCAACTCCTACTCTCACCTCCAAGCGGTGAACATCGGGTGCCTAGTACCTAGACTTGATCCTTATGGAATGCTGTTGGGGGCAGCAGACGAGAGAGGGGGGAGGAGTGTTCTCACAAAGGGAATGCTTTTCATCAAGGCGGCAGCGGAAGAATTCCCCAGCTAGGCTGAACTACTTAGTGAACACCTTATACGGGCTAGTATTACATAATCGGGGCGCAGGCCGATAAGGAGCTGTTTTAATCGGCTCCCCACTCTTGGAGTTAACTAAGAGTCTGGTCCTCCATGTCGGGGCTTGTGCGCCGGGGTAACTTCTCTACCACGAAAAAAAAAATAGTTTCGAAACAACAAAATGCCTCGGATACGGATGATCTTAATGTTGACGAACGCAGCAAACGAAACGAGGGCAATGAATTTCGGATCTGTACGTGGAATGTACTGTCCTTATACAGGCCCTGTGCAGCCGAATAATTAGTGGAGAACCTGAATAGGCTAAAGGCTGACGTAATGTCTATCCAGAAGGTGCGATTGGATGGGCATGCGACGGAGGGATGAGTGCCCCAAGTACTACGTCCATATTATTCTTGGCGACTACAACGCCAGACTTGGTAAAGAGGAAATATATAGGTTGATAGTTGGAAAGTACATTACAGAAAGCAGGATGATTGACTTTGCGGAAGGGCAAAATGTCACCACACCTATACACAAGGGGACTTGGCAGTTATATGATCAAAAAGTGTCAACCAAACTGATCACATCGCGATTGACGCCATGCTCCCAGTATCTTAAATCTCCGAATGTTCCGAGGAGCAAACTCTGACTCGAACCACTACTTGGTATAGTGTCTCGAGTACGAATGCGGATATCTATGACGCCACAACAACGCCGAGCACATGCCGTGATAAAGTTTGATGTCGCGAAACTCAAATCGCAAGTAACCGCCAAAACTTTTGCTGACCGCGTTTCTCTTATTCTCTTGGCAGCTAAGAGCGAGGCCTGGTGCCTGCAGCTAAGAATGAGGCCTATCAAGCAATGCTGCAAACAAGAACCAGAGCCGCTGAGAGAACAGCCCGGCGGACAAAAAAGAAGAGAGGAACGTCGAACTTTCTCAGGAAGAAAGAGAGAGAGTATGAGAAGCGGGCGGTCGATTCTATTGAGGATTGTACCGGCATAGGGGATGTTCGAAAATTCTACCAAAGGGTAAGAAAATCTACCCAAGGTTACAAGGCCAGAACAGAATCCGCTTGTGCAGGATGACAATGGAGAAATCTCGCTGCTCCGTCAAAGTCAGTAAGAACACCTCTGAACCGTTTGATGTTAAGAAAGGTCTAAGACAAGGCGAAGCGTTATCATGCAACCTATTTAACATCGTTCTTGAAGCAGCTGTACGAAGATCACAAGTCAACACCACTGGTACAATTTATCAAAAGTCCGTTCAACTACTTGCTTATGCAGATGACATGGACATAATAGGCAGAAAAAAGCGAGCTGTGGATGGTGCATTTGCCAGTAATGAATCGGAGGCGGAAGACAAAACGAAGTATATGCTATCAACGAGAAAGAAAGCTCAACATCGACGACTCGACCAAAACATCATGATGGATAGTTATAACTTCGAAGCAGTCAAGGACTTTGTCTACCTGGGATCCACTATAAACTCAAACAACGACATCAGTGAAGAGATCAAACGGAGAATTACTCTTGCCAATCGCTGTTTTTCGGACTGAGGAGGCATTTAAGTAGTAAAGCCCTCTCTCATAGAACCAAAGAAACGCTGTACAAGACCCTACTCATCATGGTCCTGCTGTATGGGGCAGAAGCATCGGCGTTTAAAGATTCGGATGAAAATTTTCTTGGTTGCTTTGCGAAAAAGATTCTTCGAGTGATTTTTGGACCTGTGTTTATCGAAGGAGTATAGGAACGAAGATTCAACGAAGAGCTTTACGGGCTGTAACAGGTGGAGCAACAGTTGCGCACACAAGTAGAGAACGACTTTAATCAACTTGACGTGCGTAACTGGAGTCGGCTAGCCAAGGACAGAGCTGGCTGAAGAGGCATGTTGGTTGAGGGCGTAATCCATCCTGGAATGTAAGCGCCATCTTAAGTAAGTAAGTTTTGAAAACTGATTAGTGATTTTTTTTTAAATTTAGGTTTGTGATGTGTATAAATATTTTTTTGGAAAATTGCATAAAACTTTTAGAAACATCTTATAGATAGGGACTTCTTACAGTCGAAGAAGTTAGCGTGGCGGTGAAAAACTCCAAGAAAGGAAAGGCGATTGGTCCAGACGAAATACCCTCTGAGTTCTGGAAGAAGATGGGAGACATTGGGTGTAAATGGCTTACGATTCTCATCTCCAAACTCATAAGCGGTGACCAAATGCCAAATCAGTGGAGAGAAAGTTTCCTTCTCCCAATCTACAAAGGAAAGGGGGACACACGAAACTGTGATAACTACCGATCGATTAAGCTGATGTCACACACCATGGAGATCGTAGAGCGGATTTTGGACGGCCGACTGCGAAAAATAATACGGCTGTTTGATGACCAGTGCGGGTTTGTCTCGGGTAAATCAACCACAGATGCCATACAGAGTTTAAGAATACGAATGGAAAAACACCGTGATTCCTCAAGGGATTTGCATATTGTGCTAGTTGATTTCGAAAAGGCATTCGATAGACAACTACGAGATCTGATATGGGTGTCCTTGAGACAGCGAGGGGTTCCGGAAACCTACGTGCGGATGATCATAGACATGTACGAGGAAGTAAAAACGAAGGTAAAATGCCCCGCAGGAGTCACCGAAGAGTTCCCAATCAAAGTCGGTGTGCACCAGGGAAGCGTCCAGAGTCCTTTACTCTTTATTACAGTCCTTGACTTTCTGCTTGAAGGAAAAGTGACGGATCCGAAAGTGAATCAGTTATTCTTTGCTGATGATGGAGCCATCATAAGTGAAGATCCAACATCCTTGCAACGAGCACTTGATGTGGGGGTGGATGTTCTGGAGGGAAGTGGGTACCGGATAAGCGCGAAGAAGACAGAATATCTCTGCTGTTCATTTTCTGACCCAGACGGCCCTATTCCGGACATTTACCTGAATGGAACAACACTTCCCAAGTGCGAAAATTTCAAATATCTTGGATCTATGATCAACAACCAAGCTTCTTGTGATGACGACATCAACCACCGATTAAGTGTAGGGTGGATGAAGTGGCGCGAAAACTCTGCCATCTTCTGTGACCGAAAAATGCCCCCTAAACTGAAAGGAAAGCTCTATACTGCAGTTGTTCGCCCAGCACTTACATACGGTTCACAATGTTGGACAATGTACAGAACGTATGAGAGTAAGCTGATAGCAGCTGAGATGAAGATGCTTCGTATGACAGCAGGAGTAACAAAGCTTGATCGAATCAGAAGCAAGAAAATCCGAGGAAGCCTTCACGTCAAAAACACCATCTTGGATAAAATACAGCATGACCGTTTAAGCTGGTACTGTCATGTACAAAAACGAAACCCTGAGAACCCAGTTCAAAAGGCGATCGCTTACGACGTTCCAATGCAATCTCGAAGAAGAGGCAGGCCCAAGAACTCACGGAGAAGACAAATGCAACGACAACTGCATTCAGTTGGCCTTAGACATGGAACAATTCAAAATCGAGAAGCCTGCCGACGTTTCCTGAGGTCAACCCGGCGAACCCCACATGCGGAGCCGTAGTGTGAAGCAGTAGAGTGCGAGGGTTGTGACCCCATCCGAGATCATGACTATCGTCGATAATGGAGAAAAAGAAGAAGAAGATGTCTATAAATATTTTTTTTGAAAATTGCATAAAACTTTTAGAAACATCTTATAGATAGGGACTAAAATAATTAAGCGTGAGGCTATTTGAAATTCAGCAGGTATTATGCCATCTGGTCCGATTTGAGGTTATATCTTTGTCAGACCAAGTTTTATTTGTTGTTATCTTTTGGCTTAATACATATAGTTTTCGCTCTACCTCGGAATCCATAAATTCATTTTACACCATTATGCCACTTCTTGCAATTTTTTTTAACACCTATTCGTTTCATGCGTTATGAGTAGAGGTAGAGTATTAAATTTAATGCATTTATTGTGCTTTTTGAGTACAAATTTTCAGCCACTTTTTTAGTTCTAGGAAATTTTAATTTGCCATTTCAATGTCAGAGGTATGCCGCAGGATACAACACACGAAACTGCAATTCATTTTGCGGAGAAAAATGATATCATACGCGATTTTCTAGGGAACCGAAATGCTTTTCTAATGAAAATTCAGCAGGTATTGTAGGTGGATGCAAAATTCCATGTAAGTAGTCCTTCAAAACGTCATTCAGACGAATTTGTTGAATTTTACCAGAAAGTTTGTTTGTTATAGGTATTAAAGTGGATGAAGATTTCAACTCATGAACATCAAATTGGATGATATTACAAATTTCTGGTGTTTCACTGTAACTTTGAATCTTCTGCTAATCAAATTTCGTACGATACAATATTTTCGATCCTCTCGGAAAGTCTTTCTCCCAAAGAAATATTTAATTTTTTCTCTTTCTAAAAGAATTTGTAGTAAAAACAATAAAGTGGTAAAATTCACCTTATCCTTGGGAGGTTCCATACTCGTATGAATAAAACACGCAAAGGATTATGAATGCCGTACATGCAGAGCGGGGACAGCTAGCGCAGCGTTTAGGGGTGCTCGAAGCATGTTTCGTATGGAAATTGGATATGTTGTTTGATCTGATGAGTTTGTAAATATTGGCATGGGTATTGGGGAATAGTCTTGACAAATATTTGATTTTACCAGACATCAGCATCATCAACCACACAATCCACACCCCATTCCGCCGCACCCATCAAAGCATCATCATTGCCAGCACACACAAACACACACACACATTCCAAATGGAACATCGAAAAACTAAGCTCACTATTATGGATTGGTTGGATGCAATAGATGGTCTGATGAAGATGGTATGATAGCAGGGGGGGGGGGGGAGGACGATAACAATGCGGTACAGTGATGTGTTAGGAAATATCTATGTTGCATTGTTGGTGGATGTGTGGAAAGATCTACGATGTGATTATGAAAATAGATTCACCTAACCAAAAGATAAATTCGATTCAGGTATCATGTATGCGGTATAAATGACATGACAGAGAGGAGATGCAAGCAGAAGTTGTTGTGTAAACACTTACGAAATTATCGTTCTTGTGTCTGCATTCTTTGTCCCTGAAATTGCATCCTTCTGATGCTTCATATTTGATTGAGATGAATGTTATGGTGTTTTGTTGAAAAGATAAACTTGCATTTCGAATGCTGTTTTAAAATGATGCATGCCTCTATCATGGGGCTAACACTTGTAAGTGATTAAGAAATAATAAACTGCATTCCTCGACAACTATTATATTGGTTGATGGCTTTATAGAAATATGAATATTATAAAAATAAATAATGAAATTAAGTTTTTGAATCGAATTTTTGAGCTATTCCTCAATGATTCAAAGCTCATACAAACTCACTCATACAAACCAAATTGAAAATGGTTAAACTTTCCTACATAATATGCATGCATATTATGCATATGTATAATGTATCTGCCATTATGAATACTCATGTCGGTTGTCTGTGCTTAGTAGGGCTTCCAATCCCGCAATACCGGGATACCGGGATGTTGAATCCCACGGGATTTGCGGCACTGGAAAATATGAGTTCATGCCACGAGCGCGATCGCTCGATACTTATGATGATGAAACAGATAAAGGGTAACCGCGGGATTGAAAATTCCGAGTCCCGCAAATACCGAAATTGAATTTAAGCTGAGGGATTGGAAGCTCTAGTGATTAGTGTCTCAGATGGATGGAGACAGCTTGTGAAGCCTACTTTCAGTTTTAGACTGGTTGGTCATAAATAATCTTACTGGCGAAGTGAGTTTGATACACGCAGATTAGTTTTCTAATGAGTTTCGTAACAGTTCAGGATCCAAAAAAAATGCCACAAATAGCACAAAATAGTATAATTTCGGTATCAGCTTACTTAATAAATACTTAATTTTACCTTTATTGCTATGCGAATTCTTTAATACTTTTTTAAGTAATTTTGTGCTACTTGTGGCGGATATCTATGACTTAACAATGACGAGCAAATGCTGTTAAAAAAAATATATTTCGTATTGTTAGAAGTTGTCTAAGCCGTTACTAAGAAAAACTCTGGTTTATCCTATGCTATTTGCATAGGAAAAACTCGAGTAACGGCTTAGGTAACATGTATGAATACGGCCCTTAGACTTTTTTAGTCCATTATTACTCTTTTTTTTCATAGACACTATAAGTCGGTAAAGAGTAACAACACACTTATATTTAATACGTGTAGTAGAAGTATGAAGATTTCTCTCGAAGCTGAGACTTTAGCTGCTCATTTTAAAACTCTATTGTCAGCGGAGGAGAATCTTCATACTTTTAGCTTTGCGCTACAAAATGAAGTTGTATCTGAACTAGACTGTCCGATTTCTTGTGAAGAGCTTGATTCAGTTATGCTGGTTATGAAAAACAATAAGGCCCCGGGTTGTGATGGCATTCCAGTCGAATTCTTTAAAAACGGAACAGTACAACTAAAAAATTTTATTGTGGATTATTTCAACAAGATATATAATAATTCTTGCGTTCCTTCTGGTTTTAACAAATCGCTTATTTTTGCAATATTTAAAAAAGGCGATGCTTCCCAAGCAGAAAATTATAGGGGAATCTCAATTCTAAATTCTCTCAGAAAGATCTTTGCCACAACTCTTTATGTTAGGCAGGGTTTCGTTCCGGGTTTTCAACAATTGACCACATTTTCGCACTAACTAGCATAGCCAGAAATTATATTGAAATGCATAAAAAGTTATATGTTTGTTTTGTAGACTTCAAAGCAGCCTTTGACACAGTCAACAGGCAAGCTTTGATCTACAAACTGGCGTCGCTTGGAATATCCAGAAAGTTCTTGGTAGTATATGCGAAATTATTATCTTCCTCTAGTGCAACCGTGTGGGATGGATCCAAGCTGTCTGAATGGTTCCCAACTTCTGCAGGTGTTCCTCAGGGTTGCATCTTAAGCCCTATACTCTTCGCACTATACATTGACTCCATTTCTGAAATTCTTCCGGGTGGCGTTAGCTTCGCTTGTCAGCAAATAAAGGTACTCCTTTATGCTGATGACTTGGTGTTGCTGGCAGAGAATCCTTTAACTCGCAACTGCAAATAAACAAACTTCAGGCTTTCTGTGAGACATGGGATCTACATATCAACGTCTTGAAAACAAAAGTTATGGTTTTCGAGAACCGAAGGAGTAGAAGGGTGGAGACTTGGAGACTCACCAGTCGATAGAAGTAGTTCCTGAGTTCAAGTACCTTGGCGTACTGTTGTCTAGCAACTTAAACTTTCGAAATCATGTGAAAGAAAAAAGTAGAGAAGCAAAGCTGCCACTCAACATATTGTGGCCAAAATTCTTCGCAAACCAAAACATTGATCTGTCCTCAAAGTATAAGGTATTCAATTCCACAGTCAACACTTGTATGTGCTACGGGGTGCAGGCATTTGGAGTAGACCCCTTTGAAGATTTCGAAACTGTACAGAGGTACTTTTTCAAGCGTTTATTCCGTCTACCAAACGCTACTCCTACCTACGCAATTCATGTGGAATCAGGTTTGCCACCCATTTATTTGCAAAATCTGAAAGCTCATTCTGGATTTTTAATAAAAGTAATGAAGAGAAGTGAAAATAGTTTACATAGGGCAGTGTTAACTAGGCTATTGCAAACAAATGCTTATCCTTTCAGAAATTGGCAACAGCTGGAGTTATCTCATGATATCGATTTATCTTTATGGGAAAATAACGTTAGCGACTGGCAAAATATGTTCGCAAGAATCATAGCTAAAGAAGATGAGAAAATATACGACCAGTTTTTAACAAGAGCGTCCTCATCACTGTGAGGGGCACGGAGTGGAGAAAAGGCGACCAAAATTAAACAAAAGACACGATGCTTCAATGTAAAAGACTTTATTGCAACTAACTTAAATGCTTAAAACTATGATACAATTTAGATTCTCATTTTTGGTATACGCATACGAAAATGCATGTACATAATCTAATGTTATAAAATAAGCTGTAACATCGAATGATCTGAGGATTATAAACTTAATTATGAAGTTAAAATATTAGCAAGTTGAGTAAATAATGTTTTATGATATTAAGAAATATAGGGTGTTCTATTTATTAATGTGTCGATTATTTAATATATATTTCTTACAACTCCACCCTCTTTTAGAACAAATCGCCTTCGATTTACATTTATTAATAAACAGCATTTCTATTAGCACAATATGATACAAATACATAAAATGATCTTGTATTAGCAATTTTCGTTCATTGATATTCAATAATTTAAAATATTTTTCGAATAGTATATAATATACTTCACATTTATATAAGTAAAACAATTTATAAAATGCATGCGAATTTTTTACATTTACATTTTTTCAATAATAACTTTAACATTTTTTTTGAATAGTGAACACTATACACAAAATTTACATAATTAAAATATTAACAAAATATCATGCACAAATTTGAACATTTTCTATTGTTTCAAAAAAATAACATTTATATACATATATTGTGATACATTAAGATATATTAAAATAATATTGCACATTGATACGTTGAATTTATTTACTCGATTATGTATGGCTTCATATTTTCAGGAGATGCAACTCCCTCATACCTTGTTCTGGAAATCTGCAAATTTTCTAAATCTTTTATAAGATATCTGTCATTTGGAAGTGCTTTTATTACCTGAAAAGGTCCTTTAAATTTGGGCAAAAGTTTCTTATTCACACCGGGTGTGTTAATAACATTTTTTATCATAACAAAATCTCCTATTTTGTATTGGAAAGGTTTTTTGTGATGTTTGTCAAAATAAATCTTGTTAGCTTCCTGGCTACGAACAGTCTTCTCAGCTGCTTCCTGCCTAATTGATTCTAAGCTCCTAGCTTCCTCTACACAAACATATTTTTCAAGATGTTCGCGAATGTTATCATTGATATCACCCCTCTGCCGAATTCCGAAAAGCAAAGTACTTGGGGTAAAACCAGTACTTTTGTTTTCAAAATTGTTAAGAGCGAATTCTACTTTGCTTAAGTGTTTTGTCCAATCACCTGGATCCAACTCACTTTCCTTAGCCAGCATTGGAGTAAGGCTCCTGTTTATACGCTCTACCTGACCATTTGACTGGGGCGAACTAGTAGCTATTTTAATATGTTGCACAGAATTGTTTTTGCAAAAATCAGAGAACTCTTCTGAAGTAAAACAGCTTCCACGGTCAGACACAATGCGCAAAGGCTTACTATAGCTTGAAAAATAGGACTCTAAACATTTTATTACCTCCCTTGTGCTGGTTGTTTTAACTGGGTATAATTTTGAAAACTTTGAAAATCCATCTACAACTAAAAACACATGCTTTTTTACATTGCGTGTAGAAGAGGGCAACGGACCATAATGGTCGATATGGATGGTATCAAAGGGCTTGTTTCCTTTTGGAATGCTGTGTAGAATACCTTCCTTTTTGCCTGTTGGTGGAGAAAAATGGATGCATTTAAGACGATTACTTATATAATTTTTGATTTTTGATTTCATAAGAGGAAACCAATAAGTCTTTTTTAAAAAATCGTAGCACTTTTCAACACCTACGTGGCATAATGCATCGTGATGAGTTTGAATTACGTTTCTTTCCATGTGTGATGGTACGTAGAAAAAAACTTTTGAATTAATTTTTCGATAGACTAATCCATTAATCAATTCATATGATGAACTCTCTTTTTCCTCTAACATCTTGACCAATCGCTGTATGGATTTATCTCTTTGCTGCGAAGCGGCTAGTGCATGCTCAAATGATTCTGCTTCAGCGATCATCAAAACGTTGTGAGATCTGCTGAGAGCATCAACATGACCCATCTTCTTCCCATCTCTATGCTCAATAGTATAATCAAATTCTTGCAGTTCCAATGCCCACCGTGAAATTCTTGGGTTCAAAAGTTTTTTATTGAGTGTCAAAGTTAAAGACCTGCAATCTGTGACAATCTTGAATTTGATGCCAATAAGGTAAATATTGAAGCGTCTTAAAGCATATATTATTGCTAAGGTCTCCAACTCATACGAGTGGTATTTAGACTCTTGAGCAGTGGCACGTTTAGAAAAAAAGAAAATGGGATGAAATAATTTGTCTTCTTGGCGCTGCAGCAAAACTGCACCAAAACCGAGAGCGCTCGCATCGCAGTGTAGTTCCGTCTCTGCTTTAGGATTATAAATACTCAAAACTGGCGCGTCGATAAGTTTTTCTTTTAATGTCTCAAAGACCAAAAGTTCTTCTTTTCCAAAAGTAAACTTTGAATCTTTTTTAAGAATATCGTACAAAGGTTTAGCAAGAATAGAAAAATCTTGAATGAATTTTCTAAAATAAGAGCAAAGCCCTAAAAACGAATGCAAATTTTTGATGCTTGATGGAGGTGGAAAATCCATTACAGCGCGTTTACCCTCTGCATTGGGTCTTATTCCACGAAATGAAACTTCATAGCCTAAATACGTAATAGATTCATGCATAAACATGCATTTGTCAAAACGGAATTCTAAATTATTCTGACGCGCTATTGAAAAAACCTCATGCAAAATATGAAAATGTTCCTCTTTTGATGTCGTCGCTACTAATAAATCATCAAAATATACTCGCAATTTACCAGAGCGTATTAGATTTGTATACTTTTGTTCTATAAATTGTTGGAAAACAGCAGGGCCATTTTTAAGTCCGCATGGAACAACAAGATATTCAAATTGGCCCAGAGGGGTCACGAAAGAGGTGTACTTTATAGACTCATCTGACATTTTAACATGTTGGAAGCCACTTTTCAAATCCAACAACGAAAAATACTGTTTACCTCTTAAACCATCTAACATATCCTCAATTAAAGGGATCGGAAAATTATTTTTAAGTGTAATTTTATTGAGTTGGCGAAAATCAATGCATAAACGCAGCTCACCCGATTTCTTTTTTGCTAAAACTATTGGTGACGCATAAGGCGAGTTACTTACGCGAATAGTTTTCTTTTCTAAAAGCTCATCTAAGATTTTTTGGAGCTCTATTTTATGGGCATGCGGTAATCTCCTAGGCGCGCAGTTGAAAACACTGTTCGTATCGGTTAAATTAATCTGCATTTTAATCTCGTTTTCATTGATTTGATTTAAAGCACTAGTAATAGAAACATTTCCAAAAGCTAAATCTCTAATTTTGTTTTTTTCATCTAGGCTTAATTTTTCGTTAATATTTAAAGTAATTTTATCATCGCGACCGTCAAACGTATCGATGTTCATAATCTCTTCACAAAAATCACTTTCTTTTAAACTTTTTTTTTCACATAAAATTAAGGGTTTATTATTTAACATAAGTTTTAAATTTGTTTTTGATAAAAAATCTCGTCCTAAAATAATGGCATTTCTCATTGTGTCATTTTTGACAACATATAAACATAAATTCTTAAAATTAAAATCATAAGTCTTAATATTGCAAGTAACCTTACCATAAATAATTAGTTTGCTGTTATTAATTCCCACATAGTCACGCATTGAAGAATCGATCGATGTCATCAAATAAGGCGGAATGTATTTTTGTTGGATAAAGCTGATTGGACTCCCAGTGTCAATCATTGTCTTGGCCTCCAGCTTGGTGGTTATGGGTTCCAACTCGTCACTGAGGAATGTATACTCAAACATTCCTTGGAAATCCTCTAAAAAAGTAGCTCGAAGTTGTTGCTCGGCAATTTCACCATCTTCCAAAATACACACAGCTGATTGTGGACAGTTTTTTATAATATGTCCCATTTGACCGCATCGAAAACAAGAGCCCTTCTCTCTGCGTGGCTTTGGACAGTTGGTGAGCACATGTCCGACGTCATTGCAGTTGAAGCATTTAATTGTGGGTCTGAAACTTGAGCTAGGAACCGGTTTATATACATTCGTCATGGTTTTGCTTACAGATGATGAAGGTTGAAACTCTGACGTCTTCATTTTCTCGTATTTTCTGAGAATTCTCTTCAGGTCCGCAATACTGTTCGCTGTAAGCAAAATTTGTTTATTAGACATCGTATCAGGTATACCTTTAATGATGTAATTCATGATGTCTTGCTCCTCGATATCGGCTGAATTGCCAATCTCTTGCATGATAAGCACATATTGTTGAATGCTCTCGTCTCTCCGTTTTCTCCGGTTACGTAGGGAGTGGTGGACATCTGCGGCTGTTGAATGTTGTTGAAACTCGTTTTTGAGAGCTGTCTTCAGTTCACTCCAAGTACGACATGAAACGGATCTTAAAAAGAGTTTCGCTGTTCCCTTAAGCAAACGTTGGGCATATATAAAACACTTAGAATCATCAAATTTGTATATCTGTTGTGATTCTTCGATGCTTTTTATCCACCTTGTCACAGTAAAGTTGTCGTCACCAGAAAATGTTTGAAGAGACTCCTCGATATCTCTAAATGAAAAAACTGAATGGTTTATCTCACCAGAATGATTTAATTCAGCCAATTTTGTCTGAAGCAAACGAATTTCCTCCTTTCTTGCCACGATCTGCCTTAAACTGTCCAGCTGCTGCAACACCAATCTATTTTCTTCTTCAAGCTGCGAAGATTCTTCAGAGTTTTGGTCATCGAGTTCGCCTGGAGGAAAAAGTTCTTCGACTTGGGATTCGCCAAGTTCCTCGAGGCCTTGCTCCAAACGAATCTTTAAAGCTGACTTAAGTCCAGTTGTTGCCAGCCCAAGTTCGGCAAGTTTGTCCTTCAGTTGTTGTACGGTTGCAATTTCGATAAAACGTGAAGCTCGTGTAGTCATATTTAAAGCACTTGTTTTTCTCTCTTTATATTACACTAAATCGCCAGTAAACAGAATTTTGCATAAGGGTTTCGTAACTAATTTTCTTAAAGTTAACTCTCAATAATCATAAGTTGGCGCATTTAATTTATAAAAATACTTGAGAAAAAAAAAATGACTTTACTTAAATCTCTAATCCCACTTCTGAGGATGTGAGGGGCACGGAGTTGAGAAAAGGCGACCAAAATTAAACAAAAGACACGATGCTTCAATGTAAAAGACTTTATTGCAACTAACTTAAATGCTTAAAACTATGATACAATTTAGATTCTCATTTTTGGTATACGCATACGAAAATGCATGTACATAATCTAATGTTATAAAATAAGCTGTAACATCGAATGATCTGAGGATTATAAACTTAATTATGAAGTTAAAATATTAGCAAGTTGAGTAAATAATGTTTTATGATATTAAGAAATATAGGGTGTTCTATTTATTAATGTGTCGATTATTTAATATATATTTCTTACATCACCTTCCAGATTTACTTACCGCAACCTTAACCACCAAATGTTAACCATTGAATGCTATTTCAACACAAAATTTTCGTCAAAAGTTATAAGCACCATATTCAGAGCTAGAGTTGAATTATTAAATTTGAATTTCATGATAGAGTCGATCTTCAGCAAACTTGTGATCTATGTAACAGGAGAGAGTCTGAAAATATTTACCACTTTATTGCTGTATGCCCAATTCTACAAGAAATCCGAAGATTACATTTCCAAGAAAGTTTTCTGTCCGTAAATAGTCTTAACGAAATATTAAATGGCGCCCGTGGTTGGCTTACCTTGTATAAATATTGCAATCATGCAATGACTTATCGTAATAATTTTTTGTTAAATTAGTTCTTACAACAAGTTTCTATTCAATTTAAGGGCTGCAAATTATTGCTTTTAATCAAATCTTTATGTTTCAAATCATTAAAATTACTAGTTTTTATGTTGCAAATCATTAAAATTGCTCAAACGTTTCTCGCTCTTCCATAATTAAAAAAAAAATTTTTTTTTAAATTAAAAAAAAAAAACTTAAAAAATTTAAAAAAATTTAAAAAAATATTAAAAATTTAAAATAATTGAAAATTTAAAAAATTTAAAATTTTAAAATTAAAAATTTAATATTTAATACTTAAAATTTAAAATTACATACAAATTTATTCCTCATATCTATGTTAATATAAACTTTTGTCTGATATTTTGTATAATATTTATCTATGTAATTTATTATTTCAAATTTATTGTAAATCTTTTTGATACATCTTCTCTTTTTATAATTTTATTTATTTTACTGAAATGCTTTGAGTGGCGGAACGGCCAGCAAGTCTAGCACAGTATGTGGAACATCTGCCAATGTAGAGTCCGCAGGCTGTAGCGAGGCGAGCAAGCTAGGCGCCATTGGTAGTACGGGATCTGTGCCTAAACAATCCAATACTACCAATAAACCCCACTTCAGTGGTAAGGCACCCTTGAAAAAAGGGTCCGCTGCAACCACCACGAGAGAACCTCTCTCTCCCTCTAAACCCCATTTTAGTGGTAAGGCACCCTTGAAAAAAGGCAAAGCTGTAACCACTAAAATCCCTCTTTCTCCCCCGAAAAGAATCAAACGCGCTCGAGACTTACGGAATGCTAGGAGAATCATCAAAAGACTAGGTGAAAAACTAGAAACTAATGGTGACCCGAAGCAGGAAGTAACCCTAGCATGGGCTAAAGGCATCATTGCGAAAAATAAAGATGCTGGGACCGGCGGCGACTCTACGTCAAAGCGACAACGGTCCATGGAGGGAACCATTTCGGAACCCAAGCGCCCAAAAATGCAGCAGACTAGCACTCCATCTGCTATCTGTAGGGAAGATCTCTCTTTCAGCGAAGCGCTCCAGAACAAAATTATTGTGGCAGTCATCGACAGAAGCGATATCGATGGCAGGATTTCTCCAGATCGCTGGGGGGTGGTAATAAGAGAACTCTCGGGACTCTTCCTGAATATCATGAAAGAAAACCCAGGTACACCCCCGGTTATTAGAGACTATGGCTGGCACCGAGGCCAAGTAAAGCTTAGCTCTTGTGGAGATCAGAGATCCTGCGATCTTTATAAGCTTGCTGTTAGCATGATAGGAGAAATCTGGCCAGGTGCGAAACTTGAGGTCGTTGCTAGAGAGCAAATCCCTAACAGGCCTCGGGCTCGCGCCTGGATCCCAGAGGAACCCTCTCAGCTAGATGTCATCCTCCAGATCATTCAGTGTAGTAATCCGGACCTGCCCACTCACAACTGGAAAGTCGCGAAAGTGGATGAGCCAAAGGGCGCTTCAAGATCTGCAATTATTGTGGTGAATAAAGAGTCCCTGGCTCCTCTACTGGCGACCAAAGGTGTGATTGGATATGGTTTCTCATCTATTACACTGAAGATCTACAAAAAAGATGAGGGAATCAACGAAGATCCTCCACAACCACCCGGTACCTCCACAGGCGCGGAATCTGTTAGGGACATCGATCCAGCAATGGAAATTGATGCCTCTAGCACTTCTGAGTCTGAAGAGAGGACCAAACATACTGCCGAAAAGGCTCCAACCGTCGACAGTCTCTCCGAAAAGGAAGATGAAGACTCCGGGAGAGAGGCTCTTCTTAGCGAAGAGGAATCCATTGGCTCTGCTTCCGAAGCCGAGTTACTGGATTCCTCTTCTGAATCAGAAGACCTCAATCTGACAGTGTTGGGGATTGGTCTGAGTGATTGTAGTCAAGATGCTGCAGTTCCTCCAGATTAATCTCCAACACTCGATTAAGGCCTCGGCCTCCCTTCTTCTCCGGCTACATAAAAACCGGGAAGAAATAGTCCTGATCCAAGAACCCTGGATTGCCAAATCCACCATTCAAGGACTCAGGACTCCTGGCTACTACTTGCTGTATGCGTCGGATAAAGGTGAACCAAGATCCTGCATATTAGCCAAAAGTAGTTCTAATGTATATCTACTCCCTGATTTCAGCGATCGTGATATTACCGCCGCCAGGATACATACCAAAAATGGGACGTACTGGATAGTGTCGGCATATCTTGGCCACGACGACCCTGGCCCTCCTGGCGATAAGCTAAAGAGGATCATAGCTGAAGCAAAACGGCAAAAAATAAGCCTCCTTATTGGGTGTGACGCAAACGCCCATCATACTGTATGGGGCAGTACAGATATAAATGATAGAGGTGAGTCCCTTTTTGATTTTATTCTAAGTACTAACCTAATAGTAAGTAACATAGGCAACGAACCCACCTTCGTTACCAGAAACAGACAAGAAGTGCTAGATATCACTCTTGTCTCTGACACCATTCATCAAATAGTAACGAATTGGAAAGTATCTGAAGATCACTCATTCTCTGACCATAGATACATACAATTCAGTTTAAATGATGAACCAACCAGACCGCCAGCTTTCCGCAATTATCGGAAAACTAACTGGCAGCTGTATAGGGATATTCTTAAGAGATCATTTAAACCCGAATTTCAAGATATCCCCTCTAATACTTCCGACCTTGACAACAAAGTCAAGGATCTCACATCAATCCTCAATCACGCAATGAGCATTTCCTGCCCTCTTATCCAAATAAGAGGAAATAAGAAACCTCATTGGTGGAATTCAGGACTAGAACCGCTCAGAAAAAGCTGTAGAAAGCTGTTCAATCGAGCTAAATATACAAAGGAATCCTCAGATTGGGATTTATATAAAGAATCCCTTAAGACTTATAAGAAACAACTGAGGATAAGTAAAAGATCTTCATGGAAGAACTTCTGTGATAAAATAGAAGACACTTCTGAAGCATCTAGATTAAGAAAAATTCTTTCAACTAATCCAGTCATGCCAAGTTCATTAAAAACATCAAATGGCTCCTGGACAAACTCGTGTGAAGAATCACTCAATCTGCTACTTGATACTCACTTTCCAGGTAGCTCGCAAAACGTTTGTAACATGTACTCAATTGAGTCAAACAACAAACTATTAAATATCCAAGGGTTAATAACAAGGGAAAAACTGAAATGGGCAATTAATAGCTTTGATCCATACAAATCGGCAGGACCAGACGGCATAATACCAGCTGAACTACAGTTTGCTTCGGATATAATCTTACCCACTCTTGAGATAATACTGAGCAGCTGTATAAATCTGGTTCACATTCCCTTAATATGGAGAGAAGTTAAAGTCGTATTTATACCCAAAGCCGGCAAATGCTCCCATGTTACCCCCAAGGATCTTAGACCAATCAGTCTATCGTCCTTCCTTCTCAAAACTTTGGAACGACTGATTGATATTCACCTGCGTAGTGCGATAGAGCGAAATCTTATCTCAACATCACAACACGCATACTGTAAGGGAAAATCGGTAGAAACTGCGCTACATACCTTGGTACGCACCATCGAATACTCCCTAAATCACAAAGAGTACACTTTAGTTGCATTCCTAGACATAGAAGGCGCCTTTAACAATGTCGACAGCGCCGCAATAGCTAAGGCACTGCAGAATCTCAACGTAGATAGTTCACTTAGAGACCTGATAAATTTCATGCTGAAAAGCAGAATTATAAATGCGGAACTAGGTAGCTTTACTGCAAGAAGGTCAGTCAGCAGAGGCACTCCACAAGGTGGAGTCCTATCCCCACTTCTATGGAACTTGGTAGTCAATGAGCTGCGTAAACCTGGAGGAAGAGGGATTCAAAGTCATTGCATACGCTGACGACATTGCCATTGCCGTGTCTGGGAAACATCCCCAAATTCTAATAGAACTCTTACAAACCGCTCTAAACAAGCTTCTCAAATGGGCAGATCGGTGTGGGCTGGGAGTTAACCCCCACAAGACTGATCTAGTCCTCTTTACAAGGAAATACAAAATTCCACAACTAGACCCTCCAATGATTAACGGTGTTCCACTAACTTTTTCAAATGAAGCAAAATACCTAGGTCTTATTTTAGATAAAAAGTTAAGTTGGAAACCAAACATACAGGAAAGAGTAAAAAAAGCCACAGTAGCTCTCTTTTCTTGCAAAAAAGCTGTAGGGAATAAATGGGGCCTGTCTCCACAAATCACTCACTGGCTATATACTGCGGTTATTAGACCGATACTCACTTATGGGGTGACTGTTTGGTGGACTGCCTTAGACAAAGCGACCAATCGTGATAAACTATGCAAGGTGCAGCGTTCAGCATGCATGTGCATTAGTGGAGCCCTACGCTCGACACCTTCTGCTGCGTTAGACATACTCCTCAACCTTACACCCCTTGATATATATGGCAAACAAATGGCCGCGAACACAGCCTTCCGCCTCAAAGCCATCTCTCAATGGACCAATAACTCTATTGGCCACACCATAATTCTGAACTTGTTGGGAACATTCCCAAGTCACTCCGACTACATCACTCCTACTCTAGCTTTCGACAAAAACTTTGAAGTCACCATTCCCACAAGGTCAACTTGGGAGGAAGGGACCCTGTTAGAAAATGAATCAATTCATTTCTATACGGATGGATCGAAAACTGAAAATGGGGTGGGTGGTGGAGTGTACTCAGATAGACTAAACCTTAGTCTCTCCTTCCGCCTTCCAAACCATTGTAGCGTATTCCAAGCGGAAATTCTGGCGATAAAGGAAGTCTTGTCCTGGCTTAAAGAAAACGTGATATCCAGTTCGGATATCCGCATCTTCTCTGATAGTCAGGCTGCTTTGAAATCCCTTGTATCAGTCTCCTCAAACTCCATCACAGCCCAAGACTGTCGATCGTCTCTAATGGAGATGGCCAAACAGTTTGATATTCACCTTATCTGGGTGCCGGGACACCGGGACATTCCGGGGAATTGCAAAGCCGATGAACTCGCCAGAATTGGAACGGAAATGCCTATCCTGCCCAACAAGGCAAATATAGGTATTCCCATAGCTACAATTAAACTACTGCTGAAACGAATCGCTCTGGAACAATCAAATACAAGATGGCTTAATACTACTACGTGTACAGCGACCAAACGAATCTGGCCCAAACTAGATTTGAAACGGTCAAATTGCCTTCTGTCCCTCAGCAGATCTCAAATCAGCTCTGTAATAGGTGTCATAACAGGACACTGTCTTATTGGTAGACACGCGGCACGACTCGGTGTACTATCAAATGATTTCTGCAGGAGCTGTTTAGACGAAGAAGAGGAAGAAACAATCTCACATCTTCTCTGTACATGCCCTGCTCTCTCCTATAGACGCAAACTTCATTTAGGAGACTACTTCTATAATGAACCTAGCGATCTCTCGAACACAGACATTAGTAGTCTCACTCGCTTCATTAGAAGCTCTAAATGGTTT